>CP124711.1:94727500-95977500 GCA_031232105.1 Capsicum rhomboideum | reverse complement strand
GTTCGTTAGAGCGGTGCAAGGCTTGGATTGAGGTAGGTGATGGTTAAATGTATTTGAAAACCTAATTTGATTTATATGTGCATATTAACTATCTCTTTTTGTACTTGTAACAGTACGTTCTTAAGAGGTGTAGTTGTTGAATGATATCCTAAGTGTCTAACTGTATCTAATGAGGTTGTATGAAAGGCTTGATGGTTGTACAAGTGTGATTGTGTAGTCCCATTATAATTATGTTATCCCCATTGTGATTGTACTTATTGTGATATCAGTTCTTATTGTGAGATAAATCGATAATGGTCATCGTCATGGGACGGTGGGAATATTGTAAAAAGGGTGGCATCACATTGGTTTGGGATAAGGGTGGCAGACTCTAGATGTCTGGAATTATTTGGTACATGGACTTAGCTCGTCCCCTGTAGGTCATGGCTAGTAGGCGACCATAAGACCCTTAGAATGTGTGAATAAGAATTGGTGAGTTTAACTGTTCCTTATGTGGATCGAGTTTGTTTGTTGATTGATCTATATTTTGTTCCTTGAGAGAACCGGTGGATATTATTGTTGTTATATTGGATCCTTGTGATGTCCTGCTTATTGACATGGTTGAAAGGTATAATTTCAATTGATGTTTATTTCAAGAAGTAATTAAGACTAGGTGGAACTTAATAATATTAGTCATGGTTGTTGACTTGGCATATTGTTGATAGTCATGCTTGTTGGTTTATGTCTATATTGACTTACACTTATTTGCATCTATTTGGTGTTGTTGTAAAAGGTTAAGTAGAAATGTATTTATGGTAAAGGTAATTGTTATGTGTTCATGGTTGTACTTGTTCACAAGGTTATGTTTATTTGTTTACATTTATTATTTTGGGTTGGTCGATGACCCTACTAGTACATAGTGGTTTTGTACTGATACTGCATGTATTTTTCTTTTTGTTGAGTGTAGAGTATCTTTCAGCGACTACATAGAGACCTTCACTTTAGACCGTGATACATATCGACTCAAGGGTGAGTTACATCTTCCGACATCCATGAGTCATCTCTCTTTGGTTCTTGTTCGTTTTGGGTTGAACCCCGTTGTTGACATTTGTTAGTGTTTTTGGTACAACGACTTTCAGTTATTGGGGGTATTTTAAACATTCGTATATTTTTCGCATTTGACATTATTGTCAGAATATTTTGACAGCTATAGTGATGAAAAAATACCACCATATAGATAGGCCCAAAACATATATACATGACTTGGCCGTTAAGGCCACAACTATTACGCGACCAAACATAACTGTACTTTATACATTAGTCTACAAAGCCTCTATAAGATCGAAAAGTTGGTCTACATAGGGATAGGCCCCGTCTTACCCTTATCTACTATACAGTACCAAAATACATATACCAAAGACTCAGTATAGCACAGAATCAACCTGGAGCTCACCATCTATAGCTGAGTGACCTATTCTTCTATTGAGGAGTTCTACTAGCTGGTGTACCTGTACCTGCGCCATGACATACAGTATCGCCTATGAGGGATGTCAGTATGAAAGAATGTACTGAATATGTAAGACATAAAGTGACCATATGTAAAACAAGAGATCAAATGGAATCAGGATTCAATGTATAACTGTATAGATAAGGATAAAAGACAACCTTTGCTTGAACTTGTGGGATCACGTACATTACATTTTTTTCATTACTTTTCTCTTCTTTGCTTTATAAACTTTGCACAACATATGATACAAATGACCAACTGATCAGTGATAAGAGAGGATGACCTATGTAAGGCATGTTAACCCTTGGGATACGGTCCTCATAAATACACAAATTGGGATCGACCAATGCTAGATTTTCACCCCTAGGATACCACCCATAAATACATAAATTGGGATCAACCCATGCTAGGCCTTGGCCCTTGGGATACCACCCATAAGTACATAGATTCACTTTACTTTTTTCTTTAATCTTTGAGATTGTTCTTCTGGTGGACATATTATTTTTGATCTTTGGAACTATAGATATGTGAACAACATACTCGGGGCAGTAACTATGACATAGGAAATAAATGTAACATCAATGTAATAATTAAGAACTCATACGACACAATGAACCTCGTTTGACCTAGAGAATAGCTACTAGAACTTGCTGTTGAGAATGTCATACTAATACTTGAAAGAAAAAATAGAAAATATAGAGTGATGAATACATATGAAGTAGTTTGACACACTTGAGAGACCGTGGGCAATAGGATAGAGGTCATTCGCTACATTAGAAATTGTACATCATATCACTTAGGCAACTAACTTTATTGGTACATTAGCGCAAGACTTCATGCCAAGGAATATGAAATTGAATAGCCTTACATACCTTGTTTATGTTTTCTATCCAATAAAACTACCAGGATTCAGCCTCCCTTTTTAAGGTGTTAATCTATAATTTAAGTACACAATGAACTATTATTAGAAGCTAATTATAATGTAGGCCTTGTACAAACAGTAGCTAAACACTTGATAGGCAGCAATCCCATCCAACCCAAAATACTCGGCATACCATCACACTCTTCTTCAATAATTCAATACAACTCCATTCAACTATTTATAAAGTCATCCACTGCGTTCCAATAATAATATATTAAAAAAAACCATTAAGCAGTCCCAAAATTCTATTACACAATAGGCACTTAAATACATGGCTTCTAATCACCATTCAGTGAATTCCCAATAAAAACACATCTAGAATCCATCACAAAATTTCATATTTAAAAGGGATGAAATGGGGCAGAACCCTTATCTCAAATTCTAAAATTTTATCCCCTTAACTTGCAGTCCTTCAAGGACTTGAATTACCCTTCAAACATAGACCAAAGAAGAAGAAATATCTCTTAGAGGTCTAACAAAAAGTCGGACTGCCAAGCTTAGAAAGGATTGTCCTATACTTTAAATATAAAAAACATGATTCTAATAGTCTTCTTAATCTAAGCTCATAATTTATACATATACCTTTAGCTTGAAAGAAAGGAAATCGTAAGATCCCTAATGGAACTTTGAGGGCTACAATAGAAGCTTAGAGAGAGAAAAAGAGAGAGACTTGAGAAATCTAGTTTTTTTAACAAGTTAAAATGAACCAAATTAATTATCTGATCCTAAAATTTTTAAAGGGGACCTGCTTTGGCCAACTTACTTGCACATTTTGGGCTATAAAATATCAAGTAGGTGATGCATCTACTAGGCCATTTAACTTGGGCCTGGATGGACTCAAACTTGTTGGGCCTTGGCTGCCCATTCTTCTCCTATTCTTTCATTTAGTTTGGGCCAGATTTATCAAGTAAGTGATGGGTGTATTTGGCCCTATAAGCTGGTCAAGATAGTCATAGCAGGTGATGCACCTACATAGCTTCCAATCACCATCCAGTGAATTCCCAATAAAAACCCATCTAGAATCCATCACAAAATTTCATATATAAGGAGGGCTGAAATGCGGTTAAACTTTACCTCAAATTCTAAAATCTTATCCCCTTAACTTGCTGTCCTTCAAGGACTTGAATTACCCTTCAAACTTAGACCAAAGAAGAAGAAAAATCTCTTAGAGGTCTAAAGAAAAGTGGGATTGCCAAGCTTAGAAAGGGTTGTCCTATACTTTAAATCACTACAACATGTTAGTCTTTTGGCCACACTAAATCTGGACCATGCTTGTAAAGTGTGGCCTATACCATTAAAGACAATGCTTTTAAAGCATAGCCTTAGTTTTTAGCTTCTGGCCACATTAATTTTGGCAATACTTTGAAAGCGTGATCTTTAATGGTATAGGGCACATTTTATAAGCATTGCCAAATTTTGACATCATTGACAATGCATATTTACACATACGACTACACTCTTAAGTGTATTATTATTATAATTCTAAATACAATACTTTAGAAGTCTAGCCTAAAATTTTCATTAAAATATTTTACTCTCCTTCCAATTTATAATTTCCCAAAAATAAATTAGAAAAGTAAATATTTAACAAATATTTACTCACATATTGATCTCTGACATAACAAATATTTTTACTCACATTATATCGATTTTAGATAGCTCACAAAACCCTCTTCGTCTAAAATCCTCAAATCCATTGAAATATTTTCAGTATGGATGTAACGAAAATGGAAAAGTTCACAAGATCTCCCTCAAAATTCTCTTTCTTCTTTAACTTCACCCAAAATTGACTGGAGTGATGTTTCCAAAATTCAATGCTTCCTAGCTTCAAATCACTTCTTCTAGGTGACAATTTTTTACTATCTGGTTAAATGGTTCAATTTTAATTTAATTTTTGTTCAATATTCAATGGGTTTCTTTGAGGATTTTTGTTTGTGCAATAAGAGAACCTTGAAGACATCCGATTTTGTTCTTCATACGTTTTTTTGTTCCAATTTTTTGGCAGGTTTCTTTTTACTCTAAATTTTTGTTCAAAATTGTTTTTATTTGTGCATAATTTTTGTGTGTCTAGGGTTCTAAATATATGCTATAAATCTCCCATTACTGTAATTATTGTCTATTTTGTTCCAATTTGTTGGCGGGTTTCTTTCCACTCTAATTTGTTGCACTTTCTTCAAGGAAAATGTACCTTGAACTACATGGTTAAATGGTTGAACCTAAAAATTCATGTGAAGTGTCGAAGAACCAGCTTTAGAACTGGATTTCCTATATTGCTCTTGGCCATCTTCATATATTTTCAAGTAAAATGTATGTCCAAACACAACTTCAAATTTCAAATATCGCTCTAAAAACTCAAATTTTCAAATTTCAAGTCTCAACTTCAAAATCTATTACCAACAGGAGCTAATAATGGGTTTTTGTAATAACAAATAGTTGTACTAGTAAGCAATCAAAAGCTAAAAACTAGATAAGAAATTTCTACTTAAGCTCACACACACATAGAAAGATGAGTACATCTGATCTTGATCTTCTTTCTTAGAATTTGTCATTCTTTTTCTGATTCAATATTTTGATTTTCAATTTCCCTTTTGCTCTGTTATGGTTTGAGTCAAGCTTTGTTAGTGTGAGATGATCGCAATGACCAAGAACAATATGAACCAACTCAAGATGATTATGAAAGTTGTAGTGATGGAGATGATGATGATAGAGATAGTGAAGTAATGTTAGAGTATTTTCTCAAGCTTGTACTTTGTCTGGTAACTTTACTATTATCTTTGTTTATTGAAACCTAGAATCTCCATTGTAAATCCTCCCATCTGAGCTTCTGTGCATACATATATTCATGATTCGTACATATTTTTTGCACTTCGATATTACATAACTTCTATTGTGATTATGTCTCTAGATTCATATCAATGCAAACATATCCTTTACTTGAGAAGAGTTTTTTAGGTGGGCTTGGAGATGTTGCTGGAGAATTATCCCATGCTTTGGATCGACGTGGACACAAAGTTATGGTAACTAGTTTAATATTTCACCTTGTTATTTTTCGTGTGCCTAAGAATGGTATTTCAAGCAGAATGTAGAACAAAGAGAAATTTTATCTATGAAAACTTAGAATGTTCTGCACGAGGTGTTATATTCTCTATCAACCGTCTTTCCAACCATCGAACAAGTTATTATGTGATATAAATTCACAAGGTTTCCAAAACATAGTGTCTCTATATTTAGAGAATTTGCTTTCTCTTGGTGGTCATGTGTGAGGTACTTTCCTTTTGGTTGAACCACATAATTCACCTAATGTCTTGCGCAACTGGCGACATGGGTTCTCATTTACTACTAATCTGTCATTGAAGCCTTATGTTGCATATTTTTGAAGCCCTTCATTAGTCAAAATTTTACCCTTTTTTTTGTACTTTTGAGGATAATCTCTAGGAATTGTGGATAAGGGTTAGACATTCTGTAGTTACTCTTGTTTGATCGTGTAGCTTATATCTTAAGTCCCTACCAATATTGGTGGAAAGAGATGTTCAATTAAAGATTTGGAAAATGTGGCTACAAGAGTAATTTATATTCACTTGTTCATACTCTTGGTATTAATTAGTGCTTTAAGTGAAAGCTGTCTTGATTACAAATACTATGAATATCGACTTAGCAAAGAGGAAAAGACTCTATCAAAGACCAGCGAAGCTCAAACATCCCATAGTGAGTAAAATTTCTCAACATGCATATATTGCTGGCGTAAGCCTAATTAACTTTTTGGTTAAGTAGTGTAGGATGCTACTAGATTTTTGTTTTTTTTGCAAGCATTTTCTATTGGCAGTAATTATAGCATTAAACTTGGTAAAGATGCTCTAATGCACTTGACTTTTATGCATACAAAAATGTGACTGGGTAGTAAAAGTTGTCTTTTTCTTTTAGAAGCTAGATTTATTTGCTCGTTCCATTCTTTTCTTGTGCTCTTTGTTGGTATTGGCTCTAAGTGCGTCCTCTTTTTAGGAGCAAAATTAACTAGATTATGATTTTCAAGTTTCAAGGCCTTCAGTTGGCCATATTTAATATGCATTTTATGTACTGTTTATATGTATGCATGCTTGTCACATTTAGCTGAACAGCTTGGGGGTATCGAACTAAATCGCCAACTTCGTGTTTTTACATCTAGTATCCCAGTTCATCTGGCTTTACTTGTTTTACATGATGTTTGTATGCGGTGATTCTTCAATATTACTTACTTGATTGGCTTTTGGTTGCTGTAGGAGTTACTAGTACTACTACTCCTAGTTCAACAAGAAGCTCTCATAGGTCACATTAGCAGTATTTGCATTACCATACTCTTGCATCAGCATTGTATGGAGCAACAGAGAATACAAGTTCTTCGGAGTTGGCTGGAAAATCTGGTAATGTCATTTTATATGTGAGTCTGTATATGTATATATTGTCTTGGTATTTTGTTCAGTGTTATCAAAGGAAAAAAGCACAAAAAACTCATAATGTCCACTGGGCTTTAAGCACAAAGTGCAAATAAAGCACATGCTTTAATGAAGAAAGGCACAAATGGAGAAAAAAATACAAATATGTATGTGTAGTCCAAGCATGAATAACAAATAGATGGACAAAGAAGTTGAAAAGAAATTATGGTTAAGTGATATACCAATTGTTTAGTACCACCTCTTTAGGATTATGCTCATTGGCAAGAAAAGTATGCCTTAGAGCCTTGATGACGACACTCAAGTGCTCACTAGGTGAGACAAAGTGCTCAACACATTTTTCTCCTTGCTTTAGGGCTCAAGCGTGCTTTGACAACACTGATTCTATTTTAATTATTTACCCTACTGGATTTGGCTGCTGTGATGACCAATTATGGAGAATCTGCTTTTGCACCTGAATTTGTGAATAAAGGTTATTATATACAAGTTTATTAAGGAAGACCAGTTTTCTAGTGATGTTAAGAGTAGTGAGAACAGAAAAGTGGGATTGGGTTTATTGAAATTGGATCATTCTTCTTCTTCTTCAACAATACTTAATTTTTGTTCTCCTTGAAAATGTGCTGGGTAAAAGACTGTGCTAGGTCTCCCCTTTTTGGTGCAAGTAAGAGATTAAATTATAATGAACAATTGAAACTGCACTAAGATTGTGCTGTAGGCTGCATAGGGATTATAATATGGACACTACTAGTCTGCAAGAAGCTAGTGAAATTTCTCTACTTATCTGTTCCTGAGATATTGTCCAGTTTACACTAAGCTTCTAGAGCAACATACAATCTATATTTATTACTATCTTAATGTATTCCAGATATGACTCTATTTTACCGGCATCGAAACTTTTGTTTCTTTTTTTTTCCAAATGGCTCACCAGAGATAGAGTTACCAAGTATCTGTACTGGTGGGATGTAGTACGTACTCGTAAAATTAGTCAAGGTGCACACAAGTTGGTCCAAGCACCACGACTAATAACAAAAATTAATTGAATAACAATCATAATGATAATGAGCACTAAGTTCAGTTGTTCTTACAAATAAAAACTGATATAATATGTATTGGTAAAGATTAAAAATATTGTTCTTGATAATGATGAATGGAACATCTATAGTACATATTTTGTAGACTTAAAAAGATTATTAGCTAAGCTAATTAAGTCTAATCTTTTTCTTTTATAATTGACAGATACATACTGCTATTCCAATACTAATTGGGACAAAATTTGATAATTTTGTACAGCTACCACCAGATATTCAATGGTGTGTAGTGACACAGGTAAAATTCTGATTCAACATAATGCTTAAATAATTCCATCATTCCTTCTTTCTGGGTGTTTGAATTTGAAGGTAATAATTGGTAGAATATGAAGAATTAAAAGTTGATATATGTGTAATATTTGTTATTTTCTTGTTACTCTTCTAGTACATTATCTGTTGTTGTTGTATCTTCCTTTGCTGTTATTAGCTTTGCACTAAACCTAAGATCTGGAAACTGATATTTGTCTAGATTAACTAGTTCCCTCCCCCTCTTTGGTAGATCCACAAAGTTTGATTTTGGTTTTGGTTTGTAAAACTGATTACTGGGTATATATGATGGTCTAAAATATATGAATAATAATGTAAGTTGTAGGACTAGATCATGAGGTAAACTGAATATCACAAACATAAGAAAAGCTGCATAACTAAATCATACAATAAACTAAAAATCTGAGACATAAATAGAGTGATACCAAGATCATGAGATAACTGAGTAATGAGACATAAAAAATCTGATTTTCTAAATCATAATGTAATAGAACAACTGAAATTATAGGGTAATTGAGTTTCTGAATCATAAAGATAACTGAATATTGAATCACAAGTATAACTAAATAGTTGATTCGTAAGTATAATTGAATATATGATTCATAAGTATAACTGAAGGTAAAACATTTTTAAAGACTTTTCTTAAAACTGAAGCCCTTGGTTTTGGTTTTGGTTTTTAAATGGGGACTGGAGGAGGTTCACAAGTTTTGGTAATTGTTTGTTGTACATGCTGGACATGGTTCCATCTACTTGGTTGGTTAGGAAGTAGAAATCAGAATCTAGCTAGCACAGAGAATGTCCTGTTATCACTAATTGGCAAGGAAGTAGAAACCAATATCTAGGAAGTATAATTTTTCGGTTATAACTAGTTGGTTTTGTTTCATTGAACATGATTTTTTTTTTAACTTTTAATTTTATTTTGAATATGTAGGGAAATGTCGGTGGTCGAATTTGAATGGTGGCCACAAGTCAACTCGACCTATTGAAGTGAATGATAAAGAGTTTTTGAACTATTTTGAAATACATTAGAATGCATTTTATTTTGTGTAATGGAATTTATCTTTAGTATTGATCTAAGAATGTGTTAGTACATTTTGAATACTCAAATGATCTATATATTTGAATATTTATTAGATAATTTGGTGTTTGAGATCATTTTATATATATATATATATATATATATATATATATATATATATAAAATTTCTGGCTATATATATGCAAACCAAAATCATTATTTTCTATTTATACAATATTGCCACACTTCAAGTTTGCATGTACATAAGAAAAGGTTACACTTTATAAGTGTTGTTGTAGAAGAGTTGTAAAAGGCTGCACTTTTAAAGCGTGGCCAATAACAAAGCTAAGACCAAGCTTTTCAAGTGTAGAATTATCAAATAAAAAGTTTGCCTGTGGGATGCTACATAGGTTGGCCATTGTAACTCATAGGCCATGCTTTTTAAGCATAGCTACTATGGCTACACTTAAAAAACGTGGTCTAAAGTCAAAGGTTACGCCCTTTTGGCCCACCCCCAGAAAAGCGTGGCCTAAAGGCCAAAAGCATAGTCTTTGATCAAAGGCTGCACTTTTTGCTACTTTAGACCACACTTTATAAGGGTGGCTAAAAAACTAAAATGTTGTAGTGAATATAACGAACAAGATCCTAATTGTCTTCTTGAACTAAACTCATAATTTATTCATTTACCTTTAGCTTGAGAAAGGAGATCCCAAGAACCCTAATAGAAGTTTTAGGGCTTTTGTAGAAACTTAGGGAGAGCAAGAGAGAGAATTGAGAAATCTAATTTTTCTTCACAAGTTAAAATGAATCAGATGATCTTATCCTAAATCCTTTCAAAGGGACCTGCTTTGGCCGACTTACTTGCCCATTTTTGGCCATAAAATATCCAGTTGGTGGTGCACCTACTTGGCCATTTAACTTGGGAATGGAAGGACTCAAACTTGTTGGGCCTTGGCTGCCCAATCTTCTTCTATTCTTTCACTTAGTTTGGGCCAGATTTGACAAGTAGGTGATGGGTGTATTTGGCCCTATAAGCTGGTCAAAATAGTTATAGTAGGTTATACACCTACATGCACCATCCAGTGAATTCCCAATAAAAACTCATATAGAATCCATCGCCAAATTTCATATATAAGGAGGGATGAAATGCGGCAGAACCCTCACCTCAAATTCTAAAGTTTTATCCCCATAACTTGCAGTCCTTCAAGGATTTGAATTACCCTTCAAACTTAGACTAAAGCAGAAGAAAAATTTCTTAGAGTACTAAAGAAAAGTGGGACTGTCAACCTTAGAAAGGGTTATCCTATACTTTAAATATAAGGAAGATGATTCTAATTGTCTTCTTAAACTAAACTCATAATTTATTCATTTAACTTTAGCTTGAGAAAGGATATCCCAAGGACTTTAATGAAATTTTTAGGGATGCTTTAGAAACTTAGTGAGAGCGAGAGAGAAACTTGAGAAATCTGATTTTTTTTCACAAGTTAAAATGAACCAAATGATCGGATCCTAAATACTTTCAAAGGGACCTGCTTTGGCCGACTTACTTGCTCATTTTTTCCCATAAAATATCAAGTAGGTGGTGCACCTATTTGGCCATTTAACTTGGACCTGGATGGACTCAAGCTTTTTGGGCCTTGGCTGCCCATTCATCTCCTATTCTTTCACTTAGTTTGGGCTAGATTTGTCAAGTAGGTGATGGGTGTATTTGGCCCTATAAGCTGGACAAAATAGTTATAGTAGGTGATGACCCTACATGGCTTCCAATCACCATCTAGTGCATTCCTAATAAAAATTCATCTAAAATCCATCACCAAATTTCATATATAAGAAGGGATGAAATGCGGCAGAACCCTTACCTCAAATTTTGAAATTTTATCCCCTTAACTTGCAGTCCTTCAAGGACTTGAATTACCCTTCAAACTTAGACCAAAGCAGAAGAAAAATCTCTTAAAGTACTAAAGAAAAGTGGGACTGCCAAGCTTAGAAAGGGTTGTCCTATACTTTAAATATAAAGAACATGATTGTAATTGTCTTCTTAAACTAAACTCATAATTGATTCATTCACCTGTAGCTTGAGAAAGGAGATCCCAAGAACCCTAATGGAATTTTTTGGGATGTTGTAGAAGCTTAGAGAGACCAAGAGACATACTTGAGAGATCTGATTTTTTCACAAGTTAAAATTAACCAAATGATCTGATCCTAAATCCTTTAAAATGGACCTTCTTTGGCGCCGACTTACTTGCCCATTTTTGGCCATAAAATATCAAGTAGGTGTTGCACTTACTTGGCCATTTAACTTGGGCCTAGATGGACTCAAACTTGTTGGGCCTTGGCTGTCCATTCTTCTACTAACAGGTGATTGGTGTAGTTAGACCTATAAGCTGGTCAAAATAGTATTAGTAGGTGATGCACCTACTTGGTTCATAGGTTAGTCAATAAGTCAAAGTAGGTTATGCACCTACTTGTCACCTACTAGCTTAATTTAACCACACTTGTTTTATTCCATATTATAAGTCTTAACCCCTTTACTTTAACTTAACTCTTATATACACTTGGCCACTTTAAACCTTATGGCAGAATACTACCTTACTATCTCGCATTTAAATACTTCTGTCGGGGTTAACTTGGCCGTATACATGCTGAAATGTTTGGGGTGTTATAGTATCCTTTAAGTACATTTTAATCCATTACTAATCACTTAAGAAACTTGGTCCCTTACCTATAAAACAAGGTTACCTCGAGTTCCATATAAATAGCACTAGTATAAGTAGAATACGGGGTTTTACATCCTCTCCCCCCACTTCGAAACATTTGTCCTCAGATGTTAGCATAGTTTACCAGCCAAAACAAGTTCAAACCTAAGTTAAGTTCTTCTACTAGGCTTATAATCCACATAAACTTATACTTACTTATTAATGCCTCAACTCCACACTTTTGCCTCCCGCTTTAGATAGAAATAAATAAGGATACTTAGATTTTATTACTTCTTCTGCTTCCTATGTAACTTCTTCTATTTGCTGGTTTCTCTATCGTACCTTCACAAAAATTACTTATTTGTTTCTTAACTTTCTAACTTGCCGATCCAAAATAGCAACAAACACTTCTTGATAAGTGAGATCTCCCGTAACTTGTACATCTTGAATTAGAGTAATGCAAGATGGATCACCTATGCACTTTTAGAGCATTAAGACATGAAACACTGGATGCACTATTGGAAGCTCTTGGGGTAGCTCTAACTCATATGCAACTTGGCCAAATCTTTGATTAATCTTATATGACCTTATGTAGCATGGGTTTAGTTTTACATTTTTACCAAAACTCATTACCCCTTTCATTGGTGACACCTTTAAGAATAACCAATCTCCTATAGCAAGCCCTAACACTCTTCTTCTAACATCCGCATATGATTTATGTCAACTTTGAGTTGTTTCTAACTGTTGTTGTAACAAATTATCTTCTTTGATAGCTTGATAAACAAGATCTTGCCCAAATAAGGCAATTTCTCCCACTTCTAATCACCCAATTGGTGATCTACACTTTCTCCCATATAAAGCTTCATAAGGTGCCATTTTGATACTTGAGTGATAACTATTGTTGTACGCAAAATCAATAAGTTATTAATGATCATCCTAACTATCTTTGAAGTCCAATACCGTAACACCTCGTACATTTTCGAACCTAGTTGATTACCGTAACATTCATGGAATTATTTAAACATGGGAGTTTTGAGGAATTATACATCAAATGTGATGGGTCAAATTAATCTTGAGCCATTGGGCACAATTAAGGCCCAAAAGACACAAAAGACATGGCCCAAATGAAGGGGAAATGATCCATTCTTCTTTTGACCAAATCAACACATTAATTATTGACCAAAAGATGGATAAAGATGACCATTAAGGGTCTATAAAAGGCACCAAAAGTCTGATTTTTATTCATTTCATTACACATGCCAAAATCTAGAAATTTCCACAACATTCTCTCAACTCAAACCCTAAGCTATCATCCTCTTTGTCCAAGATCATCACCTTGCAAGCTTTGGTAAGTATTTATTCTCATGATTTACTATGTGATATTCTTAAGATGGTGTAAAAATCATGTTGGTTATGTTGGCAAAGTGTTGGACAGTGTACTATGTGTAAAACTGTCTCTTTTGCAATCGGAAAGAGGTTTTGCCTTGTAAACTTGAAAATAGACTTGTGGTCTTAAAGGAAGTGGACTTGGTGGATTCAATATTGACATGTGAGATGTTATTATAGTCTTAACTAGTTTATCCTTGTGTATGATGCTTGGAATTGTTATTGTGAGATTGGTTATGGATTTGGTGATGTATTGAAAAAGGAAGTGTAGTTTTGGTGTTGTTTATGTGCGTTATGGAACCATGAATGTTTGTTGGCATCCAAGTGACCAAAAATATGTAATTAAAAGCTTACTTATGTCCTTGGACCATTTATTACACAAAAGGACCCAAAAAGGACCCATTTTGGCCGATTTGGGCATCCTCCCCCACAGACGAAGGCACCTGCGGGCGCAGATGCCAACGCAGGTGCCTCTGGCTTCTGCCAAAGGTCACCTGCGGGTGCACCTTAGCTACCTGTGGGTGCAGGTGACTTCGCAGGTCAGCCCAGGATTCAGTTTTGTATGTTTTCGTCTCTCTTTAATCCCCGAAGGCCCCTATACCATTTTTGGATGTAATTATCAACTTATGATACCGTTTTAATGACTTTAAAGTGTCGTATGGAGGCATGTTGGACTATATTAAGTATGGATTGTTGTTCATATGTTGTTATGACGGAGTAAGTGTGACGGAATGATAATGAGGAGACATAAAGGGCGAACGTGGTGTAAAATGCTATCGATGTATGATGTATTGGTCAATGTGTGGTCTGTTATGGTATTGTTGATGTGGTAATGCAGTGGATTGTATTGTAAAGGGTGAAATGATGTTATATGGCAGTCATATAGCTCGTTGTCGTTTTGTACGCTTGTACCGTAAATAGCTGTTAACGAGGGTTCCGTTATGTACTTGTATTGTAGAGTGAAACGTAAGGAAGGAGCTGGACTATTGTGTTCATATATAGGCTTGTGTATTCATACTTGGAAGTTAAGGTATGTAAGGTTACTCTTTCCGTATCCACCTGCAGCATATAGTATTCACCTTGTTATTGTACTTGTACGTTTCTGAAATGTTCTAAGGTATCTCATTTCAGGTTATCATCTATTGTTGATCCTATATACCTTATTCTTGATCTATTGTAATTCATGTGTCACATAATGATGAACATGGTTCCAAGTTCCAATAATGTTACATTCAAAGGTTCCAATAATAACATAATCATCGAATGATCTATTTCTAAGATTGAGGAAGTGAGGTAATGAAGTCTCTATTCTTGGGTGGTATCCCAAGGGTTAAAATACCTAGCATGGGTCGATCCCAATATCTACGGGTGGTATTCCAGGGGTGAAAAGAACACCTAGCATGGGTCAATCCCGCTACTACGGGTGGTATCCCAGGGGTAAAAGAAAAGCCTAGCATGGGTGGATCCCGAAAACTGTTGATTACCCACTGATCAGCTTGGGGCCCGGGCATTATATGAATGGAAGGATGAGTAATGAATGAAGGAATGAGTGATGAATTAATGAATGAACGTAAAAAGGGAGGAAAATAATAAATGTAAGGTACATGGTTCCACACATTCAGAACGATGAATTATCTGCATTGACTATTCTCTTCTATTTGTTTCCAATGAAGTTCTTATGTGTGATGTAGTTTTCTTATAGCCTTACATACTCAGTACATTCCTCGTACTGACCCCCTTGGGGGGACTTACCTTACTTGCTGTAGGCACAGGTGCTAGTAGACCTCCACGGTAGGCTACGAGTCATCCGCGGATCATTGGTGAGCTCCAGTTGGTTCGGGATTTCCGAGTCACATGTGTACATTATTTTGGTATTGTAGATAGATGTTGTATAAAGCGGGGACTTATCCTGACTGTAGGTTGGTTATGTACATGTATCTGTAGAGACTTTGTAGACGGTTGTGGGAAAACGAATGTAAGAGATGAATGTACATTTTGACTTGATGGCCCTAACGGCCAAGTTTCATATATAGCATACGTCTGCCATGACTCCTGCCATTGGTATTTTATAAGTTACATGAGATAGAATGTTATCCGTACAGGGACATGCATATGAATGTTCATGAGTAAAGATTGGTTCTCTCGGGCCTCAACGGCTTCGGGTGCCAGTCCGTCCCGAATGAGATTCGGGGCGTGACAAAAGTGGTATCAGAGCAGGTCGTCCTAAGGGTGTCTACAAAGCCGTGTCTGAGTAGAGTCTTGCTTATGGATGTGTTGCGCGCCACATTTATAAGTAGGAGGCTACAGGACAGTTAGGAGTTGTTTCTTTCCTTCATTTCTAGATCGTGCAGTAGAGCCAAAGTATAGGTGGAATTATAACTGACCATGGGAATTGTGTTTTTGTCTTGTGTTATAGTAGAAATATTGATGGCACGAAAAGATTGGGGAAAAGGTAAGACGGTAGATAGAACTGTTGGAGAAGGAACAAGTAAAGCATCACCTGAGTAAGTTGATCAAGGTGGGGCTGGAAGTGAATTCGTATCGCGGGCTTCTCCTACTCTTCCATTTATAGAAGAACCCAGAAGGAGAGGAGTATCTTTGGAACTGCCTGATAATACTATTGAGCAGGATTTAATGAGTGCGGTGCAAATATTGACCCGTCTAGTTGTTGCACAAGTTCAAAGACAAGCTTTTGCACTGCAGATGGAAGAGCAGAGGCAAAGGGGAAAGATGCAAGGATTGGAGGAAGGGTCGTCAAAAAGGTCTAGACCTATGGGACAGTTTATGGCGTCCCAAGAAGAAGCTAGGCCTCAAGTTTTTCCTAGACCGCCTAGGCCATCATTTTCCCATTCCATAACAAATCCTCCCCCTCTATTCCAAGGGTTTAAAAGCAGCCAGTTTGGGCAAAGAAGTGAGGTTCAAGATTCGCGAACAATGGGGTATCAAGCACAGGGAAATATGAGCCAACCAAGGTTTTTTTGTCAGATCTGCCAGCGCTGCGGGAAGTTTCATTCAGGTGAATGCCGGGTTGGAACAAATGTTTGTTACTGGTGTGGTATGCCTGGACATGTAAGGAAAAGGTGTCCACAAAGGAGCACGAGTGGTGTGGCACGACATATGGGACCAACCATCGCATCGCCATTATCGATGCCTCCTCTAGGTCGAGGTGAGCAGCCTAAGGGGAGCGACAGAGGTTCTAGAGGAGCAGCTAATTCCAGTGGAACCCAGGACCGTATTTATGCCTTAGCGGATCGACAGAATTCGGAGGCTTTCCCTGATGTAGATACAGGTACATTATCCATATTTTTACATAAGGTATATGCATTGATTGACCCGAGTTCTACATTATCATATGTTATTTCATAGGTTGCAAAAAAAAAAAACAAATGTGGAAGAACATCAGAATTACTAGTTAAGCCATTTGAAGTCTCTACACCAGTTGGTGAATCTATTGTAGTTAAAAGAGCATATCGTAACTATATAGTAACTGTTTGTGGTTATGATACACTGGTTGATCATATTGAATGGGAAATACTGGATTTTGATATTATAATGGGTAGGAATTAGATGGCTTCTTATTATGCCACGGTAAGATTGCCAAGCTAGGAGGTACATTTTCGTTTTCCACAAAAGAATCTTTTATAGAAGGGTAATGTGGGGGCACCAAGAGGAGAATTTATTTCCTGTTTTAAAGCAAGGGAAATGATACCCAAAGGACATATGTCACTTAGTAAGAGTGAAAGATACTGATGTGAAGCTACCGACTCTTCAAACGGTTCCAGTAGTAAATGAATTTCTTGATGTATTTTCTGAAAATCTTCCAGGTTTACCTCCAGAATGAGAAGTGAGGTTGGTATTGAGGCAATTCTAGGCACTTAGCCTATCTCTATTCCATCGTATGGAATGGCTCCAGTAGAGTTACGAGAATTAAAAAGAGAAATTAAAAGATTTGCTAGACAAGGAGTTTATACGACCTAGTATGTCCCCGTGGGGTGCATCAGTATTATTTGTATGGAATAAAGATGGCACATTGAGAATGTGTATTGACTATCGGCAATTGAATAAGGTAAAGATCAAGAACAAATATCCCCTCCCCAGAATTGATGGTTTGTTTGATCAGTTACAGGGTGCCAAGTGTTTTTCGAAGATTGATTTGAGATCGGGATATCACCAGATAAGGGTTGGAAAAAATATATAACCGAGGCAGCTTTCTGAACACGTTATGGTTACTATGAATTTCTAGTTATGCCATTTGGGCTAACCAATATACCAACAGTTGTTAGGGATTTGATGAATAGGGTGTTCAAGACATTTTTGAATATGTACGTGACCATGTTTGGAGATGGTATTCAAGATCAAAAGCGGACCATGTTAATCACTTACGGCAGACGCTACGGATTCTTCGTGGCAGTAATATATATGTAAAGTTCTCTAGACGTGAGTTTGGCTAAAATACGTATCATTCTTGAGTCACATTGTATAGTATGAAGGAATGAAGGTTGATACGCAAAATATAGAAATGGTGAAAAATTGGCTAAGGCCTACGATGCTTACAGAGATCCATCATTTTCTTGGGTTGGTTGGTTATTATAGGAGAGTTATTGAAGGATTTTCTTCTATCCCTGTACCCTTAACAAAGCTAACACACAAGGCAATCAAGTTTTGGTAGGATGATGAATGTGAGAAGAGTTTCCAAAAGCTGAAAGATAAATTAACTTCCACACCAGTTTTAAGTACTTCCTGAAGGCACAGAATGTTATGCAGTGTATTGTGATGCTTCCGGGGTTGGCCTCGGATGTGTATTGACCACATTAGAGAAACTACCCAATGCATGACCCTGTACTAGCTGTTGTGATATTTGGTTTAAAGATATGGTGTCACTATTTGTAAGGGATTCATGTTGACATACGTACTGATCACAAGAGTTTGCAATATATCTTTAAGCCGAAAGACTTAAATCTAAGGTAGCGAAGGTGGCTTGAACTATTAAGAGACTATGAGATTAATATCTTATATCATCCAGGAAAAACAAATGCATTAAGTCATAAAGCAATAGGGAGCACTAATAGCCAATTGACGAAAACGCGGGATATAGTCGAGGATTTACTCTAACTAGTCAGCTTAGGAATTCATCTTCTTGAATCTACAGACGAAGGGATTATTGTGAAAATACAGCGGAATCTTCTTTAATAGCTGAAGTAAAGAAGAAACAATATGCAAATCCTATTTTATTTCAACTGAAAAAGAATGTACAATGAAGTTCGAAAAAAGGTACTTGAGTTTACATAAGGGAGGAATACTTCAATATCAAGTTAGATTATGTATACCAAATATGAATGAGCTAAGGAAATGAATTATGACAAAAACACATCATTCACGGTATTCTATTCATTCGGGAGCAACCAAAAATGTAACCTGGTTCGGAAGAGATGTATTGATAAGGTTACATGCAAAGAATATTACAGAATTTGTATCTTAATGTCCAAGCTGTCAATAAGTAAAAGAAGGGCATCAAAAAACCTGGAGGTTATATGTAATACAGGAATCTTCCAGTTTGGAAAGAAGGATATGATTAACATGGGTTTTATCACGAGTTTGTCTCGTACATTTCGGAAATTTGATTCCATGTGGACGATATTTGATAGACTTACCAAGTAGCACACTTTTTACCTGTCAGGACCATTTGTACAGCTGGAAATTATGCAAGGTTGTATGCTAAAAGGATAGTATGATTACACGAGATTCCAATTTCTATTATATCAGATAGATAGACAAATAGGACGTACCATCCAAACACTTGAAGATATGTTACGAACTTGCACATTGAACCTTAAAAGTAGTTGGGATGGTCATTTACCTCTTATGGAATTTGCCTACAATAATGGCTATCATTCAAATATCAAAATGACACCTTATGAAGCTTATATGGGAGAAAGTGTAGATTACCAAGTGGAAGGTTTGAAGCGGGTGAAACTGCTTTACTCGGATCAGATCTTGGTCATCAAGATATAGAGAAAGTGAAGGTAATACAACGACGGCTATAAACGGCCCAAAGTCGATACAAGTCATATGCCGATATTAGAATAAGGGAATTAGAATTTGCCATAGGTGATTAGGTATCTTTGAAAGTGTCACCAATGCAAGGGGTAGTGAAATTTGGAAAGAAAGGAAAAGTTGGCCCTATATAACATGCCATATGAAATTGGCCGAAGAATTAGTCAAGTTGCGTACGAGTTAGCAATGCCCCAAGAACTCTCCACATTTCATTTAGTGTTCCATGTGTTAATGCTTCGAAAGTATCTAGGAGATCCACCTCGTATTAATTTCAGTGAAGATGTACAAGTTTCGGAGGATTTCACTTATGAAGAGGTACCTATTGCTATTCTAGATCAATAAGTGAAAGGATTAAGAAATAAAGAATGTAGTTTCCATAAAGGTACAGTGTAGGGATCGGCAAGTAGAAGAAAGCACATGGGGAGCCAAAGAAATGATAAATTCAAAGTACCCGTAATGGTTTCAAACGGGAGAGAAAGTTCAAGGTGTGGAATTGGAGCAATAACAAGGAAGTATCTATAAGCATTATGTGTATATGTATATATATGTTAATATAGAGATGCATTGGATGTACATGAGACTATGTTATTAACATTCGAGGACGAATGTTTCTAAGGGGGGAAGAATGTAACACCCCGTGCATTTACGAACCTAGTTGATTACCGTAACATTCATGGAATTATTTAAACATGGGAGTTTTGAGGAATTATACATCAAATGTGATGGGTCAAATTAATCTTGAGCCATTGGGCTCAATTAAGGCCCCAAAAGACACAAAAGACATGGCCCAAATGAAGGGGAAATGATCCATTCTTCTTTTGACCAAATAAACACATTAATTATTGAACAAAAGATGGATAAATATGACCATTAAGGGTCTATATAAGGTACCAAAAATCTGATTTTTATTCATTTCATTACACATGCCAAAATCTAGAAATTTCCACAACATTCTCTCAACTCAAACCCTAAGCTATCATCCTCTTTGTCCAAGATCATCACCTTGCAAGCTTTGGTAAGTATTTATTCTCATGATTTACTATGTTATATGATTAGTATGGTGTAAAAATCATGTTGTTTATGTTGGCAAAGTGTTGGACAATGTACTATGTGTAAAACTGTCTCTTTTGCAATCGGAAAGAGGTTTTGCCTTG
The DNA here is from genome assembly GCA_031232105.1 of Capsicum rhomboideum. Classification (NCBI taxonomy): domain Eukaryota; kingdom Viridiplantae; phylum Streptophyta; class Magnoliopsida; order Solanales; family Solanaceae; genus Capsicum; species Capsicum rhomboideum. The sequence goes on along the minus strand of CP124711.1, from coordinate 95,957,002 downwards.
TAAACTTGAAAATAAACTTGTGGTCTTAAAGGAAGTGGACTTGGTGGATTCAATATTTACATGTGAGAAGTGCTTATACTCTTAACTTTTTTATCCTTGTGTATGATGTTTGGAATTGTTATTGTGAGATTGGTTATGGATTTGGTGACGTATTGAAAAGGGAAGTGTAGTTTTGGTGCTGTTTATGTGTGTTATGGAACCATGAATAATTTTTGGCATACAAGTGACCAAAAATATGTAAGTAAAATCTTACTTCTGGACTTGGACCATTTATTACACAAAAGAACCCAAAAAGGACCCATTTTGGCCGATTTGGGCATCCGCCCCCGCAGACAAAGGCACCTGCGGGCGCAGATGCCAACACAGGTGCCTATGGCTTATGCCAAAGGTCACCTGCGGGAACACCTCAGCCACCTACAGGTGCAGGTGGCTTCGCAGGTCATCCCAGGATTCGGTTTTGTATGTTTTCGTCTCTCTTTGATCCCTCAAGGCCCCTATACCTTTTTTGGATATAATTATCAACTTATGATACCGTTTTAATGAATTTAATATGTCGTATGGAGGCATGATGGACTATATTAAGTATGGATTGTTTTTCATATGTTGTTTTGACGTAGTAATTGTGATGGAATGATAATGAGGAGACATAAAGGGCTAACGTGGTGTGAAATGCTATCGATGTATGATCTATTGGTCAATGTGTGGTCTGTTATGGTATTGTTGATGTGGTAATGCAGTGGATTGTTTTGTAAAGGGTGAAATAACGTTATGTGGCAGTCATATAGCTCGTTGTCGTCTTGTACGCTTGTATGGTAAATAGCTGTTAACGAGGGTTCCATTATGTACTTGTATTGTAGAGTGAAACGTAAGGAAGGAGCTGGACTATTGTGTTCATATATAGGCTTGTGTATTCATACTTGGAAGTGAAGGTATGTAAGGTTACTCTTTTCGTATCCTCCTGCAACATATAGTATTCACCTTGTCATTGTACTTGTACGTTTTCAAAATGTTCTAAGGTATCTCATTTCAGGTTATCATCTATTGTTGATCCTATATACCTTATTCTTGATCTATTGTAAGTCATGTGTCACATAATGATGAACATGGTTCCAAGTTCCAATAATGTTACATTCAAAGGTTCCAATAATAACATAATCATCGAATGATCTATTTCTAAGATTGAGGAAGTGAGGTAATGAAGTCTCTATTCTTGGGTGGTATCCCAGGGGTTAAAATACCTAGCATGGGTCGATCCCAATATCTACGGGTGGTATTCCAGGGGTGAAAAGAACACCTAGCATGGGTCAATCCCGCTACTACGGGTAGTATCCCAGGGGAAAAAGAAAAGCCTAGCATGGGTCGATCCCAAAAACTATTGATTACCCACTGATCAGCTTGGGGCCCGGGCATTATATGAATGGAAGGATGAGTAATGAATGAAGGAATGAGTGACGAATTAATGAATGAACGTAAAAAGGGAGGAAAATAATAAATGTAAGGTACATGGTTCCACACATTCAGAACGATGAATTATCCGTATTGACTATTTTCTTATATTTGTTTCCATTGAAGTTCTTATGTGTGATGTAGTTTTCTTATAGCCTTACATACTCAGTACATTCCTTGTACTGACCCCCTTGGGGGGACTTACCTTACTTGCTGTAGGCACAGGTGCTAGTAGACCTCCACGGTAGGCTACGAGTCATCCGCGGATCATTGGTGAGCTCCAGTTGGTTCGGGATTTCCGAGTCACATGTGTACATTATTTTGGTATTGTAGATAGATGTTGTATAAAGAGAGGACTTATCCTGACTGTAGGTTGGTTATGTACATGTATCTGTAGAGGCTTTGTATATGGTTGTGCGAAAACGAATGTAAGAGATGAATGTACATTTTTACTTGATGGCTCTAACGGCCAAGTTTCATATATAGCATACGTGTGCCATGACTCCCGCCATTGGTATTTTATAAGTTACATGAGATAGAATGTTATCCATACAGGGACATGCATATGAATGTTCATGAGTAAAGATTGGTTCTCTCGGGCCTCAGCGACTTTGGGTGCCAGTCCGTCCTAAATGGGATTTGGGGCGTGACAAATACACAAGCTAGTAGCATATCCTCAAGTGTTTGAATGTACATTCTTCCTGATCATCCGTTTAAGGGTGAAATTTTTTACTTAAATTCACTTGCATTCCCAAACTCCTCTGGAAATACTTCCAAAAATTCATTGTAAATTGAGCTCCCCTATCATATATAATAGAGATTGGAACTTCGTGTATCCAACTATCTCTTTAATAGACAACTTAGCATGCTCTTCAGTTGTGTAAGTGGTCTTAACTGGTAAGAAGTGTGCTGATTTGGTGAGTCTATCAAATATTACCCATGAAGAATGTAACACCCCGTATCTTTTCGACCCTACTTGACGACGTTGAACAATGTTTACTTAGGTGTCGAGTGCCACAAGTATGAATTTTGTAAGGTTATTGATGAGATAGTTGATATTGACCCTCGTACATGTGATTAGACTTTTGTAGGATGTGTTTTGTGACTTCGTGAAACATTTGTGGGGTTAAAAAGAGGCTTGGAGGACCTCCAAACAAAGGATATTAAAGGTAAGAAGTAAGTTAAAGAATAGAACTTGAAGTATCTAACCGAACCCGCAAAGAAAAGTCGAAAACGATTTTTTTTTAAAAAAATAAGGACCAGGCTCACCAGAGGGCGTGCCAGGCTGCTTATTGCCCAAATTTTTTGGGCACAGGCAGCAAGTTGGCGTGCCAGCTTGTGCTCACCTTTCAAAAGTTGGAAATTTTTCTAAGTCCCAAGGGTGCTCGGGGACCAATCGGGCCGATTTTTGCCATATTTATTCTACAACCACGAGCCTATACATAGAATAACTGAAGTAATTGGAATTACATTTGTTAAGATCATTCGTGGACGAATTTGGCATCCAAATGATGGTTTTACCCTTTCGGTCAAAATAAGCCATACGTGGCTAGAATTACTTGTTTTTGGGATTGACGCTACGAATGTAAATTGCGTGAGTGGGAGTATTGTTGTAACGCGTATGAAATGATTTAAACATGAGAAATTATTGATTTTATTGGGTTAAGTGATTTAGGCTCAATAAAAGCCCAAAATGAGGAAGAAAACATGGGCCAAGAATGGGTCAAATGACCAATTCTTCCATTGACCAAGCAAAACTTAGCATTAAATGCCAAGAATGGCTAAGGATGACCCCAAGGGCTATATAAAAGGCCAAAATCTTATTTTTATTCATTTGGAACTCTCATGCTTTCTAGATATTTCTCAACCATTTTTCTCTCAAACCCTAAGAACTCTAAACCATCTTTTGGAGCAAGAGCATCATTTTTCAAGCTTGGGTAAGTGATTATTATTATGGATTAATATATTATATGCATGGGATAGTATGTAGATCATGTTGGTTATGCTTGGGAGTGTTGAACATGGCACTTTGTGTTTTTGTAGAAGATGTGTTATCTATGGAATTGTAACTTGAAATTTGACTTGTGGGTTTGATGAAAGAGCATGGTATGGACGAAATATCAACATGTATGGTGTGATTATGTTATTAAACTTGTTATTTTTATATTAGTGTAAATGATGGGATTTTGGCCGATATGTGCTATGGGGTGTATTAAGGTGACTTGATGGATTATTTGTGATATGGTGTGAATGAGAAAGTGTAAAGAAGAAGCTTTGTGTTGAAATGTTATTGGTATATGATGTTGTGGTCAATGTATGGTATGATTGAGGTATTGTTGGTATGACTATGCCGAAAATGGTATTGTAGAGAAGGAAATAACATTTTAAAGGTAAACATGTAACTCATTGTCGTCATATACATTTGTAAGGTAGTTGGTGGTTAATGTAAACTCTGTTATGTATTTGTGTTGTAGAGTTAAATGTAAGGAAGAAGCAGGACTATTGTATGCACGTCTAAGATTGTATATTCATATTGAGAATACAAGGTATGTAAGGTTACTTTGTCTGTATCTTTCTGCAGCGCATAGTATTCGTATTGACATCGCACTTGTCCTATCCCGAAATATGCTAAGGTATCCTATACCCGGTTACCAATTGTCATTATCACATGTTTCCTACTCATTGATCAATTGTGAATAACATGTCTCATATTCATTGATAATGTTCCAAAATCCCAAAAAGGTTGTGTCCCAAAGTTCCAATAGTGGTTATACTCATGTATCTTGTTCATTGATTATTGTCCAATGATTCCAATAGTGTTATGTTTACAATAAGGTTATGTTTCCAATAATGTTTATTCACTTGTATCTCACTCATTGATTATTGATCTAAAGCTTCCAATAAAGTTATGACTATCATTGTATCAATCTCAAAGTAATGAATGAAGTAATGCATATATGTGGTTAATTGAGTATGGGTGGTAGCTTTGGGGGCATAAAGGCCTAGCTCAAGCCGATCCCGAGATTATTGGATCAGGGGGCAGTCCTAGAGGCATAAGCCTAACTCGGACCGATCCTGACAGGTGGTAGCTCTAGAGGTAATAACCTAGCTCGAGCCGAACCTGAGATATGAGTTTATGGGTGGCAGCTCTAGAGGTAATAACCTAGCTCGAGCCGATCCCGATGTATTGATTCACGGGTAGTAGATCTAGAGGCATAAGCCTAGCTCGAGCCGATCCCAACATAACGTTACATTATTTTAAAACCCACTGTTCAGTCGGGGCCGGGGTATTACAGGTCACAGGCAAAGATGAATAATAATGGAAGCAAAGAAGTAAAGAAAGTAATGAAAACAATATACATGGTTCCCAAAACACAGAATGAGGACTTATCCATATTGGTTGTACATTTGCATTTGAGTTCATTGACAGATTTACATATCATACAGTTTCTAATGAGGCTTACATACTCAGTACATTCCTCGTACTGACGTCCCTTGTGGGACTTACCTTACTTGCTGTAGGCGCAGGTACTAGTAGGCCTCTACTGTAAGTTGCCAGTTGTTTCGGATCATTGGTGAGCTCCAGTTAGTTTAGGGCTTCTCCGAGTCACAGTTGGTCATATGTTTTGGTATTGTACATGTTGTATAAAGCGGGGACTTGTCCCGAATTTTTGTCAGTTCTGGTAAATATATCTGTTAGAGGCTTTTGTAGATGGATGTGGGGGTATAAATGTAAAAGGTACATGTCATTTTTGACTTGATGGCCTCGACGACCAAGTTTCACATATATATATATCACATGTTCCATGAATTCCGTTGTTAGCATTTTAAGCTCTTATGTGATAAGGGTGTTTTTGATGGAAGGCATATGAATGAACATAAGTAAATTTTTGTTCTCTCGGGGCCTTATCGGCTATGGGTGTCAATCCATCCCAATGGGATTCGAGGCATGACAAAAGTGGTATCAGAGCAGGTCGTTCTAAGGGTGTCTACAAATCCGTGTTTGATTAGAGTCTTACTTATTGATGTGTTGTGAACCACATTTATAAATAGGAGGCTACGGGACATTTGGGATATTGTTTCTTTTCTTCACTTCTAGATCGTGCAATAGAGCCAGTGTTGTAAGTTGAATTGTATCAGACTAATGGAAATTGATTTTTTCTTTGATATAGTAAAAATGTCGATCATAAGAAGAGGTAGAGGTAAAGAGAAGAAGGTAGATATGCATGCTGGAGAAGGAATGAGTAGATTACCACCTAACCAAGTTAGTCAAGGTGGAGCGAATGCTGAAATTTCATCGCGGTCTTTTTCTACCTTTCCAGCTCCGAAAGAGCCAGTCGGTAGAGAAGTACCCACAGAACCACCAATGAATGCCACAAATCAGGATCTTAGAAATGCAGTACATATGTTGACGCAGTTAGTGGAATCACAAAGTCAAGGACGAGCTGGTCCGATGAAAAATGAGGATGATGCGGCTAGAGTGGCGAGTCGCAGAACACAGGATTTTCTGAAACTGGACCCTCCTATATTCACTGGGTCGGATCCGAAAGCAGATCCACAGGACTTTGTGGACCAAATTCAAAGGGTTTTGGAAGTTATGCATATGACTGGGGTTGAAACAGTTGAACTCGCGGCCTATAGATTGAAAGGTGAAGCGATATTGTGGTATTAAGATTGGAAAAAGTCTCGTGGTATCGGTGCAATGCCACTAAATTGGTAAGAATTTAAAGCAGCATTCCTTGATCATTACCTCCCATATGAGATTCGGGAGGCTCGTGCAGATCATTTTTTAAATCTCCGTCAAGGAAATCTGAGCGTTAGAGAATACAGTTTGCAATTTAATTCCTTGGCCCGATATGCTCCAAATGTGGTAGCTACGATGACAGACACAGTCCATCGATACGTGGATAGATTAGAGCCATATTTGGTAAGGGATTGCACCATTGCTGCTTTGAATAAAGATATGGACATTGCTAGAATACAAGCCTTCGCCCAGAAAATGGAAGATCAATGACAGAGAAGAAGGGCACATGAATTTGACAGGGGACAATCTAAATGGGCTAGACCTATGGGACCGTCTATGATGTCTCAAGGAGGATCTAGACCTCGTATCTTTCCTAGACCACCTAGACCATCGTTCTCATATTCTACAACAGGTGCTCACTCTCAATTTTGAGGGTCTAGAGGTGATCTATCTTGATAGAGTAGTGGGGTTCCCGGATCACAGGCAACAGGTTTTCCTAGTCAGCAGTGTCAGCACTGCGGGCGTATTCATGCAGGTACATGCCGAGTGGGGACAAATGCTTGCTTTTGGTGCGGTATGACGGGGCACATGATGAAAGAGTGTCCCCAGAGGAGCATGAGTGGTATAGCACGACCGACAGGATCGATCGTTGCATCATCAACATTGGTTCCTTCATTAGGCCGAAGTGTGCAGTCTGTTGGCCGTGGTAGGGGTACCAGAGGAGCAGCCAATACTAGTGGGGTCCAAAATTGCACTTATGCTCTAGTGGACCGACAGAATTCAGAGGCTTCTCCTGATGTCGTCACAGGTACATTATCCATATTTTCATATAATGTATATGCACTGATTGACCCAGGTTCTACATTGTCCTATGTTACTCCATTGATTGCTGCAAAATTTGCAAAGGCACCAGAATTATTAATTAAATCAATTGAAGTGTCTACACCGGTTGGTGAATATATTATTGCAAAAAGAGTATATCGTAATTGTGTGGTAACTGTGTTTGGTCATGATACATCGGACGATCTAGTTGAACTAGACATGGTGGATTTTGATGTGATAATGGGGATGGATTGGTTGGACTCTTGTTATGCCACGGAAGATTGCCGGGCCAAGAAGGTGCATTTTTGTTTTCTGCAAGAAAATGTTCTTGAATGGCAGGGTAATGTAGGGGCACCACGAGGAAAATTTATTTCCTATTTGAAAGCAAGGAAAATGATTGCCAAGGGATATATATGTCACTTAGTACGAGTGAAAGATAATGATGTGGAACCACTAACTCCACAGTCGGTTCCAGTGGTCAATGAATTTCTTGATGTATTTCCAGAGGATCTTCAAGGCTTACCCCCAGAATGGGAAGTAGAATTTGGCATTGATGTGATTTCAGGCACTCAGCCTATCTCTATTCCCCCATATAGAATGGCTCCAACAGAACTGCATGAATTGAAGGAGCAGTTGAAAGATTTGCTGGACAAGGGCTTCATCAGGCCTAGTATGTCCCCGTGGGGTGCACCGGTATTGTTTGTACGGAAGAAAGATGGCACGTTAAGAATGTGCATCGATTATCGACAACTGAATAAGGTAACGATCAAGAACAAATATCCCCTCCCTCGAATTGATGATTTGTTTGATCAGTTACAGGGTGCCAAGTGTTTTTCAAAGATTGACTTGAGGTCGGGTTACCATCAAGTCAGAGTTATAAAAGAAGATATACCCAAGAGAGCTTTTCGAACACGGTATGGCCATTATGAATTTTTAGTTATATCATTTGGACTAACAAATGCACCAGCTGTGTTCATGGATTTGATGAATAGGGTGTTTAAGCCATTTCTGGACGTGTTCGTGACGGTATTTATTGATGACATCCTGGTTTATTCAAGATCACTAGAGCACCATGCTAATCACTTACGGCAGGTGTTATAGATTCTCCGCGAGTGTAAGTTGTATGCAAAGTTCTCCAAGTTTGAGTTTTGGTTAAAGTCCATCACATTCTTGGGCCACATTTTGTCAGATGAAGGGATACATGTTGATACACAGAAGATTGAAGCATTGAAAAATTGGCCAAGACCTACGACACCCACAGAGATTCGTAGTTTTCTTAGATTGGCAAGTTATTACTGAAGATTTGTGGAAGGTTTTTCCTCCATTGCTGCACCGTTAACAAAGCTTACACATAAAGTAGTTAAATTTCAGTAGAATGATGCGTGTGAGAAAAGCTTCCAAGAGTTGAAAGATAAATTACCCTCCACACCAGTTTTGGTACTTCCTGAAGGCACCGAAGGTTATGTAGTGTATTGTGATGCTTCCGAGGTTGGCCTCGGATGTGTATTGATGCAGCATGGTAACTTCATAGCATATGCCTCACGACAGTTGCGGCCACATGAGAAAAATTACCCCACACATGATCTTGAATTAGCAGCGTTGGTTTTTGCTTTAAAGATATGGAGTCATTAGTTGTACGGAGTACACGTTGATATCTATACTGATCACAAAAGTTTACAATATATCTTTAAGTAGAAGGAACTCAATTTGAGGCAAAGAAGGTGGATAGAGCTCTTAAAAGGCTATGATATTGATATTCTCTATCATCCAGGCAAAGCAAATGTGGTAGCTGATGCATTGAGCCTCAAGGAAGTAGAAAGCACTAGTGTCCAGTTGACTGAAAAACAGGAGATAATCAAAGATTTACATCAATTAGCTAGTTTGGGAGTTCCCCTTCTTGAATCCTCAGATGATGGAGTTATTGTGCAAAATGCAGCGGAATCCTCCTTAATAGCTGAAGTAAAAGAAAAGCAATTTGTGGATTCTATGTTATTGCAGCTGAAAGAGGATGTACAACAGGGTCTGACTACGGCCTTCGATCTTACACAAGAAGGGGTACTTCAATGTCAAGGAAGGTTAATTTGTACCGGATGTAGATGAGCTGAGGAAATGAATCATGACAGAGGCGCATCACTCGCGCTATTCTAGTCATCCGGGTGCTACTAAAATGTACCATGATTTAAAAGAAGTATATTAGTGGGGAAATATGAAGAAGAACATTGCAGAATTTGTCGCTCAATACCCGAATTGTCAACAAGTAAAAGTAGAGCATCAGAAACCAGGGGGTTACATGCAATTTATCAATCTTCCAGTCTGGAAATGGGATATGATTAACATGGATTTTATTACAAGTTTGCCTCGTACACTGCGGAAATTTGATTCTATATGGGTTATAATGGACAGGCTTACCAAGTCAGCGCATTTCCTACCAGTCAAGACCACCTATACAGTTGAGGATTATGTAAGATTATATGTTAAAGAAATAGTGCTATTACATGGGATTTAGATATCCATTATATCAGATAGGGGAGCTCAGTTTACTGTGCATTTTTGGAGATCTTTTCAGCAGAGTTTGGGTACACAGGTGAATCCGAGTACGGCTTTCCATCCTCAGACTGATGGACAAGCAGAACGTACTATTCAAACACTTGAGGATATACTACGAGCGTGCGCGTTAGATTTTCAAGGCAATTGGGATGACCATTTGCCTCTTATTGAATTTGCTTACAACAATAACTATCATTCAAGTATTAAAATGGCACCTTATGAAGCTGTGTACGAAAGGAAATATAGATCACCAATTGGATGGTTTGAAGCGAGTGAAACTGCTTTACTTGGGTCGGATATTGTTCATCAGGCTATGGAGAAAGTTAAAGTGATCCAACAACGCTCACAAATGGCCCAAAGTCGCCACAAGTCATATGCTGATGTTAGAAGAAGAGGGCTTGAATTCGCCATAGGTGATTGGGTGTTTTTAAAGGTGTCATCGATGAAAGGGGTAATGCGATTCAGAAATAAAGGAAAATTGAGTCCACGTTACATAGGCCCATATGAAATTATTAGAAGATTTGGGCAAGTTACGTATGAATTAGCACTACCTCAAGAACTTTCCTCAGTCCACCCAGTGTTTCATGTTTCGATGCTTCAAAAATGCATAGGATATCTATCTCGTATTGTTCCCATTGAAGATGTCCAAGTTACGGAGGATCTTACTTATGAAGAGGTACCCATTGCTATTCTAGATCGACAAGTGAAGAGGTTGAGGAATAAAGACATAGCTTCCGTAAAAGTCCTTTGGAGAAATCAACAAGTAGAGGAGATCACATGGGAAGCTGAAGAAATGATGAATCCCAATACCCTTATCTGTTTCAAATGGGAGAAAATGTTCAAAATGCAGAAGTGGACCAATAACAAGTAAGTACCTATGAGCATTAAGTGTTTATGTACATGTATGCTAATATAGAGATGTATTTGTTGTAAATGAAACGATATTGTTAACATTCGAGGATGAATGTTCCTAAGGGGGGAAGAATGTAACACCCCGTACCTTCCCGACCCTACTTGACGACGTTGAACAATGTTTACTTAGGTGTTGAGAGCCACAAGTATGAATTTTGTAAGGTTATTGATGAGATAGTTGATATTGGCCCTCGTACATGTGATTAGACTTTCGTAGGATGTGTTTTGTGACTTCATGGAACATTTGTGGGGTTAAAAATGAGGCTTGGAGGACCTCCAAACAAAGGATATTAAATGTAAGAAGTAAGTTAAAGAATAGAACTTGAAGTATCTAACCGAACCCGCAAAGAAAAGTAGAAAATGATTTTTTTTTTTAAAAATAAGGGCCAGGCGCGCCAGAGGGCATGACAAGCAGCTTATTGCCCAAATATTTTGGGCACAGGCAGCAAGTTGGCGTGCCAGGCTGCTTGTGCGCACCTTTCAAAAGTTGGAAATTTTTCTAAGTCCCAAGGGTGCCCGGGGACGTACTGGGCCGCTTTTTGCCACATTTCTTCTACAACCACGAGCCTATACATGGAATTACTGAATTAATTGGCATTCCATTTGATAAGATTATTCGTGGACGAATTTGGCATCCAAATGATGGTTTTACCCTTTCGGTCAAAATAAGCCATACGTGGCTAGAATCACTTGTTTTTGGGATTGACGGTATGAATGTAAATTGCGTGAGTGGGAGTATTTTTGTAACGCGTATGAAATGATTTAAACATGAGAAATTATTGATTTTATTGGGTTAAGTGATTTGGGCTCGATAAAAGCCCAAAATGAGGAAGAAAACATGGGCCAATGACCCATTCTTCCATTGACCAAGCCAAACTTAGCATTAAATGCCAAGAGTGGCTAAGGGTGACCCCAAGGGCTATATAAAGGGCCAAAATCTGTTTTTTATTCATTTGTAACACTCATGCTTTCTAGATATTACTCAACCATTTTTCTCTCAAACCTTAAGAACTCTAAGCCATCTTTTGGAGCAAGAGCATCATTTTTCAAGCTTGGGTAAGTGATTATTCTTATGGATTAATATATTATATGCATGGGATAGTATGTAGATCATGTTGGTTATGCTTGGGAGTGTTGAACATGACACTTTGTGTTTTTGTAGAAGATGTGTTATCCATGGAATTGTAACTTGAAGTATGACTTGTGGGTTTGATGAAAGAGCATGGTATGGACAAAATATCAACATGTATGGTGTGATTATGTTATTAAACTTGTTATTTTTATATAAGTGTAAATGATGGGATTTTGGCCGATATGTGCTATGGGGTGTATTAAGGTGACTTGATGGATTATTTGTGATATGGTGTGAATGAGAAAGTGTAAAGAAGAAGCTTTGTGTTGAAATGTTATTGGTATATGATGTTGTGGTCAATGTATGGTATGATTGAGGTATTGTTGGTATGACAATGCAGAAAATGGTATTGTAGAGAAGGAAATGACATTTTAAAGGCAAACATGTAACTCATTGTCGTCATATGCATTTGTAAGGTAGTTGGTGGTTAATGTAAACTCCGTTATATATTTGTGTTATAGAGTTAAAGGTAAGGAAGGAGCGGGACTATTGTATGCATGTCTAAGATTGTATATTCATATTGAGAATAAAATGTATGTAAGGTTACTTTGTCCGTATCTTTCTGCAGCGCATAGTATTCTCATTGACATCGCACTTGTCCTATCCAGAAATGTGCTAAGGTATCCTATACCCGGTTACCAATTGCCATTATCACATGTTTCCTACTCATTGATCAATTGTGAATCATATGTATCATATTCATTGATAATGTTCCAAAAGCCCAAAAGGTTGTGTCCCAAAGTTCCAATAGTGGTTATACTCATGTATCTTGTTCATTGATTATTGTCCAATGGTTCCAATAGTGTTATGTTTCCAATAATGTTTATTCACATGTCTCTCACTCATTGATTATTGATCCAAAGCTTCCAATAAAGTTATGACTATCATTGTATCAATCTCAAAGAAATGAATGAAGTAATGCATATATGTGGTTAATGATTGAGTATGGGTGGTAGCTTTGGGGGCAAAAAGGCCTAGCTCAAGCCGATCCCGAGATTATTGGATCAGGGGGAAGTCCTAGAGGCATAAGCCTAGCTCGGACCGATCCTGACAGGTGGTAGCTCTAGAGGTAATAACCTAGCTCGAGCCGAACCTGAGATATGAGTTTATGGGTGGCAGCTCTAGAGGTAATAACCTAGCTCGAGCCGATACCGATGTATTGATTCACGGGTAGTAGATCTAGAGGCATAAGCCTATCTCGAGCCGATACCAAATGTTACGTTATGTTAAAACCCACTGTTCAGTCAGGGCCTGGGTATTACAGGTCACAGGCAAAGATGAATAATCATGGAAGCAAAGAAGCAAAGAAAGTAATGAAAACAATATACATGGTTCCCAAAACACAGAATGATGACTTATCCATATTGGTTATGCATTTGCATTTGAGTTCATTGACAGATTTACATATCATACAGTTTCTAATGAGCCTTACATACTCAGTACATTCCTCGTACTGACGTCCCTTATGGGACTTACCTTACTTGCTGCAGGAGCAGGTACTAGTAGGCCTCCATAGTAAGTTTCCAGTTGTTGCGGATCATTGGTGAGCTCCAGTTAGTTCGGGGCTTCTCCGAGTCACAGTTGGTCATATGTTTTGGTATTATACATGTTGTATAAAGCGGGGACTTGTCCCAACTTTTTGTCTGTTCTGGTAAATGTATCTGTTAGAGGCTTTTGTAGACGGATGTGGGTGTATAAATGTAAAAGGTACATGTCATTTTTAACTTGATGGCCTCGACGGCCAAGTTTCACAAATATATATATATATATCACATGTTCCATGAATTTTGTTGTTAGCATTTTAAGCTCTTATGTGATAAGGGTGTTTCTGATGGCAGGCATATGAATGAACATATGTAAAGTTTGGTTCTCTCGGGCCTTATCGGCTACGGGTGCCAATCCGTCCCGATGGGATTCGGGGTGTGACAATTAGCTTTGATAAAGGTGCAAAAATTGAAGAAAATACTTCAACAAACCTCCTCCAATGGACATTCTTGGTCGAAGGTTCCATTTGCCGAAAGGCAAGATAGAACTTTCATTGCCCACTGGTGGACAGGAAACCTATAATAACCTACCAACCCAAGGAAACTACAAACTTCGATAGGTGTTGTAGGTCCTAGCCAGTTCCTCACGGCTTCTAGATTTTGAGTATCAACCCTTATTCCTTCATCAGATATAATATTCCCTAAGAATTCCACTTATTTTAAATAAAACTCACATTTAGAGAACTTTGCATATAATTTACGATCACGAAAAATCTATAACACCTGCCTCAAATAATTAGCATGGTCATCTTTTGATCTTGAATACACCAGAATATCATCTATAAATACAATCACAAACAAATCCAAGAATGGCTTGAACACTCTATTCATAAAATTCGTGAAAGTTGTTGGTGCATTTGTTAGTCCAAATGACATAACTAAAAACTCATAATGACCGTACTATGTTTGAAAAGCTATCTTGGGTTTGTGTTTCTCTTTCACCCTCAATTGGTGATAACCGGTTTTATCTTATGTGAGTCCACCACCACAACAAGGACCTGATTTGATTCTTGATCCTTGTATGAGGAAAAAAAGAACAACAAGAATAGAAAAAATAATCAGCAGTAATGTAAGGACACAAGATATTTATGTGGAAACCTCCTTGCTCAATGGAGTAAAACAATGACCTACCCCAATAGAATTTAACCAACAAATATCATTAAAACAAGAGCAATGGTTTGCTTACAAACTCTCTCATATTTCTGTGGTTAACCTCTTAACCCCATCCCCTTGAGACTCTCTCTCATAATCCTATGGTTAACCTCTTAACCCCATCCCCTTGAGCTAATGACATCACTGTGCCATGCAACAATATACCAACTATAGCCTATAATTAAATAACTCTAGTCGACACACCTTGGCTAACTGTAGACCAACTATCAACTACCTCTAGTTGATACACTTCTTCACAAGAGAAAAGTTAAATAATGACACCTCCACTTGCTTCTCACAAGAGGAGTACGTTTACAATCTAGCAAAATTACAAAGACTCAAACAACAATGGGCTAAGAATGACTATCTTGACTAAAAGCAGGTCCCTTGTTGTAAGAACTTTGAACTTGAAGACAAGTGGTGGTTTTTGCTGTAAAGAGTGATCTTTCTGAGTATATGCAAAAACTAAACTTCTCTCCTTAAGATGATGAACATATATTATAAGCATTGGGAAAGAAGCTTTCTTATTAGAGGATTTTGATAAAGACCACTACAAACTATGCCCCACTTTTTTATTGTTACTGCTAGATAATACAAGATAGCTGGCATATAAGACAAATCTGTATAACTACATATTGGGACACCAATTGACATACCTGGTCCTTCAACTAGGTTTGTCAACAATCAAAACATGGACACAATAAGATGATGGAAAACATGGATTTACAATCTCATTTCATCACCATATAACATACCAAAAGTTTCCCCTTTCACCATGTTCCTCCTGACTTCATTCCCAATTAATCTCACATAATGATCTATATATATATGGAGAAAATGAGAGGGTAAACCTTGAATGTTTCTTATTGTTCAAAGTTTACTCTGTAGCTGTGCCACCAATTTTTTTTTACAAAAAGTACAACTAACAACTGTATTGTTGATTGCCAGAAAGTTCAACAACCAATAGACCTGGTCCCTCATTCTGGTCCCTATGAAACAAGATCTCACGGAGAAATGGTTCCTCTTGTTCCCTAAGATCTTGATTCCCATGTCCCTTTTGAGATGGACTTGGTGTGTGTTTGGTCCCTCATCTGGTCCTTCAACAAGTTTGTCATATCATCAAAATAAAGCATAGTACTGTCATAACTATGCATCATTAGTTTCCTACTTTTTGATGATGACAACCTAATAACCAATATAGCAGCAGGTTAGAGAGGTTTCCTACTATCAACATTTATCCCTTTTTCAGTTTCACCTACTATATAGGAGCATCAGGTCCTTCATTTGTTCCTCCTATCACCAGCATATCCCTTATTAGTTGTCCCTATCATCAGCATCTCCAGATAACATCATTTCATTATTTTTCTGGTCCTTTTATGAGTTTTTCAATTATCATAACCAAAAATAAGTTTGCCAATCATCAAAATCAAGAATCAGACATTTTTCGCATTTTTGATAATGACAAACTTAAGCCAGCAGTGGACCAAGATTAGGATGTTCCCCCTGACACCAACACTTATTTTTGTTTCCCTTATTACTATACCTGTTCTCCCTATCTATTCCTCCTTCCGCCATAGCTATTATTTTACCACCAGTTCCTTACTCACATGGATTTTTCCTCCTTTTGGCATCATTAAAAAGATTAATAGTAAACCAAATGAAGAGATTTATTTTAGCTTAACTTATAACCACTGGGGTAACAACAACATGAATAGAAGGTTAAGAGCACTGTAGCAAGAAGCAGACAAACACTAGGCAACACAACATATAGTAAAGAGATAGTCAAGTAAACATTATAGATGAGTCATAAAATATAGACAAGCACATGCCATAACTAATCAACACAAACTTTAGGAAATAAAGGTTAATAGACAAGAGGATAAGGGACTAATGAAGGGGACTTAGAGAGAGATTGAGAACCATAGTCAAATGATCATGAACATCACCACGAGATTTGAGGATCTTATTGGTTAATTCACCACTCCTTTTGGTAAGCTGAGTATTTTATATTTTGAGAGCATCCACGATACCAGGTCCCTCACTTGTTCCATAGGAAGCTTGCTGTAGACTAACTTCAGCTAAGTAATCTTGGCATCCCTTTTGGTAAGTAAAGCAGTCAATCGATCAACCTTTGTATTTGCTCATTCCTGGGTGAAATTAGATCTGTCACCACTGAGTGATGTGTCACACAATCTTTCTACTTAACGATTTCATATTCCTCTATGGTGGTAATGATGAACATTTGATTCCTGGTCCATGTGACCCTATCTTTAAGTGGTACTTTAAAAAATTTAAACACTTTGTTGAGCAAAATCCACAGGAAAGTCCATGCTTACCCTTCTTAAAATTTACCACCAAGATGTTCAAAGAATTTTACTTATCAATAAGTAGCCCTTTATCACAAAACTTTTCAATCGATTTCTCAAAATCCATTACATCCCCAACACAAATTTGTTCACTAGAACTTTGTCCATGGACAGTCACATTACTAGGTCTCTAGTTTTGGTCCCCTATTAAAGGAGGTATTTCCTTTTCAATAGCGATAGTGGTACCTTCAGATTCTTCCACAGAGGCTATTGATAAAGAGTTTGTTTATGACATTTGTTAGAATAAAGTCAACTAGTAAGAAGAGTTGATAAGGGTTTGAAAGAAGATGTATAAAGAGACATATACATTTTGAAATAGTGGGAATGACTGGGATTTATGAATAAATAGGGAGATATAAAGAGGAGAGAATAATAAATAGCTTATGTGGAAATACAAGTCATATTTTGAACTTTCATAAGTAAGGTAAACCAGACTAACCTTTGAGGGAACCAGGTCCCTCGATGAGGTCTGTGTTAAAGCCTTGTATTTAGCTTGTCCTTTCTTCTGTTATTGTTTTTCCATTTCTATCATGTGTGTATACCTGTAAGGGTATGAGATTGAGTTAGATTTGATAAAAAATACATTCACCTGGATACCTGTAATTAATTTTCTAGCCAATTAGGAGAAGTTCAAGTGCTATGGGGAGTCGATTTAATTTCATCAGCCTAAGCTCCAAATGATTCTTTTTAAACCGGTCCCCACTTCTTCTGCTTGATGGTTGACCTGGTTTGCTTTCACTTCACAAAAGAGTCACAAGGCTAGTTGTCTGCAAACTTCAACATAGACAACTCACAGACTAGGTTTTTGAGATTAGCTTCTATTGGAAATAAGAGCTTCCATATCCTATATTCTTGTCCCTCAAACAAGAGAGACACATATCATGGGCAAATGTTTTGACAATCTTTCTAATGTCAAGAATATGTCATTTCTTTCCATTTCAAGAGAGATTCTTGCCCCTTGATATGCCTTGAGTGAGAGAAAATATTTCATACTTAAATTTTAATGGTTCGTGCAACCAATATTTATGAATATGCATTAGGTTCTTTGTCTCACTCTCCCTCCTCAGTAGGTCATTTGTTGGATTTAGGAACCCATTTAAACTTGAGTTCCTCAAAGGGATACAAAGGAAGAATCAAACTCTTCTTTGTCCAGGTCGGCAACCTGATCCTCCTAGGCATGGGAATAGGTACCCGTACTGTTACTTCTATTCAATTATACTTCTAATGTTTTTTCTTAATATAACATTTTGCTGGACACACATTCTTCCAACATTCATTCTTACCATGATGCGTACGAAACCAATTGTTAGAATCTAATGCATATTTGTTGTTGAAGTCATAAGGAGTATTTTTCTTCTTCCTCTTCTTCTAATAACCATGACCTTCATCACTGATAGATCTCCTATTAGTTGAGCTATCCAGATCTTGTGAGGATACTGTTCATTTAAGAGACTTCTCAAGGTCTTCCTTGATTCTGACCAGGTCCCTCTCTAATTCCCTATTTTTCTCAAAAGAGGTTGTGAGGTCTAGTTGAGGCTTGTTTAATTTTTCTTTGATCTCAAGAAAAAGGTCAAAATTTTCATTATTTCCATTGACCTTAGGTTGAGATACAACCTTCAGTTTTTCATACAACAGATCATTTTTGATTGACACAAAAGCATATTTTTTTCTAGTTTAGGAAGGTGAATTAAAATTCCCATTTTCTCAGTTTCATAATCACCAAGATCATTGTTCAGTGATTCCTTTTATTTAGTAAGATCACAAAAGGCATCTATTAACCCATTATCTAGACATCTTAGTTCTCTTAGTAAATTAATTTTAAGATTTTCTTGACATCTAAGAAGGTTACCTCTTTGCATCTTTATCATCTGTTTCATCCACAAATCTGAACTCTTCTTCTCTATGTGCATCCATAGAGACATTCTTTGCACCTTGATCTCCATTTAAATCACTTGAAGAATCTTCCCATGCAGTTACTGCCAACTTTATATCTTTGTTTATCTCCTTCTTTCTGTACTTATTAGGGACCTGGTCTGATGTAATTTCCATAAGATGTGATGTAGTAGCCAGTGAAATAGGATCCTTCTTAGGTGTTAGTCTTTTAGGAAAAACTGCTCTGATACCAATTGTTGGCTTATGTGAGTCCACCACCACAACAAGGACCTGATTCGATACTTGGTCCTTGTATGAGGAAAATAAAAAACAACAAGAATAAAAAAATAATTAGCAGTAAAGTAAGGACCCGAGATGTTTATGTGGAAACCTCCTTGCTCAAGGGAGTAAAACCATGACCTACCCTAATAGGATTTCACCAAAAAATATAACTAAAATATAATCAATGATTGGATTACAGACTCTCTTTCATAATCCTATTGTTAACCTCTTAACCACATCCTCCTGAGCTAATAAAAACACACCGAGCCACACTACAATATACCAATTATAGCCTACAACAATCAACTAACTCTAGTCAGCATACCTTGGCTAACTTTAGCCCAACTATCAACTACCTCTAGTTGATACACTTCTTCACAAGAGAAAAGTCAAATAATGACACATACACTCACTTCTCACAAGAGGAGTAGGTTTACAATTTAGCACAATTACAAGGACTCAAACAACACTGGACTAAGAATAACTATCTTGACTAAGAGAAGGTCTCTTGTTGTAGGAGCTTTGAGCTTGAAGAGAAGTGGTGGCTTTTGCTGTAAAGAGTGATCTTTTTGAGTATATGCAAAAACTAAACTTCTCTCCTCAAGATGATGAATATTTGGGCATTGGTAGATAAGCTTTCTCATTAGAGGATCTTGATGAGGACCACTGTAGACCATATCCCATTTTTCTATTGCTGCTGCTAGATAGTACAGGACAGTTGTCATACATGACAAATCTGTACAACTGTATATTGGGACACCAGTTGACGTACCTAGTCCTTCAACTAGGTTTGTAAATCATCAAAACATGAAGACAATAAGATGATGACAAACATAGACTCATTCATAGGTTTGTCAATCATCAAAACATGAACACAATAAAATTATGACAAACACAGACTCACACATCTCTTTTCAATATCTTATAACATACCAGAAGTTTCCCCTTTAACCAAGTTCCTCCTAAATCCATTCCCAATTTATTTCACATAATGATCTATATATATATAGAGCAAATGAGAGGAAAAAACTTAAATGCTTCTCATTAGTCAAGGTTAGAAATCCTGCTACTCCTCTACTGTTGTGCCACCAACTTTTTTGCAAAAAGCACAACTAATAGATGTATTGTTGACTGCCAAAAAGTTCAACAACTAATGAACTTGGTTTCTCATTTTGGTCCCTGTGAAACAAGATCTCCTTGGGAAATAGTTCCTCTTGAGCCCTGAGATCTTGATTCCCTTGTTTCTTCTAAGATCGACCTGCTGTGTGTCTTCCTCATCTAGTTTGAGAAATTATCTAAAAAAAGCATAGTACTGTAGTAACTACGCATCATCAACTAGACCTCAAGTCAATCTTTGAGAAACACTTAGCACCTTGTAATTGATAAAACAAATCATCAGTTTTAGGGAGGGGGTATTTGTTCTTAATTGCCACCTTATTAAGTTGCAAGTAATCAATCCACATTCTCAACGAGTTATCTTTTTTACAGATAAATAACACTGGTGCGCCCCAAGGGGACATACTAGGCCTTATGAATCCCTTTTATAACAAGTCTTTTAATTCTCCTTCAACTCTCGTAATTCTTTTGGGGCCATTTTATACGAAGGAATAGAGATAGGTTGAGTACCTAAAATCATATCAATACGTAACTCTATTTCTTGTTCTGGAGGCAAACGTAAAATATCTTTGAGAAATACATCAGGAAATTCATTTACTACTGGAACAGATTGAAGAGTTGGTGGCTCCACATCTATATCTTTCACCCTCACTAGATGACATATGTACCCTTTGGACATCATCTTCTTTGCCTTAAGATAAGAAACAAACTTACCTCTTGGCACCCCAATATTACCCCTGTATTTAAGGACTGCCCTTTTTGGAAAATGGAAATGCACCCTCTTAGTTCGGTAATGTACTGTGGCATAACAAGAAGCCAACCAATCCATACCTATTATGGCATCAAAATCTACCATTTCTAGCTCGACAAGATCAGCCAATGTATCACGATCATAAACAGTTACTATACAATTATGATAGACTCTTCTAGCTACAATAGACTCGGCAACCGGCTTAGACACTTAAAATGGCTTAACTAGTGATTTCGGTGTTCGTTTGAACTTTCTAGCAATTAATGAAGTGACATATAATAGTGTAGATCCCCGATCAATTAATGCATATACATTATGTGAAAATATGTACAATGTACTTGTAACCATGTTAGGAGAAGCCTCCAAATTTTATCGATTAACATATGTACGATTCTAGAC
Organism: Capsicum rhomboideum; assembly: GCA_031232105.1. Taxonomy (NCBI): domain Eukaryota; kingdom Viridiplantae; phylum Streptophyta; class Magnoliopsida; order Solanales; family Solanaceae; genus Capsicum; species Capsicum rhomboideum. Next base: position 95,935,917 of record CP124711.1, on the reverse strand, counting down.
TCCCCTAGAACTAACTGATCCTCTACCACTTCTACCATGACCTGTAGGAATCTGTTGACCGCTACCTAAAAGAGGTATTGATTATGATGATGCAATAAATAATCTAGTAGTTTGTGCCATACCACCCATTCCCGTTTGAGGGTAATTTTTCATAATATGACCTAATGTAACATACCAAAAAAAAAATCTACCCCAAACTAACATATACCTAGATGATATCTTCCACATTGTTTACAAGGCTATCATAGAGGTATTGATTTTCTCATACTTTCCTGCTCTTGGTGCCCTATTACCTATGAACCTAAACCCTTAAAACCTGGGTGAAGAACATGCTATAGAATAGGAAGACAATAGCCTAGGAGGTATATTAGAAAACTGAGGTGTGATATCAGTTTGGGATGGCATAAACTCCCCCATAGATCTGGCCCTCTTTGATTTCCCTCTTTTTGGATCTTGTGTCCTTCTTTGCCTTTGATCCTCCATTTTTTCTGCAAAAGCTTGTATCCTTGCTATATCCATGTCTTTATTCAAAGTAGCAATAGTATAATATCTAACCAGATATGGATCCAATCTATCCACATATCGATGAACTCTATCCTCTATAGTAGCTACTATATTAGGAGAATACCTAGCTAAGGAGTTGAACTAGAGACTATACTCCCTCACACTCATATAACCTTGGTCAAGATTTAAAAACTTATCTGCATGGGCTTCTCGGATCTCAAATAGAAGGTAATGACAAAGACATGCCTCTTTGAACTCTTTCTAACTAGCTCAACGTGCACCTGTACCCCTAGATTTTTTCCAAGCTTCTCTTTACCAGATACATGCATGACATCCAAAACCTTTGGATTTGATCAATAAAGTCTTATGGGTCTTCATTAGGATCTAACCCAGTAAATGTGGAAGGGTCCAATTTAAACAAATTCTGTGTCCATAGACTAGCTGCCCTATCTGCACCACTAGTATCTGTAGACTAGCTTGCCTTTGACCTTGTTCAATATCTATACTTGTCAACAATTGCACCACACTCCTTATATCTTGTTCAGTAGAATTAATAGGTGGTTCTGGGGGTACTTCTCTCCATCTTAGCTCTTCTAGAGATGGAGGGGTAGAAGAAGTCTATGATGGAAACTCATGTTGAGCCTCACTTTGATTAGCTTTTCTAGGTGGTAACTTGCTAGTCCCTTCTATGGAAACCATATCTACTTGCTTACTTGCATTCTTACTCCTTCTTTTAACTAACATCTTTACTATATTGAGGAAAAAAGATCCAAAGGTTAAGTACAATTCCACCTATAACATTGGCTCTATCGCATGATCTAAGAAATAAAGAAAAAGAAACAACTCCTAAATTTCCCATAGTCTCCTAGTTATAGATGTGGTGCACAACACACCCATAAGTAAGACTCTACATAAACACGACTTTGTAGATTCCTTAGGATGACCTGCTCTGATACCACTTTTGTCACACCTCAAATCCTATAGAGATGGTCAGGCACTCAGCGCCTTAAAGACATGAGAGAACCTACTTATAACCTGTGCTTGCCATGCATATAAAAATGATAGCCATGAAGCTTTGACAAATTTATATATATGCTCTAGTGATGATAAAAGACGAACATATAGATAGGCCCAAAACATATATACATGACTTGGCCATTGAGGCCATAACTATTAGGAGACTAAATATAACTACAATTTATACATTAGTCTACAAAGCCTCTATAAGATCGATAAACTTGGTTTAGGTCAGGATAAGCCCCCCTTACCCTTAACTACTATACAATACCAAAATACATATACCAAAGACTCGATAAAGCTCTAAATCAACCTAGATCTCACCAATTACAGCTGAGTGTCCTGTGCTCCTACTGAGGAGGTCTACTAGCTGGAGTACCTATACCTTTGACATGAATTGCAATATCCCCCAAGAGGGATGTCAGTACGAAAGAATATACTAAATATGTAATACATAAAGTGATCATTTGTAAAACAAGAGCTCAAATAGAATCAGGTATCAATGTATAACTATACAAATAAGGATAAAAGAACACTTTTTCTTGCATTTGTGGGATCACATACATAGTATACTTTTCTCTTCTTTGATTTATAAAATTTGTAAGGCATATGATACAAATGAAAAGTTGATCACTAATAAAGGGGGATGACCCATGCTAGGTATTTTAATCCCTGGCATACGGTCCTTATAAATACATAAATTAGGATTAAACCATGCTAGGATTTTTCCCTTGGGATACCACCCACAAATACATAAGTTGCGATCGACCTATGCTAGGCCTTGGGCCTGAGATACTACCCATAACTACATAGATTCACTTAACTTTATTTCTTTAATCTTTTGAGATTGTTCTTTTGGTGGTCATAATATTTTTAAGCTTTGGAATTATAGATATGGGAATAACATACTTGGGGTAGTAACCATGATGCAGGAAATAAATGTAACATCAATGTAGTGATTAAGAACTCATACAACACAATGAACCTTGCTTGACCAAAGGAATAGCTCATAGAACTTGTTGTTGAGAATAACTTTTTCATACTAGTACTTGGAAGAACAAATAGACAAATATAGAGTGAAGAACACATTTGAAGTACTTTAACACACTTGAGAGACCGTGGGCAGTAGGATAGAGGTCATTAACTACAATGGAAATTGTATTTCATATCACTTAGGTAGCTAACTTTATTGGTACACTAGTGTGAGACTTCATGCCAAGGAATATGAAATTGAATAGCCTTACATACCTTGTTTATGTTTTCTGTCCAATATAACTACGACGATTCAGCCTCTCTTTTTAAGGTGTTAATCTACAATTTATGTATATAGCAAACTATTATTAGAAGCTAATTATAATGTAGTCCTTGTATAAATAGTAGCTAAACACTTGATAGGCTGCCCATCAAACCCAAAATACTCAACGTACCATCACACTCTTCTACAATAATTTAATACAACTCCATTCAACCATCTTATAAAGTCACCCACTGCCTCCCAACAATGATACATTAAATATAGCCATTAAGCATTCCCAAAATTCTATTACATAATAGGCACTTAAATACGTGACTTCCAATAAATATCCATTGAATTTCCAATAAAGACACATCTAGAATCCATCACCATATTTCATATATAAGAAGGGATGAAATGTGGCAGAACCCTTACATCAAATTCTAAAATTTTATCCCCTTAACTTGTAGTCCTTCAAGGACTTGAATTACCCTTCAAACATAGACCAAAGAAGAAGAAAAATCTCTTCGAGGTTTAAAAAAAAGTGGGATTGCAAGCTTAGAAAGGGCTATTTCACCACCTGAGTCTACACCCTAGTTGCAACATGATGCTTAGAGCCACAAGTGACCCCAAGCTAACCCATGGTCTGACATGATCTAAGAACACTGATAATGTATGAAAGAACTACCAAATGTGGAAGCTAACTAAAGAAATAACAAATACTAATCCAAAGGATATAAGTATGGCAATATCATAAAGCTGAAAATAAACATATCTAATTGACTGTCTAAAAGACTCCACTAATGATGAGTTACTGGGACAAACCCCTATCTAACTTTAACTATCTAAAAACTAGAAAGATTGAAATAAGAAAATAACAAGAAGTCTCGTCCTCAAAAGATGAGTGCTCACCCTATTCTACTGCTGAGATGAGTATGAGATCATGCTAACTGAGTTAGATGCTAAGCATCTGACACTATATTATAAAATAATATAGCACAAAAGAAGTATGTGGTCAGTACTTTGAAAATACTGAGCATGTGAGATGTGCACTATAATATATAAAATTGAACATGCTGAATATAAGAGACTAAACTGAACATGATGAACATAAAGTTGGAAGAGTTGGGGTCTCAGACTTTGAATTCTTAACCCAAACAAGATGATAGATATAATTTTTGAAATCATTTTTTTGGCCTTAAGGTAAGAGACAAAATGACCTATAGGGCTGAAGTACTACCTTTCCATTCTAAGACTGGCTCATTTGGAAACTAAAATTGGACGACTCTGTTTCTACAACCAACTGAGGCATAATAGGAATGTAGCCAATCCATGCAAAGAATGATTTCAAAATCAATCATATCTAACTCTACAAGATCAACTGAGGTGACTTTCTGAGAAATTATGATTAGGCAATTTCTATATACCCTTCTAGTTATAACTGAGTCACCAATAAGAGTAGAGACTGAGAAAGGTTCTGAAAGGATTTTGAGACTAACTCTGAAGTCTATTGCTAGATAGGGAGTCACAAAAGAAAGTGTGGCTCTGGGATCTAACAAATCATCTACATCAATATGGAAGAGCCGTAATGTACTAATGACTACATTAAGGGAACCCTTCTAATATTGGTGAGACTGCAATGCATAGAACCTGTTCTGACACTGACACCACCTGTACTAGATGAGGCACCCCTGCTGAGTTGGGCGACCTGCTGGAGATATTGAAGAATTTGACTGGGTCTGCTGGAGAATATCTCTGCCCCTCTATGAGGCCACTGGGCCATCTCTTAATCTGTTACCTAGCTTGCCACATCCAAAACAACAACCACTACCAGAAATACACTCCTCTAGGTGGTTTTTACCACACTTCTTGCAAACTGGAAAAGTGCATCCACAAGTAACGCTGCCCTGGGACTTAGAGCCTAGTGCCCTTCTTGATACTCCTATCTAAACTTATGTATTGGGAACTAGTAGAGGATGGTTCTGGTGCTGAAGACCTCTAACAAAATCTTATAGTTATTACCACCACCCAATTTCTACTAAGAATAGTCAAAATTTCCCATTCTAGCCTTATCAGTATCCCTTTCATTCTCCTTAACCTTTTCTTCCTCGATCTATTGAGCATGAGTCATAAGTCAGGAGATGTCGATCTCCTTGACTAACATGGTGGTCCTACATTACTTGACCACTAACTTGAAGCCACCTGAAATGAACTTACTCATACGGGCCCTTGAAGTAGCCACAATCACTAGAGCATTCTTAGAGAGCTGAGTAAACTTTAGAGAATACTCATTCACAGTCATGTTACCCTACTTCAAATTAATGAATTCCTAAACCTTGGCTTCCATTAACTCAAATGGGAAGAACATATCCAGAAATTCTGTCATGAACTCATCCCAATCCACTGGACCTGCATATACACCTCTATTTTTTCTCCACTATTTGTACCAAGTTTGAGCCACTCCCTTTAACTGATAGGCAGCTAAGTCTGCTCTCTCAACTTGAGTGATACCCATAATCTGAGTAACCTTTTAAACCTGATCAATAAACTCATATAGATCCTTCTCCACCTTAGAACCATGGGAACTCTAGAGGATTCATCCGAGTGAAGTCTCGAACTCTCATTGCTACTATATTCCCATTTGGATTAACCAATGCAACAACCTACTGGTTGACTTAAGTGGTCATTACCTAAGCAAGTTCCTAAAAAGCAACTATGGAATCAGTATGATAGACTTGTTCATTTAGAGGGTCTGTTGGAACTGGTGGTGCTTATTGGTTACCATTACCATTTCAATTCCTTCTTCAGTTGACTTTTCTGGGAGGCATATTCTGTAAATCGTAGAGCATGAGTTAGAAGGAGGTTAAATAGAGTTCACACTCTATCACATGATATGATTATGAAAAAAGTAAAACTTTCCTAAAATGTTTCTTAGCCTCTCACTCATAAGTGTAGCACACTTCATACCCATGAGCGAAACTCAATTATGAGTGAGAGAGTTGTGGTTTGATGATAAGTCCTTAGATTATATTCAATTCTTTGATTTTATTGTGTGAACTATTTCTTCTTCTAAGGGAACTTGTTTCATGATAGATAGGTGATGTTATGCAATAACCCTCATGGTTATTTTTGTGATTTCTGTATATTTTTCTTGTTTTACCCCTTTTCTATATATTCAGTATGAATAGGAGCCTTAGAGTAATAGGTAAAGTTACTGCCATGTAAGCTGAAGGTCACGGGTTTAAGTTGTAAAAACAACCACTTATAGAAATACAAGGAAAGACTGCGTAAAATAGACCCTTGCATTCTAGCCCTTCCCTAAACCCCGTGCATAGCCAAAGCTTTAGAAAATCAAGTTGTCCATAGCTTTAGCATGGTATTTTTGGTTTGTAGGGGTGGGTGACATAATTTTTGAGGTGATTAGAGCTGTTTTGGTTGAGTTTTTTCTTTTTAGAAGGTTTAAAAGTTGAAACATTTGATCAAAGTCAATATTTGGTGAAGATTAGCTTAGAATAGAAATCTGACTATTAGATTTTCAAGGTGATTTTTGGGTTAGTTGAACCATTAGTTCAAGTCTCGAGCCTTTTGAAGGAGTTTTGAGTATTTGGTTGGAAATTTAGAGATTTAGAACTTAAGAGTTGACTTTTGTCAACATTTGGTCAAGATGACCCCAATAGATATTTTGATGGTTCCAAAAGGCTTGGAATGCCATTTCTAGTCTAGTAACATATTTGATTTGTATTCATGGGGTTCTTAACGAATCCCAAGGGTCCATTTGGTAATTTGAAGTTAGTTTGAAATAGTTGATGTTTGATGTTGCTGATACATGCATATTTCTTTTTCATGATTGCGAGCTGCATGTTGTAATCATGAAGGGCAAACTTGTCTGGTCATCATGATTGCATGGAGGGGGTCCATATTTGTGAAGAGGTTTTTAGGCGGGTCCGAGTAGCTTTTCTCATTGCTAATACAATCGGACCCTTGAGATTGCAAAATGTCCAGGTTGGGTTGACTCACAATTGCAATGGGTGTCTTTACGATCGTGAAAAGTGATTCACCTGGCATATTTAAAAAGTTATTCTTAAACATATGCCTCATAACTCAATTTTGGGAGTTTTGGAAAGTATTTTTGGGTGATTCAAAAGGGAATTTTCAAGATTTTTTCATTGGGTTTGATTCTAAACTTTTATATAGGAATTGCATGATACTTTATTGATGACTTCACCTTTAAAAAACTGATTTGAATTGGAGAATTTTGGGATTTTGGGCAAAAGTTATAAAATCATACTTGATTATTTGAAGGCTGATTTGAGCTCCAAATTCGATGAAGTTTTATATTTGAGTTTTGTACATTATGAGTAATGTGATTTTAAAATAAAATTCTAGTTTTTTCTATTGTGGGCTTGGGTTTCATTTTGGAGTGAATTTTTAGACTCAAGATAGAAGTATAGTAGTTTGGGTGTTTATGGATTCATTTTCTTTATTAGAATACATATTTGACTTGATTGGGATGTTTTAGATGCTTTAAGAAAGGGTAAATCCATTATTTGTCTTGCTGGCTTTGATTAAGGTAAGTTAGGACTTTCTTTGACTCATTTTAGAAGTGTTAGTGTATAAATTGATCATGGAAATCTGTAATGGGTAATGAGGGTCCATCCTATATGAATGAGAGGAATAGTATTTATATGGGTGTTGATGCCATATCATGGGAAATTGAAATTGATTATTGATTCTTTAACTTATTTGGCTATGTTAGTATGATTTTTAATTGTAACAATGGTAAAATGCTTGTATTGCTCACTGATATATACCAATGAAATTGATAGTTGAAATGGTAGACTATGAGATACTTGATTGATCATTCTTTCATTGTCCTATTGTATTATTGATTGTTCTGGGTTGTTATTTAACATTTGCATTGACGGTTGAGATTCAGTAAAGGATTAGTGTATATATTTTTAACATTGTATCTCATGCACATAGACATGGATATTGAGGAAGTGAAAGGATAAATCCCAATAAAGGGTCATCCTGAGCATTTCCCGATATAGGGTTGTCTAATATAAGAAGTTGAGTACCTAAGACATTTTCAATATAGAGTTATCTAGTATAGGATAGGTATATGGACCTCACATGTCCCTTGTAGATCCTAGCTTGCTACACTATGACAACGGGTGTATACAGGTTTCTAGTCAAGTAGGAGGTATATGCATCATATGCATCCATTGCATCATTTCTATTTGACTTGTATTGTTTTGGTGTGAATTTGATTAATTGATTGTGAAAGTGACTTTACTATTCCTATATGTTTTTATTTGTGATTTCAAGACTTTTGAACTTGATTTATCTGTTGTTATTGTTAGTTGCTAGTCCTTGTCGAATATAGTTAAATTGAGTAGTATTTGGTACAAGTATAGGAACAGGGCATTAAGAATTGACCCTCATCATTGCTTTAGATTTAGTTTGGTCAACGACGTTGATGAGTAAATGTAGGTTCATACTCATGCTTGTTTATTTCCTGTACTTTATTGTGCAAAAGTTGAGCCACGTACCTCTGGTGGTGATTTGGTAGTTGAATGGAGCGATATATCGAGATCCTAAGGTAGTTGTTTGGTTGATCTACAATCATTCTGATCTCCTCTAAGTTTTCTTATTCTTATAGTTTCTTTTATGTTATTTTGAGTTTCAAATGTTGTAACATACTTTATAGGCTTCTAGTAGTAACTCTAGGTCTTGGGAGAATGTTGTATTTAAATTCCTCTCTTTCTGATGTGTTTTTCATTGAAAAATTATTTTTATGACTAGATTTTACTTTTAATAGTAAACTTCACATTCTTCGTATTTCATTATGTTTGTGTTTTGGGTTGGCTTACCTATTAGTGAGATAGATAGGTATCATCACTTTTTTGATTTTTGAGTTGTGACATGTTGGTATTGGAGCAATATGTTCATTGATTTCATATTTTTGAGTTGTGATATGTTGGTATTGGAGCAATATATTCATTGATCTCATACTTATATGTAGTAGAGTCTTGCGAATCGTTGTAGAGACATTTGCTATCTACAAGAGGATATGTGTCATGACCCGAGTCTACACCCTAGGTATGTCTGGCACTTAGGACCATAAGTGATCCCAAGCGGACCTATGGTACTGGCATACTGCTAATGATTTTAATGACATTTTAAATAATGTAAGCGAAAGCTGAAACATGGATAGCTGGGCAATAATACTTTAACTAATAGCATAATGAAAAAACTAAATATCCATGGAGAAAACTGAACAAATAATGTCTGAATAAAAACCTCTAATGACTGGAAGTAATACTTTTTTTGGAACATAGCCCCCAGCTACCCGTAAAATGAAGCAAATGTCTAAAATAAATCTAGACAAATAATCTATTCCATGATGTCCCTGTGTAACACCTCGAGTGTTTAAAGTTATCCTTTGTCCCTTATCAAAGACATACGAGCCTAAATTTGAAATTTTATTAAGATCGTGCGTGTTCGAGAATATTTGTTGTTAATTAGAATTTGGTAAAAAATATATTTTTTTGTATTCCTAAAAATGCCTTAGGTCTTTATGAAAAATATTTTTGTTACAATATATTTGTTATTTTATTTATAGAGTCATATAATCTATTAATATTTTAAGGGAGATATTACATCTTGATATGTAGAGAAAGTATTATTATAATTACGTAATATTTATCTAAATAAATGCTCTACCGTTTCCTATTACACATATGCAACCATTATTTACTTTGTTTGTGTAATAATTATTACTTAAGGGATAAGTAATAACTTTTGCACATGATCTTTTATTTAATAAAGTTGACCAGTAGTGTTACTGATAATTTTGATAGAAAAAGGCACTACCCATTTTGTTTCATAGTTGTCCACCGCCTAGCCGTAAATATATAAATAGCACCTCTTGTTTTTTGTTTCTCATTTTGGTCACTTTGCAGCCTAGTGAAATTAGAAAACCCTCTTCATTTCTCTCCATTAATGTTCCTTTGAATCATATTCAAGTCATGGCAAAGTAATTACCGATCTAGGCTCCATCGGTATACCGCTAGTCTAGTTAATTGTTTGTCGTTTAATTCTCCGAATCACAGCGGTAGTAGTATGGGTTAACGCGGTTTATTAGTAGATAAGGGATGGTTTCATCATGTTATCACAGCGGGTGCGGGAGCAGAGTCATGGTGGCTTCGTGAACCGAGCGTTAATGTATGTAAGTGCTCTTCTTTCTCTTCAGTCATGATCTTGTAGTTCGACAAATTCAAGTCTAGTGGGCTATCATTGAATTAATTGTGGATGTGTTGAATTGAGGGATGTTTCATTTGAAGTTATTAAAGTAATACCTTATTGAGAACTCATATTTGGTAGGCTACGGATTTCATGTCTAGTGGTAATGAAAGAATATATACTCAGGTGGGCACATGACTTTTAGCTATTTCTAATATATACTAGTATAGATTGCCTGATCACTTGGCATCCTTGTTGGGACTTTGTCCTTCTTTTGGCTGTGACTTTATCACTACTGGCATGCCTCTTGATTAATATCTTTTGCCATCTTGACTATGGATTTGTGATTCGTCTTAATTATGGAAGTTGTCCATTTTAAGTGCGAACAAGAAAGCCATATTTAATATGGTTCTCGATTTTCTTGATTATTGGGTTTTGACCCTTCTTGATACAGGGCTTTGACACTTATTGATATAGGACTTTGGTCCTTCTTGATATTTGATTATGCTTGTGTGACGACATGATGTACATATTGGGCTATACTTGTTACTTGACCTCTTTTGAATATTTCTTGGAGCTTTCCCTACACTTAAGTATTTAAATATAGAATTCAATACTTTTACAAACCAGGAAGCCATTTTAATATGATTCTTGATTCTCTTGATTATTGGGTTCTACTTGATACAGGGTTTCAACCCTTCTTGAAGGGCTTTGGTCCTTCTTGATATTTGATTATGCTTGGTGTGGCATCATGATGTACATATTAGCCGAAACTTGTTATTTTACCTCTTGTAAAATGGTCCTATGAACCTTCTTGAAACTTAAGTCTTTAATCGAATTTGATACTTTTAATATATTCATTTACTTGATTCATGTTGAGCCTATGGGGGCTCGGCTAGGATGTTGTTTAATTAATATTATAGAATTTGTGCCAGGGGCCATTAGATTGTATTGTGACCATTCTCGACTCTCCTTTACGAGTACGTTCAGATCTTGATAATATTTATCATCTCACTCATCTAAGTTAACAATTAATTAGTTATGGTTTAAGGTCAAAGCCATGAGAAGGTGGGTACTTTTTGGTTAACCTTGACACACCACTCAATTATTTATAGTACCTTATGTGTCAAATCAACTATTTATAAATTCACGAGTCAGTAATTATACTTATATGACCTTATCTGTATGTACATTCATTACTTCATGATACCTTGTTAGTTATTATTCGCCTTACATACTTAGTACATTATTTTTGACTGATGTATCCATTGCCTGGGGGACACTGCATTTATGCCTACAGGTTATCAGGTACAAAGTGATCCTCATTGTGTGTGGTCTAGTTCAGCTAATGATTGGTATGCTCTGTTCTTTCTAGAGATGCTAAGTCTAGAGTCCTCCTCTATTTGGGCATTGCTGATAGGTATGTCACATCCTTTTTTTGACTAACTGTTATAGGTTCTTCATCTTAGAGGCCTGTAGACATTTCTTAGGGGTATGTGAGTCAGTTGTGGCCTTGTTGACAGTTGTATATTTGATTTTTGGCCTTGACAGTCTCATGTATATGTTTTTTTGATGCGATGGTTTTCATACAATTTGTGGTTTAAAATGACCTTATCGGTCAGTTGTATTATTCTCTTGCTTTTATATTATGATTTATTGGAATTATTCGGGCCTCGGCAGCCCTGACTTGTCGCAAGTTATGTTATTTGGTTGGGTGTTTGTCGGTTTGCTCAGTCAAGTAAGGCATTGGGTGCCAGTTGTTCCCCTCTGAGTTTGGGGTATGACACCTTGAATGATGATGACTCACTAATTGCTGACTGGAGACGTTGTAGTTGGACTAGCCATGAATCTGGCAATGAGCACCTGAATCTAAATTAATAATAAGATGCAGTGCAGAGAACAGTATGCGATCAGTACGTGGGAATGTACTGAGTATGAAAGGTTACAGCTAAACAAATCATAATGGTAACAACATGCGTAGATGGATGATGAAGATCATGAATCATGAGTAAATAAAATGGATGGAAGAACATCTCAACACTAGTACATAAAGATCATATGGGAGTCAACCTTCAAAATCTATATATGTAAATCTATTTCTAAAGCTGTGAACTGAAAACATGTCTAACACTGCAATCTGAGAAATCATTCTATCAATTTCAAAAAAAAAGTAATATGAAATTTTTAACTGGGGAATTTGTAATGACCTTCGAGATTATTTTCCTCTTTTTCATGTATTTCTAATATTTAGAGCTTTCCTATAGCTTCCCCAAGTCAATTATGTCTTACTGGGATTGGAAGTTTGATTCTCGGATAGTTCATTTGGTTTTTATTTTAGTTTCCCTATTTTGAAGTTGAGAAATTAGTCTTCAGCCGAAACATCAAATAAACGATCTCGAATGAAAATTTTGACACTTTCATTAGCTTTGGACTGTGGATTTTGGGTTGGGAGGCCTTTGGTTCATGTACCGAGGCTTCTGGACTCATTTTGGGCTATTGGTTGGTTTTTGATTAAAATGGAAGGTTGGGTCTGGGGCTAATTTTTCATCGAAATGACCTTTGTTGGGAATTTCATCAATTCCGTTGAGTCCAAAATGTCATTTTTGGTAGGGTAGCATATTTTATTTGCATGCTCGAGGTTTCAAACTAATCCCGAGCACCTGATCAGAGTCTTTTTAAACTTAGCAAAAATTGATGGTGCAGTCACTTATGTGCCATTTTGGTTGCTTAAGCGGGGCTAGTTATGCAGCTTGTGGGCCTCTTATGCGGTTAGAGCTGATGTCAGCGCCCACCGCTTAACCGAGCTCTTCTTCACTTAAGTATAGCCGCTTAAGCGGAGGGTCAAGTATCCAATGACCACACTTAAGCAGTTTGACAGTTACTTAAGTGACGCTGCTTAAGCTGCCAAACATCCGCTCTGTATATAAACACCCACTTTGAACATTTCATCATTTTCACCAAAAATTCCTCCTTAGTTGATCACTTTGAGCTTGGAATACCTTGTGGGAACATAGTTTGAAGCTGGCTAGGCATTTGCTTGATCCTTGATTTTTTTCCTGTCGATAATTTGTAAGTTCTCGGTCTAAATTTCAATTTAATCCTAAGTTTTAATTCTTATTTTTCATTTGATTTGTGGGATGATTTGAGACTTGATTTGGGAGCTGGTCATTCTCAAATTTTGAGCATGAGATCCTTGTCCCATATGGGACTCAATTGCGGGTTTAATTTCCAAATTTTATATATGAGCCCCACTGGTGATTTTTAACCTAATTTTTGACTCGAAGTGTAAATTTGCAATATTGGTATCGTTCCCCATTTTAGCATATAGATTCTTAATCTTGGTAGCGTCACAGCAGCCAGAGGCTTCTTGGATGGAAAAGCTCTGGGGTAGTGGGTTGTGAGCATGATCTTCAGCGTCCAGGTAGGTTACGGTTTACCTACTCTTAGATTTAGCTTGTTTAAGGTATTTGTATGATAACTTGATAGTTTTTGGTGGGATATTGTGGCTTGAATACATCTTATTCAGGCATTTATGATCCTTATAGCTTCTGTAGCATCCTTAGAATAGACTTAGGCCATTAATCCTTAGTTCAGATAGCTATTCCTCTTTTAAGGTTAGGCTGGCTTGCTTGGTAGCTGTAGAGATTATTTTAGGATGCCTTAGTCTAGGATCAGGTAGCAGCTTGCCTTAGGTCGGGTTTCTCGGGCCTTATAGCTAGTTTTACCGCTCCTTTAAAATGATTCATCTTAGGATAGTGTATCTTCCTATAGTAGATGACTATAAAATACTTAGGTTGCGTATTAGTAGATGATTATTAACATTTGATTGGTTTGCTCACTCTATTGTGCTTGTTTGATCGTATATCCTTGGTATATTGGTAATTTGGCCTCAAACACTGTTTTTGACTAAAAATGGGATTTTTGAATACTTTAAATGGATTTGGTTTTCTAAAAGGAAATTGGACTGTTTTAAGCCCCTGTTTGATTTCAAGTACTTAATAATATTCATTTTTATCTATTTTAGCCACAGTTCAATTCTAGGAATACATTATCATTGATTTCTATTCGAAAGTACGATTTAATTTCGGTCAAGGTATACGAATATGGATGGAGGAGGAGTATACGACATGTTTTACACTTCACTCATATCATATTGCATTTCATGACATTCTTCTGCATTTATTTACAATCATGCTTGGCTTATAGTTACTAGTTAGTATTGCTTATTTTCTGCATCCACTAAGCTTATGGGTGCCAGTTGGGTTTATTTATTATTGTGTGTACTTTTCGGGCTTATGGAGTCTGGTTATGTTATAAATAGATGCTTACTTTATGCTTTCTGAGTTTCTTTCATATGTTTCTTGTATTTTCTAGATTTAACCTATTACTTTTTTTTGGACCCCTCTTTTCTTAACTTTAGCATATATTTGCACTTTATTATACTTGTATCTTATTTGAGCTCAGTCGGCCAATGATGCCTACTGAGCACCGCGTGTTTTGATACTCATACTTGTAATGACCCATTCCGTTGTTATTGAAAATATCTGTTGTAAAGGCATAATAACCTTATTCATCATAAGTGTGTCACGCCCCGAATCCCATCGAGACATGATTGGCACCCGTAGCCGATAAGGCCCGAGAGAACCAACCTTTGCCTATGTTCAATCATATGCATATAATAATCACCATTGCATAAAAACGTGAAAGACGAATAAAGGAGAACATGGGACATCTTTATACATACATATGAAACTTGGCCGTTGAGGCCATTCGGTCGAACCAACATATGTCCTTTACACTGATACACCCACATCTGTCTACAAAAGCCTCTAACAAGAGCATTGACCAAAATGAACCATAAGTCGGGACAAGTCCCCGCTTTACACATTATGTACAATACCAAAAACATATATACACTCTGACTCGGAGAAGCCCCGAATGAGCTGTAGCTCACTAAAGAACCGCTAACACTGGCAGTCTACTGGGGAGGCCTACTGGAACCTGCGCCTGCAGCAAGTAAGGTAAATCCCCGAGAGGGGTCAGTACGAAATAAGTACTGAGTATGCAAGGCTCAGATGAAACTGTACAACACATGAATATTTCAATGAATATGTCACTGAACTCAAAACATATGAATAATCAATGTGAATAAGTCACCATGTTGCATTTTGGAAACCATGTGGATTTCTTTCATTACTTTCATTACTTTCTTTATCTCAATGCTCACTGATAACAATGTACCTGGGCCCCTACTGATCAGTGGGTCTTTCATATCATATCATTGTGTAGGGATCGAGTCGAGCTAGGCTTATGCCCCTAGACTTGCCACCCATACATCAATGCATCGGGATCGAGTCGAGCTAGGCTTACGCCCCTAGACTTGCCACCCATACATCAATGCATCGGGATCGAGTCGAGCTAGGCTTACGCCCCTAGACTTGCCACCCGTACTTGATCATTGACCACATTTGCATTACTTTGTTCATTACTTTGAGATTGATACTTTGATAATCATAACATCACTTTGGAACTTTGGAACACAACATTGTTGGAAACTTTGAATCATTGACCAATAAATGAAGGACATGTGAATAAATATCTATGAGAAATATAACATTACTAGAACCATGAAACCATTAGAACCATTGGACAATAATCCATGAACAAGAGACACAAGTATAGTCACTATTGGACCATTGGAACATTAACCATGAAAATGAGACATGAGATTTATCAATGATCAACGAGTAGGAAATATATGACAATGACCATGGATAAGTGCATATGGGATACCTTAGTGCATTTCGAAATAGAACTAGAGAAATGTCAATGTGAACACTATTGGCCGTAGAAAGATACGGACAAAGTAACCTTGCATACCTTGAATTCACAATACGAATATACAACCTTCGATGCATATACAATAAGCCCGCTCCTTCTTTATGTGTCACTCTACAACATAAATACAATACGGAATTCACATTAACCACCAATTACGCTTCAAATGCATGTAACATCAATGAGTCATACATGTGTCCTTAAACATGCCACTTCCCCTTGACAAAACCATTGTTCCTACTATTATTCCAAAAATTCCATAATATTCCCAACATTGACCAATACATGATAATTGATATATTTTACCACAAAACTTTTCCTTTACACTTTCTTATCCATCACACATCACAAATAACCCATCAAATGACCTTCATACACCGCATAACACATATCGGCCAAAATTCCACAATTTCCACTAATAGACAAGAACAAGTGTAATACCAAAAATAATACCATACATGTTCATATTTTATCCATACCATGCTTTTTCATCAAAGGCATAAGGCCTAATTCAAGTTCAAATTACCAAGATGACACATCTTTCACCAAAGGCAAAAATACACTATTCATCACCTTGCCAACACAACTAGCATAATATACATAATCTCCCATGCATATAATATGTTAATCCATGAAAATAAACACTTACCAAAGCTTGGAATAGGATGATCTTGTCCAAATATGCCTTAGGGTTTATTTGCTTTAGGGTTTGGAAATGAAAGAAATGTTTGTAAAAATATCCAAAAGTTATGAGAGGCTTTGGGGAATAAAATCTGATGTTGGGGACTCTATATAGACCCAAGGTCCTCCTTAGCCACATGTGGCATTAAGTGATATGTTCAATTGGTCAATTATTGAAAGAATGGATCATTTTTGCCTTTGGGCCCATGTATTTTCTTCCATTTTGGGCCTCAAATTGGGCCCAATAACACATATCCATGTAACCCATCAAATTTCATGTATTAATAACCATATCTCTCATGTTTACATAATTCCATAATGTCACGACAATATTCTTTTAAACAATTCTCATTCGTCCTTTCGATCGCAAAAATTGGAATTCTAGTCGCCCTTGGTTTCATTGGACATTTTGGAGAACTATTCACATTTCATGATTTGATCATGTAGGAGTATATTGAAGTGTTTGAATCTTTAACAATGCTCAAATAACCCCAAAGAACCAAAAGAAACCATCCAGAAATCGTCGTAGAATTGTGTTACGAAACGACTCCGGAAGGGCATAATTATTGTGCCTTGCGCCACACCCCTGAAACAGGGTAGTGGAGCAAGTTTGCAGCCTTCTCTAAAGTTTTTGGCTGCAGGTGGCTTGCGCCACACCCCTAAAACAGGGTAGTGGCCCAAGTTTCAGCACTTTGCTGAAATTTCCGGCCACTTATCCAACGTTTACGTATCGTCCAATCCCTTATCCAAACACTACGAAATACTTACTTAGTGATATTAATCATCAAGTAAACATGAATTAAAGTCACCAAATGAGGTTAGAATGTATACGAGTTCTTACCCAAATGCTCCACGAAATCACAACACACCTCCTACGACGATCGAATCGCACATGTTAAGTCCGATATCAAATGTTTCACCAATGACACTATAAAACACATATGCATGGCATCTCAACACCTATGTAGATATGATCCCAAGGTGTCAAGTGAGGTTAGAAAAGTACGGGGTGTTACATTCCTCCCCCCTTAGAAAAATTCATCCTCGAATGTTAACAACATGTCTTATACACAACAAATGCATCTTTACGTTAACATACCTATATACATAATGCTCTTAAAGACTTACTTGTTATTGTTCCACCTCCGCACTGTGTACTTCTTGGTCCATTTGAAATAAATGGGGATACTTGGATTTCATCATTTCTTCCGCTTCCCATGTGATCTCCTCTACGTGTTGGTTTCTCCAAAGGACTTTTACGGATGCTATGTCTTTATTCCTCAATCTCTTTACTTGTCGATCTAGGATAGCAATGGGCACCTCTTCATAAGTGAGATCCTCTGTAACTTGAACATCCTCTACAGGAACAATACGAGACGGATCTCCTATGCATTTCCGAAGCATCGACACATGAAATACCGGATGGACTGAGGAAAGTTCTTGAGGTAAGGCTAATTCATATGCGACTTGCCCAAATCTTCTAATAACTTCATAGGGGCCTATGTAACGTGGACTCAATTCCCTTTCTTTCCGAACCGCATTACCCCTTTCATCGGTGACACCTTTAAAAACACCCAATCACCTATGGCAAATTCAAGCCCTCTTCGCCTAACATCGGCATATGATTTGTGACGACTTTGAGCCGTTTGTAACCGTTGTTGGATAACTTTAACTTTCTCCATGGATTGGTGAACAATATCTGGCCCAAGTAAAGCAGTTTCACCTGCTTCGAACCATCCGATTGGTGATCTACATTACCTTCCATACAAGGCTTCATAAGGTGCCATTTTAATACTTGAATGATAGCTATTGTTATATGCAAATTCAATAAGAGGCAAATGGTCATCCCAACTACCCTGGAAATATAACGTACAAGCTCGTAGCATATCTTCAAGTGTTTGAATAGTACGTTCTTCTTGTCCATCAGTCTGAGGATGGAAAACCGTACTCAAATTCACCTGAGTACCCAAACTCTGCTGAAAAGATTTCCAGAAGTGTGCTGTGAACTGTGCTCCTCTGTCTGATATAATAGAAAGTGGAATACCATGCAATCGTACTATCTCCTTCACATACAACTTCGTATAATCCTCAGCTGTATAGGTCGTCTTGACCGGTAGAAAATGCGCTGACTTGGTAAGTCGGTCCACTATGACCCATATCGAAACAAACTTCCGCAATGTACGTGGCAAACCCATAATAAAATCCATATTAATCATATCCCACTTCCAGACTGGAAGATTGATACATTGCATGTAACCTCCCGGTTTCTGATGTTCCACTTTCACTTGATGACAATTTGGGCATTGCGCGACAAATTCCGCAATGTTCTTTTTCATGTTGCCCCACCAATACACCTCTTTCAATTCATGGTACATTTTAGTAGCACCCGGATGAATGGAATAGCGCGAATGGTGCGCCTCTATCATTATTCGTGTCCTCAGCTCATCTATGTCTGGTACACATACTCTCCCTTGAAATTGAAGTACCCCTTCTGGTGTAACATCAAATGCCTTGGTCAAATTCTGCTGCACATTCTCCTTTAGCTGCAATAAAATAGAATTCGCATACTGTTTCTCTTTCACTTCAGCTATCAAGGAGGATTCTGCTGCATTCTGCATCATAACTCTATCATCGGAGGGTTCAATAAGGCGAACTCCCAAGCTGGCTAATTGATTCAAATCTTTGATTATCTCACGCTTTTCATTCAACTGACCACTAGTGCTTTCTACTACCTTACGGCTTAATGCATCAGCTACTACATTTGCCTTCCCTAGATGGTATAGAATATCAACATCATAGTCTTTCAAGAGCTCTAACCATCTTCGTTGCCTTAGGTTGAGTTCCTTCTGCTTAAAAAGATATTGCAAGCTTTTGTGATCCGTATAGATGTCAACATGAACCCCATATAAATAATGACGCCATATTTTTAAAGCAAAAACTACTGCTGCCAATTCAAGATCATGTGTGGGATAGTTTTTATCATGTGGCCGCAACTGTCGTGAGGCATATGCTATCACCCTACCATGCTGCATCAACACACATTCGAGACCAATCCCGGAAGCATCACAATACACTGCATAGCCCTCTGTACCTTCAGGAAGTACTAACACTGGTGTGGAAGTCAACTTATCTTTCAAGTTTTGGAAACCTCTTTCACATGCATCATTCCATTGAAACTTAATTGCCTTGTGAGTTAACTTTGTTAATGGTGCTGTAATAGAAGCAAACCCTTTTACAAATCTCCGGTAATAACCTGCCAAACCCAGAAAACTGCGAATCTCTGTGGGTGTCGTAGGTCTTGGCCAGTTTTTCACTGCTTCAATCTTTTGGGTATCAACCTGTATGCCTTCATCTGATACAATGTGACCCAAGAACGCGACTGATTTCAACCAAAACTCACATTTGGAGAACTTTGCATACAACTTCCGTTCACGAAGAATTTGTAATACTTGTCGTAAGTGCTTAGCATGGTCCTCCGGTGATCTTGAATAAACTAGGATATCATCTATAAATACTGTCACGAACACGTCTAAGAATGTCTTAAACACCCTGTTCATCAAATCCATAAACACAGCTGGAGCATTTGTTAGTCCAAATGACATAACCAAAAATTCATAATGGCCATACCGTGTTCGGAAAGCTGTCTTGGGTACATCTTCTTCTCTAACTCTGACTTGATGGTAACCCGACCTCAAGTCAATCTTTGAAAAACACCTGGCACCCTGTAATTGATCAAACAAATCATCAATGCGAGGGAGGGGATATTTGTTCTTGATCGTTACTTTATTCAACTGCCGGTAGTCAATGCACATCCTCAATGTGCCGTCTTTCTTTCGCATAAATAATACCGGTGCACCCCACGGGAACATACTAGGCCTAATGAAGCCTTTATCCAGCAAATCTTTCAATTGCTCCTTCAATTCATGCAATTCCGCTGGAGCCATTCTATATGGAGGGATAGAAATAGGCTGAGTGCCTGGAATCACATCAATGCCGAATTCCACTTCCCGTTCTGGGGGTAAACCTAGAAGATCCTCTAGAAATACATCAAGAAATTCATTGACTACCGGTACTGACTGTGGAATTAATGGTTCCACATCATTATCTTTCACTCGTACCAAATGACATATGTATCCCTTGGCAATCATTTTCCTTGCTTTCAAATAGGAAATAAATCTTCCTCGTGGTGCCCCTACATTACCCTGCCATTCAAGAACAGTTTCTTGCGAAAAACAAAATTGCACCTTCTTGGCCCGGCAATCTACCGTAGCATAACAATAGGCCAACCAATCCATTCCCATGATTACATCAAAATCCACCATGTTCAATTCAATGAGATCGGCCAACGTATCATGACCACGCACAGTTACCACACAGTTACGATACACTCTCTTTGCAACAATATATTCACAACCTGGTGTAGACACTTCAATTGATTTAATTAATAAGTCCGGTGCCTTTGCAAATTTTGCAGCAACCAACAGAGTAACATAGTAAAATGTAGAACCTGGGTCAATTAATGCATATACATTATGTGAGAATATGGATAATGTACCTGTGACAACATCTGGGGAAGCCTCTGAATTCTGGCGGTCCACCAAAGCATAAGTGCGATTCTGGACCCCGCTAGTACTGGCTCCTCCTCTGGGACCTCTACCACGACCAATAGGCTGCACCCCTCGGCCCTGTGAAGGAACCGATGCTGAAGACGCAACAGCCGACCCAGCTGGTCGTGCTATACCACCCATGCTCCACTGTGGACATTCTCTCGCTATATGTCCCGGCATACCACACCAAAAGCAGACATTCGTCCCTGTCCGACATGTACCTGTGTGCATACGCCCGCAGTGCTGACACTGCTGACGAGGGAAACCTGCTGCCTGTGATCCATGAACCCCACTACTTTGCCCAACTGAACCACCTCTAAACCCTCGAGACTGAGAATAAGCACTCCCTGTGGAATAAGAGAACGATGGTCTAGGTGGTCTAGGAAACATGCGGGGCCTAGATCCTCCTTGGGACATCATAGGTGGTCCCATAGGTCTAGCCCTTTTGGACTGTCCCCTATCAAATTCATGTACCCTTCGTCTCTGTCTTTGATCTTCCATTTTCTGGGCGAAGGCTTGTATTCGAGCAATGTCCATGTCCCTATTCAAGGCCGCAATAGTGCAATCTCTTACCAAATATGGCTCTAGTCTGTCCACGTATCTATGGACCCTGTCTGTCATCGTAGCCACAACAGTTGGCGCATATCGAGCCAATAAATTAAATTGCAAGCTATATTCTCTGACACTCAAATTTCCTTGACGGAGATTTAGGAACTGATCCGCACGTGCCTCACGGATCTCATAGGGCAAGTAATGATCAAGAAAAGCCACTTTGAACTCTTCCCAAGTAGGTGGGGTTGCATCAATATCACGGGATTTCTTCCAATCCTCGTACCACAATATTGCTTCTCCTTTTAACCTGTACGCGGCAAGTTCCACTGTTTCTATCCCTGTCACATGCATAACTTCCAAGGCCCTTTAAATTTGATCCACGAAGTTCTGTGGATCTGCTTTTGGATCTTCCCCTGTGAAGATAGGAGGGTCCAGTTTCAAGAAATCCTGTGTTCTGCGACTTGCCATTCTAGCCGCATCATCATCATGTGCCATTGCACCAGCTCTTCCCTGGCTTTGTACCACCACTAACTGTGTCAACATCTATACAGCATTCCTAAGATCCTGATCTGTGGCATTTGTCGGTGGTTCCACGGGCACTTACCTTCTTCTCGGCTCTTCTGGAGCTGAAGAAGTAGAAGAAGCTCGCGTTGCGAACTCAGTTTCAGCCCCACCTTGATCAACTTGTTCGGGTGGTGGTCTACTTGTTCCTTCCCTAGCAATTCTATCTATCAGCTTACTTTTACCTTTTCCTCTTCCTCTTCTAGTGTTCGGGATTTTGACTATACCACAGAAAAACAATTACCAAGATCAGATACAATGCAACTGACAACATTGGCTCTATTGCACGATCTAGAATGAAGAAAAGAAACGACATCCTAAATGTCCCGTAGCCTCCTACTTATAAATGTGGTGCACAACACATCGATAAGTAAGACTCTACTCAGACACGGCTTTGTAGACACCCTTAGAACGACTGCTCTGATACCACTTTTGTCACGCCCCGAATCCCATCGAGACATGATTGGCACCCGTAGCCGATAAGGCCCGAGAGAACCAACCTTTGCCTATGTTCAATCATATGCATATAATAATCACCATTGCATAAAAACGTGAAAGACGAATAAAGGAGAACATGGGACATCTTTATACATACATATGAAACTTGGCCGTTGAGGCCATTCGGTCTAACCAACATATGTCCTTTACACTGATACACCCACATCTATCTACAAAAGCCTCTAACAAGAGCATTGACCAAAATGAACCATAAGTCGGGACAAGTCCCCGCTTTACACATTATGTACAATACCAAAAACATATATACACTCTGACTCGGAGAAGCCCCGAATGAGCTGGAGCTCACTAAAGAACCGCTAACACTGGCAGTCTACTGGGGAGGCCTACTGGAACCTGCGCCTGCAGCAAGTAAGGTAAATCCCCGAGAGGGGTCAGTACGAAATAAGTACTGAGTATGCAAGGCTCAGATGAAACTGTACAACACATGAATATTTCAATGAATATGTGGCATTAAGTGATATGTTCAATTGGTCAATTATTGAAAGAATGGATCATTTTTGCCTTTGGGCCCATGTATTTTCTTCCATTTTGGGCCTCAAATTGGGCTCAATAACACATATCCATGTAACCCATCAAATTTCATGTAATAATAACCATATCTCTCATGTTTACATAATTCCATAATGTCACGACAATATTCTTTTAAACAATTCTCATTCGTCCTTTCGATCGCAAAAATTGAAATTCTAGTCGCCCTTGGTTTCATTGGACATTTTGGAGAACTATTCACATTTCATGATTTGATCATGTAGGAGTATATTGAAGTGTTTGAATCTTTAACAATGCTCAAATAACCCCAAAGAACCAAAAGAAACCATCTAGAAATCGTCATAGAATTGTGTTACGAAACGACTCCGGAAGGGCATAATTATTGTGCCTTGCGCCACACCCCTGAAACAGGGTAGTGGCGCAAGTTTGCAGCCTTCTCTGAAGTTTTTGGCTGCAGGTGGCTTGCGCCACACCCCTAAAACAGGGTAGTGGCCCAAGTTTCAGCACTTTGCTGAAATTTCCGGCCACTTATCCAACGTTTACGTATCGTCCAATCCCTTATCCAAACACTACGAAATACTTACTTAGTGATCTTAATCATCAAGTAAACATGAATTAAAGTCACCAAATGAGGTTAGAATGTATACGAGTTCTTACCCAAATGCTCCACGAAATCACAACACACCTCCTACGACGATCGAATCGTACATGTTAAGTCCGATATCAAATGTTTCACCAATGACACTATAAAACACATATGCATGGCATCTCAACACCTATGTAGATATGATCCCAAGGTGTCAAGTGAGGTTAGAAAAGTACGGGGTGTTACAAAGTGATAGGATCAATTGTTTAGTATGGGAGTGCATTAGACATGAACTAAGGTCATACAATACCCCTAGCACAAAGTTAAGTTAGAAGTGTTCTTACCGATTAAGTTTTGAAGTGAGTGTAAACTAGGGTCAAATTCAAACTAGCATATCTTCTAGAATATGAAGAGTTATGGGGTCAAATACCCACCAAATGAATGATCTTTAAGTCTTCTTTCCAATGCCTCTAATCATTTGTTAATCTTCCTTCAGAGTAAAAAAGTATGATCATTTTACCAAGCACAGTACGGACTAAAAGTTGACCATCGTAGCAGTACTGCTGCGGCGGTAATTGGGTAGAATTGAATGTCAGTTTTGACATTTTTGGGGATTTTAACTCAAAATTTTCATTCCAAAGCCCTAGGTGGGAGACTTTTCAAGTCCTTGGGTGAAAATTCTTTGTTGAGATAAGTTTTTTCTATCATTTTTTTTTCTTTGAATGCAATAACATCTTAGAATCATTAAAACGATCTTTAATAGTGAAATTCTTGGGGGTTTGAACCCTAAGTTCATGATATTTTGTAGAAACCTTATAGGTTGGGTTAATATAACATAGAATTACTTCTAGATTGTTAATTAACGCCTCCTAGCATGAATTAAGGATTCTAAAACATGAAATTGATGGTTGGGGACCGAATTCAATAAAAATGGAACCTTTAGCTTTGAAACTCCATTAATGGAGATAAGTTGAGTATGATAGAATTAGTTAATGGTTAATTGACCCTTGAATAATGTTTTAGACCACGAATAAGGATATAATTAGTGGGTTGAATTCCCAAAGTAGTTATTCGAAGAGTAATTGATTAATTACTCTTATAATTATTTGATTTGTAGATGGCTAGGCTAATGGAGGCATGAAGGAAAGGAGAGAGCAGCCTTGGTGTGTCTTGTTTGTTCCAAGATCTTTGGTCGAGGTAGGTTATCGTTTTATGTGTAGTAGACTTGGATTAGTTACGTGTAATAATTATAGTTGACGGTAGATTTCATGTCTAGGACTACGAGCATAGAGTTTGGATGGATAAATCATGAAATTAATGTAATAATGAGATAATTATGTGTTGTTATGTTTTGTGTAGATCCCTTGATAGGTATTTGTATTTGTATGATTTACTTGATGATCTAAAAGTTTAATATGTGAATGTGGATAAAAATAGAAGGATTAGGTGAACTTGTAATCCATAGAACTAGTCTTTAATACCTTCAAAAGGGTGAACCCGATATTGTGTATGTTTGGAGTATGAGATATTTTTGCTATAAGATAGTTAGGAGGATTTATTGTGATTAGAGGATGTGATGTTAGAACTAAAGAACCTAAAGTCAAGTTTGGCTAAGTGCTAGGAAGTAAGTTATGCAAAGATGTATGACTCTAGCTAGAATTATAAGTTGAATAGAGCCGAGTAGTTGAGTGATCGACTAAAAGGGACAGAGTCTAGAACTTAGCAATGGATTTAGTGTATGGGTTACTAGTTAGTAACTGAATTTATCGATTCCAATATGAATAAAATGGGGCTAGATCGGTGAATGAAATAGGATGATGAATTAGAGTGTAGATATCAATTTTGGTGGAACGTGCACTCCTAAAATGGATACTTGATTGATTGGTCTTCGAACATGTTTTTGATTGATGATTGGGTTTGATAATTCTTATTTGAATAAGTGGTGAATTTTCTTCTCGCATACATGTGATTTCATGTGTTAATGGATATTCGTGGTTTACTTAAAAGGATGAACTTATTGACATTTGACTGCATTTACTTGGTTGTGATTAATAGTAAGTTATGTTTTTATTACAGTTACTTGTATCTGATTTTGAATAGGGTATTTGTGATTCACTTTCGGGCATTACTTGTAATTATTGACTACTTCCTACATTTGCATTTACATTGATGTTGATGATGAATATTGTGATGGAGTGGAGATGAGTTGATGATATTGATGATGATACTGATATGATATCGATGATGATATTAAGATTATGATGAAATGATAGACGATGATGATGATGAGATGAGAAAGAGATGATACGAGCATCTTGCATACAAACATTCATCATATGTATTTGAATGTACATTTATATATATGTGTGTGTGTGTGTGTGTGTGTGTGTGTATGTTGTGGTGGACCTTTCTGAAGAATCTGCCAAAGTATAATTGGTTCTTTATGTGGACTAGTTATTTGATGAGATATTATGATTCCTTGAATGGATCGGTTATGTTGATGGTTGTGATTGTGCATTGTAGCAAAGTGTGAATCTAAGGTATGTTCTGGATTATGTATAAATCTTATTCCCCTTTGTATCTAGTTATATACGTGATGTATATTATAGTGTGCCTTCTTGTAAAGTTGTTGATGTTATTTGTCTTGATTGTTGTAATTCCGATGGTTAATGGTAGTATAATATGGAGCGGGGGTTGTCACAAAAGAGGATTAATGAGAGAGAGAGAAATATATAGAGTTGTGGTAATAAGGCAAGTGCATAAGAAAATATAGGTTAGATTAATTGTTGGAATATAGTTAGTTTATCACGCCCTGTGGGTATATTAATATTGCTTAAATAAAGGAAAGACTGTAAGGTTGGAAGTTAAAGTAAGTTAAGTTAAGTGTGTTAAGATATTAAGTCTGTATGCCTGTCATGATTTTTTCATGTTTGCGATATATTATTATATGTATCTAACCCTAGTCGGCCGATGATACCTATCAGTATGTGTGGTTGTACTGATGCTACCCTTACTATATCTCTATTTGGGGATATAACCATGTTGCAAGTCAGTTGTAGTTTCTATAAGTATAGTGGTGAGTATTCTTCTGCAACTCCTGTCATCTTTCTCACACATAGATGCCGTGTCTCGGATCATCCTTCCAATTGTTTAGTGCTCTTGTACCTGTTTAGATTAGGTTCTGGGAGGTTATTTAGTAGAATTTTGCAATGTATTTTTGTAATAAAGTTTTGTTTTGAATAGAAGGTTTTATTTTTTTTGATGCTTAAGGTTTAATAATGTTTCCACAATGATTAAAGGTTGGGTGGTAAAGGTTCTTTTATCTAGAGTAGAGTTGGGTAGGTGCCTGAACGATCTGTAATTTTGGTCGTGACAAGATGGTACCAAAACCTAGGTTACCGGTCTCCCAGTGCAAGATCAAATACTGAGTAAAATCCTGAGTATTGGTGTGTTGATATCCACACCAAATCTGTAGGAAGCTACAAGGCATCTAGGAATCTATCTCACTTTTTTTTTTCTCTTATTGTGCTATCTCAAAGTTGAGTCCAATTGGTATCTAACAGATTCCAATTGGTATCTCAACCATCAGAATTGGGATTAGTTTGTCCCAATTAGTATCTCAATAACATTTGGAAGGTTGGAATAGTGTTATTCTAAATGGTAGAGGTCAATAAGAGGCATAGGACTTGTATTCTAATATTGTGAATTATGTTTTACATGAGTGATACGTGCACCTTTTAGGTGGTTATATTGTTTGATGTAGTGAATATTGTAGTTTTCAGTGCCGTTGGTAAGGATAACTCTTTCGTTAATTGATCTGTTATGCTTACTGGAAAGAAATTGTGTTTTAAATGTTTTTGTTGTGGTATAATGGAATGCTACATGCATTACTTATGTGGATGATTATTGTTTTGATCATACTATTACCTAGTTGTTTGATGGTTGAACTTCTTAAGTGCAATGGATCATTATGAGTGATGAGATAAGTTGTTACAAAAGAATATCCATAAATCATAAAAGTTGGGTGTGATTTTGAGGTATGTCTTGATTTCTATTTGGTCTTTGACAATATACTCAGGATCCTTGTGTGGTCCAAACTTTGATGATTATAATTGTGACCCTTGTGTGGTCCAAATTTTGATGATTATAATTGGGATCTTTGTGTGATTCAAACTTTCATAATTATAGGGATCCTTATGTGGTCTGACCTTTGGTGACTATATCCTGGCTTGAAGTGCTATTAGGTCATCCTTGTATGAATAATCCAATTAATGTTTTGACTTGTTAATAATGTCTTAATAAGTAACTGGTTAAACTGAGATGAACTTAATTGTTTTGCACAACCTTGGTGACTTGAACGTGAGGTAAGTTGTGTAGTTGATATCACTAATGCAAGGTAAATTGATTAGGAATATAAAATTAGTTTTTTCTGGTAATATGATAAGGGGAGATGGTAATAACGATTTTATTTGATATTGGTAAGTTGAACCTTAACTGTGTGATTAACAATTATGTAGCTTATTTGGTTCGTGACTTGAATGATTTTATAAGGGTAAAGGCATTGATGTTGTAAAGGTAGACTAACTGATTATACAAAACCCATGATGACTATAAATGAATAAAATGGGTTAAGTTTTAAGGATGTGAATAAAGTTATAGTTGAATAATGTTCATAGGCTTAGTGAGGAGGCGGGGTTACTAGACTGACCTTGTAGTTTGATTATTATGGTTTGATATTGTGTAAATGCTTAGTGTATGGGAATAATTATTGGTTAATAGTATTCCTTGAATGTGGTGTAGTTGAGTTGATAAGGTTGGTGAAATGATTTATCTTGTGATGGTCTGTAGTATAAGTTTGTTCGAAGGAGTAGAGTTATTAGATGTGTTTTGGTATATTCATATCTCTCTCGTTGTTACATGATAATACTTGGTTGGTATTACCCCTTGAGTAGTTGAGGTATGTTGTAGGGTTGAATAGACTAGTATGAGTTCTGGTGGAGAATACAGGTGTTAGGGAAAACTATAGTGGTGTATTGATGGTGTTCTGTCAGTTATAGCATTGGTTAGTGTGTAAGTAACCCACTAAACTTGTTCCTAGTATTGAAAGGAAAGTCCTTAGAGTAGTGTGGTTTTGGTTAGAAATGTGGTGTTGAGTGGTTTAGTATTGAATTGTTGGTCATGGAGTGTTGATTTGTCGATTTGAGTGGTTAGTGTGTTAGAGGATGAGTTTAGGAAGTTGTAGAAACTTTCGATACGTAAAATAGGTTAATAGAACTTCGATTATAGAGATTACCATAAAAGGGTTAGTTTGTGATGTTGGATTTCGAGAGATGTATTGTAAAATAGCCTGAACAGGGACAAGGTCCCGAGATACTTCTTAGGGACCACTGCAGTGGTAAAAGTACCACTACAGCGGTGCTACTGGAGTGGTAAAAGTACCATTCCAGCAGTGACCTCAATTGGCCTACGAGCCACTGCTGCGGTAGATTCACCGCTGCAGTGGTAAAATACACATGTTTCAATTTTTAAAAATAATAAAATGTCATTTGTCATTCCCCATTATTTCCATTTTCACCTTGGATTTTCATGCATCATAATATTATATGTTGTTTTGGGTATTTTAAATTACATGTTACATAAATGTTATTGCGTATCATATTCCTTGGATTATTATGATCAAAGATGGTGCCTAGAGCTTCGTGTCCATGGTGCGTAGGATGGTTGGGTAGCTATTTTGCATTACTTATGGGTTGACAATTCGGTAAGCATTGTCAAAGTGTTTTAGAAGTGGATAGGAGGTTGCGATGCTTTCTTAACCATTGTATATGCTGAATTCTAAGAATCGTGCTAAAAACTCTCCTCTTCACCAATGACTATTCGGGGACAAACGGTGGGTAAATTAGTATCTATTGTAATGACCCATTCTGTCATTACTAAAAATATCTATGGTAAAGGAATAAGAACCTCATTCATCACAAGTTATAGGACCAATTCTTTAGTATGGGAGTGCATTAGACATGAACTAAGGCTTACAATACCCCTAGCACAAAGTTAAGTTAGAAGTGTTCTTACCGATTGAGTTTTGAGGTGAGGTAAACTAGGGTCAACTTTAAAGTTATGGGGTACAGTACCCACCAAATGAAAGATATTTGATTCTTGTTTCCAATGCCTTTGACTTTTCATTAATCCACTTTCAGAGTAAAAAGTTATGACTGTTTTACCGAATACTATCTGGGCTGAAAATTGACCACCGCAGTGGTACCGCTACAGCGGTAACTGGACAGTATTTAATGTCAGTTTTGACATTTTTTTGGGGCTTTTAACTCAAAATATTCCTTCCAAAGCCCTAGGGGGAGATTTTCCAAGTCCTTGGGCAAAACTTATTTGTTGAGGTAAGTTTTTCGGTCATCTTCTTCATCTTTCTATCTAATGATATTTTAAAATAATTAGAACGATCTTTAATGGTGGAATTCTTGGGGATTTGAACCCTAAGTTTATGATATGTTGGGGTAAATCTATGGGATGGGTTAATATCACCTAGAATTACTTTCATATTGTTAATTAATGCCTCCTAGCATGAATTAGTGATTCTATAACACTAAAATGATGGTTGGGGACCTTGAATTCAATAAAAATAGAACCTTTAGCTTTGAAACTCCATTAATGGAGATGGGTTGATTATGATAGAATTAGGTAATGGTTAGTTGACCTTTGGATAATGTTTTAGACCACGAATAATGATAGAATTAGCGGGTTGAATTCCCAAAGTAGTTATTCAAAGAGTAATTGATTAATTTCTCCTATAATTTTTTGATTTCTAGGTGATTGGGATAATGAGGGCATGAAGGAAAGGAAACAACAACCTTGGTATGGATTGCATGATCCAAGATCTTCGGTCGAGGTAGGTTATGGTTTAATGTGTAGTAGACTTAGATTAGTTGCGTGTAATAACTATAGTTGATGGCAGATTTCATGTATAGTCCTACACGCATGGAGTTTGTATGGATAAAACATGGAATTTATGTAATAATAATATAATTGTATGTTGTTGTATTTTGTGTGGATCCCTTGATTGGTGTTTGTTTTTGTATGACTTACTTGATGATTTACAAAGTTTTATATGTGAATGTGGGTAACAATAAAAGGATTAGGTGAACTTGTAATCCATAGAACTAGTCTTTTATACCTTAAAAGAGTGAAACCGATATTGTGTATGTTTGGAGAATGATATATTCTTACTAAAAGATAGTTAGGAGGATTTATTGTGATAAGAGGATGAGATGTTAGAACTTAAGAACATAAAGTCAAGTTTGGCTAAGTGCTAGGAAGTAAGATGTGTAAAGATGTATGACTCTATCTAGAATTATAAGTTGCATAGAGCCGAGTAGTTGAGTGATCGACTAAAGGGGACAGAGTCTAGAACTTAGCAATGGATTTAGTGTATGGGTTACTAGTTAGTAACAGAATTTATCAATTCCAACATGAATAAAACGGGGCTAGATCTGTGAATGAAATAGGATGATGAATTAGAGTGTAGATGTCACGCCTCGAATTCCAAAGGGGCGGACTGGCACCCAAAGCCGTTAAGGCCCGAGAGAACCAATCTTCATTCATATACACTCATACGCATGTCACTCAATAAGCTTCACCATCACATAGAGATATAAGATACGAATGGCGGAAGTCATGGCACACATGTGATATATACATATATGAAACTTGGCCGTTAGGGCCACCAAGTCAAAATAGACATATATTTTTTCATTCATCTCACCACGTACGTCTACAAAGCCTCTAACAGATGCATATACATAACCAACCTAAAGTCGGGACATGTCCCCACTTTATACAATACCAAAATAAATGTACATAATGACTCCAAAAGCCCCGAACCAACTGGAGCTCACCAATGTTCCGCAAATGACCCGCAACCTACTGTGCAGGTCTACTAGTACCTGTGCCTGCAGAAAGTAAGTTAAGTCCCACAAGGGACATCAACATGAAGAATGTACTGAGTATGTAAGGCTATATAAAACTGCATGATATATAAGTACATCAATGGAATCAGATATAAGAGAATAGTCAAAGGATAAACCATCGTTCTGTATGTTTGGAACCATGTACATTACATTCGTTACTTTCTTTGACTTTACGTTCATTCATATTTATCGCTCTACCCATGCTAGGCTTTTCTGTTGCCCCTGGGGTGATGTTAACCCATGCTAGGTATTTTAACCCCTGGGATATTAGATTAACCCATGCTAGGCTTTTATGTCGCCACTGGGATGTTACTGTGATAACCCATGCTAGGCTTTCCTGTCTCCTCTGGGACTTTACTATGATAACCTATGCTAGGCTTTTCTATCGCCCCTGGGATGTTACTCAAGAATATACAAACAATTATACATTACTTCATTTGTTCATTAGAAGAGTGATACATTGGTGATTGCACATTATTGGGACTGAGAAACATTAGTCAATGAACATGAGACATGTGAATCACAATTGGTCCTGTGAGTAAGACTATATGACAACCTGAAATGAGATACCTTTGGACATTTCGGAAGGGAACAAGTACAATTGCAATGTGAACTATATGTGTTGCAGAAGGATACAGAAAGAGAAACCTTACATACCTTATCTTCCCAATATGAATACACAGTCCTATACGTGAATACAATAATCCAACTCCTTCCTTACGTTTTACTCTACAACACAAGTACATAACAGAGTTCACGCTAACAACTAACTACCTTACAAGTGCATACGACGACAATGAGTTCCATGATTTCCCTATAACGTCATTTCACCCTTTACAATACAATTCACGACATTGTCATACCAACCATACTACAACATTCCATACATTGACACTATGTCAAGTTTATCCTTTACGCTTCCGCATTAACACTATGTCACAATTACTCCATCAAGTCACCTCACTATGTTTCATAACAACAATCTCACAAGTTATACACATAGAAAAAAAACAAGTTAAGGACATAACCACACCATACATGTTGATATTTCATCCACACCATTCACTTCCATCAAAACCTCAAGTCTCCTTTCAAGTTCAAGTCACATAGATGGCACATCTTTTAGCAAAAAAACAAAAGTGCACTACTCCACACTTTTAGACATCACGATAATGATCTACACAATATCTCATGCATATAATATATTAAATCACAAGAATAAACAATTACCCAAGCTTGCAAAGTGATGATCTTGTCCAAAGGAAATGGTTGCCCTAGGGTTTGTAATATGAGAAATGTCTAGAAAGGCATGAGAGTTAAAATGAATAAAAATCTGATTTTGTGCCTTTATATAGGATCTCAAGTCATCCTTAGTCACTTCTTGGCCATTAAATGTTGTGTTTACTTGGTCAACACCAAGGGCCATGTCTTTTATTTGATTTTTGGGCCTCCCATTGAGCCTAATAGCACAAGATTAATTTAGCCCAACAAATTTAATATATGATCCACCAACTATCTCGTGTTTAAAGAATTCCATAAATGTTAAGACAATATTCAACTCACGAGATTCATGTTCGTAGCCTCAACCCTAAGAATAAGCGATTTTAGCCACTCATGGCTTAATTTATCATAAATTGATAAAAATTATAAAAAAAGAAATAAAAATAAAAAGGAAGAAGAATTAACCCTCATTAGGATGCCAAAATTGTACAAGAGTAGTCCCACCAAGATGGAATAATGATACAATAACCCAAGATCCCTATTTAGAGACTAGTGGTCGGAGAAGAAATTTGGCAAAAAGAGGCCTGACACGCTGCCTGGTGCGTCCCTATGCTGCCTGTGCCAAAAAAAATTCTGTCAAAAGCGGCCCGTCATACCCCTGGGCGCGCCTGACACTAAAATTTCAATTTTCTTCTTTTCTTCGACTTTTCTTTGTTGATACTAGTACAATATCAAATACTCCATCAAAAAAATACAAAATACGTACTTATTGCTCTCAAAACTAAGGTAAACATGGTTCAAATAAGGCATATAAATACGACCTAGATCACCAATCAAGTAAGTTCAGAAATGTACGGGGTGTTACATCCTTCCCCCCTTAGAAACATTCGTCCTCGAATGTTAATAACATCTTCCCATTTACAACAAATGTACTTTTATGTTAGACATACACATAATGCTTATAGATACTTACTTGTTATGGCTTTCCTTCCGCACCTTGAACTTTTTCTTTCGTGTGAAACAAATACGGGTACTTTGACTTCATCATTTCTTCAGCTTCCCATGTGATCTCTTCTACTTGCTGATTTTGCCAAAGTACCTTTACGGAAGCTAAGTATTTATTCCTTAACCTCTTCACTTGTCTATCCAGAATAGCAATAGGTATCTCTTCATAGGTATGATCCTCCATAACTTGTACATCTTCAATGGGAGCAATACGAGATGGATCCCCTATGCACTTTTGAAGCATCGAAACATGAAATACTGGATGAACTGTGGAGAGTTCTTAGGGTAATGCTAATTCATACGCAACTTGCCCAAATCTTCGGACAATTTAACATGGCCTTATATAATGGGGACTCAACTTTCTTTCTATCTAAATCTTATTACCCCTTTCATCGGTGACACCTTTAAGAATACCCAATCACCTATGGCGAATTCAAGCCCTCTTCTTCTAACATCAGCATATGACTTGGATCGACTTTGGGCCATTTTTAGCCGCTGTTGTATCACCCTAACTTTATCCATAGCTTGATGAACAAGATCTGGCCCAAGTAAAGCAGTTTCACCCACTTCAAACCATCCAATCGGTGATCTACACTTCCTTCTGTATAAAGCTTCATAAGGTGCCATTTTGATACTTGAATGATAACTATTATTGTAGGCAAATTCAATAAGAGGTAAATGATCATCCCAACTGCCCTTAAAGTCCAACATGCACGCTCATAGCATATCTTCAAGTGTTTGGATAGTACATTCTGCTTGTCCATCTGTCTGAGGATGAAAAGCCGTACTCAAATTCATTTGTGTACCCAATCTCTTCTGAAAAGATCTCCAAAAATATGCCGTAGATTGAGATCCTCTGTCTGATATAATGGAAATTGGAATCCCATGTAAATGCACTATTTCTTTAACATACAACCTTGCATACTCCTCAGCTGTATAGGTGGTCTTGACTGGTAGGAAATGCGTTGACTTGGTAAGCCTGTCAACTATTACCATATGGAATTAAATTTCTTGCAGTGTACGAGGCAAACCTATGATGAAATCCATGTTAATCATGTCCCATTTCCAGACTAGAAGATTAATACATTGTATGTAACCTCCAGGTTTCTGATGCTCTACTTTTACTTGTTGACAATTTGGACATTGAGATACAAATTCTGCAATGTTCGTCTTCATGTTTCCCTACCAATACATTTGTTTCAAATCATGGTACATTTTGGTAGCTCCCGGATGAATAGAATATCGTGAATGATGCACCTCTGTCATAATTCGTCTTCTCAGCTCATCTACATCCGGTACACACAATCTTCCTTGGCACTGAAGTACTCCCTCTAGCATAAGATCAAATGCCTTTGTCAGACCCTATCGTACATTTTCTTTCAGCTGCAATAACATAGGATCCACTTGCTTCTCTTTTACTTCAGCTATTAATAAAGATTCTGCCGCATTTTGCACAATAAACCCTTCATCTGAATATTCAAAGAAGACGAACTCCCAAGCTGGCTAGTTGATGTAGATCTTTGACTAGCTCTTGCTTTTCCGTCAACTGGACACTAGTGCCTCCTATTGCCTTACGGCTTAATGTATCTGCTACCACATTTGCTTTTCCTGGATGACATAAAATATCAATATCATAGTCTTTCAATACTTTAAGCCACCTCCGCTGCCTCAGATTTAAATCCTTCTGCTTAAAGATATATTACAAACTTTTGTGATCAGTGTAGACGCCAACATGAACTCCATACAAATAATGGCGCCATATCTTTCAAGCAAATACCACAACTGCTAACTTAAGATCATGTGTGGTATAGTTTCTCTCATGTGGCCACAACTGTCGTGAGGCATATGCTATTACATTACCGTGCTACATTAATACACATCCTAGGCCAACTCCGAACGCATCACAATATACTGCATACACTTCTGTGCCTTCTGAAAGTACTAATACGGGTGTGGAAGTTAATTTATCTTTTAGCTCTTGGAAACTTTTCTCACATGCATCATTCCACTGATATTTGATTGCCTTGTGTGTGAGCTTCGTTAAAGGTGCAGCAATGGAAGAAAACCCTTCAACAAACCTTCGATAATAACATGCCAACCCAAGGAAGCTACAAATTTCTGTGGGCGTCGTAGGCCGTGGCCAATTTTTCACCGCTTCAATCTTTTGTGTATCAACCCGAATTCCTTTATCTGACACAATGTGACCCAAGAATGCTACGAATTTTAACCAAAATTCACACTTAGAGAACTTTTCATACAACTTACGCTCATGAAGAATTTATAACACCTGCCGTAAGTGATTAGCATGGTCCTCTTGTGATCTTGAATAAACCAGGATGTCATCTATAAACACCATCACGAACACGTCTAGAAATAGCTTAAACACCCTATTCATCAAATCCATGAAAACAGCTGGTGCATTTGTTAGTCCAAATGACATAACTAAAAATTCATAATGGCCATACCGTGTTCGGAGAGCTGTCTTGGGTATATCTTTTTCTTTTACCCTGACTTGATGGTAACCCGATCCCAAGTCAATCTTTGAAAAACATTTGGCACCCTGTAACTGATCAAACAAATCGTCAATTCTGGGGAAGGGATATTTGTTCTTGATCATTACCTTATTCAATTATTGATAGTCAATGCACATTCTTAATATGCCTTCTTTCTTCCGTACAAATAATACTGGTGCACCCCACGGGACATACTAGGCTTGATAAAGCCCTTGTCCAGCAAGTCTTTTAACTGCTCCTTCAATTCACGTAATTCTACTGGAGCCATTCTATATGGAGGAATAGAGATAAGCTGAGTGTCTGGAATCACATCAATACCAAACTCTACTTCCCGTTTTGGAGGTAAACCTGGAAGATCCTCAGGAAATACATCAAGGAATTCATTGACCATTGGAACCGACTGAGGAGTTAGGGGTTCCACATCAGTATCTTTCACTCTTACTAAGCGACATATGTACCCCTTGGCTATCATTTTCCTTGCTTTAAGATAGGAAATAAATTTTTCTCTTGGTGCCCCTACATTACCCTTCCATTCAAGAACATGCGTTTGTGGAAAATGAAAATGTACTTTCTTAGCCCAGCAATCCATCGTGGCATAACAAGAAGCCAACCAATCCATACCCATTATGACATCAAAATCCACCATTTCTAGTTTAATAAGATCAGCCAGTGTATCATGACCACACACAGTTACCACATAATTACGATATACTTTTTTTGCAACAATAGAGTCACCAACTGGTGTAGATACTTCAATTGACTTAATTAATAATTTTGGTGTTCATTCAAATTTTGCAGTAATCAATGGAGTAACATATGATAATGTAGAACCCGGATCAATCAATGCATATACATTATGTGAAAATATGGATAGTGTACCTGTGACTACATCAGGTGAAGCCTCTGAATTCTGTCGGTCCACTAGAGCATAGGTACGATTCTGGGCTCCACTGGAACTAGCTGCTCCTCTAGCACCTCTACCACGCCCAATAGGCTGCACTCCTCTGCCTAGGGAAGGAACCGATGATGGTGATGCAACAGTTGATCTTGTAGGTCTTGCTATACCACCCATGCCCCTTTGTGGGCATTCTCGCATTATGTGCCCTGTTGTACCACACCAAAAACAAACATTTGTCCCCAACCGACATTCATATAAATGATACCTTTCGCAGCGCTGACATGGAGGATGAGAAAATCCTGTTGTCTGTGAACCTGGAAGCCCACTACTCTGCCTAAAATGGCTGCCTCGAAATCCCTAAAATTTGGATGAAGTACCTGCTGTAGGGGAAGAAAATGATGGTTTAGGAGGTCTAGGAAATATTCGAGGCCTACATTCTCCTTGGTACACCATAGACTGTCCCATAGGTCTAGCCCTCTTTGACGGCCTTCATTCAAATTCGTGTACCCTTCTTCTTTGTCTCTGGTCCTCTATCTTCTGTGTAAAAGCCTGTATTCTGGCTATATCTATATCTCTGTTCAAAGCAGCAATAGTACAGTCCCTTACCAAATATAGCTCCAATCTATCCACATATTGATGAACTCTATCTGTCATTGTGGCTACTACATTAGGAGCATATCGAGCCAAAGAATTAAACTGCAGACTGTATTCTCTTACACTTATATTCCCTTGACAAAGATTTAGAAATTGGTCTGCACGCGCCTCCCGGATCTCATATGGGAGGTAGTGATCAAGAAAGGCCGTTTTGAATTCCTCCCAACCAGCTAGAAGTACATTAATACCCCTCGATCTTTTCCAGTCTTCATACCATAATATAGCTTTACCTTTCAATCTATAGGCTGAAAGATCAACTGTTTCTACACCAGTCACGTGCATAACATCTAGAGCACTTTGAATTTGTTCCACGAAGTCTTATAGATCTGCTTTCGGATCTGACCCCATAAATATGGGAGGGTCTAGTTTCAGAAAATCATGTGTCCGCCAATAAGCTACTCTAGCCGCGTCCCTTACTTGTCATTGGACCAGCTCATCCCTGAGTTTGTACCGCGACTATCTGAGTCAACATATGCACTGCATTTCTTAAATCCTAGTCAGTGGCATTCATAGGTGGTTCTACAGGTACTTCTCTACCTCTTGGCTCATCTGGAGTTGGATAAGTAGAGGAACCCCGCAATGCAAATTCAGTGTCAGCCCCACCTTGACTAGCTTGGTCAGGTGGTGATTTACTCGTTCCTTCTTCGGCAAGTATATCTACCTGCTTACCTTTACCCCTACCTCATCTTTTCATCGGTATTTTACTATAACAAAGAAAACCAATTACAATGGTCAGGTATGATTCCACTTACATCACTGGCTCTATTGCACGATCTAGAAATGAAGAAAAGAAAAAACTCCTAAATGTCCCGTAGCCTCCTACTTATAAATGTGGTGGATAACACATCCATAAGCAAGACTCTACTTAGACACGGCTTTGTAGACACCCTTAGGATGACCTGCTCTGATACCACTTTTGTCACGCCTCAAATTCCAACAGGGCGGACTGGCACCCGAAGCTGTTAAGGCCCGAGAGAACCAATCTTCATTCATATACACTCATACGCATGTCACTCAAAAAGCATCACCATCACATAGAGATACAAGATACGAATGGAGGAAGTCATGGCACACATGTGATATATACATATATGAAACTTGGCCGTTAGGGCCACCAAGTCAAAATGGACATACATTCTTTCATTCATCTCACCACGTATGTCTACAAAGCCTATAACATATGCATATACATAACCAACCTAAAGTTGGGACATGTCCCCGCTTTATACAAAACCAAAACAAATGCACATAATGACTCTGAAATTCCCGAACCAACTGGAGCTCACCAATGTTCCACAAATGACGCACAACCTACTGTGGAGGTCTACTAGTACCTGTGCCTGCAGCAAGTAAGGTAAGTCCCACAAGGGACATCAGTATGAAGAATGTAATAAGTATGTAAGGCTATATGAAACTGCATGATATATAAGTACATCAATGGAATCAGATATAAGAGAATAGTCAATATGGATAAACCACCGTTCTGTATATTTGGAACCATGTACATTACATTCGTTACTTTCTTTGCCTTTACGTTCATTCATCTTTATCGTTCTACCCATGCTAGGCTTTTCTATTGCCCCTGTATGAG
Organism: Capsicum rhomboideum; assembly: GCA_031232105.1. Taxonomy (NCBI): domain Eukaryota; kingdom Viridiplantae; phylum Streptophyta; class Magnoliopsida; order Solanales; family Solanaceae; genus Capsicum; species Capsicum rhomboideum. The sequence continues at coordinate 95,896,223 of CP124711.1, read as the reverse complement.
ATTAACCCATGCTAGGTATTTTGACCCCTGGGATGTTAGATTAACCCATGCTAGGCTTTTATGTCGCCCATGGGATGTTACTGTGATAACTCATGCTAGGCTTTTCTATGGCCCCTGGGATGTTACTGTGATAACCCATGCTAGGATTTTCTGTCGCCCTTGGGATGTTACTATGATAACCCATGCTAGGATTTTCTATCGCCCCTGGGATGTTACTGTGATAACCCATGCTAGGCTTTTCTATCGCCCCTAGGAGGTTACTCAAGAATATACAAACAATTATACATTACTTCATTCATTCATTAGAAGAGTTATACATTGGTGATTGCACATTATTGGGACTTTGAAAAATTAGTCAATGAACATGAGATATGTGAATCACAATTGGTCCTGTGAGAAATACTATATGACAACCTGAAATGAGATACCTTTGGACATTTTGGAAGGGAATAAGTACAATTGCAATGTGAACAATATGTGCTGCAGAAGGATACGAAAAGAGTAACCTTACATACCTTATCTTCCCAATATGAATACACAGTACTATACGTGAATACAATAATCCAACTCCTTCCTTACGTTTTACTCTACAGCACAAGTTCATAACGGAGCTCACGTTAACAACTAACTACCTTACAAGTGCATACGACGACAATGAGTTACATGATTTCCCTATAACGTCATTTCACCCTTTACAATAAAATTCACGGCATTTTCATACCAACCATACCACAACATTCCATACATTGACACTATGTCAAGTTTATCCTTTACGCTTCCTCATTAACACTATGTCACAATTACTCCATCAAGTCACCTCAATACGTTTCATAACAAAAATCCCACAAGTTATACACATAGCAAAAAAACTAATTAAGGACATAACCATACCATACATGTTGATATTTCATCCACACCATTCACTTCCATCAAAACCTCAAGTCTCCTTTCAAGTTCAAGTCACATAGATGACACATCTTTTAGCAAAAAAACAAAAGTGCACTACTCCACATTTTTAGACATCACCATCATGATCTACACAATCTCTCATGCATATAATATATTAAATCACAAGAATAAACACTTACCCAAGCTTGAAAAGTGATGATCTTGTCCAAAGGAAATGGTTGCCTTAGGGTTTGTAAGATGAGAAATGTCTTTAGAAATGTCTAGAAAGGAATGAGAGTTAAAATGAATAAAAATATGATTTTGTGCCTTTATATAGGCTCTCAAGTCATCCTTAGCCACTTCTTGGCCATTAAATGTTGTGTTTACTTGGTCAACACCAAGGGCCATGTCTTTTATTTGATTTTTGGGCCTCCCATTGAGCCCAATAGCACAAGATTAATTTAGCCCAACAAATTTAATACATGATCCACCAACTATCTCGTGTTTAAAGAATTCCATAAATATTAAGACAATATTCAACTCACGAGATTCATGTTCGTAGCCTCAACCCCAAGAATAAGAGATTTTAGCCACTCACGGCTTAATTTATCATAAATTAATAAAAATTATAAAAAATGAAATAAAAATAAAAAATAAGAAGAATTAACCCTCATTTGGATTCCAAAATCGTCCAAGAGTAGTCCCACCAAGATGGAATAATGATACAATAACCCAAGTGCCCTATTTAGAGACTAGTGGTCGGAGAAGAAATTTGGCAAAACGCGGCCTGACACGCTGCCTGGCGCCCCCCTATGCTACCTGTGCCACAAATATTTCTGTCAAAAGTGGCTCGGCATACCCCTGGGCGCGCCTGACACTAAAATTTTGATTTTCTTCTTCTCTTCGACTTTTCTTTGCGGATACTAGCATAATATCAAATACTCCATCAAAAAATTACAAAATACGTACTTATTGCTCTCAAAACTAAGGTAAACATGGTTCAAATAAGGCATATAAATACGCCCTAGATCACCAATCAAGTAGGGTCGAAAATGTATGGGGTGTTACAGTAGATATCAATTTTGGTGGAACGTGCACTCCTAAAATGGATACTTGATTGATTGGTCATCGGACATGTTTTTGGTTGATGATTGGGTTTGATAATGCTTATTTGAATAAGTGGTGAATTGTCTTCAGACATACATCTGATTTCATGTGTTAATGGATTTTCATGGTTTACTTAAAAGGATGAACTTGTTGACATTTAACTGCATTTACTTGGTTGTCATTAATAGTAAGCTATGTTTTGATTGCAGTTACTTGTATCTGATTTTGAATAGGGTATTTGTGATTCACTTTTGGGCATTACTTATAATTATTGACTACATCCTGTATTTGCATTTACATTGATGTTGATGATGAATATTGTGATGGTTTGGAGATGAGTTGATGATATTGATGATGATGCTGAGATGATATTGAGATCATGATGCAATGATAAACGATGATAATGATGAGATAAGAAAGATATGATACGTACATCTTGAATACATACATTCATCATATGCATTTAAATGTACATATATATATATATATATGTTGTGGTGTACCTTGATGAAGAATCTGCAAAAGTATAATTGGTTTTTTTTGTGGATCGATTATGTAATGATCTTCTAGGTCATTTTCTCATTTTTCTGTGTGTTTCCAGCTTTTTGAACCTGCCCACAGAGGCTATAGGTAATTTATAACTAGCCGAAACTATCGGTTCGGTTATCATACAGTTTATTTGGCTTTTAGGCTAATTTCCCTGTTTTGGATCTTTCCTTATTAAGGAATCAGTCTTGGACCAAAACTTCTTGTAAATGATCTCCGATGGAAATTCCAGTAGTGCCAACAACTCTAAAACATTGTGTTTAGGCTAGGAGGACCCTTGGTTCAGGTTTCGAGGTTCCCGAACTCATTTTGGGTTATTGGGTAGATTTGATGAAAAATAGAACTTTAGGTGTGGGCCCTATATTTAATCAAAACGATTGCAGATGAATGTTTTACTGGTATGGTAGCATAGTTTGTTTGTGCGCACGGGGTTCCAAATGAATCTCGAGCACCCGATCGGAGTCCATTTTGGACTTAGCTAAAATCTGGTGTCTGACATCTGTTGTGGCCGCTAAAGCCGTCAAAGAGACACTTTAGTGGTAGTCACTTTAGCGACCCTGATTCGCTTTAACATCTTGGCTACTCGACTTAGGTCCGCTTTAGCGGTCAAGGTCCGCTTAAGCAGATATTGCTTTAGCTTCCAAGTTTCGCTTTAGCGGTCTCCGCCTTCCTTTGCCTGACTGCTTTAGTAGTCATGTACCTCTTTAGCAGTCATGTACCACTTTAGCGGTAGCCGCTTAACCGTCCAAGTGACCTCTTTAGAAGTACCTAGGGCTGATAAATCCCTTTCTTCACCCTAAAATCCCATTCATTTAGGAACCCTTTTCCTCCATTCTTGAGAGAATAGGTCATGGGAAAAGGGGGATAATCATCCATTGAAGCTAAGGTAAGTTGTCTCTACACTCCTTGATCCTTATTCATCATTTTACCTGTTGAATTCCGTACCATTTCATTGTAAACTCTTGGAAATTAGATCTTTCAATCTTTAACTTTGGGGACTGATTTGAGCCATGATTTATGCTCCATTTGTGCTTAACTTTTGAGTAAACATCCCTTATCCTACGCGGGACCTAGTGACGGATTCAATTTTGGACTTTGTTTATGGGCCCCATACACTCGTTCTTGACCCAAATTTTGACCCGAGCTTTTATATAGCAATATAGGTATCATTTTACTCGTTATGACATACAGTTTAATATTTTGATAGCATGGTGAAATTTTAGGATCGTGGAGCAAAGATAAGTGAATTATGGACGATTCAAGACTTGCAGTTCGGCATCAAGGTAGGCTTTAGTCTACTTTTCTCTATGATATTGTGTATTGTATAGATTGCATGCTAGGTAGGGATTATAGGATGGACCTATGACTAGTATAGCATGACTTAACCCATTTAGGGAATTTGGGTTAGAAATGTGACCCGAACCTTAGTGTAAAATACTGGTCGTGGCTACAGAATCCTATTACCCTCGATTATAAGCATGCTAACCATAGTTTAACATTAAGTATCCCTTAGTATAGGATTTATTATTTGACTTAGTGATTAGGGAGGTATTTTCCCGATTAGATCCTTGTAGTGGCTTTATGCCCTTGATTACTATAGATTCGTGAGTTATGAGGCTTGTTATGTTGATTATGTATTATTGGGCCCGAGGCCGTGGTTACAATACCAGTTGGAATCCAGGCGAGTATCCTATCTTTCTGAGGACGTGATTCTAGTTTATAGATGGTAAAGCCCTTATGTTTGTACTGTTTGGATACTGGTGATGGCATGCATACTGTTAGGTGCATTCATGCTCACTTAGTGGTACGATTCCAACCCCAAACCTTGATTTTATTACTGTTATCCAAAAAGGGATTATTCCCACTTTTCACTTTTAGAATGGTTTCTTTTTTAATGGGAATCATACCACCTTATTTGATGATACTTGAGTCTTTGGAACTCAAATTGACATTCTGGTAAGTAAATCGAGGTTGATTTTGGTCCGTTATTAATCCATTCACTTTACGCCTACTATTTACTTTGGTCGATGGAGATTCGGACCCTTTCTACATTATTATAATGATTTAGTTCTGAACTTAATCTCGGGCAATAAATTTACAGACATACACTCCTTTAGTCACAGTTCAAGTTCGTTCACTTATTCTACTATGTATACTCTTTTAGTCACGATTCGAGTCTGTGCACTTACATATATATATATATATATATGGATATATATATATCTTCGGTATTGGACTAAGTAGATTGATTATGATGGTTATTAGAAGTCATAGTTTGAGACCAGGTAGTGTATACGGATATCCCGAATCCCCTATGGGCCCCTTCATCTTTGAGTCGGAGTGCCAAAAAAGGATGGTCACCATAGGTCCTGCCTTTGCAAGCTACTGAGCCGAAGGAGGTGTATACACTTATTCATTCATTTATATGCATCGCCTGTCACCAGTATGATTATTTGGGTCCTGTATCTATCAGTCTTATGGGGGGCTGCATAGGTACAGGTTATGATTATTGTTTGCTCAGTGCTTCCATGAACCTTTCAAGCTTATAGGGGTCCGGTTAGGTATTTGTGTGTCTGGACTAGCCGACTACTTTATTATAAGTTATAATGGTTTGTTCGTAGCAGGATGAGTATGGATTGGTACCGGATATTAGCGGTATATTTTGGATTCCCTTCTTTATTTTGGTAAATTACATTGTTGATAGACCTCCTCATGCTTAGTTACATTTTGGTTAGAGGTTTGAGTATGCTACCATTAGCACTCTTACTTAGCCATGATCCTCGAGATGTTAGGCTGACTCGCTTAGGTATTCACCTTAGAGTTAGTCCTTTATGTATATAAATATAAATATATATATATATATATATATATATATATATATATATATATGGCATTACCGTGTATCCCTTTATTTCTTGTCTCATAGAGTTGTGGCACCGTTGGGTAGAGATAGTGTACTTAGTGGCCCATTTGGTCATTCAATCGCTCAGTTCGAGTTTTGACATGCTCAGATTCATACTCCTTGGGGAACGTCAGATTTATGATTTTGGATTTCCACCGTTATAGGTGTGCCTTTGATTTTTTTGCCTTTAGTTCTATTTAGAATTATATTGGGGTTTTCGTACCCATCGATGATTATATGCCCTAGTATTCTTATATTGATTATTGTATGCCTTGGTGTAGATTTCATGCATATATGACTACCCCTGTAGATGATTCTTTAGTAGTAGATTGAGTGGATCAGTATTGTGATATTCCTAGGGGTGTAGCATTTGGGTTCGAGTCCCATTTCCTTTGGAATATTGACCTAGATTATGGCCTTAGAGTGGTACTTGGTGTTGATTTTCATTTTTGGTACCACCTGCATCTTATGTTGTTGCTATCACAGTCATTGTTTGACATTTATTGACTCTTATTTGATAGATGGCTAGACTAGCGTTATCTAGTTAGGATTTATCCTTCCTTGCAATTCTTATTTCGTTGGCTTTGATGGTTACCTCGGTTGGTTAGCCTTCCCTTTCTGTTAGCAAGGTCGGTTGTTGATCGAATTATAGAAGTGAAGGTAAGTTTGACCTTTCATGGATTTGTTGTGATTTAAGCACTGGCAGTCTTCTTCCATAGCCCATTTCTATTGATGATGCCTTTAGGAATTGACTCCTTCCATCTGGATGGCTCATCGCCCGGTAATGAACTTGATGTTGATGTTGATGTTTAATTATAGTTAGCAATTCTATTTTATTGCATGTTGCTAATGTTGGAAAGTCTAAGGCTTACTTTTTGATTTGTTGGGTTTGTCTCCTAGTGGTCATTTTGATCTTGTTAGGGATGTGGAGTTGGATACTTCGTTCTTCTTGTGATATGGTTCACGACTCGGCTGAGTTAAAGTTGGTATAGATTGGGAGATTTCAGGAAAAATCTCATTTTGGCTCTTGTTCGGCCTAATATGACTTCGTGGGATGCTTTTTCTCAGTGGTATGTTCTTGGTTATCAATTGTTGGTTAACAAAGCGTGCATCTTTGAGAGTGAATATTTGTTTCCATAGATTGGGCATTGGATTGGCCAGATGTCGATTGAGTTATACATTCCGAGTTGCTCGAGTTCTTGCTACCATTGGTGCTTTTGCAGCCTTGATGAGCTCTTGTTTATACCTTGATGCATTATGCGCTTCAGCCGATACGGAGTTGGCTCCCTTTATCTTCAGCTTGTGGTCTTCCTCCATCATGACTATGTCCTTGGCGACATTATGATTTCAGCCCTTGCAAGGACCATTGAGTATATGCTTGATTTTCGAATATGAGTTTGATTTGGGTATTTAACTCTATTGAAGGCTCGTTGGCTCTAGTTTTTGATTTTGATGCCTTTGGATTACGGCTTGGGAGTTATGATAGATTTTTATATGTGTATACTTACTCGTCAATAGGATCAGTTTGGATTGTTGAGATCGAGTAGTTCAGTTTCAGTGTTGGGATTTTACCTTAGTTTTGTATAACTTGGTTGCGGCCTTATTTCCATATTTGCCTATGTTTAGCATTCATTCATAGACGAACTAAGCTTACTCTTTGCCTACTGGTTTGGTTCTTTTCAGTCCATATATACTGGGCTTGATTGATGCTCAGAGGATAGTCCGTTGGCACATGGCATTGGTTTCTACTGCTTTTGACCTTGGCTCTAAATTTTTGTCAAAAGTTTAGATTGTCTACTCAGCAAAAAAAGTATGCTTAAGTTGGGCTTAGCATGACTTCATCCAAAGATGGTGGGACATCCTAGAGCGGATTGTTCTATTTCAAGAGCTTGTGCCCTGGACTCGTGATTATTGGTTTCGAGGGTCATTCGGACCAGCTGTAGCTTTGGCTTAAGAGTGCAGACTTTGGTCACCACAGTTTGTGTGTCCTAGTATCCCCTTATGAGCCTAGTTGTATGCTTGTCACTATGGATTTCTAGTGAATCAGCTTTAGCCTTTCGAGGACTATGTGATGGGATTGTGCGGACAGGACTCAAATGATATTTTTTTGTGGTTCGAAGTTGGTAGCAGGTTTGGAAAGGCAAAAGAAGGTTAGACTTGGAAATTGGAATCGGTTTCATGATTCTTGCCTTGGATTTCCTTTAGCTGGGTTGAGTATCTGTTGATTGTGCTTGCTTTAGCTTGGTTTTGCATGCAGTGTTTTGGGTTCACGTGTTTCCATAGCCCCCAGTTTACTTGAAGGCCAGTTGGTTGTTGAGGATGAGTTTTGATTATTTGGGAAGTAAAGTCAGGATGTGAAGAACAAGGTATGCTTTGGGTGGTCTTCAGCTAGGAGGGGTTTTCACTTATTTGTGATGGTATCGATAAGATGTCAGTAAGGTGTGGTTTGTGTTTACATGCCTCAGTCGTTCTCAGTTCAGTTGAAGGTCAGTTGGTTGTCGAGGCTGAGTTGTGGCTATTTGAAAAGTGAAGTGGGGAGGTTGGTTAAAAAAGGGATACCATTAGTGAAATCCCTTGAAAGTGTTGTTCTTCTTTAAAGGTTATCTGGGGAGTCTTGCTTAGAGTATATGGGTGGGGCCCAGTACCTCGTCCCTTCGAGCTTTCGTGCTCTTTCTATCTATTGACTTTCGTGAATGAAAGTCCTTTTATTAGTAGATATTGTAATGACCCTTCAAGTTATTTTCTTATTTTCCATGCGTTTCCAGTATTTCCAGCCTGCCTACAGTGGCTACAGGTCATTTTTGACTTACTGGAACTGTCAGTTTGGCTTTTAGGCTTATTTCCCTGTTAAGGAATTGGTCTTGGACCAAAACTGCTAGTAAACGATCTCAGATAAAAATTCTGACAGCTCCATCAACTTTGGAACGTTGAGTTTAGGCTAGGGTGACCTTTGGTTCAGGTCACGAGGGTTCCAGACTCGTTTTAGGCTATTAGGTAGAATTGATGAAAAATGAAACTATTGGTGTGGGGCCTATATTTAATCAAAACGAACGTGGATGAAAGTTTCTATGGTTACATTGAGTCTGAAATGTCAAATTTGATATGGTAGCATAGTTCGTTTGTGCGCACGAGAGCACCCGATCGGAGTCCATTTTGGACTTAGCTAAAATCTGGTGTCTGATATCTGGTATGACCGCTAAAGCGGTCAAAGAGCCGCTTTAGCGACCCTGAACCACTTTAGCAACCTTGGCTACTTTATTGAGGTCCGCTTTAGTGGTCAAGGTCTGCTTAAGCGGATGTCACTTTAGAGGCCAAATTCTACTTTAGCGGCCTCCGCCTTCATTTGCCCGACCGCTTTAGCGGTCATGTACCGCTTTAGCAGTAGCCACTTAAGAGGCTAGGTGACCGCTGTAGCGGTACATGGGGTTGATAAATACCCTTCTTCACCCAAAAATCCCATTTATTTAGGAACCCTTTTCCTCCATTTTTGAGAGCATAGGTTGTGGGAAAAGGAGGAAAATCTTCCATTGAAGCTAAGGTAAGTTTGCTCTACCCTCCTTGATCCTTATTCATCATTTTACCCATGAATTCCATTCAATTTCATTGTAAACTCTTAGAAATTAGGACTTTAAATCCTTAACTTTGGGGACTTATTTGAGCCCCGATTTATGCTCCATTTGTGCTCAATTTTTGAGCACACATTCCTTGTCCTTCAAGGGACCTCGTGATAGATTCAATTTTGGATTTCGTTTATGGCCCTGCAGGCCCATTCTTGACCCGAATTTTTACCCTGAGATTTTATATAGCAATATGGGTATCATTTTACTCATTATGACGTGTAGTTTAATATTTTGTTAGCGTGGCGACATTTTGGGATCATGGAGCAAAGACGAGCGAATTATGGATGATTTAAGACATGTGGTTCGGCATTGAGGTAGGCTTCGGTCTACTTTTCACTATGAAATTGTGTATGGTATAGATTGCATGCTAGGTAGTGATTATAGGATGGACCTATGACAAGAATAGCATGACTTAGCTCATTTAGAGAATGTGGGGTAGAAATGTGACCCGAACCTTAGTGTAAAATATTGGTCATGGCTATATAATCCTATTACCCTCTATTATAAGCATGCTAACCATAGTTCAACATTAAGGATCCCTTAGTAGAGGATTTATCATTTGACTTTGTGATTATGGAGGTATTTTTCTGATTAGATCCTTGTAGTGGCTTTATGCCCTTGATTACTATAGATTCCCAAGTTATGAGGCTTGTTATGTTGATTATGTATTATAGGGCCCGAGGCCGTGGTTACGATACCAGTTGGAATCCAGGTGAGTATCCTATCTTTCTGAGGACGTGCTTCTAGTTTATAGATGCTTAGGCCCTTGTGGTTCTATTGTTTGGATACTGGTGATGGCATGCATATTGTTAGGCACATTCATGCTTACTTAGTGGTACAATTCCAACCCGAAACCTTGATTTTACTACAATTTTCCAAAAAGGGATTTATTCCCACTTTTCACTTTTAAAATGGATTCTTTTATAATGGGAATCGTACCACCTTATTTTATAATTTGTGAGCCTTTGGAACTCAAATTGACATTTTGGAAAGTTGACCAAGGTTGATTCTAGTCCGTTATTAATCTACTCATTTTTCCACTACTATTTACTTTGGTCGACGGAGATTCCGACCCTTTCTACATTATTATGATGATTTGTCCCAAAATTAATCTCGGGCAATGGATTTATAGACTTACACTTATTTAGTCATGGTTTGAGTATGTGCACCTATTAAACTATATACACTCTTTTAGTTAAAGTTCGAGTCCGTACACTTATTATATATATATATATATATATATATATATATACATATTTATATATCTCCGGTGTTGGATAGAGTAGATTGATTATGATGGTTATTGGAAGTCCTGGTTCGGGACCAGGCAGTGTATACGAATATCTTGAATCCCCTATGGGCTTTTAATCCATAAGTCGTAGTACCGAAGAAGGATGGTCATCGTAGAATCGGCCTTTGCAAGCTACTGAGCTGAAGGAGGTGTATACACTTCTTACATTATGGTATTTATGGTTATATTGCATTCATTCATTTATATGCATTACCTATCACCAGTATGATTGTTTGGTGCCTGTACCTATCAGTCTTATGGGGGCTACATAGGTACAGATTATGATTATTGTTTTCTGAGTGCTTCCATGAACCTTCGAGGCTTATGGGGGTCCGGTTAGGTATTTGTATGTCCGGACTAGCCGATTACTTTATTATTGGTTATTATGGTTAGTCCGTGGTACGATGAGTATGGACTGGTACCTGAGATTGGAAGTACGTTTCTGATTCCCTTCTTACTATAGAAAATTACATTGTTAATAAACCACCTCATACTTAGTCACATTTTGGTTAGAGATTTGAGTATGCTACCATTAGCTCCTTTACTTATCCATGATCCTCGAGATGTCAGGATGACTCCCTCAGGTATTCACCTTAGAGTTAGTCATTTATGTGTGTGTGTATATATATATGTATGGCATTACCGTATATCCCTCTCTTTCTTGTGCACTCTAATTGTTTATGTATTCTTTGGCCTTATACACTACTATATATTCTTCTTTCACTCTTTATTGGTATATTGACTAGTGATATACGGTATTGTACTTTAGCTCTTGTGTACTGTCAGGATAGGGTAGTTATCCTTATTGTTCCATTAGTACTGTTATGCCTAGTTCCCTGGATAGTTGCCTGTAGTTGCATTCATGCTTTACATGTCATTTTATTCTTACATTATTTCTAGAGCTCAGTTGGCCGATGCCTACTGAGTACCACGTGTTTGGTACTCATACTACACTTCTACAGCCTGCAGGTTATAGTACGAGTTATCGTCGTTGATGTGTGTATCGTGCGGAGCAGCTATGGATCGGAGATTCAGGGTGAGATCCTGGCATTTTGGAGTATGATTACTCTCCCTCTTATTGTTAGACTTTTCTCTATGTTGTACTCAAAGACATCTTTGTATATATATTTATCCTCTATTTCACTTGAACTCTTGATGTATTAGAAGCTCTTGTACTGGCTCCACCAGGTTTTGGGATTATATTAGTCTTTTTATCATATTTATTTCACAGTTTCCTTCCTTTCTCTTGGTAGTCCGTTACTAGATGTTCCAGACTATGGGTTGGCTTACCTACTAGTAGGGTAGAGTAGGTGCCATCATGACCTGAGAATCGAGTCGTGATAGGTTATTTGATAAGATGTAATGATTCCTTGTATGAACCGGCTATGTTTATGGTTGTGATTGTGCATTACATCAATGTGCGAATACAAGGTATGTTTTGGATTGTGTATAAATCTTATTCCCATGTGTATATGGTTATATATGTGATGTATACTGCATGTGCCTTCTTGCAAAGTTGTTGATATTATTAATTCTCCTGATTGTTGCAATCCTGATGGTTAATAGTAGTATAATAGGGAGAAAGGGTTGTTACGAAAGAGAATTAATGAGAGAGAGAAGTATATAGAGTTGTGGTAATAAGGTAAGTGCATATGAATTATGGGTTAGATTAATTCATGGAATATAGTTAGTTAATCATGCCTTGAGGGTAAATTAATAGTGCTTAAATAAAGAAAAGACGGTAAGGTTGGAAGTTAAAGTTAGTTAAGTGTGTTAAGATATTGAGTCATTATGCCTATCATGATTTCTTCTTGTTTGCTATATGTTATTATATGTATCTAACCCTGGTCGCCGATAATACCTACTAGTACGTGTGATTGTACTGATGCTACACTTACTATACCTTTATTTAGGGATATAGCCATGATGTAGGTCAGTTGGAATTTCTATAGGTACGGTGCTGATTATTCCTCAGTAGCTCCTTTCATCTTACTCACACATGGATGTTGTGTCTCGAGTCATCCTTCCAATCTTTTAGTGCTCTTGTACCTATTTAGATTAGGTTTTGGAGGTTGTTTAGTAGAACTCTGCAATGTATTTTTGTAAAAAAGTTTTGTTTTGAATAGAATGTTTTATTATTTACTAATGCTTAAGGTTTAGCAATGTTTTCATAATAATTAAAGATTGAGTGGTAAGGGTTCTCCTAACTAGGGTAGAGTTGGGTAGGTGCCCGCACGATTCGTGATTTGGGTTGCTACAATACTACACTTCTACATCTTTTCCCCTGATGCAGATCCTAGTACCTGTCATTGCCGTTGACGCTATCCTCGTGCGGAGCTATTGATCGGAGATATAGGGTGAGCTTTTGGAAACTAGATCTAATCTATCTGCTATTTTATATTAGTCTTATTTTGTACTTTCAGAGACTATTCTGTATATATTGCACTTATATAGTACTCCTTATAATGTAGTGGCTCATGTACTAACTATACTAGGTCTAGGGGGGATCCATTTTGTATATTTTGTTCTTTGCCCTCTCTATTCTATGCATGTTTTGTTTATTTCTTTATTAGTTGCTTTATTCAGTGTTGTTATCTTATTCTTCTCTCTTCTGCTCATTAGCCCATTACTTGCCGTTTTGGGTTATGGATTTGGCTTACCTATTGGTGGGTTATAGTAGGTGCTATTATAACTTTGACTTTTTGGGTCGTGATAGTTTGGTATTAGATCTTAGGTTCACCGGTATCATTAGTAGGAGAGCAAGTGTCCTTTAAAGTCCCACGAATCAGTTCAATAATGTTTATGTACTATCTTTGGGAGGCTATAAGACATTCTTTAGGAAAAATCCCAGTTTTTGATTCTTTATCGTACGTTGTGTCCATGTTGGTTTTTGGATTCTCACTTATTTCACTCTTTCGTTGATGGTGCGGGCTATGACAGGCTAGGGCGAGGCCCCTGAACCTACAGCTAGGGTTCTTGCTAGGGGTCGAAGTCAAGGCTGATAGTGAGGATGGTTCCAAGGTAGAGCGCCAGTTCCAGAGCCAACTATTGTGCCAGAGCAAGCCGTTGCTCGCAGTCAACACTAGCATATTTTCCACCACAACAACCAATGGGCCAAGGACTATCCCAAGCTCTACCAGATTTACTACCACGTCTGTTCTACAAGATGCTCTAGTCTATTTATTAGGTATGATTAGAGGTCAGCCGATGGATAAGGCCCAGAGATTCGCTCAGGGGGCAGCATAGGGTGGACCAGATATTGGAGCATAACCTACAACTGCCTCTCTAAGAAGAGGTTTTTTTACCAGTATTGATGGTTGCTCAGCCGATGGCAGGCCAACTAACCATGACTTTTGAGGAGCAAAAACTACTGGATCGGTTCTTTAGATAGGCTTCTCTGAGGTTGTCAAGTGCTCCAAGAAAGGATGGACATGTTACCAGCTACCAAGAGAGGTTACATAATCTTGGTTTAGTGGATTCTCATGGTGTATATTACACCATATTTTAGTTTGACAATTCAGCGAGGCAGTGGTGGATGGTATACATTAAGTGTAGACTAGCTGGGTCCCCTTCTATGGAAGTATTTCTCTGAGGCTTTCTTGGGGAAATATGTAACAACCCTTTCCTTTATTGCGTATAAGTCTCTCTTTAAAATTTCATGCTAAAATTCATCTCGAATTTGAAGTTATAAACTTTAGGCTAGGCTAGTTTTAGATAAAATTTGAGTGAGGTGTGGTCTAGGGCTATCTGGGAATGAATTGGGTGAGTGTAGTGGTGTTTAACTTGATTTCTAGTTAGCTAAGACAATAAGGAACTCATAGGATTTTATGAAATTGAATTTGAGTAGGTAGAACTCCCGAAATTGATCTTAGCGTAAACGGTATTGTTTGGGATGTCTTGGATTCAAGGAGTATAGTGAAAAAGGGGAATTTTGGGGGAAACCAAGCATTCTACCTCTCCCATATCACTATAGCATGTTTATTTATCTAAAGCATGTTTAGGGGTAAAGGAGAGGCTATTTTGGGCGAAAATCATCAGTTAGCCATCATTTTGCTTCATTAATGTAAGGATTTCATCCCTATTAACTAGTAAATTAATAATCTAGCCTTAGAATTGCTAGTTTAAGTAGTTTGGGGGGGGGGAGGGTTAAGGGCTGATTTTAGTTGATTTTCCGGTGCAAGGGAGTAATTTTAGTTTATAATCAATGGGTTTTGGTTAATGATCGTTAAGTTACCCTAGCATGTCGTTAATTCACTAATTTATCCATAGAATTGGTAGACTAAGGTGAATTTTGGTAGAAAAGCCCTAGAATGAGGAGGGAATGATCATGAACTTAGACTTAGGGGTTGGGTATGAGTTATAATCCCCCAACGTGGTAGGTCATTTCATTAATTATGTTGTATTATTTTGACCTATCTTATTGTTAAATGTGGAATGTTTTGGTAATTGACATTCTCACGGCTTATTGGTGGAATAAGGTTAGCAGATACCTGTATCTGGGGTTTAGGTACATGGATAGAACTTATTCTACTACAGGTCATGACTAGAGGGTGGTTATGATACCCATAGAGTGTATGTACGAGGTTTAGGTGAGTTTGACTTTTCCTTTAGTGAACCAGGGAATGTAATTATATGTTTGATAATTGCTTAACTTGTCTTGACTTGTTTGGACTAGGCTTAACTGAATTTGACTTGGTTGTAAATATTTTTGAGTTGTTGCTAGTCATCCTAAACTACTTAATAGATACTTTTTATGCTAGGTGTAGTTAGAATGAGCATGGATTAACTTGTTGTACTATATTTTGGTTAAGTGTTCATATTTTCATCTTGGGTTAGCCAAATGACCCTACTAGTACACTGTTGTTTTCTTGTGTGCTGCTACTACACATGCTTTTACTTTTATTGAGTGCAATGTATATTCCTGCGGCTCCTGCAAGATCTTACTGGTGACTCTAGCATGTGATCCGAATTTCAAGGGTAAGCATCTTCGGGCTACCATGGAATCCTTCTTTACGATATTGTCATTTGCATGGACTTATGCACTTTCCTTTAGTTTTAGGGTTGCATCCCCTGCTTGACATTCTCAGCATGTTTCGTTACATGGACTTTTGGATTCTAGGGATGTGTTTTGGTTTTAGTACTATATTCTGCACTTCTTAGTTTGTTAAAATTGATAATTCTGAAACTATTAATGGGATAGTTTCTTTATTTTCTCTAAGTGTTGGTTAATGCTTCCGAGGTCTATTGGTTCTCCCATCGAAGAATGGGGTGGGTTCCACTCACGCCCATTTGGGTCGTGACAAATTTGGTATCAGAGCTTAGGTTTGTTGATCTCGTTGTACCAAAATGGGTCCAGTAGAGTCTCGCCGAATGGTACGGAGACGTCTGTACTTTTCCTCAAGAGGCTATAGGACTTTTGGAAAACTATCATTCTTGCTTCTTTTGTGTTGTAACATGATTCCAATTGGTATCTGGCAATCCAAATTGGTATCTAATTTTCTTCACTCTTTTGTCCGCAGATAGTGACTACTAGGTCAAACAGAACCCGAGTAGCAACCCCCGCACCGGCCACTTCAGCTGCAGAGCTAACTATAAGGGAAAGAGGATAAGTGAGATAAAGAGGTAGGAGAGAAAGGGGATGAGCCACACCCTCCAGGGGAGGAGCTGAAGCATCTGCTGGCCAGCTCATGAAGGGTTAGTATCACCTCACTCATCTCAGGATCATTTAGAGGAGATCAAAGCAGTAGAGGAGTAGGTAATGGATCCTGAGGTGGTGGTACTAGCCGGGTTGTAGCCTTCCATGCCTGATGAGTTTATTCAGCAGGTGTTAGCTTTTCTGAGTGGGTTGGCTGGTACTGGAGCCATTCCTACTGTACCAACTGTTTAGCTCCAGGTGTTTATCATATCGTTGCTATGGCTCCTAGGATGGATGAGGCTTCAGGGACTGATACTTTTCCTCCTCCGATTTCGTGTTTTGTGATGATTGGTATTGAATATGATCTGCTGACCAAGTTTCTGAAGATAAAACAACCAACATTCCAGAGTACTGAGTCTGAGGATACGTTTGAGTTCATCATTGACTGTTATGAGAGGTTACTTAAGATGAGAATTGTTCAGCAACATAGAGTTGAGTTCGTGACATTTCTGTTGGAAAAGGATTCTAAGAAATGGTGGAGGGCGTATGTCAAATGTCGATCACTGATTTTACCTCCATTGACTTAGGAATAGTTTCATGCTTTGTTCTTAGAGAAGTATGTGCCTCAAGCCCTCCGTGATCCCAAGAAGGATGAGTTTTTGGCATTGGAGCAGGGTGATATTTCAGTTGTAGCCTATAAGGATAAGTTCCATGCCTTGTCCCACTATGCGACTGAGTTGTTGGATGCTAAGGAGGAGAGGATTCGACTCTATGTCAAAGGTTTGAATTATGATCTTTAGATTTAACTATACATATGACTTCTTTAGGGAAGGGGTTTAATGAGGTTTCAGATTATGTGAAGAAGTTAGAGGGGGTCACGAAAGCGGGTCAGGCTAAGATGTTAGCTAAGAAGTCCCACAACGTTGGGGATTTTAGCGGATCTTACTCCAAGGGCCACGGTCAGTAGGCCTACCCATCTTGCCTTATTCAGTCAGCATTGCTAGCTTCTACTTTGGGTCTAGCTAAGGTCTCTTCTCAGTCATAGATTATTAAGAGTTAAGGGACTTCTTACTCTTCTACCAGTCGGCCTTCTCTGGAGCAGGGATGTTACTATTGTGGTGTTGTTGGTCATTTTAATAGAGTATATCCTTTGAGCCAGGCGAATAGCCAGGCGCAGCAGCAGACTCGGGCTATAGTTCCAGCGGGTAGATGGGGAAAAGGTAACGTCAGGGGTCATCCACAGAGTGGATGAGGAAATCAGAAAAGTGGACGGGGTGGTCGAGGAAATGGAGGTGCAGGGGGAGAAGTGCAACCGGGGAGAGAGTTAGGTTAGATTGACAATCGGGCTCACTGTTATGCCTTTTCGAGAAAGACTGATGTCGGGGCTTCTGATGTAGTTATTACATGAACCATTTCTGTTTATGACCAGATGGCTTCAGTTTTATTTGACCCGGGGTCTACTTATTCTTATGTGTTTGTCCAGTTTGCGTTGGGTTTGAATTTGGTTAGTGATGTACTTGACTATCCTGTTTATGTGTCTACTCCGATTGGTGAGTCTTTGGTAGTAACCCATGTTTATCGTTCTTGTTCTGTGATGTTAGTAGGTTTCCAGACTTGGGTAGATTTAAATATTCTGGGTATGTTAGAATTTGATGTAATTTTGGATATGACCTGGTTATCTCCATATCACATAATCTTAAACTATAATGCTAAAACAATAACTCTAGCTATGCCTGGGATGGATGAACTAGAGTGGGAAGGAGTGTATAAGGCCAAACCGGTGAAACTTATATCATTTGTCTGGACTAGAAGGTTAGTAGGGAAAGGGTTTTCAACATTTTTAGCTCATCTCCAGGATGTGAGTGTGGGGTCCCCTTCTTTAGAGTAAGTTTCAGTGGTTTTTGAATTCCAGGAAGTGTTTCCTTCAGATTTACCAGGTATGCATCCGGATAGAGATATTGATTTTTGTATTGACTTAAAGTCGGGTACTCGCCCTATATCTATTCCTCTCTATCGAATGGCTCCACAAAAGTTGAGGGAACTCAAAACTCAATTGTAGGAACTACTCGCCAAGGGTTTTATTCGTCCAAGCGCTTCACCTTGGGGTGCTCTAGTCCTGTTTGTTAAGAAGAAAGATGGTAGTATGAGGATGTGTATTGATTATAGATAGCTGAATAAGGTTACCATCAGGAATAAATATCCCTTACCTTGCATAGATGATATGTTTGACCAGTTATAGGGTACGATGGTATTTTCCAAAATTAACTTGTGGTCGGGTTATCACCAGCTGAAAATTAGACCAAAGGACATACCAAAGACAATATTTAGAACTCGATATGGCCATTACGAGTTTTTGGTGATGTCCTTCCGGCTAACTAATTCGTTTGCAGCCTTTATGAGCTTGATGAACAATATGTTTGAGTCATTCATGGATTCTTTTGTTATTGTGTTTATTGATGACATTCTAGTTTACTCCAAGAGTAAGGATGAGTATACAGGTCACCTTCGCATAGTGTTGGAGATTTTAAGGGAGAAGCGATTATTTTCCAAATTTTCAAAGTGTGAGTTCTGGTTGTCTTCAGTTGCCTTTTTGAGGTACGTTGTTTCCAAAAAGGGGGTGATGGTGGATCCCTAGAAGATTAAGGCAGTTAAGAGTTGGATCCGTTCTAGTTCAGTGACCGAGGTAAGGAGCTTTGTGGGTCTTGCTAGTTATTACTGTAGGTTTGTCAAGAAATTTGCATCCATTGCAACCCATTTGGCAAGGCTGACTCAGAATGAAGTTCCATTTGTTTGGTTAGACCAATGTAAGGAGAGATTCCAAAAGCACAAGGCACTCTTGATACAACTTTTATCCTTTCTCCGCTGGTTGAAGGTAAGGACTTTATAGTGTTTTGTGATGCTTCACTTTTGGTCTTGGATGCTGTGTTAATATAAGATAGGAATGTCATTACTTATGCTTAGAGGCAGGTGAAGCATCATGAAAGGAACTACCCAAACCATGACTTTAAAGTTGGCAGTGGTGGTGTTTGCATTAAAGATTTGGAGACACTATATTTATGGTGTCAAGTGTGAGGTTTTCATAGACCATCGTAGCCTACAACATGTGTTTACTCAAAGAGATTTGAATCTAAGGCAACATAGATGGATGGAGTTATTGAAGGATTATGATGTGACTATTTAGTATCATCCAAGTAAGGCCAATGCAGTGGCAAACACATTGAGCGAAAAGACTATAAGTATGGGTAATTTGTCATTCTTAAGGTTGTCTAGGCGACCTTTAGCTAGAGAGTTTCAAACTCTAGCATCTCAGAGTATGTTGTTTGGGGTTGTATAGAGGGGTGGAGTGTTGGCTAGTATTGAGGTGAAGTCAACATTTTTGGATCAGATTAAGGCTAAGCAATCTAAGGACAAGAAGTTGAATGCACTCCGAAATAAAGTGGTACATGGGGAGGTAGCGGATGCCACTCTTGATGCGAGTGGGGTGTTATGGTTTAAGGGAAGGTTATGTGTTCTTTGGGTTGGTGATTATTTGTGAGGTACTTTCAGAAGCCCATGGATTGCGTTATTCTATTCATCCGGGTACAACCAAAATGTACTGTGACTTGAGACAACTTTATTAGTGGCCCGGTATGAACAGGGACATAGTGGATTACGTGTCCAAGTGTCATAATTATCAGCAGGTGAAGTATGAACATCAAAGACCTACATGGTTGCTTCAACGAATACCCATACCTGTATGGAAATAAGAGTATATTGCCATGGATTTTGTGGTGGGTTTTCTTAAGACCTTGGGGAAATATGACTCCATTTGCGTGATAGTAGATTGGATGACGAAATCAACTCACTTTTTGCTGGTTCGGATAGACTACAGCTCCCAGTAATTAGCTAAATCTACGTCAATGAGATAGTGAGGCTTCATGGGGTGCCCCTTACCATCTTTTCTGATAGAGATGCAAAGTATACTTCTAAATTTTAGGACAGGTTACACGAGGAGTTGGGCACCAAGCTTACCTTTAGTACTACTTTTCATCCTCAAAATGCTGGGCTATTAGAGAGGATGATTCTTGTGCTAGAGGATATGTTGAGAACCTGTTTTATTGATTTTGGTGGTCATTGGGACCAGTTTTTGCCGTTGTGTGAGTTTTCGTACAATTATAGCTATCACTCCAACATTGATATGGCACCATTTGAAGCACTCTATGAAAGGAAGTGTAGGTCACCTATTGGGTAGTTTGAAATTCGAGATGTTAAATCTTTGGGCACGGACTTGGTGAAGGAGGCTCAAGAAAAAGTAAAATTCATTCAAACCAAGTTGTTGGCTGCTCAAAGTACACAAAAAAAGTATGCAGGCCATAGGTAAGAAACATGGATTTCAAGGTTGGTGAAAAAGTGTTTCTTAAAGTGTCTCCTATTAAGGGATTCATGAGGTTCGGTAAGAAGGGCAAGCTCAGTCCTCAGGTCCCTTCGAGATTCTTGAGAATATGGGCCCAATTACGTACAGGTTAGCATTACCGCTATGGTTGCGGGAGTCCATCCGGTATTTCATATCTCCATTCTCAAAAGGTATCATGGGGATTGAGATTATATCATTAAATAGGACTCGATTTTATTAGATAATGATTTGGCTCACGATGAGGAACCAGTGGCGATTCTAGATCGGGATCTTCAGAAGTTAAGGATGAAGGAAATTCATTCAGTTAAGGTTCAATGAAAGCATTATCTGGTTGAAGAAGCCACTTGGGAAACCGAGAAAGACATGCAGGATAAGTACCCTCAATTTTTTGAGGATACAAGTACTCTCTTGTTTCCTTGTTTTAGTCTATTTTTCCTATTTGATCATTCGGGGATGAACGATAGGTAAATTGGTATCTGTTGTAACGACCCTTCCCGTAGTTACATATAAGTCTCTCATTTAAGATTTCATGCTAAAATTCTTCCCAAATTTAAAGTTATAAATTTCAGGCTAGGCTAGTTTCAGATGAAATCTGAGGGAGGTGTGGTTTAGGGAAATTCGAGAATGAATTGGGTAAGTGTGGTGGTGTTTGACATGATTTCAAGTTATCTAAGACGATAAGGAACCCGTACAATTTTACGGAATTGAATTTAAGTAGGTAGAACTCCCGAATTTGATCTTAGTGTAAAGGGTATTGTTTGGAATGTATTGGATTTAAGGCGTGTTGTGAAAAAGGGGGAATTTTGGGGGAAACTAGGCATTTTGCCTCTCCCATGTCCCTATAGTGACATACATGTCGCTATAGCGACATTCCCAAAAATGGAGAAAATATGGCTATAGCGCCCAATCAATGTGGCCAATGACCGCTATAGTAAAATGTGTCGCTAGAGCGATGAAAATTTTTGTTTTAGTTTAAAACCCCCCCAACATGGTTTATTTTTCTAAAAAACATTTTGGGGCAAGGGAGAGGCAATTTTGGGCAAAAATCATCAGTTAGCCGTTGTTTTGCTTCATTAAGGAAAGGATTTCATCCCTGTTAACTAGTAAATCAATAATCTATCCTTAGAATCTCTAGTTTACATAGTTCGGGGAGGGTTAAGGGCTGATTTTTGTTGATTTTTTTGGTGTAAGGGAGTAATTTCAGTTTAAAATCAATGGATTTGGGTTAATGATGTTCAGTCTTGTTGGTTCACTCAGACATCACTTCAGATTACCGATGGGGATCAGCTTGGTTATTGTGATACAGTGGACAAAGCTTCGGCCAACCTTCACAGGGTTCTTATTCAGGGTCTTCATGTCGTGGTGGCCAGTCGAGAGAAGTTGGTCCATCTCATCAGGTTAGTATACCCCAAACTTGTTATGATTGTGGGGTTATTGATCATTTTTACTAGAAAGGGTCCTCGATGAGGGATGATTAAGCCTTCAACACAAATAACTCAGCCTGTTAGATCAGTGGTACCACTGGCCAGAAGTGGTTCCCAAAATGGCAAGGATGGTTCTTAATGATTGTGTAGAGGTGGCTAATTAGGCAGAATAGGTGGTCGATCATGTTCTCAATCCAATAATAGGCACAAACTGTTATATGCCTTTTTCAATAGGCTAGAAGTTGAGGCATCAGACTCAGTAATCACAGGTATGGTTTCAGTGTGCCGATAGTCAGCTTCTGTGTTATTTAATCTGGGTTCGATTTATTTTCTTATGTTAGTATATTTTGCTTCATGGTTGGGAATGATTATCAAGCCATTACCTTTGCCCATACGTGTAGCTACTCTAGTAGGTAATTCTTCAGTAGTGGATCATGTTTATGGATCCAATTTGGTGACTGTTGTGGAGTATGATACATGGGCTAATCTTATTTTGCTTGATATGGTTAATTTTGATGCTTTTCTATGCGTGGACTAGTTATCTCCTTATCGCATGGTCTTAGATTTCTTTGCCAAGACCGTTACCTTAGCCATGCTTGGCATCCCTTCAATAGTGTGGTGGAGTTTTGATAGTCATGTACCGGTAGGGATTATTTCTTAAATTCAAGCTAAGAGTATGATTTTGAATGGGTGATTAGCTTACCTTGATTATGTCCATGATACTAGTGCTGACACTTTTTCCCTTGATACAGTTCTTGTGGTTTGTGAGTTTGCTGATGTCTTTTATACTGACTTTCCTGGCCTCCCCCCATGAGCGTGATATTGACTTTGCTATTGATGTTGAGTTGGGAACTAGACTTATTTTATTCCACCTTACTGTATTGCTCCTACTTTGTTGAGGGAGCTTAGTATTCAGCTTCAAGATCTTTTGGGTAAGGGTTTCATCAGATCAAGTGTTTCTCCTTGGGTGCTCTCGTTCTATTTTTGAAAAAGAAGGATGGTTCTATACATATGTGTGTTGATTACCGAGCACTAAATAAGGTGACTATAAAGAATAAGTATCTGATACTGTGTATTAATGATTTATTTGACCAGCATAAGGGTACATCCATGTTCTCTAAGATTAACTAGTGATTTGGCTACTATCAGTTGAGGATTAGGGCGGCAAACATCCCTAAGATAGCCTTTAAGACTCGCTACAACCATTATGAGTTCTTGGTTATGTATTTTGAGTTGACCAATGCCCCAACAATATTCACGGACTTGATAAACTGCATTTTCTGGCCTTATTTGGACTCTTTCATAATATTATTCATCCACGTTCTTATTTACTCTAGGAGTAGGGAGGAGCACGAGCAGTATTTGAGGATTGTGATCCATACATTGAGAGATCAACAACTTTATGCCAAGTTCTCAAAGTGCCAGTTCTGGCTTGAGTCTGTAGAATTATTGGGGTATGTGCTGTCCAAGGATGGGATTATGGTAGACGACCTATCAAAGATCGAAGAAGTTCAAGCTTGGGCTAGGTCCACTTCTCTTACTTCTCCTATCAGGGTTCACAGTTTTATTAGGTTGGCAGGTGACTATAGACAATTCATCGATGCATTTTCTTTTATAGCAGTTCCACTAACCAGATTAACTAAGAAGGATGTCCCATTCTAGTGGTCTGCCAAGTGTGAGGCGAGCTTTCTAAAGATGAAGGCCTTACTCACTTCAGCTCTAATTTTGACTCTTTCAGTTGAGGGCTAGGGTTTTTCAGTCTATTGTGATACTTCAGGTGTTGGTTTAGTATGAGTGATAACATATGCTTCTAGAAAGCTGAAAGTGAATAAGCGCAACTACCCCACCCATGACTTGGAGTTCGCGGCGATAATTTTTGCGCTTAAGATTTGGACACATTACCTTTATAGTTTTCATTGTGAGATATTCACTGATCATTATAGCCTTTAGTATATTCTAAGCCAGAAGGATCTTAATCCAAGGCACCATAGGTGGCTAGAGTTGCTAAAGGACTATGATAATTCTATTCTATACCATTCGGGCAAGGCAAATATGGTAGCGGATGCCTTAAGCAGGAAGGTGGTGAGCATGGGGAGTTTGGCTTTCCTTTTAATTTCAAAGCAAAATTCGGACTTGGACATCTAGTCTTTAGCCAACAAGTTGGTTCGACTTGACATTTCTGACCCCAGGAGGATTTCTGCTTGTGTTGAGACTCAGTGTACTTTGTTGGAATAAAATTGGGGGTGTCAATATGAGGGTAGTCAATTGTGTGGTATTCAAGATCAGGTATTGAGGAGTAAGGCCAGGAAGTCCACCTTAGATCCAGAGCATGTCTTGAGATTCGAGGGTCGTATCTGCATTCCAAGGGTTGGTGATTTGATTTAGTTGATATTGTAGGAGGTTTATTGTTTTAGATATTCCATTCATCCTGGTGTATCCAAGATGTATAGGGATCTGAGGTAACATTACTGGTGGTGCATGATGAAGAGGGATATAGTGTACTTCGTATCTCAATATTTATGTTTGCGACAGGTAAAGTCTAAGCATTTGAGACATGTGGTTTACTTCAGAGGCTACCCATTCTTCTGTTGAAGTATGAGTGGATTACTATGTATTTCATGATTGGCTTATTGTGCACTTCTTGAGGTTCTGATAGCATTTGGGTCATCGTTGATTTGTTGACCAAGTATGCCCACTTTCTACCCTTTCAGTCTTCTTACAACATTGAGAGATTTGCTCAAATCTATGTTCAAGAGGTTGTTTGTCTTCATGGGGTACCAGCGTCCATTATTTTTGATATAGGTTCCCAGTTCATCTCTAGCTTTTAGAGAGATATTTAGGAGGAGTTGGGTACCCAGGTCGACCTTAGCATAAATTTTCACCCCTAGTCTGATGGTCAGTCAAAGAGGATTATTCAGGTTTTGGAAGACATGCTCCGAGCATGTGTTTTGGACTTCGAAAGTCTGTAGTATTCGTTTCTAGCCTTAGCGGTGTTATCCTATAACAACAACTACCATTCGAGGTATTTTATGGTAGGCAATGTAGATATCTTGTTGGGTGGTTTGCTTTCTTCGAGGCTAGGCCGTGGTGTAATGATTTGCTGCGGGAGTCATTGGATAGAGTTCAGATGATTCAGGATAAACTTTAGGCAACTCAGAGCAGGCAGAAGAGTTATGCTGATCATAGGTTTCGTGTATTGGAGTTTGGAGTTTTAGATTATGTGTTCCTTCAAGTGTTGCCCATGAAGGCCGTGATGAGGTTCGAAAAGAGAGGAAAGCTCAACCCCAGGTACATAAGGCCATTTGAGATTCTACAGAGAGTTGGGGATGTAGTATATTAGTTGGCCTTGACTCTAGCATTTTTTACCATTCACCCTATTTTCCATGTATTGATGCTTTGGCGTTACATTCTAGATGAGTCTCACATGCTTCAGCGGGATTCAGTTCAGTTGGATGATAGGTTGACTTTCGAGGAGGAGTCGGTTGCTATTTTAGCCAGAGATGTTAGACAGTTCCGATCTAACAAGATCCTAATGGTAAAGGTTTAGTGGAGACACCATCCAGCTGAGGAGGCTACCTAAGAGACTAAGCATGAAATGTGAATCGAGTCTCCTCATTTATTTGAGCCTTTAGGTACTTAATGACTCGACTTTCTAGAACGAAAGTCCTTTTGGTAATAGATGTTATAATGACCCTCTAGGTCATTTTCCTTTTTTGTGTGTGTGTATTTCTTGAATTTAGATATTTCCTATATCTACATAGTGTCATTTATGACTTATTGTGACTGGTAGCTCGGTTCCCGCACAATTTGTTTGGTTTTTAAGTTAGTTCCTCTATTTTAAAGCTTTTAAAGTTGAGAAATTGATCTTCGAGTAAAACTTCAAGTAAACAACCTCAGATGAGAATTTCGATAGTTCCATTAGCTCTAGAACGTGGATTTTAGGTTCGGAGAACTTTAGTTCAGGTACAGAGGCTTCCGAACTCATTTTGGGCTATCAATTGGTTTTTGGTTAAAATGGAAGGTCGGGTCTGGGGCCCTTTTTTCATTAAAACAACCTTTGTCGGGAATTTCATTGATTCCATTGAGTCTAGAATACCATTTGTGGTAGGGTAGCATATTTCATTTGCATGCACGGCAAGATCCCAAGAACTCGATCAGAGTCTTTTTAGACCTAGAAAAAATTTATTGGTACAACCGGTTATGTGCCCTTTTGGTCACTTAAGCGGAGCCGCTTATATGGCTAGAGTTGATGTCAGCTCCCACCACTTAAGAGAGATCTCCTTTGGTTTAGTGAATCTGCTTAAACGGAGGGTTGGGTAAACAGTGACAACTGCTTGAACAGTTGGTCAGTCTCTTAAACGAGCCACTTATATGGACAAACCTCCTCTTAAGTGGAGGCAGCTGTAAATAACCCCCACTTCGAACATTTCATTATTTTCACCAAGAATTCCTCCATAGTTGAGCACTTTTAGCTTGGAAAACCCCGTGGGAACATAGTTTGGAGTTGGGGCTATGTCACACCTCGAATTCCAACAGGGCGGACTGGCACCCGAAGCCGGTAAGGCCCAAGAGAACCAATCTCCATTCATGTACATTCGTAGGCATGTCACTCAAGGAACATCATTATCACGTATAGATACAAGATGCTAATGGTGGAAGTCATGGAAAACATGTGATATATAAATATATGAAACTCGGCCGTTAGGGCCACCAAGTCAAAATGGACATATATTCTTTCATTCATCTCACCACGTATGTCAACAAAGCCTCTAACAGATGTATATACATAACCAACCAAAAGTCGGGAAAAGTCCCCGCTTTATACAACATCCATACTGTACCAAAACCAACATGCACACATGTGACTCAGAAAGCCCCGAACCAAACTGGAGCTCACCAATGATCAGTAGATGACTCGCAGCCTACTGTGGAGGTCTACTAGCACCTGTGCCTACAACAAGTAAGGTAAGTCCCCCAAGGGACGTCAGTATGAAGAATGTACTGAGTATGTAAGGATATGAGAAACTGCATCATACATAGGAACTTCAATGAGATCGAATACAAGTGAGTAATCAATGTGAATAAACCACCGTACTATATATGTGGAACCATGTACATTGGTTTCATTACTTTCTTTGCTTTTTACATTCATTCATCAGTATCGTTGATTACTTAACTTTATCCTTCTTTGTATTAAGAAAATTGTAAAGCATATAATAAACAAATTACCAACTGATCAGTGGTAAAAGAGGATAACGCATGCTAGGTATTTTAACCCGTGGGATGTGATTAACCCATGCAAGGCTTTTCTGTCGCCCCTGGGATGTTACTATGATAACCCATGCTAGGCTTTTATGTCGCCCCTGGGATGTGATTAACCTATGCTAGGCTTTTTTGTCACCCCTGGGATGTTACTGTGATATTGGGATCAAACCATGATAGGTATTTGAACCCCTGGGATACCACCCATGATATTAGGATTGACCCAAGCTAGGTGTTTATTCCACCCCTGGGATGCCACTCAAGAATATACAAACAATTACACGTTACTTCATTCGTTCATTAAAAGAGTGATACATTGGTGATTGTATATTATTGGAACTTTGAAACATTAGTCAATGAACATGATACATGTGAATCACAATTGGTCCTGTGAGTAATACTATATGACAACCTGAAATGAGATACCTTTGGACATTTTGGAATGGAACAAGTACAATTGCAATGTGAACAATATGTGTTGCAAAAGGATACGGAAAGAGTAACCTTACATACCTTATCTTCCCAATATGAATACACAGGTCTATATGTGAATACAATAATCCAGCTCTTTCCTTACGTTTTACTCTACAACACAAGTACATAACGGAGCTCACGTTAACAACTAACTACCTTACAAGTGCATAAGACGACAACGAGTTACATGATTTCCCTATAACGTTATTTCACCCTTTACAATACAATTCATGGCATTGTCATACCAACAATAACACAACATTCCACACATTGACCAAGACATCATAAACCAATAGCATTTCACACCAAGTTTATCCTTTACGCTTCCTCATTAACATTACGTCACAATTACTCCATCAAGTCACCTCAATACGTTTCATAATAACAATCCCACTAGTTATACACATAGAAAAGAAAAAACAAGTTAAGGACATAACCCCACCATACATGTTGATATTTCATCCACACCATTCACTTCCATCAAAACCTCAAGTCTCCTTTAAAGATCAAGTCACATAGATGACAAATCTTTTAGCAAAAAGCAAAAGTGCACCACTTAACACCTTTAGACATAACCACCATGATCTACACAATCCCTCATGCATATAATATATTAAATCACAAGAGTAAACACTTACCCAAGCTTGCAAAGTAATGATCTTGTCTAAAAGAGATGGTTGCCTTATGGTTTGAGATAAGTGTGAATTGTCTTGGATAATTCTAGAAATGACATGAGAGTTGTAATGAATAAAAATCTAATTTTTTCCTTTATATAGTCCCTCAAGTCATCCTTAGCCATACACTTGGGCATAATTAATGTGTTTTACTTGGTCAATGGTAGAATGGATCTTTTCTCCATTTGGATCATGTCTTTCTTGTAAATTTTGGGCCTCAATTGAGCCCAATGGCACAAGACTAATTCAGCCTACCAAATTTAATGTATAATAACCCAACAATCTCATGTTTACATATTTCCATAAATGTTAAGACAATATTCAACTCACGGGATTCATGTTCGTAGCCTCAACCCCAAGAATAAGCGATTTTAGCCACTCATGGCTTAATTTAACATAAATTATAAAAAAGAAATAAAAATAAAAAGGAAGAAGAATTAACCCTAATTTGGATGCCAAAATCACCCAAGAGTAGTCCTACCAAGATGGATTAATGATACAATAACCCAAGAGCCCTATTGATAGACTGGTGGTCGGAGAAAAATTTTGGCAAAAAGCGGCCCAGGACGCTGCCTGGCGTGCCCCTCTGCTGCCCATGCCATAAAAATTTCTGTCAAAAGCGGCCCGTTACGCTGCCTGGCGTGCCTGACACTTAAACTTCAATTTTCTTCCTTTCTTTGACTTTTATTTGCGGACTTGGTTGGATTTTTCAAGTTCACATCTTTATCTTGCCTCTTATATTTAAGATCCTTTGCTTGGAAGTCCTTCAAGCCTCACTTTTCACTCCAAAAATGCTCCAAAAAGTCGTGAACTCCTCCTACAAGGGTCTAATCACATTTATTAACACAATATCAAATATCCCACCAAAACTAAGGTAAACATGGTTCAAAGTTGGCAATAAGGCATATAAATACGCCTTAGATCACCAATCAAGTAGGGTTGGAAATGTACGGGGTGTTACATCCTTCCCCCCTTAGAAACATTCGTCCTCTAATGTTAATAACATCTTCCCATTTACAACAAATGCACCTTTATGTTAGCATATATACATATACACATAATGCTTATAGATACTTACTTATTATTGCTCCCCTTCCGTACTTTGAACTCTTTCTTTCGTGTGAAACAAATACGGGTACTTTGACTTCATCATTTCTTCAGCTTCCCATGTGATCTCCTCTACTTGCTGATTTCTCCAAAGTACCTTTGCGGAAGCTACGTATTTATTCCTTAACCTCTTCACTTGTCTATCCAGAATAGCAATAGATATCTCTTCATAGGTGAGATCCTCCGTAACTTGTACATCTTCAATGGGAGCGATACGAGATGGATCTCCTATGCACTTTCGAAGCATCGAAACATGAAATACTGAATGAACTGTGGAGAGTTCTTGGGGTAGTGCCAATTCATATGCAACTTGCCCAAATCTCCTAGAAATTTCATATGGCCCTATATAACGGGGACTCAACTTCCCTTTCTTTCCAAATCGCATTACCCCTTTCATGGTGACACCTTCAAGAATACCCAATCACCTATGGAAAATTCGAGCCCTCTTCTCCTAACATCAGCATAGGACTTGTGTCGATTTTGGGCCATTTGTAGCCACTCTTGGATCACTTTAACTTTCTCCATAGCTTGATGAACAAGATCTGGCCCAAGTAAAGCGGTTTCACCCACTACAAACCATCCAATTGGTGATCTACACTTCCTTCCGTATAAAGCTTCATAAGGTGCCATTTTGATACTTTAATGATAGCTATTATTGTAAGCAAATTCAATAAGAGGTAGATGATCATCCCAACTACCTTTAAAGTCCAACGAGCATGCTCGTAGCATATCTTCAAGTGTTTGGATAGTACGTTCTGCTTGTCCATCTATCTGAGGATGAAAAGTCATACTCAAATTCACTTGGGTTCCCAAACTCCTCTGAAAAGATCTTCAGAAATGTGTATTAAATTGAGCTCCCCTGTTTGATATAATAGAGATTGGAATCCCGTGTAGTCGCACTATCTCTTTAATATACAACCTTGCATAATCTTCAGTTGTATAGGTGGTCTTGACTGGTAGGAAATGCGCTGACTTGGTAAGCCTATCAACTATTACCCATATGGAATCAAATTTCTGCAGTGTACGAGTCAAACCTCTGATGAAATCCATGTTAATCATGTCCCATTTCTAGACTGAAAGATTGATACATTGCATGTAACCTCCAGGTTTTTGATGCTCTACTTTTATTTGTTGACAATTTGGACATTTAGCTATGAATTCTGTAATGTTCTTCTTCATGTTACCCCACCAATACATTTCTTTCAAATCGTGATACATTTTGGTGGGTCCTGGATGAATAGAATACCGTGAATGATGTGCCTCTGTCATAATTCATTTCCTCAGCTCATCTACATCCGGTGCACATAATCTACCTTGGCATTAAAGTACTCCTTCTTGCGTAAGATCAAATGCCTTAGTCAGACCATGTTGTACATTCTCCTTCAACTGCAATAAAATAGAATCCACATACTGCTTCTCTTTCACCTCAACAACTAATGAAGATTCTGCTGCATTTTACACAATAACTCCTTCATCTGGAGATTCAAGAAGACGAACTCTCAAGCTGGCTAGTTGATGTAGATCTTTGACTAGGTCTTGCTTTTCCTTCAACTGGCCACTAGTGCCTCCTATTGCCTTGCGGCTTAATACATCAGCTACCACATTTGCTTTTCCTGGATGATATAGGATATCAATATCATAGTCTTTCAATAGTTCAAGCCACCTCTGCTGCCTCATATTTAAATACTTCTACTTAAAGATATATTGCAAACTTTTGTTATCAGTGTAGATGTCAACATGAACTCCACACAAATAATGGCGCCATATCTTTAAAGCAAATACCACAGCTGCTAACTCAAGATCATGTGTGGGATAGTTTATCTCATGTGGCCGCAACTGTCGTGAGGCATATGCTATTATATTACCGTACTGCATCAATACACATCCTAGGCTAACTCTGGACACATCACAATATACTGCATACCCTTCTGTGCTTTTCGAAAGTACTAATATGGGTGTGGAAGTTAATTTATCTTTCAGCTCTTGGAAACTTTTCTCACATGCATCATTCCACTGAAATTTGCTTGCCTTGTGTGTTAGCTTCGTTAAAGGTGCAGTAATAGAAGAAAACCCTTCAACAAACCTTAGATAATAACCTGCCAACCCAAGGAAGCTACGAATTTTCGTGGGCGTCGTAGGCCTCGACCAATTTTTCACCACTTTAATCTTTTGTGTATCAACCTAAATTCCTTCATCTGACATAATGTGACCCAAGAATACCACGGATTTTAACCAAAATTCATATTTAGAGAACTTTACATACAACTTACGCTCAGGAAGAATTTGTAACACCTGCCGTAAGTGATTAGCATGGTCCTCTTATGATCTTGAATAATCCAGGATGTCATCTATAAACACTGTCACGAATACGTCTAGAAATGGATTAAACACCCTATTCATCAAATCCATGAAAACAACTGGTGCATTTGTTAGTCCAAACGACATAACTAAGAATTCATAATGGCCATACCGTGTTCGGAAAGCTGTCTTGGGTATATCTTTTTCTCTAACTCTGAATTGATGGTAACCCGATCACAAGTCATTCTTTGAAAAACATTTGGCACCCTGTAACTAATCAAACAAATCGTCAATTCTGGGGAGGGGGTATTTGTTCTTGATCGTTACTTTATTCATTTGCCGATAGTCAATACACATTCTCAACGTGCCATCTTTCTTTTGTACAAATAATACTGGTGCACCCGATGGGGACGTACTAGGCCTTACGAATCCGTTGTCCAGCAAATCTTTTAATTTCTCCTTTAATTCTCGCAATTCTGCTGGAGCCATTCTATACGGGGGAATATAGATAGGTTGAGTGCCTGGAATTACATCAATACCAAACTCTAATTCTCATTCTGGAGGTAAACTTGGAAGATCCTCTGGAAATACATCAAGGAATTCATTGACCACTGGAACCGATTGAGGAGTTAGGGGTTCCACATCAGTATCTTTCACTCTTACTAAGTGACATATGTACCCCTTGGCTATCATTTTCCTTGCTTTAAGATAGGATATAAATTTTCCTCTCGGTGCCCCTACATTACCCTTTCATTCAAGAACATTCGTTTGTGGAAAATAAAAATGTACTTTCTTAGCTCGGCAATCTATCGTGGCATAACAAGAAGCCAACCAATCCATACCCATTATGACATCATAATCCACCATTTCCAGTTCAATAAGATCAGCCAACGTATCATGATCACACACAGTTACTACACAATTATGATATACTCTTTTTGCAACAATAGATTCACCAACTGGTGTAGATACTTCAATTGGCTTAATTAATAATTTCGGTGTTCTTTCAAATTTCACAGCAATTAATGGAGTAACATATGACAATGTAGAACCCGGGTCAATCAATGCATATAAATTATATGAAAATATGGATAATGTACCTGTGACTACATCAGGAGAAGTATCCGAATTCTACCGATCCACTAGAGAATAAGTGAGATTCTGGGCTCCAATAGAACTAGCTGCTTCTCTAGCACCTCTACCACGACCAACAGGTTGTACACCTCTACCTAGGGAAGGAACCGATGATGATGATTCAACTGTTGATTCCGTAGGTCATGTTATACCACCCGTGCCTCTTTGTGGGCATTCTCTCATTATGTGCCCTGACATACCACACCAAAAACAAATATTTGTCCCCGACCGATATTCACCTAAATGATACCTTCCGCAGTGCTGACACGGCTGGCGAGAAAATCCTACTTTCTGTGAAACTTGAAGCCCACTGCTCTGCCCAAAATGGTTACCTCTAAATCCCCGAAATTGGGATGAAGTACTTGTTGTAGGGGAAGAAAATGATGGTCTAGGCGGTCTAGGAAAAATACGGGGCCTAGATTCTCCTTTGGACACCATAGACTGTCCCATAGGTCTAGCCCTCTTTGACGACCCTCTTTTAAACTTGTGTACCCTTCTTCTTTGCCTCTGATCCTCCATCTTCTGTGCAAAATCCTGAATTCTGGCTATATCCATATCTCTGTTCAAAATAACAATAGTGCAGTCCCTTACCAAATATGGTTCTAATCTGTCCACATATCGATGGACTCTGTCTTCCATTGTGGCCACTATATTCGGAGCATATCGAGCCAAAGAATTAAACTACAGACTGTATTCTCTGACACTCATATTCCATTGACGAAGATTTAGAAACTAGTCTGCACGTGCCTCCGGGATCTCATATGGAAGGTAGTGATCAAGAAAGGCCATTTTGAATTCCTCCCAACCAACTGGAAGTACATCAATACCCCTCGATCATTTCCAGTCTTCATACCATAATATAGCTTCACCTTTCAATCTATAGGTCGCAAGTTCAATTGTTTCTATACCAGTCACGTGCATAACATCTAGATCCCTTTGAATTTGGTCCACGAAGTCCTTTGGATCTGCTTTGGGATCTGACCCAGTGAATATGGGAGGGTCTAATTTCAAAAATTCCTGTGTCCGCCGACTAGCTACTCTAGCCGCGTCATCCTCACTTGTCATTGGACCATCTCGTCCCTGAGTTTGTGCAGCAACTATCTGAGTCAACATATGCACTACATTTCTTAAATCCTGTTCAGTGGCATTCACAGGCAGTTCTGCGGGTACTTCTCTACCTCTTGGCTCTTTCGGAGCTGGAAAAGTAGAAGAAGACCGCGATGTAATTTCAGTGTCAGCCCCACTTGACTAGCTTGGTCAAGTGGTGATTTACTCATTCCTTCACTGGTAAGCATATCTACCTTCTTAACTTTGCCTCTACCTCATCTTGTAATTGGTATTTTACCATAAACAAGAAAACCAAGTACAATGGTCAGATATAATTCCACCTACAACATTGGCTCTGTTGCACTATCTAGAAATGAAGAAAAAAAATAAATCCTAAATGTCCCGTAGCCTCCTACTTATAAGTATGGTGCACAACACATCCATAAGCAAGACTCTACTCGAACACGGCTTTGTAGACACCCTTAAGACGACCTGCTCTGATACCACTTTTGTCACGCCTCGAATTCCAATGGGGTGCACTGGCACCCGAAGTCGGTAAGGCCCGAGAGAACCAATCTTCTTTCATGAACATTCGTAGGCATGTCACTCAAAGAACATCGTTATCACGTATAGATGCAAGATGCTAATGGCGGAAGTCATGGAAAACATGTGATATATACATCTATGAAACTTAGCCGTTAGGGCCACCAAGTCAAAATGGACATACATTCTTTCATTCATCTCACCACGTACGTCTACAAAGCCTCTAACAGATTCATATACATAACCAACCTAAAGTCAGGACAAGTCCCTGTTTTATACAACATCCATACTATACCAAAAACAACATGTACACATGTGACTCGGAAAGCCCCGAACCAAACTGGAGCTCACCAATGATCAGTAGATGACTCGCAGCCTACTGTGGAGGTCTACAAGCACCTGTGCCTGCAACAAGTAAGGTAAGTCCCCCAAGGGATGTCAGTACGAAGAATGTACTGAGTATGTAAGGCTATGAGAAACTGCATCATACATAGGAACTTCAATGAGATCGAATACAAGTGAGTAATCAATGTGAATAAACCACCGTACTGTATATATGGAACCATGTACATTTCTTTCATTACTTTCTTTGCTTTTTACATTCATTCATCAGTATCATTGATTACTTAACTTTATCCTTCTTTGCATTAAGAAAATTATAAAGCATATAATAAACAAATGACCAACTAATCAGTGGTAAAAGAGGATAACCCATTCTAGGTATTTTAACCCCTGGGCTGTGATTAACCCATGCTAGGCTTTTCAGTCGCCCCTGGGATGTTACTGTGATAACCCATGCTAGGCTTTTCTGTCGCCCCTGGGATGTGATTAACCCATGCTAGGCTTTTCTATAGCCCCTGGGATGTTACTGTGATATTGGGATCGACCCATGCTAGGTATTTGAACCCCTGGTACACCACCCACGATATTAGGATTGACCCTAGCTAGGTGTTTATTCCACCCCTGGGATGCCACTGAAGAATATACAAACAATTATACATTACTTTATTTGTTCATTAAAAGATTGATACATTGGTGATTGTACATTATTGGAACTTTGAAACATTAGTCAATGAACATGAGACATGTGAATCACAATTGGTCCTGTGAGTAATACTATATGACAACCTGAAATGAGATACCTTTGGACATTTTGGAATGGAACAAGTACAATTGTAATGTGAACAATATGTGCTGCAAAAGGATACGGAAAGAGTAACCTTACATACCTTATCTTCCCAATATAAATACACAGGTCTATATGTGAATACAATAATCCAGCTCCTTCCTTACATTTTACTCTACAACACAAATACAGAACGGACCTCACGTTAACAACTAACTACCTTACAAGTGCATAAGACGACAATGAGTTACATAATTGCCCTATAACGTCATTTCACCCTTTACAATACAATTCACGTCATTGTCATACCAACAATACCACAACATTCCACACATTTACCAAGACATCATAAACCAATAACATTTCACACCAAGTTTATCCTTTACGCTTCCTCATTAACACTACATCACAATTACTCCATCAAGTCACCTCAATACGTTTCATAATAACAATCCCACAAGTTATACACAGAGAAAAAAAAACAAGTTAAGGACATAACCCCACCATACATGTTGATATTTCATCCACACCATTCACTTCCATCAAAACTTCAAGTCTCCTTTCAAGTTCAAGTCACATAGATGACACGTCTTTTAGCAAAAAGCAAAAGTGCACCACTCAAAACCTTTAGACATAACCATCATGATCTACACAATCCCTCATGTATATAATATATTAAATCACAAGAGTAAGCACTTACCCAAGCTTTCAAAGTAATGATTGTGTCCAAAAGATATGGTTGCCTTAGGGTTTGAGATAAGTGTGAAATGTCTTGGTTAATTCTAGAAATGGCATGAGAGTTGTAATGAATAAAAATCTATTTTTTTCCTTTATATAGTCCCTCAAGTCATCCTTAGCCATACACTTGGGCATAATTAATGTGTTTTACTTGGTCAATGGTAGAATGGATCTTTTCTCCATTTGGGCCATATCTTTCTTGTAAATTTTGGGCCTCAATTGAGCGCAATGGCACAAGACTAATTCAGCCCACCAAATTTAATGTATAATATCCCAAGAATCTCATGTTTAAATATTTCTATAAATGTTAAGACAATATTCAACTCACGAGATTCATGTTCGTAGCCTCAACCCCAAGAATAAGCGATTTTATCCACTCATGGCTTAATTTAACATAAATTATAAAAAAGAAATAAAAATAAAAAGAAAGAAGAATTAATCCTAATTTGGATGCCAAAATCGCCCAAGAGTAGTCCTACCAAGATGGATTAATGTTACAATAACCCAAGAGCCCTATTGATAGATTGGTGGTCGGAGAAAAAATTTGGCAAAAAGCGGCCCGGCACGCTGCCTGGCGTGCCCCTCTACTGCCCATGCCATAAAAAAATCTGTCAAAAGCGGCCCAACACGTTGCCTGGAGCGCCTGACATTTAAACTTCAATTTTCTTCCTTTCTTCGACTTTTCTTTGCGGACTTGGTTGGATTCTTCAAGTTCACACCTTTAGCTTGCCTCTTATATTTAAGATCCTTTGCTTGGAAGTCCTTCAAGCCTCACTTTTCACTCCAAAAATGCTCCAAAAAGTCGTGAACTCCTCCTACAAGGGTCTAATCACATTTATTAACACAATATCAAATATCCCACCAAAACTAAGATAAACATGGTTCAAAGTTGGCAATAAGGCATATAAATATGCCTTAGATCACCAATAAAGTAGGGTCGAAAATGTACGGGGTGTTACAGGCTAGGTGTTTTATTGATCCTTGTTTATTTTCTCGTTAATAATTCATAATTTTCCAATCTAAATTCCGATTTAATCCTTAGTTTTAATTCTTGTTTTTTCCTTTGATTTGTGGGTTGATTTAGGACTCAGTTTGAAGCTGGTCATGCTCAAATTTATGCAAGAGATCCTTATCCCACGAGGGACATAATTGCATGTTCAATTTTTGAATTTCATATGTGGGACCCACGAGTGATTTTTAACCAAATTTTGACCCAGAGCATAAATTTGTAATGTGGATATCGTTCTTCCCGTTATAATATGTAGATTCTTATTCTTGATAGTGTGGAAGTAGTCGGAGACTTCTCAAAAGGAAAAAACTTTTGTATTATGGGTTTTGAGCGCAATCGTTAGCGTCCAGGTAGGTTATCGCTTATTTACTCTTAGACTTAGTTCATTTAAGGTATTTGTATGATAACTTGCTAATTTTTTATCTGATATTGTGGTTTGAATACTTCTTAATTAGGTATATATGATCCTTACAGCTTGTGTAGCAGCCTTAGAATAGACTTACATCATTAATCCTTAGTTCAGATAGTTGTTCCTCTATTACGATTTGTCTAGCTTGCTTGGTAGTTGTAGAAATTATTCTAGGATGCCTTAGTCTAGGCTCGAGTAGCTTCTTGCGTTAGGTCAGGTTCCTCGGGGCTTGTAGCTAGTTTTACCGTTCCTTTAAGATGATTCGCCTTAGGATAAAGTATCTTCCTGTAGTAGATAACTATAAAACACTTAGGTTACATATTGGTGAACTAATTATTGGCATTTGATTGGTTTTCTCACTCTGTTGTGCTTGTTTGATCACATATCATGTGTATATTGGTGATTTGGCCTAAAAGCACTGTTTTTCAACTTAAATGGGATTTTTAAAAACTTTAAATGATTTGGTTTTCTAAAAGGAAATTTGACTATTTTAAGCCTTGGTTTAATTCTGGGAATTTAATATTATTCATTGTTATCTATTTTAGCCCCGGTTCAATTTTGGGCATTACTGATTATTATATATTAGCCTTGGTTTGATTTTAGGCATATGTTATCACTGATTTTTGTTTTGAAGCCCGATTCGATTCCGAGCAAGGTATACAATTATGGATTGAGGAGGAGTATATGGTATGGTTGGACACTTCACTCATCTTATATTGCATTTCATGAAATTCTTTTGTAATTATTTACTATCATGCTTGGCCTATAGTTAGTATTAATTGTTGTCTGCATCCACTATTCTTATGGGGGCTGGTTGGTTTTATTAATTATTGTGTGTACCTTTCGAGCTTATGGGGTCCGGTTAGGTTATAGTTAGATGCTTACTTTATGTTTTCCAAGTTGTTTACATATATTTCTCGTATTGTCTAACTATTACTCTTTTCTGGTCCCCTCTTTTCTCACCTATAATGTATATTCACACTTTATTTTACTTATATCTTATTTGAGCTCAGTCGACCTATGATGCCTACTGAGTACCACATGTTTTGGTACTCATACTACACTTTTACTTCTCTTTCCATAATGCAGATCCTAGTAAGAGTCATTGTCGTTGATGCCATCCTCGTGCGGAGTTATTGATCGGATATATCCCATTTCAAATTAGTCTTATTTTGTACTTTCAGAGACTATTATGTTTATATTGCACTTATATAGTACTACTTATGTTGTAGCATATTTTGTACTGACTATCCAGGTCTTGGAGGGATCCATTTTTTATATCTTGTTCTTTCCCCTCTCTATTTGTATGCATGTTCCGTTTAATTCTTTATTAGTCGCTTTATTCAGTGTTGTTATCCTATTCTTCTCTCTTCCACTTATTAGCCTATTACTTGCCATTTCGGGCTATAGATTTGGCTTACCTACTGGCGGTTATAGTAGGTGCCATCATGACCTGAGATTTGGGTGTTGACATAGATTCTTACAAGGAAAATACACCATGTAAGCTCATGATGTCCAATGTATGATCCCAGTTGGAAGGGCTGCTCTAAACCTTGCCACGGTATAGAGCATGTCTATCTAATATAGATCCACTACTGAGCGTCTTGGGATAAAGAGAGCTAACCAACTTGCGGTGCGCTCAAATCCTACAATGGCATGTAGTTATGAGACTCGAGTATATTTAACCCACATCCTCTCAGTGCTAAATAATCCTCCCAAAACACGTCTGTATATTTGATATGCTCATAAGTAAGTTTAAATTTTTGTTTTTCTGAAATAGAGTACATGAATTTCCTAAAAATCATCTCTTCAACAATTTGTGCTAAACTATAAACTGCATCATAATAACTTCATGCTAAATTCAAGCTTGAAATTATCAAGGTTAAAGGAATGTTGTAAGCCCCTAGAATCAAAATACCCTGAGCGGCTTCTTAGGCTCAATTTTAAGTCTCATCTTTGACCTGAGAACCACCCGGAGGAATAGGCAAAGCCCTTGCGTATGACATGCCCTTAAAGAAACTCAATATTCTAACCATGGTCTACTGAAGTACTAGCATGGCCACAAATCCCAGCAGAGCCTGGGCTGGGCCCAAACTTTCTAGCTGATACTGTAGGTTCGCTACCTCATTCTTTGGCTTTGCTTACGGCTCTCAGGAATGACCCCGAGTTGGTGCAGTATCCCGTACCTATTCTCAAGCTCTAGGTCAACCCCTACCTCAGCCACTATTTGGGGCCTAGCAATAGGTGTAGGAGCCCGACCTCAACTGTTGTTGACCTATAACCTTAGAAACAGGAATGCACTACAAAGAATCAAGGGAATTTTTTTCTAAGAATGCCCTATAGCCTCCCAAAGATAGGATACAAACATCATCATACAAATCTGTACGACTCTACTAGGCACCTGAACTTGAACTCATATGACCGGTGAACCTAAAGGTCTGATACCATGTTGTCACAACTCGAAACTAGTTCATGATAGTACAAACTATAACACATAATAGGTAGTCCAGTACCCTTAGCTATATATTATAAGTAATAAGTAATGGAGAATAAAAAAAGGCAATGGGATAATTGAGCCGACCGTATAAATATACATATACAAAATACGCTCGCAAATAGCAGAAGAGAAATAAAATATACAAAACAAACAACCCCAGACTTGGTGTTACAAGTACAAAAGCCACTAATACAAAAGAGTTTGATCTAGATTAATTCATATCTATTTAAAACATACTATGATTTAGACAACAAATACAATAAGAAAAAGGACAAGTCTTAGACGTTAGGACATGATCGCAAATCCAAATAACACGTCTCCCGAAATGAGTGGAATTGGCGAGGATAGCTAGTATAAGGTTCTGCTTCAGAAAAAGATGCAAAAGTGTAGTCTGAGTTCAAAACATGACTACTCAATAGGTATCCTAGGTTGACTGAGCTAAAGTGACAAATATACTATATAAATAACGATAAAGTAAGCTTGATAGCAGAAAAGTCCCAACAGTCTATAGAACAACACGATAATAATAGTATGCATGACAAATAATATATATATATATATATATATGTGTGTGTGTGTGTGATTCAATGCAGTATGGTATGATGCAATGCAATATGTGCTCAATACAGTGAAACCTATAATATTACCTCAGGCCTCTAAGAATCTCACATCAAACATAAAAATAAAGTAATTTGAAAATCTAGAATCTTACCTTTGACCCACCCAAAATTTCACCTTAGACATAGTAATATTAGTGAAAAGGATTGGAATCTTACCTCGAACGTAGTATCAGTAAACCTCAAAATCTTATCTCAAACATAATAATAAAGTGAAAGTGAAAGCTCATAATCTTACCTCAGACACACCTGAAATCTCACCTCAAACTTAGTAAAATAAGTAGAAAAGGAACAAAATCTTACATTATCTTGAGTAAATGGTGGAACAGTTGAGAATCTTACCTCGAACTTAGAGAAAAAGTGGTACAATCCTTTTTAAAACAAAAAACTATATTTTTCCTCAAAATCAAGCCATAATACATGTAATTGTGTGTAGGGGTGTGTATATGCAGAAACAAATATATATATATATACACACACACATGAATAGAAAAAATATTTCCCACCATAACCACAATTCATCGAAAAGACCAATATAACACAAATCTCAGGCCATAAGCCCTGGAATCTCAACAAAAAGAAAGTATAGAAAGAATTTGCCTCACAAAGTTTTCTATCAATCATAGACACAACCTATTCCAAGTAGATCAATCATAGACACAACCTATTCCAAGATTCTACCCTGATACCTAACCAAAGATCCCTAATCTAAGCACAATACTAAGCAAGCACCCTGTAGTTAA
Source organism: Capsicum rhomboideum (assembly GCA_031232105.1). Classification (NCBI taxonomy): domain Eukaryota; kingdom Viridiplantae; phylum Streptophyta; class Magnoliopsida; order Solanales; family Solanaceae; genus Capsicum; species Capsicum rhomboideum. The sequence goes on along the minus strand of CP124711.1, from coordinate 95,854,739 downwards.
GTCTCAAGAAAGGATACTACACTAAAGTCCCCAAATTACACCATGAAGTTTTAATTCAAGTTATACTTACTCCTCCTAACCATCATGCAATTTATATAATTTACCATCTACCTAAGCCAAGTCTAAAAGAAAATAAGTTATAACCTACCTCATGGCTAAACTACCAGTCCCAAACCATCACATGAAAGCCTTTTCCTTCTGAAGGGCCTCAGATCTCTCCTAATCTATTAATAATATAATCTAGACATGAGAATGATATTAATGACACCCATATTAATAATATGAGAATCGAGCCAAAAATCAGGTCAAAGACAGACCCTCGGGGCCCATAGACAAATTTGAATTTTTTTGTCAATTACCTTTGCCCAAGGATAAGGAATCCATGCCTAAAGGTGGGAAAAGATTGTACTCTATTCAGACATCAAATGGACTAAATATTCCACTTTAATTAGAGAGAATTCATGAATTTTAATGATTAATTCACAAATTAAAGGCAGAATTCAAGCTAGAAGAAGCGAGGGAACATAATGGAGAAGAAAATGGACTTACTTGCAATAGGAATCTCAAAGAAATAAAGATATTCTCTTAAAGTCGTGCTCTCAGAGTGATGTAGTAAAAAGAAATAAATTTGGGGAAGATGTGTCTTTTAAGAACCGGCGAGCATCATATCAGTGGAGGATTTGCCACAAGAATGATGCTGCAGGTATGGTGGAACTTCGGTAGGATCAAAAGCCACTTAAGGCACTAGGCTCTAAAGGAAAAGCTAGTGCTCCACAGGTGTGAGACTATAGTGGCGATGAAGGGCCATAGGAGCGACCAAGGCTCTACAGGAGTGCCTACCCATGATGTTATCCATCTTGCTAGTCTAGCTTTACCATAGCAGGTGCAAGCCAAGCTCCACAGGTGTGACTGCACATAATATAACTACACCAACAAACAAGCTAAACATATCAAGGCCTAAATGACCCCTCAAAACTTCTTCACAATTTTGTGAACACAAAAAAAACATGATATCTAACTATAAACAATATTCCAGACTCAATGGAATTATAGAAACTACCAACCATGGTTGTATTGATCAATTATTGGCAAAAGTCAATAATTTAACTAAAAGTTCCAAATAACCCAACCACGCACCTGAAATGAGTCCAAAAGCCTCGGGACTTAAACTGAAGGTCCCGTCCCTCTAGCCGAAACATCACCTTCTAGAATTAATAGAACTCCTATTCAACCCTGCTTTCCAAGAATGTTTACCCAAGTAAAACCTTTCTAATTCTAAAGCTTCCAAAATTGAGGATCTTACAAAGACTCAATTGAACTCCTCAACTATCATTTCACCCATCCTCGTAGACCATAAATACTCTACAATAGCTATGGGAAGGGTCAAAATATAAAAATGCATGAAAAATATAAAAATGACCAGGAGGGTCATTACAACAAGCCATAGCTAGTAGAGTCTGGTTTATGGGTGTTTTGTGTACCTCACTTATAATCAGGAAGTTATAGGGCACTAAGGATTGATTACATTTGCTCATTAGTTAGATCATTTGGTAGAATAAGTCCTAAGAGTTGATTTATTAAAATCATATGATAGAAATTCAGGATTGTTAGACCTTGGTAACCTTATTGAGACAGATTCAAATTTAGGGTGTTATAGCATTTCCAAGGGTGGAATTGCTTGTATTAAGGTAAGTTTTGATTCATGTTATAAGTTTGTGCCATTGATAGCCATATGAGGCCTGATGAGTTTCTAGTAGTTGCTAATGGCTTTGTGAGGCATGTGGTTTATTTTTATGTTTGTTTTGCATGTCAGGTATAGTTCGGTGTATACAAGAAATTCTATTGGAAATAAAAGAAGCTCCTAGTCGTATTCATGCGTGTTGTTCACATTTGAGGAAGAATATTCCCAAAGGGGGAAGGATGTAATATCCCAAGTTTCTATGATTGTTATTCTTTCCATGTAGAAGGCTTAGGAGCCTAAATTTGGTATTTTACTATAACACCCTTCATGTTTGAGGACATCCTATTTAAATTAGAATTTGATTTAAAAAGTATTTCTATTTTTTCCAAAAAGTGTCTTAAATATTCATAAAAAATTCTTTAGTTATGATATATTTTCTTATATTATTTTATAAGAGTTATTTTATAATTTATTAATATTTAATGATGCTAGTTGTTCCACGTATCTATTTCCCAATACTCACCTGATTGCAAGTAATGACTAATTGCTTTCACAATTGAGTTTGTTGATTCCTTAGGGACTGGGTTGCTGACATGATATCCATTACCCTATTGCATTTATTAGAATTAGTGTTATCCAATTTCATGGAAGTTGAGGTTTTTATTTCCACTAACTAGTTCTACCAATTAAATTTGACAACGAAAGAGAATTAAAACAGAGAGTTAATGAAGGAGTTGTTCACAAAGAGATAAGGATCTAGGCCTATAGCGCTTGTGTGATTCCATCTTCTTTAATTATATTTGTTAAGATTATTTAAGATATCCACCAATTTTTTGTATCACATGGTTGATAAAATGATTATGTTTTTTTAAGTCGTATGATCCCTATCCATAATGGACTTACACCTACATCATTGAGCGGGAATGTGGTAAATGCTCTGTATGCATTTATCTATCATCGTGCATTGGAAACAAGCAGGGAAATTAGGTAAGTTTCCTTCCTAGCTGCTAATTTATTTGTAGATGCTCCCTAATTCCCTTAACCCACAATCTATTCCTAGGTTTTCCTTGTTAAGTTCCACTAGCGATTAATCTTATATTTTATGGGTTACAAAGCCACAAAATAGTCGAGTATAAGACTAAGAGAACTAAAATATGTGAGGTAGAATCTGCTAAACAATCATAAAATTAAATGACAATGTTCATAAAATTTCCTTAACCCTATAATGAGGGCTTTTAGCCACTCATAATCTGATTACCCATGAAAGCATTCATAAACAATAAAAAATAATCTAATGATAAAGTTTAGAAGCAAACCCTAGAATTGTGATGAATATAGTTTATTTGTGCTACTACGATGGTTCTCTCTTAATGAATGTTGATCTTTATTTAAAGAAACTCAAGTATGGTTTTTCTACTGTTAAAAAAACCTAGGAGGGCCCACCATGTTAGACTAGGAAAAACTAAAAATTTGGATCACGCCGTGACTGTCTCGTGATGCGAGGTAGGATTTCTCATTATGGGCCCCACGATGCGAGGTGCTTCTCATTGTGTTGGTTTTAACTCCATCAATGGTAAAATTTCATATGTGCCCAATTTTTGGCAATTTTTCATAGAATCATTGGTCCATTACTGTGGTATTTTTAGATTGCGTACCTGCACGTAACAGCTAAAAGCACTATTAGTGATGGGTTGCCTTCCACCCAACGCCATAGTTAAGATTGTGGCACACATCTTTTTTATATTTTTTTGTTTTTTTCCTACAAACTACTAAAGATTCAAAAGAAATAAAAACTAAAAACTAAGAATACAAACTACATAGTTTAAAGAAAAATCCTACCAAACACTAGTTGTCTCCTGAGTAGTGTTTGATTTAACATTACGGCAGGATGAAATTGGATGGTTAGTCGGCATCATATGGGTGTACAGTATCAAAGAGCTCTCCACAACAACTGCACTCTTCTTTAATTTTTACTATCTAAGTTACCTCCCATCACCATTCTGAGCCTAAAATTCCTATCATGACCATTTCTGGCCTCATCGTTAAACACTTTGGTGACTTTTTCAATCGTTATTTAGGTTAATTCTTCACCTGGTATGTTTGTTGCTAGAGATTTTTTCATAGGATCAAGAGCATTGCTAAAGGTCTCAATTAATATACTCTCATGTAACCCATGATCTGTTAGAACTATCAACTCCTTGTTCCTTAGCCAAGCATCAAATGGAAGCTCTTCTTCATGATGTCTGAAATAATAGATCTTGTTGACAATTTGTGTTCTTATGGTTGCCAAACTACACTCATACACAAATACATGAACAAACTTTGGCCTAGTTTTAATCTTATTTGATCATAATCCTTGGTACCAATGCTTAACTTCACATGTAAGAGAATGCACGAAGATCCTATATTTAAGTTCTTCAACAGACATCAATGCACACCTATACTTCATACAAACACTTATAAAATTTCTTAAATTTTTGAAAGGATCGATCTCCCAAGGATTACTAGATAACCCTTATCCTTGAGGTCTCTATCGATTCAATCTTGGAGTATAAGTTTTGGAATCACTAGATGTTCATCTGTCACATTTATAATGGTTACATCTGCATATAACATAGTTAGCTTAGTAGTTTTGTTTACCTCAAACACTTCAACCTTTTCATGTTCCTATATAGTTAGCTTACCAGATGCCACATCAATCAAATTATTACCAGTAGCCAGAAATGGATGACCCAAAATAAATGGGACTTCTGGATCATACTCAAACTCCATAACCATGAAGTCTACTGGGAATGTAAGATATCAAACTTAAACAAGTATGTTTTCCTCAATACCTTCTGACCTAGCTAGAGACCTTCCTACCACCTGCAATATAATAGTGGTGGGTTGGGGACTGCCCAACCCCATCTTCTTGTATAGTTTCAAAGGTATCAAATTTATGTTGGCTCCCAAATCACATAAATCCATTATCATCAACTTCTGTCCTATTCAAATTTTATGACAGAAACTTCCTGGGTCCTTTACACTTGTTGGAAACCTAATCTAAATTCTCAACGAACATTGTTCGATCATAGTTATTCTCACATGCTCTAGTAGTTTGCTCTTGTTGGCAATAATATCCTTCAAGTATGTACAGGGGATAGACCCAAATTATACCTTAATTATGAAGTATAAAGTGGTCACTGTCAAATATAGAACCCAACTAGGTTGGCGTCGAATCCCACAGGGAATAAGGTGATAACTAAGCTTTATGCTGTTAGACTTCTAGTCAATTACTTCCATAAACATGGGGGTTTGTGAAAGGTATTTGTTCTTCAACTTCTAAGTATGTTTAAGTAACAATGTCAGAATTTTAGTAACTATAATCAAGTAATAGAGAGAACTAGGTTTGTGATCACCATAGCTATATAACATAATCGGGTCATTAACGATAATGAATTCCTCTAGTGTTAAGCATGCGGGGCTATTGACTTCATTCAATACATCTAAATGTTTCCCAACCTAATTAGATTATATTCACTCAAATTCTCTCTAACTACAAATAATGAAAATGTAAAACTCAATAATTACCCTGAGTTGGCTAATCTTATATAATAACTATTAGACGGGATATGGAAATCTAGAATCCTTATTTGCAAATTTATTCCTATTTTAACCTATTTCTCAAGAAATTTAACTATAATACATGTTCTAATATTTTCAACCATTAGAAATCAATTAAAATGAAAGATTTGACAATACAAATGATGGAACTATCTGAATCTACATCTATATTGATCCTAGAGATGTTAATTCTCCATAGTTGTGGGGTTTTTAGCCACTTATAACTTTTAAAGATAAATAAGCAATATAATACATAGATGAAGAATAATCTTACAAAGATAAATCAAAGAACTCAATTGTCTTCAAATTGCAAGTTTAATTACTTTGAAACCCAAGAAAAATCATAAAAACAATGTTGGTGTTTTCTCTAAAATGTGAGATACAAAAATAATCCATAATTGTGGTTATTTATAGTATAGGTAATTAAATACCAAATTAAATTTGAAGGAAATCTCACCTCACATTGCACATTTAAGTAGACGGCCCGTCGACTAGGCAACGACCCATCCGTTCTTCCATCGTGGCTATCCAGTAAATCTGCTAACATTTTTCTTAAACTCCCTAGCATGGGCGATGTTCTGTCGAGTCACCAATGGTTTGTATATTTCTTCGTCACTTTGAGACTTTGACTTGGCTCATTCTACTTCAGGTCAATGATCAATACAACGGTCTATCAAAGATCAGATGGCCCGTCAATTTCTCTGTCACTTATATTTTGGAACTAGGACATTCTGTCTACGGTTGATGCTTTAGGAAATGGTCCATCAAAGGTTAGATGACCCATCTGAATTCCTATTTGCTTGGTTTTTTTAGCACACATTATCTCTTTTTTTGTCTTAGTACATTTCCATGCAATTAAACCAAAAAACAATCAAACAGACCAAAATTTACTTAAGTACTTGCATTTATACAAGGTTAAAAGCATCAAATGTGCCGTCAAATGTCGACACATCAACTGGGGAATTTCCTGCAACATGTGAATAAGAGGAATGTTAGTATTTACTTATTTAATTATCTTGAAAAATTTACAGAACGGTATCTTCTCTTTTGGCTTGTTTATCATTTGAGGAAATAGAGAAGGTGGTCTAGCAGTTACTGGTGTAGGCTATTTCACCTATTTTTTTTAGTTGTAACTTAATCTTTTACTACTCAAGTAGTTCTGCCACTCTCTTTTCAGGTGTCAAATAAATCAAACCTTTACCACTTTAGGTGGAAACTACATTCACTTACTTTGAATTTGAATTTGGAAACTACTTTGAATGTAGTCTACATCTCTACGTACCACATGGAGGTCTAGTGATTTAATCCCTCATAACTTATCTATTTGCCTTTCTAAATTGGAATTTCCATCTTATTATATTTTTCTTATTTGCTATCCTTTGTTGATTATCCATGAATTTTTTCATCAAGGACTTAAGATCATAAAGTTGGCTCTGGATGGACTCCCTCTAATTTTGATGATAGCCTTGCTTTTGACTAATTTTGATTTCCACCCCAAGAAAAGTTAGGTTAATTTCTCCAATTTAAGTTGTAGAATTCCCATAGTTCTGATTACTAGTGCCCTGATTAGCATTTCTGACAAAATGTATGGATTTAGAGTTTGTACCATAAGCATCTACTACATGGTCACTGCCATATACTTCACAAAATAAATTTGCTTGATAAACTCTTTGAACTTGCTTTTGCCCCTATACATTACCTATTAAGATCATGTTCATCTGGTTGATATTGTTATTCATTGTGACTATCTATGTATGCATACATGTCATCCCATAAAGTTCTAACATAATAGTTGCTCTCTTGAATGAACCTCTATTAGACTCATTCGTCCACAAAGGATGCAAGATGCTAATCTATGAAGAATTGGAACCAATTCCTTAATTGTTTTCTCTAGTGACTATCCTCCTAGTATTGAATAATGGAAAAGTTTAGATTGAATATCTAATCTTTCTATGAATGTATGTAATAGTACTTTATTCATCTAATGGTGATGAGGACAACGCATTAGTAGTACTTTAAAACGCTCTCAACCTTAAGGTAAACCTTTACTTCTATCTACCTGAAGCCAAGAATTTCACTCCTCAATTTAGATGTCTTCCCTAATGGGAAGAATCTTGTAATAAACCTTGAAGCTAAATCATCCCAAGTAGTATGGAGTTCAGGAGTTCAAATTTTAACCATCTTTTGGCTCCCCATTCAGTGTGAATGGAAAGAGAGTGAGCCTTACATAGTTAAATGATTCTCCTTTTGTGATATATGTGTCAATAATCTCTAAAAAAGGTTTTGGAGATATGCTTGCAGGTTCTCATAAGATAGTCATGTGAACTGACCGCTAGAGTGCGAGAATTACATCTTGTTCTACTTGAGATCCTATTTTCCATTATTGCAAGGATTCACAATGATGGAAGTGACGTTTACTTTAAGTAGGACTGCCACTTAACATACTGCGACTGGGTCTGTTGGTTGTTCCACTGCCATTTTCTACCTGTTCCAGTTGGTTATGAAATGCTTTAAATGCGGCTCGCTTTCTTAGTTTCTAGTGAAGAAACTTTTCTAGTTCTATTTGGATTGGAGTAATGGTTCCTTCAGATTCTAAGGAAAATCTAACCTGTTAATACTTTAAGTCCCTGACAATGACACCAAAAACTTATTTTGCATATCTATTTCTCAGTACTCATGCAAGTGTACATGGTCATAAGTAATAAGTAATTTCTTTCACAATTAATTTTGTCGATCCCATATGGACTTAGTAGTCAAAAAACTATTTGTTTCCCTATTGCAATTACTAGAACTAGTGTAGTCTATTTTTAGGGAAGTTGAGGTTGTTATTATTCTACTAGCTATTTCTACTAACTGAATTTTACAAGGAAAGAGAATTAAAATAGAATGTTAATGCATAAGTTTTTCACAGTGAGATAAAGACCTAGGGATTTAGCACTTGCATAGTTTCATCTTCTTTAATTATACTTGTTAAGCTTATTATGATGTCTTCCAAATTGTCTTTAGAGACGAAAAATCACCTATCTAAATTTTCCTCAATTATACATCGTCAAGCAGGGATTTGTAATCTGTTCTAAATGCATTTATATAGTATCATATATTTGACCTAAGCAGGGAAAACTAGCTACATTTCTATCTTAACCACTAATCCATCTATAGATGAACCCTACTTCCCTTAGCCTATGTTTTTGTAATGACCCAAAATGTTGTTATGCTTAAAAAAAATAAAAACTTTACCTAGTTTCTCCTTAGACCAAAATTTTGAAATTCAATGCTGGCCTAATTTTAGGCATATTTTGAGTGTGTGGTGATCTAGGGAAATCTGGTGGTTATTAGAGTGTTTATTGGTGTTTTTGAATGGATTTTTTGTTAGAGGACAAGTTTAGAAAGTTGTAGAAACTTTTGGTGCATAAAATGGGTTAGTAGAACTTCGGTTTTGGTGATTATCATGAAGGTTTAGTTTGTAATATCAAAAATTGAGAAGTGTGTTATGAAATGGCTAGAGATCAGACCAAATCCTGAGCTACCAGTTTGGTGTCGCTGCAGCGGCATAAGTGCCACTGTAGTGACAACCCCTTTTGGCCTAGGTGCCGCTGTAGCAGCAGATCCTCTGTTGTGGCAGAAGTGTCGCTACCGTGATGAAAATGCAAAAAATCTGTTCTAAGTCAAACACTTTATTTTTCATCCCCATTATTTCAAAAACTCATCCCAGGGTTATGAGAAGGCAATTTTTACACCTGTGTGTGTGTGTGTGTTTAAATAGGGGGGGGGGGGTTTCCATCTTAGAGGTAAGATTCTTACTCTTTAAAGTTGAATTCACTCTCTTTGATCCTTAGTGTTGCAAGAATCAAGGCCTTAATTGAAATTGTGGTTAGCCATAGGTTTTTGATTTCGTGGAATTGGAATGGAATGGTGTTTTATCAATTGTAAGTTGATCCTATGTTGTTAGAAAACACTTCTCATAATAGAATTCATGCTTGTAAGTTAAAATATAGGGAATTCAAGAGGTTAAAGAGTAGAAAAACTCTAAAATGATGAATTAGGTCAAGTTCATAGGTTGAATTTGATGATTATGAGTTTCTAATGCTTAGTAAAGGTAAATTGTTTTGTTAAAGCATGCATATTTGTTTTTTATAGATCAAGAATGGGCAGAAATTGAAAGAAAGGGCAAGAATGTGGGGTAATATTATTTTTGGACGAGGAATCAAGGTAGGTTATGGTTTAATAGTAGTAAACACTTGCTTAACTCTGTGCTTGTATGTGAGTTGAATGTATGTGATTAGCTTTATGACATTACTTGTGATTATTAGATTTATCATGCATTGAGCATTGGATTTTGGAATGGTATTGAGATTTTATATGGATTGGGTGTCACGTCGACACTGTTATATGGATCAAGTGTCATATCGATACTATTATTGGATCAGGTACCATATCGGTACTGGCACATGGACTGAGCTCAGACCCTACAGGTCATAGTTGAGATTCTTTACTGACTCTAGTATGTGTGTACATCTTGCATGCATGCAATTATCATTTTCATTGTACATATATTATGATGACCATTGTTGAAAGAATTTGCCTAAGTGTAATTGATGCACTTGTATACCTATATTCTGATGAGATAAAGTGTTATGACTGTACTTGCTTGTCAACTAATTGTGAGTTGTGTTTTGATTGTTGTATTTCACTTTCTTATTTGTATGGTGTTGATTTGAGTTGGCCGATGATGCCTAGCAGTATTAGTTGTTCTAGTGATACTACCTGTACTCTTTTTTTATTGAGTGCAAAGTGTATTCCAGTATTTGAGATGAGACCTTAGCTCTAGTTTGTGACTCAAACATTGATTCAAGGTCAACACCATGTCTGGGCAGCCATTGGATCATCTTTATGTTATTTATGTCCTTTGTTTTAGGAAAGAGACATTTCTTTTATTTCATATTATGGATATTGTTTAGACCTTGCTTTGTATATCTTTAGAGTTCTTGTACATTAACTTTTGGGTCTTGGGGTTGTAATAAGTAGAGATACTTCTGCACTCTCTTTTGCTTGGTAATTGGTTAAGGATTAGGTTATATAGTTCTCCTACTGTAGAATTAGGGTTGGTGCCACTCATGACCGATTGGGTCGTGACAAAAATGGTATCAGAGTGCTGGGTTTGTCGATCTTGTTGTACACGAATATGTATAGTAGAGTCTTGTGGAACGGTACAGAGACGTTTGTAGTTTTGTTCGAGAGGCCATAGAACTTTAGGAACCTTTTTCACTTCTTTCTTCCTTTCATGCTAGTACTTGATTCCTATTGGTATCTGGTGATCCAAATTGGTATGTAAAATCCTTCAATCTTATTTCATAGATGGTGAACACTCGTTCAACTAGAACAGCAGCAGCCCCACCAGCAACAACATCGGGACCGGCCGCTGAGGCCACGATTTGGGGTAGGCCTCGAGTTAGGGTTAGAGCGAGATGGGAATGATGAGAGGCATCACTTTTCAAGGGTGGAGCCTAGATATCTTGAGGATCAGCTAGACAGAGATCACTATCCTCTCCCCATAGCAGAATGCTCTGAATTTGGTTCAGAATGAAGAAGTGACGGTTAAGAAGTGTGTTGTGAAATAGCAAGAGCTGGGACCGAATCCTGAGCTACTGGTTTGATGTCGCTATAGCAATAGAAGTGTCACTGTAGTGGTAGAAGTGCCACTGCAGAGATAGTCCCTTTTGGCCTAGGTGCCACTGCAGCGGCAGATCCTCTGCTGTAGTGGCATCACTATAGTGATAGAAGTGCCGATACTTCGATGAAAATGCAAAAAATTAGTTTTAAGTCATAAACTTTGTTTTTCATTCCCATTATTCCAAAAACTCATCCCAAGGGTAGGGAAAGCAATTTTGCACCAGTGTGTGGATTTTTATTTTTTTTCATTTTTGAGGTAGGATTCTTAATCTTCAAACATGAATTCACTCTCTTAGATCCTCAGGGTTGCAAGAATCAAGGCCTTAGTTGAAATTATGGTAAGCCCTATGTTTTTTATTTCATGGAATTGGTAGGGAATGGTTGTTTCATCATTTGTTATTGATCCTAGGGTGTTAGAAAATACTTTTCATGATAGAATTCATGCTTGTAAGCTAAAATATGGGGAATTCAAGAGGCTAAAGGGTAGAAAACCCTAGAATGATAAACTAGGTCAAGTTCATAGGTTGAATTTGAAGATTATGAGTTCCTAATGCTTATAAAATGTAAATTGTTTTGTTAAATCATGTGTATTTATTGGTTAATAACAAGAACGGGCAGAAATCAAAAGAAAGAGCAAGACTTTGGTGTAATATTATTTTGGGGCATGGAATTAAGGTAGGTTATGATTTGATAGTAGTAAAGACTTGTTGGGCTTTGTGCTTCTATGTGAGTTGAATGTATATGATTAGCTTTCTGGCATTACTTGTGATTATTGATTGTATCATGCATTGAGCATTGGATTTTGGGAGGATATTGAGCCATTATATGGATCAGGTGTCACACTGACACTATTATATTGATTGGGTGTCACACAGACACTATTATTGGATCAGGTATAATGCTGGTACTGGTACATGGACTTAGCTCATCCCTTATAAGTCATACCTGAGAATCCCTGCTGACTCTAGTATGTGTGTATATCTTGCATGCATGCAATCATCATTGAAAATGTATATATATTGTGATGACCATTGCTGAAAGAATCCGCCTAAGTATAATTGATGTTGTATACCTATATCCTGACGAGATGAAGTGTTATGACTGTACTTGTTTTTTAAACTAATTATGAGTTGTGTTTTGATTTCTTTTTACCTACAATTCACCTGCTTATATGTATGGTGTTGAGTTGAGTCAGCTAATGATGCCTACCAGTACTTAGTTATTGTATTGATACTACCTGTACTCTTCTTTTTGTTAAGTATAGAGCATGTTCCAGCATTTGAGATGAGACCTTAATTCTAGTTTGTGACTCAAACATCGATTCAAGGGTGAACACCATGTCCGGAAAGCCATTGGATCGTCTTCATGTTGTTCATGTCCTTTATTTCTGGAAAAAGACATTCCTTTTATTTCATATTCTTGATGTTATTTAGACCTTTTTTGGATATCTTTAGAGTTCTTGTATGGTGAATTTTGTGTCCCAATGATTGTAATAAGTAGATATAATTCTACACTCTCTTTTGATTGGTAATTGGTTAAGGGTTGGGTTAGATGGTTCTCCCATTGTAGAGTTAGGGTGGGTGCCACTCATGACCGATTGGGTCATGACAGTTTTATTCCTAGCTTTACCATATCCAGTTTTACTAGCAATATCCTTATATTTACTAGGTTGCAATGCCACAAAATAGTCAAGTATAAGATTAAGAGAATAAAACATATGAGGTAGAATCTGCTAAATAATCATATAATTAAATGAAGATGTTCAAACAATAGACATAACCCTAGAATTAAGGCTTTTATCCATACTTTATCTAATTAATTACATACGAATTAATTCATTAATAACAAAGAAATAATAATTTAATGATTAAATTTAGAAGAAAACCCTAGAATTGTGATGAATGTATTTTATATATTCTTCTATGCTGGTTTTCTCTTGAAGAATGTCAATTTTTATCTAAAGACACCCATGTATGGGTTTTATACTTTATAGAAATACCTTGGAGGGCCCACCAAGTCAGACTAGGAAAAATTAGAAATATGGATCTCATCTATGCAACCTTGTGTCGCGAGGTAGGTTCCTCGCTGTGGGCCTTGTCTTGTGAGATGCTTTTTATCACATTAGTTTTGTCTCCAGTAAGGGTCAAACTTTAGGGGTTGTATTTTGCACCACCCGTCCCCCTTGCAATCCAGCTTATTTGGATGTCTCCGTACCTCGTTTTGGGCTTCATTTTGCAAGATTTTTCCACTTTAACATCTATACTTTCTCAAATTTTAACTCTTTTAATATAGTAAGTGTAAAACATCATTCTTAAGCTCCAAATCATGTAATTGAGTGAAAACATAAAGTATCAAGCTAGAAAATACTCAAAACAATGATTAAATATGGGTTAAAACAGGCTAAAAAGAGTGTAAATTCACCCAACATCAATAGTAAGTTTAGTTATTCAAAAGCTAGTATTATATGTGGTAAGATTTATGCAAAATAATTTTTTTATTAATTGTAATATATTTAAAAAGTTATATATATATATATATATTACCATGAATCTATGCAATATCTGAGTGTATCTATATCGAGAAAAAATATATTTTTAATATTTTCATGTCCACTCCACGTGGAGGTGGGTATCACTTTCTAACTAAGCTATCCATTATATATAAAATTGGTGATATCATTCCTTTTATTTGGTCGATCAAAGTGACCGTTTTACTAGTTATATATATATATATATATTAAATACTATTGTAGTTTTTCTTCATTCCTAATTATCTAGTGGAAGAGGTATTTAGTTACTGCATAAATAAGTTGTGAGTATGTTAGAAAGAATTTGGTGATGTTATATTGAACATCGAAAGGAATTCTTAATAAAGCTTGGCGTAGTTTTCCTTAGATGGTGCATTGGTTAGAGGTTACTAGTTATTTTGTAGTTGTCTTTGTTGGAAGGTAAGAGTTTTATCCTTTTGATTTTGTTGTTAAAGTTGTTTTTTGAGTTCTTAGCTTCAAGCGAAGTCTTTATCTATTGGCTATTTGTAATACTTTTCTCTTTTGATTTAGAGGTGACCCCTTGTTATAGATTTAGCATGGTAATGTAGAAAGCTTCTTATAGTAGTGAGAGCAGGGATAAGGTATATAAAGGTTATTCTTTTTTTTTTTTTCATGATCCCTTAAGAATTATATTTTTGGGTCTATCATGCTATCAAAGAGTCGGTTGTTAGATGTCTCTAAATTGTTGTTTGTATTATTCTAATTTAAATCTCATATTTGGTAATGTTGTTTTGTGTAAAGTTGAGATGTAGGATGTGGTGTATATATTGTTGCGGTTATCAGGTTCTTTTGACAACTGAGTTGATCATGTTATTATGATGGTTGCATAGAAGAGGTACTACATACGGGATACATCTGGGGTTGTTATTTTGCATACATACATATATTATTCCTGGTGTTTCTACTTTTTGTACTCACACATTTCTTATATTTTTAAATACATAGTGATTTTGTCAGTCTGCATAGCAATATATATGCTTTTACATATCATGATGGTGTTATTAGCCCTCATAGAGATTTATGTGCTTTTAGATAATATGGTGGTACTGTCGGCCTGCATAGAGATTTACGTTGTTTTAGACAATATGGTGGTTTTGTTGGCCCAAGTAGCAATTTGTATATTTATTTTTTAAGAACTAGTATGGTGGATAAGATAATTGTTGTTGCATGATTTGCTTATTATTTGCCCATATACATACACATGACGCATATGTATTGCATTTAATGCCCTTGGGGCTGAGATTGGGGTGTATGCCTACACCACATGCATTTCATGCCATTGAAGATAGAATCAAGGTGTACGCCTACACCATTTTCATATCCTTTGAGGCTAGGGATCAGGGTGTACACCTACACCACATGCATTCATATCCTTGAGGCTGGAATTGAAGTGACTATGCCTATGCCACATGCATTGAATTATATAGCATTTCATATGGTTGCATATTGTTCTTTGAATTATTATTGTCAGGATTATGGGAGTGTCGCACCCGATTTTTCTCGCAAAAAGTAGGATTCAATGTGACAACTCTTTTTAGAAAAATTTAAAAAGAGAAGTGTTACCATCAAACTAATTAAGCTGTGATAGGGCACTATTCTACCACTAATTATGCCAAATAAACATATTTTTAGGTAGGTCTACGCAACTAGAAATTGGGTAAGGGTTGAAATTTCCTCAAAAGAAAGGTGTTAAGCACCTTTCGAGGTCCATAAATATGGATCCCGATTGAATTCATTTATTATGAGGATTATGCAATAAGCAAAGAGGATTGATTTTATTAAGTAAAGACTATGTGACTAAGCATGAAAACGCATTTTATAATTAAACGAGTAAATAAAGTCTATGTATGAGACCAATCATTAAATAATAATTTACACAAATAAGTGATAAGACATATGATTCATTAATATCATATAAGAGAGATGAAATAATTGAGAGAGTAAAATAAGGGATGGGGCCTAAGTATCTTATTAAGTAAATAAAGGGACGGACTCCTACCAATTTGGTTTTAGCAAAGTATATTAGAAGAGTGATTCGAAACACGATAAAAAAGTAACATGCAAATAGAGTATTGTATAGGCAAAGAAAAAGGGAACTAACCTGGTTGCTTCATTAATACAAGAATACTTCTCACTAGTATACATATCATACACAATGAAAAATACAAAGATGTGAGACTGACCTGTTGTGACATGCAAATAACAAATGAAAAATACAATAATTCGTGTAATCTTCATCTTTCTCGGATTTTGAACTCTAGAAAACCCTTTTACCTGGTAGTGTTAGAATAAACTACAGGTTGAGAAACCATGAATTCAAAATTAAATTAAGGCAATGATAAACTATAAAAAATTAAGAAAACTTGTTAGCAAAATATATGCCACCTTGGTTTCGATGGCGACTAAAACACAAGAGTTTTAAAATAAATAAGTGAATCAATAAAGTACAAAGTTAAATTTAAGAGAAAGAGGGAGAGTGGGATCAGGGTATGACAAGGCTGAAATGGGCCCAGTACAATGTTACTCCCTCTATTCCAATTTTAATGATCCGACTCTCTTAAACGCCTTAAAACAAGATGAAAAGAATTCTTAAAGAAACTTATTAAGAGTACTAAATAAAATATTTCATCATTTGAAAGTCATGTGAAGCTTAATATATATATATAGATATATAGATTGTATCAAAGCATATCGTTGATTTAGTATAGTAGTAAAAGTTGTCAAGTCTTTGAGACTTTTAAAAGAGTGCCATATGAAATAACAAAAGAACGGAGTAACGAGGTGCTTTATATTTTTAATAAAGCTATATGTGCTTCATATGAGAAGTAATCTATTGCTTGTATTTTTCATCATTATTTCTCAAATGTACCTGACTCCCGATGGGGTGACGACTCCATTTGAGCTCTGGTTTAAGCGTTGGCTCCTTCACTCTCATGGTTGGACACCAAGTGATGACATTTCATTATGATGTACATGTAAAAGTATTTAGAAAGGTGAGAGTATGTCTATTCTTAGTGTTTAACTAATTGAACAAAAATTAAACGCTAAAGTAATAAAGACTCTTAGTTAAAGTAAGCACATAAAAAGGAAAAAAGTTTGAAAAATGAGTGTTTTCAGGATTTTTTACTGGATATTAGGATTTGAGACAAATTTGTACATCATCTAGATCTTTTCGCATCTAATCAATTTATTCAAGCCTTACATATTGGCCTAGATCCAAAGTTACTTGGTCTAATTATTCCAGCCCGGACCAGTCAAACAATACTATAAGTAGTTTCTGGATTGGTTTGAGTATATTACGACTTAAACCAATCCAGAAATTAGATGGAACTAGTTAGCATTAAAAAAGTTAGAACTTCACGTTATTATATTATTAATGCCCAACATTTGGCCTAATTTATAACCATAAGAAAAAATGTTAACAGTAAATGCTCTTAATTTATTCAACAAACTTAGCAACCAACTCTTAACAATATAGGCTAATAGATAATCATGTAAACATTATATGAATAAGAAAACCATAGGGAACTCATCATTACATATCAAAACAATTAAGAGATCATGTCTCAAAGGCTTAAAATGGAAAAATTCATACTTGGATTGTCCTCGTTGTGAAAGATCAGTAAAATCAAAAATTGATTTCTGAGCTTAAGGTAACAAAATTTTATCTAATAAAATGATTCCAAGCATACTAATCTCAAAATATCAATAACGTGATAAGAACAAAAGTAAACTTCATCACTGATAACCATTGCAAAAACTTACTCCAAATACTTTTAAAATGGAATATAACGTAAGACATCAGAA
Source organism: Capsicum rhomboideum (assembly GCA_031232105.1). Lineage (NCBI taxonomy): Eukaryota > Viridiplantae > Streptophyta > Magnoliopsida > Solanales > Solanaceae > Capsicum > Capsicum rhomboideum. The sequence continues at coordinate 95,837,430 of CP124711.1, read as the reverse complement.
ACAAAAATTCTTAAGCACAAATCAATAATAAGATCAAGAGACGAACCTCAGAGAATAGAACTTTCTAATTAAAGTATTCCAACATGAAACGTACGACAAGAAATGGACATTTGATGGCACCTGACTTGCGACCTTCACTGAAATTCAACTAGGCAACTCAAACACAACTATTGTCGGTGCTTTGAGGATGAACCTACGATAGTATTCAAACTGATTTTATGGAGTTTGTGGTGATAGAATAATGGTGTCACGGTAGCTATATGGAGTATTTGTGGCTTGTTGCAATGGAGTTTTGGGGCAATGGAAATGATGATCTGGTTAGAATCTACTAGGAATTTAAAAATAAGAAAGAAGGAAAGAAACTATTGAGAATTAAAGAAAGAAATATCAGCAATTTAACAACTAATAAGAATAATTAGCAAAATGACATTAAGTGAATACATGGAAATGGGGTATCATAATTGGAAAGGAAATTGGGTTCTGATTAGGTTAGTTACTGTGAAAAATGATTTGCTAGATACAAATTACTAAGTAGGAGATTAATTTAATAAAATCAATAACTACAAAGCGAAAATATAGTGAGTAGCTGTGAACATCAGCATGTATTTGGTGTTTTTTTTAGAAATGGTACACGAGTGAAAACTATAACGAGAAAATTTAATTCACTTGATCAAGTCGGAGGGACAATAAATACAAGAGTAAAAAATATTTTCTTATAAAAAAAAGAGTGATAACAATATTAGTGAAATTGATAAAAAAAATTAACTTTATATTGCGATAAAAATTGGTAGGAAAATATGATTGATATATTAATAAAATAGAAGCTAAAAGAGATAATTATTGAGCAAGGAACGTTGATGTCGTAGCCAATTCTGTCCAACATAGGGAATCGGTCTTTTTGGAATAAGAAGAAGTGAGATAGAGTTGTGAAAATTTTGTGGCCAAAACTTCAGTTTCAAGTCGCCTACATATCTCTGGTTTTACGAAAATTAGGCCATATTTAGTTCTAGATTTAAGAACGAACGAGATTCCTAAAAATAGTTAAAGATACGGTATACATGCAATAATAATGGTAGTAGGGGCTGATGAGATTGAAGTGGATAGTATTGGATGCTACGCTGTAAATTAGAAGTATGAAAAATGAAAGGTGATGTGTTTCAAGCTATACTGAAATGGCCCGGAGATAAGCAAAATTATATCTCAAAAACAGGAGGAAAAGTTGCTCCCATTTGTAGCTCATTTTTCCGTCGTTACCTACTTTTACTAGATAAAATGGTTAGAGCATGTAAATCAAATAAATGATAAATACACTGTTGTAGATATTAAACATGATGCAATTTTCCATTTAGACCATAAACATTTGCTTTCATACGGTAAGGATGATGTCTTAATTTATGATGCCTTTAGATCATGATAAGTAGAAAGTAAATTCTAAGGTGGTGAAATGAAGTTCTCAGGCCATAAAGATGACGCCTTTTGACTATGATGCCTTCGGAGCATGATAATCAAAAAATAAATCTTAAGACCATGAAATGATATCCGCAGGCCATAAAGATGATGCCTTTAGACTGTGACACCTTTGGAGCATGATAAACGAAAAGTAAATCCTACGGCCATGAAATAATGTTTGCAGGCCATGAAGATGACGCCTTTAGACTATGATACCTTCAAATAATTATATGATGATTAAAGAAAGAGTATCTATCTTGAGTAGCATAATGTGATGTCGAGTGATTTGAGTAGGTTGTCCTGTAGTAGTCTGATGCGATGCAACAACTTAATTCAATACACTTCGTGTACTTGTTGTAGATTCTGTGGGTGCATTACGATATAGATCATGTGGGTGTAATGCAATGTAGATTCTATAGGTGCAATGCAATATAATTGCCGAGCTCGATGCATATATTTTATAGGCAATGCAATGTAATTGCCTAGTTTGATACCGAGTCTTTCATTGCAAAATAATTGCCGAGCTTGATGCAGAGTTTGTCAATTCAAAGTATTGCCAAATTTTATGCTGAGTCTTTCAATGCAATATAATTACCAAACTTGATGCAGAGTCTGTCAATGTAATGTATTGTCGAGTTTAATTCTAAGTCTGTCAATGCAATGTAATTGTCGAGCTTGATGCAGAGTCTAATAATGCAATATGATTATGCCGAGTTTAAAGTTGAGTCTGTCAATGCAATGTAATTATGCAAAGTTTGATACTGAGTTGTCACGACCCAATTTCTGAGTCATGATGGCACCTACCAAAAAAGACCAATAAGCAAGCCAAGCCCTAGCCTGGGGCGAGAAGCGACAGGCCAAAAGGAGGGATCTCATAAGAAAGGAGATGGAGCAAAACTACTACCATCCACATGCTACGAATGTAAAGACAAAGGAAGTATACATATCGGGACAAAAGGAAGAGGATAGTAGATAACTCTAAAACCCCTCCCAAGACCTGATGAGGTCAGTACAGGAGCCACTATTAGACATACCCAGAATACAAGATAGAAACCAAAAATAAACAACATATATACAACAGTCTCGGATCCAAAAGACTATACATCAAAGATGGAGTGGGATCTGCCTCGGACGTCGATAAGCTTCCCCTACTTCGAAATCAGTACTGAGAAGAAAGTCACGTCACGGCTGTCGGCTAGTGCCTGGATCTGCATTGGGAAAAGTTGCAGAAATGCAGTATGAGTACCAGAGCAATGGGTACTCAGTAGGCATCATCGGCCGATTAAGCTCAATATAACATAAACAACCTGAAGTACGAGGGTGCATGCTAAGTTCGGGTATAACTGATAAGTAAATGCGATACTGAATAATAAGTAAGTAACTGCGCACTGAACATATAAGTCAAACATAACCCAACTGGGGCGCCATAAGCCCGCTAGGCACACAGAAGAATACAATACCCAGACTAGCCCCCATAAACCGACGGGACACACAAGAATAGTAAATGTATAGTCACCAGTGTCTTGAAGCTGTATCAGTATCCAGTAATCACAATAACTAATGGAGCGCACCGGGCTTGAACCGGCACCAATGGGTAATAACAAGAGGCCAGACGCCGGAATCAAACTGAGTACAATGGGTAATAACAATAGGCCACATATATATTATATCTTCTAGACTCAAACTGGAACTCAGAGAACAATAGTATCATAATCATGGTACCCAGTACCAAAACTCATAGTGCATCTCAACCCGGGGTCGGACTCGAATTGGGACACCCAATAGTCAATACCCAAGATCATCATACCTGAATCAGTAGCCGGAATCGAATCGAAACTCATCATAGCCAATAACAAGAACAGAACCCAATGCCACATCATAACCAACAAACAAGGAAACATGCTAGTCCTAGGCCGAAGTTGAAATATAGGCAAATGAGCTAACCAATCATATGCTACAAGGTAAGTTTTCGGGTTCTCCTAGGTCAAAAGTCTACTATCATGCATCATCTAAGTCACTCCGGGTATCAAGAGTAGCTTATGGCAAGGCGGGTCCCAATTCCAAGCCAAGACCAGTAATCCTGATCAAGTGCGGTGCTATCAGGGACTAAAAGACTAAACAGGCCAATCGGGTATAATCAGGGTGACTCAATCCTATCACAAGTACAACAGGTCATACTAGGGCTTAACTAAGCCCAAAGATATCACAGTTCTGATAAGTCAACAAAAAGGGTAATGGGGCCCACTACCAGGTCCCAAAAACTAAGTCTGGTTATACCTGTCTAAATCTGGGCTAAGTCTATCTAAGTATAGACTAGGGTCCAACAATAACATTCCCCAACCAGTAACAACAACAACCATACTATCCGACCCGAAATAGGTCATCTGTGGAGTACCACAAGGATAACAGGTCTGGAATGTATCCGAATAGCCCTATCTAGCCTAGAAGGCATAAATCACAGCAAACCACCACCAAGCCTATGGTACCATCCCACAACACCAGCACAATAGCATACATATTCACATATAAGCCCAATCTAAGGGTAAAGAAAACCTAGCCTACCTGGACGCCGCCATAAGCCTGCAAAAGAACCCGCTAAGCTGGAGCCTTCCCCTTTTGAGAGGCTTCTAATTGCTGCCACACTATCAAAATGGTAAAATAGATGTCAAAACATAACCAATGATACCCATGTGTCACTAGGTCAAAAAATGACCGGACAACTCACATGGGGCTAGCTTGTGAAATCTGCCAAATCAGAACTGTCACAGTGTCCCAACTCTCACTGTGACCAATAGTCATTACATCTACCTTATCATCTAAGCTTAATACATAACTAAAATACCAATAAAATACTAGCAAATCCAATGGAAACATAAATGACCGTAAAACTGAGAAAACATGCTGTGAAAATGTCGAGAACGAAGCTTCAAACACAAATATGTAAGTGTCCAAGCTTGGACCTTGCTATATAAGCCTATATAAGAGCTTAAAGCTCTGAAAATGGTGATTCTATGATGTTTGTACGTGTTAACATGAGAGAGAAGATGAATTATGTATTTATAGCCAATGCAGGGGTGCTAAAGTGCCTTAGCCTAGCCTGCCTTGGACGTTAAAGCACTCCTAGGGCCGCTTAAGTGTTTGGCACTAAGGCGTGCCTATGGCCACTTAAGCGCATGGCCAATGCCAAAAATGGCTAAGTCTCTGGAAACTTCGACCAAGTGTCTGGGACCGATCCGGAGTCCCGTGCATGCAAACAAACTATACTAACTAACTAATTTTTATGCTCTAGCCTCAATAGCACTGTCAAAATTTCCATCAAGGTAGTTCTAAATAAAACTGGGGCCCACGCCCCAAGCGATGACTCGACTTTAGCCAATAGTCAACCTATAACCCAAAACAAGTTCGGGAATCTCAAAACCCAACCAAAGGTTTACCCAAACTAAAGTCGACATTTCGGATTAGATGAAACAGTCAAAAATGGAATTCAAGGCCGTTTAACGGGGGTTTAGGCCCATGAGCCATACCTGACTACCAAAAAATTTATCATAGTAAAGTGACTCTAAAAGTCAAACGAACTGCTACGTAATCGTACTACCTGTCCCACAAGTCATACACGACCTGGGGAAGTCATGGAAAGGCTCTAAACATCATAAACATGCGTAAACACTGGGAATGACCTGGAGGGTCATTATAGTATCCACTACTAAAAGGGATTTTCGTCCGCAAAAGTAAAGAATAAGTGCATACCTGAAAACGTGAACAAGTAGGGATACTGGGCTGGCATATAACGCTCAAGCTCCCAAGTGGCTTCCTCAACTGGACAGTGATGCCACTATATCTTAACCACAAGAATGTCCCATGAGTGTAATCGTCTGACATTTCTGGACAAAATAGACACAGGCTCCTCTACAAATGCTAGCTTCTCGTCTAAAAGAATCAATTCCCACTGTAGCACATGCAACTCAACCAGAATGTATTGTCGCAGCATAGAAACATGAAACACTGGGTTAATAGCTCAAAATACCGGAGGAAAAGCTAACACATATGCTACTTCCCCAACTGTTCGAAGAATCTCAAAGGGTCCAATATATCTGGGATTAAGATTGCCCCTCCTACCAAATCGCATCATGCCCTTCATGGATGATACTCATAAGAAGACTCTATCACCAACTCTGAATCTCAATGGACGACGTCTATGGTCAGCATAACTCTTCTATCTACTCTGAGCTATACGTAGCCTGTCCTGAATAACTCAAACTCGGTCTAAAGATTCACTAAGCAAATCTGTGCCGCGAGGACTAATCTCCAAAATTTCAAACCAACCAACAGGAGACCGACACCGTCTACCATACAAAGCCTCAAATGGAGCCATCTGAATGTTAGAGTGGAAGCTATTATTATATGCGGACTCTGCTAAAGGAAAGAACTGATCCCACTAACCCCCAAAGTCTAACACACTAGCACGGAGAATATCTTCTAATACCTAAATAGTCTGATCTGACTTCTCATTGATTTGAGGATGAAATGCAGTACTAAGGTCCACTTGAGTACCCAACTCCTCTTGGAAAGCCCGCCAAAAATTGGAGGTAAACTGAGACCCTTGTTCTGAGATAATAGATATTGGTACTCCATGTAGGCGAACCACCTCCTGAATATATACACGAGCTAATCTTTCAGCACTGTAGGAAACTTGAATAGGGATAAATTACGCCATCTTAGTCAACCGGTCTACAATGACTCAACTACTATCAAAATCGTGAGACGTACGAGGTAATCCACCAACGGAATCCATGGTGATTCGTTCCCACTTCCACTTGGGAATGGGCAACTGCTGCAGCAAACCATTGGGTCTCTAGTGTTTGGCCTTTACCTGTGATAACATAGGAATCGAGCCACCAACTCAGAAATATCTCACCGCATACCACTCCACCAGTAGTGCTGTGTCAGATCTCGGTACATCTTAGTTGTCCCGGGGTAAATAGAGTATCTAGAACTATATGCCTATCTCAAAATCAAAGGAATCAAGCCTCCAACCCTCGAAACACATACACGACCATCATATCTCAGTACACCATTAGAACCCAAGGTAGCCCTCTGGAACTCACCTCTCACTACCCGCTCTCACATATCACGAAGTTCACTTTCCTTAAACTGTCGACTCTGAATCTACACTAACAAAGTAGACCTCACCTAAACACAAGAATAATCCTCCTAGGATCAGAGATATCCAAACACACCATCGAATAAGCTAAGGACTGAATGTCTAAAGCCAAGACTACTGAGAGACTAGAATGAAGGCTAAGCTACCTATCGACGCTGCCTCGAATTAAGATCCCTCTAATTCATAAGATGCTGAAGACTGCGATGATCAGTATAAATCTCACAATGAACTCCATACAAATAGTGCCTCCAAATTTTGAGCGCAAATACTATCGCTGCCAACTCCAAGTCATGAGTAGGATAATTACGCTCGTACACCTTTAGCTGTATCGATGCATAAGCAATCATGCTACCTTGCTGCATCAGAACATAACCCAAGCTGACACTAAAAGCATCACAGTAAAAAGTGAAACCCTCACCCTCAACTGGAAGAGTCAACACAGGAGCGAAAGTAAGTCGGTCCTTGAGCATCAGAAAGCTCGCTTCATAATCAACCACTAAAACAGGGAACTCCTTCCTAGTCAATCTGGTCATAGGAGATGCAATAGATGAGAAACCCTCAATAAATCATTTATAATGAACTACCAACCCAACAAAACTGTAAACTTCAGTAACCGACGTGGGTCTAGACCAACCTCGAATAGTTTTAATCTTTGATGGGTCTATCATGATATCGTGTTTGGACGCAACATGCCCCAAGAAAGCTACAGAATCAAGCCAGAACTCACACTTTGAGAACTTGACATAAAGCCGATGATCTCTCAAAGTGTGAAGCACAATCCTCAAATGTTGCTTGTGTTCCTCGCTACTTCTCATATAAACCAAGATTTCATTTATAAACACAATCACAAAGGAGTCCAAGTACAACCTGAATACATGATTCATCAAATCTATGAAGGCTGTCGGGGTATTAGTCAATCCAAAAGACATTACCAAGAACTAATAATGGCCATAACAAGTCCTAAAGTCTATCTTAGGGATGTTTGCCGCCCTAACTCTTAACTGATGGTAACTAGATCTCAGATCTATTTTTGAGAACACTTCTGTGCCTTGAAGCTGATCAAATAAATCATCGGTACGAGGCATAGGATACTTATTCTTCACTGTCACCTTATTCAGCTGCTTATAATTGATACACATACGTATAGACCCATCTTTCTTCTTTACGAACAGAACGGGAGCACTTCACAGAGATTCACTTGACCTGATAAAACTTTTATTTAGAAGATCCTTAAGTTGATTACTCAACTCCCTGAGCTCTGCAGGATCCATACGATAAAGAGACATGGAAATATGTCGGTTGCCCAGCTAGAGGTCATTAATAAACTCTATATCATGCTTCGAAGGAAGGCCAGGTAGGTTAGTGGGGAATACATAAGGAAACTCATGAACAATAGGGACAGAGTCAAGCAACGGACTCTCAATACTAGAATCCTGAACATAAGCAAGGAATGAATCACATCCCCTCGACATCAATCTACATGCCCGAACATATGAAATAATCCCCGTCAGTGTGCGGTTAAAAGAACCCTGCCACACCACCGAGGGTACACCAGGCATGGCTAAGGTAATGGTCTTGCCAAAATAATCCAAGACTGCAGGATGAAAAGACAACCAGTCCATGCCCAGAATCACATCAAAGTCTACCATGGCCAATACAATAAAATCAACCTGAGTCTCAAACTCCTGAACAGTCACCAAACAAGATCTATTTACCCGATCCACTACTAAGGAATCACCAACAGGGGTAGATACACGTAAGGTTACAGATAATAACCCAGAACATAAGCCCAACTGTGGTGCATAATAAGTAGATACATAAGAAAACGTGGATCTGGGATCAAATAATTCAGAAGCTAGATGATAGCATACGAAAATTATACTTGTATTCACAACATTCGAAGCTTCAGCTTTCGGCCTAGCCTGTACGACATACAACTAATGTTGACTACCACTAGCCTGAGCACCGACTTGACCACCAGTCTGACCTCCCTACACTCTACCTCAGGAACCCTGGGGACCACCCCAATGACCCTGTGCACCACTTTTGCCTGCTAGCGGTATAGATCTGATGGGCTGTGCCAACTGACCTGAAGGCTCAATCACCCTGCACTGAGGACACTAAATCAAAACATGCCAAAACAACTATTTAAGAAAATAAATAAAGGGAAAAGGGAAGAGGATTAACATGCCTAATAGAAATAAATCAAAAGATTCCAAAAACAACTATTTAACTAAACAAATAAAGAAAAGAAAGAGGATTAACATGCCTAATAACAATAAATCAAAAGATGCTAAAAATAACTATTTAAGGAAACAAATAAAGGGAAAAAAGGCATGGGGGTAATCATGAAAAGGAATAAACACAAAAATAAAGTGCATACAAATAGAAATAAAGAAAAAAATCCCAAATAACAGATGCATTCATAATGGTTAGAACCTAAGTATCCCAACCGAGTCGTCATGCTATCGCGCCCCATTTTCTCTCAAAAAGTGGGATTCCTCTTTTTAGAAATACTTAAAAAAGAGAACAGTCGCCACCTAACTAATTAAGATGCGTTAGGGCACCATCCTACCACTAATTATGCCAAATAAATATATTTTTAGGTCTACACAACCAGAATTTGGATAAGGGTTCAAGTTACCTTAACAGAAAGGTGTTAAACACCTTTTGAGATCCACAAATGTGGGTCTCGGCCGAACTCAATTATTATGGGATTATCTAATAAGAAAAGAGGATTGATTTTATTAAGTAAAGACTATGTGACTAAACATGGAAATATATTTTATAATCAAACGAGTAAATACGGTCTATGTATGAGACCGATCATTAAATAATAATTAAGACAGATAAGTGATAAGACATGTGATTCATCAATATCACATACGCGAGACGGAAGAATTGAGAAAGTAAACTAAGGGATGGGCCTAAGTATATCATTAAGTAAATAAACGGACAGACTCTTACCAGTTTGGTTTTAACAAAGTATATCAGAAGAGTGATTCGAAACACGAAAAGAAAAGTAACATGCACATAGAGTATTGTATAGACAAAGAAAAAGGGAACTAACCTGGTTATTTCTGCAATACAAGAGTACTTCTCACTAGTATACATATCATACGCAGTGAAAAATACAAGAGATGTGAGACTAACCTTTTGTGACGCGCAAATAACAAATGAAAAATACCATAATTCGTGTAATCTTCATCTTTCTCGGATTCTAGACTCTAGAAAGCACATTTAATTGGTATAATTAGAACAAACTAAGGGTTGAGAAACTATGAATTCAAACTTAAATTAAGGAAATGATAAACTACAAACAATTGAGAAAACTTGTTATCAAAATATATGCCACCTTTGTTTCGGTGGCGATCAAACATCAGGTTTTAAAATAAATAAGTGAATCAATAAAGTACAAAGTTAAATTTAAGATACAGAGAGAGAGAGAGAGAGAGAGAGAGAGAGAGAGAGAGAGAGAGAGAGAGAGAGAGAGAGAGAGAGAGAGAGAGATCAGGGTATGACAAGGCTGAAATGGGACCAATATGATTTTACTCCCTATATTCTAATTTTAATGATCGACTCTTTTAAATGCCTTAAGACAAGATGAAAGAAATTCTTAAAGATACTTATTCAAGAGTACTAAATAAAATATTTCACCATTTGAAAGTTATGTGATTATTAATATATATATGTATGATATATAGATTGTATCAAAGCATGTCACTGATTTAGTATAGTAGTAAAAGTTGTCAAGTCCTTGAGACATTTATAATTATGACATATGAAATAAGAAAAGAACGGAGTAACGGGGTGCTTTATATTTTTAAGAAAGCTCTATGTGATTCATATGAGACGTTAGTTATTGCCTATATTTTTTTCATCATTTCCTGAACGTACCTGACCCCCGATGGGGTAACGACTCCATTTGAGGTTTGCTTCAAGTGTTGGCTCCTTCACTCTCATGGTTGGACTCCATGTGACTAAATTTCATTATGATGTACATGTAAAAGTATTCAAAGAGGTGAGAGTATGTCTGTTCTTAGAATTTAACTAATTGAATAAAAATTAAGCGGTAAAGTAATAAAGACTCTTAATTAAAGTAAGAACATAAGAAGGAAAAGAGTTGGAAAAATGAATGTTTTCAGATCTTTTTTTTACTAGACAATAGGATTTGAGACAAATTTGTACATCATCTAGCTCTTTTGCATATAATTAATTTATTCAAGTCGTACATATTGGTCTAGATCCAAAGTTACTTGGTTTAATTATTCCCGCCCGAACTAGTGAAACAATACTATAAGTAGTAATATACTCAAACCAATCCACTAAATTAGATGGAACTAGTTAGCATTAAGCAAGTTAAAACTTCACATAAACCTCATTATATTATTAATGCCCAATATTTGGCCTAATTTATAATCATAAGAAAAAATGTTAACAGTAAATGCTCTTAATTTATTCAATAAACTTAGCAACTAACTCTTAACAATATAAGCTAATAGATAATCATGTAAATATTATACGAATGATAAAACCACAAGGAACTCATTTTTCAAGATCAAAACAATTAAGAAATCATGTTTCAAAGGCTTGAAATGGAAAAACTTATACTTGCATTGTCGTCGTTGTGAAAGATCTGTAAAATCGAAAATTGATTTCCAAACTTCAAGTAAAAGATTATTTTCTAATAAAATGATTCCAAGCATACTAATATCAAAATTTTAGTAACATGATACACACAACAGTAAAGTACATTACTGATGCCCATTGCGAAAACTTACTCCAAATATTTAAAAAATGGAATATAACGCAATACATCAAACACAAAAAAATTTAAGCACTAGTCAAGAATAAGATCAAGAGACGAACCTCAGAGAATAGATCTTTGTAATTAAAGTATCCCAACAGCAACATAAGACAAGAAACTGACCTTTAATGACACCTGATTTGTGACCTTGACTGAAATTCTAAGCAACTCAAACTTGATAGTTTGTGCTTTGAGAATGACCTGATAGTATTCAGACTAATTTCATGGCATTTGTGGTGATGGAATAATGGTGTCGCGGTAGCTATATGGAGTATTTGTGGCTGGTTTCAATGAAGTTTTGGGACAATAGAAATGATGATGTTTTGAAGTTGTTACATTGTTTTTGTGTGGAGGAGGAAGCTTGGGTTTATGGAAGCAACGAGAAGAAGCTGGGATTGTTGGTGTAGCTATTGTGGTGTTACATAGATGAACTTCTTCTTCATTAGTGTATTGTTTTTTTTGTTTGTTTGTACAAGTGATTTTTGTTTAGGAAGAAATAGCTACGGTTCTCCCCCTCTATTTGCTCTAGGATTAGGTTCTTATGAAGGGGAAAAGAAAAGAGACGTTGGGGAGGGAAGTAAAATAGGAAAAGAATGATTTAATGGAGTAATTTTTGTAAGTGATATTTGTCCTTGATTTGGTTAGAATCTAGTAGGAATTTAAAAAAAGAAAGAGTGAAAGAAAATATTGAGAATTATATAAAGAAATATCAACAATTTCACAACTAAAGAAGAATAATTAGCAAAAAGGCGTTAAATGAACACAAGGAAATGGGGTATCTTAATTGAAAAGGAAATGGATTTCGGATTAGGTTAGTTACTATAAAAAATGATTAGCTAGATACAAAAATGGTAAGTAGGAGATTAATTTAATAAATGAATAGCTACAAAGTGAAAATATAGTGAGTAGGCTGTGAACGTCAACATTATTTGATGCATTTTTAAGAAATGGTACACGAGTGAAAACCATAACGAGAAAACTTAATTCGCTTGATCAAGTCGGAAGGAGAATAAATACAAGAGTAAAAAACATTTTCTTATAAAACAAAGAGTGATAATAATAATAATAGAGAAATTGGAAAAAAAAATTGGCTTTATATTGTAATAAAAATTGGTAGAAAAATATGATTGATATATTAATATAATAGAAGCTAAAAGAGATAAATTTGAAAAAAGAGGGAAAAAATTGTGTGTCAATAGGGGGGCCTTAGTGTATTATAGGTACTATAGTGATATAAGACGAGTTGGTAGTAGGTAGATTTGGTTGTTGGTTGTCATCAATAGTCTATTCGTATTGTAGTTTCTACAGTCAGGGGATCTAAGGTAGAGACACTTAATTTTCCATGAACATCCTCTTAGTTGAGGCACTTGAGCAGATGACTAATTACACAAAGTTCACGAAGGATCTTGAAATGAAGAAGAGGACCGTTAGTTTTGAGTTTTGACTGACAATTTGCACCACTGTAGTGCAATAGCTTCCCGTTCTCTTGTGTAGAAAAAGGAGGACCCGGGGGCTTTTACTAAAATTTGATGTTGATCCAACAGGTAATATGGCTAGAAGCTAGGTCAATACGATTATTTAAACTATTAATCTATTATTTCCAAAGAGGAGAATTCTAGTAAACAGTAACAATTTGTAAAATCAAGTAACAAGTAACAATTATTGAGAGTTTGTTGTGTTGTAATCAATCAGTGAGAATGGACAAGGATAGTGTTCCCCATAATTTCATAACACAGTAAGCATAACGTACTAGTGATCTATTTCGATTCTTAGAATGCAAAATTGGTAAGTTAGGTTCACCTAAATGGCTGGTCACCTCTATTAGATGAATATCCTCAGTCTCCTGTTAAGTCTATGAGTATTTATTTTATTAAACTTACCTTTGATCTCGGATTAGCTATCCATGGACAAGGCTCAAGCTATTAGATGAGGGTTGATAGCCTTAAATATTTGTTGTTAATTTTTTTTTCTTAATCTTAACCTCCATGGTAAAGCCAGTAAGAATTAAGGTGAGTTCTAACATTTGCAACCGTTAAAAAGTAATCAATACGAAGAGATGAACAATACATGCATGAACACCATTCAAGAATCACTAAGTAATTTAACATACTTTATTAATTCATCATCGTTTCCATAACCCTAGAAAAGGGATTTAGCTACTCATTTTCACAAGATTACAATAACAGTTTATAGAAGAAATCATCATTATAAACTTACGAGTTAAGTAGAAGAAATCCAAAATCTTGAATTATTAAAGAGAGCTTAATAATCTAGAATCAAAGTGTGAATAATCTCCAAAAACCAAAGAATACTTGAATCAAATGAGTACAATCTTTTTCTTAGGATAAAGGGTGTGTAAACTATAAAAAACCTAGGAAAGGTATTTTTAGCCTAAGCAAAACCTATCCCAAACAAACTAGAAAAGTAGGCTCGTCAACTATTCATGCTCTGTGGTTTGATTTTACGACCCGTGGTTTGGAATATGGCCTTCGTGGTTTAAAATCAGCTTCAAGTTTCCATGATTCAAGGTACAATCTGTTGTTTCAAAGTCCAGAATTTGGTTTAAAATTAGCTTCAAGTTTCCACGAGTCAAGGTACGATCTGTGGTTTCAAATTCCAGAATTCCTTTTTTTAGCTCTTTCTTTTCACGCTTCTCAAAACAAGTCACCATGGCTCGTGGTTTACTTTCCACGGTTCGTGGATTGTCCTTGTACTATTTGAGGCTGATTATTCGATCTTCTGGATCTTAACTCTACAAGGAAAAAGATGACCCATCCTTTTAAAGTACGACACGTACTGAGTTCCTATATGCCACAATTGGTCTGTTTCAGCATATTTTTTGCTTTTTTCATTCTAGGACCTGTTTTCTTGTACAAACACATAAAATACATCAGACAAAACAAAATTTACTCAAGAACATAAATAATTTCCATGTTTAAAGCATCGAAAGTACAATAAACTCATGGTACATCAACACCCTCAACTTAAAAAAATTATTTGTCCTCAAGCAACAAAAATCTATACTATCACGACGCTTAAGAAAAAGTAACCTAGGCATTCTACAACACTCACATGATATTGGGCAACACATTTTTCACACATTCATCCCCACTCCTTGCATTCACAACACAAAACAGTTGTTCCCCGTCAAAAAAGATTAGCTAACACAATAGGCTTAATGGATAACATTATGATATCAATGGAAAACCATCCATGCACAAATGACAGTCACTTCTAACAATAAGCAGTCACCAATATTCTCCTAGTGTCCCACACGTATATGACTAATGAAAACTAGGACTAAACTAATAAGCTCTCTCTCATAAAGAAGTTCCAATAATATACACACAATACCATAGGCTTTACCTTATTTCCTACACCTCAGTTTTCAGACAGTTGGATTAGGATCACTATAGGTCTTTGCTCGACTTGTAATGTAGGCTTGGGGATAGGTAAGGTGTATTTGAGATAGTGACTAAGTCCTTCTTGACACTACACTAATGATTCTCCACTTTTAACCAATTCATTTCCTCCCTTTCCTCCTTTTATTTCTATCAACTACGAGTGCGGCATTATTTCAATCCTACTTCTTTTTTTCAATTTTTTTATTTTCTTTTTCTCTTTCTTTTTTCTTTTTTCAACTTGTTCAGCACATCCTACACCCATTTTCCCCCTTTTTTTTTTAATAATAGGTCTTTTATTTTCATACCCAACTCTTCTTCTCATCTACCCTACAGTAGTCACCCTCAACTTATGTGATTTGCCTAAGTTGATGTGCACAATGTCCGAGGAGGGACCAGGGCTAAAATAAAGGATGAAATATAAAATCAAGAAGGTTATTATGCTAATCAACAAAAAAGGTCAGTTTAGGCTCAAACATAGGGATCAAGGGATTATTATATTCTTTGGATGGTAATTTAGGCTAAGTGGAATGTAATAAAAAATGGTCTATGATCCTTTCTTGACCAACAATCCTACAACCTTGACGAGACTAATGGGGCAAGTTCTAAATTGCACATATAAAGTAAGAACTAAAGTAAATTCAGCTCACACACACATGGCACGGAGTTATGCTATTGACCATTAGTTATTTAGTTCATGCCCTAGCTTAAGCTACTGTTATCTCATCCATATACACAATGTCACACAAAGAGCCACAAAGGTTAACATCAAAGCAATGAAGCACACACACAAAATTAGGAGGGGTATTCATTTTTTCAAATTCTTCAAAATGATTTTTTTGCCACACTTTACTGCCACTGCACTAAGTACTCTTATTTTCTTCTACTTAACATAAAAAAATCACAACCAAGAAAAACACACAAAAAAAGTTAAAAATCCTACAGACGTCAATTTTACTAAATAACACATGAGGGAAAAGAAACATGGCAAGAAAAACTATCAAGCAGTGAGACAGGCCCATAAGTACCCCACCACATAAAATATGCATGCAGTGTCCCAACGGATAGTATGAAAATGAAGTACTAGAGGTAGCTCGTACCTGTGGAGCCCCGGGCACTTTGATTTGGTGAATCAATGTGGGCTGCAGGTGCAACCCCATGCTCAACAATAGTGGCGTCGGTGGTGGCCAACATACTGAATGTATCAATATTAGTGTCATTGGTCCTCATGACCCAACTTCTCAGGTCATGATGACACCTAATTTAACCCACCAATAGGTAAGCCAAAACCATAGCCCACAATAGCTATAACCTAACTAGGCCCCCATAATCCGAAAAGGCACACACAAAGAGAAATAAATCCATCCGAGCTCCCATAAGCACGGTGGGTACAAGAAAAGAGAAACTAAAGCATGGATCAAATAAAATAGTGATGAAAGTAAAACGAATCAAGAAGTGCGATATGTGTTCCATGCATTCTTCCCCTAGCCATAACCATAAATCTTACCGGTCTCCACCGAATTAGAAATTTCCAATCTCATGTCCATATAGTAATGAAAACAAATGTCAGACTTAAATCAAAACTTATAAACAATGACAATATACATATGCCGAACTAGAACCAGAACTCATAGGTAATACTCAGTATACAGATACAGGATTGAAACCGAAACTCATAAGCAACAACAATATATAGATGTCAGACTCAAACCAAAACTCATAACTGAAGCATTAGGTAGTTGTATCGTAGAATTTTAGCCCATCTTAAGTCCATTTAGTCATAAATTCCAAATTTAGATGGCCCAAATTGTTAAGGAGAAATAGATTCCAATTAATAAGCCAGAAAACACGATTTAAGGTCAAATACTACTCTACCCATGGTAACGAAGCTAAATAAGCACATAGTGATAACTAAGTCAACCCAGACACAGGTAATAGCCTGAGGAAGAAGTTATGTGCTCATTTAGGTCTAAAAGAGTGTCATTCTAAGCATCCTATTTTAAAAACAATAGTGGGGGCCCACTACCAAACCCCCAAACCACAACCTAAAGTAGAAACCTACCCAAACCTAAGCTAAGGATTCTGAATCCCATCCCAAGGCACTAAATGAGCTAAGTATAGTCCTAGAGGATAATCAAAGGCTAACATAAGAGAAAACAGGGCCGAATCATACCCAAAAAAGGACTCTAATTGGCTAATAGAATCAATAACCGCTAAAATAATTTTCGGGCCATAAGAACCCACCAACAACTAAATAATATCATACTAATGTCATAAGAAAGCAAAGTCTAGAAGAAAAGTAAGCTTAGCCTACTTGGACGCCACTAAAATCATGCAAGGAACCTCTACAATGGGGATTTTCCCTTTTGAGAAGCCTCCGAACGCTGCCACGTTATCAAATAATGTTCTACATATTAAGACGAGAATATCGATACCCATATTGTATATTTATGCTCCGAGTCAGAAATTGAGCTAAAAATTCCCCATGGGGCCTTCTTGCGAAATCATAAAATTGAAACCGTGGCAGCATCCCTTTTAGCTCAAAGATTATTTGCCCCCCAAATTGGGTGTAATCCGAGCCCGAAAATAGCCCCAAACAGTTCCAACACTAAGCGATAAAATCAAGAATTAATCAAACTGGAAAATAAATCAGAAACTCATGAAATAACGATAAGAAATAGATCACTATAATACCTTCAACTCAATCCCAACACCAATTTAAGATTTTGCTACTATTTTGAGATCCCAAGGTCTCTAATGGAGGTTTTACACTTACAAATGATAGCTGAAATTTAAGGGAAAAGAAATATATATAACACTAGCGATGACCGCTTAAGTGACTAAATGACTACTTTAACGGTCACCGCTTAAGATCTAAGAGGGACACTTTAGCGAACCTTGCCAAGATGGCCAACCTCTACTTAAGCGGATGCATCAACAACTTGGTACTAGCCAATTTTGCTGAGTCCTCACGGACTCCGACTGGGTGCTTGAGATTCATTCGAACCCCCGTGCATGCAAACAAACTATGGTACCCTAGAAAATTTGGCATTTTCGACTCAATGGAACGATCAAAATTCCTATTCAAGGTTGTTTCAAACGAACCCCATACCAAAGAATCCATTTTTACCAAAATCCAACCAATAGCCCAAAATGAGTGTGAAAGCCTCAGGACCTAGACCAAGGGTCCTCCTAGCCTACAATTGACATTCCAGAGCTAATAAAACTGTCAGAAATGGTATCCGAGGCTGTTTACCTGAAGTTTTGGCCTAAGACCATTTTCATAACTTCAAAAGTTCTAAAATATGAAATCTTTAAATGCAGAAAAAGTATAAAATGCATAAAATGACCTGGAGGGTCATTAAAACTTCCACCACTAAAAGAAATTTTATCCGCAAAAATAAAGAGTTAAGAAGTACATGAAGGCTCAAATATGTAAGGATACTGAGTCCACATATCACTTTCGATCTCCCAGGTAACCTCTTCAACCGGGCAGTGTCTCCTCTGAACCATAACCACAAGAATATATCTGGAATGTAACTATCTGACATTTTTAGCTAGGATAGAAATTGGCTCCTTCACAAAGGTTAACCTCTCATCTAACTAAACAGAGTCCCACCAAAACACGTGAGACTCATCTAGAATATAGCATCGAAGCATAGATATATGAAAGACTGGGTGAATGTCTGAAAAGATGGAGGCAAGGCCAACTCATATGCTACCTCGCTAACTATCCAAAGGATCTTAAATGACTCGATATACCTGGGTCTGAGCTTACCCCTTTTCCCAAACCTCATCACGCCCTTTATGGGTGACACTTGAAGAAAGGCCCAGTCACTAACACCAAATATCAAGGCACAAAGCCTATGGTCAGCATAACTCATGTGTCTTCTCTAAGGTACAGTTACTAACACTAAACTCTATCCAATGACTCCTAGAGCAAGTTGGTACCTCGTGGCCTAGCCTCTAATGTCTTAAACCAACCAATCAGGTGTCATCTGTATACTCGAATGGTAGTAATAATTATAAGCAAACTCCATTAAGGCTAAAAATTGCTCCCACGGACCTCTCATGTCCAATACACATGCGTGGAGCACATTCTCCAAAATATGAATAGTTTTCTCCGACTGTCCATCAGTCTGGGGATGAAAAATGGTTATAAGGTCGATTCGGGTACCCAACTTATAACACCCCGTATATTTCTGACCCTACTTGACAACTTTGACCCATGTTTACCCTAGGTTCGAGAGCAATAAGTACGTATTTTGTATTGTTATTAATGGAACATTTGATATTGTACTAGTAGATGTGATTAGACCTTCGTAGGAGGTGTTTGTGACTTTGTGGAGCATTTGTGGGGTGAAAAGTGAGGTTTAAGGGACATCCAAGCAATGGTTCTTAAAGATAATAGGAAAGCAAAAGGTTGGGACTTGAAAGATCCAACCAAATCCGCAAAGAAAAGTCAAAATCAAAAATTTAGTATGGGGCGCTCCAGGTGGCGTGCCAGGCCACTTTGGCCTGAATTTTTTATGGAACAGGCAGCAAAGGGGCGCGCCAGGAAGCGTTCCAGGCCGCCTCTACACACCTTTCAACTGCTGAAATTTTTCTAAGTCCCTAGGGTGCCCGGGAGAGTGTCGGGGTGCTTTTTGCCAAATTTCTTCTACGATTATTAGTCTATAAAGAGGACTCTTGGGTTATGGTATCATTATTACCTCGTAGTAAGACTAATCTTGAGCGAGTTTGGCATCTGATTTGGTGTTAATTCTTCATCACAAGTATTTTATCAAATTATGTTCACTTAAGCCATGGGTGGCTAGAATTTCTTATTTTTGAGATTGAGGCTAAGAACATGAATCTCGTGAGTTGCATATTGTCATAACATTTATGGAATTATTTAAACATGAGATAATTTTAGTATTACACATTGAATTTGGTGGGCTAAGTTAATATGTGTTAATGGGCTCAATTTGAGGCCCAAAATGGAGTAAAAGACATGGCCCAAAAGGGCAAATGACCCATTCTTCCAATTTGACCAAGTCAACATGGCATTTAATGCCAAGAATTGGCTAAGGATGACTTGAGGGGATATATAAAGGAAAAAATCAGATTTTTATTCCAAAAACCACACAAGCCTTTCTAGACATTTTCTAAAAGATATTTCTCATATCTTTCAAACCCTAAGCCATTTCCTTTGGACAAGATCATCACTTTACAAGCTTGGGTAAGTGTCTACTCTCATGGATTAATTTATTATATGCTTAAGATGGTGTGTATATCATGATGGTTATGTTGGCAAGGTGTTTAATAGTGCACTTTTGATTTTTGCTAAAAGATGTGTCATCTATGGGATTTGAACTTGAAAGAAGACTTAAGGTTTTGATAGAAGTGCATGGTGTGGATGAAATATCAGCATGTATGGTGTGGTTATGTCCTTACCTTGCTTTTTCTATGTATGTGTATAACTTGTGGGATTGTTGTGGGATTGTTGTTATGCAATATATTGAGATGACTTGATGGAGTAATTGTGATGTTGTGTTGATGGAGAAGTGTAAAGTATGAACTTAGTGTGACATGCTATTGGTTTATGATGTCTTGGTCAATGTATGGAATGTTGTGGTATTGTAAAGGGTGAAATGACGTTATAGGGCAATCATGTAACTCGTTGCCGTCTTATGCACTTGTAAGGTAGTTGGTTGTTAACGTAAGCTCCGTTATGTACTTGTGTTGTAGAGTGAAATGTAGGAAGGAGATGGACTATTGTATTCACGTATAGGATTGTGTATTCATAGTGAGAAGACAAGGTATGTAAGGTTACTTTTTCCGTATCCTTCTGCAGCACATAGTGTTCACATTGATATTGTACTTGTTCCATTCCAAAATGTCCTAAGGTATCCCATTTTCGGATATCAATTATTATTAATCATATGTTCTTTACTCATTGACCAATAGTGATTCACATGTCTCACATTCTTTGACCAATGTATCAATCTCATAGAAGTAAAGACATGAAGTAATGTATAATTGTTTGAGTATTTTTGGGTGGCATCCAAGGGGTTAAAATACCTAGCATGGGTCGATCCTAATATCACAGTAACATCCCAGGGACGATATAAAAGCCTAGCATGGGTTATCACAGTACATCCCAAGGACGATATAAAAGCCTAGCATGGGTTAATTACATCCCAGGGGTTAAAATACCTATCATGGGTTAATCTCATCCCAGGGGCGACAGAAAAGCCTAGCATGGGTAGATAAATCTTATTCCAGGGGCGAAAAAGTCTAGCATGGGTAGATGAATGAAAGTAAAGGCAAAGAATGTAATAAATATAACTTACATGATTCCTCACATACAGAAAGATAGTTTATCCATATTGACTATTTCTCTTATATTGACTCCATTGTTGTTATTATGTATGATGCGGTTTCATATGAGCCTTACATACTCAGTACATTCTTCGTACTGACGTCCCTTGGGGGACTTTCTTTACTTGTTGCAGGCACAGGTACTAGTATACCTCCACAGTAGGTTGCGGATCATTTTGCTGACCATTGGTGAGCTCCAGTTGGTTTGGGGCTTTCCGAGTCACTGTGTATATTTGTTTTGGTACTGTAATGTTGTATAAAGTGGGGACTTGTCCCAACTTTCGGTTGGTTATGTATATACATCTGTTAGAGTCTTTGTAGACATATATGGGAAGATGAATATAAGGGATGTATGTCCATTTTGACTTGGTGGCCCTAACGGCCAAATTTCATATATGTATATATCACATGTTTCCATGACTTCCGCTATTGGCATCTTGTATCTCTACATGATGGTGATGTTTCTTGAGTAACATGCATATGAATGGACATAGATGAAGATTGGTTCTCTCGGGCCTTATCGGCTTCGGGTGCCAATCCGCCCCATTGGAATTCGAGGTGTGACACAACTCCTCCTAAAATGCCCTCTAAAAGTTAGAGGTGAACTGAGAGCCTTTATCTAAAATAATAGACATGGGCACCTCGTGAAGGCGAACCACTTTTCTAACATAGATCCGAGCCAACCTCTCGGCACTAAAGGATGTCTAAATAAGGATAAATGGAAAGACTTGGTCAATCTATCCACGATGACCTAAATTCTATCAAAACCATGGGAAGTATGAGGCAAACTGCATAGGAAATCCATAGTAACCCGATCCCACTTACCCTCAGGAATGGGTAGCCTATGAAGTAAACCATCTGATCTCAAATGCTTGGCTTTCACCTTCTGACAACACAGACATTGAGTTATGGAATCCGCTATGTCTCTCTTCACACCACTCCACCAGAAATGCTGCCTCAAATCCCTATACATCTTAGCTATCCCAGGGTGAGTAGAATATCTAGAGCTATGAGCCTCCTGAAGTATCAAATGAATCAAACCTTATACTGTAGAAATGCATATATGACCATTGAATCTCAATATACCCTCAGAATCTAAGGTATCCCTCCTAAACTGACTCCTTCCCACCTGATCTTGAATGCCACACAACGTACTAGCTTTAAATTTTTGGCCTTAAATCTGTTCTAACAAGGTAGACCTAATATCGACACTAGTAAGAATCCTCCAAGGGTTAGAAATATCAAGTTGAATCATCATGTTAGCGAAGGACTAGATGTCCAAGTCCAATGGTTGCTCTGAAACTGAAAAAAAGACCAAGGTCCCCATACTCACTGCCTTCCAGCTCAAGGTGTCCACTACCACATTCGCCTCACTCAGATGGTATAGAATAGAGATATTATAATCTTTCAGCAACTCAATCCATCTACGATGTCTCGAATTAAGTTCCTTCTGAGTTATAATGTATTGAAGGCTATGATGGTCAGTGAATATCTTATAGTGAACAACATATAAGTAATGCCTCCAAATCTTAAACGCGAAAACTACCGCTGCTAACTCCAAGCCACGAGTGGGGTAGTTACGCTTGTGCACCTTCAACTATCTCAAAGTATATGCTATAACTTGAGCCATATTACATCAGAACACACCCTAATCCAACACCTGAATCATCATAATATACCATAAACCCCTCGCCCTCAATAGGAAAAGTTAGAATAGGAGCTAAAGAGAGAAAGTTCTTGAGCTTTAGAATGCTCACCTCACAACCATCGGACCACTAAAATGGAACCCCTTCCTAGTCAATCTAGTCATTGGTTCTATAAAAGAATCTCTCAAGGAACTGCTTGTAGTGGCCTTCTAACCTGATAAAACTGCAAACCTCAATCGGAGATGTCGGCCTAGCCTAATCACGAATGGTCACAATCTTCATTGGCTCTACCATAATTTCATCATTGGACACCACGTGCGCTAAGAATTATATAGACTCAAGCCAGAACTCACACTTTGAGAATATAGTATAAAGCCAATGATCTATAAAAGTATAGAGCACAGTCCTCAAATGTTCCTCATGCTCCTCCCTACTCCTCAAATAGATAAGGATGTCATCAATGAAAAGGATCACAAAGGAGTCCAAATAATGCCTGAATACATGGCTTATCATGTCTGTGAATGTTGCTGGAGCATTGGTCAACCCAAAAGACATAAATATAAACTTATAATAGCCATAGCGAGTCCTAAAGGTTGTCTTAGGGATGTCCTTTGCATGAATCCTCAACTGATGGTATCCAGATCTCAAGTCAATCTTAGAAAACACTGTCGCATCCTAAAGTTGGTCAAATAGATCATCGATACGAGGCATAGGATACTTATTCTTCTCTATCACCTTATTCAACTACTTGTAATCAATATGCATATGCATAGAACCATCTTTCTTCTTTACAAATAGAACTGGAGCACCCCATGGCAATACACTTGGTCGAATAAACCCCTTACCTAGAAGATCCTAAAGCTAAATATTTAGCTCTTTCATCTTGGCAGGATCCATACGGTAAGGTGCCATAGAAATAGGTTGGGTTCTCGACTCAAGATTAATTGAAAACTTTATATCATTCTCAGGAGGAAGGCTAGGTAGGTCGGTAGAAAATACATCAAAAAAATCATAGACTACTGGAACAGAGTTAAGCAAAGGACTTTCAATACTGACATCCCAAACATATGCCAAATAATCCAAACAACCCCTCTATACCAGTCTCCTAGCCCAAATATAAGAAATAATCCCCATCGACGCGTGGCTATAAGAACCCTACCACACAACAAGGGGTATGCCAGGCATGGATAAGGTAACAATATTGGCAAAACAATCTAAGACCACATGATAGGGGGATAACCAGTCCATGCCTAGAATTGCATCGAAATCAACCATATCTAGCATAATAAGGTCAGCCCGAGTGTCATAGTTCTGACCAGTCATAATACATGATCTATATACCTGATCCACTACTAAAAAATACCCACGAGAGTAGCTACACACACATACACCGATAATGTCTCCCAAGACAACCTCAACCACTATGCATAATAAGAAGACACATAAGAATATGTGGAGCCTAGATCAAATAAAACAGAAGCTGGCTGATGACCAACAGAGATCATACCTGTAATAACAGCATCTGAGGCCTCAGCCTCTGACCTACCAGGAACAACATATAAATGACCTCGTCCACCTCCAGATTGGGTGCCTGCCTACCTACCCGAAGACTTTCTCTGGAACCTTGGAAACTACCTTTGTCACCATGTGAACCACTCCTAGTTGGAGGTATCACTGACCTGATCGGTGGAACACTTTATATAGCAGGCTCATTATTCCTTATCGAGGACACTCTCTGGCAAAATAGCCTAAAATAACACAATCATAGCATGCCTTGGGCACTCTACTCTAATGAGAAGGTCCGGTTGATCTGAAATGGCCACCTCGGCCTGAAGACTATGTATGAACACCTCTCAAAGACTGACCACTACTCTCCCCCCTGAAGTAACTATAACTAGGCCGACCCCTATTTGAAATTCGTAGCATTGCCTGAACGGACCTACTAGACTAACCCTGATGCTGGGGGTACCTATCTTGAAAACCTCTACCTCTGATTTGTGAGTTGTTATGGCTCCCACTGTAACTTCCCTGCTGATGATGTTTCTTATTGCTTCCCCCTTAGGCCTCGTGATGCATATCCTTCATAGCCTGAGCATAGTCATCAATATCAACAAATGACCTATGCACAACTACCAGACTTTGAGTGGCCATACAGAGTGAAAGTGTCAGACCTCTGATGAACCACTGTATCCTCCCATACTCAGTAGGTAGAATCATGGTGTCATTTATAACTAACTCATAAAATCTCACCTCATACTCTGCCAATAATAAGGAACCCTATTGTAACCCAGTGAACTGGTCCCTAAGTCTCTCGCATAAGCTGCAAGGTATATATTTCTCAAAAAATGCCTCAGAAAATTGAGACCAACTCATAGGAGTTCCATTTGGCCTACAATCAAGATATACGCTCTACCAATGTCATGATACTCAGTCTAATTGAAAAGTGGTGTAGTTCATAACATATGACTCTACCATTCCTAAATTAAGCAACCGCTTCTTACAGCTAGTAAGAAACTCAAAGGCATCCTCGCTTGGGGCCCCTACAAACCTCTATGGAGCCAGTCTAAGAAATCGACCCAGTATCTTCTTCTCTTCAAAAGTCATAGCTGGCTGGGCTGCTGGTGGCTGTGGAACTATCAGCACTGGTGGAACCTTTACTCTAGGAGTCGTAGCTACAGGTTGCACTCCTACTAATAACTATACC
Organism: Capsicum rhomboideum; assembly: GCA_031232105.1. Taxonomy (NCBI): domain Eukaryota; kingdom Viridiplantae; phylum Streptophyta; class Magnoliopsida; order Solanales; family Solanaceae; genus Capsicum; species Capsicum rhomboideum. The sequence goes on along the minus strand of CP124711.1, from coordinate 95,811,899 downwards.
CATCTATCGGTCGGCCACCAACTATACCCAATAACTGTACTAAGGCATCTAGGAGGACTACTGAAGATATAAACCTAGGTGGGGCTTGGGCTGCTCCCTGTCCTACCAGCTACTGTGGCAGCAAATCATGGGGTGCAATATTAGGTGCTGGATCAATGATCGAATTTAGTGAAGGCTCCCTAGCCTATCTTGGATCTAGGGTTGTATCTCTAGCCTAGCCTCAACCTCGAGGATGATGTCTACCTCTAACCAGTTCTCTAGCTAAAGGCTCGAGGCCTTCATTCCCAACTGCCATAACCCGCATCCTAGCCATTTGCGAAAGAGTGAAACAAATGAGAATCTGGAAACCACTGTAGACACAACACACAACAATAAACCAAAAAGATGAGATTTTCCTAAGAATGCCCTGTTGCCTCCTAAATATATGATACATACGTCATTATACCGATCTATGGGACTCTACTAGATACTTGCTCTTATACCAACAATGTCGGTGAACGTTGGCTCTAATCTCAAATTATCACAACCCAATTTCTTAGGTAATGATGACACCTACTTTAACCCACTTGTAGGTAAGCCAAGACCATAGCTCAAAAGGGCAAGTAATGGGCTAACCGATAAAAGATATGAAAAATAGAGATACAACTGTAATTATAAGCAATGAGAATATATATATATATATATATATATATATATATATATATATACAGTAGAGGGAAGAGGATAGATGAAAGATATAGAAAATGGAGATACAACTATAATCATATGCAATGAGAATATATATATATATATATATACACAGTAGAGGGAAGAGGAAAAACAATCCCAAAATGAATCCCCCAAGACCTGGTAATGTTAGAACAAGAGCCACTATGACAAAAAAAGTACTAGATAGTGTCAAAATATACATCATAGTCTCAGAATATACAAAAAAAGACTTTAAGACAACAGAAGGAGGAGGATCAACTTCAAACTTGAAAATCTCACCTAATCTCCGATCAGTAGCACAACCCGAGGATGTCGTCAATGGAGGTGACTCGTACTCGAATCTATATCAGGGAAAGATGCAGAAGTATAGTATGAGTACCAAAACCATAGGTACTCAGTAGACATCATAGGCTGACTGAGCTCAATTACAGTAAAAGTATAAATAAAGTACGAGTATGTAAACTAATGTCAGGAATAAAGGAACATAAATAATAGGATATGCTAGGTAAATACGATAAATCAAAAGTAAGTAACTCAAAAGCAAAAATCAAAGTCTATCTATAACCTAACTGAATCCCTATATGCCCTGAAAACCCACCATAAGCACGGTGGATACAAGAAAAGAGAAACTATAGCATGGATCAAATTAAATAGTGATGAAAATAAAATAATTCAAAATTTGCGATATGTGTACCGTGCATTCCTCCCCCATCTATAACCATAAATCTTATGGGTCTCCACCAAATTTTCAATCCCATATCCATATAGAAATGATAATAAATACCGGAATCAAACTGAAATAATGACAATATATAACACTGGACTAGAACTGGAACACATAGGTAATAATCAATATACAGATGCCGGACTCAAGTTGGAACTCATAAGCAATAACAATATATAGATGATGGACTCAAACTGAAACACTTAACATAAGCATTAGTTAGCAATTTCTCAGAGTTTTATCCCATCTCCAGTCCATTTAGTCATAAATTCCAATTTTAGATGGTCCATACTGTTAAGGAGAAGTAGATTACAATTAATTAGCCAAAAAATAGGTTTAAGGTCAAATACTACTCTACCTGTAGTAATGAAGCTAAATAAGCACATAGAGATGTCTAAGTTAGCCTAAAACACAGGTAATAACCTAAGGAATCAATTATGTGATCATTTAGGTCTAAAAGAGTGTCTTTCTAAGCATCCTATCTTAAGAAGGCAGTAGTGCTAACTACAAAATTCTAAAAACCCAACCTAAGGCAAACACCTACCCAAACCTAAGCTAAGTCTTCTCAATACCATCCCAAGGCACTAAATGAGTTATGTCTAGTCCAAAAGGATAATCAAAGTACCCTAATTGGATAATAGAATAAATAACCACTAAAACAATATCCAAAACATAAGAACCCACCCACAACTAACAAATTAACATAGTAATTCCATAAGAAAGCAAAGTCTAGACGAAAGGTAAGCCTAGCCTACCTGGAAACCGCTGAAAGCACGCGAGAAATCTCTACAATGGGAATTTTCCTATCCCAAAAGCCTCTGACTGCTGTCACATAATCAAAATAATATTCTACATGTCAATACAAGAATATCAATACCCATATTACAAATTTATGCGCCGGGTCAAAAATTGAGCTTAAAAATCCCCCTTGAGGCCTGCTTGCGGAATCACAAAATTGAAATCACCCAAGGATCCTTCTCAGCACAAGGATTATTTTCTCTAAAAATTAGGAAAAATTTGATCCGTATAACAGCCACAAATAGTCCCAACACTAAGTGATAAAATCATGAATTAATCTACGAATCAAACCGAAAAATAAATCAGAAAATCACGAAATAACGACGAGGAATCGATCACTATAATTCCTTCAACTCAATCCCAACTCCAATTTAAGATTTTACTATTGTTTTTAAGCTCTTAAGGTCTCTAATGGAGGTTTTACACTTAGAAATGATAGCTAAAATTTAAGGGAAAAGAAATATATATAACACTAGTGATGGCCGCTTATGCAGCTAAATGATCGTTTTAGCAGTCACCTCTTAAGCGCCAATACAACCGCTTTAGCATACCCTGCCAAGCTGGCTAGCCTCTATTTTAGTAGCTTCTCGGCCGCCAGCAGTTAAAGCAGCTATGCCAGCAACTTGGCACCAGCCAAATTTGCTAATTCCTAATATACTCCGATCGAGTAGTCAAAATTAATTTGGAAACCCATGCATGCAAACAAACTATGCTAACCTACCAAATTAAACATTCCAAAATCAATGGAACCAGCAAAATTCCTTTTCGACGTCGTTTCGATAGAATATGGGTCCTACACTTTTTACCAAAATCCACCCAATAGCCCAAAAGGAGTTTGGAAGCCTCAAAACTCATACCAAGGGTTCTCCTAGCCTAAAACCAACATTTTAGAGCTATTGGAACCATCAAAATTAGCATCTGAGGCTGTTTACTTAATGTTTTGGCCTAAGATCATTTTTATAACTTTAAAAGCTCCAAAATAGGGAAATGACTCTAAAAACCAAACGAACTGCCCTATAACCTAACTGTCAGTCCCAGCTAGTCATAAATGACTTGGGGAAGCAATAGGAAAGATCTAAACACATAAAAATCTTAAAGATTTGGAAAATGACCAGGAGGGTCATTATACTAGTTGTGACCGACGCACTCAAAGTATCAGCAATAGTAATGGTGGAGCCAACAGTGGCTACACTCAAAAATAGAGAATTAGTTGCACAGCTCTCACTTCCCAAGATAGTAACACCTGCAGGTACCAAACTAGCAGATGCTCATCGAGCCCGCTCCTCCTACTCAATCGTCTGCACCTATTGCTCAAGTCTAGAGGCCTTTATAGACATCCGCATATCTCTATCAAAACTCTCATATAGGTCAGTGTCATCCATATCATCCTTATCTCACATTTTTTCCCTCTCTCAAATATGGCTGGATTATGATAATAGAATAGATTACCCTTCAAGATTGTTCACACGTAGTCAAGCAAAAGAGCCCCAATACCTATAAGTAATGTTCAGGAAAGAAGAATATTTGGAGGAGCTTAAAGGGTACCAAAATAAGGAATACAATTTGTGGAAGGTCCATCAAAGTGAAGAGGAGGAAGAAAAGAGGCCATGTGTGAAAATGGATCTCTCTTAAATTCAAGAATTCACAAAAGAAGGAAACCAAACAAGGTCATTGTCTCATTAAGGATAAAATTATAAAAAGAGAATATCTTCTTTGTTTTCCCTAGAATAAATAATAGTCTTTCTCATTTTGAAGATTTTAGCTTATGTTGAATATTGAACTATCTTAAATTTATAGTTGATAGTTAGTGCAATTCCCTTAAGGATTAGTGAGTAATTAGTGAGTGATTAGTGATGAACCTTTAGAATTGTTAGTTAACTTCTTTGCTTGATTAATCAAAGTGTTACCCATTTGTGGCTCTTTTTGTTTCTTTTGACTTCTTGAGTAGGGTTGGTTTGAGTTGTTGAAATCAATTAGGAGGTGAGGATTTTAACCCCTTGTTACCTATAATTTCATTAGCTTAAGTATTAATCCACATATCCTTTTTATCTTATTTTCTTTTCTCATCTTTGATTCTTATTATTTTTGTATCAAGAACCTAGGTTTAGATCTGTTTTTACAAATTTAAATCTTGAGATTTTGATCTTTTCAAAAAAGATACTTTGAGGCGTGATAAAAGTGCTATCAGAGTAGGTCGTCCCAGGGAGTCTACAAAGCCGTGTCTATGTAGAGTCTTGCTTATGGATGTTTTGTGCACCACATCTATAGACAAGAGGCTATGGGACATTTAGGAGTTGTCTCTTTTTCTTCATATCTTAGATTGTGCAATAGAGCCAAGGTTGTAGGTGGAGTCATATTTAACCATTGAATTTGTTTTTTTTTCTTATTATAGTAGAGATGCCGATTACAATAAGGAGTAAGAATAAAAGTAAACAAGTAGATGTGGCTGTCGGAGAAGGGAACAACAAGTCACCACCTAGACAAGCTAATTAATGTGAGGCTCAAGATGAGTTTGCATCACGGACCTCTTCTACTCCTCCATCTCCAGAAGAGCTAAGAAGGAGAGGAGTACCCTCAGAATCACCTATTAATGCTACTGAGCAAGATTTAAGGAATGCGGTGAAATTGTTGACTTGTATAGTTACTGGACAAGGTCAAGGACAAGATAGTCCAATTATAGGTACTAGTGGTACAGATAGGGCAGCTAGTCTATGAACACAGGATTTTATTAAATTGGATCCTCCCATATTTACTGGGTCAGATCTTAATGAAGACCCACAAGACTTTATTGATTAAATACAAAGGGACTTGGATGTCATTCATGTATCTGGAAAAGAGACAGTTGAGATAGCAGCATATATGTTAAAAGGGTAGGCTATATTATGGTACGAAGACTGGAAATAATTTAGAGGTACAGGTTCACCTTTAGCTAGTTGGAAAGAGTTAAAAGATGCATTTCTTGATCATTACCTTCCCTTTGAAATTCAAGAGGCCCATCCAGATCAGTTTTTAAATCTTCGTCAAAGAAATATGAGCGTGGGGGAGTACAGTCTTCAATTTAACTCTTTGGCTAGGTATGCTCCTAATGTAGTGGCTACTATGGATGATAGAGTTCATCAATATATGGATAGATTGGATGCATATTTCATTAGAGATTGGACTATTGTTGTTTTGAATAAAGATATGGATATAGCAATGATACAAGATTTTGCACAAAAAATGGAGGATCAAAGGCAAAAGAAAAGAACACAAAATTTGGAAAGAGGGCATCCCAAGAGGGCCAGACCTACGGGACAGTTTATGTCATCCCAAAGTGAGTTCAAACCTCGGTTTCCTAACAGACCACCTAGGCCATCATCTTCCTACTCTGCAGTAAGTGCTCCACCCCGATTCCAAGGGTTTAAAGGTAATCAATTTGGGCAAAGAAGTGAGAGCCAAGTTTCATGGACAGTGCGGTATAAAGAGAAAGGGAGTATAAGCCAATCAAGACCTCTTAGGCAACTATGTAGGCAATGTGGAAAGCTTCATTTAGGTGAATGCCGATTTGGGATGGATGCTTGCTTTTAATATGGTATGTCAGGGCACATGATGAGAGAGTGCCCACAAAGGGGCATGAGTGGTTTGGCATGACCTACTGGATCAGCCATTGCAGTATCATCATTGGTGCCTTCTTTGGGTAGGGGTACACAACCTATAGGTCGTAGTAGAGGTGTTAAAAGAGCAGCTAGTCCTAGAAGAGTTCAGAATCATACATATGCTCTAGCGGGTCGATAAATTTAAAGGCTTCTCCTGATGTGGTTATAGGTACATTGTCCGTATTTTCACATAATGTATAGGCATTAATTGATACGGGTTCTACACTATCATATGTCACTCCATTGATTGCTGGAAAGTTCAAAAGAACACCAGAATCACTAGTTAATCCATTTGAAGTGTCTACACCAATTGGTGAGTCTATCATAGCTAGAAGAGTTTATCATAATTACATAGTAACCATTTGTGATCATGACACATTGGCCTACCTTGTTGAACTAGAAATGGTAGACTTTGACGTTATAATGGGTATAGATTGGTTGGCTTTTTGCTATGCCACAGTGGATGGATGAACTAAGAGGGTGCATTTCCATTTTTCAAAAAAGGTAGTCCTTAAATGGAGGGGTAATATTGGGGCGCCAAGAGGTAAATTTATTTCTTATCTTAAGGTAAAGAAAATGATGTCTAAAGGGTACATATGTCATCTAGTGAGAGTGAAAGATATAGATGTGGAGCCAACAAATCTTTAATCGATTCCAGTAGTAAATGAATTTCTCGATGTATTTCCTAAAGATCTTCTAGGTTTCCCTCCAGAACAAGAAGTAGAGTTTGGTATTGATGTGATCCCAAATACTCAACCTATCTCTATTCCTCCATATAGAATGGCTTCGACAGAATTAAGGGAGTTGAAAGAGTAATTGAAAGACTTGCTAGAAAAAGGATTCATAAGGCCTAGTATGTCCCCTTGGGGCGCACCAGTGTTATTTGTGCGTAAGAAAGATGGCACGTTGAGAATGTGTATTGGATACCAGCAACTGAATAAGGTGACTATTAAGAACAAATATCCCCTTCCAAGAATTGATGATTTATTTGATCAGTTATAAGGTGCTAAGTGTTTCTTAAAGATTGATTTGCAGTCCGGTTATCACCAAGTGAGGGTCAAAGAGAAATATATACCCAAGACAGCTTTTCGAACACGGTGTGGTCATTATGAGTTTTTAGTTATGTCATTTGAGCTAACAAATGCAGCAACAACTTTTATGGATTTGATGAATAGAGTGTTCAATACATTCTTAGATGTGTTTGTGATAGTACTTATTGATGATATTCTGGTGTATTCAAGATCGAAAGAGGACCATGCTAATCATTTGTGGCAGGTGTTACAAGTTCTTCATGATCGTAAGTTATATGCAAAGTTCTCTAAATGTGAGTTTTGGTTAAAATCTGCAGCATTCTTGGGCCATATTGTATCTGATGAAGGAATAAGGGTTGATACTCAAAAGATAGAAGCCGTGAAGGACTGGCCAAGACGAACAACACCTACGGAGGTTCATAGTTTTCTTGGGTTAGCAGGTTATTATAGAAGGTTTGTTGAAGGGTTTTCTTCTATTTATGCACATTTAACAAAGTTAACACACAAAGCAGCCAAGTTCCAATGGAATGACACATGTGAAAGGAGTTTCCAAGAGCTGAAAAATAAGTTGAATTCCACACCCGTATTGGAAGTTTCATAGGGTACAGAAGGGTATGTGGTGTATTGTGATGCTTCAGGAGTTGGCTTAGGATGTGTATTGATGCAGCATGGTAAAGTAATAGCTTATGCCTCAAGACAATTGCGACCACATGAGAAAAATTATAAAACACATGATCTTAAGTTAGCAGCGGTTGTATTTGCTTTAAAGATATGGTGCCACTACTTGTATGGGGTTCATGTTGACATATATACCAACCATAAGAGTTTACAATATATCTTTAAGCAGAGGGACCTAAATTTGAGGCAGCGGAGGTGGCTTGAACTTTTAAAAGATTATGATATTGATATTTTGTATCATCTGAGGAAAGCAAACGTAGTAGTTGATACGTTAAGTCATAAGGTAATGGTGAGCACTAATGGGCAGTCCAAGGAAAGATAAGGGTTGACTAAAGATCTACGCCAACTAGCTAGCTTGGTAGTTCACCTTCTTAAATCTCCAGACAAAGGAGTTATTGTGCAAAATGCGGCTGAATCTTCATTAGTAGGTGAGGTGAAAGAGAAGCAGTATGCAAACCCTAATTTATTACATCTCAAGAAGAATGTACAACAAGGTATGACAAATTCATTTGAGCTTACACAAGAGGGAGTACTTCAGTGCCAAAATAGATTGTGTGTACCTAATGTAGATGGGCTAAGAAAGAGGATTATGATGGAAGCACATCATTCAAGGTATTCCATCCATCTGGGATCAACTAAAATGTATCATGATTTAAAAGGAGTGTATTGGTGGGGTGACATAAAGAAGAACATTGCAGAATTTGTAGCCTAATGTACAAGTTGTCAATAAGTTAAAGTAGAGCACCAAAAACTCTGAGGTTATATGCAATGTATGGATCTTCCAATTTGAAAGTGGGACATGATCAACATGGATTTCATAACTGGTTTGCCATGCACAATTCGAAAGTTTGATTCCATATGGGTAATAGTTGATAGACTTACCAAATCAGCACACTTCCTGCCAGTTAAAACCACTTATACAACTGAAGAGTATGCAAAATTGTAGATTAAAGCAATAGTTTGGCTACACAGAGTTCCAATCATTATTATATCTGATAGGGGAGTTCAATTTACTGCAAACTTTTGGAATTCATTTCATAAGATTTTGGGAACGCAAGTGAATTTAAGTACAGATTTTCATCCTCAAATGGATGGACAAGCAGAACGTACCATTCAAACACTTGAAGATATGTTGTGAGCTTGTGTATTGGACTTCAAAGGTTGTTGGGATGATCATTTTCCACTTATTGAGTTTGCCTATAATAATAGTTATCATTCAAATATCAAAATGGCACCTTATGAAGCTTTATATGGAAGGAAGTGTATATCACCAATTGGATGGTTTGAAGTGGGTGAAACTGCCTTATTTGGGCCAGATCCTGTTTATCAAGTTATGAAAAAAGTTAAGGTGATACAATAGCAACTAGAAACAGCTCAAAGTCGACATAAATCATATGTAGATATTAGAAGAAGAGGGCTAGAATTTGCTATAGGAGATTGGGTATTCTTAAAGGTGTCACCAATGAAAGAGGTGATGAGGTTAGGTAAAAAAGGAAAATAAAGTCCACGTTATATAGGGCCATATAAGATTATTCAAAGGTTTGTCCAAGTCGCATATGAGTTAGAGCTACCCCAAGAGCTCTCAACAGTTCATCTGGTGTTTCATGTCTCATAGCTCTTAAAGAGCATAGGAGATCCATCTTGTATTACTCCTACTGAAGATGTACAAGTTGTGAAAGATCTTACTTATAAAGAAGTACCTATTTCTATTCTTGATCGACAAGTTAAGAAGTTAAGAAATAAAGAAGTAGCTTCCGTAAAGGTACTTTGGAGGAACCATCAAGTAGAAGAGATCACGTGGGAAACTGAGGAAGCGATGAAATCTAAGTACCCTCATTTATTCGAATCCAAAAAGGAGGTCCAAGATGCTGAATTGGAGCAATAATAAGTAAGTATATATATATAAATATTATGTTGTAACAGGAAGATTAAACTTAGGCTTGAACTTGTTTAGGTTGGATAATCATGCTAGCATTCGAGGACGAATGTTCCTAAGGAGGGGAGGATGTAACTCCCCGTATGTATACTAGGTCTACTTATATGTCACTTGATATAGCCTTATTGTATGGGTAATGGACTCGGTTTCCTATATGACTAGCGACGGTAAGATGGGTTGGAAGGAACTGCCCGTACATTTTAATGTGACACGACTAAGTTAACGTCGATGCAACTATTTAAACTTGGGATTGTGAGTAGGTATTTGAATCTAAAGCTTAAAGTGACCAAGTGTACACAAGCTGTAAGTTAAATTAAAGGAATTAAGAACTAAAAATGGAATTAACTATTGAGGTGCTTGCTTGACTTAATTAAGCTAGCAGGTGAATCACCTACTTGAGATATATGGACCAAGTTAATGGACCCAAGGTTATGGATCAGATTTGGGCCAAGTTAAATGTGCCAAAAAGGTGTATTACCTACTTAAGTTAATGAATCAGATTAAGGCCTATATTAATGGACTTTTTTAAGGCCCAAACTAAGTAAAATAAAAGGATACGAGAATGGGTAGCCCAACCCCAAAAATTTGTCCCAAAAGCCCAATAAGTAAAGGCCCATTTCAGACATAAATAAAGCAAGTAGGTGCATCACCTTCTTTGACCTTTTGAGCAACTTGAACTCCTTAAGTAGATGCACCACCTACTTGGACCAATTTGTGGTCCAAAATACAGCAAAAGTGGCAGCCAAAAATAGGGTATTTATAAGACCAAGTTGCTGGTCATTTCCTTCATTATTAAGTTATAAAAAATTGATTTTCTCTCTCAAGTTATATCTCTTTATCTCAAGGCTTAGTACAACCTCCTCAATGTCCTACTAGGGTTCTTGAAGAAACCCTCACCTTTGCTAGCTAAGGTAAGTGAAAATACTTATGGATTTAGCTTGATTCTTCTATTGAAAACTATGAAATCATGTTGGTTATGCTTAAATGTATGGGACTGCCTTTCCTCCATGTTAACTGTCCCATGTCCCTGGGTTATTAAGAGGCCTTATTCTCTTGTTGGTGAACTTTGAAGGATAATTCAAGCTCTTGAAAGAAGTGCAAATTTAATGGATAAATTCCCAAAATTAAGGTAAAGATACTGCCCATTTTTGCCCTTTTCTATATACATGTTTTGGTGGAGAATTGTGTATATATTGTTATTAAGAATGCAAGGGATAATGAGTTCAATATTGGGTTGCTATAATAAAGTATTTTGGGACTGTTTTAGGGGTTGTTTTATGTCTATATTTAGGGACAGCTTGGTTGATCTGAAAAAAGAATGTGAGTTGTTTGTATTGACATAAAAAAGGAGGGTGTAATGATACACCACTTAATTAGATGTTGTATAAGCTTGCTGCCTATCATACTTTGTGGACTATTTTGTACATGTTATGAAGCCAAAGGAGTCTCCGGGAATCTTATATGAATCCTTGTGTTGTAAAAATGTAATTAGAGGAGAAGGGGTTGAAAAAACACCCTTGATTTGGTGAATTATGGGTGTGCTGCCCAGATACTATTTTGAGTGAAGTTGAATAGCCCAAATTTGTTAATTAAATACTAATACTAGTTTTACCACGTACTTCATTGTAGATAAGTAATCTGAAAGAAGGAGGTTAATTCGGGGTAATACCGGAGTTATACAACAAGGTATGTAAGGGTACTCAATTCCGTATTCTTTGGCATGAAATCCAACACTTGGGTTATAAAGTGAGCTTCCAAAGTTCTCCCATGGAAAATGATACATAATGGCAGCGTATGATCTCCCATGTAGATAACGAACTTTCTCCCACTCCCCAATGTATTAAAATACCTCAATATATGCTTGTTACCTAGTCTGCATGTCTACATTCAATCGAAAGCTTCATGAGTTCTCCTTTTAGTCAAATAAGATCTATGTGTTTTTTTAGCTCCAAGGCATTTCATTTGTGTACAAACTTCTCCATACCTCATTGCTACTACATCAAGTGTTTATTCATGTCTTTTACTGGTGGACTACTATCCCAAAGCTCAATAATTTCATGACCACCAAAGTAACAATCTCAAAGGTAATAAACTAAGAAACGCAAATCTGGTTATGTACGGGTGGCAGCTCAGGGGCGTAAGCCTAGCATGGGCCGATCCTAATACATTTATATATGGGTGGTAGCTCAGGGGTGTAAGCCTAGCATGGGTCGATACTTATGTATTTACCACTGATCAGTTGGTGATTTTTATCATATGGCTTACAAAGATTATAAAGTAAGAATGGTAAAGTGAAGAAAAGAATGTAATATACATGATTCCACAGAGACAGGTAAAGGTGGTCTATTATGGTTTACACTTGTTCTGATTTCATTTGAGCTCTCACATTACATAGTAGTTACTCTTTGCCTTACATATTCGGTACATTCTTTTTTACTGATGTCCCTCGCGGGGGAACCTCCATTTCATGTTGTAGGCACAGGTACTTCATCTAGTAGACCCCCCCAGTAGGAGCACAGGACATCCAGCTTCTATTGGTGAGATCCAGGTTGATTCGGGGCTTTCTGAGTCTATTATATATGTTTTGGTATTGGATAGTAGCTAAGTGTAAGGCAGGGACTTTTCCCAACCTTAACTAAGTTTATATCTCTTTTAGAGGCTTTGTAAACGATAAAGTGAAGTGTGGTTGTGCCTTGTCTTCCAGTCATTGTGGCCCCAACGGCCAAGTCATGTATATATAGTTTTGAGCTTGACTACCAGCATCTTTAAATGTTAATGGAAATGCATGGTAAGTACAAGGTTAAGGGTTGGTGCTCTCAATCCTTTACTGCTACGGGTGCCTGTCCGCCCCAATAGGATTTGAGGCATGACAAGTCTGTACACACATGATAAGAGACTTATTTTTGCCTAACTAGTGATGACCTGTAGGGGACAATCTAAGTCAATGGACCGTACCAGCATGGTACCCGATCCTCCATAAATAAGTAATATCAATATTCATATCTATACCGGCGTGGTACCCGATCCTCCATAAATAAGTAATATCAATATCCATATTTGCACTAGCGTGGTAGTTTATCCTCCATAACCATATTATATATTTTATCAGATTGACTTTATCTCTCAAGATACAACACGACATACTAAATTTACAAGTACACTTATAATAAATCATAAGACAATTTGATCAAGTTCACTTTTTAATAATTATTCATACAAAGTTTTAAGAATCCAAATATCATAAAATTTATGTATGTCCGAAGACCAATCAACAAGCATTCAATTTAGGAGCATACATACAATTAAATCAAGTCTAAACTCCAATTAATCTATAACCTACCTCAACCGAAGAACACAAATTGTAAGCTAATTTGCAAGGACCTTTCCCTTCCATAAAGCTCTTAAATGGTCAAAATATGTTAAAATACATAATCTCCATAAGAATACAAATCTAACGACACCTATTTTATAAATTCTTGCATTAAAAACCCTAGGCCTAAACCAAATTTGTCAAGACTATGACTAACCAAAAATAATATAAAAAGTTTTTTGAGCCAAAACTAACATAAAATCACGAAGCAGTAGGTAACTACCTAGAAATCACTTACACCTCCAACCACTAACATATCATTACTGTATCATTATCCTAATGACTAACGACTATATGTAATCATTACCAAATAATTGTAGTTGATAAGATTTATTCTATTTTTATCCATACCTTTACTTCTAAATGCACCAGAAGGTAACTCACCTGTAACTATGAATCCATTAACCTTCTGTACGTCCAATGATTCAAGAAATCATTACAAAAAAATCATTGATCTATACTATTCCAATTCCTAAATTCATTCAACCTTCACATTCACTGCCCATGACACTATAAATATAAAATTGCATGTATTAGCATGATTTATCTAACCTGAAGCTAGGTTATGCGGTGCCTCCTCTTCGACTGCGGATTGGTAAAATAAGAGCTTCTAACTGTCTTCCCACTTTCTAATGGTATTATTATTATTGTTAATTTTAAACCCTACCCACTTATGTTTATTCTAGTACTTGGATTACATGAAATAAAAATGTGAATTTGGCCTATTAACCACCAACTAAAATAATGTCTAAAATAACCATAACTTCGCAGAGACTCTCAAAATTTATTTGAAAACAAATTGACTAAAACGCATGTTCCAAACCTATTGGAATCACTAAAGCACTAATCCGGGGTCATCTTAACCAAAGATTGACCATGATCAAGCTTAACTTTATTAAAACTCAAGAATCCAACTAATGGCTTAAATCACTTTCAAACACTTTGGGGTCTATACTACCCATCCTCACAAGTCATAAATCTCGTATAGAAACTACGAGAAGGACAAAAAATAGAAAAATAAGTATAATTTACAAAATGAATAAGATGGTCGTTATATCAGATACCAATTAAATAACCATTCATCTTCGAACGGGCAAACAAGGAACAAGACGGGAAAACAAAGAATTACCTGAATAGCAACAAGATGCGGATACTTGCTACGCATGTACGCTTCGATCTCTCAAGTGGCCTGCTCAACAGGACGATTCATCCGTTGGACCTATACAGAAACAATCTTCTTAGTCTTCAACCTATGAACATCTCTATCAAGAATGCCAACAGGTTCTTCTTCATAAGAGTGTTTTTCATCTAATAAGACCGAATTCCAATGAATTATGTAGTTACCATCAACATGAAACTTTTTTAACATAGATACATGAAACACGGATAAACTCCCAAAAAACTCGAAGGCAAAGCCAACCTATAGGCCATCGGCCCCACGCACTGAAGAATTTCAAATGATCCAATATCTTGGACTAAGCTTACTCTCTTCCCAAAACGCATAACACCTATCATGGGTGAAACCTTGAGCAACACTTGTTCACCCTCCATAAAGTGCATATCTCTCACTTTCCGATCTGTATACTCCTTTTTCACTTCACTAATTTCAAGCCTATAACCATTAATGGGTGCATTCAACCACGGTTATAATATCGACTTCATTCACACTCTTACAACAATACCAAATCCGCCAACCTGTATTTCCACACCTATTCATTGATCATTTAGCTTAGCTAACACTCCAGTATCAATTACTAATATCAATTAAATCCATCACAATCATCTCCACCTAGCATATCACCGGAATTAACCATGGAATATAAATTAATCGCCAACAACAATGTCTATAATTAGGTAATTATACACCAACTACGAGTCAACAACAAAATAATAAATATTAAACTTAGGCTTTCCTTTTCTAGAACCTCTTATCTAGGTACCAAATTTCAACCTATGCAATGACTACAAAAATTAGTCTTTACAGTCTTAACACACCCTTCAAGAATGTACAACAATCAACTACTTATAGTCGGGAACCTTTAACCGGTCAGGTTATCAAGCTAAGTGATCAACCTGCCCTTATTAAATCAAAGTCTCATGTGCCAAACTAGTTAGCACCCAATCATTTCATCTATGTGATTTTTGAAAGAAATTGGGAAAGGTATAAAGGATAGGAAAGTCTGATAGTCTCCGGTAGTCCCCTATCCTTCCCAACACAAGACTGTTCAATCTCTTTCTTTTCGCACTTTCCATTTTTTTTATGAAAATGCTAAGACTTGGTACCCTTAATATTTCATAACATTGGTTTCTGACTAATTGAATAGGGATTTAGTCAAAATTAGCACCTCGAAAAAGATCAAAAAGAAGTTTAACCAAACAAGACAAGGGCAAGGGGAGATTCTGTCTCCCTACCACTATAGCGGAAAAATTGTACCACTATAGCAGTATGTAGACATTTCCTACCTTCCACTGTAGCGAAAGGTTACTACTATAGCAGTACACCTGCAGTGTTCTACAAATTTTTTAATTTCATGTCCTATTTTTCCGACAGGAAACTAGTTACAAATTCGTTTCGATTCCCAGGATCCTTAACCCAGAATCCTTAACACTTCACTTCTTGATTTAACATCTCTCAAATTTTTGGACTAGACTCTTCATCACAATGATAAATATTCGGCTACTAATAATACCCCTTAGTAATTCAATTTAACAATAACCAGTTGTTATCTTTCAAAGTTATGAATACATTCACAGGATTTCACATAGATATTTCATTGGAATAGTTTCATCACAAGGTTAGAAATCGATTGCTGCATTTGTAACTTCATATTTTCAATAAACATGTTCCACATTAACATCAAGATTATCTCATCATTTGCCCAGTTCTAGGAAACTAGTTCATACAAAAGCGATGAACAATGTAAAGCAACAAACTAGCCCTCATAAGGAGTTCAAAGGTCATATCTTATCCACAATCCTGGTCCTCTTAAGGAACCGTTATTAATCAAATTATCATTATCAATCGACATTATAATTACTCGTAATCATCCCACTAAGCAACTTCATGCCACTGTTAGAAACAACAATACAACCATATTTTCATAACCCACTCTAAAAGGAATATTATTATCTGGTACTCATATTGTAATTTCAGCATCAATAAAACTTTCAATATTTCTTTGACTTTATGGTCTTTTCAAACCACATAATAAGCACAACCGGACTCTTTGGTCCGTAATCCACACATTATTTCATAATTCGGTAATTTATCCTGTCAATTCATCATGAATCATCACCAGCTAGTTTATCATACCACAATTTCGATTAATATTTCTCCAAGTAATCCATATTTCAACAAGTCACTGTCTTACACAGAGTTCAAACAGTACATATAGTTTTTAAAAAAAACTATAACTTCAATTAACACATCATCACTTAACATTTATTCAACACAAATTTAGGCATTGCAACAATCCAATCTACCATGATAGTGCAATTACATAAGTATTTTACAACCAACCATACATACTTTTATTCATTATCTTTATAAGGCGATAAGTTTTTTTTCCAATGATTACTATTTAATCATTCGCTCATAGTACGACCTTTCTGCATATACCAATTGGAATAACCTATATTTTAATTTAATGCTAGGATATAAACGGGGACAGTCAATCTCAATCATCTTTAGTGAGATACCAATTGGTACCGACTAGATACCGATTGGACTCAATCTAACCATGCAATTGACTCTGAATACACGATGGGAAAGAAGAAGTAAAACAGTTCCTAAAATGCCTTATAACCTTCCACAGATTTAATGTGGATGTATAAACATCAATCCCGGGAACTCTAATCGACATTTGCTCTAGTTTTCACTATCTGTGAGAATAAGAATGAAGGAAGCTAGATACCAATTTGTGTCACCAGACGCCAATTAAAGTCAAGTATTAACACAAAATAAAGAAGAGTTTGAATTTTTCTAGTGTCCTTTAGCCTCTCAAAGAAAAGTACAGACGTTTTCATACCATTCCGCAAGACTTTAATAGACATGTTCTTATACGACGAGACCGTCGAACCTAGGTCTCTGATACCAACTTTGTCATGACCCAAATGGTCGTAAGTGTAACCCATACTAATCTTCCTGTGGGGGAACCATCTAAACCAAACCATTACCCAATCATTTAGTCAATATTAAGACGAGGTTATCATAAAAACCAACTTAGTGATAATAAATCCAAAACTAATCATTAGTAATGCAGAAATCAAACAAACTACCTATGAAAATCCCTAAGACCCAAAAGGCATTGTACAAGAACTTCTAAAACAAAAACCATGTCTAAAAGAAATATCCAAAATAACAAAAGATAAAGAGTATCATTGTCCGAAAAGAAGGACAAGAACAAATATGATGATCCATGGCAGCCTGGAGATAGAGTGCTCACCCTTGGATCAAGATCAACTATCAAAAGTTAGAGATAAGGTCGTGTCTAAGCCTCTGGAACACTTTCTGCACTCAATAAAAGAAGAGTACAGGGTAGTATCAGTACAAGCTACTGTGTACTGGTAGGTATCATAGGCCAACTCAATTTAATAGCATGAATACAACATAAATCAATTAACAAGTAGACATGCATTAACACATAGCAAGTAATTTAATAAATCAGCAAATACATTAATGACAAGCCAAACAATGCTTACAAACAAGCCATGTATTCATCAAGAGCATCAATCATACCGTCAACAATCAGAAAATCAATCGTAATCCCATAAGTAACAACTATGTCCTTCTTAACCACAATTAGAACACCATTAGCTTATTATCAACTTATTAAACCACACGATATTTCAAAATCAACACTAGTCTGTCCCCACAGGCTAAGGGACTTATTTATACCCAACTAGTCATAACGTGCACGGGACAATCTAAATCCATGTACCATACCAGTGTGGTACCCGATCCTCCATAAATAAGTAATATCAATATTCATATTTGTACCGTCTTGGTACCCGATCCTCCATAAATAAGTAATATCAATATTTATATTCGTACAGGTGTGGTACCCGATCCTTCATAACCATATTAACACATTATATCAGATTGACATTATCTCTCAAGATACAACATGACGTACTAAATTTACAAGTACACATATAATTAATCATCAGACAATTCGATCAAGTTCACTTTTCAATAATTATTCATACAAAGTGTCAACAATCCAAATATCATCAAATTCAGGTATGTACAAAGACCAATCAACAAGCATCTAATTTAGGAGCATACATACAGTTAAATCAAGTCTAAACTCCAATTAAACCATAACCTACCTCAACCGAAGAACCCGAATTGCAAGCTAATTTGCAAGGGCCTTTCCCTTCCATAAAGTTCTTGAATGGTCAAAATCTATTCAAATACATAATCCCCATAAGAATACAAATCTAACGTCACCCATTTTATAAATTCTTGCTCTAAAAACCTAGGCCTAAACCAAATTTGTCAAGACTGTGACTAACCAAAAATAATATAAAAAATTTTGAGCCGAAACTAACAGAAAATCACGAAGCAGTAGGTAACTACCTAGAAATCACTTACATCTCCAACCACTAACATATCATTACTGTATCATTATCCTAATGACTAACGACTATATGTAATCATTACCAAATAATTGTAGTTGATAAGATTTATTCTATTTTTATCCATACCTTTACTTCTAAATGCACCAGAAGGTAACTCACCTGTAACTATGAATCCATTAACCTTCTGTACGTCCAATGATTCAAGAAATCATTACAAAAAAATCATTGATCTATACTATTCCAATTCCTAAATTCATTCAACCATCACGTTCACCACCCAAGACACTATAAATATAAACTTGTATGTATTAGCATGATTCATCTAACCTGAAGCTAGGTTATGTGGTGCCTCCTCTTCGACTGCGGATTGGTAAAATAAGAGTTGCTAACTGTGTGCCCACTTTCTAATGGTATTATTATTATTGTTAATTTTAAACCCTACCCATTTAAGTTTATTCTAGTACATGGGTCACATGAAATAAAAATGTGAATTTGGCCAATTAACCACCAATTAAAATAATGTCTAAAATAACCATAACATCAAATAGACCCTCAGAATTTATTTGAAAACAAATCAACTATGCTAATTGACTAAAAAGCACGTTCTGAACCTATTGGAATCACTAAAGCACTAATTTGGGGTCGTCTTAACCAAATATTGACCGTGATCAAGTTTAACTTTATTAAAATTCAAGAATCCAACAAATGACTTAAATCACTTTCAAACACTTATTGGTCTATACTACCCATCCTCACAAGTTATAAATCTTGTATAGAAACTTTGAGAAGACTGGAAAAATATGTACAATTTACAAAACGACTAGGAGGGTCGTTACAACTTGTTTTTTATATCACAACTATTTTAGTTTAGGTGTTTTACTTTTTGTATTTGAAGTCGGAAAGAGTTTCTTGTTCACCTAGATGAGGATAATTCGAGGTCAAAACTTTGGCTAAATTCATTACATCCCTAAAGATGTGCTAAAATTTGGCCATAGTATTAAGAATTAGATAAGAGTCAAGAGCTATTTTTCTGTCTCTGTGTATTCTTGTTTGACACCTCCATTAGACAAAGTTGATGCTATTGCAATCATGTTTATCCTTTTCACTTTTCCCCTGTATGGTCTCTATTTTTGGCTTATTTTGAGTTTGTTTTGATGAAGATTTGTGTGCATTCTAAAATCAGCTATCTATTTGCATTCACCTGCTTGGAAATATGAGATTTTGAGAAGGCTCGTTGTTTGATTTTAAGGTGCAACCAAAGCATCTATGGTTTTTCACTAATTTGATTTCTTAAAATGAGTTAAGAATTCTAATGTTGTGCCTTTGGTTTAAACATGAGTAAATTTCCAGCAACTAGATTTTGTGTGTTATCACTATATTCTATTTGAGTGAAACTATTTGAGTGAACTAAGAATAAAACATTTTTTGTCTACATTCTTCAGTACAGCCTGTTCTTGCCAAAAAATTAAATTTTTCAAGTTTGAATCAATGTATTTTCAACATGTTTAGTAGATAGAGGTGGTAAAGGTGAAGTATTTGAGATCGTATGTCTTGGCTTAGTATAAATGTCTTCGGCTTGAACAAGTAATGAAGCTCACTTTTGTGGATTTCATCTTTATATTTGGTGATTCTTTGAGTGTTGAGGTGTTAATGTGTTGAATGCATAATTTCCTAAATGGGTTATCCCTCATAAGTTACCTTGTTTGAATTAGTATAGTGAAGAATCCATTAAAAGTTATAACCTTCTGTTACAACTCAAACTCGCAAGAAATAAGCTCTCATTAGTTCTCTACGACCGTAGCTAGTCCTAACCATATATTGTTGTTCAATCCTCTTTGTTGTTGGTCTACTTTTTCCTAAAAAATTGGTATGTCATAAGTGTAACAGTGGTTTATCTATCTAAGAAGTTTCCATTAAGGGGCTGGTTTTAATAAATGGAATTGTAACCTTCTTAAATCTAGAAATCTATTGGTTTGAAGGATTAAAATGTCACTCTTTTCCTCTAGAACTTTGGTGTTTAATGATTGTTATCTCTCATACACCTGTTGGATTTTGAACTAATTATTTTGGGGTTTTAAACGTCTAAAACCAAGCATGAAATTGCTATGAATTTTGAGATGCAATACTCTTTTGATTAGAGAATAAGTGTACCAATTTTCATCTGTATGCTTGATGCTTCTTTTTAGAGTATATAACTTAAATTATAACGAGGCGTTAAAATGGGAAAGTTTATGGCATGACCCTTTAATTCTCATGTGCAATTGCTTGTAAGAGTTTGCCTCAGTTTGATTCTTCTACTTTAAGCTTTCATGCCTCATTTGAGATTTTAATTGTTACCCAATGATTTCAGGTAATTTTATTTTTTCTTTTGGTAATTTAAAGATTCAAGTACATATATGTATCGACATTTTGTGGTACAGTACTTGCAATAGTAGCTCTGACAAAATTTTAGTGTAGAAAATGTCCTCACCCCTTGTTCTGAAGAAGCAAAAAAAGGAACTACGTCAAATGCTTTTGATGAAAATTGTAATAAAGTTAATGTACCCATTGATGTCATATAAGACCATAATTTTAGAAATTCTGTTGTATGTTAATACTAAATAAGTTTATCTTGCTTTTTTAAAAAAACAAAATTGTAAATTTCCTTATTAGCATTATATATTCCAGTAGAGTTACAAATTTTTCAAAAAAGAAAAAAATGCGGGCAGGACGGCGCGGGTATGGGCGGGGTGGTTTTTAAATTCAAGGGTTAAGAAAAACTCGTACCATACCTGTCCCAGCCTGTCCCATTGCCATCCCTATCTAAAAGGGCCTAAGTCCATTAAAACGGGAGCAACACAAGCAACAATAGCTTTAAAAGGCAGAAATTCTTTTGGAAAAATTACATCATACCACTACTTAACTTACCATAACTACTTAAAATTCCAACCATTTTAAATAATTACATAAATCCCTGGTTTTACTTTCTCTCTCTTAAAATGCTCAAATACATCACAGAAGAATATGATGTATCTGTGTAAAATTAAGTGATGTATCCAAAAGAATGTGATGTATCTGTAGAAAATTAAATGATGTATCCAGAAGAATATGATGTATCCATATAAAATTAAGTGATTTATCCAAAAGAATGTGATGTATCAGTGTAAAATTAAGTGATGTATCTAGAAGAATGTGATGTATCCATGTGGACTAAATCAGGGATTTTCAGTAATATTGAAAAGAGTTGAGATAAGGAGTAATTAGCTCCAAATGGGTTGAGATTCATGTTGTTTTTATATTTTTTTTGGGCAAAGGGCTCAAATAAGCCGGACAGTGCAATAGTTATTTGGGCTTCAAAGCCCAAATTTAGTCTTTAGGATAGTGGTGTGGGTCAAAGCCCAATTATATTAGGACAGGGATTACTCCAACGTGTTTGGGCTTAAAGCCCAAGTTGAATTAGTCTTACCTTGATATTTTACTTTGTTACTAATCTTAATCCACTTTAATTTAATCTAGTTGAAATTCCCCAAAGAGTTAGTTTTCTTTCCTTAAATTACTACCTTATTTATTCATACATGAATTTTGACTATTTAACATAGTTGCTTAATCAAGGTTAATCAATTTTTTCATTGTCATAAATTCTCACAGAATAAGAATAAGCTATTGTTCATATCTTTTCCTTTAAGTTGAATCTTTTCTAAAAACGACTTTTTCTTAAACTTGATAAAACGATCTCATTTCACTAAGTTAGTCATTAAAACAAGAATTGGTTTTAAACAAACCGGATAACAACAAGTTAGAGGATATATTGAGTGCCTTAAAAACCTTCTCAAAATATTAATAGAAACCACTTACTCAGATTTTCTCTAAATTATAGGTTTGTTTTCTATTTTAAAGACTTAGAATTTTCACAAGGTTTTCTTAATTTTCCTTTAATTAAATTAAGTGGCGACTCTTGCATTTTTCTTTAAATTATTTTGAAAATTTGACTAAAGTTTTAAAATGATTTTTGATAGTCGAAATCGTCTTTTCCTAAAACATCTGGCCGACAATTAATTGTCACGCGTCGAATTCCAACGGGGCGGACTGGTACTCGAAGCCGTTAAGGCCCGAGAGAACCAATCTTCATTCATATACACTCATATGCCTGTCACTAAAAGAACAACACTCTACCTCATTGAGATACAAATTACCAATGGCGGAAGTCATGGAAAACATATGATATATATGAAACTTGGTTGTTAGGGTCATCAAGTAAAAATGGACATACATTTCTTACATCCCTTCATCTGTCCCACAACATCTACAAAGCCTCTACAGATACATAGACGTAATCAACCTAAAGTCGATACAAGTCCCCCCTTTATACAACATTTACATAGTACCAAAACCAATGTACACATGTGACTCGGAAAGGCTCGAACCAACTGGAGCTCACCAATGATATGCAAATGATCCGCAACCTACTGTGGAGGTGTACTAGCACCTACGCCTGCAACAAGTAAGGTAAGTCCCCCAAGGGACCTCAGTACGAAGAATGTACTGAGTATGTAAGGCTATAAGAAACTGTATCATACATAAGAACTTCAATGGAATCAAATACAAAAGAATAGACAATATGGATAACCCATCGTTCTGTATGTTTGAAACCATGTATATTGCTTTCATTACTTTCTTTGCTTCTTTGCTTCTATGTCCATTCATTATTACCTGAATCATATCATACTTGGGTCCCAACTGATCAGTGGGTCTTAACATAACATAACGTTATGTTGGGATCGACCAGAGCTAGGCTTATGCCTCTAGAGCTACCATCCATAAATCAATATATATATATCGGGATCGGCTCGAGCTAGGTTATTACCTCTAGAGCTGCCCCCTGTCAGGATCGGTCCGAGCTAGGCTTATGCCTCTAGGACTTCCCCCTGATCCAACAATCTCGGGATCGGCTTGAGCTAGGCATTTTTCCCCCAAAGCTACCACCCATACTTGATCATTGACCACATATATGCATTACTTTATTCATTACTTTGAGATTAATACTATGATAGTAACCACTTTACTTGAAGCTTTGGATCATTAAGCAATGAGTGAGAGACATATGATTAAATATTATTGGAAACATAACATTATTGAAACCATAGAACCATAATCCATGAACAAGAGACATGAGTATAACCACTATTGGAACTTTGGAACATAACCTTATCGGGCTTTTGGACATTAGTCAATGAATATGAAACATGTGATCCACAATTGATCAATGAGTAGGAAATATGTGATAATGACCATTGCTAACCGGATATAGGATACCTTAGTACATTTCGGGATGGGACAAGTGTAATGTCAATGTGAATACTATTTGTTGCAGAAAGATACGAACAGAGTAACCTTACATACCTTGTATTCTCAATATGAATATTCAATCTTAAACGTGCATACAATAGTCCCGTTCCGTCCTTATGTTTCACTCTACAACACAAATACATAACGGAGTTTACATTAACCACCAACTACCTTACAAATGCATATGACGACAATGAGTTACATGTTTGCCTTTAAAAATTTCATTTCCCCCTTGACAATACCATTGATGAAATTATCATACCAATAATCCCACAATATTCCCAACATTGACCAAAATATCATAAACTACTAGCATGTCACACCAAGTTCATACTTTCCACTCTTCATCACCACAACATCCCAACTATTCCATCAAATCACCTTAATATACCTCATATCACATATCGGCCAAAATCCCATAATTTGCACTTTTAGAAAAATAGCAAGTTTAGTAACATAATCACACTATACATGTTCATATCTCATCTTGCATCAAAACTTCAAGACTCCCTTTTAGGTTCTAATCACAAAGATAACACATCTTTTAACACAAGCAAAAATGCACTACTCTCAACACCTTTAGACATAACCACCATGATCTACATCATCTTAAGCATATCATATTTAATAATCCATGGGAGTAGACACTTACCAATATTTGCAAAGAGATGATCTTGCTCCAACAAGTATAGTTGCCTTAGGGTTTTGTGAGATAAGAATGTATGTAGAAATTTCTAAAAATGACATGAGAGGTTATGTGAATAAAATCTGATGTTTGGCCTTTATAAAGTCCCTCAAGTCAAATTGATCCTTGGCCACAAGTTTGATCCATGTTGAATGGGTCTTTCTTATATTTGTTGAGGCCCATGACTTATTACATGATATTTAGGCCTCAAATACAGAATATAGATCCAGCCCAACACCTTTAATGGGTCTCACACTCAAATATTTCATCTAGTCAAAAATAGGTCAATAAAACTGGTAAAATATCACGGTATTGACACCAGTCACGCCACATAGGCTGGTGTCTTGGGAATCAGACCAACAATCCAAGTCTCTGAAGTTCATCCACGGCACCCACTCACGTCACGTGAGTGGGAGTCACGCCACGTGACTCCTTTCGTGGAAATCAGACAGTTTTTCAGACAATTGTGAAACTCTCTGAAGTTGGTCACGACAGCCACCCACGTTACGTGGGTGGGACTCATGCCACGTGACTCCTGCCGTGACTCACCTCTGAGTCTCAGGTGTTTTCTTCGTCGCATGTTCGTTTCCAGTACATGCTTCTCCACCTTTTTCTTCATTTAGCCTTATACCCTAGCTATTGTATATTTTCATGTAATCATAGCACGTGAGGTCTTACATTCTTCCCCCCTTAGAAACATTCGTCCTTGAATGTTAATAACAATATCTAGGACACACAGATGCTAGTCCAAGTAGACATCAAATATATACATATACCTACAATATTGACATATTGGTGCAGACTTACTTGTTATTGCTCTCCTTATGTACTTTGAACTTGTTCTTCCGTGTGAAACAAATGTGGGTACTTTAATTTCATCCTTTCTTCAGCTTCCCATGTGACCTCTTTTATTTGGTGATTTCTCCAAAGTACCTTTACGGATGCTATATCTTTATTCCTCAGCCTCTTTACTTGTCTATCCAGAATGGCAATAGGTATCTCCTCATAGGTAAGATCCTCCGTAACTTGTACATCGTCAATAGGAGTAAAACGAGATGGATCCCCTATGCTCTTTTGAAGCATTGACACATTAAATACCGGATGAACTGTGGAGAGTTCATGGGGTAGTGCCAACTCATATGCAACCTGCCCAAATCTTCTAACAATCTCATATGGGCCTATATAATGTGGACTCAATTTTCCTTTTTTTCCAAACCGCATTACCCCTTTCATCGGCGACACCTTCAGAAATACCCAATCACCTATGGCGAACTCAAGTCCTCTTCTTCTAACATCGACATATGACTTGTGTCGACTCTGGGCCATTTGTAACCGTTGTTGAATCACTTTAACTTTCTCCATAGCCTGATGAACCAGATCTGGCCCAAGTAAAGTAGTTTCACCCACTTCAAACCATCCAATTGGTGATCTACATTTCCTTCCGTACAAAGCTTCATAAGGTGCCATTTTAATACTTGAGTGATAGCTATTGTTGTAAGCAAATTCAATAAGAGGCAAATGGTCATCCCAACTGCCTTGAAATCTAACGTGCATGCTCGTAGCATATCTTCAAGTGTCTGAATAGTACGTTCTGCTTGCCCATCAGTCTGAGGATGGAAAGTTGTACTCAAATTCACCTGTGTGCCCAAACTCTGCTGAAAAGATCTCCAAAAGTGCGCTGTGAACTGTGCTCCTCTGTCTGATATAATGGAAAGTGGAATACCATGTAATCGTACTATCTCTTTCATATACAACTTCGCATACTGTTCAGCTGTATAGGTGGTTTTGACTGGTAGGAAATGCGCCGACTTGGTAAGACTGTCAACTATAACCCATATAGAATCAAGTTTCCACAGTGTACGAGACAAACCTGTGATGAAGTCCATATTAATCATATCCCATTTCCAGACTGGAAGATTGATACATTGCATGTAACTTCCTGGTTTCTGATGCTCCACCTTTACTTGTTGACAATTCGGGCATTGAGCGACAATTTCTGCAATATTCTTCTTTATGTTTCCCCACCAATACACTTCTTCTAAGTCATGGTACATTTTAGTGGCACCTGGATGAATAGAAGAGCGCAAATGATGCACCTCTGTCATAATTCGTTTCCACAGCTCATCTACATCTGGAACGCATAATCTGCCTTGGCATTGTAGCACCCTTTCTTGTGTAACATCAAATGCCTTTGTCAAATTCTGTTGTACATTTTGCTTTAGCTGCAATAACATAGGATCTGCAAACTACTTCTCTTTCACTTCAGTTGTCAACAAAGATTCAGCTGCATTTTGTACAATAACTCCTTCATTCGAGGATTCAAAAAGACGAACCCCCAAGCTTGCTAATTGATATAAATCTTTGATTATCTCTTTCTTTTCTGTTAAGTGGTCATCAATGACTCCGGTTGCCTTGTGGTTCAATGCATCAGCTACCACATTTGCTTTTCCTGGATGATAAAGAATGTCAATATCATAGTCTTTTAAGAGCTCTAACCACCTTCGTTGCCTCAAATTGAGTTCCTTCTGATTAAAGAGATATTGCAAACTTTTGTGATCCGTATAGATAACAACATGAACTCCATATAAATAATGACGCCATATCTTTAAAGCAAAAACCAGTGCTGCTAATTCAAGATCATGTGTGGGATAGTTTCTTTCATGTGGCCGCAATTGTCGTGAGGCATATGCTATGACATTACCGTGTTGCATCAATACACATCCGAGGCCAACCCCGAAAGCATCACAATACACCGCATAACCTTCAGTACCTTCAGGAAGTACTAAAACTGGTGTGGAGGTTAATTTATCTTTCAACTTTTGGAAGTTTTTCTCACACGCATCATTCCACTGAAATTTAACTGCTTTTTGTGTAAGCTTTTATAACGGTGCAGCAACAGAGGAAAAACCTTCCATAAATCATCGATAATAACCTGTCATTCCAAGAAAACTATGAATTTCTATGGGTGTCGTACGTCTTGGCTAATTCTTCACTGGTTCAATCTTCTTTGCATCAACCTGTAGCCCTTCATCTGATACAATGTAACTCAAAAATGCAATAGAGTTTAACCAAAACTTACACTTAGAGAACTTTGCATACAATTTACGTTCGCGGTAAATGATTAGCATGGTCCTCTGGTTATCTTGAATAAACCAGAATATCGTCTATAACTACTATGGCGAACACGTCCAGAAATGGCTTAAACACCCTATTCATCAAATCCATAAACACAGCTAGTGCATTTGTTAGTCCAAATGACATAACTAAAAATTCATAATGGCCATACCGTGTTCGGAAAGCCGTCTTGGGTACATCTTCTTCTTTAACTCGGACTTGATGGTAACCCGACCTCAAGTCGATCTTTGAAAAACACTTGGCACCCTGTAACTGATCAAACAAATCATCAATTCGAGGGAGGGGATATTTGTTTTTGATTGTTACCTTGTTCAATTGCCGATAGTCAATGCACATTCTCAATGTGCCATCTTTCTTTCGATCAAATAATATCGGTGCACCCCTCGGGGACATACTAGGCCTGATGAAGCCCTTGTCCAGTAAATCCTTTAATTGATCCTTCAATTCACGCAATTCTGCTGGAGCCATTCTATTTGGGGGAATAAAAATAGGCTGAGTGCCTGGAATCACATCAATGCCAAATTCTACTTCCCTTTCTGGGGGTAAGCCTGAAAGGTCTTCTGGAAATACATCCAGAAATTCACTAACCACTGGAACAGACTGAGGAGTTAGTGGTTCCACTTCAGTATCTTTCACCCGTACCATATGACATATGTAACCCTTAGCAATCATTTTCCTGGATTTTTTATAAGAAATAAATCTTCCTCTAGGTGCCCCTACATCACCCTTCCATTCAACAACATCCATTTGTGGAAAATGAAAATGTACCTTCTTGGCCCGGCAATCAACCGTGGCGTAACAAGAAGCTAACCAATCCATTCCCATTATAACATCAAAATCCACCATGTCAAGTTCAATAAGATTGGCCAGTGTATCATGACCACACACCGTTACCATACAATTACGATATACTCTTTTCGCAACAATACATTCACCAACCGGTGTAGACACTTCAATTGACTTAATTAATAATTCTGGTGGCTTTGCAAATTTTGCAGCAATCAACGGAGTAACATAGGAAAATGTAGAACCTGGATCAATCAGTACATATACATTATATGAGAATATGGATAATGTACCTGTGACAACATCAGGAGAAGCCTCTGAATTTTGTCGGTCCATCAAAGCATAAGTGCGATTCTGGACCCCACTAGTACTAGCTGCTCCTCTGGCACCCCTATCCTGGCCAACAGACTGCACACCTCAGCCCGATGAAGGAACCGATACTGATGATACAACGGCCGATCCTTCCGGTTGTGCTATACCACCCATGCTCCTCTGGGGACACTCTTTCATCATGTGTCCTATCATACCGCACCAGAAGCAAGCATTTGTCCCCACTCTGCATGTACCTGAATGAATACGTCCGCAGTGCTGACACTGCTGATGAGGAAAACCTGCTGCCTGTGATCCGGGAACCCTACTACTCTGTCCAGATAGACCACCTCTAGACCCTCGAAATTGAGAGTGAGAACCTGCTGTAGAATATGTGAACGATGGTCTAGGTGGTCTAGGAAATATACGAGGTCTAGATCCTCCTTGAGATATCATAGACGGTCCCATAGGTCTAGCCCGTTTAAATTGTCCCCTGTCAAATTCATGTGCTCTTCCTTTCTGTCTTTGATCTTCTATTTTCTGAGCGAAGGCTTGTATTCTAGTAATGTCCATATCTTTATTCAAAGCAGTAATGGTGCAATCCCTTACAAAATATGGCTCTAATCTGTCCACGTATCGATGGACTCTATCTGTCATTGTAGCCACCACATTTGGAGCATACCGTGCCAGGGAATTGAATTGCAAACTATATTCTCTGACGCTCAAATTTCCTTGATGGAGACTTAGAAATTGATCCACACGAGCCTCACGGATCTCATAGGGAATATAATGATCAAGAAAAGCCGATTTAAATTCTTCCCAATTAGGTGGATTTGCACCAATATCACGAGATTTCTTCCAATCCTTGTACCCCAATATCGCCTCCCCTTTTAATCTATACGCAGCAAGTTCAAATGTTTCTACCCCTATCACGTGCATAACTTCCAAAGCCCTCTAAATTTGATCCACGGAGTCATGTGGATCTGCTTTCGGATCAGACCCAGTAAATTTAAGAGGGTCCAGTTTCAGGAAATCCTGTGTTCTGCGACTCGCCACTCTAGCCGCATCATCTTCATTTTTCATTAGACCAGTTCTTCCTTGACTTTGTGCCGCCACTAACTGTGTCAACATATGTACTGCATTTCTAAGATCCTAATCTGTGGCATTCATTGGTGGTGGTGCGGGTACTTCCCTACCAACTGGCTCTTCCGGAGATGGAAAAGTAGAGGAAGACCGCGAGAAAATTTCAGCATGTGCTCCACCTTGACTAGCTTGGTCAGGTGGTAATATCCACCTGCTTACCTTTACCTATGCCTCTTCTCATGATCGGCATGATTACTATATCAAAGAGAAACATTTACCATGGTGAGATACAATTCAACTTACAACACTGGCTCTATTGCACGATCTAGAAATGAAGAAGAGAAACAACATCCTAAATGTCCCGTAGCCTCTTACTTATATATGTGGTGCACAACACATCGATAAGTATGACTCTACTCAGACACGGCTTTGTAGACACCCTTAGAACGACCTGCTCTGATACCACTTTTGTCACACCCTGAGTTCCAACGAGGCGTGATTGGCACCCATAGCCGACATGGCCCGAGAGAACTAAACTTTGCTTCTATTCATTATATGCATGTCATAGGCAACACTACCATCATGTGAGAACATGAAAGGCGAATAACGAAAAAAACATAGAACATGGGACATATATATATATACATATGTGAAACTTGGCCGTTGGGGCCATCAAGTCAAATACGTCATATACCACCTTACATTCATACACCCACATACGTCTACAAAAGCCTATGACATAGACATTTACCAAAACCAACTGAAAGTCAGGACAAGTCCCCGCTTTGTACAACATGTACACAACTGTGACTCGGAGAAGCCCCGAACTAACTAGAGCTCACCAATGATATGCAACAACTGGCGACCTACTGTGGAGGCCTACTAGTACCTGCGCCTGCAGTAAGTAAGGTAACCCACGAAGGACGTCAGTACAAAGAATGTACTGAGTATGTAAGGCTCATAAGAAACTGTATGACATGTAAATATGCCAATGAACTCAAATACAAATGAATGACCAATGTAGATAAGTCACTACTCCGTACTTTGGAAACCATGTATATTGCTTTCATTATTTCCTTTGTTTCTATAATTATTCATCTTTGCCTGTGACCTGTGATACCCGGGACCCGACTGAACAGTGGGTTTTAACATAACATCACGTTATGTTAGGATCGGCTCGAGCTAGGCTTATTCCTCTAGAGCTACCACCCATGAATCAATATATATATACCGGGATCGGCTCGAGCTAGGTTATTACCTCTAGAGCTGCCACCTATACCAACATATCAGGTTCGGCTTGAGATAG
The DNA here is from genome assembly GCA_031232105.1 of Capsicum rhomboideum. Lineage (NCBI taxonomy): Eukaryota > Viridiplantae > Streptophyta > Magnoliopsida > Solanales > Solanaceae > Capsicum > Capsicum rhomboideum. The sequence goes on along the minus strand of CP124711.1, from coordinate 95,780,807 downwards.
GTTATTACCTCTAGAGCTGCCCCCTGTCAGGATCGGTTCGAGCTTGGCTTATGCCTCTAGGACTGCCCCTGATCCAACAATCTCGGGATCGGCTTGAGCTAGGCATTTCGCCCCCAAAACTACCACCCATACTTGATCATTGACCACATATATGCATTACTTTATTCATTACTTTGAGATTAATACTATGATAGTCACAACTTTACTTGAAGCTTTGGATCATTAAGTAATGAGTGAGAGAAATGTGAATAAACATTATTGGAAACATAACATTATTGAAACCATTGAACCATAATCCATGAACAAGAGACATGAGTATAACCACTATTGGAACTTTGGAACATAACCTTATCGGGCTTTTGGACATTAGTCAATGAATATGAAACATGTGATCCACAATTGATCAATGAGTAGGAAATATGTGATAATGACCTGTAACACCCCGTATATGTTTACCTTAGTTTTGAGAGCAATAAGTAAAAAAAAAATAAAAAATAATAAAAATAAAAATAATAATAATAATAATTTTAAGGGTAGGGTGTGCCACGCCGCTCTGGTATAAAATCTTTAGTACATAGGAAGCAAGGGGGAGCGCCAGGCAGCGTGCCACGCTGGTTTTGCCACTTTTACGAAAGTTGGAAATTTTCTAAGTCCCAAGGGTTCCTCGGGACGTATTGAGCCAATTTTTGCCACGATTCTTCTACAACCATGAGGATATACAAGAAATGAGTGAAATAATATATTGGTATGATAAAATTACTCGAGAATGAATTTGACATCAAAATGACGATTTTACCCCTGTAGTCAAAATAAGCCATACGTGGCTAGAATTGCTTGTTTTTGAAATTGAGGCTACGAGTATGAATTGCGTAAGTGGGAATATAATTGTAACTCATATATTATGTATTACACATTGATGTGAGTGATTTAAGATGATATGGGTTATTGGGCCTAATTTGAGATTAAAATAAGCAAATCATGCAAAGGCCCAATGGGTCAAAATGACCCATTCTTGCTTTGACTTGTCAATGATGGACTTAATGGATAAGGATGACTTTAAAAGGCTATAAAGGGTGGAAAAAAATTCAGATTTTAATCCCAAAAACACACATGCTTTCTATTCTTTTTTCTAGAATTCTCAAGAACACTCTTTTGGTGATCTTCAAACCCTAAGGCATTTTGGGACAAGATCATCCTCTTCCAAGCTTGAGTAAGTAATTATTCTTGTACTTTAACATATTATAAGCATGGGATAATATGTATATCATGTTGGTGATGGTTTAAAATGTTGGACATGGCACTTTTGGCTTTTGTGAAAGATGTGAAATCCATGGGATTATAACTTGAATTATGACTTATGACTTTGATGAAAGAGCATGGTATGGATGAAATAACAACATGTATGGTGTTATTATAGTCCTAAACATGTTATTTTTCTATAAGTATAAATTATGGGATCTTGGCCGATTTGTTGTTGTGAGGTGTATTGAAGTAATTTGATGGAAGAATTGTGATATGGTGGGGATGGAGAAGTGTAAAATATGAGCTTGGTGTAACATGATATTGGTTATCATGTGTTGGTCAATGTATGGAATATTGTGGGATTATTGGTATGATAATTTTATAAATGGTGTTGTCAAGGGGAAATGACATGTTCAAGTTAAACATGTGACTTATTGTTATTGTATGCCATTATAAGGTTATTGGTAGTTAATGTTGGTTCCGTCATGTATTTATGTTGTAGAAAAAAACATAAGGATGGAGCGGGACTATCGTATGCACGTCTAAGATTGTGTATTCGTATTAAGAATACAAGGTATGTAAGGTTAATCTGTCTGTATCTTTCTGCAACACATAATGTTCATATTGACATTTCATTTGCCCTATTCCAAAATATGATAAGGTATCTTATTCAGATTTGATATATATTGTTATTCACACGTTTCTTATTCATTGACCGATTGGTATTCATATGTCTCCTATCCATGGACTGAAATTCCTAAAGCTCTCATAATGTTGTTATAGCTACTAAAAGAAACTGTTTCAAGGAAAGTGATGATGTAAGGAGAGTCTTTTCATTCCTAACTCGGGTATCCCTCATTCATTAGTCGTTGTTGTTCATGAGTTACCTAACTATGGACATGGGTCCAAAGTCCTCATAATAGTATGTTCCAATGGAGTCATAACGTTGTGATTCTAGAATAATTATCTCAAGGAGGGTAAGATGTAAAGAGAAGCTAGTTATTCTTGAAAAGCATTCTCCAATCATGTCATGTTCCAAAGTCCAATATTATTATGAATATCTTTGTACCAATCTCATAAGAGTAAGGAAGTGAAGTAAGGTATAGAGGTGTGTTCCAATATTAGCATGATCCTTAAGTATCAATCTCTCATAAGCGGATGTGTTAATCTCTCACAAATTGAAGTATCAATCTCATAAGAGTATTAAGAGAGGTGATGTGCAAGTTAATAGAATTACTTCTCATAAGTGAAGATGTCAATCTCATAAGGTAAAGGAGTGAAGTAAGATGTGTATGTAAGAGGGTTCTTTAAGTAATGTCATGATCTTTAATGAATTACTCTCCTAGCTATGTAAAGGGTATAAGATATGTAGAGAAGTAATGTACGTATGGTTACTATATGTTACATTGAGTATGGATCATAATCTAAAGGGTGTAAGTTCAGGATAGAACAATCTCAATACTATGCTACATTATTTATTATATCCCATCAAAGGTGGAGGCCCGGTACTATATATATCCCACCAAGATGGAGGCCCGGTACTATATATTTATTTACTATATCCCATCAAAGGTGGAGGCCGGGTACTATATATATCCCACCAAGATGGAGGCCCGGTACTATATACTTATTTATTATATTCCATCGAAGGTGGAGGCCCGGTACTATATATCCCACTAAGATGGAGGCCCGGTACTATATACATATACATTATATCCCACTAAAGGTGGAGGCCCGGTACTACATACTTACTTATAAGGTGATGATCCATAAGGTAGTATGAGTCACTAACTAGTTGAGTGAATAATAATACAGATAGTTGTAAAAGATATGAGACTATATCCCCTGCATGAGTATATCAATATAGAGGTAATGAAGATGGTTCCACACATCCAGGTTGGTGGTCTATTCACATTGATTATTCTCTTACGTTTAATTTCTTGAAAGTACTTATGTATTACTATCGTTTCATATGGACTTACATACTCAGTACTTTCTTCGTACTGACCCCTCTCGGGGGACTTACCTTACATGCTGCAGGCCCAGGTGTTAGTAGATCTCCGAAGTATGCGACGAGATATCCGCAGATTGTTGGTGAGCTCCAGTTGCTTCGGGGCTTCCCAAGTCACATGTGTTCATTAGGTTTTGGCATTTTGTACATATTGCATAGACATGATCATGTATCTATTAGAGGCTTTGTAGACATATGTGGGGTATCATGAAAGTAAAAGATGTGCGTTCATTTTGACGTAATGGCTCCAACGGCCAAGTTTGGTATATATTTATGGCATATGTTTCCATATTCATGTCTTACACATAATTACATGAGATAAAATGATATTCATACACGAGTATGCATACGAGAGTACATGAGCAAAGATTGGTTCTCTCGGGCCTTATCGGCTCCGGGTGCCAGTCCGGCCCGAATGGGATTTGGGTCGTGACAAAAGTGGTATCAGAGCGGGTCGTTCTAAGGGTGTCTACAAAGCCGTGTCTGAGTAGAGTCTTGCTTATCTATGTGTTGCACGCCACATTTATAAGCAGGAGGCTACGGGACATTTAGGAGTTGTTTCATTTCTTCATTCTAGATCGTGCAATAGAGCCATTGTCATAGGTGGGATTACATCTGACCATTGAAATTGGTTTTCTTTGATATAGTAAAATGGCGATTACAAGACAAGGTATGGGCAAAGATAAGCAGGTATATATTCAAGCGGGAGAAGGAATTAGTAAATCCCCACCTAACCAAGCTATTCAATATGGGGTTGAAACTGAGTTTACATCGCGGGCACCTTCTCCTCCCCCTTATCCAGGGAGGCCACAAAGGAGGGAAGTATCCCCAAAGTCGCCTGCTAATGTTACTAGGCAGGAGTTATAGGATTTGAAAAATGCGGTGCAAATGTTGACTCAGATAGTTTTTGCCCAGAGTCAAGGACGAGTTGGTCCAGTGACAAGTGATGATGGTGCGGCTATGATAGCTAGTCGGAGAACACAGGATTTCCTGAAATTGGATCCTTCCACATTTACCGGGTCCGATCTTACTGAAGACCCGCAAGACTTTATAGATCAAATCCAAAGGGCTCTAGATGTTATGCATATGACTGATGTAGAAACAGTAGAGCTTGCAGTATATAGACTGAAAGGAGAGACTATATTATGGTACGAAGACTGGAAACGATCCAGAGGTATCGGTGCAAATCCAGCTAGCTGGGAGGAATTCAAGGTGTCATTCCTTGATCATTATCTTACATATGAGGTCCGCGAGGCTCGTGCGGATCAGTTTTTAAATCTTCGTCAAGGAAATATGAGCGTCAGGGAGTACAGTCTTCGGTTTAATTCATTGGCTAGATACGCTCCTCATATGGTAGCGACTATGGCCGATCGAGTTCATCGGTATGTAGATAGATTGGAGCCCTACTTGGTAAGAGACTGTACCATTGCTGCATTAACTAAAGATATGGATATAGCTAGAATACAAGCCTTCGCGCAAAAGATGGAGGATCAAAGGCAAAGGAGAAGGATACAAGAATTTGAAGAAGGGCCATCAAAGAGGGCGAGATTTGTGGGACAGTTCATGGCGGCCCAAGGAGGATTTAGGCCCCAAATTTTTCCTACACTGCCCAGACCATCAGTTTCGGCAGGTAATCCATCTCAATTGCACAGGTTTAGAGGCAGTCAAGCCGGACAAAGTAGTGAGGCTCGGGGTTCACAAACAGTAGGGTATAGAGGACAAGGAAGTATGGGCTAATCGAGTTCTTCTCGTCAGCTGTGCCAGCGCTGTGGAAAGTTTCACACAGGTGGATGCTGGTTTGACACAGACGTTTGCTTCTGGTGTAAAAATCCAGGACACGTGAAGAGAGAATGCCCACAGATGGCCACGGGTAGTATGACACGACCTACGGGGTCAGCAGAATTTGGAGGCTCTCCTTGACATAGTGACAGGTACGTTATTTATATTTTTACCTAACCATTGACTGTGGAAAATTTTTTTTTTGAAGGAATACTAGAATTAATAGTCAGGTTATTTGAGGTGCCCACACTAGTTGGTGAATTATTTTTATATAGCTAAAAGAGTATGTCGCAATTGTATCGTAAATATTGTGATCATGATACATTGACTAATTTTATTGAGATGGACATTATATATGTAATCCATATGTACTATGATGACTATTGCGCGAAAGTGATACTTCAGTAATCGAAGTGACAACAAGTAAGGGTAAAGTGTTTGGAATCTAAAGGTTATAGACTATGTAGAGATTTTTTTGTTTTTAGTTAGAAATAGATGTGATTCCATATGGGTAATAATTAATAGGCTTACCGAGTTAACACAGTTGTAGAAATGTTTTTGGGAACCCAAGCGTATGTAAGCATGGTTTTCGTCTTTAGACAGAGGAACAAGCAAACCGTACTGTTTAAGCATGCGAAGTTAGTTCTATATCGCATACCTTCTAAGATGGTTCGAAGATGTGGTCAAGTCGTATATGACTTTGAGGTATCCCAAGAACTCTTTGCAGTTCATTCAGTATCTCATATGCGATGCTTTAAAAGTGTATAGGAGATTATCCCGTGTTGCTCCCAGTGGAAATCCACCAGTTACGAAAAAATCTCATATGTGAAGAAGTATGGCTTACTATTCTAGTTCGATAAGCGAAAGTAATAAGAAGTAAAGAAGGAGGTTTCGTAAAAGCACAATAGGAGAAACGAACACGTGGAAGAAGTCACAAGGTAGACCAGAAAAATAATGAAATCTAAAGTAATCGTAAGTTTTGGACACGAAAGCAAAGTTCAGGATATGGAATTGGAGTCATAATAAGTACGTCTTTACAAGTACTCTATGTGTATATGATAATTGAAGGATCCACTTCGGCTTAAGTTATTACGATGAGACAATGTTACTAACATTCGAGGATGAATGTTTCTAAGGGGGGAAGAATGTAACACCCCGTATATGTTTACCTTAGTTTTGAGAGCAATAAGTAAAATAATAATAATAATAAAAAATAATAATAATAATAATAATTTTAAGGGTGGGGAGCGCCCAGGGGAGTGCCACGCCGCTCTGGGTTAAAATCTTTAGTCCATAGGCAGCAAGGGGGCGCGCCAGGCAGCGTGCCACGCTGGTTTTACCACTTTTTCGAAAGTTGAAAAGTTTCTAAGTCCCAAGGGTTCCCGGGGATGTATTGAGCCAATTTTTGCCACGATTATTCTACAACCATGAGGATATACATGAAATGAGTGAAATAATATTTTGGTATGATAAAATTACTCGAGAATGAATTTGGCATCAAAATGACGATTTTACCCCTGTAGTCAAAATAAGCCATACGTGGCTAGAATTGCTTGTTTTTGAAATTGAGGCTACGAGTATGAATTGTGTAAGTGGTAATATCGTTGTAACACATATATTATGGATTACACATTGATGTGAGTGATTTAAGATGATATGGGTTATTGGGCCTAATTTGAGATTAAAATAAGCAAATCATGCAAAGGCCTTGACTTGTCAATGATGGACTTAATGGCTAAGGATGACTTGAAAAGGCTATAAAGGGTGGCAAAAAATTCAGATTTTAATCCCAAAAACACACATGCTTTCTATTCTTTTTTCTAGAATTCTCAAGAACACTCTTTTGGTGATCTTCAAACCCTAAGGCATTTTGGGACAAGATAACCCTCTTCCAAGCTTGAGTAAGTAATTATTCTTGTACTTTAACATATTATAAGCATGAGAGAATATGTATATCATGTTGGTGATGGTTTAAAATGTTGGACATGGCACTTTTGGCTTATGTGAAAGATGTGAAATCCATGGTATTATAACTTGAATTATGACTTATGACTTTGATGAAAGATCATGGTATGGATGAAATAACAACATGTATGGTGTTATTATAGTCCTAAACATGTTATTTTTCTATAAGTATAAATTATGGAATCTTGGCCGATTTGTTGTTGTGAAGTGTATTGAAGTAATTTGATGGAAGAATTGTGATATGGTTGGGATGGAGAAGTGTAAAGTATGAGCTTGGTGTAACATGCTATTGGTTATCATGTGTTGGTCAATGTATGGAATATTGTGGGATTATTGGTATGATGATTTTATAAATGGTGTTGTCAAGGGGGAAATGACATGTTCAAGTTAAACATGTGACTTATTGTTATTGTATGCCATTATAAGGTTATTGGTAGTTAATGTTGGTTCCTTCATGTATTTATGTTGTAGAACAAAACATAAGGACGGAGCGGGACTATCGTATGCACGTCTAAGATTGTGTATTCGTATTAAGAATACAAGGTATGTAAGGTTAATCTATCCGTATCTTTCTGCAACACATAATGTTCATATTGACATTTCATTTGTCCTATTCCAAAATATGCTAAGGTATCTCATTCAGATTTGATATATATTGTTATTCACACGTTTCTTATTCATTGACCGATCGGTATTCATATGTCTCCTATCCATGGACTGAAATTCCTAAAGCTCTCATAATGTTGTTATATATACTAAAAGAAACCGTTTCAAGGAAAGTGACGATGTAAGAAGAGTCTATTCATTCCTAACTCGCGTATCCCTCATTCATTAGTCGTTGTTGTTCATGAGTTATCTAACTATGGACATGGGTCCAGAGTCCTCATAATAGTATGTTCCAATGGAGTCATAACGTTGTGATTCTAGAATAATTATCTCAAGGAGGGTAAGATGTAAAGAGAAGCTAGTTAATCTTGAAAAGCATTCTCCAATCATGTCATGTTCCAAAGTCCAATATTATTATGAATATCTTTGTACCAATCTCATAAGAGTAAGGAAGTGAAGTAAGGTATAGAGGTGTGTTCCAATATTAGCATGATCCTTAAAGTATCAATCTCTCATAAGTGGATGTGTTAATCTCTCACAAATTGAAGTATCAATCTCATAAGAGTATTAAGAGAGGTGATGTGCAAGTTAATAGAATTACTTCTCATAAGTGAAGATGTCAATCTCATAAGGTAAAGGAGTGAAGTAAGATGTGTATGTAAGAGGGTGCTTTAAGTAATGTCATAATCTTTAATGTGTTACTCTCCTAGCTATGTAAAGGGTATAAGATTTGTAGAGAAGTAATGTACGTATGGTTACTATATGTTATATTGAGTATGGATCACAATCTAAAAGGTGTAAGTTCAGGATAGAAAAATCTCAATACTATGCTATGTTATTTATTATATCCCATCAAAGGTGGAGGCCCGATACTATATATATCCCACCAAGATGGAGGCCCGATACTATATATTTATTTACTATATCCCATCAAAGGTGGAGGCCCGGTACTATATATATCCCACCAAGATGGAGGCCCGGTACTATATATATCCCACCAAGATGGAGGCCCGATACTATATACTTATTTATTATATCCCATCGAAGGTGGAGGCCCAGTGCTATATATTCCACTAAGATGGAGGCCCGGTACTATATACATATACATTATATCCAACTAAAGGTGGAGGCCCGGTACTACATACTTACTTATAAGGTGATGATCCATAAGGTAGTATGAGTCACTAACTAGTTGAGTGAATAATAATACAGATAGTTGTAAAAGAGATGAGACTATATCCCCTGCATGAGTATATCAATATAGAGGTAATGAACATGGTTCCATACATCTAGATTGGAGGTCTATTCACATTGATTATTCTCTTACGTTTAATTTCTTGAAAGTACTTATGTATTACTATCGTTTGATATGGCCTTACATACTCAGTACTTTCTTCGTACTGACCCCTCTCGGGGGACTTACCTTACATGCTGTAGGCCCAGGTGTTAGTAGATCTCCGAAGTATGCGATGAGATATCCGCAGATTGTTGGTGAGCTCCAGTTGCTTTGGGGCTTCCCTAGTCACATGTGTTCATTAGGTTTTGGCATTTTGTACATATTGCATAGACATGATCATCTATCTATTAGAGGCTTTGTAGACATATGTGGGATATCATAAAAGTAAAAGATGTACGTTCATTTTGACGTAATGACTCCAACGGCCAAGTTTGGTATATATTTATGGCATATGTTTCCATATTCATGTATTCTACATAATTACATGAGATAAAATGATATTCATACGCGAGTATGCATACGAGAGTACCTGATCAAAGATTGGTTCTCTCGGGCCTTATCGGCTTCGGGTGCCAGTCCGGCCCAAATGGGATTTGGGTCGTGACATCACCATTGCTAACCGGATATAGGATACCTTAGTACATTTTGGGATGGGACAAGCATAATGTCAATGTGAATACTATTTGCTGCAGAAAGATATGGACAGAGTAACCTTACATACCTTGTATTCTCAATATGAATATTCAATCTTAAACGTGCATACAATAGTACCATTCCGTCTTTATGTTTCACTCTACAAAAAAAATACATAACGGAGTTTATATTAACCACCAACTACCTTACAAATGCATATGACGGCAATGAGTTACATGTTTGCCTTTAAAAATGTCATTTCCCCCTTGACAATACCATTGATGAAATTATCATACCAATAATCCCACAATATTCCCAACATTGACCAAAATATCATAAACTACTAGCATGTCACACCAAGTTCATACTTTCCACTCTTCATCACCACAACATCCCAACTATTCCATCAAATCACCTTAATATACCTCATATCACATATCGGCCAAAATCTCATAATTTGCACTTATAGAAAAATAGCAAGTTTAGTAACATAATCACACTATACATGTTCATATCTCATCTAGCATCAAAACTTCAAGACTCCCTTGCAGGTTCTAATCACAAAGATAGCAAATCTTTTAACAAAAGCAAAAATGCACTACTCTCAACACCTTTAGACATAACCACTATTATCTACATCATCTTAAGCATATCATATTTAATAATCCATGGGAGTAGACACTTACCAATATTTGTAAAGAGATGATCTTACTCCAACAAGTATAGTTGCCTTAGGGTTTTGTGAGATAAGAATGTATGTAGGAATATCTAGAAATGACATGAGAGGTTATGTGAATAAAATCTGATGTTTGGCCTTTATAAAGCCCCTCAAGTCAAATTGATCCTTGGCCACAAGTTTGATCCATGTTGAATGGGTATTTCTTATATTTGTTGAGGCCCATGACTTATTACATGATATTTGGTCCTCAAATATAGAATATAGATCCAGCCCAACACCTTTAATGGGTCTCACACTCAAATATTTCATCTAGTAAAAAATAGGTCAACAAAACTGGTAAAATATCACGGTATCGACACCAGTCACGCCTTGTAGGATGGTGTCTTGGGAATCAGACCAACAATCCAAGTCTCTGAAGTTCATCCACGGCACCCACTCACGTCACGTGAGTGGGAGTCACGCCACGTGACTCCTGCCGTGGAAATCAGACACTTTTCAGACAATTGTCCAACTCTCTCAAGTTGGTCACGGCAACCACCCACGTTACGTGGGTGGGACCTACGCCACGTGAGTCCTACCGTGACTCATCTCTTAGTCTCAGGTCTTTTCTTCGTTGCATGCTCGTTTCCAGTACATGCTTCTCCACCTTTTTCTTCATTTAGCCTTATACCCTAGCTATTCTATATTTTCATGTAATCGTAGCACGTGAGGTGTTACATTCTTCCCCCCTTAGAAATATTCGTCCTCGAATGTTAATAACAATATCTAGGAAACACAGATGCTAGTCCAAGTAGACATCAAATATATACATATACCTAGAATATTGACATATTGGTGCAGACTTACTTGTTATTGCTCTCCTTATGTACTTTGAACTTGTTCTTCCGTGTGAAACAAATGTTGGTAATTTGATTTCATCCTTTCTTCAGCTTCCCATGTGACCTCTTCTATTTGGTGATTTCTCCAAAGTACCTTTACGGATGCCATATCTTTATTCCTCAGCCTCTTCACTTGTCTATCCATAAGGGCAATAGGTATCTCCTCATAGGTAAGATCCTCCGTAACTTGTACATCATCAATAGGAGTAAAACGAGATGGATCCCCTATGCACTTTCGATGTGTTGACACATGAAATACCGGATGAACTGTGGAGAGTTCTTGGGGTAGTGCCAACTCATATGCAACCTGCCCAAATCTTCTAACAATCTCATATGGGCCTATGAAAGGGGTAATGCGGTTTGGAAAGCCTGATGAATCACTTTAACTTTCTCCATAGCCTGATGAACCAGATCTGGCCCAAGTAAAGCAGTTTCACCCACTTCAAACCATCCAATTGGTGATCTACATTTCCTTCCATACAAAGCTTCATAAGGTGCCATTTTAATACTTGAGTGATAGCTATTGTTGTAAGCAAATTCAATAAGTGGCAAATGGTTGTCCCAACTGCCTGAAAATCTAACATGCATGCTCGTAGCATATCTTCAAGTGTCTGAATAGTACGTTCTGCTTGCCCATCAGTTTGAGGATGGAAAGCCGTACTCAAATTCACCTGTGTGCCTAAACTCTGCTGAAAAGATCTCCAAAAGTGCGTTGTGAACTATGCTCCTCTGTCTGATATAATGGAAAGTGGAATACCATGCAATCGTACTATCTCTTTCACATACAACTTCGCATACTCTTCAGCTTTATAGGTGGTTTTGACTGGTAGGAAATGCACCTACTTGGTAAGCCTGTCAACTATAACCCATATAGAATCAAATTTCCACAGTGTACGAGGCAAAACCTGTGATGAAGTCCATATTAATCATATCCCATTTCCAGACTGGAAGATTGATACATTGCATGTAACTTCCTGGTTTCTGATGCTCCACCTTTACTTGTTGACAATTCGGGCATTGAGCGACAATTTTTGCAATATTCTTCTTCATGTTTCCCCACCAATACACTTCTTTTAAGTCATGGTACATTTTAGTGGCACCTGGATGAATAGAATAGCGCGAATGATGCGCCTCTGTCATAATTCGTTTCCACAGCTCATCTACATCTGGAACGCATAATCTTCCTTGGCATTGTAGCACCCCTTCTTGTGTAATATCAAATGCCTTTGTCAAATTCTGTTGTACATTTTCCTTTAGCTGTAATAGCATAGGATCTGCAAACTACTTCTCTTTCACTTCAGTTGTCAACAAAGATTCAGCTGCATTTTGTACAATAACTCCTTCATTCGAGGATTCAAGAAGGCGAACCCCCAAGCCTGCTAATTGATATAAATCTTTGATTATCTCTTTCTTTTCTTTTAAGTGGTCATCAATGACTCCGATTGCCTTGCGGCTCAATGCATTAGCTACCACATTTGCTTTTCCTGGATGATAAATAATGTTAATATCATAGTCTTTTAAGAGCTCTAACCACCTTCGTTGCCTCAAATTAAGTTCCTTCTGCTTAAAGAGATATTGCAAACTTTTGTGATCCGTATAGATATCAACATGAACTCCATATAAATAATGATGCCATATCTTTAAAGCAAAAACCACCGCTGCTAATTCAAGATCATGTGTGGGATAGTTTCTTTCATGTGGACGCAACTGTCGTGAGGCATAGATATGACATTAACGTGCTGCATCAATACACATCCGAGGCCAACCCCGGACGCATCACAATACACCGCATAACCTTCAGTACTATCAGGAAGTACTAAAACTGGTGTGGAGGTTAATTTATCTTTCAACTTTTGGAAGCTTTTCTCACACGCATCATTCCACTGAAATTTAACTGCTTTGTGTGTAAGCTTTGTTAACGGTGCAACAATAGAGGAAAAACATTCCACAAATCTTCGATAATAACCTGTCAGTCCAAGAAAACTATGAATTTCTGTGGGTGTCGTACGTCTTGGCCAATTTTTCACTGGTTCAATCTTCTTTGTATCAACCTGTAGCCCTTTATCTGATACAATGTAACCCAAAAATGCAATAGAGTTTAACCAAAACTTACACTTAGAGAACTTTGCATACAATTTACATTCGCGGCGAATCTATAACACCTGCCGTAAATGATTAGCATGGTCCTCTGGTGATCTTTAATAAACCAGAATATCGTCTATAAATACTGTGACGAACACGTCCAGAAATGGCTTAAACACCCTATTCATCAAATCCATAAACACAGCTGGTGCATTTGTTTGTCCAAATGACATAACTAAAAATTCATAATGGCCATACCGTGTTCGGAAAGCCATCTTGGGTAGATCTCCTTCTTTAACTCGGACGTGATGGTAACCCGACCTCAAGTCGATCTTTGAAAAACACTTGACACCCTGTAACTGATCAAACAAATCATCAATTCGAGGGAGGGGATATTTGTTCTTGATCGTTACCTTGTTCAATTGCCGATAGTCAATGCACATTATCAATGTGCCATCTTTCTTTCGATCAAATAATACTGGCGCACCCCACAGGGACATACTAGGCTTGATGAAGCCCTTGTCCAGTAAATCCTTTAATTGATCCTTCAATTCACGTAATTCTGCTGGAGCCATTCTATTTGGGGGAATAGAAATAGGCTGAGTGCCTGGAATCACATCAATGCCAAATTCTACTTCCCTTTCTGGGGGTAAGCCTGAAAGGTCTTCTGGAAATACATCCAGAAATTCACTAACCACTGGAACCGACTGAGGAGTTAGTGGTTCCACTTCAGTATCTTTCACCCGTACCATATGACATATGTAACCCTTAGCAATCATTTTCCTAGCTTTTTGATAAGAAATAAATCTTTCTCTAGGTGCCCGTACATCACCCTTCCATTCAACAACATCCATTTGTGGAAAATGAAAATGTACCTTCTTAGCCCGGCAATCAACCGTGGCGTAACAAGAAGCTAACCAATCCATTCCCATTATCACATCAAAATCCACCATGTCAAGTTCAATAAGATCGGCCAGTGTATCATGACCACACACCGTTACCATATAATTACGATATACTATTTTTGCAACAATACATTCACCAACCGGTGTAGACACTTCAATTGACTTAATTAATAATTCTGGTGCCTTTGCAATTTTTGCAGCAATCAACAGAGTAGCATAGGAAAATGTAGAACCTGGATCAATCAGTACATATACATTATATGAGAATATGGATAATGTACCTATGACAACATCAGGAGAAGCCTCTGAATTTTGTCGGTCCACCAAAGCATAAGTGCGATTCTGGACCCCACTAGTACTAGCTGTTCCTCTGGCACCCCTACCCCGGCCAACCGACTGCACACCTCGTCCTGATGAAGGAACCGATACTGATGACACAACGGCCGATCCTGCCAGTTGTGCTATACCACCCATGCTCCTCTGGGGACACTCTCTCGTCATGTGTCCTGTCATACCGTACCAGAAGCAAGCATTTGTCCCCACTCTGCATGTACCTGAATGAATATGTCCGTAGTGCTGACACTGCTGACGGGGAAAACCTGCTGCCTGTGATCCGGGAACCCTACTACTCTGTCTAGATAGACCACCTCTAGACCCTCGAAATTGAGAGTGAGCACCTGCTGTAGAATATGAGAACGATGGTCTAGGTGGTCTAGGAATGATACGAGGTCTAGATCCTCCTTGAGACATCATAGACGGTCCCATAGGTCTATCCCGTTTAGATTGTCCCCTGTCAAATTCATGTGCCCTTCTTCTCTGTCTTTGATCTTCCATTTTCTGGGCGAAGGCTTGTATTCTAGCAATGTCCATATCTTTATTCAAAGCAGCAATGGTGCAATCCCTTACCAAATATGGCTCTAATCTGTCCACGTATCGATGGACTCTATCTGTCATTGTAGCCACCACATTTGGAGCATACCGTGCCAGGGAATTGAATTGCAAACTATATTCTCTGACGCTCAAATTTCCTTGACGGAGATTTAGAAATTGATCCACACGAGCCTCACAGATCTCATAGGGAAGATAATGATCAAGAAAAGCCGCTTTAAATTCTTCCCAATTCGGTGGATTCGCACCAATATCATGAGAATTCTTCCAATCCTCGTACCACAATATCGCCTCCCCTTTTAATCTATATGCAGTAAGTTCAACTGTTTCTACCCCTGTTACGTGCATAACTTCCAAAGCCCTCCGAATTTGATCTACGAAGTTCTGTGGATCTGCTTTCGGATCTGACCCAGGGAATTTAAGAGGGTCCAGTTTCAGGAAATCCTGTGTTCTGCGACTCGCCACTCTAGCCGCATCATCTTCATTTTTCATTGGACCAGTTCGTCCTTAACTTTGTGCCGCCACTAACTGTGTCAACATATGTACTGCATTTCTAAGATCCTGATCTGTGGCATTCATTGGTGGTGGTGCGGGTACTTCCCTACCAACTGGCTCTTCCGGAGCTGGAAAAGTAGAGAAAGACCGCAAGGAAATTTCAGCATGTGCTCCACCTTGACTAGCTTGGTCAGGTGGTAATCTACTCATGCCTTCATCAGCAGGCATATCCACCTGCTTACCTTTACCTCTGCCTCTTCTCGTGATCGGCATGATTACTATATCAAAGAGAAACATTTACCATGGTCAGATACAATTCAACTTACAACACTGGCTCTACTGCACGATCTAGAAATGAAGAAGAGAAACAACATCCTAAATGTCCCGTAGCCTCTTACTTATAAATGTGGTGCACAACACATCGATAATTAAGACTCTACTCAGACACGGCTTTGTAGACACCCTTAGAATGACCTGCTCTGATACCACTTTTGTCACACCCCGAGTTCCAACGAGGCGTGATTGGCACCCGTAGCCGACATGGCCCGAGAGAACCAAGCTTTGCTTCTATTCATTCATATGCATGTCATAGGCAACACTACCATCACGTGAGAACATGAAAGGAGAATAACAAAAAAAACATAGAACATGGGACATATATATATATATACATATGTGAAACTTGGCCGTTGGGGCCATCAAGTCAAATACGTCATATACCACCTTACATTCATACACCCACATACGTCTACAAAAGCCTCTTACATAGACATTTACCAAGACCAACTGAAAGTCGGGACAAGTCCCCACTTTGTACAACATGTACACAACTGTGACTCGGAGAAGCCCCGAACTAACTGGAGCTCGCCAATGATTTGCTACAACTGGCGACCTACTATGGAGGCCTACTAGTACCTGCGCCTGCAACAAGTAAGGTAAGTCCCATGAGGGACGTCAGTACGAAGAATGTACTGAGTATGTTAGGCTCATAAGACACTGTATGAGATGTAAATATACCAAAGAACTCAAATACAAATGAATGACCAATGTCGATAAGTCGCTACTCAGTACTTTGGAAACCATGTATATTGCTTTCATTATTTCCTTTGTTTCTATAATTATTCATCTTTTCCTGTGACCTGTGAAACCCGGGCCCCGACTGAACAGTGGGTTTTAACATAACATCACGTTATGTTGGGATCGGCTCGAGCTAGGCTTATGCCTCTAGAGCTACCACCCATGAATCAATATATATATATATATACACCGGGAGCGGCTCGAGCTAGGTTATTACCTATAGAGATGCCAACCGTACCAACATATCATGTTCGGCTTGAGCTAGGTTATTACCTCTAGAGCTGCCCCCTGTCAGGAGCGGTCTGAGCTAGGCTTATGCCTCTAGGACTGCCCCCTGATCCAACAATCTCGATATCGGCTTGAGCTAGGTATTTCGCCCCCAAAACAACCACCCATACTTGATCATTGACCACATATATGCATTACTTTATTCATTACTTTGAGATTGATACTATGATAGTCACCACTTTACTTGAAGCTTTGGATCATTAAGCAATTAGTGAGAGACATGTGAATAAACATTATTGGAAACATAACATTATTGAAACCATTGAACCAGAATCCATGAACAAGAGACATGAGGATAGCCACTTTGAAACTTTGGAACATAACCTTATCGGGCTTTTGGACATTACTCAATGAATATGAAACATGTGATCCACAATTGATCAATGAGTAGGAAATATGTGATAATGACCATTGCTAACCGGATATAGGATACCTTAGTACATTTTGGGATGGGACAAGCGTAATGTCAATGTGAATACTATTTGCTGCAGAAAGATACGGACAGAGTAACCTTACATACCTTGTATTCTCAATATGAATATTCAATCTTAAATGTGCATACAATAGTCCCCTTCCATCCTTATGTTTCTCTCTACAACACAAATACATAACGGAGTTTACATTAACCACCAACTACCTTACAAATGCATATGACGACAATGAGTTACATGTTTGCCTTTAAAAATGTCATTTCCCCGTTGAAAATACCATTGATCAAATTATCATACCAATAATCCCACAATATTCCCAACATTCACCAAAATATCATAAACTACTAGCATTTCACACCAAGTTCATACTTTCCACTCTTCATCACCACAACATCCCAACTATTCCATCAAATCACCTTAATATACCTCATATCACATATCGGCCAAAATCTCATAACTTGCACTTATAGAAAAATAGCAAGTTTAGTATCATAATCACACTATACATGTTCATATCTCATCTTGCATCAAAACTTCAAGACTCCTTTTTAGGTTCTAATCACAAAGATAACACATCTTTTAACACAAACAAAAATGCACTACTCTCAACACCTTTAGACATAACCACCATGATCTACATCATCTTAAGCATATCATATTTAATAATCCATGGGACTAGAAACTTACCAATACTTGCAAAGAGATGATCTTGCTCCTATAAGTATAGTTGCCTTAGGGTTTTGTGAGATAAGAATGTATGTAGAAATATCTAGAAATGACATGAGAGGTTATGTGAATAAAATCTGATGTTTGGCCTTTATAAAGCCCCTCAAGTCAAATTGATCCTTGGCCACAAGTTTGATCCATGTTGAATGGGTCTTTCTTATATTTGTTGAGGCCCATGACTTATTACATGATATTTGGGCCTCAAATACAGAATATAGATCCAGCCCAACACATTTAATGGGTCTCACACTCAAATATTTCATCTAATCAAAAATAGGTCAATAAAACTGGTAAAATATCACGGTATCGACACCAGTCACGCCTTGTAGGATGGTGTCTTGGGAATCAGACCAACAATCCAAGTCTCTGAAGTTCATCCATGGCACCCACTCACGTCACGTGAGTGGGAGTCATGCCACGTGACTCCTGCCGTGGAAATCAGACACTTTTCAGACAATTGTCCAACTCTCTGAAGTTGGTCACGGCATCCACCCACATTACGTGGGTGGGACTCATGCCACGTGAGTCCTGCCATGACTCATCTCTGAGTCTCAGGTCTTTTCTTAGTCGCATGCTCGTTTCCAGTACATGCTTCTCCACCTTTTTCTTCATTTAGCCTTATACCCTAGCTATTGTATATTTTCATGTAATCGTAGCACATGAGGTGTTACATTCTTCCCCCCTTAGAAACACTCATCCTCAAATGTTAATAACAATATCTAGGACACACAGATGCTAGTCCAAGTAGACATCAAATATATACATATACCTACAATATTGACATATTGGTGTAGACTAACCTGTTATTGCTCTCCTTATGTACTTTGAACTTGTTCTTCCGTGTGAAACAAATGTGGGTACTTTGATTTTATCCTTTCTTCAGCTTCCCATGTGACCTCTTCTATTTGGTGATTTCTCGAAAGTACCTTTACGGATGCTATATCTTTATTCCTCAGCCTCTTCACTTGTCTATCCAGAATGGCAATAGGTATCTCCTCATAGGTAAGATCCTCCGTAACTTGTACATCGTCAATAGGAGTAAAACGAGATGGATCCCCTATGCACTTTCGAAGAATTAACACATGAAATACCGGATGAACTGTGTAGAGTTCCTGGGGTAGTGCCAACTCATATGCAACCTGCCCAAATCTTCTAACAATCTTATATGGGCCTATATAATGTGGACTCAATTTTCCTTTCTTTCCAAACCGCATTACCCCTTTCATCGGCGACACCTTCAGAAATACCCAATCACCTATGGCGAACTCAAGTCCTCTTCTTCTAACATCGGCATATGACTTGTGTCGACTCTGGGCCGTTTGTAACCGTTGTTGAATCACTTTAACTTTCTCCATAGCCTGATGAACCAGATCTGGCCCAAGTAAAGCAGTTTCACCCACTTCAAACCATCCAATTGGTGATCTACATTTCCTTTCGTACAAAGCTTCACAAGGTGCCATTTTAATACTTGAGTGATAGCTATTGTTGTAAGCAAATTTAATAAGAGGCAAATGGTCATCCCAACTGCCTTGAAAATCTAACGTGCATGCTCGTAGCATATCTTCAAGTGTCTGAATAGTATGTTCTGCTTGCCCATCAGTCTGATGATGGAAAGCAGTACTCAAATTCACCTGTGTGCCCAAACTCTGCTGAAAAGATCTCCAAAAGTGCGCTGTGAACTGTGCTCCTCTGTCTGATATAATGGAAAGTGGAATACCATGCAATCGTACTATCTCTTTGACATACAACTTCACATACTCTTCAGCTGTATAAGTGGTTTTGACTGGTAGGAAATGCGCCGACTTGGTAAGACTGTCAACTATAACCCATATAGAATCAAGTTTCCACAGTGTACGAGACAAACCTGTGATGAAGTCCATATTAATCATATCCCATTTCCAGACTGGAAGATTGATACATTGCATGTAACTTCCTGGTTTCTGATGCTCCACCTTTACTTGTTGACAATTCGGGCATTGAGCGACAATTTCTGCAATATTCTTCTTCATGTTTCCCCACCAATACACTTCTTTTAAGTCATGGTACATTTTAGTGGCACCTGGATGAATAGAATAGCGCGAATGATGCGCCTCTGTCATAATTCATTTTCGCAGCTCATCTACATCTAGAACGCATAATCTGCCTTGGCATTGTAGCACCCCTTCTTGTGTAAGATCAAATGCCTTTGTCAAATTCGGTTGTACATTTTCCTTTAGCTGTAATAGCATAGGATCTGCAAACTACTTCTCTTTCACTTCAGCTGTCAACAAAGATTCAGCTGCATTTTGTACAATAACTCCTTCATTCGAGGATTCAAGAAGACGAACCCCCAAGCTTGCTAATTGATATAAATCTTTGATTATCTCTTTCTTTTCTGTCAAGTGGTCATCAACGACTCCGGTTGCCTTGCGGCTTTCCTGGATGATAAAAAATGTCAATATCATAGTCTTTTAAGAGCTCTAACCACCTTCGTTGCCTCAAATTGAGTTCCTTCTGCTTAAAGAGATATTGCAAACTTTTGTGATCCGTATAGATATCAACATGAACTCCATATAAATAATGACGCCATATCTTTAAAGCAAAAACCACCGCTGCTAATTCAAGATCATGTGTGGGATAGTTTCTTTCATGTGGACGCAACTGTCGTGAGGCATATGCTATGACATTACCATGCTGCATCAATACACATCCGAGGCCAACCCCGAACGCATCACAATACACTGCATAACCTTCAGTACCTTCAGGAAGTACTAAAACTGGTGTGGAGGTTAATTTATCTTTCAACTTTTGGAAGCTTTTCTCACACGCATCATTCCACTGAAATTTAAATGCTTTGTGTGTAAGCTTTGTTAACGGTGCAGCAATAGAGGAAAAACCTTCCACAAATCTTCGATAATAACCTGACAATCCAAGAAAACTACTAATTTCTGTGGGTGTCGTACGTCTTGGCCAATTCTTCACTGCTTCAATCATCTGTGTATCAACCTGTGGCTCTTTATCTGCTACTATGTGACCCAAGAATGCGACAGAGTTTAACCAAAACTTACACTTAGAGAACTTTGCATACAATTTACGTTCGCGGAGAATCTGTAACACCATCCGTAAATGATTAGCATGGTCCTCTGGTTATCTTTAATAAACTAGAATATCGTCTATAAATACTGTGACGAACACGTTCAGAAATGGCTTAAACACACTATTCATCAAATCCATAAACACAGCTGGTGCATTTGTTAGTCCAAATGACATAACTAAAAATTCATAATGGCCATACCGTGTTCGAAAAATCATCTTGGGTACATCTCCTTCTTTAAATCGGACTTGATGGTAACCCAACCTCAAGTCGATCTTTGAAAAACACTTGGCACCCTGTAACTGATCAAACAAATCATCAATTCGAGGGAGGGGATATTTGTTCTTAATCGTTACCTTGTTCAATTGCCGATAGTCAATGCATATTCTCAATGTGCCATCTTTCTTCTGATCAAATAATATCGGTGCACCCCATGGGGACATACTAGGCCTGATGAAGCCCTTGTCCAGTAAATCCTTTAATTGATCCTTCAATTCACGCAATTCTGCTGGAGCCATTCTATTTGGGGGAATAGAAATAGGCTGAGTGCCTGGAATCACATCAATGCCAAATTCTACTTCCCTTTCTGGGGGTAAGCCTGAAAGGTCTTCTGGAAATACATCCAGAAATTCACTAACCACTGGAACTGACTGAGGAGTTAGTGGTTCCACTTCAGTATCTTTCACCCGTACCATATGACATATGTAACCCTTAGCAATCATTTTCCTGGCTTTTTGATAAGAAATAAATCTTTCTCTAGGTGCCCCTACATCACCCTTCCATTCAACAACATCCATTTGTGGAAAATGAAAATGTACCTTCTTGGCCCGGCAATCAACCGTGGCGTAACAAGAAGCTAACCAATCCATTCCCATTATCACATCAAAATCCACCATGTCAAGTTCAATAAGATTGGCCAGTGTATCATGACCACACACCGTTACCATACAATTATGATATACTCTTTTTGCAATAATAAATTCACCAACCGGTGTAGACACTTCAATTGACTTAATTAATAATTCCAGTGCCTTTGCAAATTTTGCAGCAATCAACGGAGTAACATAGGAAAATGTAGAACCTGGATCAATCAGTACATATACATTATATGAGAATATGGATAATGTACCTGTGACAACATCAGGAGAAGCCTCTAAATTTTGTCGGTCCACCAAAGCATAAGTGTGATTCTGGACTCCTCTAGTACTAGCTGTTCCTCTGGCACCCCTACCCCGACCAACAGACTGCACACCTCGGCCCGATGAAGGAACCGATATTGATGACGCAATGGCTGATCCTGTCGGTCGTGCTATACCACCCATGCTCCTCTGGGGACACTCTCTCATCATGTGTCCTGCCATACCGCACCAGAAGCAAGCATTTGTCCCCACTCTGCATGTACCTGAATGAATACGTCTGTAGTGCTGACACTGCTGATGGGGAAAACCTGCTGACTGTGATCTGGGAACCCCACTACTCTGTCCAGATAGACCACCTCTAGACCCTCAAAATTGAGAGTGAGCACCTGCTATAGAATATAAGAACGATGGTCTAGGTGGTCTAGGAAACATACGAGGTCTAGATCCTCCTTGAGATATCATAGACGGTCCCATAGGTCTAGCCCATTTATACACGAGTCTCACGGATCTCATAGGGAAGATAATGATCAATAAAATCCCCTTTAAATTCTTCCCAATTCTGTGGATTCGCACCAATATCACGAGATTTTTTCCAATCCTCGTACCACAATATCGCCTCCCCTTTTAATCTATACGTAGCAAGTTCAAGTGTTTCTACCCCTTTCACATGCATAACTTTCAAAGCCCTCCGAATTTGATCCACGATGTCGTGTGGATCTGCTTTCGGATCTGGCCCAGTGAATATAAGAGGGTCCAGTTTAAGGAAATCCTGTGTTCTGTGACTCGCCACTCTAGCCGCATCATCTTCATTTGTCATTGGACCAGTTCGTCCTTGAATTTAAGCAGCCACTAATTGTGTCAACATATGTACTGCATTTCTAACATCCTGATCTGTGGCATTCATTGGTGGTGGTGCGGGTACTTCCCTACCAACTGGCTCTTTCGGAGCTGGAAAAGTAGAGGAAGACCGCGAGGAAATTTCAGCATGTGCTCCACCTTGACTAGCTTGGTCAGGTGGTAATCTACTCATGCCTTCATCAGCAGGCATATCCACCTGCTTACCTTTACCTCTGCCTCTTCTCGTGATCGGCATGATTACTGTATCAAAGAGAAACATTTACCATGGTCAGATACAATTCAAATTACAACGCTGGCTCTATTGCACGATCTGGAAATGAAGAAGAGAAACAACATCCTAAATGTCCCGTAGCCTCTTACTTATAAATGTGGTGCACAACACATCAATAAGTAAGACTCTACTCAGACACGGCTTTGTAGACATCCTTAGAACGACCTGCTCTGATACAACTTTTGTCACACCTCGATTTCCAACGAGGCGTGATTGGCACCCGTAGCCAACATGGCCCGAGAGAACTAAGCTTTGCTTCTATTCATTCATATGCTTGTCATAGGCAACACTACCATCACGTGAGAACATGAAAGGCGAATAACGAAAAAAAACGTAGAACATGGGACATATATATATATATACATATGTGAAACTTGGCCGTTGGGGCCATCAAGTCAAATACGTCATATACCACCTTACATTCATACACCCACATACGTCTACAAAAGCCTATGACATAGACATTTACCAAAACCAACTGAAAGTCGGGACAAGTCCCCGCTTTGTACAACATGTACAAAACTGTGACTCGAAGAAGCCCCGAACTAACTGGATCTCACCAATGATCCACAACAACTGGCAACCTACTGTGGAGGCCTACTAGTACCTGCGCTTGCAGCAAGTAAGGTAAGTCCCATGAGGGACGTCAGTACAAAGAATGTACTGAGTATGTAAGGCTCATAAGAAACTGTATGACATGTAAATATGCCAATGAACTCAAATACAAATGAATGACCAATGTAGATAAGTCACTACTCCGTACTTTGGAAACCATGTATATTGCTTTCATTATTTCCTTTGTTTCTATAATTATTCATCTTTGCCTGTGACTTGTGATACCCGAGCCCCTACTGAACAGTGGGTTTTAACATAACATCACGTTATGTTGGGATGGCTCGAGCTAGGCTTAAGCCTCTAGAGCTACTACCCATGAATCAATATATATATATCGGGATCGGCTCGAGCTAGGGTTATTACCTATAGAGCTGCCACCCGTACCAACATATCAGGTTCGGCTCGAGCTAGGTCATTACCTCTAGAGCTTCCCCTTGTCAGGATTGGTCCGAGCTAGGCTTATGCCTCTAGGACTGCCCCCTGATCCAACAATCTTGGGATCGGCTTGAGCTAGACATTTCGCCCCCCAAATCTACAACCCATACTTGATCATTGACCACATATATGCATTACTTTATTCATTACTTTGAGATTGATACTATGATAGTCACCACTTTACTTGAAGCTTTGGATCATTAAGCAATGAGTGAGAGACATGTGAATAAACACTATTGGAATAATAACATTATTGAAACCATTGAACCATAATCCATGAACAAGATACATGAGTATAACCACTATTGGAACTTTGAAACATAACCTTATCGGGCTTTTGGACATTAGTCATTGAATATGAAACATGTGATCCACAATTGATCAATGATTAGGAAATATTTGATAATGACCATTGCTAACCGGATATAGGATACCTTAGTACATTTCGGGATGGGACAAACGTAATGTCAATGTGAATACTATTTGCTGCAGAAAGATACGGACAGAGTAACCTTACATACCTTCTCAATATGAATATTCAATCTTAAACGTGCATACAATAGTCCCGTTCCGTCCTTATGTTTCACTCTACAACACAAATACATAACGGAGTTTACATTAACCACCAACTACCTTACAAATGCATACGACGACAATGAGTTACATGTTTGCCTTTAAAAATGTCATTTCCCCCTTGACAATACCATTGAAGAAATTATCATACCAATAATCCCACAATATTCCCAACATTGACCAAAATATCATAAACTACTAGCATGTCACACCAAGTTCATACTTTCCACTCTTCATTACCACAACATCCCAACTATTCCATCAAATCACCTTAATATACCTCATATAACATAACGGCCAAAATCCCATAATTTGCACTTATAGAAAAATAGCAAGTTTATTAACATAATCACACTATACATGTTCATATCTCATCTTCCATCAAAACTTCAAGACTCCCTTTTAGGTTTTAATCACAAAGATAACACATCTTTTAACACAAGCAAAAATGCACTACTCTCAACACCTTTAGACATAACCACCATGATCTAAATCATCTTAAGCATATCATATTTAACAATCCATGGGAGTAGACACTTACCAATATTTGAAAAGAGACGATCTTGCTCCAACAAGTATAGTTGCCTTAGGATTTTGTGAGATAAGAATGTATGTAGAAATATCTAGAAATGACATGAGACGTTATGTGAATAAAATCTGATGTTTGGCCTTTATAAAGCCCCTCAAGTCAAATTGATCCTTGGCCACAAGTTTGATCCATGTTGAATGGGTCTTTCTTATATTTGTTGAGGCCCATGACTTATTACATGATATTTGGGCCTCAAATACAGATTATAGATCCAGCCCAACACCTTTAATGGGTCTCACACTCAAATATTTCATCTAGTCAAAAATAGGTCAACAAAACTGGTAAAATATCACGGTATCGACACCAGTCACTCCACGTAGGCTGGTGTCTTGGGAATCAGACCAACAATCCAAGTCTCTGAAGTTCATCCACGGCACCCACTTACGTCGCTACGTGACTCCTGCCGTGGAAATCAGATACTTTTCAGGAAATTGTCCAACTCTCAGAAGTTGATCACGGCAGCCACCCACGTTACGTGGGTGGGACTCACGCCACGTGAGTCCTGCCGTGACTCACCTCTAAGTCTCAGGTCTTTTCTTCGTCGTATGCTCGTTTCCAGTACATGCTTCTCCACTTTTTTCTTCATTTAGCCTTATACCCTAGCTATTGTATATTTTCATGTAATCGTAGCACGTGAGGTGTTACAACAAGAGAGTGATCTTGTCCAAAGGAGTGATGACTTATGGTTTGTGTGAGATGAGAAATATCTTTGAAATTTCTAGAAATGGCATGAGAGTTGCAATGAATAAAAATCTGATTTTTCCCCTTATATAATCACTTTTTGGTCATCCTTAGCCATACACTTGGGCACAATTAATGTGTGTTTAATTGGTCAACACAAGTATGGATCAAATTCCATTTGGTCCATGCCTTTTTCTCCATTTTTGGGCCTCAATTGAGCCCAATGGCACAAGACTAATTTAGCCCACCAAATTGAATGTATAATACACGTTCTTCTCATGGTTAAATGATTCCATAAATGTTACAGTAATTAAGTAGGTTAAAAAATGTACGGTGTGTTATATTAATGACAACACTCTAACTCTAGACCGAGCTATTTTCATTGCAAGTATTAAGGATAGATATGCCCTGAACTTCGCCGAACTTATTGTCGAAGAGATCCGTGAATGTGCTCTTAAATACAACACCAATATTTTGTTCCCGTGTATGATTACTGCTCTTTGTGATCTTGTTGAGGTGCCGATATTTTCTAGAGTTGACACTTGAGTGGAGGTCATCTGTATTGCTGATATTAGTTTGATTTAGGACGAGACTAATCTAGTGGATCGGATGAGGGACCAACCCTCGAGTTCTTTAGGTGCAGCTATATTTGAGGGGTTAGTAGAGTGGGGTAAGTGGGTTGATACCCCAACCCCATTTAATGTTCATACAACTACTAATTAGC
Organism: Capsicum rhomboideum; assembly: GCA_031232105.1. Lineage (NCBI taxonomy): Eukaryota > Viridiplantae > Streptophyta > Magnoliopsida > Solanales > Solanaceae > Capsicum > Capsicum rhomboideum. Next base: position 95,753,927 of record CP124711.1, on the reverse strand, counting down.
TAGTTGTGACTACATCTACTGGGGATGATACTCCCGCGGACACTACCATAGCTCCTACTTTACCACCACTCACCTCAGCCTCCACATAGACATGTTCGATGCCTTTTAGTATTCCACACCCTTCGTCCACAAGCTTAGTTACGGTCACTCAAGAATTTCGTAAAAAATAGTGAAGAGATAGATTTCCATGGAGAAGCAGGTAGAGGTGTAGGTGAATCGGGTGAAGTTGTGGATACTGAAAGAGATTGCTAATACTACGAGGGGTCTACACAATTCTTGGACGATTTTATGTGGCAGATGAATGAGCGTATGAAAGCTCTGCAGGCTCCCAAGCTGGATATTGAGGAGCTTGCTTTGCTTCGAGCAATAGTGATAGAGTTGTTTTTACAATAGACAGACTCCTAAGATACCGTCGCTTGCAATCCCAATCATTATGGAGGAGCACAAGGATGATATTTAGGTAATTTATTTTTTCACTCATGATCTAATAAGAATCAAAGACAAGGAAAGGAAATAAGATAAAAGGGATATGTGGGTTAATACTTAAGCTATTGAAATTATGGGCAACAAGGGGCTAAAACCCTTACCTCCCAATTGATTTCAATAACTCAAAAATGAACCCTACTCACGAAATAAAAGGAAACAAAAAGAACCACAAATGGGTAACACTTTAAGTAATCAAGCCAAGAAGTTAACTAACAATTCCAAGAGTTAACCACTAATCACTCACTAATCCTTAAGGGAATTACACTAAGTAGAAACTACAAATTTAAGAGAGTTCAATATTCAACATAAGCTAAAATCTTCAAAATGAGAAAGACTACTATTTATTCTAGGGTAAGTAAAGAATACACTCTCTTGTTGTAACTTTATCCTTAATTAGACAAGAGCCTTGTTTGGTTGCCTTCTTTTGTGAATTCTTGAATTTAAGAGATAGTCATTTGTACACATGGCCTCTTTCATCCCTCCTCTTCACTTTGATGGGCCTTCCATATATTTTATGTCTTCCATAGGTACCATAGGTACCCTTCAAACTCCTCCAATGCTTCATTTTTCATGAACATCGCTTGTAGGACTTGGAGATCTTTTACTTAATTATGTGTGAATGGTCTTGAAGAGTAATCCATTCCATCCCTGCTATCCATGATAGTATCATTCTCCATTTCTTGAAAAGAATTTGTCCTCGAATCTAAAGACTCACCTACAACACAAAGGGATAGATCACTAACATTACAAACATTATGAACATTATACTCCCTTGACAAGTCGATCATGTATGCATTGTCATTGATCCTCTTAAGTACTTTGAACGGTCCATCTCCTCTCGGACGTAGCATCCCTTTTCAAATTTGTGGGAACCTCCACTTTCAAAAATGAACCCATACCCCATCGTCCAGATTAAAGATCACTTCCTTCCTCCCATAATTTTTCCGAATGGCCACCTTTGAATGGTTTCTTTCAATGGCCTTTTTTACTTGGAATGAATGTTTATCATCTCCCTTACCCTTTGCTTGACATTTAAACTCATAACAACATGGCTAGATAAAGGATTCATGGTTAATCGAAACAAAGGCTTAAAGCCATAACATGCTTTAAATAAGCATATTCCAATAGAAGAGTGGAAAGACCAATAATATGCAAACTAAATCAAGGGTAAGCAGTCTTCCCAAGTAGTTAGGGTTCCCCTAATCATACATCTAAGCATGTTTCCAAGAGTCCGAATGACTACTTCAGTTTGCCCATCCGTTTGGGAATGACAAGAAGTAGAGAAGATAAGTTTGGTACCAAGTGTACCTCATAGACTCTTCCAAAATTGGCTAAGAAATTTGGAATTCATATGAATCACAATAGTTTGAGGGACTCCATGCAATTTAAGCATATTTATGACAAACAAGAATGCAACATGGGATTCATCATCACATTTATGGCATGGAATGAAATGAGTCATTTTAGAAAATCTATCCACAACCACAAATATGCTATCATTTCTTCTGTTCGTCCTAGGAAGGCCTAACATAAAATCCATAGAAATTTCCATCCATGGACTACTAGGAGTAGGAAGAGGAGTATACTTACCTTGAGGCCAAGTCAAGATTTGGCTTGCTTGTAATTAAGCCATTGTCCAAAAATTCGCTCCACATCATGCTTCATCTTGGGCCAATAGAATTGCTCCATGAGAATGTCAAGTGTTTTGGGTACCCCAAAGTACCCCATAAAACCACCACTATGAGCCTCCTTGATGAACAACTCTCTTCATGAACTCATGGGAACACCAACCCACCCATCATCGAAAAAAAATCCATCAACCAATTTAAACCTATCAACCTGCTTTCCTTGATTTAAGACTTTCAAAAGTCTCTTTAAAATCGGGATCCGTCTAATAGAATCCCTTCAAGCTTTCAAATCCCATCATATTAGATGCTAAAGCATTGACCAACACATTCCTTCTTGATGGATCATTTGTTACCACATTCTTCTTGCCTTGCTTGTAGTTGGTTATATATGTAAAGGTCTCAATAAAGTCAACCCATTTAGCATGCTTCTTGTTCAACTTGGATTGCCTCTTAATATGTTTCAAGGACTCATGATCGGTCCTTATCACAAATTTTTTATGCCACAAGTAGTGTTACCAATGAGCCTACACCCACACAAGTGCATACAACTCCTTGTCATTAGTTGAGTACCTAAAAGTAGCTCCATTTTGCTTTTCACTAATATAAGCTAATTGTTTCCCTTCTTGCATCAATACACCACCTATACCAACACCTGAAGCATCACATTCAATATCAATACTTTATCAAATTTAGGTAGTTAAAGTAATGGTGAGGAACTCAACATCGATTTCAAGGATTGAAAGGACATCTGTTGTTCATAACCTCACACAAAAGGTACATCTTCCTTGCTCATTTCGATTAAAGGAGAAGTAATTAAACTAAATCCATTCTTAAATCATCGGTAAAAGCTTGCCAACCTATGAAAACTTCTTACCTCGATTGCATTTGTCGAGGTTGGCCAAGACTTAATGGATTCCACCTTCTCTTCATCAACCTCTATACCATTTGCACTAAACACAAAACCCAAGAACATGACCTTCTCAACACAAAATGAACATTTCTTGATATTACCAAAGATCCCCTCTTGTGGTAGTACATCAAACACTTATTTCATATGGGACATATGCTCCTCAATTTTCTTGCTATACACAAGTATGTCATTGAAATACACCACAACAAACTTGTTGATGAAAGGTTTGAGGACATAATTCATCAACCTTATGAAAGTGCTTGGAGCATTTGTCGATCCAAATGGCATCACAAGCCATTCATACAACCCAAACTTTGTCTTAAAAGCCATATTCCACTCATCACCCGATTTCATGCAAATTTGATGATACCTACTTTGAAGGTTGTCGCTCCCAAGTAAACACACAAGCGTACGTGGTCGTACAAGTAATATAGTGGCTCTTGTGAGCCGAATATCGATCCCACAAGGACTTGGTGTTTAGCAAATGATCCAACTTAAGTATTACTACTGAAGTTAAATAAGTAAAATTTGTAACCAAAAATAGTTTAAGCATTGTTTTTATAACTAAATACTAGAAATAGAATGATATGAAATTCAGATTGTAAACAATATATGGAAAGTTCTGGGGTTGAGACAATTACTTCACATCCATGCATAACTATGGTTTCTTGTCAGTGTTGGTTCTTATCATGATTGTTGATCTACAGGGTTGATATTCAACTTGGGAATGATCATCCTCTGAGTCATCTACCCAAATTAATCTCACAACTACATCATTGAGCAGGGATGTGAGTCCTTAATTCGAATATATTAAACTATCTTTCTGTTTCATTAACTAAGTGGGGCATTTAGGTATATCACTATCCTAACCATAAATCATCCTTTAACAATCAATATATAACCATTAATACATGATACACACTCCTTACATTCTGTATTCTATCTCTCCACTCCTATGGTGAATTTGTTTTGAGAATAAGATTTATCCTAAAGTTCAAGACACTTTAGAATAGTAAAATAAGAATGCAAGAACATTCACATGACTTGATAAACAAATATACCAACTATAAAACCATAATTAAACAATCATGTTGTAGCATCAAACCTATAAATAGGGTTTTTATCCACTCATATTCATAAAAAAAATCTCCATAAAAGTGTTCATAACTTCAAACTACAAGAATGAAAAGTAAAAGAAGAAAGAACCCTAGTTTGAACTCCTTGATGTCTCCTTTACTCTCCAATTAGTATGTAATCCAAGAGATTTCAAAATATGTGAATAAATGTGGATAATTAATCCTTTTATAGTTCTTTATGTCGTCCATGAGGTTCCCTAAACGAATCCCATACATTTACAACTTTGCCCTCACTTAAAAATAAGTTAAAAACCAACTTTGGGTCGGATTTGGGGGTGGTGCATTGCGTGGCTCATCGCACACACAAACCAGTAGCATGGTGATATACATGGTGAATATAACACCCTCCCACATGCCTTGGTATGTTTTTCACATGTCCCCATCCCATGCTTTGGGAGGTGCGGCGCATGGCCCCCTCCAAGGTGTGGGGGTTGCGTCCATTCCTTCTCGTGCTTTCGTTCCTTGTTCCTGTTCATCTTGTGGATTGTTTGTAGGCTTGATTTAACTTCCACATATCCTCCATTGGTCTACTACAACATCTCACAACAAACATATGTCCATACAATATAATAGAACAAATCAAAGTACACTAGAACAAGCATAGCTCAAGCTAGCGACACTAGTTTCCTCATCTAAGTTCTATTTGATCTTTTTGACTCTAGACTTGTTTTGAATGAACCTTAAACACTATGAATATGTAATTTAACACACAAATACACATATACACACTTAAAATCTCAATAATCACATCAATTCTTCCTTAAAACTAAACTAAAAGCGCATAGATAATGACACTTATGAGTACAAATACACCAAAGATCAAAGGTCAATATTTGAGAACAAACTTGAGCCACATAACTCATCCAACATGTGATAAAGTCTAGGAATTATATGCATATACTTGACAGTAATCTTGTTGATGGATCTACAATCAATGCACATCCTCAAAGTACCATCCTTTTTGGGAACAAGGATCACCAATATGGCACAAGGACTTAGGCTTTATTTGATCAACCCCTTTTCAATAAGCTATTCCACTTGCCTTTGTAGCTCCTTGGTTTCTTTCAAATTATTTCTATAGGCCAGCCGGTGGGGAATTTATGAACCCGATACAAGATCTATTTAATGCTCAATTCCCCTCAAGGGTGGTAATCCCTTGGTAAACTCCTCCAAAAAAAGTTCATCATAGTCTTGTAAAAGAGAAGAAAAAATACTAGGCAAAGTGCTAGTACCTTGGTTAGAATGCAAGAAAAAATTGGTGTTGACAAGGCAGACTAAAAAACTTTCCTCATCTACACCATTTAAACACTAGCTTAGATTTGCTATCATGCACATGTTCTTATTTTTAGACAAGTCACTTCCCTTCTTTGGAACAATGGTGGAACTTTCACCTTCACTCTTCACCTTTTTCACCCTTATCCTCTCCTGAAGCTCCCTCATAGCCCTATAGTCCTCACGGGAATGAGAGGCAAGTATATATTTGTTACCTTCAAACGCAAGTGTATTTATGGACCTCCCATGGTGAACAACATCTTTATCAAATTGCCACAGCCTTCCCAAAAATATATGACAAGCCAACATATGTACGACTTCACACACCAATTCATCATTATACTTACCTACACTAAATCAAATACTTGCTTGCTTGAGGACCTTCATATCACCATTCTACTAGAGAAATTATATCTTGTAAGGGTTGGAATGTTTCTTGTTGGTATTTGCATATGCTACACAAAAGAACTACTCATCACATTGGTGCAACTTCCACTATCAATAATCAAAGAACACACCTTATCTTAGATTTTACACCTAGCATGAAATAGATTCTCTCTTTGATCAAGTTTTTCTTTGGAAAGGGATCCCATAATTCTTCTCACAACACATGAAAAATTGTAATTCACTTTCAAATATTCATCATCATCAAGTAAAGGTTTCCCTATCTCAATGAAGAAAGCAAAATTTACCCTCTTATCCAACCTTTCTTCTTCATCCCTCAAAGCTACTCCCTCTCACTCACTTCTACCTCCATCTCCCTCACTCTTTTCATCACGCTCTTCTTTCTCATTGGTTCTATATCCATCCTGAAGAGCAACAATTGTTCTCATATTTGGACACTCACAAACAACATGTACCCTCCCTTAACATCTAAAGCATTGAATTGTAGAGGGTCGAGTAAAGTTAGGTTTAACATAGTTACCTCCTTTTGGTTGCTCACCTGCCTTAGATTCCAATTATCTTTACTTTTGTTCCATGTGGAAGTTGAAGAACTTTTGTCCTTGTATGACTTTTCTTTTAAATTTTCTTCTACCTTTAAGGCATCATGTAAAGCCGCTTTAAGAGTATCATAGCATTTAAACTTTAAAGGCTTTAAGATATCATACCTCAAATTTGACACGATTTGTATTACCTCAAATTTGACACGAATTGAATCACCGTACATTCCATGTTTTCTTCAAGTTTAGACATTATTTGTAAGTTTTCAAACTCATCGTAATATTCATCCACACTTTTGGTACCTTGTCTCAATATAAGCACCATCTTGAGAACCTTTTGGTAGTAGTTTGGAGTTAAGTACCTTAACTCTATAAGTGCAATCCACTCTTGACAAGTAGGTAACTCATAGTTGTGATGGCTCTCCCTTTCCCTCCCTCTTGGACTCCCACCACATAGACACATACCTTCCAAATTACGTGAGAGCATACTTTAACTTTAAAGTTTCCAAGAGATTATTCGTGAGAAAGATCCATTCACTTTGAATTTTCCATTCCAAGAACCCATCGGGGTCACTACTTCCCTTGAACCTTGGAAGTGTGACATTGATAGTGCTCAAGCCTCTATCTTGATCTTTCTTCTCCCCAAACCTATCTCCCCTATTTACCATCCTATCACCTTTATATCCCATTCATATCTCATCCATTCCTATATTCTTAATCTCCCATACCTTGGTCCTACCTCAAGTCTCGAGGCTAGATTCCTACCTAGGCACTCCATATCCACCCCTACCTCCATGCTCCCAAAACACATCATTGTTGACCTCATTATTTATTTCATTATAGAGAGGATTTTAGAATTGGTAGTCTTGGTAAGGCATTTGTGGCTCATTTTATGGAGGTGATATGTAGGATTCATGCAAGGATGCACTTGATGTGTTTCGGATTGGAGTTTGGTATTAAACTTTATTTGCCGAAAAAGAATGGTTCTCTTATGGAGGATGATAGGGTTGTTGATGGGGATGTAGTGTAGCTTGTCTTGGTTGGTTTGGAGGGTTGTTTATTTTGAAGGTAGGTTGTTGGAAGTGTCGGGTTTGATTTTGTAGAGGGTAACATAGATCGTGAGCTTGTCTCGGAGTAATGGTGGTGGAATGCACCAACACCCTCTTTATCTCCTCATTTTCTAGTTGAAGTGATTTCTCTCTCTCCACCTGTACCAACTTTTCCTCCATACTTCCCATCCTTTCAGTCTTTTGAGGCTATGAGCAATGCTAGTGGAGTGGATCTAGGAGCAACCTAGGCCAAAGGAGTGAAAAGATACTCCATCCTATCTATTACGCTAGCAAGACACTTTTTCAAGCTTAGATTAATTATAAGGTGATAGAACAAGAGTTGATTGCTATTGTTTTTTCTTTGAGAAGTTTAGATACTACTTTCTTAGCATGAAGGTGATTATGTACATTGACCATGCAGATCTTAGGTACCTTATGGAAAAGAAAGATGCAAAGTCTAGATTGATTTGATGGGTACTTTTATTGCAAGAATTTGACTTTGAGTTTAAGGGCCAAAAGGGGACTGAAAATCAAGTAGTTGACCACTTGTCACGACTTGATAAAGAGGCACTTGATAAAACTAAATGATGAGGTCACCATTAATGATAGCTTTCCATATGATCAAGTATTGGCTACATCACAAGACTTGATTCCATGGTTCGCAGATTTTGCTAATTACTTGGTGAGTGATGTGGTGCCGTCAGACTTGTTCTTACAGCAACGAAATAAGTTTAAGTTCGATGTGAGGAAATTTTTCTGGGATGAGCCATACTTGTTTTGCATATATTCTGATGGTTTGATTTGTAGATATGTCCCAGAGGTTGAGATGATGGTATTTTAGAGGCATGCCACTCATCCCCAGTTGGGAGTCATCAGAGTGGTGTGCGTACAGCTCAAAAGATTTTGCAATGTGGGTATTATTGGCCCATAATTAATCAAGATACGCATGACTATGCAAAGTCTTGTGGCCAATGCCAGAGATAAGGGAACAACTCACGAAAGCATGAGCTACTATTGACCCCAATCTTTGAGATTGAGTTGTTTGATGTTTGGGGCATTGATTTCATAGGCCCATTTTTGAGCTCATATGGTATGAAGTACATCTTGGTTGTTTTTGACTATATCTCAAAGTAGGTAGAGGCAATTGCACTTCCATATAATGAGGGAAAAAGTTTACATCATTCCTGAGAAGGAATATATTTTCCAGATTTGGTATGCTGAGGGCCATCATCAGTGATGGGGGTTCTCATTTCTGCAATCGTCTGTTCAAGGTTCTACTTGAGAAATATGGTGTGAAGCATTATGTGGCAATACCTTACCATCCTTAATCAAGTGGGCCAGTAGAGGTATCCAATTGGGAGATCAAGACCATCTGTGTGAAGACTATAAATGCAAATAGAATTGATTGATCTAGAAAGTTGGACGATGCATTATGGTCTTACTGGACAACATTCAAAACTCCTATTGGTGCTTCTCTATATCAGCTTGTGTTCGGCAAAGCATGCCACTTACTTGTCGAGCTTGAGCATAAGGCATTATGGGCACTCAAGAGGTTAAATATGGAATGGAATGATGCTGCTAAGCTAGAGTTGAGCAGTTGAATTAGATGAATGAGTTCATAATTAGACTATATAAGAGTGCAACAAGGAAAAGATAAAGTGATACCCTAACCAAAAAATTGAAAAAAAAGAGTTTATTGTTGGTGATATCATTTTATTATTCAATTCTAGACTTCACTTGTTCCCTAGAAAATTGAAGTCAAGATGGATGGGATTGTATCATGTGGTAAAGATGTTTCCTTATGGTGTCATTAAACTTGATAATAGTGATAGTAAGAGATTTAAAGTGAATGGCCAAAGGGTGAAACAATACCTTGAAATTGTTGAAGAGGTCAAAGTAGTGTATAAGGCATATCTTGATGAAATTTGAGTAATCAAGATACCCGAATTGTACCATGACATTGAATCAGGTGATGTATGGGAGGCAACCCATGGTTTATTTTGGTGAAGTCTGAGTAGACGAATTACCCATTTCGTGTCGTGACGTTAAATCAGGTGTTACTTAGGAGGAAACTCAATCTTTTACACTTTATTTTCTTTTTACTTAGATTTTTGGTGTAAGAGTAATGTTTGCTAACGTGTGCAGGGATAACTTAGACACAAATCTAAAAATTAGTGAAGAATAGAAACCACGAGCACTGGCATGACCTATACCATCATACAACGGCTCATTGTCCTAATCATTCTGAAGAGGAGTAGTGAATAACTTTTAGAATTTCGTCTAACGATTGAGTACCACAAACCATACTATCATATGATGGTCGTGGAATCAACAGTTCTGACAAACTCCAGAAAACCAACATTCAGGTATTTGTACCTACGAGCATAAGGAACAGATCGTCGCATCATACCACCACCCGTCCTAAGCTCCATAGGTTCCCAGGTTTGTTTTCTAAGACTTTTTGGAATGAACACATTGAACGGATCATGGTCACATACAATGGCCTATGGTATGAGCCGTGGAGCTTGACTGAATGAATCCTCCCTCTTTGTTGTGAACAAGAGGAAGCTCTGCAGATGAATGAGGCAACAATATCATCATATACATCCAAAAAGCCTCTTTGGAAGAAGCTCAAAAAAGAGTTTGGGAATTGATCAAAAGAAGAATCTACTTCAAACAATATGCCCATCAACACTTAAATTTTAATTAATGAAAATGACCCAACCTAGCTCACCCAAATGCTTTAGTCCCAATTCCCCTTATTACCCGATGACCCGACAAAAAACTCCCCTAATTCAATCACAGCTTCAACACTACTCCCTCCTAATTGAACAATAGCAAATCAACAATCAACCCTAATTTCTTAAATACCCTACTCTATTTCTACTCAAAGTTCAGTGCTTACTCCATCTTTGAAGAACCTAGTGCTCTACCACAGACTCTAATCATCCCCATTATTCAAGTATACTGTGAAAAGTAAGTTAAACTCTAATACTCTTTACTAGTGGTTGTTTCCTTGATAATTAAAAAGAATATAGATTAGGGTTACCTTACATTAGAATCATAATGGTTATTTGTAATGCCTAAAATATGACTCAAGGTCTACAAAATTAAGTTCTAAGGGAGTACGTTCTGCATATATTAAATGTTTATGTTGATGAAGGGTCTAAATAATGGTTTTGGGTGGGGGTGAAATTTGAGTAACCCCCAAAGTGTTAAAAATTAGTCAAATTTCTAATTTATACAACTGATAAAGGGAGGATGGATATCATGAGCTAGCGAATGACTCGTTATATCTCATAATGGCTCGTTGGTTATTCGTTGGGGATATCCAATGACTTTACTATAGGTTATTTAGGATGAGACATCCCACAATCATGGTATCTCACCATAAGTCATAGTATTCACCCATTCTGAGAAAGTCAATGTTAGTTTCAGGACTTATTACCACGACCTATAGGATGGGTCATCCTTTCTCACAACAACCTATTATAAAGGTCGTCCTTAGTATTTTTGTACATTGGTTTTTTGTTATTTTATTTTGTGATCATTGGAACTAATTACTTATTCTATAAGTACCATGCCACCAAAAGTAAACAACAAAAAACAATTGGAGGCAACCCGAAAAGAGATAGCCTCCATGCAGGGGCTAAAATACCAACCCACTGAATCAAAGTCTGAATCCCAAGAATCTAGTGGTTTTGAGAAAAAGTACCAAATAAGTACAGATGAGCAGGATGAACCTCAAACTACTAGGTTCAAGGCAAAGTCCAAAGCAATAATGCCCATGACCACTCCCATTATGTCTCCCTAGTCTAAAGAGGGAGGCATATCACTAAGCAAAAATAAGAGTGAGTCGATAGCTGAAGAATTTGATGAAAACAAAGGCTCAGAGAATGAAGAGTTGGAAAAAGGTTTTGGAAAAGATAGTATAGAAGATGTCAACAAAGCTGGTGCAGAGGTTACTCCTCCGAGGAGATCAAGCACAATCCAATAAAGTATTTGAGGCTCTCGACCCTACTACAACAATGGATTATCCATAACAAAAAAAAAGGGAACCTAAAGTGAAGCATCTAAGAGGAACTCCAAATTTTGACTAAGGCATTGAATATGGTATCAGAGCTGCAAAGATTGTTTGATAGATATGGTTTTGGGTAGATGGAAAAGGATCCTAAAGAGTACAGTGTTGAGATGGTTCGAGAATTCTATGGAAACTATGCAACTTCCATGGAGAAAATAACTCTTTCAAGGAAGGAGAAGATATGAAGAACTAATCGAGATTAGATACAGTGATGGTTTGGGGGAAAACTGTTGATATATCCGAGCAGACCATTTCTAGATTTCTTTATAGTCATGATTTTATGGCTTTGGTAGCCACGCTGGAGTATGACTATAGGATGGTTGAATTAAAAAAGGTGAAGCAGTTGAGTGTTAAGGATAAGCAGATGCATTTCAAGTGGTTGGCAACCCACACATCCAAAGTCAAAGAAGAAGCGGAATGGGTAAATATTAAGTCAATTACAAAGTCCACCCTGAACTTCCTTGCAAAATTATGGTGGTTAATAGTTCGACATCAGTTGGCACCGACTAGCAACAACAACACTTTGAGTCCCAACCGAGTAGGGTTGATAGCATCTATCATATTGGAGTTTGATCTGAACATCTCGAGAATTATAGTCGATGAGATTAGTCAGTGGGCCCTCTTAGTTAGCACTAGCATCCAGTTCTCGAGTCTCATATTACAGTTGTGTTGGGATGAACAGGTACACCATTTTTTGGATCTAGATTGTATCATCAAGATAACTAAGACAACTGACATTTCACTAATCAAAGACTATATGAACCCAATGGCTAAAGTTCAAGGGCTTCCGGCTACTTTGAGTCTGAGGATAGTTAAGGGGGCTACTCATATTGACCTGAGTTATAAGATTTTGGATACTAAAGTTGGTGATACATCAACCACCCCTAGTGCTACCATATTCTCTTCTTCACAGCCATTATCAGTGCCTTCTAGTACACTTCAGCCTGTGCTCGCAGGCTATGCCTTGGTACCCCAAGAGTGCTTGCAAAAGGTCCTCAAATAATTAGCTATTAATGAATTGAAGGTAGAAAAGCTACATGAAGGGGTCAAGACATGGGTGAATGATGTGATCAAAGAAGCTATACAGGGGATGCAGGCCTAGTTTGATGGATTTGAGGTACGTATGACTACCATACTAGAGGACATTCAAGCATCAGACTTGACTGGGATCTTCGATAGCCTTGCTTCACTTAGGGTAGCTATTAAAGAGTTAACTTATAGGCAGTTCCTAGTGGTGTTGCCTCCTAGTATGCCTGTAATTGAGGAGATCTTTGAAGATATTGTGGTACTGAACTTCTTCACCAAGGCTCTGGTACATGCAGACAAAGAAAAGAGAAAGGATGTCACAAAGAGTAAGTAGCCAATCTAGAAGAAGAGAAAGAAAAAATCTAAGAATGATATGAAATGAGCATTAGAAGAGTGCAAGCACACCTTCGAGCTGCACTTGACTGAGATAAGTGGGAGGGTGAGAGAAGTCGAAAGCTCACAACTAGTGAGGTTCTGATGAATGATGTTGTTATTATTTCTAAGAGTGATGGGGTTATGGAGATTGCCCCAATGATTTCTACATCACTGAGCATGTCGGTCAGTACTGGTGCCATGAGATCTAAGGCTGGGGCTATAGTTGAGACTTTAGTAGTTGGAGAGTATAGAGGGGTTGCATCTGCGACCCCCATGGATCAGTCCATTTTGGGCTCCTAGAGCACCATAAATATGTCCCTACCTGATGCTTTACATTCATAGTTTGTGCATTAAGGACATTGCATGTTCTCTTAGTTGGGTTAGGGATATACTAACACCCGAGGGTTTTTGTTGTTGTGTTTCTTTTTCATCGGGTGGTATATCTAGTAGAATCATCACGTTTAAGATTATATTATGTCATGTTTTTAGTTTTTGATTGTGTTATATGTTTAATTAAGGAAAAATTAGAAGAACTTAGTGCAGTCAAATAAAAAGGGCACATGTAAATATGTTTTCCACTTGAATGTTTTAATTATAACCCTCCTAAAAAAATTTAGACTACGTTGTATGGTTGTTGTGAATTGTGGCAATTGTGGATCTTTTTATGGCATTAGAATTGTGTACATGATAAGTGTAGCTTAACTATGCAAGAATTGGATAGGCAGTAATTGGTAATATAGCCCTGAGCCATGTACGTGTGAGATACTTACCTAGTTTGGCCTTGTGTGTGTGATCTAGAACTTTCCTAGTTAGTCTTGCCTAGGTTGGAGGATAATTGGTTAAGGAAGGATCATAGGAAATTCTTGAACAGTCCATTTTTAGCCTAAATATCCTACCAAATGGAATAGATATCCCTTGATCCCTATTTTCAGCCTAAATAGTCCTTTTTCTTTGACTAGCCATTCACCTTCCCATTTTTATTACAATGAACCTACTTTGGCCATGGTCACTTCTTTGACGTCGTGTACCTCAACAAAGGCAAAGTGCCTAAGTTGACGGTGGCCATCATAGGGGTGCATAAGTAAAATTGGGTAAGAAGAAGAAGTTTAGTAATTGAAAAAGGATTTGGGTGTGGTATGTATGAAAAAACTAGAGAAATAAAAAGAGAATAATAAAGTGCAAAATGAATAAAGCTTGAGAAAAGAAAAACAAATATTGCAAAATGAAACCACACCCAAAATCTGAGAAAAGAATAATGGAGAAAAAAGGGGGTTAAATAGTGAAGTGCCAAGGAGAGTCGAGTAACTTTACCCATATCTACCATACCCGTCCCCAAGCCTACATTATAAGACAATAAAAGTCCTATAGTGATAGTAATTTGACTATCCAAGAACTATGGTATAGAAAATAATGGCAAGCCTGTGATATTTCACACACACTGTTTGAATTTTTTTATGAGAGTGTTGTTTGATATGCATTTTAGTATTGTGAGTGTACGAGACTTCTTTGTTGTGAGGGTGCATGGGTTGCATTGTTAGCTACTAGTTGTTTGGGTAATGTCATTAATATACATGCTTGGTTGTTTGTTGATAATGTGATACCATTTCTTGATCACCTTGTGTCATGGTAAAAAGCTTTACATCTACACACATTTTTTTTCATTTTCACCATATATAAGGGGCTTGAAAATGCATAGAATACATGTGTGCCAGCTGATGGTATGACTTTTGTAGGTTTTCTAGGTTTCTCTTAGTTAAGCGTCGTATGTGTTTGTTTTATTTTGTTTGCCTAAGGACTTTTATAGGATTTGATGTGTTTTTGTGGAATTTGCAGGAAAAATAGGTTCTGGGAGTTCAAAATCAGAAAACTGTAAAAAAGAGCCTAAGTGCATCAGACTAGCCTTGGGATGACCCATTGGATATTGGTATGGGTCATTTCAGGTTGTTGTGGGAGAGAATCAGAAATAAGTGAAAATTGAGTTGTTCAGAATGACAGCACCGCACGACCCATTGTGAGATACAACAAGCTCCTCCTGAAGGTCGTGGGATGACATCCTGAAAAAAGTAAAATTCAAGGATATAACGACAACCACCTGCCACGAGTCATCCCATGAAAGGGTGAGTAATCATGAAGAGGCATCCTAGAAATTTCAAAGGACCTATAAAAGTGATCGTCCAATAACGACGAGAAAGGACGGATCATGGCACTTTTGCACAAGTCATCATATGCCATCATCTGAGATGCCGAACCTAGAATCCAATTCTATTTAGGATAGGTTTCATTTTGTCTATAAATACCTCCCTTACATTTTTTTTTGTAGTTTATGTTCTATTACTTCTTGTGAGTTCATATACGCTCTTTTGAAGATTGTTAAACACATTCCTTTGGAGATTAATCATAGTTTAGATTTTTGGTTTATTCTATTATTCTTGTAAGTGAGAAGTTATGATTTCTTCTCTGAATTGTTGTCGTGTTCTTGCAATTATGGATAGCTAAACCCCACAACTAAGGTTTTGGGAACCATGATGGAATAACAAAGTAGGGTTTAAGTACATAGTGATTCTAAATCGGTATGAGTACGTGCATTATTATTTCCTTCACTTGATTGCTTTCTAATGGTGTACAACATTAGAACTCACCTGTATTCTTTACTTTCTTGAACCCAGAGAGGTAGAGATTAGAAAAAGAGAATCAATTATGGAGACTTAGAGCTATCAACCTTCACTTAATAGCTTGAGGTCGTAAGAAAGCTAATTTGGTATCAAGGATAAGGGTTAGATTGTAAAACTCATGAGACATGTTCTAGTAATTAAGGATAGCCATCTAATAGGGGTGAACCAGCCGTTTAGGTAAATTTAACTTATCAATTTTGTATGCTAAGCATCGGGATAGATTACTAGTATGTAGAACCTATGGAGTTATGAAATCATGGGGAACACAGTCCTAGTGTCTCAATCTTATTGATCAAAACCCAGCTAATTTGATAACTATTTCTATTAAGTTGTTTAGTTATTACTTCAATAAAACACATCCAGAAATAGTAGATTAAAAGGCACAAATACTTACTTTGACCTAAGTCTTAACCATATTCCTCGTGGGATCGACCCCAACCTTGGTTGGGTTCTATATTTGATAGCGATTGTATTATACTTCTTTTGGAGGTGTAATTTGGGTCACATCACACAATATCTTAAAATTAATTGACTAGCGTTAGATGATATATATATATATATATATATATATATATATATATTAAAGTTAACTAAATAATAATTAAATTGAATATACCTTAAACTCATCAAACATAGTCTGTCGCTCAGTGTCTGGAATCTCGCGCCAGGAGTGAAAAAGATGTGTATAAAGCCTCCCAAAACTCTCCTTCAGAGCCTTAGCAGCATCTTTTACAGGATACCACCTGTAAAAAATATAATAAACATATCAGGTCATAAATAATTAATTAATGAAGATTAAAAAACTAAACTTATGAATTAAGAAAACAAACTTGCGATGATCCATCAGTCACAATTATCACTCTATCAATCTTGTCCCTATTACCAACAATAAATTGATTAGATCTTCATTAGGATCATCATCTGCAGGTGAAAGTGCGGGTGGAGGTGAAGGTGAAGATCCAAATGCAGATGCTAGTCCTGGGAGTACGTAACACTGAGTCAATGGAAGAGTAGTTTTCTACACGTCAGAGTCAGAGCTCATATCTCTAAGCCTCCTAAAAAGTGGGGAGATGAATGGCAAGGAATAGAGTACTAGATGATAATCTTATAGTCTCTATGTCCCAGGGCCGAACCATAGTGTATGTAGGCATGAAAGTATGGGAAGTAGAAGCATGTTGAGGTAGTAAAGGGTATCTGGTACCATGATAATCTGCAGGATTCCTAGTGGTACAGAGGACATAAGACCGACCCGATGGAGAAGTGTGCATCTGTGGCTGGGATGAAAATCAACCTGAAATATCATTAGGTTGTATAGGCCTATTAGATTTCTTCTTAGCAGGTGACTTGGAACTCTTACCAATACGAGGTTGATCACTATCACCACCTGATAACATCTGTATACAAGTTTACATTAAAACATATGAAAAATAAGTATTAACAAATAATTAGTGTTAACAAAATAAACTAACATGCTAGTCTATATCCTCCCATTCTTTCGCTTTGCTTGTTCCCTTTCCATCATTCTCCTATTCTTCCTCCTCAGCGAATTTATTTTCATCATCTCATTCATCATCCCAGAATGATTCATTTCTCTCATTCATTTCTTCCTCAATATTTGTGAAGGAAATTATCTCATCATCAGAAACTTCTTCTAATATGCGTTGATGTTCTAGATTGTTTTCCAACTCAGCATCCACTATTTGATCAACAACTGTAACTTCATTTTGATACGCCACAGCTAACATATCCTCAATCTCAATCCTACCCACAGGCTTAGTTTTTATAACCACCCCCCAATTGGCTTTATCTCTATGCAATGGATATGTAGCATAATGCACGTGCCTGGTATTTTGTGCATTGATAAAAACATCATAACAATTATATTGTCTCATATGATTAACTTCAATTATATTATGTTGCTGATTCACCCTAGTACCTCTGTATGAGGGATCAAACCACTTGCACCAAAATAGTACTATCTTCTTTTTTGGCCAACCAGGATACCTGACTTCAATAATCTCTTGTATGACAAAAATATTCAATGGATTACACATTACTGTCGACATCACCTTGAACGCACACTCCCTTGTTATTAGTTTTATTATACCTAGAAAGTTTTTCAGTTTGAAACTTGAAACCATTCACACAATACTTATTCATCATTTGAATTTGAGTTTCGGGCCCAAGTTCAACTTCTCCGACCAATTGCAAATGTTCGACAGAACTATATAATCAAAAATCTACATATCGTTAATCGAAAATATAAAATTTTATTAAATGAGCTTACTAACTAAGTGTACATATATAATTTTATGAAATGAACATTATGAACTTTCATACTTACATATTCTTTCAGCCAACCAGAAAACCTCGTATATATGGCATCATTACCCCATGTCCTTACAATGACTGTTAAGTGTATACAATTGAGATTTTTCATTAGTTTAGTGTCCTTAACAACTTCATATAATTCGATAACAAAATTAACACTTACTCAAGACAGGGTTGAATCTTGGGACAATGGAGCAAAACATGTGTCACAACAGATTTTATCTTCATACTAGTGAAGGGTCGTATTCAACATTTTTTAGATCCTTGGCCAGATTGGTTAAAAATTGAAATTGGTGGAAACATAGGATCAGCATCACCTTCATCATTGCGATTAGACATGTTTCTCTTACATGACAATTCATCCCCAAAGTAGTAAGAACAAAAATAGGCAGTTTGTTTTGCAAGATAAGCTTCACAAATTGATCCTTTGATCTTTCCCTTTTCTTAATAGTTTGTTTACCCTTGCCAATTTATCTGTATAATTGAACGATAGGTAGATTAAATTTTTTTAAAAACTAATGAAATCAATAATTAAAAGAAAATTTACCTCTCACCTGGATACATCCACCTCATTTGAACTGGGCCCTCAAGATGTGCCTCTTCTACAAGTTGAATTAGAATATGAACCATTACATCAAAGAAGCCACATGGAAAGATCTTCTCCAACTTAGTGGTGATGACAGGAATATTTTACTCTATCCTGTCTAGCTACTCTCTAACAACTTTTTCGAATACAAAATCATTGAAGAACAGACTTATCTCTATGACTGGTTTCCATATCCTCTCAAAAAGGTGACTAAATATTATAGGAATCAAAGGTTCCATGAAAATATGGCAATCGTGGATTTTCATACCAATCAACTTTCCTTCATACACAGCTGCTCAGTTTCCTAAATTTGAAGCATAGGCTAGGGCATCCTCAAATTCTTAACCCACTCACATCTTTCCTGTTTCTCATATAATGTGAATGAAAAACTGGCCTTGGGCTTAAACACTTTACCATTTTCTTTTTTTGCAACCACAACTCCTTTGTCCTGCAATATTCCCTTATGTCCATTCTAGTTTTTGGATTGTTTTTTATCTTGCCCTTAACATCCATTACTGTGTTGAATAAATTGTCAAAATAAATTTTTTCAATGTGCATCACATCAATTTTATGTCATAGTTTACTGTCCCCCCCCCCCAATACAGTAACTCTAAAAATGTGCTCTGTATGGTCCAATTATGTTCAACACCATATCCAAGAAGTCTAGAAGGTAGACCGTCTGTAACTTTAGGCTAATGACAAACTCTCTCCCAAATATGATGCCCTACCAGTGATAGAGGTGGTGGATCATTCTCAATTTTATTCTTTTTGAATGTATTTTTCATCTTTCTAAACTCATGGTCCATTGGCAAGAACTGACAATGACAATCAAACCAACATTTTTTCATGTAATAGGGCAAGCTAACTTTATAGTTGTCATCCAACCAGACAACATCCCATAAGTAAGAAACTCATTAATAGTCCATATTAAATAAGCATGCATAACAAAATTCTACTTAATTGATATATTATATGTCACTACACCTTCATGCCATAATTATAGTAACTCAACTATCAATGGTTGCAACTATACATCAATCAAACTTTTTGGATTATGGGGACTGGGAATAATATAACTTAGGAATATATAGGGACTTGTCATGCGCATTTCAGGTGAGAGATTATATGGAGTAATAAATATAGGCTAACAAGAATAAGGTGCACCAGAATTAGAGAATGGTTTGAAACCATTTGCACACAAGCCTAATCTAACATTTCTTGGTTCACTAGACAAATCAGGATAAGTTCTATTGAAATGCTTCCAAGCTTCTCCATCCAATGGATGATATAAGGGACCTGGTGGCCATCTATTTTCATGGTGCCATCTCATATGTGGGGCAAAAATCATCGACGCATACAACTTCTTTAACCTATGTATAAGAGAAAAATAGTGCATAGCCTTAACTAGAACCATATTTTCATTGGGAGTTTTCTTATAATGAACATGTCTAAAAAACTTACAATTTTCTAGTTTAGCATCAATCTTATAGAAAAACATGCAACCATTTACACAATATGAATTCTATCATACGACAATCCCAACTCAGAAACCAATTTCTTTGCCTGATAAAATTTTGAGGTATGTTCAACTTTGGGTTAACTAGTTCACCCAAAAGACCAACCATAGTGTCCATAGCAACTTAAGGAATATTCCAATCAGATTTGATACTCGTTAGTCTAGCTACAATGGATAAATCAAAATACAAACTCCCTTCATATAGTGGGCGACTAGACTCTTCTAATTGTTGATAGTAGTGTCTTGCTTCTTCATTGGGATCTTCTTCTAAATTATGTTTAGGTTCTATCCCATCCCGAATCTCAAAGGCATCATTGACGATTTCATGAACTCTATCATCATGTTGTACCCTATCATGTTAAACCCTATGTTAAACTCTAGCATGTTGAATCCTAGCATGTCGACCATGTCTAAGTATATTATATTCATCCTCAGGCTGTGAATTATAAAATATACCATTAAAACTATCTACTCTCCATGATCAACCCACACAAAATATCTTACCTTAAATCCATTACTATAGAGATGATTTATAACTGTATCGAGTTGAAACAACTTCATGAACTACAAGGACACCTAACCACCCTATTATTTTGAAATAGTCTAGTGACATTGCATGATCGATAAAACCTCTAACACTTTCAAAATATTCAGGTTTTATACCCCTACCAGTTTCATAATCCATATCATACATCCACAAAGGATGATCCATCTACAAAAATATAGATATTCAATAATAAATTAGCTAGATTCATTAAAGTCACTACTTAATTATTTCAAGTTACTACTTCACAATTTTTAAGTCACTAATTTACAATTTCAATTCACTAATTTACAATTTCAATTCACTAATTAACTATTTCAAGTCACTACTTTACAATTTTTAGTCACGACTTAACTATTGCAAGTCACGACTTCACAATATTTAGTCACAACGTAACTATTTCAAGTAACTACTTCACAATTTTTAGTCACTAGTACTTCACATTTTTATGTCACTACTACACATTTTCAAATTACTACTTAACTATTTCAAGTCACCACTTTACAATTTTTAGTCACTACTTCACAATTTTTAGTCATTACTACTTCACATTTTGAACTCACTATTTCAAGTCATGACTTTATAATATTTAGTCACTACTTCACAATTTTTAGTCACTACTTAACTATTTCAAGTAACTACACAATTTTTAATCACTACTGAACAATTTAAAGTAACTACTTCACAATTTTTAGTCACTACTACTTCACATTTTCAAGTCACTACTTCACTATTTCAATTAATTACTTCACTATTTCAAGTCACTATTTCACAATTTTTAGTCACTACTACTTCACATTTTCAACTTACTATTTCACTATTTCAAGTAACTACTTCACATTTTTCAAGTTACTAAACTATTTCAAGTCACTACTTAACATTGTCAATGTACTACTTAACTATTTCAAGTCACTAGTTCTCATTTTCAAATCAATACTTCACTATTTTAATTCACTATTTCAAGTCACTACTACACAATTTTTAGTCACCACTTAACTATTTCAAGTCACTACTTCACAATTTTTAGTCACTAATTAACTATTTCAAGTAACTACTTCACAATTTTTAGTCACTACTACTTCACATTTTCAAGTCTTTACTTCACATTTTCAATTCACTACTTCACTATTTTAAGTCACTACCTCACAATTTTTAGTCACTACTTCACTGTTTCAAGTCACTACTTCACAATTTTTAGTCACTAGTTACCATTTGCAAGTCAATAGTTCACAACTTCAATTCACTAAACACTTCACATTTTTTAAGTCAGTAGTTCACAATTTTAAGTCACTAGTTAATATTTTCAAGTCACTACTTAACTACTTCACTGATTTCAAGTCAATAAAAAATAGCTTATTCACTATTTCATGTCATTACTTTACTAATTTAATTCTAGTACAATTCAAATAATCCAACAAATTCAATCAAATAAGTAGAGGCGTTGCATGTCCCTCTGTAATGACCCTTCAAGTCATTTTCTGTGTTTTTGTACTTTTTCTGCATTTAAAACTGTCCTATAGTTTTCCTAAGCCATTTATGACTTGCAGGGGACTGACAGTTCGGTTGTCGAGCAATTCGTTTGGTTTTATAGCCATTTCCTTGTTTTGGAGCTTTTGAAGTTGAAAAAATGGTCTCGAGCCAAAACTTAAGCTAAACGACCTCGGATACCGATTCTAATGATTCTGTTAGCTCTAGAATGTTAATTTTAGGCTAGAGGGACCCTTGATCTAGTTCTCAAAGCTTTTGGACTCATTTTGGGCTATTGGGTGGATTTTGGTGAAAATTGAAACCTTAGGTGTGGGACCCACTTTCTATCAAACCAACCTCGGATGGAAGTTTTGATGGTTCCATTAAGTCCAGAACATCAAATTTGATAGGATAATATAGTTTGTTTGCACGCAGGGGTTCTGAATGAATCTCGAACACCCGATCGAAGTTCGTTAGGTCTTAGCAAATTTGGTTGGTGCCAAGTTGCTAGTGCAGCCGCTTTACCGGCTAAGACCGCTTAAGCGGAAGCCTTTTTAGTGGCCAAGAAGCTACTTAAGAGGAGGCTGGCCAGCTTGGCAGGGTTTGGTAAAGAAGCCATCATGGCACTTAAGAGGCCATTGCTAGTGTTTTATATATATATATGTGTGTGTGTGTGTGTGTGTGTATGTTTCTCCTTCATTTTAGCTCATAACTCTAAGTATAAAACCTCCATTTTTACTTGTGGGAGCTCAAAATAGTGGGATAATCTTGGATTGGAGTTGGGATTGAGTTGGAAACAGTGGAGTGATCATTTCTTCTCCTTTATCTCGTAAGTTTTCGGTCAATTTTCCATTTAAATTCTCTGATTTACTCGTGTCTTTCTCGTTGATGTTGGGACTATTTTAGGGCTATTTTGAGCTCGGATCACACCCAATTTTGGGACAAATGATCCATGAGCTGAGAGGGATGTGTGAAAATTTCAATTTTGTGATTCCACAAATGGGCCCCATGGGGGATTTTTAGCTCAATTTATCGGTATTCTTGTCTTGATGTGTGGAATGTGATTTTGATAGCTTGACAGCAGTAAGAGGCTTCTCGAAAAGGAAAAGTTTGGTTGTAGAGATTCTCACATGCTTTCGGCGGCATCCAGGTAGGCTAGGCTTACCTTTCTCCTAGATTGTGCTTTCTTATGATATTGGTATTATATTGTGCTAGTTGTGGGTGGGTTCCTATGTCCCAAATATTATTTTAGCATTTATTCACTCTATTAGTCAATTAAGGGCATTTTCGGGTGGAATTCGGCCCCATTTTCTCTCATGTTAGCCTATGGTTATCCTTTAGGACTAGTTTAAGCTCTGTTAGTGCCTTGGGATGGGATTGAGAAGCCTTTGCCTAGGTTCGGGTAGGTGCTTACCTTAGGTTGAGTTTTTAGGACTAGTACTGGGCCCCACCGCCCCTTTTAATATAGGATGCTTAGAATAGTGCCTCCTTTAGACCTAAATGATCACACCCCTGCGCTTTGGTTGACTTAGACACTATTATAAGCTTAGTTAGCTCCGTTACCCCTGGTAGGGTAGTAATTGACTTCAAACCACACCTTTCGGACTTAATAATTAAAATCTATTTCTCCTCAAAGAATTTGGTCGTCTAATATTGGAATTCATGATTAACTGGATGTGAGATGCATTACGACCCTAGAATATCACTTTTCACTACTCATTTATTCAATTCCAATTTGAGTCCAGCATCTGGCATATTATATCATTTATTTAGTTTAGGTTCGAGTTTGACATTTGCTATATTATTATTATCTATCAAATCTGGTTCGAGTCCGAAATATATTATATTGTTATTATTTACTAGTTCTGGTTCAAGTCCAACATTTATTATCCTTATTACTATTAATCTGGGGTTGAGTATCCGGTAGAGACTGGTAAGATTTGTAGTTACAACTCTGGTTCAAGTCCAATATTTATTATCCTTATTACTATTGATCTGGGGTTGAGTATCCAGTAGAGACTGGTAAGATTTGTAGTTATAGCCGGAAAAAGGGAGTATAAGGTATGCATATTGCTCTTTTGGGCTCCTTTCTCCTCATTTATTGTTATATCTTGTCTTTACTATAGTACTACCATTTCTTGTACCCACCATGCTTATGGGGGCTCGGTCAGTTTTTATTTCTTATTATGTGTGCCTTCTGGGCTTATGGGGGTCCAGTTAGGTTATAATTAGGCTTTTATTTCCACTTTTGAGCTACTTGTTTTTCTATTTATCGCATTTACCTAGCATAGCCTGTTATTTTTGTTACTACCCCTATACTATTGACTTTAGTTTGCATACTCGCACTTTATTTATATTTTTACTATATTTTAGCTCAGTCGGCCTATGATGCTTACTAAGTACCCATGGTTTTGGTACTCATACTACACTTTTCCATCTTTTCTCTGATGCAGATCTGAGTATGAGTCACCGCCATTGACGATATCCTTGATTTGTGCTACTGATTAGATATTGGGTGAGCTTTTAGAGTCCGGAGCTAATCCTCCTTCTTCTTCTGTCCGGATAGTCTTATTTTGTATTTTTTGATACTGTCACGACCCAATTTTCTCTAGTCATGATGGAACCTACCATGACCCACCAGTAGGTAAGCCAACCCATAGTCCGAAAAGCTAGTAACGGATTAATAAGAAAGGCAGAAGAAAAACTAAATAGGAATAAGAAAGAAGGCAACAAGACAATAAATATATCCCCAAGACCTAGTGAAGTCAGTATAAGAGCTTCTAATGCAATAGGAATACAAAGTAAGCATAATGTAAATATATACAAGCCATCTCTAAAATGCAAAATAGAGATCAGTCTAACAATATGAGGGAGAGCAGGAACACTCTGAAAGTTAGAGATCACCCCAAATCTCCGATCCATGGCTACTCCACACGATGCACACACCAACAGCGAGAACTCGTACTATGATCTGCAGGCTCCAGAAGTGTAGTATGAGTACCAAACATGTGGTACTTAGTAGGCATTGGCCGACTGAGCTCAAAAGATAATGCAAGCATAAATAACATGTAAAGCAGGAACATAAATTATAGGAAACTAACTACAAAACTAAGTAATCCCGGACAAAGCGCGATACCATAACTAACTAGCCATTATACGATAGTAAAAGGAAGAAAGAGATATACTACATACAATAGTAGAGTGAAGGAATATATATACAATGAATAATAGTAATAGGAAAGAAAAAAATAATATACAACGAGTAGCCAACGAAGGATATATATATATGCATAATCGCGCTATACCGACAACCAAATCAAGAGATACTACTTTGAGTAAATTAGTCTACATCACTGGGATCATAGAGGATAAAGGAGTTAAATCTAGCATAATCAGGGTCTCCAACTGAAATGCTTAATCATAAGATGATCTAACAATAATAAACCTCACCATAATACAAAAAAAGGGATCAGAAACATATCGACAACGTCGGGTACAAATCCATAGCCAACTTGCTACGAGCTATGCAATAATAAGCAAACAATAAATAACCAGATAGCCCGGACAACCAATAACTCCTACCGAGCCCCCATAACCCCGAAGAGGCACAAGTAAGAAATCACAAACAACAACCATAACCTATAACTATACAGCCCCTCATAAGACAGATAGATACAAGCGCTAAACAATTATACTTGTGATAGGCAATGCATATGAATGAGTGAATGCAACATAAACTGATAATACCAAATCCAATCTAAGTGCCATAACATACCAAGTGTATACACCTCCTCTAGCTCAGTAACTCACAAAGGCAGGACCTACGGCAACCATCCTTCTCCGGCACTGTGGCTCACGGATGAAGAGGCCCATAGAGGACTCGAGATATACGTATACACTGCATGGTCCCAAACCAGGACTTCCAGTAACCATCATAATCAATCTGCTCCATCCAGTACTGGAGATATATATAAAATATAGTAAGAAATATCAACTTAAACCAGAACTGAATAAGTGTATATTTATAAATCTATTGCCCGAGATCAAATCTGGGACTAAAATAGTATAGTAATGTACAAAGGGTAGGAATCTCCCTCAACCGAAGTAGATAAGTAGTGGTGAAAAGAGTGAACTAATAACAGACCGGAATTAACCTCGGTCTAATTTTCCAAAGTAATACGTTTAGTTTAAATATCATAATCCAATAATAAGGGTGGTAGACTTCCATTTTAAAGAATCAATTCTTAAAGTGAAAAGTGGGAATAAATCCTTTTTTAGAAAACAGTAGTAAATCAAGGTCTAAGCCAAAATCGTACCACTATATAAGTATAAATGCGCCTAAATATAAGCATACCATCACCAGTATCCAAACAATACTGCTGTAAGTGTCTACGCATCCATAACTATAACCATGTCCTTTCTAAGGATAAAGTACTAAACTGGTGTCCAACTAGTATCGTAACCACAGTCTTGAGCCTATAATATATAATTTAAGGGGATATTAGTACTACAGCTCAGGAAAACTACGGTAATTACAAGCATAATGCCACTAAAAGGATCAAACCGGAGGAAAGTTATCAAATTTACTAAGTGATACGGTAAGTTTTGTACTAAGGATCATTAATGTCAAACTACGGTAATAAAAGTCTATAATCTAGAATAATAGGATCCTACAACCATTATGGGCATTCTATGTCAGGGTTCGGGTCACATTTCCATTCTAAGTCCCCTAAATAGGTCAAGTCTACATATTACTATTTGTAAACATGTCCTATAATCCCTACCTAGCATGCAATCTATACATAACACCATCTCATAGAGAAAAGTAGACCAAAGCCTACCTCTTAGCCGAACTGCATTCTTGAACCATCCAAAAATGACATCACAATATCAAAATCATAATCTACACGTTAATAAGAGTAAAACGGTACCCATATTTCTATATAATACTCTAGGTCTAAAATGAGCCTGTGGGACCCACACATGGAATCCCAAAATTGGACCCGTCATTAGGTCCCTCATGACTCAAGGAACATGTGCCCAAAATGTATACACAAACCGAGCTCAATAGCTTAGTCAAAATAGCCCCAATGCTAGAGAAAATCAAGAACTTTAATGGAGAATTTAAGAGAAGAGGATCTCGATTTTATGAGATTCAAACAAGCTAAAGGTTTCCTTGATGTCCTCGAGATGAGCCTGGCCTTATTCTAATGATTCCCCCCCTCCCCCTGATTTTGGAGCTTAAAGGATGATTAAGAAGGTTTGAAAATGGAGAAAAATGTTTTTGGGTTGAGGAAGAAACAACATTAAAAAAGGTCAGCTTGGTCGCCTAGGCGGCCATTTGGTCACCAAGGCGCCAATGGCATATCCCAAGCGGCCATCACCCATTCCAGCCTCATCACCTAGGCGCCCATTTGGTTGCTAAGGCAACATCGCCTAGGCGACAATGGGATTGCCCAGACGGCCAATGCATATGCATCATGCCATTACCAAGGTGCTAACCTTGGTCGCTCAGGTGGCCTCACCTAGCCACCAAGCTGGCCGCTAGGGGGTGCACTAGAAAACCAGTTTGTACCCAAACTTAGTTTGGGTGCTCCGGGCCTATCCAAAATCCTGTGGATGCACATGAATAATGCGTACCCCATCAAAAACAGCATTCTGGACTAAATGAAATCAGTGAAATTACCAATGGAGATTGTTTTGGCAAAATATGGGCCCAAAAACCCCATGTGCTGATTTGACCAACTTTTGATCAATAGCCCAAAATGAGTTTGAAAGCCTCAGAACTTGGACCAAGGGTCCTTCTAGCCTAAAATTGATAGCACTATTGAAATTTCCATTCAAGTCTGTGTAACACCCCGTACCTTCCCAACGCTACTTGACGACGTTGAACAATGGTTAC
This sequence comes from Capsicum rhomboideum, assembly GCA_031232105.1. Taxonomy (NCBI): domain Eukaryota; kingdom Viridiplantae; phylum Streptophyta; class Magnoliopsida; order Solanales; family Solanaceae; genus Capsicum; species Capsicum rhomboideum. The sequence goes on along the minus strand of CP124711.1, from coordinate 95,726,005 downwards.
CTAGGTGTCGAGAGCTATAAGTATGCATTTGGTAATGTTAATGATGAGGAAAATTAAAATTTGGACTTGTACATGTGGTTAGCCCTTCGTAGGAGGTGTTTTGTGGAGCAGTTGTGGGGTTCAAAATGAGGCTAAGAGGACCTCCAAACAAAGGATATTAAGGGTAAGAAATAAGTTAAAGAATGGGACTTGAAGTATCTAACCAAATCCGTGAAGAAAAGTCAAAGAAATGAAAAATTTGAAAAAAAAGAGGTTGGGCGCGCCCAGGGGCGTGCCGGGCTGCTTGTGCGCACCTTTCAAAAGTTGAAATTTTTCTTAAGTCCCAAGGGTGCCCGGGGACGTACCGAGCCAATTTTTGCCACGTTTCTTCTACAACCATGAGAGTATACATGAAATGAGTGAATTATTATATTAGTGTGGTAAAATTACTCGTGAACGAATTTGGCGTCAAAATGATGATTTTAGCCTTTTGGTCAAAATGCGTCATACGTGGCTAGAATCGCTTGTTTTTGAGATTGAAGCTACGAATATAAATTCCATGAGTGGGAATATCGTCGTAATGCGTATCAAATGAATTAACCATGAGAAATTATTGATTTTGTTGGATTAAGTAATTTGGGCTAAATAAAGCCCAAAAATGAAGAAGAAAAACATGGGCTAAGAATGGGTCAAATGACCCATTCTTCTTTTGACCAAGCAATAATTGAGAAAAGAACTCCAAGGCCTATAAAAGGGGCACAAAATCTGATTTTAATACATACAAGCACACATGCTTTTTCTCTTTTTTTCTAGAATTCTCAAGAAAGTTTCTTTGGGGCTCTCAAACCCTAAGTCATTTTTGGAGCAAGATCATCATCTTCCAAGCTTAGGTGAGTGTTTATTCTTGTGATTTAACATATTATATGCATGGGAGAGTATGTATATCATGTTGGTTATGCTTGGAAGTGTTGAATATGGCACTTGGTGTTTTTGTAAAAGATGTGCCATCTATGGAATTTAAACTTGGAATATGACTTGTGGTTTTGATGAAAGAGAATGATATGGATAAAATACTAACATGTATGGTGTGATTATGGTCCTAAACTTGTTATTTTTCCATAAGTGTAAATTATGGGATTTTGGCCGATTTGTTGTTGTGAGGTGTATTGAAGTGAATTGATGGAACTATTGTGATGTTGTGGTGATGTAGAAGTGTAAAGTATGAATTTGGTGTGACATGCTAGTGGTTTATGATATTGGTCAATGTTGAGAATATTGTGTGATTCTTGGTATGATAGCTTTGTAAATGGTATTGTTGGTGTGTTAGTTTCACACATGGTATACTCAAGAGGGAAATGACATGTTAAAGCCAAACATGCAACTCATTGTCGTTGTATGCATTTGTAAGGTAGTTGGTGGTTAATGTAAACTCCATTGTATATTTGTGTTGTAGAGTGAAATATAAGGAAGGTGCGGGACGATTGTATTCACGTATAGAATTGAGTGTTCATATTGAGACGATAAGGTATGTAAGGTTACTCTTTTCGTATCCTCCTGCAGCATATTGTTCATGTTGTCATTGTCCTTGTTCCATTATGAAATGTTGAAAGGTATCTCATGTCAAGTAGTCATATATTATTACTCTCATGTTTCTTAATCATGGACCAATCATGACTCAAATGTCTCTTGATCATTGATCGAAATTCCAAAGCTTCCATAATGTCATAATTACTACCAAGTACCAATCTCATGAACATAAAAGAATGAAGTAATGTATCTATGTGTTTCCAATAAGGCTATGATCCCCAATGTATCAATCTCATGGAAGTAAAAGAGAGAAGTAATACAATGAAGTAATGGAAGAAGTAATTCCCTCATGGTTACTTTATATATTCCCTCATGGTTACTTTATATTTTCCCTCATGGTTACTTTATAACTTTCCTTATGGTTACTTTAACATTATTTTATAATTACTTTATAAGTTCTTTATAATTACTTTATCATTTTTTTATGGTTACTTTATGGTTCTTTGAGTGCGGGTGATAGCTTTGGGGGAAAAAGCCAAACTTGATGTCGAACCTGCTTCCTTGTTTTCAGGGTGGTAGCAGGGGGAAAGCTCAGTGGGGCAAAAGCCAAGCTTGAAGTCGAACTTTATTATATTCACTGGATCAAGGGGGATGCTCAGTGAGGTAAAAGCCAAACTTGATGCCGAACCTGCTTCCTTGTTTTTCGGGTGGTAGCAGGGGGAAAGCTCAATGGGGAAAAATCCAAGCTTGAAGACGAACTTTATTATATTCATTGGATCAAGGGGGATGCTCAGTGAGGTAAAAGCCAAACTTGATGCCGAACCTGCTTCCTTGTTTTTTGGGTGGTAGCAGGGGGGAAGCTCAGTGGGGCAAAAGCCTAGCTTGATGCCGAACTTGAGATGGTTATATATATATATATATATATATTATTGATGGTTGCATATTGACGTATACATTACATATTGATGGTTACATATTAACGGTTATACATTATTGACGGTTCTAACTATTAACGGTAACGGACATAAAGGTAAATGGAATAATGAATGTAAGGTACATAATCCCACACATACTAAAATATGATTGATCCACATTGACTATTCTCTTGAAATCAAGTTCCTTGAAGTGTTTAAGTTTCATGAAGTTTCTTATAGCCTTGCATACTCAGTACATTCTTCGTACTGACCCCTTTGGGGGACTTACTTTATTTGCTGCAGGCACAGGTGTTAGTAGACCTCCACAATAGGCTACGGGTTATCCGCGGATCATTGGTGAGCTCCAAGATAGTTCGAGGCTTTCCGAGTCACATGTGTATATTGTTTTGGTTTTGTAATTATTGTATAAAGCGGGGACTTATCCCGACTACAGGTGGTTGTGTTCATGTATCAGCTAGAGGCTTTGTAGACATATGTGGGAAGGTTAATGTGTAACACCTCGTACCTTCCCAACCCTACTTTATGAAGAGGAATAATGTTTGCTTAGGTGTCGAGAGATATAAGTATTTATTTGGTAATGTTAAAGATGAGAAAAAAAAATAAAATGTGGCCTTGTACATGTGACTAGCCTTCCATAGGAAGTGTTTGGTGATTTCGTGGAGCATTTGTGTAATACCCCGTACACATTCCAACCTCATTTGGTGACTTGGAGTCATGTTTACTTGATGATTAATATCACTAAGTAAGTATCTTGTAGTGTTTTGATAAGATATTGGACGATATGCAAGTGTTGGAAAAATTGCCGAAACATTCAGCAAGGCATGGAAACTTGCGCCACTCCCTGTTTCAGGGGGTGTGGCGCAAACCCGTGATTCATAGGGCAATGAAAACTTACGCCACTGCTTTTCTTTGCAGCAGTGGCGCAAGGCACAAAGATTTTGCCTTCCCGGGCTCGTTTCACAACGCAATTCTACGACGATTCTTAGATGGTTTCGTTTGGTTCCTTGGAGTTCTTTTAGTGTTGTTAAAGCTTCAAATACCTCAATACACTTCTACATACTCCTACATGATCAAACCATGAAACATAAGTAGTTATTATAAATGTTCAATGAAGCCATGGGCGACTAGAATTCCTATTTTTGCGATTGAGACGACGAATGAGGATCTCATAAGAGAATATTGTCATGAAATTATGAAATTATTTAAACATGAGATATATGATGGATTATCCATGAAAAATTGATGGGCTAAGTTGAGATGTGTTATTGGGCCCAATTTGAGGCCCAAAATGGAATAAAATACATGGGCCCAAAGGCAAATGATCCATTCCTCCAATATTGATCAAGTAAACCTTGTATTAAATGCCAAGAATTGGCTAAGGACAACATGAGAGGCCTATATAAAGGGGAAAATCAGATTTTATTAACAAAATCTCTCATGCCTCTTTAGATATTTTCCCAAATAATTCTCGCAAACCCTAAGAACCCTAAAGCACTTCTTGGGGAAAGATCACTCATTTGCAAGCTTGGGTAAGTAATTATGCTTATGGATTAATATATTATATGCATGGGAGATCATGTACATCATTATGGTTATGTCTAAAAGTGTAAGTGGTGCACTTTTGTGTTTTGGTAAAGATGTGTTATTTTTGTGAATTAACCTTAAAAGGTGACTTGATGTCTTGATGAAAGTGAATGGTATGGACAAAATATGAACATGTATGGTGTGATTTTGTTATTAAACTTGTTATTTTTCTAAAAGTGTAAATTGTGGGATTTTGGCCGATATGTGCTATGAGATGTATTTGATGGATTATTTGTGATGTGATATGGATAAGAAAGTGTAAAGGAGAAGTGTTATGGTAAAATGACTTGATTCTCATGTATTGGTCAATGTATGGAATATTGGGGGATTTTTTTTGGAATAATAATTTCATCAATGGTTATATTAAGGGGAAATGGCATGTTTAAAAGCAAACATGTAGCTCATTTATATTATATGCATTTGTAAAGTAATTGATGGTATAATTATGATGTTGTGATGGTGGAAAGTGGAAGGTATGAACTTGGGGTAACATATGGTCAATGTTGGGCATGTTGTGGTATTATTGATATGACCATGCCGTAAATGGTATTGTAGAGAAAGAAATAACATGTTAAAGCCAAACATGTGACTTATTGTTATTGTATGCATTTGTAAGGTAGTTGGTGGTTAATATTGGTTCTATTATGTACTTATGATGTAGAGTGAAATGTAAAGAAGGAGCGGACTTGTTGCGCTCACATATTTGATTGTGTACTTACATTGGGAAGATAAGGTATGTAAGGTTACTCTTTCCGTATCCTTCTACAAGATATTGTTCTTATTGACATTGTGCTTGTTTCAATTCCGAGAGGCTTGAAGTATATCAAGTCAGGGTGATGTATATTGTTATTCATATGTGCCCTATTCAAAGATGAATTATGATTCACTTATCTCTTATTCATTGATTGAAGTTCCAAAGATGTCATGACATTGTAATTCTTAAAAGAACTATCCCAACGAGAGTAATGAGGTAAAAAGAGCTTGTTTAGTTTGAATAGCATTATTCTGATCATGTCTTGTTCCAAAGTCCTATAGTATGATGATTATCCTTGTGCCAATTGGTCATAAGTAAGAGGCCCAATCTCATACGAGTACGAAGCGAGGTGATATGCAAATTAGTATAAGTAGTCCTCATAAGTAAAATTGAACATATTGGTGGGTTTCAATTAGTGTCATGATCCAAAATTCCAATAGAAGTTATACATATGTCTCTTGTTCATTGAGTATTGTCCAAATGGTTCCAATAGTGTTATGTTTCCATGATGGCTATGTTTCCAAAATGTCATATTGCCAAGTTATTCATATGTCTCTTACTCATTGATTATTGATCCAAAGGTTCAAGTAAAGTTATGAGTATCAAAAATATCAATCTCTCACAAGTAAGGTACCAATCTCAAAAGTAAAGAAATGAAGTAAGAATGAAGTAATGCATATTGATTGTGTTCATGGGTGTTATCCATGCGGTACAAATACTCGCATGATGATGATAGTTTATCCACGGGTGCAAATACCCGCGTGATGATGGCCATTTATCCATGGGGTGTAAGAACACCCGCATGACGATATGATCTTATCCATGGGGTGAAACAATACCTGCATGACGATGTTATGTTATCCATGGGGTGAAAGAACACCCGCATGATGTAGGCCCAGAAAGTGTATGAGTAATGTAAAAGTAAAGTAAAGTAAAGGCAAGAGAAAGAATGAATGTAATATACATGGTTTCCAAAGTACAGAATAGTGACTCATCTACATTGTGATTTGTCTATATAGGTTATGCATTTGAACTTGAGTTCATGATATATTTCTCATATCTTACAAGTTTCAAATGGCTTTACATACTCAGTACATTCTTCGTACTGACCCCTCTTGGGGAATTTACTTTACTTGCTGCAGGCGCAGGTCCTAGTAGGCCTCCACAGTAGATTGTTAGTGTTGCAGATCTTTGGTGAGCTCCAGTTAGTTCGGGGCTTCTCTGAGTCACTGTTGTACATGTGTTTTGATTTTGGACATGTTGTATAAAGCGGGGACTTGTCCCGACTTTTAGTTCATTTTGGTCAATGCATTTGTTAGAGGCTTTGGTAGATGGATGTGGGTGTATAAATGTGAAAGTGCATGTCGTTTTGACTTGATGGCTCAGACGGCCATGTTTTACATACATAGCTATGACATATGTTTCCATGTCTATGATTTCCGCTTAGTTGCACAAGATGTAATAAGATTCATATGAGGTGATGCATGCAAATGTTCATGAGCAAAGATTGGTTCTCTCAGGCCTTATCGGCTTAGGGTGCCAATCACGCCTCGTTGGGATTCGGGGCGTGACATAATGTAAGAGATGTGTATTCTGTTTGACTTGACGGCCCTAACGACCAAGTTTCATATATTGTTAAGTTTTCCATGACTTTCGCCTAGTTGTACGAAGTATAATAAGATACATACTAAAATATGCTTGCGAGTGAATAGGAGCAAAGATTGGTTCTCTCGGGACATATCGGCTTCGGGTGCCAGTCCGGCCCGAATGGGATTTCGGGTCGTGACAAAAGTGGTATCAGAGCAGTTCGTTCTAAGGGTGTCTACAAAGCCGTGTCCGAGTAGCGTCTTATTCATGGATGTGTTGTGCACCATATTTATGAGCAGGAGGCTATGGGGCATTTAGGATGTTGTTTCTTTTCTTCACTTCTAGATCGTGCAATAGAGCCAGTTGTAAGTTGAATTGTATCTGACCATGGGAATTGTTTTCCTTTGATATAGTAAGAAATGCCGAGTACAAGAAGAGGCAAGGGAAAAATGAAGAAGCTAGATAGGATTGGCGGAGAAGGACCTAGTAACTTACCACCCGAACGGTTTGAGCAAGATGACGCTGAGAGTGAGTTTGCATCGCAGGCTTCTTCTACTTTTCTAGCTCCAGAAGAGCCGAGAAGGAGAGAAGAACCTGTTGAGCCACCTGTTAATGTCACTGACCAGTATTTAAGAAATCCAGTCTATATGTTAATTCAGCTAATTGCAACACAAAATCAAGGACAAGCTGGCCCAACGACAACTAATGACAGTGAGGCTAGGGTAGCTAGTCGAAGGACGCAGGATTTCCTAAAATTAGACCCTCCTATATTTACTGGGTCGGATCTTAATGAGGACCCGCTAGATTTTATTGATCAAATCAGAAGGGCTTTGGACGTTATGCATATATTTGGTATAGAAACAGTTGAACTCGCGGCGTATAGATTGAAAGGGGAGGCGATATTATGGTATGAAGATTGGAAGCGAGCTAGGGGAGTTGGTGCACCCCCAGCTAGTTAGGAGGAATTTAAAATGGAACTCCTGGATCACTACCTTCCATATGAGATTCGGGAGGCATGCGCAGACCAGTTCCTAAATCTTTGTCAAGAGAATATGAGCATTCGGGAGTACAGTCTTCAGTTTAATTCTTTGGCCAGATATGCTCCCCATATGGTAGCCACTATGGCTGATAGAGTTCATCGGTACATGGATCGATTGGATCCATCATTGGTCAGAGATTGCACCATTGCTGCTCTGAATAGAGACATGGATATAGCCAAAATACAGGCTTTTGCACAGAAGATGGAAGATCAGAGGGACAAAAGAAAGATGCACAAAGCTGAAGAGTGGCCATCAAAGAAAGCTAGACCTATGGGACAGTACCTGGTGTCCCGAGGAGAATTTGGGCCTCGAGATTTTAGTAGACCGCCAAGACCATCACTTTCTCATCCTATAGGTAGTCACGTTGGGCAAAGTAATGGAATGAGAGGTTCACAACTAGTGGGGTTAGAGCAAGGAAGTATGAACCAATCGGGGCTTCCTCGCCAGCCGTGTCCACACTGTGGAAAGCTGCATTTAAAGGAATGCCGGTTTAGGACCAATATTTGCTTTTCGTGTGGCATGTCCGGGCACATGGTGAGAGATTGCCCAAGAAGGGGAACAAGCATTATTATGCTACCTACGGGGTCAACCGTTGCACCATCATCATCGGTTCCTTTCTTAGGCCAAGATATGCAACCTGTTGGTCATGGTAACGGTACTCGAGGAGCAGCTAATTTTGGTGGAACACAGGACCATACTTATGCTCTAGCAGGTCAACAGAATGTGGAGGCCTATCTTGATGTAGCTACAGGTATATGATCTGTATTTTCATAATGTATCTATATATGCATTGATTGATCTGGGTTCTACAGTATCATATGTTACTCCATTGACCGCTACGAAATTGAAAGAACATCAGAAGTATTAGTTAGACCATCTGGAGTATTTACACCTGTTGATGAATCTACTATAGTTAAGAAAGTACATCATAACTGTATAGAACCTATTTGTGAGCATGCTACGGTGGATTGCCAAGCTAAGAAAGTCCAAATTCATTTCCTACAAACAAACGGTACTTGAATGAAGATGAAATGTTAGAATACCGAAAGAGTAAATTTAGTTCCTATCTTAGGATAAGGCAAATGATATCTAAGGGGAATCATCATCAAACCTAATATGTTCTTGGAATGCATCAGACTTATGTGTACGGAAGAAAGATAGCACGCTGAGAGTGTGCATGGATTATTGGCAACTAAATACGGTGACAATCGCGGATAAATAGTCCCTCCCCAAAATTGGTGATTTTTTTGACAAATGGTAGGGTGTCAAATGTTTCTCACAGGTTAACCTGAGATCGGGATATCATCAGGTAAGTATCTATGAGTATTAAGCGTCTATGTCTATGTATGCTAATATAGAGATGCATTTGTGGTAATTGAAGCGACATTGTTAACATTCGAGGACGAATGTTTCTTGGGGGGGGGGGGGGAGAATGTAACACCCGTACGTTCCCAACCCTAATTGACGACGTTGAACAATGGTTACCTAGGTATCGAGAGCTATAAGTATGCATTTGGTAATGTTAATGATGAGGAAAATTAAAATTTGGACTTGTACATGTGGTTAGCCCTTCGTAGGAGGTGTTTTGTGAAGCAGTTGTGGGGTTAAAATTGAGGCTAAGAGTACATCCAAACAAAGGATATTAAGGGTAAGAAGTAAGTTAAAGAATGGTACTTGAAGTATCTAACCAAATCCGCGAAGAAAAGTCGAAGAAACGAAAATTTTGAAAAAAAAGAGGTGGGGCGCGCCCAGGGGCGTGCCGGGCCACTCTGGGCTAAAATTTTTATCCCACAGGCAGAAAGTTGGTGCGCCCAAGGGCGTGCCGGGATGCCTGTGCGCACCTTTCAAAAGTTGGAATTTTTCTTAAGTCCCAAGGGTGCCCGGGGACGTACCGAGCCGATTTTTGCCACATTTATTCTACAACCATGAGAGTATACATGAAATGAGTGAAGTATTATATTGGTGTGGTAAAATTACTCGTGAACGAATTTGGCGTCAAAATGACGATTTTACCCTTTTGGTCAAAATGGGTCATACGTGGCTAGAATCGCTTGTTTTTGAGATTGAGGCTACGAATATAAATTCCATGAGTGGGAAAATCGTTGTAATGCTTATGAAATGAATTAACCATGAGAAATTATTGATTTTGTTGGATTAAGAATGGGTCAAATGACCCATTCTTCTTTTGATCAAGCAATAATTAAGCAAAGGACTCCAAGGCCTATAAAAGGGGCACAAAATCTGATTTTAAAACACACAAACACACATGCTTTTTCTCTTTATTTTCTAGAATTCTCAAGAAAGTTTCTTTGGGGCTCTCAAACCCTAAGTCATTTTTGGAGCAAGATCATCATTTTCCAAGCTTAGGTGAGTGTTTATTCTTGTGATTTAACATATTATATGCATGGGAGAGTATAAATCTGATTTTAATACACACAAACACACATGCTTTTTCTCTTTTTTTTCTAGAATTCTCAAGAAAGTTTCTTTGGGGCTCTCAAACCGTAAGTCATTTTTGGAGTAAGATCATCATCTTCCAAGCTTAGGTGAGTGTTTATTATTGTGATTTAACATATTATATGCATGGGATAGTATGTATATCATGTTGGTTATGCTTGGAAGTGTTGAATATGGCACTTGGTGTTTTTGTAAAAGATGTGCCATCTATGGAATTTAAACTTGGAATATGACTTGTGGTTTTGATGAAAGAGCATGATATGGATAAAATATCAACAGGTATGGTGTGATTATGGTCCTAAACTTGTTATTTTTCCATAAGTGTAAATTATGGGATTTTGGCTGATTTGTTGTTGTGAGGTGTATTGAAGTGAATTGATGGAACTATTGTGATGTTGTGGTGATGTAGAAGTGTAAAGTATGAATTTGGTGTGACATGCTAGTGGTTTATGATATTGGTCAATGTTGAGAATATTGTGTGATTCTTGGTATGATAGCTTTGTAAATGGTATTGTTGGTGTGTTAGTTTCACACATGGTATACTCAAGAGGGAAATGACATGTTAAAGCCAAACATGTAACTCATTGTCGTTGTATGCATTTGTAAGGTAGTTGGTGGTTAATGTAAACTCCATTGTATATTTGTGTTGTAGAGTGAAATATAAGGAAGGAGCGGGACGATTGTATTCACGTATAGAATTGAGTGTTCATATTGAGACGATAAGGTATGTAAGGTTACTCTTTTCGTATCCTCCTGCAGCATATTGTTCATGTTGTCATTGTCCTTGTTCCATTCCGAAATGTTGAAAGGTATCTCATGTCAAGTAGTCATATATTATTACTCTCATGTTTCTTAATCATGGACCAATCATGACTCAAATGTCTCTTGATCATTGATCGAAATTCCAAAGCTTCCATAATGTCATAATTACTACCAAGTACCAATCTCATGAACATAAAAGAATGAAGTAATGTATCTATGTGTTTCCAATAAGGCTATGGTCCCCAATGTATCAATCTCATGGAAGTAAAAGAGAGAAGTAATGCAATGAAGTAATGGAAGAAGTAATTCCCTCATGGTTACTTTATATATTCCCCCATGGTTACTTTATATTTTCCCTCATGGTTACTTTATAACTTTCCTTATGGTTACTTTAACATTATTTTATAATTACTTTATAAATTCTTTATAATTACTTTATCATGTCTTTATGGTTACTTTATGGATCTTTGAGTGCGGGTGATAGCTTTGGGGGAAAAAGCCAAACTTGATGCCGAACCTGCTTCCTTGTTTTTTGGGTGGTAGCAGGGGGAAAGCTCAGTGGGGCAAAAGCCAAGCTTGACGCCGAACTTTATTATATTCACTAGATCAAGGGTGAAGCTCAGTGTGGTAAAAGCCAAACTTGATGCCGAACCTGATTCCTTGTTTTTCGGGTGGTAGCAGGGGGGAAGCTTAGTGGGACAAAAGCCTAGCTTGATGCCGAACTTGAGACGGTTATATATATATATATATATATTATTGACGGTTTCATATTGACGGATGCATTGCATATTGACGGTTGCATATTGACGGTTGCATTGCATATTGACGGTTACATATTAACGGTTATACATTATTGACGGTTCTAACTATTAATGGTAACGGACATAAAGGTAAATAGAATAATGAATGTAAGGTACATAATCCCACACATACTAAAAGATGATTGATCCACATTGACTATTCTCTTGAAATCAAGTTCCTTGAAGTGTTTAAGTTTCATGAAGTTTCTTATAGCCTTGCATACTCAGTACATTCTTCGTACTGACCCCTTTGGGGGACTTACTTTATTTGCTGCAGGCACAGGTGTTAGTAGACCTCCACAATAGGCTACGGGTTATCCGCGGATCATTGGTGAGCTCCAAGCTAGTTCGAGGCTTTCCGAGTCACATGTGTATATTGTTTTGGTTTTGTAATTATTGTATAAAGCGGGGACTTATCCCGACTACAGGTGGTTGTGTTCATGTATCAGCTAGAGGCTTTGTAGACATATGTGGGAAGGTTAATGTAAGATATGTGTATTCTGTTTGACTTGACGGCCCTAACGGCCAAGTTTCATATATTGTTAAGTTTTCCATGACTTCTGCCTAGTTGTACGAAGTATAATAAGATACATACTAAAATATGCTTGCGAGTGAATAGGAGCAAAGATTGGTTCTCTCGGGCCATATCGGCTTCGGGTGCCAGTCCGGCCCGAATGGGATTTCGGGTCGTGACAGTCTGTTTACTAGGAGTTTTGGTCTGAGACCAATTTCTTAATAACAAAAGCTCCAAAACAGGAACTTAAGCCTAAATTCCAAATGAACTGTCTGATAACCGAACCGACAGTTCTGGAAAGTCATAAATGACACGTGGCCATTATAGGAAGGCTCAAAACACCAAAAACACGTGAAAATTGAGAAAATTACCTTGAGAGTCATTACAATATCCACTACTAAAAGAATTTTCATTCGTGAAAGTCAATGGATAGAAAGATCCCGAAAGTTAAAAAGGATAAGGTAATGGACCCGCATGCCCCAAGAAAGACTTCCCAGATAACCTCTAAGGCACAATAATGCTTCTAAGGGATTTTGCTAAAGGCATCCCTTTTTCCTTCACATACTTACTTGACTTCCCAAACAACCAAGGACTCATCCTCAACAACCAACTGGCCTCTAACTGGACTGAGCATGACTAAAACATGCAAACCCAAACAACAACATATTGAGATCACACTTAAACAAGCATAATCAAGTGAAAACTCAACCAAGCTGAAGACCATCCAAGGCATGAATCATACAACCAACTCCAAATTCCACATCTAACATTCTCTTGCCTCTCCGAACTGGAAGTCTACTCTAAACCACACAAAATTTCATTTGAATCCTATCCATGCAATCACATCATGCTAACCTTGAAAGACTGAAGCTGATATACGAAAATTCCATAATAGCAAGCATAAAATAAGCCCATAAGGTGCTACCTGGACACACAGATAGAGATGATTAAGGACTGCAATCTCTAGCCAAAGCTACAACTAGTTTAGATGATCCTCAAAACTGATAGTGAGGAATTCGACACACAAACTCTCAAAACTAAATGATCCACTCCAGAACGTCCCACTAACTGTAGGTGAAACCATGCTAAGCCCAAGTTAAGCACACTTCTTCCGCTGAGTAGATATACAAAATTTATGATGAAGACTAAGAATCAAAGTCCAAAAGTAATAAAAACCAATTCCATGTGCCGACAGACTATCTTATGAACATTTATCAAATTCAAACCCTCTGAACTAAAGAAAACTATACCGATAGGTAACGAGTAGGTTTAGTCGGCATATAAATGAATGCTTAAATGAAATGAATCTAGAAATAGGGCTGCAATCAAGCTACACAATCCATAGCTAAAATTTCAACACCGAAGTTGAACTACTCGATCTTAACTATCAAAACTGATCTTGTTGATGAGTAAGTGTTGAGTCGACAAATTGCAACTCATTTTCCCTAAAATTAGGGAGAAAATATGTCCTCAATGCTAAATTGAAGCATTTTTAATCTTGATTTGGTTTAATTTCAGGGTGAAGGCATAGAAGTGATCAAAATAGCAAAAAGGAGAGAAAAAAGGCATAAAGATGAAAAATTGAAGCAAAAATGGCATAAAGGCATAAAAGAGTCACTTCAGCGCATTGCTAAAGTGATCGTGATTTTCCAGGAGGTCATCTCCATCGCAAAAAACTAACATAAAAAGGCTAAGAAAAAGAGAAGCAAAATGGCGATGCGATCAATATATTGGTGCATCATCGAACCAATCGGCGGACCAAGCCCTGCATCGCCAAAACAAACACAAGACAACATATGGAGCTTGTCATATTGACTAATCAGTGAGCCAAGTATAATTCAATGTATCACCGACTTGTTCAGTGATGGACTTTACTCAGCTGTATTGCCAAGTGTTGGCATTCCTATAATTATATGGCCCATTTTTCTTGATACCACTTAAGCTTTTTTGGTCATTTGAAATCCTATCTTTTGTCTATTTGGATTATGCTTGAGCTTGTAATCAAACTCAAATATTGGGATTAACTACTTTTATCTTGGAATTTAGAGTTTTCTTGTGAAACATTTGGATTCTTTGGCGGATATGGTAGAAGAATTTGGTATAGTTTTTTTTTCCTTTGTTATGAGTAACTAATTTCCCATACATGGGGTTATGCATTATTGAGTAGTGATTGTGTGTGGGTAGTGATTATTTACATTTGAATTAGGTTGTATGTTATGATTTTAGCTAAATCTCTATATCTTAACTTATATGTTGAGGTTGCAAACTTAGTCTATGCTTGGATCTCTTGTATTGCTTGAAAGGGGGTACAAGAGTGATGAGATTTAGCTAATGAAACTTGAGTTACACTTATTTAAGTGGTAGTGCTAGTGATAGATTATCCATTTCAAGGCTAATGGTTGTTTAGTAGTGTCGACACTTGGGTGTTCGAGAGAAGCCCATGTGAAATTTGGTTGTGGATTGAGAAATCATTTCCAATAGCTAAAATCATGCCTAATCATAACTAGCAATCAAATCTTAGGTGTATTCTCACTTACCCACACATACAATCATTCTCAAGAAGGTGTAACTCCAAGTGGTTTAACTCATTTGATTACAACCTTGTTGCATTTTGCATTGGAAAACCAATCATTGATACTATTAACTTGAAACTAAAAAATTGTTTGAAAAAAAACCCCTCGCTTTACTTTTATGTTTAATTTTGACATTGCGTGTGAGAAGTAGATTCTGACACTTAAGAGTTAAACTAGCACTCTCATTCCCTGTGGATTAGACCTGGACTCCTAGTTGGGTAAAATATATTATTAAAGACCACGTACATTCATATTCGAGAGTGTATTTGAGAGTTATCAAAAATGGCGTCATTGTCGGGGAATGAAACATAGTGTTTATTCTTTTTAATTTTATAAGTTACTTTGAGTTAGATGTAATGAAATTTTTACTTTTTTTTTTTTTCTTCAGGTGATAACCAAAGTCTTTACGAATCAATGAGTCAAAACGATAGCAATACCGCTTCTTTCAATAGATATCTAGATGATGAAGACTATTTGGGAGACACCAGGAGAGGTAGAGCCATCCGCATCCCACCCGCAGAAGGCAATGGAGTGTTCCATGTTACTAGTGTAATGTTTCATCTACTTCAAATAAAGGGTTTATTTGGGGGTGAATCCCATGAAGACGCCAACCTTCATTTGACAAATTTCATTGATGTGTGCATTTCGTTTGATATTGCTCACATTTCGTAAGAATTCAATCGGTTGAGACTTTTTCCTTTCTCAATAACTACGTGGGTGGAATTGATGGAAGCATTCTTCGATTGATTTTTTCCATCATCCCGGAGGTTACAGTTGAGAGATGAGATTATTAACTTCCACCAGTGGAAACCATTACATGAGGCATGGCAAAGTTTTAACAAGAAATTATTGCAATGTCCAACTTATAAAGTCCCAGACAAGATGCTCCTTTAAATCTTGTATCGAGCATGTATCAATTGTATAAGATTGTTGCGAATAATGCAGTTAGAGGGTCTATAGTGAATCAAACTTATGGTGTGGAATTACATTATTGCATCAAGTAACCAAGTAAAGTTGAGGTTGGCATACAAGAGATTCCAAGGTGGCGGTGGGGTCTCCCTCCGTATCTTTTGTGAGCCAAGAGCAAAGAAAGAAGGATGAGGAGAGAGATAAGAATATGGAAAAGGTGATGATACAATTAGACCTCTTCACCAAAAACGTAATAGGTTTGACTCCAAAAGTGGTAAATGTCATGGCTTCTAAGGGTGCAAAAGCATATGATGAAAATGAGGCAGAAGCTTTTGATGAAGAAATCCAATTTATGTCAAATCAAATGGGGGGTTCCCGACCTACCTATCAAAGGCAAGGCGGGAATCAAGGTTGGAAGGATAGAGATTGTGATTAAAAGGAGCACAATCTAGATAAAAATTAGAGGGATAAGGAAAGAGATAGAGATCGAGATTGGAGAGATAAGGATAGAGACTATGATAGATAATTCCTTCACTTGATCGGGAAAAGAGTAAAGAAACAACATCCATTGATCCGAAGAAGTATAAGAATGAAGATGTACTTTCTCGCATCCTCATGGGGGTTGAAGGAAGTGATAAGATGTTAAGAGAAATAAAAAGCAATGTTTCGCAACTCAACCAAACCATCATTTTGCATTTGGCTTTAATCAAACAACTCGAAACCCAATTGGGTCAAATTTTCTCATATTTGAATACAAGCCAAAAAGGAGGTCTTCCTAGTGATATGATGTCAAATCCAAAGAATGATGCTCATATCATGGCAATTGTTACTAGAAGCAAGAGAACTCTTGGGAATGAAGTTGTTAATCTTGATGATGACCCTAGTGATAAGCGTGTTGGGGAAAAAATGAGTGGAAAGTGAAAGCAGCTTGATAAGTCACAAGAAGAGCCTAATGGTGAAAAGTTGAGAGAAGTGGAAGAGAAGGTCGTAGGCAAAGAAGTACCACAAACGGTTGAAAGTAATGTTTCAAAATAGGATAAAAACCTAGTGATTTCAAATTCACAAGTCAAAATCTCTCACCCATTTCCACAAAGGCTTAAGAAGAAAGATGATGATTCAAAGTTTAAGAAGTTCCTCTCAAAGTTTAGCAACCTATTGTTAAACATTCCATTGCTAGAGGCTTTACAAGAGATGTTCGAGTATGCTAAATTCATGAAGGACTTGGTGACAAAGAAATGAGTTATGTATTTTTAAACAATTGAAGTGACTCATAATTGTAGTGTGATCATGACTAGCCAAATGGTTGTGAAAAAAGAGGACCCGGGTGTTTTTACCATCCCATGCACTATCGGGGTATACAAGTTCGAAAAATCCCTATGTGATCTTGGGGCAAGTATTAATTTGATGCCATTATCCATATACCACAAGTTAGGTGTGGGTGCTCCCAAGCCAACCACAATGAGACTTTTAATGTCCGATCGTTCTATTAAGAAGCTCGTAGGTGTGTTGTATGATGTACTTGTGAAAGTGGACCATTTCATCTTTTTGGCTGATTTTGTGATTCTAGATTATGAAATTTATCATGAGGTCCCTATTATTCTTGGTAGGCCATTCTTAGCTACCGGTTGGGCTTTGGTTGATGTCAAGTGTGGTGAGATGAAATTTTGGGTCAATAATGAAGAGGTGTCATTTAATGTGTGTACGTCATTGAAGCAACCCATATACCTCTAAGTTGTTTCCATTATTGATGTGATAGATGATGAAGTGTCTGAGGCCATGGAGGTGAATTTTATTAGTGAGCCACTGGCGCTATAGATGTGATGATATTGAGGAATATGATGAAGTTGTATCTTCTTTGCAAGGACTTGGTTCTTACGCCAAGAATCCTTGCAAGCTTGATTTTGATTTGAAGAATTGGGAGAGACCTCCCGTTAAACCCTCAATTATGGAGCCACCAAAACTCAAACTTAAACTACTACCTCCGTACTTACGTTATGTATTCTTAGGTAAGGATAACACCTTGTCCATCATCATTGGGGGAGATTTGACGCCATGGTAAGTTTAAGCATTGAAATTGGTGGTGAGAAGATATATAAGGGCTATTGGTTGGACTATAAACGATATTATCTGAATTGCACCTGGTATTTATACCCACAAGATAAAATTAGAGCCAGATTTCACACCAAGTGTCAAACAACCAAAGGAGGTTAAATCCTCCCATGCAAGAGGTTGTGAAAAAAGGAATCATCAAGTGGCTTGATGTCGGTGTAGTCTGTTCTATTTCAAATAGTACTTGGATAAGTCCCATCTAATGTGTTCCCAAGAAAGATGGTATCACGGTGGTCCCAAATGAGAATAACGATCTTATACCCATTCGTCCAGTCACGAGTTAGCGAGTGTATTTTGATTATAGAAAGTTGAATTCATGGACGGAGAAGGATCACTTCCCCATGCCCTTCATAGACCAAATGCTTGATAGGCTAGCCGGAAGAGATTGGTATTTCTTTCTCAATGGATACTGGGGCTATAATCAAATTTCAATAGCCCCCAAAGATCAAGAAAAAACCACCTTCACTTGTCCTTATGGAACTTTCACTTTCAAGCGCATCCCCTTTGGATTATTCAATGCACCCGCCATATTTCAACGGTGTATGCTTTCTATCTTTTTGGACATGGTGAAGGACTCAATGGAGGTATTTATGGATGGTTTCTCAATTGTTGGTGATACATTTGAGGGTTGTCTCAAACATTTGGAAAAACTCCTTGAAAAGTGTGTAGCAAACAATCTCATCTTGAATTGGGAAAAGTGCCACTTCATGGTGAAATAAGGAATTGTCCTTGAACACAAAATCTCGGGCCAAGGAATCCAAGTTGATCAAGATAAAGTGGAGGTAATCTCTAAATTTTTCCCTACGTTATCTATAAAAGGTGTAAGGAGTTTTCTTGGCCCTGTGGGTTTTTATAGGAGATTCATCAAAGATATCTCCAAGATTGCTCATCCGATGTGCAATTCTTGAGAAAAAAGCAAAGTTCGAGTTTGATGGAGAATGTGTGAGGGCATTCAATTGCCTCAAGGAGAAACTTGTCTCCACCCCCATTATTATGGCTTCAAATTGGTCATAACCATTTGAACTCATGTGTGATGCTAGTGGATTTCCCTTAGGGGTCTGGCTTGGTCAAAGAAAGGAGAAACTTTTTTATTCTATCTACTATGCTAGTAAATTTTTGAATGATACACAAAGGAACTACACCATTACAGATCAAGAATTACTAGCTGTGGTTTATGGGTTTGAGAAATTTTGAGCATATTTGTTAGGCACAAAGGTTGTTGTGCATACTGATCATGCCGCCTTACGATATTTGATGGCGAAAAAAGAGGCCAAGGCAAGTTTGATAAGGTGGATCTTGCTTTTGCAAGAATTTGATTTAGAAGTCAAAGATAGAAAGGGATGTGAGAATAAAGTGGTGGACCACTTGTCATGCCTTGAATCAAATGATGTGAGGATGAAAAAGTTGGAGATCAACGATGAGTTTCCTGATGAGCTTGTCATGGCCCTCTCGGTGAAGATTATGCCTTGGTATGCTGATTTTGCAAATTACATAGTTTATGGAGCACTCTCCAATGACTTGAGTTATGCTCAAAATAAGAAGTTCCTCTGTTTTGAGGAGATATTATTGGGATGAGCCATATCTTTTTAGAGAGTGTGCGGATAGCATGATCCGTCATTGTGTTATAGAAAAAGAGATGTTGCCTATCCTTGAGGCATATCATTCATCACCGGTTAGTGGCCATCATGATGGTGTTATTAAGGCATCAACGGTCCTCCAAAGTGATATTGTACTGTGATTCATATGAGTTGGTGAAAGCGTACAAGCAATGTCAAAGGAAAGAAGGGATCTCAAGGCGACATGAAATGCCCTTGCAATCAAGTATAGATGTTGAGTTTTTTGAGTGTTCATAATACTTGGTGTTGAATTCATTCGTACGTATATAGATTCATTCATTTTTTGTTCTTAAGGATTTGCATAATGTTTACTTTTGATTCATGATTAATGCTTAAGTATTGCAAATGGAAGTTGTTAGCATGGTTTTTAAGTGTTTATGCATTCAGTTTGAGTAAATAATTGATATTATTGTGGGATTGATCTTTAAATAGATAGATTTTGCCCAATGATAGATTGGGCGACATTGTTCTTATGGGTAAAATCATTCTTTAGTTGTGTACGTAATGAAACCTGGGGAAGTCTGAGTACCCATGGTCGAAAAGTTTGAAAAAATCATCATTGAAGACCAAAGGTCGCGATTTGGAGCTTGGGGAAAATGACAATTCGGTGATGGGTTGAGAACCTCAGTGATGTGCCGAACTGTATGGCGCATCACTGAAGTGCTCCCCTTGTCGCCGAAAGTTACTGAATGGTTGGCTAACTAAGGTGCAAATCGATGATGCCTTAGCAAATCGGCGATGCTCGAAGAGTGTTTTCTAATCCTTCAGTGTATCACCGATTTCCCATTTTCCTTTGCCTAATTGTACCTAAAATTTTGGTCTATTTCGGCGATAGTCAATAGCATAACCAATTTGATTGGTGATGCATAACTGGGAATTTTCAACTGTATTATTTTGTTAACATTGGCCAAGCCCATTGCTACTCTTATGTGCAGGTATGCCCCATTTGAAGCGCGTATCTAAGAAACAAGAAAAGTCACCTTTTTCCACATCAAAAATGGCCAAGGGTGTTTTAATCCGAGAAGGCAAAAGGCCTGAGAAGGTTACCAAATACAAGAGGGATAATGAAGGCAAGTCTAAGGCCCAGATTGTTGAGGAAAGCAGCTCTGAGTATAGCTCAAACTCCGAGAGGGACAACCTTGATTCCTCGGAGAAGGGCAACACCATACTCATCTATGGACCTCTCTGCACTCCTGAAGTAGCTCCAGCAAAAAGAACTAGAGTAGAGCAATCCTCTACTACTGTAGCTACACCTTTTGTGCACCCTTATGGAGGCCAACATGTTTTGAATCGTCTCAAAGTGCAACACCAACGCACTATCATAGAGGAGCAGCATCTAAGCTTGCATGGCCTCGAGGGAAAACATCCTAGGATCCTTTCGGCACTTCAATATCATAATTTTTTAATATTAACTAAACCTCTCAAACTTTATATTGAGACTTGAGTTAGGGAGTTTTATGAGGCATATGGAAGGTTGTTGTCGGAAAAGAAAAAGAGAGGTCCGCAGTTGATAAAGGATGTTGTGAGGTTGAGAGGAGTTGAGGTGATTTGTGATTCAAAGTCGATTAATGAGGTATTATGTTGTAAGAAGATCAGTAAGAACTACTTTGCTTCTCGAGTGAAAGACTCGAAGATGGATGTGCGGTCTTGATTATCCCCATTGCTAAGTGATGTCTTACCCAAGTGGTTGAACCCTACTTTACCAATACATAAGGAAGACATTCACTTAGAAGCTCGGTATTGGTTGAGCTTCGTCTATAGCAATATCTCTCCCTCCTAAAATCAGTCTATTCTTATGAGTCCCTGAGAGCTTCTTGTTAGCTTAATCATTGCCAAAGAGGCTTTGAATTTGGTATCGCTCATAGTCCCGGACATTATAGCCAGGCTCAATAGAAGCAAACCTCTTTGGCTTTCCCATGCTTGATCACTGAATTATGTCACCGTGCAAAAGTTTCATTCAATAAGAAGAAAGATTTTGAATACACCCTTGTCTCTAGAGTTGATATTATGAGGATAGAGTTGGTTAAGGAGGTTAGGAAGAAGAAAGCTAGAGAGGAAGGTGCCCCGACAATCATTTTGAGTTTGTTTGATAGTGGTGCCAGCCAGCCCACTCCTATTTTTGTTCAAGATTCCACTCCTCCTGAGCCGCTCCCACTCCCGCTACTACTGCCCCAGCTACGGGAATATCTCCACATCCACTTAGACCTAGTGGCCCCACTTTTTAGACTTCTATTGTTGATGGCTCTTTGAGGGCCCCATTGACTCAGTCTTACATCATTAGGATAAGGCAATTCGCCTATTTAAGAGATGCTAGGTCGGCCAAACTTGAAAGAGACATACCAAAAATTATTGCTTGTGCTTTGAGAGCTACTACGGATCCAGTACATGAGGAGATGTGGGGTTTTAGGGAGAGCTTGAGGAATTTCGGGAAGAAGTTAGATGATTTGAGTTCCCCTCAACAGTCTGTTCCTTCTGAGGTTGTTACTAGGATGCAAGGTGAGATAGCTTCCCTTTAGAAGTATGTTGATAAGCTACGGTTCGCTGATGTTACTCGTTTATGGGGAGCTTTATCTAAGACACCAGCCCCAGCTCTTACAACTATTCAAGAGACAACCCTAGTGATTGAAGAGGAGAGGTAGAAGAGTTTGACCGTGCTTTGGATGATGTGCTGGACAGTGCTGAGATTTATGGGTCCTTCGAGAATGAGGGCCAAGTTGGGATTCAGGTTGATCCACAGGTAGCCGAGCAGACTGACAGGAAGGAGACCGAGGATGTTATACTTGCTGCCACGATAGAGAAGTCAATCCACAAGACTACACAGATTTAGACCTCTTATTTAGTTGCTGCCATGGAAACTTCAGATGTTGTACTAGATCTATCCTTTCAAACAGATGGAGCTGAACCGGGCACTGATGCCTCGACAGTGGACACTTTGGTGAGCCAGTTGCTGCCTCAGTCTTAGCCACACATAGGGGGACCTTCACTCTCTCTCTTTACTTTATTTAGTCCTATTACTTTGAGGACAATGCATACTTTTTAGTTAGGGTGAGGAGTTTATTTATTTGGATCTGTAATATTGGTTGCCAGCTCTCTTTTGATACTTTTGAATATTGTATTTTATTTTGGTGTATGGATGACATTTGGATACTCTTTTATTTTTATTTGGGTTGTAGATGTTGGTGCTTTGGATTCTATTTGATATGTTGGTGCTTTGGATTCTATTTGATATGTGATTTGTGATTTTTATTCTTTATTTTATTCTCATTTTGAATTTTTTTTAGCAGTGGTAATTTCCTTGTAAATAAAAAAAAGCGTTTCATTTTAGCATGCATTCTCAAGAGGAAAGTGCACTACCAATAGAACACTTTGACTCAAATGGTACACTTGGGTAGTTATTTCACATGCGCGATTCTTGAATTCATTTTCCATTTTGATGTATATATCCAATTTTTCAAAAATATGCCCATCTTTAAAAATTTCCCATTGGTCTAGTAATCTAGTGTCACGCCCCGAATCCCAACGAGGCGTGATTGGCACCCGAAGCCGATATGGCCCGAGAGAACCAATCTTTGCTCATGTACATTTGTATGTCTCTACTCGTATGAATCTTGTTAGATCTCATGCAACTATGCGGAAATCATGAACATGGAAACATATGCCATATATATATATAAATAAGACTTGGCCGTTGGGGCCATTACGTCGAACTGAACGTACATATCTTACATTCATATAACCACATATGTCTACAAAAGCCTCTAACAGATGCATCAACAAGACCAACTTAAAGTCGGGACAAGTCCCCGCCTTATACAACATTTACAATATCAAACAAATGTACAACTATGACCCAGAAAGCTCCGAACCAAGTGGAGCTCACCAAAACTCTGCAAATGATCCATAGTTTACTGAGGAGGTCTACTAATGCCTGCAGCTGCAACATGTAAGGTAAGTACCCCGAGGGGGTCAGTACGAAGAATGTACTGAGTATGTAAGTCCCATAAGAAATAGCATCATACATGAGACTGTCAATAGAATAAAATATGAGAGAATAGTCAATGTGGATAAACCATCATTTTAGATACTATCTTTTGTAATTACTTTCCTTTAAGGGAAATTACCTTTAGTCAAGAGACTTGCCTCCAATAGATTCTTCTATTCGAGAAATCCTTCTACTCAAGAGATTCTACTATATGCAAGAGATTCTTTCTTGCTTCTATGCTCATTACCACTATTATTCATCTACTTGGTTAGTAGGTTGTAAAAGAATAACATTCATCCACATACATCCACTCTAGTTGTGGGGTAACAATATCACATACATCTACTCTATTGGTAGGTTAACAATATAACGTACATCCACTCTATTGGTGGGTTAACATACATCCACTCTCATGGTGGGTTAACATACATCCACTCTCGTGGTGGGTTAGCATACATCCACTCTCGTGGTGGGTTAGCATACATCCACTCTCATAGTGGGTTAGCATACGTCCACTCTCATGGTGGGGTAACATACATACATCCACTCTATGGTGGGTTAACTAACTTACATCCACTCTCATGATGGGGTAACATACATACATCTACTCTATGGTGGGTTAACTAACTTACATCCACTCTTATGGTGGGGTAACATACATCCACTCTATGGTGGGTTATAATACTTGGGAGAGATTGATACTTTTATGACACATTGAGGATCGTGATACTATTGGAAACACACATATATGCTTTACCTCGTTTCTTTACTTTCAAGAGATTGACACCTTTACTTGGGAGGGATAGATATATATATTAACTCGCACATTACCTCTTCATTACTCCTATGAGATCTTATATAAGTAAGTATATGGTACCGGGCCTCCACCTTTGGTGGGCTATAATGAATAACATAGCATAATCTTGGGATTATTCCATCTTGAACCTATACCCTTTAGAATGTGATCCATGCTCAATGAAACATATAGTAATCATGCGTGCATTACTTCTTTACAATCTTATACCCTTTACATAGTTACGAGAGTGACACATTAAAGATCATGACATTAATTGAAGCACACCCTTATATATTACTTCACTCCTT
Organism: Capsicum rhomboideum; assembly: GCA_031232105.1. NCBI lineage: Eukaryota > Viridiplantae > Streptophyta > Magnoliopsida > Solanales > Solanaceae > Capsicum > Capsicum rhomboideum. Next base: position 95,701,773 of record CP124711.1, on the reverse strand, counting down.
TACCTCATGAGCTTAATACCCTTACTTGTGAGAGATTGGTACAAACATAATCATAATATTACTTAGACTTTGGAACATGACATGACTGGAGAATGCTTTTCAAGAATAATTAGATTCTCTTTAACTTACTCCCTTGGAGGTAGTGCTTCTAGAAATTACAATGTTAAGACAACTTTGGAACTTCAGTCAATGAATAAGAGATACGTGAATCACAATTCGTCGAAGAATAGGATACATATGAATAACAATATAACTCAACCTGAACTGGAATACTTTAGAACACTTCGGACATGAGTAAGTACCATAACAAGGTGATTACTCTATGCTGCAGAAAGATATGGAAAGAGTAACCTTACATACCTTGTCATCTCACTACGAATACACAAGCCTATATGGGGATACAATAATCCATATCCTTCCGTATGTGTTACTCTACAACACAAGTACATAACAAAGCTCATGTTAACAACCAACTCCCTTACAAATGTATAAGTGTCACAATGAGTTACGTGACTGCTATATAGAATCATTTCATCCTTCACAGTACAATTCATTGCATTCTCATACTAACAACACCATAACATTCCACACATTAACCAAAATATCACACATCAATAGCATTTCACATCACACTTACCCTTTATGCTTTCTCATGAGCATTCCGTCAAAATTTCTCCTATCAACTTGTCTCACAACAACATATGAACAACAATACATACTTAATAAATTCCAACAAGCCTCCATACGACACTTTAAATTCATTAAAACGGTATCACAAGTTGCTAATTATATCCATAAAGGGTATAGGGGCCTTCGGGGGTCAAAGGGGGACAAAAACATGCAAAATGGGGTTCTGGAAGTGACCTGCGAAGCCACCTGCGCCCGCAGGTGGCTGACCTGAGGACAGAGATGGCCCTTGTAAGTGTCCATGGGCCTCTGCGCAGGTGCCTCCCCTGCGAGGGCGGATGCCCATTTTGGTCCAAAATGGTCTCTTTTAGGTCTTTTAATGCAATGACTGGTCCATGATCATAAATAAACTTCTTTTAACATATTTTTGATCATATTACATTCCAAAAATCATCCATGGTCTCACAACACACATAAACATCACCAAAACCTCACTTTCTTTTCAATCCGTCACCAAATCCATAACCAAATTTACGACAACAATTCCAAACATTATACACAAGGATAAAACAAGGCAAGACTATAATCACATATAACATTTCAATATTTAATCCATTAAGTTAATTTCCTTCAAGATCACAAGTCCATGTTCAAGTTTACAAGACAAAACCATCCTCCGATTTAGCAAACACAAATTGGTTTACACATAGTGACCTTCTCACACTTCACCAACATAAACAACATGATATAAACCATCTTCCATGCATAAAATATAATAAACCATGATAATAAACACTTACCAATCCTTGTGCAAAAATGATCTTGTCCACAAAGATGAGTGCTTAGGGTTTGTATGATAATGGAAATGTTGTAGAGAATTCTAGAAAAGGCATGGGTGTCCAAATAAATTAAAATATGATTTGGTGCCCCTTTTATAGTCCCTTGGAGTCTCTCTTATCCAATTCTTACCATTAAATGCATTGGTTGATTAGTCAATGGAAGATTGGATCATTTTGCCCCATTGGGCCTAGTCTTTTGTTCTTGTTTTGGGCCTCATATGGCCCAATGGCTCATGACTCATTAATACCCAACAAATTAATGTCTAATTCATCAAATCTCTCATGTTTAACTAATTCCATAAGTGTACACGTAGTCATATAGGTTCGACAACATATGGGTGTTTCACCTCCTACAAAGGTCTAATCCCATGTACTAGGCCCAATATCAATTATCTCATCAATAATATTACAAAATACATACTTTTGACTCTCGACACTTGCGTAACCATTGTTCAACGTCGTCATGTATGGGTTTAGTAGATACGGGGTGTTACATCTAGTTAGGCTTTCATTCTTTTTGTGAAAACTCTTATCTTATTTTTGCTACTTGAATACCTTCCTTGATATGTGCCATGAATGTGGTACAACAATTGAGGAAAAAAGTACTTTGAGTATGCGATTGAGTGCCATGTGTGGGAAATGTTTTGTTTTGATCTTGTGCATCGAGTCCACTTAGAACTTGCCTGGTTGCTACGCTTTAAAAGCAAAGAGTGTGCAAGATTGGAGATATGATCTTAGGCCATTAATCTAGAGTGGACCACCCTTTTGACCAAAAGTGATCTAACCCTTTGTGAGTAGAGTGATCAATTTTGTACCCTATTGAGCCTTGGAACTTGTTTTCTTGAATAACCTTGTTACAAGACTAAACCCTTTTCTCTCAAATCCCTCTCTTGAACCAAACCTTCTCAAAGTGTCTAGGTGAAGTTAAATACCAACTAAGCCAAAAGCCTAAGTTGGGGGTGGAGGAGACCTCGAGATTTGCATGTGCTTGGTAGTTCATAAATGTGGGGACCGCTAACATCCTTTTCCAATTATCCTTGTATCCTTGGTTGATATATAAAAAAATAAAGAATTGTCAAAAACTATCAAAAAAGAGTTGTAACTTTGTTCTTTTTGTAAATAAGTGTAGCTATTCAAATTTTAAAGGATAGAAAGAGGAAAATGGCTTGGAAGGCTTTGAAAGTTGGGTCCGAGAATTTTTGTAAAGAGCGAGCCTTGGGAAAATAGTTTGATTGAGGTCTCTCTAGATGCTTTGTTGAGGTAGAGTCACTATAACCTTAACTTTCACTACCTTACCCATTGCCTACGCTACAAGACGAACTAAGACCTAGGTGATCTTTAAAGTAGCATGTTTTAATGTGGTGGAGAGGAGCTTATGGGCAAGCCTATGGTGTGGTACTTGTTTCCTTGATCTTCTTTTGGTGAGTGAGTGATTCGTGTTAGTCCCTAGAGTTGTTGATAATCGTGCTTTAAGGGAAGGGACTTCTTTGTGTGAGGGCACTTAAGTTCTATGCTTGAATATTCTTCAATTTTGTTGTAGTCTATGAGTATGTGCTTGGATTGGTAACATTTAGCCATTGTTTGATGCTTGTTGTTAAAAAATTGAGAGCTTGATAGGCTAAACATGGGCCTTTATTTTCAAAATCATAGATCAAGACATTTTCACAAAAGAAAGTGTGTTTTTAGGCTCCCAAGTTGTACTATCTGAAGACATTGGTGATTTTGTTGTACGTGCATCAATTTGTTCGAGGGAGAACAAAGGTTTAAGTTGGGTGTGTTGGTGAGTCGGCAAATTTCGAGTCATTTGCCCTAAAACTAGGGAGAAAACTTGTCCTCAATGCTAAATTGAAGCATTTTTAATCTTGATTCGGTTTAATTTTAGGGTGAAGGTCTAGAAGTGATCAAAATAGCAAAAAGGAGCGAAAAGAGGCAAAAAGATGGAAGATTGAAGCAAAAATTGCTCAAAGGCATAAAAGAGGTACTTCGGCGCATCACTAATGTGATTAGCGGATCGCCAATCGGGCATCTCCATTGCCAAAACTAACATAAAAAGGACAATAAAAAAAGAAGCAAAATGGCAACGCGATGAACATTTCAGTGCATCGCCGAACCAATCGGCGGACAAAGCCCTGCATCAACAAAACAAATAGAACCCAACCCATGGAGCTTGTCATATTGATGAATTGGAGAGCCAAGTACAATTCGACGCATAGCTGACTTGTTAGGCGATGGACTCCGCTCAATCGAATTGCCAAGTGGTGGCATTCCAGTAATTATGTGGCCCATTTTCCTGATGCTGCTTAAGCATGTTTGGTCATTAGAAACCCTATCTTTCTTCAATTTTGCTTATGCTTGAGCTTGTAATCAAACCCAAAACATGGGATTAACTACTTTTAGCTTGAAATTTAGAGTTCTCTTGTGAAACATTTGGATTCATTGGCAAATATGGAAGAAGAATTTGGTATAATTTCTTTTTCCATCGTTATGAGTAGCTAATTTTCCATACTTGGGGTTATGCATTATTGAGTAGTGATTGTGTGTGGGTAGTGATTATTTACCTTTGAATTAGGTTGTTTGTTATGATTTTATCTAAATCTCTATGTCTTAGCTTATAGATTGAGGTTGCAAACATAGTCTATGCTTGGATCTCTTGTATTGCTTGAAAGGGGGTACAAGTGTGATGAGATTTAGCTAACAAAACTTGAGTTACACTTATTTAAGTTGTAATGCTAGTAATAGATTATCCATTTCGAGGCTAATGGTTGTTTAGTAATGTAGACACTTGGGTGTTCAAGAGAAGCCCATGTGAAATTCAGTTGTGGATTGAGAAATCATTTCCAATGGCTAAAATCATGCCTAATCATAACTAGTAATTGAATCTTAGGTGTATTCTTACTTACCCACACGAACAATCATTCTCAAGAAGGCGTAACCCCAAGTGTTTTAACTCATTTGATTACAACCTGGTTGCATTTCGCTTTGGCAAACCAATCATTGATACTATTTACTTTATACTAAAAAATTGTTCAAACAAATCCCCCCCCCCCATTTTACTTTCATGTTTAATTTCGACATTGCGTGCGATCCTAGAGTAGCTTGTGACACTTACTCTCATTCCTTGTGGATTCGACCCTGACTCCTAGTTGGGTAAAATATATTGTTAACGACCGCGTACATTCATATTTGAGAATGTATTTATGCGTTATCAGTAAGCATCCACCCTCTAAAATCTATTGCTACTTCCAAATTGCCATTCATAAGAGTCAAATACCACAACAAGAGCCAACAAGACTTCACTAAGGTCAAATACCCAAATCAATCTTACTATAAGAAATCAAGCATATACCCCCAACGATTCCCGCAATGGCTGAAACTGAAATGCTGCCGAAGAACATAACCACAACTAAGGTAAAACCACAGGCCAAAGATACGAATATTCAAATCCACATCTACTGAAGGCACAACACATCAAGGAATAACAAAGAACTCACCAAGGCTGCAACTACTTGTAGCCAAATCTAGAGCAACTTCAAAAAATTTGATCTTAGCCTAAATCTGGTCAAACCACTACTCAATACATGGCAATGAATACTCACTTCCAAAGGAAATCTACTTTGGTTACTAACAGCTGCTACACGAGCATATATTATCAAGAGAAGCATTACATGAAGTCATATTAGGTCGAGCAATATCGAAACGAAGAATTTCTGAATTCACCCATGTAAACCAACCTTAACTCAACTGAACCATGAACCACATCACAGAATAATGGAGTACCAATCTCAACAACAACACCAAGCTTAATACTACTACCAGGAGATGAACCAAGAAATTTAGGACAACAAACCTTAGACTTATTAACAATAGGAGTGACTATAGAAAAGAACGCCAAACTAGAATCACCGTTAAATCATGGAAGGCCAAACCTTTCTCTCAAAATCGATCTAACTTTTCCAACAGAGAAGAAAAATAACCAACCTCACTTCACTAAAAGAGAGAGAACCAACCAACCGAGTTAGTCATCTAAGCCAATGAATAAGAATCGCAAGGAAGGGGATACTACTAGATAACGCTAGTCTAGCCGTTTATCAAGTAAGAATCAATCAAAGTTAAAGAAACAACCATAATAACAACAGTATAAACTATAGGTGGCACAAAAATAAGAAATATAACCAGTACCATTCTAAGATTACAAGGCCAAAATGCCAAGAAAAGGGATTTTAACCCAAATACTACACCCCAAGGACATACCACACTGATCCACTCAATCCACTACTAAAAGAAATTATCTACGAGGGTAGTCACATATGCATAAAATCTTCACAAAGACTTACAACAATCCATATAGTAATATCAAGGCATGAAACTGTTGATGGGTATAAAAACCCCAACATAATTCAAACTAAAACTAAGAGATAGAAAATCAAATCACACTTATTCGATGGAATCTAAAGTCATGGTACCTGAATTGCTTGATGAAGTATCAATATGAACAAGTATGAACCCAAATTGAGCATCTAAGCGATCAACTGAAATACAAAGGACATCGTTTCTAGCGGAAGGTGCCATAACACTACGAGACTGGTCTGGCTATACTGACTGCCAAATAATTCCATGTCGGGGACACTCTCTAGACCAATGGTCGGTCTCTATACAGTCATAACCAATCCCTGAAGCTTTAACCTGATGAGAAACATGAGCTGACCCCAACTGGTTGACCAACTAACGCTTGGGGAACTCCCTAGACCAATGAACAATCTGACTAAAATCAAAACATGCCCCTAGAACTCTTTGATGTACTGCACCTACTGACCCAGAATGGCCTCTACAGCCTAAAGATTTATACCAAATACTCCACAATGTCTGACGAGAACTCAGCCTACTATGACCATCACAACTGATCTAAGAGTCATCTATAATCTGAGGCTCTACCTGTAAGGACCTGATAGTCTGCAAGTGAGGCTGACCTCTGCTGGGAGGATCCCGACTCCAGACGGAACACCACTAACACTATACTGCTGACATGGACTCTTACCGCCACCTCTATATGTATCAAAACATGCCCTCTCTGTAGTCCTCGCATGATCAACAACCTGAGAGCAAGGAGACCCAACTACTAACAAATGCTTCATTCCCAAGCGGAGTGGTAAAGTCAATCCTCTGCTAGATCCAGGCACCATCTCATACTATGTAAAAAATAAAATAGGAGTATGTGTGGCCCACTCAAGAAATCCAATCTCATACTCTAAAACTGATAAATATCCCTGTTGAATGCCAACAAACCTAATTCTGGCATGAGAACTACTTGATGTATCAGGAACCATCATTGTTTGTGAAGTCTCTATGAAAAGGGTCGGAACCTCTAAAATTGTATCCTAACAAGCTGAGGTAGTCATAAACCCTGCTAAAACCTGGTTTGATCGCAAACTCACTGGCTGACCCTGAAAATCGTCAATATCATTCTCTAACTCCCTAGCTCGACGCTGAGCTGAAACCCTAATAACACGCACAGAAGTCCCGTCCACATCTATCGATAACCTCGTGATATCCATCTGGGAAAGAGTGTAGTCAAAAGAATTACTTAGAGGTTCATAGAAATATGGACACACGACAAGTAGTCAAGAATAGAATTTCCTAATGCCTTATAGCCTCCCAAAAATAGGATATAGACTTCTGCATACCGATCTGCAGGACTCTACTAGGCACTTAACACTTGTACCAACAACACCAGTGAACCTATGTACTGATACCAATTTGTCATAACCTAATTTTCTCAGGTCTTGATGGCATCTACTAAGACCCACCAGTAGGTAAGCCAACCATAGTCCGAAATAGCTAGTAACGGACTAATAAGAAAGGCGGAAGAAAGACTAAATAGGAATAAGAAAGAAGGGAAGAAGACAGTAAATATATCCCCAAGACCTAGTGAAGTCAGTATAAGAGCTTTTAATATAATAGGAGTACAAAGTAAGCATAATGTAAATATATATAAGTCGTCTCTAAAATGAAAAATAGGGATCAGTCTAACAATAAGAGGGAAAGCAGGAACACTCCAAACGTCAGGAGCTCATCTAAAATCTATGATCCATGGCTGCTCCGTACGATGCACACATCAATGGCAAAAACTTATACTATGATCTGCAGGCTACAGAAGTGTAGTATAATTATCAAACACATGGTACTCAGTAGGCATCGGCTGACTGAGCTCCAAAGATACTGCAAGTATAAATAACATGTAAAGAAGGAACATAAATTACAGGCAACTAACTACAAAACTAAGCATGATACTACTAATGGAGCGATAAGGATAACCTATCAATAGCTACCATCAATCTCGTACAAAGCACAATACCATAAGTAACTAGCCATTATACTATAGTAAAAGGAAGAAAGAGATATACTACATACAATAGTAGAGTGAAGGAATATATATATATATATAATGAATAATAGTATTAGGAAAGAAGGAAATAATAAACAATGAGTAGCCAAAGAAGGATATTTATATGTATAATGGCTCTATACTGATAACCAAATCAAGAGAGACTACTCTGAGGAAACTAGTCTACATCACTGGGATCATAGAGGATAAAGGAGCTAAATTTTGCATAATCAGGGTCTCCAATTGAAATAGGTAATCATAAGATGATCTAACAATAATAAACCTCTCCATCATATAGGAAAAGGGATCAGAAACATATCTAAAACCTCGGGTACCAATCCATAACCAACCTGTCACGAGCTATAAAAAAATAACCAACTAATAAATAATCGAATAGCATAAATAACCAATAACCCCAACCGGGCCATACAGAGAGGCACAAGCAAGAAATGAACAAACAATAACCATAACTTGTATACAGACCCCCATAAGACTAATAGATACAAGCGCCAAACAATTATACTAGTGATAGGCGATGCATATGAATGAATAAATGCAACATAAACTTATAATAGCATATCCAACTGAGTGCAATAACATACCAAGTGTATACACCTTCTCCAGCTTAGTAGCTCGCAAAGGAAGGACCTACGACGACCATCCTTCTCCGACACTATGGCTCAAGGATGAAGGGGCCCATTGGGGACTCAGGATATTCGTGTACACTGTATGGTCCTAAACCAGGACTTTCAGTAACCATCATAATCAGTCTACTCCATCCAGTATTGAAGAGATATATAAAATATAGTAAGAAATGCCAAACTTGAACCGAAACTGAATTTGTAAATCCATTTCCTGAGATTGAATTCGAGACTAAAACAATATAGTAATGTACAAAAGGTTAGAATCTCTCTTGACCGAAGTAGATAAGTAGTAGTAAAAAGAGTAGATTAATAAGGACCGGAATTAACCTCGATCTTATTTTCCAAAGTAATACATTTAGTTTAAATATCATAATCCAATAATAAGGGTGGTACGACTTCCATTTTTAAAGAATCAATTTTTAAAGTGAAAAGTGGAAATAAATCCCTTTTAAGAAAATAGTAGTAAAATCAAGGTCTTAGCCAGAATTGTACCACTAAATAAGCATAAATGCGCCTAAATGTATGCATGTCATCACCAGTATCCAAACAATACAACCGTAAGCGTCTACACATCCATAATTATAACCATGTCCTTTCTAAGGATAAAGTAATAACCTGGTGTCCAACTGGTATCGTAACCACGACCTCGGGCCCATAATATATAAATTAATAGGATATTAGTACTATTTCTCAGAAAACTATGGTAATTACAAGCATAATGCCACTAAAAGGATCTAATCGGGGGAAAGTCATCCAATTTACTAAGTGATAAGGTAAGTTTAGTACTAAGGATCATTAATGTCAAACTACGGTTATACAAGTCTATAATCAAGGATAATAGGATCCTACAACCATTACGGGCATTCTATGCTAGGGTTCGGGTCACATTCCCATTCTAAGTCCTCTAAATAGGTCAAGTCTGTCATGCCCCGACTTTCAACGGGACGTGATTGGCACCCGAAGCCGATATGGCCCGAGAGAACCAATCTTTGCTCATGAACCTTCGTATGCATATTCTCGTATGGATCTCATTAAACCTTATGCAACTATGCGGAAGACATGATCATGGAACATATGCTATATATATATATATTAATGAAACTTGGCTGTTGGGGCCATTAAGTCAAAACGAACATTTATCTCTTATATCCACATACCCGCATATGTCTACAAAAGCCTCTAACAGATGCATTTACTAGACCAACTAACAGTTGGGACAAGTCCCCGCGTTATACAATATTTACAATATCAAAACAAATATACAACTATGACTCAGGAGGCTCCGAACTAACTGGATCTCACCAAAACTCTGCAAATGATCCACAGTCTACTGAGGAGGTCTACTAATGCCTGCACCTGCAACATGTAAGGTAAGTCCCCCGAGGGGGTCAGTACGAAGAATGTACTGAGTATGCAAGGCGCATAATAAATAGCATCATACATGAGAATGTCAATAGAATAAAATATGAGAGAATAATCAATGTGGATCAAGATCATTTTATGTAACATCTTTTATAATTATAGTCCTTCAAGAAATTTACCTTCACTCAAGAGACTTGCCTCTAATAGGTTCTTCTATACCCAAGAGATTCGTTCTTGCTTCTCTATTCATTACCGCTATTCTCCATCTACTTGGTTAGTAGGTTATAACAGAATAACACTTCATCCACATACATCCACTCTAGTGGTGGGGGTAACAACATAACATACATCTACTCTCTTAACGTACATCCACTCTATTGGTGGTTTTAACCTACATTCACTCTATTGGTGGTTTTAACCTACATCCACTCTATTGGTGGGGCAACATACATCCACTCTCATGGTGGGGTAACGTACATCCACTCTATTGGTGGGGTAACATACATCCACTCTCATGGTGGGAGAACATACATCCACTCTCATGGTGGGAGAACATACATCCAGTCTCATGGTGGGAGAACATACATCCACTCTCATGGTGGGAGAACATGCATTTATTCTATCAACGTACCTCCACGCTATTGGTGGTTTATCCTACATCCACTCTCATGGCGGGAGAATCATACATCCACTCTCATGGTGGGACAACATACATCCACTCTCATGGTAGGATAATTATACATCCACTCTCATGGTGGGGAGCCATACATCCATTCTCATGATGGGGTAACATACATCCACTCTCATGGTGGGGTCACATACATCCACTCTATTGTGGGAGAAATTGGTATATCAACTTATGAAAGATTAACACATTAAGGATCATGATACTAATTGAAACACACAACTAAGCTTTACCTTACTCCTAAGCTTCATGAGATTAACACCTTAACTTACCTTAACTTATGAGGGATAGATACATTAGCTCGCACTTTACCTCCTTCACTATTCTTATGAGATCTTATGTAAGTAGGTACATGATACCGGGCCTCCACCTTTTGTGGGCTATAATAGATAACAAAGCATAACATTGGGACTATTCCATATTGAACTTATACCCTCTATAATGTAATCCATACTCCATGAAACATAAAGCAACCATGCCCATTACCTTTTTACAATCTTATACCTTGTATTTAGTTATGAGAGTGACACCTTAAAGATCATAAGGCTAAGCACACACTTATATACACGTCTCATTTCACCCCTTTTTCCTCATGAGATTGACATCTTCACTTGTGAGGCATAATTTTACTAACTTGCACATCACCTCTCTTATTACTCTTATGAGATTGGTACTTCTACTTATGAATGATTGGTACAAAGATAATCATCATACTATAGGACTTTGGAACAAGACATGATTGGAATAATGTTATTCAAACTAAACAATCTCTCTTTACCTCATTACTCTCGTTGAGATAGTTCTCTTAGAATTTACAATGTTATGATATCTTTGGAAATTCCAATCAATGACTAAGAGATAAGTGAATCATCATTCATCTAAGAATAGGATGCGTATGAATAACAATATACGTCAACCTGAATTGATATACTTCAAGCCTCTCGGAATTGAAACAAGTCCAATGTCAATATGAACAACATGTTGCAGAAGGATATGGAAAAAGGAACCTTACATACCTTGTCTTCTTAATACGAATACTCACTTTTAGACGCGTGTACAATAGTCCCGCTCCTCCTTTATGTTTTCACTCTACAACACAAGTTCATAACGAACCAACATTAACCACCAATTACCTTATAATGGCATACAATAACAATAAGTCACATGTTTAGCTCCAACATGTCATTTCCCCCTTGACAATATCACTTCTGAAATCATTATACCAATAATACCACAATATTCCATACATTGACCAACACATGATAACCAATAGCATGCCACACCAAGTTTATATTTTACACTTCTCCATCATCACAACATCACAATTATGCCATCACTTTACTTCAATACACCTCACAACAACAAATCGGCCAAAATCCGATAATTTACACTTATATGAAAATAACAAGTTTAATACAATAATAACACCATACATGTTGTTATTTCATCCATACCATACTTTTTCATCAAGACCACAAGTCATAATTCAAGTTACAATCCCATGGATTTCACATCTTTTTCACAAAACCCAAAAGTGTCATGTCCAACATTTTCAACCATAACCAACATGATATACATATTCTCTCATGCTTATAATATGTTAAAGTACAATAATATTCACTTACCAAAGCTTGGAAGATGATGATCTTGCTCCAAGAAGTGCCTTAGGGTTTTGAAAGCCAAAAAGATGTTCTTGGGAAATGTCTAGAAAAAGATAGAAAAGGCATGGGTGTTTCTCATGATAAAATCAGATAATTGGACCCTTTTATAGACCTTGAGTCCATCCTTAGTCATTAATATGGTATTCTAGAAGGTCTTGGCAAGAATGGGTCATTTGACCCATTTTGGGCCATGCTTTTATTTCATTTTTGGGTCCTTTTTGGGCCCAATTCACTTAACCCAGTAAAATCAGTAATTTCACATGTGCAAGTCATCTCATACATGTTACAACAATATTCCCACTCATGTTATTCATATCCGTAGCCTCAATCCCAAAAACAAGCGATTCTAGCCACGTATGGCCTATTTTGACCAAAAGGGCAAAATCGTCATTTTGACCCCAAATTCGTCCTCGGGTAATTTTATCATACCAATATAATATTTCACTCATTTCATGTATATTCTCATTATTGTAGAAGAGACGTGGCAAAAATCAGCTCAATACGTCCCCGGGCACCCTTAGGACTTTAAGAAAAATTCCAACTTTGAAAAGTGACCAAACCCAGCGTGGCACGCACTTGGGCGCGCTAGCTTGATGCCTCTGGGCACAAAAATTTGGCCCAAAGCGGCGTGGCACGCTACCCATCGCGCACTTTTTTTTTTTTTTTTTTTTTTTTTTTTTTACTCTCAAAACTAAGGTAAACATGTACGGGGTGTTACAAAGTCCTCACATTACTAGGTGTAAATATATCCTATAATCCCTACCTAACATGAAATCTATACATAACACCATCTCATAGAGAAAAGTAGACTGAGGCCTACCTCGTAGCCGAACCGCATTCTTAAATCATCCACAAATCGCTCGCTTTTGACCCACGATCCCAAAAATGATGTCACACAATCAAACTCAAAATCTACAAATTCATAGGAGTAAAATGATACCCACATTATTGTATAATACTACTGGTCAAAAATCAGATCTAAAATGGGCCCATGGGACCCATACACAGAATCTCAAAATTGAACCAGTCATTAGGTCCCTCATGACTCAAGGAACATGTGCCCAAAATTTGGGTACAAACCAATCTCAATAGCTTAGTCAAAACATCCCCAACGTTAGATAAAATCAAGAAATTTAATAGAGAATTTAAGAGAAGAGGAGCTCGGAACTTATGAGATTCAGACAAGCTAAAGGTTGTCTTGACGTCCTCGAGATGAGCCTGACCTTATTCTAATGATTCCTCCCTGATTTTGGAACTTAAAGAGTGATTAAGAGGGTTTGGAAATGGAGAAAAAATGGTTTTGTGTCGAGGAAGAAACAACATTAAAAATGGTCAGTTTGGTCGCCTTGGTGGCCATTTGGTTGCTAAGGCACCATCGCCTAGGCGCCAATGGCATAGCCCAAGCGTCCATCGCCCATGCCAGCCTAATTGCCTAGGTGACCCTTTGGTTGCCAAGGCGACATCGTTTAGGCACCAATGGGATCACCCAGGAGGCCAACGCTCATGCCTCATACCATCGCCAAGGCGCCATCCAAGCGGCCTCTCCTAAGAGCCAAGGTGGCGTACTAAATTCTTGTAGATACAAAAAAATAATGCTACCCCATCAAAAATGGCATTTTGGACTCAATGTAATCAACAAAGTTACCAACGGAGATCGTTTTGGCAAAATGTGGGCCCAAAACCCCATGTGCTGATTTGACCAACTTTCGTCCAATAGCCCAAAATGAGTTCGAAAGCCTCAGGACCCGGACCAAGGATGCCTCCAGCCTAAAATTGATGTTTCATAGATAATAGCGCTGTTGTAATTTCCATCCATTTCCTTTTTACTAAGAGTTTTGGTTCGAGACCAATTTCTTAATAACGAAAGCTCCAAAATAAGGATATGAGCCTAAAATACTAACGAACTGTTCTATAACTGAACCGATAATTCTAGCAAGTCATAAATAACCTGTGGCAAGTATAGGAAGGCTTGAAATTTTGGAAATGCACAAAAATTGAGAAAATGACCTGGAGGGTTATTACAGATACTATGTCGTATATTTTGATATTGTCTAGTACTATTTTTTTTTCATAGTGGATCTTGTAATAACCTTACTAGGTCTTGGGGGGTTCATTTTGATATTTTTTCCTCTTTTCCCTCCTATATAATATGCATAATATCTACATATATATCCCTATTCTTATTGCTTATTATTACATTTGTATCGTTATTTCCTTATTTTCTGCATGTTAGCCTGTTACTTGTCGTTCTAGGCTATGGTTCGACTTACCTACTAGTTGGTTAAAGTAGGTGCTATCATGACCTAAAAAATTGTAGGTGCCATCATGACCTGAAAAATTGGGTCATGACAATTTAGTATCAGAGCCTAGGTTCACTGGTATTGTTGGTACACGAGAAAGTCTCTAGTCCAGTCCCGTAAATTGGTATAATAACATTTGTATCCTATTCTCGGGATGCTACAGGACATTCTTAGGAAAACCTCATCTTTTTGGTTCATTATCATATGTTGTGTCTATATTGGTTTCCATATTCTAATTTGTTTCACTCTTTCGCAAATGGCTAGGACGTAGGCTACGGCGACCGAGAATGGGGACCCCAAGCTTGAAGCTAGGGTACTGGTTAGAGGCAGAGGTCTACCCCAAGGTCGAGGTCAGGACAGAGCTGCAGCCCCATATCAAGTCTAGGCCAAGGAGACTTCACCAGATCTAGTTATCGATCCTACACCTGAGATATCACCAGAGAATCTACCGCCACAGCAGTCGGTGGGCAAGGGAGAAGCACACACCCCACCTAGATTTATATCTTCAACAGTGATTTGAGTTGCCTTAGTACAGTTATTCGGTATGATTGGTGGCCAGCTCACAAATGGGGCCCAGACATCCGTACAAGGAGTAGCCTATAGTAGACTTGGCAACGAGACACAGCCTGCAATTGCAGCTCCCAAAGTAGAGGTTCCACCAGCACCAGTAGTTCCACAACCGACAGAAGCCCAGCCATCCATCACTATTAAAAAGAAGAAGATGCTGGTCCAGTTTCTTATATTATCTCCACCGAGATTTATAGGGCCCCTAGGTGAGGATACATTAGAGTTCTTTACTAGCTGTGAGGAGAGGTTGCATAATTTGGGCCTGGTTAAGTCACATGGTGTTGACTACACCATTTTTCAATTTGAGAGAGCAGCGAGACAGTGGTAGAGGGGATATCTTGATTCTAGGCCAGCTGTATCTCCTCCTATATCATGGGATTAGTTCTCTGAAGCTTACTTAGAGAAGTATATGCCTTGCAGCATGCGTGAGAGTTTGAGGGACCAGCTTACTAGGTTACATTAGGGTTCCATGTCAATGGTAGAGTACAAGATGAGATTTCATGAGTTAGACAGGTATTCCACCATGATTTTACTACTGAGTATATGCGGATTTAGTATTCTATCAGAGGGATGAGTCTCCCACTTTGTATGGCTACTCAGAGTCTGGTAGCTGTGGGCAGATTATTTATGGATATTACTGACTATACTCAGACAATAGAGGATATGCATTGCAAGGCCCAAGGGGCCAGTGATAAGAGGCCATATCAGTAGGTCAATTACTGTGGGATCCACTGTCACGCCCCGAGTCCCATCGAGACGTGATTGGCACCCGAAGCCAATATGGCCTGAGAGAACCAATCTTTGCTCACGAACTTTCGTATGCATATTCTCGTATGAATTTCATTAAACCGTATGCACTATGCGGAAGGCATGATCATGCTAACATATGCTATATACTTATTTAGGAAACTTGGCCGTTGGGGCCATCACATCAAACGAACATTTATCTTTGACATTCATAACCCACACATGTCTACAAAAGCCTCTAACAGATGCATTTACAAGACCAACTAACAGTCGGGACAAGTCCCCGCTTTATACACATTTACTACATCAAAACAATTATACAACTATGACTCAGGAGGCCCCGAACCAAGTGGAGCTCACCAAAACTCTGCAAATGATCCACAGTCTACTGAGGGGGTCTACTACTGCTTGCACCTGCAACATGTAAGGTAAGTCCCCCGAGGGGGTCAGTACGAAGAATGTACTGAGCATGTAAGGCTTATAATAAATAACATCATACATGAGAATGTCAATAGAATAAAATATGAGAGAATAGTCAATGGGGATAAACCATCAGTTTAGATAATGTCATTTATAATTACTTTCCTTTAAGGAAATTACCTTCACTCAAGAAACTTGCCTCCAATAGCTTCTTCTATATACAAGAGATTCTTTCTTGTTTCTAAGTTCATTACCACTAGTGTTCATCTACTTAGTAAGAAAGAATGACACTCATCCACATACATCCACTCTTGTGGTGGGGGTAATAATATAACATACATCTATTCTACTAACGTACATCCATTCTATTGGGGGTTTTAACCTACATCCACTCTATTGGTGGGGCAACATACATCCACTCTTATGGTGGGGCAACATACATCCACTCTCATGGTGGGGTAACATACATCCACTCTCATGGTGGGGAGATCATACATCCACTCTCATGGTGGGGTAACATACATCCACTCTCATGGTGGGGTAACATACATCCACTCTCATGGTGGGGAGATCATACATCCACTCTCATGGTGGGGTAACATACATCCACTCTCATGGTGGGGAGATCATACATCCACTCTCATGGTGGGGTAACATACATCCACTCTCATGGTGGGGTAACATACATCCACTCTCATGGTGAGGAAATCATACATCCACTCTCATGGTGGGGTAACATACATCCACTCTCATGGTGGGGAGATCATACATCCACTCTCATGGTGGGGTAACATACATCCACTCTCATGGTGGGGCAACATACATCCACTCTCATGGTGGGGAGTCATACATTAAGGATCATGACACTAATTGAAACACACAAATACGCTTTACCCCACTCTTACACTACATGAGATTAACACCGTAATTTGTGAGGGATAGATATATTAGCTCACACTTCACCTCCTTCACTAATCCTATGACATCTTACATAAGTAAGTATATGATACCGGACCTCCACCTTGGGTGGGCTATAATAAATGACATATCACAATATTGGGATTATTCCATATGGAACTTATACTCTCTAGAATGTGATCCATACTCAATGAAACATATAGCAACCATGCGCATGATGACATGCTAAAGATCATGGCATTAAAGCACACACTTATATACACATCTCACTTCACTCCCTTACTTCATGAGATTGACATCTTCACTTATGAGGAGTAATTATACTAACTTGCACATCACCTCTCTTATTACTCTTATGAGATTGATACTCTTACAATTGGCACAAGGATAATCGTCATACCATAGGACTCATAACATGATTGGAACAATGATATTCAACTAACCAAGCTCTCTTTACCTTATTGCTCTTATTGGGATAATTCTCTTAGGATCAACAACATATGACAACTTAAGAACTTCCGCCCATAAATAAGAACTAAGTGATTCATGATTCGTATAGGAGTAAAACACATATGACTATCAATATATCAACCCTAGTTGGAATACTATAGAACCCCCTTGGTATAGTACACCTTTGGAACCTTAACATAATGATCGCTAAATACGATACATGTGGATACTAACTATTCATCACCCTGCGATGCAATACCTTAGACCATTTGGAACTTTTGACATATTAGCCAATGAATGTGAGTCAACCAATGGGCATGAGTCAATCAATAAACATGAGTTATACGATTCACCATTGACCAATGAAGAAGGAACATATGAGTAACTCTAGTCAACTATCGAATATGAAATACCTTAGAGTATTTCGGAATCAAGTGAGTGCTATGACAGTGTGAACATCATATGTTGCAGAAGGATATAAAAGTAACCTTACATACCTTGTATTCTTAATACGAATACACAATCTTAGACGTGCATACAAAAGTCCCTCTCCGTCCTTGTGTTTTTATCTACAACACAAGTTCATAACGAAACCAACATTAACCACCACAACAACAATAAGTCACATGTTTAGCTTTAACATGTCATTCCCCTTTGACAATACTATTTATGAAATCATCATACCAATAATTACATAATATTCCATACATTTACCAACACATGATAACCAATAGCATGTCACACCAAACTCATGTTTTACACTTCTCCATCACCACCACATCACAAGTATTCCATCAAATGACTTCAATATACCTCACAATAACAAATCGGCCAAAATCCCATAATTTAGACTTATAGAAAAATAACATGTTTAGGACAATAATAACACCATACATGTTGTTATTTCATCCATACCATACTTTTTCATCAAGACCACAAGTCATAATTCAAGTTACAATCCCATGGATTTCACATCTTTTTCACAAAACCAAAAAGTGTCATGTCCAACATTTCCAACCATAACCAACATGATATACATATTCTCTCATGCTTATAATATGTTAAAGTACAATAATATTCACTTACCCAAGCTTGGAAGATGATGATCTTGTCCAAATATGCCTTAGGGTTTTGGGGAGTCAAAGAAACCTTCTTGAGATTTTTCTAGAAAAAGATAGAAAAAGCATGTGTGTTTATCTTCAATAAAAATAAGAATTTTGCCCATTTATATAGGCCCTTAAGTTCCCTCCTTATTCACTCTTTAGCATTAAATGTTGGGTTCTAGAAGGTCTTGCAAGAATGGGTAATTTGACCCATTTTGGGCCATGCTTTCATTTCCTTTTTGGGCCCAATTCACTTAATCCGATAAAATTAATAATTTCTCATGTTTAAGTCATCTCATATGTATTACAATAATATTCCCACTCATGCTATTCATATTCGTAGCCTCAATCCAAAAATCAAGTGATTCTAGCCACGTTTGGCTTATTTTGACTATAGGGGTAAAATCGTCATTTTGGCCCCAAATTCGTTCTCGAGTAATTTTATCATACCAATGTAATATGTCATTCATTTCATGTATATACTCTTGGTTGTAGAAGAAACGTAGCAAAAATCGGCTCGGTACGACCCCGGATACCTTTGGGACTTAGAAATTTCCAACTTTCGAAAAAGTGGAAAACCCAAGGTGGAACGCTCCTGGGAGCGCCAACCCACTGCCTCTGGGCTAAAAATTTTAGCCCAGAGCGGCGTGGCACGGTCCCAAACGCACCCCTCTTCAAAATTTTTGAAAATTCCATTTTTCGACTTCTTTTCGCGGGTTTGGTTAGATACTTCAAGTCCCATTCTTTAAATCACTTCTTAACCTTATTATACTTTGTTTAGAGGTCTTATTAGCCTCATTTTGAACCCCACAAATGCACAATGAAAATCACAAAACACTCCTATGAAGGTTTGCTCACATATACGAGGCCAAATTTCAATTTTCTCATCATTTACTTTACCAAATGCATACTCATGGTGTATCAACACCTAAGTAACCCTCGTTCAATGTCATCGCATAGGGTTGGGAAGGTACAGGGTGTTACATCCACAATGGCTCACAGTTCAAAGGTAGAGATTTTTAGGGTAGATATCCTCAGGATCAGCTGTATCAGCATCAGAGTTAGTCTAATAGGCCGATTCAGGTAGTTCTTTAGATTTCAGATGGGGATCATCCTGCTTATAGTGATTTTAGTAAGCAGAGCAGTGGTTAGTATTAAAAGGGTATCCATTCAAGATCTCTAGGATGAGGTGGCCATTCTGGGTCAGCCGGACCTTCTTATAGAGTAGAGTGCCCGAGGAAAGTTATGATTGTCATGTGGTGGGATATTTTGCCAGAGATTCTCTCCAGTGAAGAATGATTAAGCCAGCTATGCAGAGTGTTCTGTTGATCAGATCAGTGTTGCCCCCAGCTAGGGGTGGTGCACAGGGTCATAGAGGTGGTCCTCAGGGTTCTAGAGGATGTCCTCAGGCAGGTAGGGCAGGTGGTTGGGTAGGTACCCAGTATAGAGGTAGGTGAGGTCATTTATATGTTGATCCTGTTAGGCTGGAGGCTATTATTATAGGCACGATCTCGGTCTGCCATCAGCTAGTTTCTGTTTTATTTAATCCAGGCTCCACGTATTCTTATATGTCTTCATATTATGCACCGTGGTTGGGGTTATCTTAAGAGCCATTATTTGAGCCTTAGAGTGTAGCTACTCTCATGGGTGATTCTTTAGTAGTGGATTAGTTATATAGATTGTGTATTATGACTATTCGGGAGTATGAC
The DNA here is from genome assembly GCA_031232105.1 of Capsicum rhomboideum. Lineage (NCBI taxonomy): Eukaryota > Viridiplantae > Streptophyta > Magnoliopsida > Solanales > Solanaceae > Capsicum > Capsicum rhomboideum. Next base: position 95,681,359 of record CP124711.1, on the reverse strand, counting down.
ATACGGGCTAACCTTGTTATGCTAGACATGGTTAATTTTGATATGATTCTAGGCATGGACTGGTTATCCCCCTATCATATGGTCTTGGATAGCATTGCTAAGACCTTTACCATAGACATGCCTAGCATACCGCCAGTTGTGTATCAGGGTTCTTATAACCACACGTCAATAGGGATTATTTCTTATGTTTTGGCTAGGAGACTGGTATCAAGGGGTGGTTTGGTTTATTTGTCTTATGTTCATGATGTCAGAACTGAGAGTCCTTCGCTTGACTCTGTTCCTGTAGTCCATGAGTTTGTAGATGTATTTCCTACGGACCTGGCCTTCCTCCTGAGCGTGATATAGAGTTTGTTATTAACCTTGACCCGGGCACCCGACCTATTTTTATGGGACCTTACTGCATGGCTCCTACCGAACTAAAGAAGATAAATATCTCACTTTAGGATCTTCTGGGTAAGGGGTTTATTAAACTAAGTGCATCTCTATGGGGTGCTCTTGTTCTATTTGTAAAGAAGAAGGGTAGTTCTAAACATATGTGTATCAACTACAGGTAGCTGAATAAGGTGACAGTGAAGAATAAGTATCCTATGCTCATATCGATGATCGATTTGACCATCTTTAGGGTGCGATAGTATTTTCTAAGATTGACTTGAGATCTGGCTACTATCAGTTGAGGATTCAAGCTCGATATGGCCATTATGAGTTCCTGATGATATCTTTTGACCAATTCTCCAGCAGCGTTCATGGACTTGATGAACCGCATGTTCAGACCTTATTTAGACTCTTTTGTGATCATATTTACTAATGACATCCTTATCTATTTGAGGAGTAGGGAGGAATATGAGCAGTATTTGAGGGTTGTGCTCCACATGTGAGAGATCATCGGCTTTATACCAAATTCTCAAAGTGTGAGTTCTAGATTGAGTCTGTAGCTTTCTAGGGACATGTGGTGTCCAAATATAGAATTATGGTAGACCCGGTGAAGATTGAGGCCATTCATAATTGGGCTACGCCTACACCTCTGATCGAGGTTTATAGTTTTATCGGCATAGAAGGCTACTACAGGCGGTTCGTCTAGAGATTCTCCTCTATTGTAGCACCTATAACTAGATTTACTAAGAAGAAGGTTTCATTTTAGTGGTCCGATGGCTGTGAGGTGAGCTTTCTAAAGCTTAATGACTTGCTCACTTCAGCTCCTATTCTGACTCTTCCAGTTGAGGGTAAGGGGTTTACTGTATATTTTGATGCTTCAGGTGTTGGTTTGGATTATGTTCTAATGTAGCAGGACCGAGTTATAGCATATGCTTTGAGACATCTAAAGGCACATGAGCACAACTACCCCACTCATGACTTAGAGTTGGCAGTGGTAGGTTTTGTGCTTAAGATTTAGAGGCATTACTTGTATTGTGTTGGCAGTGATATATTCACTGACCATCATAGTCTTCAGTACATTATGACTCAGAAGGAACTTAATTCAAGAAAATGCATGTGGATTGAGTTACTGAAGGCTATGATCTCTCTATTCTATACCATTCGGGCAAGGTGAATGTGGTAGCAAATGCCTTGAGCCAGAAGCCATTGAGTATGGGTAGCTTGGCCTTCCTTTTAGTTTTGGAGTGACTAATATCCTTGGACATCCAGTCCTTAGCTAACATGATAGTTCGACTTGATATTTCAGACCTCAGGAGGATTCTTGTTAGTATGGAGACTAGGTGTACTTTATTGGAGCAAATTTAAGGCTAGCAGTTTGAGAATAATAGGTTGTGTGGCATTTGAGATCAGGTGCGGAGAGGTGAGTCTAGGAGGGTTACCTTAGACTCTGAGAGTATTTTGAGATTCGATGGCAGTATTTGTGTTTCAAGGGTAGGAGGTTTAATTCAGTTTTTACTTCAGGCAGTGCATAGCTTCAGATATTCTATTCACCCTAGGACAGCTAAGATGTATAGAGATTTGAGGCAGTATTATTGGTGGAGTGGTATGAGGAGAGACATAGAAAATTTCACAGCTTGGTGTTTGTGTTGTCAACAGGTAAAGGCCAAGCATATGAGACTAGGTGGTTTGCTTCAGAGGCTACCCATTCCTGAGTGGAAGTGGGGGCGGGTTACTATAGACTTTGTAGGTGGTTGACCTCATACATCTCATGGTTTTTATAGCATTTGGTTCATCATAGATTGGTTGACCAAGTCTGCCCATTTCATCCCTATGCAGACTTCTTACAGTGTTTTGAGGTTGGCTTGGATCTATGTTCGAGAGGTAGTTTGCCTTCATGGGATGCTCGTGTCTATTATTTTAGATAGAGGCTCTCAGTTCACTTCTAGCTATTGTACGGCATTTTAGAAGGAGTTGGGTACCCAAGTCAATCTTAGCACTGCTTTTCATCCCCAGACTAATAGACAGTCAGAGCAGACTATTCAGGTTTTGGAGGAAATGCTCTACGCATGTGTCTTGGACTTTTGAGGTTAGTGGGAGCAACTTTTAGCCTTAGCAGAGTTTACCTATAATAACAACTACCATTCGAGTATTCATGTGGCACCATTTGAGGCATTATATGGTAAGCATTGTCGATCTCTGGTTGGTTGGTTTGAGACTTCAGAGGCTAGGACACGAGGTACCGACTTGCTTTGGGAGTCATTGGATAGAGTTTGGGTGATAGGCCATGGGTAGCTCAAAGCAGGGATAAAAGTTATGCTGATCATAGACTTTGTGCTTTGAAGTTTGGAGTTGGTGACCGGGTTTTTCTATGAGTGTCGCCTATGAAGGGTGTGATAAGGTTCGGGAAGATAGGCAAGCTCATCCCCATGTATATTAGGCCATTTAAGATCCTTCGAACGGTTGGAGAGGTAGCTTATGAGTTGGCCTTGCCCCCAGCCTTTTCATCCATTCACCCAGGTTTTCAAGTATTGATGTTGTGGGTGCTATATTTCGGATGAGTCTCACGTGCTTCGATGGAACTCGGCTCAGTTGGATAATAGGTTGACCTTGGTAGAGGAGCTAGTTTCTATCCTAGCCAGAGATGTCAAACGGCTGTGTTCCAGAGATATTACTGTGGTAAGGTTCAACGGAGACACCATCCAGTTGAAGAGGCTCCCTGGGAGACCAAGCATGATATGCGAACTCAGTATCTTACCTTTTCGAGCCTTCAGGTACTTTTTAATCCTATACTTTTGCGGACAAAAGCCCTTTTAGTAGTGGATGTTGTAATCACCCTTCAGGTTGTTTTCTGGGTTTTCATTCTTTTTCTATATTTAGAGCTTTCTTATAGCTTCCCCAAGTCATTTATGACTCGCTGGGACTGACAGTTTAGTTACGAAGCAGTTTATTTGGTTTTTATAGCCATTTTCCTATTTTGGCGCTTTTGAAGTTGAGAAAATGGTCTCGAGCCAAAACTTCAGGTAAACGGCCTCGGATACCAATTTTGATGGTTCCCTTAGCTTCAGAATGTCGATTTTACACTAGAAGGACCCATGGTCCGGGTCCTGAGGCTTCCAAACTCTTTTTGGGCTATGCGTGGATTTGGTAAAAATCAAAACCTTAGGTGTGGGGCCAATTTTCTTCCGAAATAACCTCGGGTGGAAGTTTTAATGGATCCATTGAGTCCTAAATGTCAAATTTGGTAGGGTAGCATAGTTTGTTTATGCTTACAGGGTTTTGAACGAATCCCAAGCACCCAGCAAACTTGGATGGAGCCAAGTTGCTGGTGCAGCCGCTTCAGCGGAGGCTGGCCATCTTGGTAGGGTCCACTAAAGCGACCATCGCTATATATATATATATATATATATATATATATATATATATATATGTTTCTCCTTCATTTCAGCTCATACTCTAAATATAAAACCTCAATTTTTACTTGTGGGAGCTCAAAAATAGTGGGATAACGTTGGATTGAAGCTGGGATTGAGTTGGAAACAGTGGAGTGATCATTTCATCACCTTTATCTCATAAGTTTCTAGTCAATTCTCTGTTTAAATTCTTCGATTTACTCATGTCTTTCTCGTTGATGTTGGGGCTGTTTCTGAGCTGTTTTGAGCTCGGATCATGCCCAATTATGAGGCAAATGATCCATGATTTTAGAGGGACACTGTGATGGTTTTAATTTTGTTATTCTGTAAGTGGACCCCATTCGGATTTTTTAGTTCGATTTCTGACCCAGATCATATTTTACAATATAGATATCGATATTCTTATGTTGACATGTGGAATGTGATTTTGATAGCATGGCAGCAGTCGGAGGCTTCTCAGAAGGGAAAACCTCCATTTTAGAGATTCTCGCGTGCTTTCAGCTGCGTCCAGGTAGGCTAGGCTTACCTTTCTCCTGTATTGTGCTTTCTTACGGTATTAGTAGAATATTGTACTAGTTGTGGGTGGTTTCTTATAGCCTTGATGTTGTTTTAGCGTTATTTACTATATTAGTCGATTAGGGTCCTTATCGGGAGGAATCCAGCCCCATTTTCCCTCATGTTAGCCTATGGTTATCCTTTAGGACTAGATTTAGCTACATTAGTGCCTTGGATGTGATTGAGAAGTCTTAGCCTAGGTATGGGTAGGTGCTTGCCTTAGGTTGAGTTTTTGGGACTGGTAGTGGGCCCCACTGCCCCTTTTTAAGATAGGATGCTTAGAATAGTGCCTCTTTTAGACCTAAATAATCATACAACTGCTTTATTAAGCTATTACCTAGGCTTGGATTTATTTAGACATTATTATATGCTTAGTTAGCTCCATTACCCTAGGTAGGGTAGTAATTGACCTTAAATCGCACCTTTCGGACTTAATAATTGGAACCCATTTCTCCTTAAAGAATTTGGCCGCCTAATATTGGAATTTATGATTAACAGAATGTGAGATGGACTACAACCCTGGAATATCACTATTCACTACTCATTTATTCAGTTTCAGTTCGAGTCCGACATCTGGCATATTATATCATTTATTTAGTTTCGATTCGAGTCTGGCATTTCCTATATTATTATTATTTATCAGTTCTGATTTGAGTTCGACATCTATTATCCTTATTACTATTGATCTGGGGTTGAGTATCTGGTAGAGAATGGTAAGATTTGTAGTTATGTCCGAAAAAACAGAGTATAAGGTACGCATATCACTCTTTTGGGATCGTTTCTCCTGCTTTATTATTATATCCTGTCTTTACTATATTATTACTTTTGGTTGTACCCACCATGCTTATGGGGGCTCGGTCAGGTTTTATTTCTTATTGTGTGTGCCTGGGCTTATGGGGTTCAGCTAGGTTTTAATTAGGCTTTTATTTCCACTTTCGAGCTACTAGTTTTTCTATTTATCGTATTTGCCTAGCATAGCCTGTTATTTATGTTTCTACCCTTATACTATTGACTTTAGTTTGCATACTCACACTTTATTTATACTTTTACTATAATTTTGCTCAGTCGGACTATGATGCCTATTGAGCATCCATTGTTTTGGTACTCATACTACACTTTTGTATCTCTTCGTTGTTGCAAATCCAAGCGCGAGTCACCGCAGTTCAAGCTATCTTCCTCCCCCTATCCTTCCAAACAATCAACTTCTTCAAATATTTACAAACTAGAAACACAATAACAACTCTTTTTTATTCCTTTTCAAACTTTTTTTCTTATTTTTTTTCTTTTTTTTAAGTATTTATAAGGAATACGAGGATAACTAGAAGAGAAAGTGAATGGTCCCCACATTATGAACTTTCAATTAAAAAACTAACCCAATGGCTCATATACCCCTAACCTATGGCCTAAGTTGGTTTACAGCCTCACCTAGACGCTTCAAGATGGGTTTTGGTTCAAAAGACGGAATTGTGGAAGAAAAGTTTCGACTTGAAATGAGGATGTCCAATAAAAGGTTCCAAGGCATAAATTAGGGACAAAATTTGTCACTCTACTCACAATGGGGATGGTTATTTTGGTCAAATTAAAGGTTCACTCCCAATTAATGTCCTAGGATCACTTCTCCAACATCGCACACTCTTTGCTTAGCTATAGAGAAAGCAGGAAAGTTCTAGGTGGACTCAATGAGCGAAATCGAGTCGAATCCTCACGTACACATGGCACTCAATTGCACACTCGAAGCACTCTTCCTCAATTTATGTATCACATTCATAGCACATGTCGAACAAGGTACTCCAAATAGTCAAAACAAGATGCACGTGCTCACGAAAAATGAGTGCCTAACTAGTTTAACTAAACCAAAGAAAAGTTTTGAAAAGGGACACATTTTGAAAAATGGAGCAATTCCCAAACTATTTATCATTTTTAAGATTTGCACATGCAAAAAATCTCCCCAAGAGTACTATTCAATTCAAAGTGTTCTATTGCTAGTACACTATTCTCTTAAGCACCAATGCCAAAAAGGATTTTATTTATCACTATACTATGAACTACCAAACTAAAATAAAATTAAGGAAATGAAAAATGAAAAATCACACACCACACCAAAATCAACCCGAATACCAAATCTAGAATATTACAAACCAAATCAAAGTATCCAAAATATCATCTGGATCATAATATCAGAAATCACAACCACACACAAAAATGAAACAAAGTATCAAGAACAAAATATCCAAAAATAGGCAAAATATTACAGATCCAGAATAAATGATACCCCTCCCCCAACTCAAAAGTATGCATTGTCGCCAATACAATAGAACTAATATAAACAAAAAGAGTGAGTGGAAGGGTCCCCCCTGAATGATGCTAAGACTGGAATGGTGACTAGCTCACAAAAGTGGCCTCGGTCTGGGTATCAGTTCCCGGTTGAGCTCCAACAGTGGTCTGCGGGGGTGGATCTGGTATGGTGGCCTTTGTCTCTATAGTAGCAGCTGAAGTGGAGGTCCCAATCTAGGTCGTCTCTCGAGTTTACCTCTTTAAGGTAGCTTGAAAAATAGCATCCTCTGTCTCCTACAAATCAACCTGCACCTGCTCAACTCTGGTGTCAGTTATCTCAGTCTCAGCAATCTCCTACTTATTAGAAGGAAGATCCTCCTTGTCATTCTCATCCTTCTCAGCTACTGTAACATCCTCATGAACAGGTGGGGGCGGTGTCTGAGATAAAGCTCCTCATAAATGTGACCAATCTAAAAATCGAAGCTCATCCATATGCTTTTGGAGAGAAGCGAGCTAAGTCTGCATCTTATGTAGCACATCATCTAGGACTACAGGATGTGGGGTCTCACAAATACCCCACAACTCATCATGAACTGGCACTATGGCGGCTTTCACTGCATCAGCAATAATCTGAGGTATCTGAGCCTCCAATCTAGATGATCTCATGTCACCTAAATAATCCAACTAGTCCATTCAAATAATGTCAGCCTAAGTCAAAGCGTCCCTCAAAGTGCTCGGGGTAGTAGATGGGCAAGGGACTAGTGCCCTGGATCTAGGAGGCTGTGATGATGGACCCGTAGAGGAACCTGGAGGAGTAGGAGCTATAGTAGTAGGAGTGAACTGGCTGGCACCACTATAAATAGAGTCAAGATCAATTGTCGGGGACTCGTCTACTCAGGCTTTCCTCTTCTTCACTTCTTACATTGTCTAAAGTCTGGTGATGTCAACAGTGGAGGTAGGTGTGTACTCAAAATCTTTGTTCTTATTAAAAGGAACCTTAACACAGTGACACAACTAGGTAATGAGGCATAGGAAAGAAAGTGAGGTCTTCTTTTATTGGTCCCGGTGAGCAATGTCTCGGGTTATCATCATAGCAAGATTAAGCCTCTCTTACTTATGATAGTTCCCACTAGCACTTCCCAAGGGTGCATAAGAATTGTTTCATTCTGAGAGGGTAAGATATTGCTACATACTAAGCTCAACCAATATCGGGCTTCTAAAGGTGTAGCACCCTTCTCAATTAGGGTATCGAAAGCAAGCCATGGAGGGTTCCTATCACTCATCAAAGGGGCTAACCAACCCAAAAGATCATCAACATTCCTTTGAATACGGGAGGCAAAGCAGTGATGTGTATCCACAGTATCACCATAGATCAAGTTTATCAAATTTCCGTCACACTTAACCTTCACATCTCTAACAACCATTTTATCTTATGTCTCTTGGTGCTTATCACTTCTCCTCTTAGCAGGCAATAACCTCACATACACCTCGTAAATATCTCAAACCCAATTCTCTATATATGGTTTCAAGGACTTGGTGAATTGCTCAAACCCATGATAACAGATGACATTAAGAACCCTTGGATGCTTGCCTTCTAATCCTTACTTTGTTAGCCTTTGTTCCTCAATGATTATTTTTTTACCCAGAACTTTAAGTCGATTTAGAAAACTGTGACCCACCATGATTTGAGGATTTAGGGCTACATTGGGACTTGGCTCATCTCTTATTTTCTTCTTGGTAGGATCAACTTTTTGAGTACTTAATGGTTCATGAATTGGGGTGGTATCTCCCTCCTCCGAGGTAGTGATGTGGTACCTCTTGGAGTTGGAGATATGCTTGGAGCTTTGATCATCACTTACCAGAGCTTTTATTTTCACTTTTCTACCCTCTTATTTATTTGAACCTTCCTTTCGGGTTGAGTATGAACCAGAATTGAGACCCACTTTGAAATTTTTGAGGTGGAAGGAGGAGTGTGAGTGTTTTTCTTTATGCTATGCTTTGGGTGAACCATATCTGCACATAATATAAGCAAAGCACTAGGCCAAGGTTATGAAAACCAAAAACAATATTTTCCAGGTATGCATTGCTAAACTACTTCGACAGCTTACTAAAGGGTTCGGCGATACACTACCCCCATCGCCAGATAGAACAGTTGGGGAAGTGAGATTTGGCAAAGGAAAGTTGGGCCAAACTGTCACTTTGATTAGCTAGTGCCAGTGGATCTTTTGGCGATATGGGGAGTGCTTCGGCGATCCACCACAAAGTTTGACACATCACCGAAGCTCTCAACCCCATCACCAAAAGTCGTCGTCCCCAACCTTCGACTATTTTGAGTTATTTAAGCCATTTTCATGGTGATTTCAGTTCCAAATAACCATGGGTACTCAGACTTCCCCAGGTTTCAACACCAAACAACCATTTTAATGATTTTCCCTTAAGAACGACGTCACCTAATCTATCATTAGGTAAAATCAGTTGATTCACAATTAGTTAAACCCAACAACAATTCGACCAAAAAGCATGAAATTTACCCCAAATAGCAAACATTAACATGTTTAAAAATTAATTTCCTCAACCTCAACAGTTTGGAATTTCAATTTCACAAAACCCCCAAATCTTAAACTCAAAAAGTTATACCAATTAAAAAATATTGAACAAGCAACATGAATACACACCATGAACACATAATTATAAATATGAGCAATAAAACATGATTAAAAACAAGAATCCAAGTCTAACCTTCAGATCTAAAGATGAAATTGAGTAAGAGGAGAAAAAAAAGCAGCAGCAACAACAATGGAGGTTGTCAGAGACACTGGTGATTGTGGGTCTGCGCAGCGGTAATAAGTTGAGAGGAATTGAGTGTGCGTGTATGTATAGGTTAAGTGATAGAATAGAGGGAAATGGGGAATGGGAAAAATTTTAAATAAACCTAAGAGTCAAAAGGTGAAAAGTCAAGAGTCAAACCGTCATCCTTAAAATGACACAGTTCGGCGATAGATATAGCATCACATAAGAGATTGGCGATCCGCTAAACAGTAGAACCATCGGCAAATGCGACAGTTGTACCACCTGGAACTTCCTTTGTGGTGAACTAATACGGCGATAGATTCTCCATCGCCAAAGCCTTCAACGATATGCCAAATATTGAAATGCATCACCAAATCTCATAGTTGAACAGCCTTAGGAGATCAATTTTTCTACTCTGACTTGTTTTGTGATTTGTTTTCCACATTCCAACCCTATCACACACCAGTACCATACAACAAACGTTGTTCAAAACAATAAAAAGTAAAACTTGGGTTGCCTCCAAAGAAACGCCTTAGTTATCATTGTGGCACGATGTTGTTCCTCATCAAGTAACATCTTTAAAATAGAGTCGCTCCTAGTTCACCAACATAGAAGTGTTTTAAATGTTGACTATTCACCGTGAACCTTCTCTTAGTATGGTCTTCCAACTCAATTGCATCACTAGGATACATATTTACCACCGTGAAAGGAGCCAACCACTTAGACTTGAGATTTCCCATGAAGAGTTTCAACCTTGAATTGAAAAGTAACACCTCATATACCACATGAAACTCTTTCTTCAATAGCTTAGCATGATGCCACCTTTTCATTTGCTTTTTATATAGAATGGAGCTCTCATACTCCCGAAGACAAAACTCCTCCAACTCTTGTATTTGCTCCACTCTAGACTTAGAATCCTCTTCCCAATCTATGTTAAGCTTTTTTAAAGCCCAAAAAGCTCTATGTTCTAACTCCACCGGTAGGTGACAAACCTTCCCAAAAACAAGTTGATAGGGAGACATTCCAAATAGCATTTTAAAAGTTGTACGGTAAGCCCAAAGAGTGTTATCCAATTGCCTAACCCAATTGGTACGTCTCATATTCACGATTTTCTCTAAGATTACTTTGATTTATTAATTTGAAACTTTCTCTTGGCCACTTAATTGGGGATGGTATGGGGTAGACACCTTATGCTTCACCCCATACTTATCAAAAAAAGCACCAAACACCCAATTACAAAAGTGAGAGCCTCCATCACTAAGAATTGCCCGAGGAGTCCCGAACCTTATGAATATGTTCTTCTTCAAGAAGAACGTGACGCTCTTTCTCTCATTATTTGGAAAAGAAATTGCTTCCACCCACTTTGATAAGTAATCCATGGCCAATAATATGTACTTGTTCACATGCAAACTCATGAAGGGCACCATGAAGTCAATTCCCCATACATCGAATAACTCTACCTCGAGATAAGGCTTTAAGGGCATCTCATGCCTCTTTGAAATACCTCCTTGAATTTGGAATTGAGCACAAATTCTAATGATGTCATGAGCATCTCTATATAGTGTCGGATAATAAAATCTACTTTGAAGAACTTTGGCGACCCTTCTCACACCACTAAATCGGTACGAGTGACAAGCCTCAAGAATAGGCTGCATTTCTGACTCCATCACACATTTATGGATAACTCCATTCATGTACTCCCAAAATAGATAGGGTTCATCCCAATAATACTTCTTCACATCATGAAGAAATTGTTTTATTTGGTAGTGATTCAAATTATTGGGTAGTAAGACATAAACCATATAATTCACATAATCTGCATACCACGATTCTACATTCCCCATAAGAGCCATGACAAGCTCATCGGGAAACACTTCATCAATATCAATTTTACCTAGCTTTGCATTGTTTGACTCAAGCCAGGATAAGTGATCCACAACTTGATATTTGTATCCCTTGTGATCTTTGACTTTCAAGTTGAAATCTTGAAGTAGTAGGATCCACCAAATCAACCATGGCATAGCCTCCTTTTTAATCATAAAATACCAAAGAGTAGCATGGTCAAAATGTACAACAACTTCGTGCCCAACAAGTAAGCATGGAATTTTCAAAAACATAAACTACGACAAGCAATTATTGCTCTATAACCGTATAATTTATTTATGCATCATTCAAGGACCTGATAGCATAATAGATAGGATGAAAAACCTTCTCCTCTTGACCTAGAACCACTGCCAATACCAAACCACTTGCATCGCACATTACTTCAAAAGGGACTGACCGCTTTGGGGCCACTATGATGGGAGATGATACAAGTTTTTCTTTGAGACAATTAAAGGCGCTCACACTTTCTCCATCAAAATTGAATTTTGCTTCCTTTTCAAGAAGTTTACACATTGGTTAGGCTATCTTGGAAAAATCCTTGATGAACCTTCTATAGAAATCGATATATCCTAGAAAGCTTCGAACACCCGTGACAAAAATTAGAGGAGGTAACTTGGCAATGACTTCGATCTTGGCTTGGTAGACTTGAATCCCTTGGCCTGATATCTTGTGTCCTAGGACAATCCCTTCTTTAACCATGAAATGGCATTTCTCCCTATTTAGCACTAGGTTAGTTTCCACACACCGTTGAATAAATTTAGCGAAGTGCTCAAGAAAACCCTAAAAGGTATTACCAACTACCAAAAAGTAGTCCATGAAGAATTCCATAGAATCTTCCACCATGTCTATGAATATTGATAGCATCCATCTTTGAAAGGTGGCAAAAGCATTGCATAACCCAAAAGGCATGCGTTTGAAAGCAAGTGTACCATATGGACAAGTGAAACTGGTCTTCTCTTGATCCTCTGGAGCTATGGAAATTTGATTGTATCTAGAATACCCATCAAGGAAACAATACCAACCCCGACCCGCCAAATAATCAAGCATTTAATCCATAAACAACATCGAGAAATGGTCTTTTTCCATCCAAGAGTTGAGTTTTCACTAATCCATGCATACTCTCTAACCCATAACCGGCCAAATGGGAACAAGTACATTATTTTCATTAGGAACCACCATGATTCCTCCCTTCTTTGGCACTCATTGTACAGGGCTCACCCAAGTGCTATCTAAGATGGGATACACTACACTAGTATCAAGCTTATTTCCTTCTTAACCACCTCTTGTATAGAAGGGTTCAACATCTTTTGATGTTCCACACTTGGCAAACATTTGGGCTCCAACTTGATTTTATGAGTACAAATATCAGGAGTAATCCCGATAACGTCGACTATAGTCCAACCAAAAGCCCTTATGAATTTTTTAGTACCGATTTCAATGCCTCAACTTGCCACACAAACAAGTCCACCACAATAATAACAGGCAAGATGTTGTCTTGACCTAAGAATACATAGCAAAGATGAGGAAGGAGTGGATTGAGTTCAAGTTATGGAGGCTCCTCTATTAATGGCTTAGTGGGAGGGTTCTCTCGGTTCTTCAAATCAAGGTCAAGTTTATGTGGGTTCGTAGGGTATGAATCAAGACCCGTCAAGGAAGCGAAGACCCATCAAGGAAGCAACTACCTCATCATGCTCTTCAATCTCTCCACTTTCATAATTCCACAAAACTCAGGCTAGTGTCTCACCAATGAAATCAACCTCCATAGCCTCCGCCACCTTATCATCAATCATATCAATTACCGAAATCACTTGCAAGACCTTTGGTTGCTTCATGTACTTGAACACATTAAATATGACCTCTTCATTATTCAATCTAAACTTTATTTTTTTCGTATTCCACATCCACTAATGCCCTCTGGGTAGCAAGGAAAGGCCTATCGATAATGATTGGAACTTCGTAGTCTATCTCACAATCGAGGATCATAAAGCCGGTGAGAAATATCAATTTGTCGATTCGAACTAAAACATTATATAGAATTTCCACCAACCTTTTAATAGACTAATCCACCATTAAGAGTCTCATGGTTGTGAACTTTGGAGCTCCCAATCCCAACTTCATGAATATGACTAGTGGCATCAAGTTTATACTTGCCCCTAAGTCGTACAAAGCCTTGCCAAATTGATACACCCTAATGGTGCAAGGAATAGTGAATGCATCGGGGTCTTCTTTCTTGACCACCATATTACTTGACATGATAGCGCTACAATTGTGTGATATCTTTACTATTTTGAAGTCCATAGTTCTTTTCTTTGTCACTAAGTTTTTCATGAACTTGGCATATCAAGGCATATTAAGTAAAGCTTCAACCAAAGGAATGTTCACCAGCAAGTTGCTAAATTTGGAAAAAAACTTCTTAAACTTGGTATCATCCTCCTTCTTCTTGAACCTTTGTGGAAATGAGGGTGGTATTTCTGTTGACAGCTTTGGGGAAACTGGATTTTCCTCCGACTTTGAGACATTTTTACTAACCATTTGTTGTCTCTCTTCACTCTCAACCCTCTCTTCCACTTTCTCTAGTTTTTCAACATTTGGATCATTGGGAATAGGGACTTTATCTTTCGACTTGTCAAGCCTTTTTCTCTTTACGCTCGCTTACTCTTTAACATCCCTCTCATTGGGGTTTTCTTCAAGATCCAAAACTTTATTACCGAGTGTCCACTCCTAGTTGACAATGTCCATGCAGTGAGCATCATTTTTAGGATTCTCCACAGTGTTACTAGGAAGACCACCCTTTTGTCAAGTATTGAGGTAAGCCAAGATTTGGTTTAATTTAGTTTTGAGTTTCTTAATCGAGGCTGAATGGGAAGTGACCATTTGATTAAGTTGTAAAAAGTCGCTCTTCATCTCCTTAAGCATTTAGTCACGCCCTTTAACCCCTATAATAATTCCAGCAAACACGTCCTCATTCTTGTAATTATTCGAATCAATGGAGGTGCCTTCTTTACCCTTTTGCCTATCATGTGGTAGGACATACCTATCATGATCGTGCTCCTTGTCTCTCTAATTATGATCTCTATCTCACTTCTTATCCCTCCAATCAAGATTGTGGACACAGTCCCTCCAATCTTGATCTTTCCAATCTCTATCCCTGTCCTTCCAACCTTGATTCCTACCTTGCCTTTGGTAGGTAGATCGGGAAACCCCCCCCCCCATTTGGTTAGATAAGAAATAAATCTCTTTATTAAGTGACTTGTCATCGTCATCCTCATATGCTCTAGTTCCCTTTGAAGTTATGGTGTTGACCGCTTTTAGAGTTGAACCCATGACATGTTTTGTTAGGAGATCCATTTACGTCATCATTTTGGCCATGTTTTTATCTCTCTCCTCATCCTTTTTCCTTTGTTCTTGGATCACATAAGACATGGAGGGATCCCCCATAACCTCCTTAGTATCTTGTTCATGCTCTACTTTGCTTCATCATTTGGTCCAACAATCCTGAGGCAACTCCAAAAGTTTAATTGATCATGATCCACCAACCAAGTTATCCACAATCGTCTTGTTCAATTATTCCAATGAACTACAGAATATTTGAAGTAACATTTTATCTGGCAACTCATAGTTAGGGAAATGTAGAAATTTCTTCTCAAACCTTAACCATAGTTTATGCAATGGCTCACCACTTGCTTGCCGAAAGTTTGTGATCTCATCTCTTAATTGTAGCATGCGGGATGGAGGGAAAAATTGATCAAGGAAGACCTCCGTTATTTCAACCCAAGATGTAATAGATCCCTTGAGAAATTCATGCAACCACAACGCCGCTTCACCCATCAAAGAAAATGGGAACAACCTCAAACGGATGGATTCTTGTGGAATGTTAGCAATGTCAAGCAGGTTGCAAACATCTATAAAATTCATCAAATGAATGTTTGCATCCTCATGAGCTTGTACTATGAATAGTCCCTTTATTTGGAGTAAGTAAAGCATAACCCTTGTGACGTGGAAGATCGCATTTCCCATCATAGGTGGTATGCAAATTGCACTCACTTGCCCTTCTGGTATCCCCAAAGTGATCTTCATCTTCAAGTTTCCCATCAAAGGTAGCGGTGTCGCTACCATATTGATTCATAGTGTCGTGTTGGCTTATATTAGACAAAAAAAACAAATAAAGTAAATTCAATTTACGGCTAACACAAGTAAATCAAGACACTATAAAAATGAACTCTAACTTTCATTCCCGGTAACAAAGCCATTTTTGATAACACTAAAATACACCCTAGAAATGAATATATGTAGTCGTTATACAATATATTAACCAACTCATGAGTTGGAGTCGATCCCATGGTGAATGAAGGAGATAGGTTCACCTTCAAGTTTAATAAACCACTAAATGTTTGCACGTAATGAGTAAAATACGATAAAAGTAAAATGGGAGAATTAGTTTTGAATATTTTTGTAATTAATTAATCAATCATAAGCTTGGTATGCAAGAGTGAGTACTAGAAGTTTGTAATCAAAGATAAAAAAACACTTGGGGTTATGCTTTCATGAGAGTGAGTACATGCATGGGTAATTAGATATTTGCCTAAATTCGACTAATAGCTATGGGTAGGCTAGGTCTTAGATTTTAATGCAAATCATTCAATAAAACATTAAACATCACAAGTAGGTTCTTTCAAACATCTCAAAAGTGTTACTCCATAACCAACCTAATACCTCAATTTAGTAGCCTTATGTCTAAGAACTACCATTAAATGACAAACATCAAGTCATAGTGGACCACCACTCCTCACCCTTATCCCCTTTGTCAAGAATGGTAAGGGATCAAGGGTTGACTAGAGTTTGCAAACTCTAATTATAGGTTGATAACATGGATTAGAGGTCAAGCCCATAACAATTAGTCAATAACAAAGCAAATAAACAACACCTATACAATTATCACTACTCATTCATGCATAACCCCAAGTTGGGAAATTTAGCTACTCATATAAAGGGGAAAAAATTATACCCATATTCTCATTGAAGTCTTCCATTGAATCCAAATATTCACAAATGAACACCAAATTCAACTTAAACAAACAAGAAATTAACCAAATTCTCAATTATGGTTTCACTATAAACTTTTAGATCTCAAAATTGACAAAAGATAGGGTTCTAAGCTGCAAAAAAAGGTTTTATAGCTGAAGAAAAAATGGGATAAGAATTTACAAAAATGCCACCACATCCACTTCAGCAATGGAACCTCCTCATCGCCGAAGTCCACGGCGATACGCCGAAGGGACTTGTTATCGCTAAAATGGCGTTGACTTTAAGCTTCAAGGGTTAGCATTTGGTAACTTTGGCGATGAAATTCTACGTTGCTAAACTCTTCGGTGATACACCAAATTACCTTCCCTTATCGCCAAACTACTTTGACTGAACCTTGGTGGATCTGTTGATGTAGGCGATAGATCTTCTACATCAGTGATACACCAACAACATTGGTGATTCGTCGAACTAAATAGCAATGCATTTTTGCATTTTTGACTCTAAGTCTTTATATTTTTGCTTCATTATGCTCCATCATCCACTCTTTGGAATTAACCCTGAAATTAAACCAAACTAACATTAAAAACTAACTTAAATTAGCATTGAGAACTTGATTTCTTACTATTTTTATGTCGAATGAGTGGAAATTTGCCGACTTATCGGTGACCTATTGGGGCTGCTAAAGAAGTAGACTGCATACGAGCACTACTATTATTGCCTTATCGGGCAGAGTGGCAATTCTTCAACCAGTGACCAATCTGACCACAAGTAAAACATCGCTCTCTACCTAACAAGCACTCCCCTTGTGGTTCCTACCATAGTCCTTGAATGTCTGAAAAGTATGACTCCTCGTTATACTACCGTGTAATTTATAGCCTGATGCTTTACTCATCTGCTCCTGCATGGGTCTGGGAGATGGAGCACTAGCAGATAAAAGTGTTGGAGTTAATGACCTCTGCTGAAATTGTGAGCGGCCACCCACCACCAAACCATTACTGAAGAGTTTAAAATTTTTGGTCCTTGCCCTCTGTTCTCTCTCTATCTTTCCTTCAACTTCTCTTCCTCAATCTACTAGGCATGTGTCATAAGTTGGGATATATCCATATCTCCAATAAACATAGCGATCCTGCACTTCTTAACCATCAAATCAGACACATCTAAAAAAAACTCTCTTCCAAGCCATCAGCTCGACAAACATCTCTAGAGCATATCTAGACAATTGAGTAAACTTGAAAGCATACTTCTTAACAGACATTGAATTCTACTTCAGGTTAATGAACTCCTCAACCTTTGCCTCTCTCACCTCCTGAGGAAAGAATTTGTCCAAAAAGGCATCTACGAACTCATCCCAATCAATCGAAGCTGCACCCACATGACGACCATCCTTCTACTTTTTATTCCATGAATGAGCCACATCCTTCAACTGATAGGATACCAACTCTACTCTCTCAGTTCCAGCAATCTACATGACCTAGGTGATCTTTACTATCTCATCAATGAAACCTTGTTAATCCTCATCCACCTTTGAACCAAAAAACTCAAGCTGGTTCATCCTCATGAAATCTTAAAATGTAGCTACAGCCAAATTCCCATTCTAGTTGGCTGGGGCAACTGCCTGCTGGTTGACTAGAGTGGTCATGGCTTAGGCCAATACCTGAAAGGTAGCCTGAAACTCTACATGGGTGACTTATTCATTCAAAGGATCTGTATGTGCTGGTAGTGCTTGCTGGTTCCCGTTTCTTTGACTGTTGTTTCTTCTGGGAGGAATTTTCTATCACGTGTAAAGTGCAAGGTAGAATGGAACATTGAATTAAACTCTAAGGCATGATAAAGATCAAGAAATAAGGGAATTTTTCTAAAAATATCTCAGAGCCTCTTCTTCATAAGTGTGGTGCACTTCACACCCATGAAAAAGACTCTACTCAACACATCTTTCAGACACCCAAGGACACTCTAAACATGATGCTCAAATATCAAGTTTGTCACAACCCAAGTCTACACCCTGGAAGAAACACGGTACTTAGAACCACAAATGATCCCAAGTTAATCCATGGTACTAGCATGACGCTAAACGCATACTAAAATAACTGTGCAGAAGCTTGAAAATAAATTTGAATGACCTAATAAATCTAGAATAGCTGAAATAAGATCATATAGTCTGAAATTTAAACTAAACTGAATAAAAAGCTAAATTGTCTAACTCTATCTGAAAGCCTCTTAATCAACTGATGAGTTGTTGGGACAAGTCCCCATCAAACTCTAAAATGCTAATTTGATGAGCATAAACTAAAATAAATTATCCTCAAATGATGAGGACTCACCACAACTGCAGATGGACTGGGACTGTAGCGTATCTAACTACGTGGTTGAGTATGAGCATCGGAACCTATATCATAATAGAATATAGCACAAAACAAAGGTATGTGGTCAGTACTTTAAATGTACTTAGCATGTGAGATATATAAATCATAAAATATTGTGTATAAACATGTTGGAAACTGAATTCATGATGACTAAACAATTTGTATGAAAAGAGTCTAATCTGGTGCATAATGACCTAAAAGTAAAACCATATATTAATATAATGGGACAAAGCTATAAATCATGAAAGATTTTATTTTTTGAAACTGGAGGTCATGTACAAGTCATATAAAACTATTTTTATGGAAGGTTCTCTTAACCGACATAAACCATTTGAGAAAACATGGAGTCCAACGTATACACCTCGCTAGGGGGCTATATTATACCTTTCCAGGACAATAATCCCATTACTGATGTGGATCAACTAAATTGATGCCTCAAGGGGCTAAGATAGACCTATGGTGGTACGTAGTTCTAGAACTTGGGTTATCTGGAATTGTAGTTCGCTCAGTTCTAAATACTACTCCCAAAACTTTATATAAATGTTCATAAGTAATAAATGATGTTTCAAAATAAAGCATGAACTAGTTTGATTTTTGTTTCACTTAGGTTCTTATTACTGAAACTAGTCGTGCTAAATTTACTGATTTCTGGGATCATGTGTTCATAACATGCCAAGTTATACTAAAAATAGAATGAAATCTGTTAAATCATGCATAATGGTTCTTCAAATATAATAACTGGGTTAGGGATACTCAAATCATGCATAATTACTTTTATCAAGAATCAAAATCAGACAATATCATATGGAAATTGAATTTCAAGATAAATACATAATTGGGCATAAAACCCTACATCATAAAGTCTTGAAAATTATAACTGAAAATCTAAAACTTTGGGCATGAGGGTGGAGGAATCCCCCATTGAAATCCCGCATACCTGTACTGAAGAAACCTGTCTAAGAACTTGAGAATTTAGGAGTTTCAAGAGGAAACCTATCTTTTACTTGAAAGGTTTAAGAGAACCTGCTTTTCTGACTTAGGAAGTTTAATCGATGGAATGAGGAATAGATCGACTGATTACCTTTAATACCACCTAAAAAGGTCTTAAACAATGTAGTGTAGAGTTTTAAGGAATAGGAAAATACTAAACTATCCCTGGAAAACCAATTTAAAACTGTTGGACTGCATCCCACAAGTCATTGGTATGGCTCATACTATGAACCTATGAGTCATACATTGACTTATGGTTTTAAACACACTGATGGACTCCTCTCAAGCCCTTGTGCAATCTCATAACTAGTTGTAGGTTCTATCTGAGAAAACTCTATCAGTAGGAATTTAAGATTAACTATCTCTATTACCTTAAAAATGAGGCGCAGTCAGCACAAATGAAGAAATACTCGGATCTGCATATATTTCGTAGAGAATAGCTCTACTGCATAATCTGGAATATGAAAGAAGGGAAATATTTCCTTAATGCCCTATAGCCTCTCAAAAAATCGTATAGATATCTCGGTACCATTCCACAAGACTCTACTAGAAATGGCTTTATAGACACCCTAGGACACTTAAACATGGCTCTGATATCAAGTTTGTCACAATTCGAGTCTACACCCTGGACGTAACACGGTACTTAGAACCACAAGTGGTCCCAAGCTAACCTATAATACTTGGATAATTTATGAGCAGCTGAACAAAAACATATAAACTAGAAAACAGTGTGCAGAAGCAAAATCATAAGCTAACTTGTTCAATACATCACTAGTTAAAAACTTTTACAACAACTACTACTATGAAAAAAAATTGGAACTAAATACATCAATGTTGACTAACTGTCTATGAAGCCTCTACTAACACTGATCATAGTTAGCCAGGACATCACCCCAGCTATCTCTACTCAATGTATAAGAACTAAAATAAACTATCATGACTACTAACTGACTAGAGCTCTCGAATAAGGAGAACTCATCACCTACTAACTAGAAGATTCAATCTGAACTAGCCACGAGTATGAGAATAAGCACCTGAATCTACATCACATGAAAAATATAGGTAGAAGAGGTATGCGATAGTATGTCTGAATATACTGAGTATGTAGAAATAATACTAAATAGCTGAAATCATATCTGTGACATAAAGAGAGGAAAAGAGCCAAAATGGGATTTGATAAACATAATAATCAATTGAGAGTAAGTTTAGCTAAAATCATAAGAAAACTTTCTGTGAAGTACATATCTGAAATCATACTATCTAGAGTCATAAAATACCATATCAAAAGATTTTCAAAGCATATTAAATACGTTTAGGTGGTGAAAATCTGAAGAAAATCATAATATCTAAAATTTGAGGAAAAGCTCATCAGAGATAAAGTAATGAAGCCATAAATCTGTAAAACTAAAACTGAATCGTATCTGAACTTGTATATATGAAAGAGAATCATCATATCTATATTTTCATAAATAGCCCAGTAGATTTAATATAGCAAAATATGAGGTTTTTTAAGTGGGAGTTTCTTATAGCTGACATACACCATGTGAGCTCATGATGCACCAACTTAAAATCCCAGTTGGAAAGGGATGCCCCATACCTTACCAGGGTATAGGATCTATCTATCTATCTGTGGATCCCTCATCAGAGATAAAGTAATGAAGCCATAAATCTGTAAAACTAAAACTGAATCGTATCTGAACTTGTATATATGAAAGAGAATCATCATATCTATATTTTCATAAATATCCCAGTAGATTTAATATAGCAAAATATGAGGTTTTTTAAGTGGGAGTTTCTTATAGCTGACATACACCATGTGAGCTCATGATGCACCAACTTAAAATCCCAGTTGGAAAGAGATGCCCCATACCTTACAAGGGTATAGGACCTATCTATCTATCTGTGGATCCACTAAGTGAGCTTTTTAGGCTAAAATCATCCAATATTGCGGAAAACATAATTCTACGATGGAACGTAGTTCTGGGATTTGGATTTTCTAAACCCACATCCGCTTGGTGCTAAATAATCCTCCAAAAACAAAATATCTATATAGCTCATAACATATATATTAAGCTTATCTAAAAGTTTATCATGAGTATTTCACAAAATCTCTTTCTAAAACATATCTTGTTGTGAGACTATGCTCAAATATGTGAGACAAAGCACAAGTTTTTCTTTGTAAAATCATATGTTGAAATCTCTTTCTAAAATATATCTTTCAAATCATGTTCATAGCTTAAATCATGGGAAAATTTACTAAAACATGCATAAATTGTAGATTCTCAAAATAACTTTCATAATAACATAAAGGCTTTAAAATTCATACTTTAAAATATAAGTTTCAAGAACAATATACAAGATTATGTCAAGAATCAAAAAGGGAAAAAAGAAAACCTTGCTAAGAATGAAAGGAAATACAATAGTCGTAAAATTCATAATCAAGAGTAAAGACTTCAAGAACTCATGTAATTTGATAATAAAAATGGTGGGTTTGAAAGTGGGTTTATAAACCCAAACTATAAAATTAGATTCATGAAAACTAGAAAGTTTTGGACATGAGGAGGGAAGGAATACCTTATTAAAGTCCAACATACCTGAAATTTGAAGAGTTTTGAAGAGAATATTGAACTTGGGAGATTTAGAGTTATGGGTTTTGAGAAACCCCTCTTACTTGTTCTTGAAGTTTTTAGAAGAAGGAAAGGGATTTGGGTGAGAACTTGTTGATGTTTTTCTGAGAAATAACCCTTATTGGGAGATTAAAGTCATGGAGAGAGGTATTGGGATAAGGAAAAGACCAAACTACCCCACAAAATACTCTTTAAAAGTGCAGGAAAAACTCATCGGGTGGTTCAAGTGATGAACTATGGATCCCATGACGGACCGTGGTCTAAACCATCGAGTTTTGGGCTATTTTTTTTCTTACTAGATAAGTACAATTACTTACATTGATGGGACATCGTCCAAGTGATGATTTGTCACTCCGTCTGTCGATTATTGGCAGATGGACACTCTCTAATAAAATGATCATAACCTTTTACTCCGATACTAGATTGACAAACAATCGGTGGCATTGGAAAGAAGACTTAAAGACATTTAATTTGGTGGGTATTGAGCTACAAAACCCTTTATATTCTAGGAGTAATGCTCTTTTGAAGTTGACCCTAACAAAATCTTATATGGAAACTCAATCGATAGAAAGACTCTCAGACAACTTTTTGCAAGAGTTTCCTTATGACCTTAATTCATATCTAAATCTCTTCCCACGCTAAAGAATTAATTTTAACACCTATGTATGATTAGAAACCATCGAACTTGGGTCTATATACATTTGAAGAATGGTTCAAATCTTAGCTTAGAATTTGGGGGTGTTATAGAAACATATAAAGGAACTAGTTCTTCGAAAGTTATGCATAGAGAACACATCGATATAGGTAACTAATAAAGAAAATAATATAAGAATGAATTTATTCTTTTTAGTAAATGATCAAGAGGACTACATACCACAACTTTTAAATAAGGGGACTTCCTTGAGTTTAATTGAATTAAAGTATAATCAAGTATTTTCTTGATTTTTCGATGATTGGTTTGTTATTGTGTCACGTAGAAAAAATTTTAATTTAGTAAGTTTAAAACTTTTATTTCTTGAAAGGAGTTGCTAAAAATGAAAGACTCAAATTTTTATTTTGGAAAAAAGTAAAACATTAATTATGATACACTCTTTGCTCTTTATTTTAAAAAATGAAGATAGATTCAAATATGATTAAAAAATCCTTAAAGACCTAATACCTTTAAAAAAAGAGGGAGAAGATGTTATGAGGGAAAAAATAATTAAGGGTGATAAAAAAGATTTCAAAACTAAGAAAAAGTGACACAAGTCTTAGTTATTGAGTAAAGGTGATAATTTTAAGATTAGTGTTAATAACACTAATTTTATAGCCCCTAAATTTTATTATTTACATAAATGTCCTACTTTCTCCATTCCCACCCCTTCCCCCTCCCCCACCCCTTTTTCCATCGCCGCCACCACCTTCTCCACAACTGCTACCACTGCCTCCTACTACTACTACACCACCACCACCATCTCTTCCTCTTCTTTCTCCACCACCACTGCCTCACAACCACCACCACCTCCTTCGTCTTCACCACTAGCACCACCACATTCTCCTCCACCACAATCACCATCTTATTCGTCGTCTCCTGCATCAACCATCACCTCCTCCTTCGTTATCACCACCAGCACCACCACCTCCTCCTCCGCCACAGCCACCATCTTCTTGGTCAGTTCCTCCTCTAATTCACTTTCTATAGATAATTAGGCAACTATGGTAGTTGTTGCAGTAACTATCAAAGTTGCTATAGCAACTATTGTAATTATTGTAACAACTATGATAGTTGTTGCAGTAATTATCGTAGTTGCTTGATTTTATGTAGAATTTCTTCAATCCCTTAAAAATTGAAATTTTCTTTTCAAAAGTTCTCAAAATCAAAGCAAAATAATCCATAAAAAATAATAAAATAAAAAAGAAGAAGAAGAACGCGATAAACAGATGAACATCTTAGGGGCAGTGGCGATAACTAAAAGGGCAAAGAAAAAAAAAAGAAAAAAAATATGAAGGGAGAGAGAAATCTAGAGAAAGAATGGGAAAAAAAATTAAAAAAAGAAGATGGAGGAGAAAGAAATCTATAGAGAGAAAGATATAAAGAAAGAAAAAGAAAGGAAGTTTTAAAAGATAAGGAATGAGGGAAATTTTAAATTTTGAAATTCGAAATGTAAAGAAAATCCTTTTAAAAAATTTAAATTTTAATTTACACCCATAGTTTTTAATTACTCTAATAATGACACTCTTTTTAATTTAAAGCTAGCGTTTGGCCATAGATTTTCAAATATTTTTGACAAGTCATTTTTGTGTGAAGTTTTAACATGTGTTTGACCATAGTTTTTGAGAAGCACATTTCACTTTTTTTAAAAAAAATCATGAAATATGATTTATATTCATAAGTTTTAAAAGCTATAAAAAAAATATCCATAAATTTGACACAAAATTATTATTTTATAATGAACTAGATAATACATTATTCAAAAACTATAACACTATATTTTAATAAAAACTACTAATAACACAATTACCTCACGCACCAACTAACCAAAAAAGGTTCAAGCATCACTAGTCCTAATACTATAATAGTGAATTCTTTTAAAGCATAAACATTGCTACAAGAAAGAACCATCAATAAGAAAGGAATGATTATATGAGGGGTCGATTAGATAGATAGATTATAGTTGGAGTAATAATTAATGGGTTCTTTTTATAAAATATAAAATTTGGGATAAGTTTTAAATTTTTAAAAGATCCCAAAAACTAGATTTTGGCCCCACAAACTGCTTATTTTAGTTTGAGATTAACTAGTATCCATCGACGGTCGGTGGACACTAAAATTACACTGTCAATATTTTTTTAATTGTTATTAATTATTTTCACCTATCATTAATATTTAAATAAAAATAACAAAAAGAGTATTATAAGGCAATTTGGACTCTAAATTAATTATAAGCAATTTGTTAAGGATTCTTACTTGGCTTACCAAAAATAAGAAGGATCTATTTCACCACTAATTTTCATTCTCATTAGTTTCATGCTCATCTTAAACACCATTGGAGCAACCGTATACACCATGAAAGCAATTTGAGAAAATCATCCACTCAATTATCCAGAGTTTCTTTTTCTTTTTTTTTTGGGTAGAAAATAATCTCAGACATAGTTTTATAACATATTTTTTGTTCAAGACTTATTTTTTTCTCTTTTAGTTCTACTTGTAAACTTTATCACAGTTTAGACTCAAAGTTTTAACTTTACATTGTTGTTTGTGTTTTTATTCATAATGAGTTAGTTATTCTTCCCCGCCTTTATATTTGTGGACAGTGATTTTCTTAAAAGGATCAAATGCTCTACTATATGATTACACGAGAAATTGTAGTCTTTGAATGTTTAATTTTTTTGAGTCTCCCAATCAAGTTCACAACTCTCGTAAATTGAATGACAAAGTTTAGACAAACATACGTGAAAGTGGTATCCATTAAGCAAGGCATATGCATTGATAGCATCCTCAACTTCAATCATATTGGCAACAAGCATTACATATAATATTTTCTTACTCATATTGGCAACCGGCATTACAATACAAAATAATTATTGACATAACCCAGAATTCAATGGTCATATGTTAAATTAACTCGAATAGTCTGGGAAGGGTAGGCACACATACCTTACTTCTACCTTTGTGGATAGAGAGGGTTTTTTTCTACCCTTGGTTCAAACTCGTACTTACATGACAAAATAGATATTCATATTTTTTTGTTATTGTTGGCCAAGGAACTTAGAATAGTAACGAAATAAATCAAATTGATAAAAGTACCACGTGAAATCTTCAATTTTTCTCCTTCTTGAATCCCTATCACATAGATTTAGTGTTTGAATCAATAGAGAACCTTTTTTTTCTATTTGAATTAATATTATTCCATTCTAAATCCTTACCCATACCTGATGTGCCATGAACTTACGGCACCTTAGACAGTTAAAATAGTGAATATTTGCAAGTACAAGGGTATTTTTCTGTGGATATGATGGATTTTATGGTGTTTGCAGGATAAATAGGCTCGGAGAAGGAAAGTACTGAAAATGGGATTTAAAGATGATCAGACGAATGAAGGCATGACCGTGGGATCTAACCACGGTCGTACCAAGATGGTCGTGGCATGAATCAGAGAAGAGGTTCTCAAGAGTAGATCAGACATGAGCTCTCACGATCGTATAATAATCACACGATCGTACCATTTGGTCATGGGATAAAAGCTGGAAAATAAGGTGCAGGAGTTAAGTGTGAGGACCAGTAGACGAGAGTCCCTATGAACTTGCTTTGAAGTCACAATCGTACTATGTTATCGTGGGGAAGAAGGCCAGATTTAGAGCTTGCAGAAAAGCCCAGTACAGATAGATCAGATGACCACATTGTAAAATCGTGAGTAGAAGATACGAGGCTGTACTAAGAATTGTACCATCCAAGACCTGAAGATGAAAATCCATGAGCCAAACCACGATCACCCAAGGACAAATGTGGGTTCTAACTTCGATTGTACCTTCCTGTCATCTGAAGCCACCGACCGAGATTTTCTGGTTGTAAAAGGATAGGTTTTATTTTGTCTATAAATACTCCTATAGGGTTATTTGTACAAGTTGACACTTTTTCATACTTTACAACTTTATTTTGTGGGATTCTAAGGCATATTCTTGGAATTTCACGAACATCGATTCTAGGGTTTTAATTCAAGTAGAGATTTCAGAGTTTTCTTATTATTGTAAGTTCATATTTATGTTTTCATCTATGAATACTTATTGTGTTCTTGAAATCATGAGTAGCTAAACACCACAACTAGGACTATGGGAACCATGACGAATTAACGACATAGCGTTCAAAGTACAAAGTGAGTCTCGAAGGGTAGTTGGAATGTATTGTTGTTTCTTATGGTTTGATTGCTTTTCAAATAGTGCACGTGTTGCAACTCTTCCTATCTCTACCTTGAACTGAAGCAAGGGTAATCGGATAGGAATAGTGAAGCAACAATAAGACTTGGAGTTATCTTCACTTAATTATCCTTGATCCGATAAATGGGAAAGACTATATTGGGATCATAGATAGGGGTCAATAATGAAACACTCATGACATATGAACCTTTGTGCTTGGGGATAGTCATATATAAGGGGCATAACATAGTTGGTTAGATGATACAAAACTTATCAATTCTTCATGCCGAATACCATAAGAGATTACTAAAGTACGGAGAACCTATGGAGTTATGAAGTTATTGGAGAACACAGTCCTAATGCCTTTCTCATATTAATTACAAATCCAACAACTCAACACGTTTTACTATTGATCTTTTGTTTCACAAAATCCCCCTC
Organism: Capsicum rhomboideum; assembly: GCA_031232105.1. NCBI lineage: Eukaryota > Viridiplantae > Streptophyta > Magnoliopsida > Solanales > Solanaceae > Capsicum > Capsicum rhomboideum. The sequence continues at coordinate 95,653,738 of CP124711.1, read as the reverse complement.
TTTTACTTATTTTCCAGTTACTTAGACAAACACGAGATTGAAATTCCACCCATTCCTTGTGGGATCGACTCCAACCTTGTTGGGTTCTATATTTGATCAGCGACCACTTTATAGTTTTGGGAGGTGTAATTTAGGCGACATCAAATTTTGGCGTTGTTATTGGGAAATACAGTTACAGAGTTGATTGATTGTGTTTGTAAGGTTGATTGGTTATTGTTTCCTGATTTACTTTTTTGTTGATTTTAGGCCACACACCGGTGTATGACCAGTACTGGGAGTCAAGGCAATCCCCTAATTTTACTTGATACAAAACTTGAAAGAACTCTGAGAAATAATTGAAGAATGGTTAACGAGGCAGTTAAGGTGCTCATGGTGGTGGTGAGCTTCATGACCAGTTAGCACTTCATCTAGTTGGCCATGAAACTGCTGAACAAACCACTACTAAATTAGTGGCAGTGGAGAATGCTAGACAAGAGGTTGCCAGGCAGGCAGTTAGGGATGAGATAGCAAGGAAAGATGAAGCAAATCGTTTTACTGCACTTGATAATCAAGAGAGCCAGAGAAGACCCAGGGGGCAATAGCCACTACAACAATATCGTCCTATTTATGAAGATCCATAGAAAGAATTGGATTATTTGAAGCAGATTGAGACATGTACTATCATTCCACCAGAATTGCCTTAAGGGACTAAGTTCGATATTATGAGTGCCATGATTCATCTGCTAAACTTAAAGGGGGTATTTGTCGACCTTCCTACTGATAATGGAAACATGTATATTATGAACTTCGTGGGGATTTACACTTCATATAATCTACCTGGAGTGAGTCAGGAGGCTATTCGACTAAGGTTATTTCCATTCTCTCTAACGAAAGAAGCTACCCTATGGTTGGCTGAATTACCATGTGGATCTATTACTAATGGGAATGAGTTGAGGACTCAGTTCTTGGAATAATTCTTTCCACCCTCCAGAATACTGCAATTGAAAGATGAGATATATAACTTCAGACAGTTGCACTTAGAGGCACTATACGAGACTGGTTAAGGTTCACAAAAAAGTTACAAAGCATTCCAAAACATAGGATGGCTAGTAGAAACTTGCTAGAGATCTTCTATAGAGCCTTGAATGCTAACACGAAGGTTGTAGTGGACACTTTCACAGGTGGAGTATTTATGAATCTGCATTGGGATCAAGCCTCTAAAATTCTTGATCGAATCACAAAAACCAACAATGGTTGGCATACTTGGGAGGTAGATTGGCACACAGGTACTTATGAAATAGGATCATCAGCAGAGCAGAGAGCATTAGATGAGACAGTGGCTCAAGAGGTAGCACAGCTGAGGACTGAGATTGGATTGCTTGCTAAGCAATTTACTGCAGCTGGGGAAGAAAAGGTGAATACGATAGGTGCAAAAGGTAAAGCAGCTAGGTATGAAGATTCAGACTCTGAGAAAGAGGCTAAATATCTTAACAGAGAGGTGGCGGGTTTTTGAGACAAGGGCCAAGGGTCTAACTAAAACAATTAGAACTCTAGGCAAGAGAACCAAGGTCGGAAGTACTATGGTGATAGCTATAATAGGTCTAGGTATAGAGACAGAGATAGATATCGTAATAGTGATTGGGAGCTGAAAGAGGATTCTAAAGATAAGAGTGACCTTTATGTTCCATCGGGGAACCATGATGCCCATTTTGGCAACTCGAAGATGGAAGCCTTGCTTGCAAAACTTTTTAAGGGGTCGGAGAGCCAGGAAAATTACCTTAAGGAGATTAGGGCAGACATTTCAGGGATGAGCCAAAAAGTTAAGCCTCATGAGACTGCCATTAAAAAGCTTGAGCAATAATTTGGGTAGATGTCCGCCTCATTGAATCAGCATCAACCGGGCACACTTCCAAGCAGCACCGTCTAAAATCCTAAAAATGATGGCCATTGCCTAGCCATTAATACTAAGAGTGGTAAGACTACTACGGATCTACCTATGCATGTGGTTGATGAAAAAAAGGATGAGCTAGTGGTTATTGATGATGTGGATGACACTGGAGCAAAAAATTTGGTGGTAGATGAGAATGCATACCAAAAGTCTCTAGTTGGTTAAAAGGAGGCTAAGTCTGACAAGAGGAAGGAAAAGAAAGTCACACAATTATTGAAGTCCATTCCATGACCTCCTCCCCCTTTTCTACAAAGATTGAAGAAGAAAGCTGAAGAGGGAAAATATTAAAAGTTTATCTCTATGTTGAAGGATTTATCAGTGAACATCCCTCTTGTGGAAGCTTTAGAACAAATATCGGGCTATGCAAAATTTTTGAAGGATTTAGTGACAAAAAAGCAAACTATGAGCTTTGAGCCCGTGGACAATATGCACCATTGTAGTGCCATAGCTTCTAGATCGTTGGTGGAGAAAAAGAAAAACTTAGGAGCATTCACGATCCCATTCACTATAGGGTGTTTCAATTTTTTGAAGGAATTATGTGATCTGGGTGCTAGTATTAACTTGATACCACTAGTAGTTTACAAACAGTTGGGGTTAGGGGCACCCAAGTCCACTTCAATAAGACTTTTCATAGCGGGAAGGACCTTCCTTGCAATAGGACGTGCTTTGGTTGATATGGAGACTGGGTAGATGAAGTTTAGGTTGAATAATGAGCAATTCACTTTTAAGGTATACCAGTCCATGAAGCAGCCGAAGGATATGTGTGTGATTTTTGTGATTGATACAGTCGACGAAGATGATTTGGTAGCTCCTATTGAGGAGAGACTTAGGGTTGAGGCCCTCACGGCAGTTATCATAAATTTTATTAGTGATGGTATTGATAAGTATGATGCGATGGTGAATGCACTTATTGGTAGGGGTTCATACAATTATGCACCAAAGAAGCTAGATCTTGATTTAAAGAATGGAGTGACCCCTCCAGCAAAACCCTCTATTGAGGAACCTGGGAGCTCAAGGCTCTACCTTCTCATCTTCGTTATGCATTTTTGGGGACTAACAAAACTCTATTGGTTATCATTGCAGCTGATTTATTAGACTGGCAAGTTGAGGCCTTAGTGTCCGTTTTGCATAGGTTCAAACGAGCCATTGGATGGTCTATTGCTAACATTATTAGAATTTGATCAGGAATTTGCACATATAAAATCTAACTTGAGCCAGATTGTATACCCAGCATTAAGCATCAACGTAGATTGAATCCACCCATGCAAGAGGTGGTGAAGAAAGAGATCATTAAGTAAGATGTAGTTGTGGTTTATCCGATTCCTGATAGAAAGTGGGTGAGCTCGGTCCAATATGTGCCAAAGAATGGTGGAATCACTGTAGTTCCAAATGAAAAGAATGAGCTAATTCCTATGTGGCCAGTCACCAAATGGAGAGTTTGCATGGACTATAGGAAGATGAATTCATGGACCGAGAAGGATCATTTTCCTATGTTTTTCATGGACCAGATGTTAAACTGTCTTGCTAGTAGAGGATGGTATTGTTTTCTTGATGGTTATTCGGGATACAATCAGATTTCTATTGCTCTCGAGGACTAAGAGAAGACCAATTTCACTTATCCATATGGGACGTTCGCATTCAAGAGGATGCCTTTTGGTCTATGTAATGCTCCCGCAACTTTTTAGCGTTGTATGATATCCATCTTTTCGGACATGTTAGGGGACACTATTGAGATTTTCATGGATGACTTCTTAGTTGTGGGTGAATCATTTAATAATTGCTGGGCATATCTTGCCAATGTTATAAGGAGATGCGATGAATGTAACTTGGTATTGAATTGGGAGAAGTGCCACTTCATGGTGAAAGAAGGAATAGTGCTTGGTCACGAGATTTCAAAAAAGGGGATTGAAGTCAACAAGGCAAAAATTGAGATGATTGAAAAGCTACTCCACCAAATTCTGTGAAGGGCATTCACAGGTTTTTGGGGCATGCAGGTTTTTATAGAAGATTCATCAAGGCCTTTTCTAAGTGTCACGCCCCGCATCCCAACAGGACGGATTGGCACCCGTAGCCGATAAGGCCCGAGAGAACCAACCTTTGCTTCTATTCGTTCATATGCATGTCATAGGAAACACCACTATCACGTAAGAACATAAAGGGCTAATAACAGAATTTATGGACCGTGTTATATATATATATATACACATATGTGAAACTTGTCTGTTGAGGTCATCAAGTCAAAACTTCATGTATCATCTTACATTCATACACCCACATACGTCTACAAAAGCCTCTAACAGATACATTTACCAAAACAAACTAAAAGTCGGGACAAGTCCCCGCTTTATACAACAAGTACAATACCAAAACATATGTACAACTGTGACTCGGAGAAGCCCTGAACTAACTGGAGCTCACCAATGATCCGCACACAACTGGCAACCTACTGTGGAGGCCTACTAGTACCTGCGCCTGCAGCAAGTAAGGTAAGTCCCACAAGGAAAGTCAGTATGAAGAATGTACTGAGTATGTAAGGCTCAAATAAACTGTATGAATCATAAATACGTCAATGAACTCAATTACAAATGAATAACCAATATGGATAAGCCATCATTATGTGTTTTGGGAACCATGTATATTGCTTTCATTACTTTCATTGCTTCTTTGCTTCTATGATTATTCATCTTTGCCTGTGACCTGTGATACCCGGGCCCCGACTGAACAGTGGGTTTTAACATAACGTAACGTTATGTGGGGATTGGCTCGAGCTAGGCTTATGCCTCTAGAGCTACCACCCATAAATCAATACATTGGGATCGGCTAGAGCTAGGTTATTACCTCTAGAGCTGCCACCTATAAACTCATATCTCAGGTTCGGCTCGAGCTAGGTTATTATCTCTAGAGCTACCATCTGTCAGTATCGGTCCGAGCTAGGCTTATGCCTCTAGGACAGCCCCCCTGATCCAATAATCTCGGGATCGGGTTGAGCTAGGCATTTTGCCCCCAAAGCTACCACCCATACTCAATCATTAACCACATATATGCATTACTTTGAGATTGATACAATGATAGTCATAACTTTATTTGAAGCTTTGGATCAATAATCAATGAGTGAGATACATGTGAATAAACTTTATTGGAAACATAGCCTTATTGGAAACATAACACTATTGGAACCATTGGACACCAATCAATGAACAAGATACATGAGTATAACCACTATTGGAACTTTGGACCACAACCTTATTGGGTTTTTGGAACATTATCAATGAATATGAGACATGTGATTCACAATTGATCAATGAGTAAAAAACATGTGATATTGACAATTGGTAACCGGATATAAGATACCTTAGCACATTTCGGGATAGGACAAGTGCGATGTCAATGTGAATACTATGTGCCGCAGAAAGATACGGACAAGGTAACCTTACATACCTTGTATTCTCAATATGAATATACAATCTTAAATGTGTATACAATCATCCCGATCCTTCCTTATGTTTCACTCTACAACACAAATACATAACGGAGTTTACATTAACCACCAACTACCTTACAAATGCATATGACGAGAATAAGTTACATGTTTGTCTTAAAAATGTCATTTCCCCCCTTTACAATACCATTCACGGCATTGTCATTCAAACAATACCCCAGTCATGCCATACATTGACCACAACATCATATACCAATAGCATTTCACAACAAAGTTTCTCCTTTACACTTTCTCATGAACACCTTATCACAATTAATCCATCAAGTCACCTTAATACACCTCATATCACATATCGGCCAAAATCCCATAATTTACACTTATAGAAAAATAACAAGTTTAAGAACATAATCACACCATACATGTTCATATTTCATCCATACCATGCTCTTTCATCAAAACCACAAGTCATATTTTAAGTTTAAGTTCCATGGATAACACATCTTTTAGCCAAAAAGCAAGAATGCATTATGTACACTTTTTGACATACCCATCATGATCTACATACTCTCCCAAGCCTATAATATACTAATCCATAAGAATAATCACTTACCCAATCTTGAGAAATGATGATCTTTCTCCAAAAGATGGCTTAGGGTTTGAGAGATATGTTTGAGAAAATATCTAAAAGGTATGAGAGTTCCAAATGAATAAAATCTGATTTTTAGGTATTTATATAGTCCTTGGGGTCATCCTTAGCCACTCTTGGCATTTAATGCTATGTTTGGCTTGGTCAAATGGAAGAATGGGCCATTTTACCCATTCTTGGCCCATGTTTTCTTCCTCATTTTGGGCTTTTATTGAGCCCAAATCATTTAACCCAATAAAATAAATAATGTCTCATGTTTAAATCATTTTATACGTGTTACAACAATATTCCCACTCACGCTATTTATATTCATAGCCTCAATTTCAAAAATAAGTGATTCTAGCCACATATGGTTTATTTTGACCGAAAGGGTAAAATCGTCATTTGGATGCCAAATTCGTCCACAAATAATCTTATCAAATGGAATTCCAATTACTTCAATTATTCCATGTATAGGCTCGTGGTTGTATAAGGAATGTGGCAAAAAGCGGCCCGGTACGTCCCTGGGCACCCTTGGGACTTAGAAAAATTTCCAACTTTTGAAAGGTGCGTACAAGCAGCCTGGCACGCCCTTGGGCGAGCCACCTTGCTACCTGTGCCAAAAAATTTGGGCAATAAGCTGCCTAGCACGCCCTCTGGCGCGCCTGGCCCTTATTTTTTAAAAAAAAATTTGTTTTCGACTTTTCTTTGCGGGTTCGGTTGGATACTTCAAGTTCTATTCTTTAACTTACTTCTTACCTTTAATATACTTTGTTTGGAGGTCCTCCAAGCCTCATTTTTAACCCCACAAATGTTCCACGAAGTCATAAAATACTTCCTACGAAAGTCTAATCACATGTACGAGGGCCAATATCAACTATCTCATCAATAACATTACAAAATACATACTTGTGGCTCTCGACACCTAAGTAAACATTGTTCAACGTCGTCAAGTAGGTTCGGGAAGGTACGGGGTGTTACATTTCCCCCCCCCCCCTTAGAAACATTCATCCTCGAATGTTAACAATATTGCTTCAATTACAACAAATGCATCTCTATATTAGCATACATATACATAAACACTTAAGACTCATGGATACTTGCTTGTTATTGGTCCACTTCCGCATTTTGAATGTCTTCGTCCATTTTAAATAGATAGGGATACTTGGATTTCATCATTTCTTCAGTTTCCCATGTGATCTCCTCCACTTGTTAATTTCTCCAAAGGACTTTTACGGAAGCTATGTCTTTATTCCTCAACCTCTTTACTTGTCAATCTAGAATAGCAATGGGTACCTCTTCATAAGTAAGATCCTCTTTAACTTGGACATCTTCAACAGGAACTATACGAGATGGATCTCCTATGTATTTTCGAAGCATCAAAACATGAAACACGGGGTGGACTGAGGAGAGTTCTTGGGGTAGTGCCAACTCATATGCAACTTGCCCAAATCTTCTAATAATTTCATATGGGCCTATATAACGTGGACTCAATTTTCCTTTTTTTCTGAACCGCATTACCCCTTTCATCGGTGACACCTTTAAAAATACCCAATCACCTATGGCGAATTCAAGCCCTCTTCTTCTAACATCAGCATATGACTTGTGGCGACTTTGGGCCGTCTGTAACCGTTGTTGGATCACTTTAACTTTCTCCATAGCCTGATGAACAATATCCGGCCCAAGTAAAGCAGTTTCACCTGCTTCAAACCCTCCAATTGGTGATCTACATTTCCTTCCGTACAAAGCTTCATAAGGTGCCCTTTTAATACTTGAATGATAGTTATTGTTGTAAGCAAATTCAATAAGAGGCAAATGGTCATCCCAACTGCTTTGAAAATCTAACGTGCAGGCTCGTAGCATATCTTCAAGTGTTTGAATAGTACATTCTGCTTGTCCATCAGTTTGAGGATGGAAAGCCATACTCAGATTCACCTGTGTACCCAAACTCTGCTGAAAAGATCTCCAAAAATGCGCAGTAAACTGAGCTCCCCTGTCTGATATAATGGAGATCGGAATCCCATGTAACCGCACTATTTCTTTAACATATAATCTTGCATAATCCTCAGCTGTATAGGTGGTCTTGACTGGTAGGAAATGCGCTGACTTGGTAAGCCTGTCCACTATAACCCATATAGAATCAAATTTTCGTAATGTATGAGGCAAACCTATAATGAAGTCCATATTAATCATATCCCATTTCCAGACTGGAAGGTTGATACATTGCATGTAACCTCCTGGTTTCTGATGCTCTACTTTCACTTGTTGACAATTCGGGCATTGATCGACGAATTCTGCAATGTTCTTCTTCATATTTCCCTACCAATACACTTCTTTTAAATCATGGTACATTTTAGTAGCACTCGGATGAATAGAATAGCGCGAATGATTCTCCTCTATCATAATTCGTTTCCTCAGCTCATCTATATCTGGTACACATAATCTTCCTTGACATTGAAGTACCCCTTCTTGTGTAAGATCGAAGGCCACATTCAGACCTTGTTGTACATTCTCTTTCAACTGCAATAACATAGAGTCCGCAAACTGCTTCTCTTTTACTTCAGCTATTAAGGAGGATTCCGCTGCATTTTGCACAGTAACCCCTTCATCGGCGAACTCCCAAACTAGCTAGTTAATGTAGATCTTTGATTATCTCTTGCTTTTCAGTCAACTGGCCACTCGTGCTTTCTACTTCCTTGCGGCTCAATGCATCAGCTACCACATTTGCTTTGCCTGGATGATAGAGAATATCAATATCGTAGTCTTTCAAGAGCTCTAACCACCTTCTTTGCCTCAAATTGAGTTCCTTCTTCTTAAAGATATATTGCAAACTTTTGTGATCAGTATAGATATCAACATATACTCCGTATAAATAATGACGCCATATCTTTAAAGGAAAAACCACCGCTTCTAATTCAAGATTATGTGTGGGATAATTTTTCTCATGTGGCCACAATTGTCGTGAGGCATATGCTATGACATCACCGTGTTGCATCAATACACATCCGAGGCCAACCCCGGAAGCATCACAATACACTGCATAACCTTCGGTGCCTTCAGGAAGTACTAAAATTGGTGTGGAGGTTAATTTATCTTTCAACTTTTGGAAGCTTTTCTCACACGCATCATTCCACTGAAATTTAACTGCCTTATGTGTAAGCTTTGTTAACGGTGCAGCAATGGAGGAAAAATCTTCCACAAATCTTCTGTAATAACCTGCCAGCCCAAGAAAACTATGAATCTCTGTGGGTGTCGTAGGTCTTGGACAATTTTTCACTGCTTCAATCTTCTGTGTATCAACCTGTATCCCTTCATCAGACACAATGTGACCCAAGAATGCGACTGATTTTAACCAAAACTCACATTTGGAGAACTTTGCATACAACTTACGCTCACGGAGAATCTGTAACACCTGCCATAAGTGATTAGCATGGTCCTCTGGTGATCTTGAATAAACCAGAATGTCATCTATAAATACCATTACTAACACGTCTAGAAATGGCTTAAACACTCTATTCATCAAATCCATGAACACAGCTGGTGCATTTGTTAGTTCAAATGACATAACTAAAAATTCATAATGGCCATACCGTGTTCGGAAAGCTGTCTTGGGTACATCTTCTTCTCTAACTCAGACTTGGTGGTAACCCGACCTCAAGTCAATCTTTGAAAAACACTTGGCACCCTGTAACTGATCAAACAAATCATCAATTCGAGGGAGGGGATATTTGTTCTTGATCGTTACCTTATTCAATTGCCGATAGTCGATGCACATTCTCAACCTGCCATCTTTCTTCCGTACAAATAATACTGGTGCACCCCATGGGGACATACTAGGCCTGATGAAGCCCTTGTCCATCAAATCATTCAACTGCTCCTTCAATTCACGCAGTTCTGCTGAAGCCATTCTATATGGAGGAATAAAGATAGGCTGAGTGCCTGGGATCACATCAATGCCAAACTCTACTTCCCGTTCTGGGGGTAAGCCTGGAAGATCCTCTGGAAATTTATCAAGAAATTCGTTGACCACTGGAACCGACTGCGGAGTTAGTGGTTCCATATCATTATCTTTCACTCGTACTAAATGACATATGTACCCCTTGGCAATCATTTTCCTTGCTTTCAAATAGGAAATAAATTTTCCTCTAAGTTCTCCCACATTACCCTGCCATTCAAGAACATTTTCTTGCGGAAAACAAAAATGCACCTTCCTGGCCCGGCAATCTACCGTGGCATAACAAGAGGCCAACCAATCCATCCCCATTATCATATCAAAATCCACCATGTCTAATTCAATGAGGTTGGTCAGTGTATCATGACCACACACAGTTACCACACAATTACAATATACTCTTTTTGCAATAATATATTCACCAACCGGTGTAGACACTTCAATTGACTTAATTAATGATTCTGGTGCTTTTGCGAATTTCGCAACAACCAATGGAGTAACATAGGAAAATGTAGAACCCGGGTCAATCAATGCATATACATTATATGAAAATATGGATAATGTACCTGTGACGACATCAGGAGAAGCCTCTGAATTCTATCGGTCCACTAAAGCATAAGTGCGATTTTGGACCCCACTAGTACTGGCTGCTCCTCTGGCACCTCTACCACGACCAACAGACTGCACACCTCGGCCTAAAATAGGAACCAATGATGATGATGCAATAGCCGATCCTGCCGGTAGTGCTATACCACCCATGCTCCTCTGGGGACACTCTTTCATCATGTGCCCCATCATACCGCACCAAAAGCAAGCATTTGTCCCCAGTCGGCATGTACCTGTATGAATACGCCCGCAGTGCTGACACTGCTGATGAGGAAAACCTGCTGCCTGTGATCCGTGAACTCCACTACTCTGCCCATATGGACCACCTCCAAAACCCTTGGAACTGAGAGTGAGCACCTGCTGTAGAATAAGACAACGATGGTCTAGGTGGTCTAGGAAACATATGAGGCCTAGATCCTCCTTGGGACATCGCAGATGGTCCCATAGGTCTAGCCGTTTTGGACTGTCCTCTGTCAAATTCATGTACCCTTCTTCTCTGTCTTTAATCTTCCATTTTCTGGGCGAAGTCTTGTATTCTAGCTATGTCCATATCCTTATTCAAGGCAGCAATGGTGCAAACCCTTACCAAATATGGCTCTAATCTGTCCATATATCGATGGACTTTGTCTGTCATCGTAGCTACCACATGTGGAGCATATCGAGACAAGGAATTAAATTGCAAACTGTATTCTCTAACACTCAGATTCCTTTGACGGAGATTTAAAAACTGATCTGCACATGCCTCCCGAATCTCATAGGGAAGATAGTGATCAAGAAATGCTGCTTTAAATTCTTCCCAATTTGATGGCATTGCACCGATACCACGAGACTTCTTCTAATCTTCGTACCACAATATTGCCTCTCCTTTCAACCTATACGCAGCAAGTTCGACTGTTTCAACCCCAGTCACGTGCATAACTTCCATAGCCCTCTGAATTTGATCCACGAAGTCCTGTGGATCTGCTTTCGGATCTAACCCAGTGAATATAGGAGGGTCCAGTTTCAGAAAATCCTGTGTTCTGCGACTCACCACTCTAGCCGCATCATCCTTATTTGTCGTCAGACCAGCTCATCCTTGACTTTGTGTTGCTACTAAATACGGCAACATATGTACTGCATTCCTTAGATCCTGATCTGTGGCGTTCATTGGTGGTTCTGCGGGTACTTCTCTACCGATTGGCTCTTCTGGAGCTGGAAAAGTAGAAGAAGACCGCGACAAAATTTCAGCATTTGCTCCACCTTGACTAGCTTGGTCAGGTGGTAATCTACTCATTCCTTCTCCAGCAGGCATATCTACCTGCTTACCTTTACCTCTACCTCTTCTTGTGATCGACATTGTTACTATATCAAAGAAAGAAAATTACCATAGTCAGATACAATTCGACTTACAACACTGGCTCTATTGCACGATCTAGAAGTGAAGAAAAGAAATAACATCCTAAATGTCCCGTAGCCTCCTACTTATAAATGTGGTGCACAACACATCGATAAGTAAGACTATACTTAGACACGGCTTTGTAGAGACCCTTAGAACGACCTGCTCTGATACAATTTTTGTCACGCCCCGCATCCCAACAGGACGGATTGGCACCCGTAGCCGATAAGGCCTGAGAGAACCAACCTTTGCTTCTATTCGTTCATATGCATGTCATAGGAAACACCACTATCACGTGAGAACATAAAGGGCTAATAACGGAATTTATGGAACATGTGTTATATATATATACATATGTGAAACTTGGTCGTTGAGTCCATCAAGTCAAAATGTCATGTATCATCTTACATTCATACACCCACATAAGTCTAGAAAAGCCTCTAACAGATGCATTTACTAAAACGAACTAAAAGTCGGGACAAGTCCCCGCTTTATACAACAAGTACAATACCAAAACATATGTACAACTGTGACTCGGAGAAGCCCTGAACTAACTGGAGCTCACCAATGATCCGCACACAACTGGCAACCTACTGTGGAAGCCTACTAGTACCTGCGCCTGCAGCAAGTAAGGTAAGTCCCACAAGGAAAGTCAGTATGAAGAATGTACTGAGTATGTAAGGCTCAAATAAATTGTATGAATCATAAATACTTCAAGGAACTCAATTACAAATGAATAACCAATATGGATAAGCCATCATTATGTGTTTTGGGAACCATGTATATTGCTTTCATTACTTTCATTGCTTCTTTGCTTCTATGATTATTCATCTTTGCCTGGGACCTGTGATACCCGGGCCCCGACTGAACAGTGGGTTTTAACATAACGTAACATTATGTGGGGATCGGCTCAAGCTAGGCTTATGCCTCTAGAGCTACCACCCATAAATCAATACATTGGGATCGGCTCGAGCTAGGTTATTACCTCTAAAGCTGCCACCCATAAACTCATATCTCAGGTTCGGCTCGAGCTAGGTTATTACCTCTAGAGTTACCACCTGTTAGAATCGGTCCGAGCTAGGCTTATGCCTCTAGGACTGCCCCCCTGATCCTATAATCTCGAGATCGGCTTGAGCTAGGCATTTTTCCCCCAAAGCTACCACCCATACTCAATCATTAACCACATATATGCATTACTTTGAGATTGATACAATGATAGTCATAACTTTAATTGAAGTTTTGGATCAATAATCAATGAGTGAGAGACATGTGAATAAACATTATTGGAAACATAGCCTTATTGGAAACATAACACTATTGGAACCATTGGACACTAATCAATGAACAAGATACATGAGTATAACCACAATTGGAACTTTGGACCACAACCTTATTGGGATTTTGGAACACTATCAATGAATATGAGACATGTGATTCACAATTGATCAATGAGTAGGAAACATGTGATATTGACAATTGGTAACTGGATATAAGATACCTTAGCACATTTCGAGATAGGACAAGTGCGATGTCAATGTGAATACTATGTACCGCAGAAAGATACGAACAAGGTAACCTTACATACCTTGTATTCTCAATATGAATATACAATCTTAAATGTGTATACAATCATCCCGATCCTTCCTTATGTTTCACTCTACAACACAAATACATAACGGAGTTTACATTAACCACCAACTACCTTACAAATGCATATGACGACAATAAGTTACATGTTTGCCTTAAAAATTTCATTTCCCCCCTTTACAATACCATTCACGGCATTGTCATTCAAACAATACCCCAGTCATGCCATACAATTACCACAACATCATATACCAATAGCATTTCACAACAAAGTTTCTCCTTTACACTTTCTCATGAACACCATATCACAATTAATCCATCAAGTCACCTTAATACACCTCATATTACATATCGGCCAAAATCCCATAATTTACACTTATAGAAAAATAACAAGTTTAAGAACATAATCACACCATACATGTTCATATTTCATTCATACCATGCTCTTTCATCAAAACCACAAGTCATAGTTTAAGTTTAAGTTCCATGGATAACACATCTTTTAGCCAAAAAGCAAGAATGCATTATGTACACTTTTTGACATACCCATAATGATCTACATACTCTCCCAAGCCTATAATATACTAATCCATAAGAATAATCACTTACCCAATCTTGAGAAATAATGATCTTTCTCCAAAAGATGGCTTAGGGTTCTTAGGGTTTGAGAGATATGTTTGAGAAAATATCTAAAAGGCATGAGAGTTCCAAATGAATAAAATCTGATTTTTGGTTATTTATATAGTCCTTGGGGTCATCCTTAGCCACTCTTGGCATTTAATGCTATGTTTGGCTTGGTCAAATGGAAGAATGGGTCATTTCCATGTTTTCTTCCTCATTTTGGGCTTTTATTGAGCCCAAATCACTTAACCCAATAAAATCAATAATGTATCATGTTTAAATCATTTCATAAGTGTTACAACAATATTCCCACTCACGCTATTTATATCCGTAGCCTCAATTCCAAAAACAAGTGATTCTAGCCACGTATGGCTTATTTTGACCGAAAGGGTAAAACCGTCATTTGGATGCCAAATTCGTGCACGAATAATCTTATCAAATGGAATGACAATTACTTCAATTATTCCATGTATAGGCTCGTGGTTGTATAAGGAATGTGGCAAAAAGCGGCCCGATACGTCCCCGGGCACCCTTGGGACTTAGAAAAATTTCCAACTTTTGAAAGGTGCGCACAAGCAGCCTGAGGGCGCAACACCTTGCTTCCTGTGCCCAAAAAATTTGGGCAATAAGCGGCCTGGCCCTTATTTTTTAAAAAAAAATTTGTTTTCGACTTTTCTTTGCGGGTTCGATTAGATACTTCAAGTTCTATTCTTTAACTTACTTCTTACCTTTAATATCCTTTGTTTGGAGGTCCTTCAAGCCTCGTTTTTAACCCCAAAAATATTCCAATAAGTCATAAAACACTTCCTACGAAATTCTAATCATATGTACGAGGGCCAATATCAACTATCTCATCAATAACATTACAAAATCCATACTTGTGGCTCTCGACACCTAAGTAAACATTGTTCAAAGTCGTCAAGTAGGGTCGGGAAGGTACAGGGTGTTACACTAAGATTACTAATCCTTTATGGAATCTATTGGAGAAAGAGGTGAAGTTTGTGTTTGATGATGCATGTTTAAAAGCCTTTGAGTGCCTGAAAGAGAAACTGATTTTAACCCCAATCATTGTGTCTCTATATTTTACCTTGCCATTTGAGGTTATGTATAATGCTAGTGGCATGGCACTAGGTGCAATCCTAGGCCAAAGGCTAGAGAAGATCTTGCATCCCATCTATTATGCTAGCAAAGCACTTAATCTAGCTCAGAAGAATTACACTATAATGGAACAAGAGTTGCTCACTGTTGTGTTTGCATTCGAGAAATTTTGATCTTATTTGCTTGGAATGAAAGTGATTATGCATACTGACCATGAAGCTCTTAGATACCTCCTGGAAAAGAAAGATGCAAAGTCAAGGTTGATTAGATGGGTACTTAAATTGTAGGAATTCGACTTTGAAGTCAAGGATCGAAAAGGGGCTGAGAATCAAGTGGCCGACCATTTATCACACCTTGAGGAAGAGGCCATGCTAAAACTAAGGGATGAGCTTGAGATTGATGATACTTTTCTAGAAGAGCAAGTGTTGGCAACATCACAAGAATTAATCCCCTGGTTTGTAGATATTGCCAACTATTTGGCTAGTGATCTAGTTCTAAAAGATATGTCATTTCAACAGCAAAAGAAGTTCATAAATGAGGTGAGGAATTTCTTTTGGGATGAGCCATACTATTTTTAGGTTTGTGAAAATAGTGTGATTCGGAGATGTATTCCTGAGGTTGAGATGATGAGCATATTAGAGGCATGTCACTCGTCACCAGTTGGGGGTTCCACCATGGAGGTGCGTAGACTACGCATAAGATCTTGCAATGTGGACATTATTGGCCCACCATTCACAAGGATACTCATGATTATGCACGGGCTTGTGACCAATGTTAAAGGCTAGGAAACATCTCGCAAAGACATGAACTTCCAATGACTACTATCCTTGAGCTTGAGTTGTTTGATGTTTGGGGTATTGACTTTATGGGCTAGGGCCCCTTTGTGAGCTCACATGGCATGAAGTATATATTGGTGACTATCGACTATGTTTCAAAGTGGGTGGAGGCAGTGGTACTTACAAACAACAAAGGTAAAAATGTCACAGCTTTCTTGAAAAAGAACATATTCTCCAGATTCGAGACACCTAGGGTTATCATTAGCGGTGGAGGATCCTATTTTTTCAATAGTCTATTTAAGACTCTACTTGAGAAATATGGTGTGAAACATAAGGTGGCGACACCTTACCATCCTCAAACAAGCGGGCAAGTTGAGGTCTCCAACTGGGAGATCAAGTCTATTTTGGCGAAGACTGTGAATGTCAATAGGACAGATTGGGTGAGGAAGTTAGATGATGAACTATAGGTATATCGAACAACATTCAAAACCCCTATTAGCACATCTATGTATCATCTTGTACATGGAAAAGCATGCCACTTTCCTGTTGAACCTGAGCATAAGGCATTGTGGGTATTGAAAAGGCTGAATGTGGAACAGAGTGTTGCAGTAAAGATGAGACTTGAACAAATAAATAAGATAGATGAATTTCATCTCCGCACTTAAACGAGCTCAGCCTTATATAAGGAGAAGATGAAGTTGTATCATGATCGCAAGATTGATAGGAGAGAATTCACTGCAAGCAATAGGGGACTATTGTTTGATTCAAGGCTGAAGTTATTTCCCGGGTAGTTAAGGTCGAAATGGAACGGCCCATATAGAGTTGTTACGGTTTTCCCCTATGGCACAATTGCTTGAGTACAGGGATGGGCTGAAATTTAAGGTCAATGGCCAAAGGGTGAAACACTACATGGGTGAAAGTAAGAACTCGAGGTTGATTTGTGAAGTGGATTTAAATGAGGCTTGAGAGATCAAACCCACTCGAGTCATGCCGCGATATTAAATCAGGCGCTTCATGGGAGGCAACCCATGGTCCTGATGGTGAAGTCTGAGTAACCAACATAGCCTCGTTGAACCATGACGTTAAATCAAATACTTCTTGGCAGGCAACCTATTGTTTTGTACTTTTTACTTTTATAGGGTAATATGTGTGTTATTTGTGCAGGGATGATACTAAAAAAGTGCAGAACTGAACTCAACTTTGAACCCATGAGAGGATTATCGTGGGAAGATCCCATGACCATGGGTTCAATTATCTGAGCACATTTGATCAAAGTCTTATGGGATGAAAATTTGGAAGTTATCTGTCACGCCCCAAATCCCATTGAGGCGGATTGGCACCCGTAGCCGATAAGGCCCGAGAAAACCAAGCTTTACCTATTCCCTTTCATACTCATGCCATAAGAATTACCTCTATCGTGCAAGAACATAAAAAACTAATTATGAAGATCATGGAACATGTAATGTATGTACATAAGTGAAACTTGGTCGTCCGGGCCATCAAGTCAAAATTACCATATATCTTTTACATCCATACACCCACATACGTCTACAAAAGCCTCTAATAGACGTATTTACAAACCAACTGACAGTCGGGACAAGTCCCCACCTTATACATCATGTACAACACCAAAACATATGTACAACTATGACTCGGAGAATCCCCGAACTAACTAGAGCTCACCAATGATCCACAACAACTGGTAACCTACTGTGGAGGCCTACTAGTACCTGCGCCTGCAGCAAGTAAGGTAAGTCCCACAAGGGATGTCAGTATGAAGAATGTACTGAGTATGTAAGGCTCAAATAAAACTGTATGATATGTAAATATATCAATGAACTCAAATACAAATGCATAACCAACATGGATAAGTCATCATTCTGTGTTTTGGGAATCATGTATATTGCTTTCATTACTTTATTTGCTTCTTTGCTTCTATGATTAGTCATCTTTGCCTGTGACCTGTGATACCCGGGCCCCGACTGACCAGTGGGTTTTAACATAACGTAACGTTATGTTGGGATCGTCTCGAGCTAGGCTTATGCCTCTAGAGCTACCACCCATGAATTGATATATCGGGATCGGCTCGAGCTAGGTTATTACCTCTAGAGCTGCCTCCCATACCAACATATCAGGTTCGGCTAGAGCTAGGTAATTACCTCTAGAGCTACCCCCTGTTAGGATCGGTCCGAGCTAGGCTTATGCCTCTAGGACTGCCCCCTGATCCAACAATCTCGGGATTGGCTTGATCTAGGCATTTCTCCCCCAAAGCTACCACCTGTGCTCAATCATTAACCACATATATACATTACTTCATTCTTTACTTTTGAGATTGATACAATGATAGTCATAACTTTATTTGAAGCTTTGGATCAATAATCAATGAGTAAGGTACATGTGAATAAATATTATTGGAAACATAACATTATTGGAAACATAAGATTATTGGAAACATAACACTATTGGAACCATTGGACAATAATCAATGAATAAGATACATGAGTATAACCACCATTGGAGCCTTGGAACACAACCTTATTGGACTTTTGGAACATTATCAATGAATATGAGACATGTGACTCACAATTGATCAATGAGTAGGAAACATGTGATATTGACAATTGGTAATCGGATATAGGATACCTTAACACATTTTGGGATGGGACAAGTGTAATGTCATTGTGAATACTATTTGTTGCAGAAAGATACAGACAGAGTAACCTTACATACCTTTACTTCCAAGTATGAGTATTCTCAATCCTATACATGAATACGACACTTTAAAGTCATTAAAACAAAATCACAAGTTGGTAATTACATCCAAAAAGTGTATAGGGGCCTTCGGGGATCAAGACTATGCGAAAACATACAAAACCAAACCTGGGGCTGACCTACGAAGCCACATGCACCCGCAAGTGGCTGAGTTACTCCCGTAGGTGGCTTGTGGAAGATGCCAGAGGCACCTGCGTTGGCATCTGCGCCTGCAGGTGCCCTCGTCTGCGGGGGCGGATGCCCGTTTTGGTCCGAAATGGTCTCTTTTGGGTATTTTAATGCAATGAATGGTCCATGATCATAAACAAACTTATTTTGAAATATTTTTGATCATATTTAATGCCAACAATCAGCCATGGTCTCACAACACACATAAACAACACCCAAAACTACACTTCTTGGTCAATACGTCACCAAATCCATAACCAATTTCACAATAATAATTCCAAACATTATACACAAGGATAAAATAGGGTAAGACTGTAATAACATCTCACATGTCAATATTTAATCCATCAAGTTCACTTCCTTCATTACCATAAGTCCATGTTCAAGTTCATAAGACAAAACCATTCTCCGATTGCAAAAATAGACAGTTTTACACATAGCACCCTGTCCAACACTTTGCCAACACAACCAACATGATTTATACACCATATTAAACATATTATATACTGAACCATGAGAATAAATACTTACCAAAGAGTGATCTTGTCCCAAAAGAGATGAGAGCTTAGGGTTTGTATATTGAGAGAAAAATGTGGAAAATGTTAGTAAAGGGCATGTGTGTTTTTATGAAATAAAAATCTGATTTCTTGGCTTATATAGTCCCTTTATAATGATCCTCATCCACACACTTGGTGTGTTTACTTGGTCAATGGAAGAGTTAGGCAAGAATGGGTCAAATTCCCACTTTGGGCCATGTCTTTCTATGGTTTTTGGGCTTCATTTAGGGCTCAATTGTACAAGACTTATTAATGCCCACAATTTAATACATAATTCATCAAATCTCTCATGTTTCCATATTTCCATCAATGTTACAGTAGTCAGCTAGACTCAGAAACGTATGGGGTGTTACATTATCCTACGATGGGTCATCATAATTGTAGATAGATGTCACGATCATGGTGCCCATCGTCTGATCAAACTCCTGTATAATCAGGAAATCAAACCTATAATTTTAAGGAACGATCGTGGTTACATATCATGATCTTCCTTAAGCTTCATAGGTTCCTAAGTAAGTTTTCTTCAATCCTCTTGGTACGAAAAGAACTCACGATCATGGTTTACATCCCATGATCGTAGGTGTGAGTCGTCGGATAGGTCCAGATATTTTAATTAAATATTAAACCCAACCCAACCTGACTCAAACTTAAACCCTAAACCCTATACCTAAGACCCAATTTCACTCCTAACTCATTCATACTCAATTTCCCTCGAAGTCAAACACTCAAGTAAGTAAAAGAGAAAAAAATCCTACCTCTAATTTATGCAAAATATGGGTACCCCTCCCTGATTTGAACTCATCATCTGCAAAACTCAAGATTAGACTAAGTAAGTAAAGTCCTAAATATTTTTATTTATTATCAAATGAATGCAAATGAGGTTCACATTTGGGGTAACCTGATATTGTGATGCCTAAAATACATCTGGGTTTGAGTATTTTGATGAGTACAAACAACAGGAAAGTCTTGAGTACCTAAATTTTGTAAAATTTGTGGTCAATGAAGGTCAAAATAGGGTAAAGGTCTTGTCTGATTTTTGTTAAATGTCAGTGCACTCAACGACACAACCCACGATCGTGGTGATAACATACAGTCATGGTTAGATCATTTTGGGGACCAGTGTTTATAAGGTAGGAGCTCATCATATGAGCACATCCCACGATCGTCCTATCTAGGTATGATTGTGGTATGTAATCATCTGATGTGACATACTCCCAGTACTTTAGGAGTGTGCTTACAATCAAAATATTCAATCGTACTTTCATTACACAATCGTAGGAACCAGTCGTCTGATGTAGTGTTTCCTCAGTACTTTTGGGAAACCCTTCCTACTATCAAAAGGTATGACAATACCTTCAAGGCACGATCATAGGAAGGGTCATCTGAGTCGATTCTTGCACCTGTACACTATTTTCAAATTGGTTCTAATTTATTTTCCCTCTACAGGTACAATGGTCTCTAAATCAAAAAAGACACAAGAGAAGACTCTTCGAGAACAAATTGCTAAGGAAAGTGCCCTACCTAGTTCCTCCAAGAGTGAGTCCGATAGCTCCAGTGGGACTGGGCTAGAGTAATCTACTAGCCCTTCGGCTGAACAACACTCGCCTCGGACCCAAAAGGCAAGGCCCAAGGAACTTAAGAAGGAGAAGGACAAGGCCACCACATCTATGGCCTTAGTAGAAGCTACTACCCCCATAAACCTTCCCCAGTTTGATAAGGGAAAGAACCAGGGGGTTGATAAAGAGATAATCTCCTCGGTGAGTGAGGAGAAATCCATCCCTGAATCCTCTGAGGGAGCAGTTACAGCTCTAATTCAGAGAGGTCCAGATCCGAGAAGATGAAGTGTGCAAAACTCCAGAGCTTACTATTTATATGGGGTGTCCTTAAAAGAAAATGGAAATCAGAATAGAAGAATCCAAGAGGATCCCCCATCTATTGCTTGAGTCACTACAGAAGGTCCCGAATATAGTTTGGGTATTTGACAAGTACAGTTTGTGCTGGATGACTAGGCCCCTCCGAATCTACGGGCCAAAGCTTGTGAGGGAGTTTTATGCAAATTATGTCGCCACTCTAAAATGTGACTCCCTCCAAAAGAGACAAGGACATAAAGAAGCATACCCGATTGGATACCGTAATGGTTTAGGGTAAGGAAGTGGATATCTCCGTCAAGGCAATCTCTACTGTCCTATTCAGAGAAGAATTTATACCGATCGAGGAGACTCAGAAATATGATTTTTGGATGACTGATTTGAAAAAGGTGAAAAAAAATTCCATAGACGACAAATTCATACACTACAAGTGGTTGGCGGACCATATTGCAGAAGCAGGAGAAAATGCCCCATGGATTAACAGGATAACTATTTACAAAAATATACTCAAGTTCACCACCAAGGCTTAGAGGTCCATTCTAAGGCAACGCATCGTACCCACAGCAAATTATAACACATTGGGTGCCACCAATGCGGACCTTATAGAAGCTTTCTGAGCATAGCTAGATTTCAACATTTCGTAAATTATTACGAAAGAGATTTGGGATAGGGTCTTAGAGTTCAGCACAACCTTGCTTTTCCCGAGCTTTATCACTCAGTTGTTGTAAAACTTTGGGGTGCCATCTATTTTGGCAGTCGACAAATTTATTTAACCAACGAAGACTGTGGATTAGTGATATTCAAAGATTTTAGAAACTCGGCGGCTCCCACCCGGGGTCCTTTTCTAGAAGCACCACCAGAGGTTATGGGAGGTAAACCTGCAAGTGAGATTCCGACATCTGAAGTCGGTGCTACTTCCTCCTCTTCTCAGCTGGCTATAGCACCATTGGGTGTGTATACTCATACTCTAACCGATTATACACTAATACCGATTGCTCAACTGTAGCAGAATTTGAAGATACATATGCTACATGGTGCACAAATTAGGAATTTAGAGGTAGGGGTCAAACCTACGTTACTGATGAGATTAAAGCTACGGTGCAGGCAATTCAAACCTTCTTTGATCGATTTAAGAGTCGAATAACCGTTAAGATTATGGAGATCCAGGCTCCGGATATGACTACTGATTTGGCTGCATTAAAGAAAGTGATCAGAAAATTGACTGAGAGGATCATCTTGATAGCACCTCCTCTACCACCGGCTATGCCATCATTGGCAGAGTTAGCTATTGACATGGACTCTTTAGCCCTTAATTTATATAGTCAAGTCTCGATAGCTGAGAGGGAAGATTTGGAGATTGAGGAGAAGAGTGAGGATTTGTAGCCCCATCAAAAGAGGTCATGTGAAGAAAGAGGTGAGAAGAAGGAAAAAAAGAGTGGAAATAAAAAAAGAAGAGATCGAAGGATGATGCGTAGACCTCCGAGGCAAAGATTCTGGAGGAAGTTGAGATATACCACCAGCAGTTATGGTGGAGGAGCAGAGTTTGGGGGTTACACAGACTGCACCTACAGTTGAGACACTGAGTGCACCGGTCACCACAGGTGCCCACATAACTGAGAGTGCCCCGGCAACACCCGAGACCACAGGAGGAGTGGAGGATGGAGGGGTCCCACCTCGAACCTCTACAGACACGAGTACGATGGACGTGTAGTGCACCTCATATATGTCCCTTATCCCAGTTTTTACTTTCCACAATTTCGTGCAATGGGGACATTGCATGATTTCTAAGTTGGGGGGTGTACCATAGTCGAGGGTTTTTGTTATCGTGTTTCATTTCCCTCGGCTATGCTATCTTAGTTAGAACAGGTATGTTTAGGTGTTTATTTATGTTTTTGTGTTTTTTTATATTATTTTATGTCTTGTGTTTAACTTCGATTAAACCGAGATAACTTGGTGCAGTCAGAATAAAAAAAACATGTAAATTTGATTTTGAAATAATACCCCTCCGAAATTGCTGAGTTTGTGTTGTGTTGTGTGCTTACTTAAGCTGCGACCGTTGTTTGGATCTCATCATGGCATTAGTATCAGTAGTGTGATGATAACCTAGCCTGACTGTGCATGAACCAATTAGGTAGTGATTGAACTAATAGCCCTGAGTCGTGAGTGTGTGATTTTACTTAGTCACTATGTGTGCGGTCTAGAACTTGCCCTGTTAGTCTCGCTAAAGTTCTAGGATAGAAGGTTAGGAAAGGATCATAGGCCATTTTTGAAATAAGTCCACTAAAAGCCTACCAAATGAATGAGATATCCCTTGAACCAAATCAAACCTTTTCTCTAAATTACCATATTCACCTTTCCAAATTTATAATGAACCTGCTTTGACCCTGGTCCCTCCTTGGACACTGTGTACCTCAACTGAGGCAAATCACCTAAGTTAAGGGTGGTTACTATAAGGGTGCGTAGAAAGTTAGGTATGTAGAATGTGTAGTGAAAAGAAAAGGGGATTCGGGTGCGGTATGCAAGAAAAGAGAAAAAAAAAAGAAAAGAAGAAAAGAAAAAAGAACAAAAAGAGAAGAAGAAAAAGGAAAATTTGAATAAAATAAAATCGTGCACAGAACCCGAGAAGAAAAAAAGAGAAGAAATAAAAGGAGGCAGATAAAATGGAAGCCAAGACTAGTGTAGTGTCAAGAAGGGTTAGTCACTATACCCATATGCACCATACCTACCCCCGATCCTATATTACAAGCCAATAAAGTCCTATAGTGATCCTAATCCGACTGTCCGAAAGAAAAGGCATAGAAAATAAGGGCAAGCCTATGGTATCAAATGCACATAGCCAAACTTCCTTGTAAGAGTGAGAGATTTGATTCCATCCCAGTTTTGATTTACATTGCATACACTAAGTGTTGATACTTCTTTGTTGTGAGGGCATAAGGGCTATATCTTAAGTGTTGCTTGATTAGGTAGTGTCATTTGTCTAACATATTGGGTTGTCTGTTGCTAATGTAATTGTAATGTCTTGATCCCATTGTGTAATGGTTTTTAGTTTGTATATGCACTGCACTTGTTGATTTTGGATGTCATTGGAGGGTGTTGAACTATGTTTTTGTTGGACTGTCGTAGAATTCTTAGTTTTCTCTAGGTTAAGCATCTTTAGTTTGTTTATTATGTTTTGTTTGCCTAAGGACATGCAATCGTTCTAATTTGAGGGTGTTGATGTGCCATGAACTTACGGTACTTGAGACGCTTAAAATGGTGAATATTTGCAAGTGCAGGGGTATTTTCTGTGGATCTGATGGGTTTTCTAATGTTTGCTTGATAAATAGGCTCAAAGAATAAAAGTGCTGAAAATGGGACTTAAAGATGATCAGACGAATGAAGGCACGACCGTGGGATCTAACCAAGGTCGTACCAAGATGGTCGTGGCATGAATCAGAGAAGAAGTTCTCAGGAGTAAATCAGATGAGAGTTCCTATGTCCATATAATGATCACACGATCGTACTATTTGGTCATGGAAGGAAAGTTGGAAAACAATGTTGCAGGAGTTAAGTATGAGGACCAGTAGACGAGAGTCCCCATGACCGTGCTTTGAAGTCAGGATTGTACTATGTTATCGTGGGGAAGAAGGCCAGATTTAGAGCTTGTAGAAAAGCCAAGTGCAAGTCGATCAGATGACCACATTGGACGGTCATGAGTAGAAGATACGAGGCCGTACTAAGATTCATACCAGCCAATACCTGAATATGAAAATCCATGAGCCAAACCACGAGCACACAAGGACAATCTTGGGTTCTAACCACGATCGTACCTTTATGTCATCTGAAACCACCGACCAAGATTTCCTGGTTGTAATAGGATAGGTTTTATTTTATCTATAAATACTATTATAGGGTTATTTGTAAGATTAGACACTTTTTCATACTTTACAACTTTATATTGTGGGATTCTAAGGCATATTCTAGGAATTTAACGAACATCGATTCTAGGGTTTTAATTCAAGTTGAGATTTTGAAGTTTTCTTATTATTGTAAGTTCATATTTATGTTTTCATCTATGAATCCTTCTTGTGTTCTTGCAATCATGAGTAGCTAAGAACCACAACTAGGGTTGTGGGAATCATAACGGATTAACGACATAGCATTCAAAGTACAAAGTGAGTCTCGAAGGGTAGTTGGGCACGTATTGTTGTTTCTTATTTTTTTCAATGAGTGCACGCGTTGGAACTCGTCCTATCTATACCCTAGATTTTAGCAAGGGTAATCAAATAGGAATAGTGTATCAACAACAAGACTTGGAGTTATCTTCACTTTATTAGCCTTGAGCCGGTAAACGGGAAAGACTATATTAGGATCATAGATAGGGTTCAGTAATACAGCACTCATGACACATGAACCTTTGTGCTTGGGGATAGTCATCTACAAGGGGTGTAACATAGTCGGTTAGATGATATATAACCTATCGATCTGCATTCCGAATACCATGAGAGATCACTGTAAGCGACTAAGTTTCTTTTGTGAAATATAGCAATCAAGAAAAGGAAAATAGCGACAAACAAGAGAATTTTATTTCAAAATATGTGCAGGGTTGCAATCTTTATGGAATCTTAAATAAAAGATGTAATACTCTGATTCTTCTCCTTACGTTATTCACCTTGTTCTTGAATCGATGCGATATTTGTTTGAATTTCACCATGAATTGCGGAGCAAAGCTTTGTTCACAATCGTGGAGGAATGGTAACTTGTGGCTCACCACTTGGAGACGAAGACTTCTTGATATGCGGAAGGCTTGCGGATCACCAATAAAGAGGAGAGTTTCTCTTTATGTGTTTATGTATTTGTGTCTCCCTTCTTCTTTGGTCAAAACCCCTTTATATAGGCGTGAGCTAGGGCTTGGGGGTATTTTGGTCTCCAAGTAAACCTAGTGGATCTTGGGCTTGAAGAGCATGAGTTGGGCTCATCTTGTCAACTTAGCATGCTAGCCCAAATGCAATTGGACTTCATTTAAATTCTATAATGTAAATATTAATCCAACTATATTAACCAACAATTTGACTCGGTCAACATGTCACGAATTTAAGATTTAATCCAAAATTTAATGCAGATTTATCTGATAAAATTTTGCTGTCTACAAATACCCCTATGCTTCAAGACCTGTTGAGGTGCACGACTTGTCGAGCCTTTAGAAACGAGACTTGAAGTATTCGTGAAGCAAATATTATTATTTTTTGCATAATTGACTTCTTGCGAAATGTTTGAAACTTCACAAAAAAATGGCTATTGCCGGCATGTTGAAGCTATCCAAGTCAATACATGCCAGAGTCTTTTTGGTAGCATTCTCTAATTTACAAGAGATTCACTTGACTTCTGATCATTCACCAACTTAATATATACATATATTTACGTATACATATATATTTTTTGGTTTGAAGTGTTTCCAGCTCACGAGGATTATTACATAATATCCCTTTTTCGTTTGGTGGTTGAGAAAATCAAGTCTTGTATCAAAAGATATTATCAAGACTCTATTAAAAAAAATTTGTGGGTCACCAACCTATGAACGTGGCATTCCGAGAGCGAGAATTGTGAAAAGCCACTTTCCAATTGACGCACTATATATGTATATGGCGAATCTTTCATATGGTAGTCTTGAGATTTATGGAAAGCCATGGGTATTGGGACAGTATGTACGTATATAGTGAACTCCTTAAATGAGACACTACAAATTATGAAATATCGTGTGCAGTGTTCATATGTATGTAGTGAATTTTTTTTTAAATGTATGTAGTGAATTTGGCTCCAAAGGAAACTTTCTATTATTTAGTTCAATGGAAATTTTTTCCATTATTTGACTCTAAAGTAAACTTTTCCTTATTTACTTTAATGGAAATTTTCGATAATTTGAATCTAATGAAAACTTTCCATAACTATAATTTTCCATAATTAGTAGGAATCAAACTTATGTCACCTTCTTTTGACATCTATAAATACCCACATTCCTACGGTAGTTGTTTGTCAATTTATGACACCGTCCAGCCCAATAGAGTTCGTATCCGTAAGGTAATTCCTTCTCCTACATATGATTTCCGTCACTTTTTCACAGTTCTGCGCGACTATGGTAGAAAATTCATATCTTACCGTATAAACACTAAAAATTTTATTCGTTTGATGTTACAAAAAATAGACTCGTAGATCCATGACATATCCAAAATTCATGATCAAACAGATCCTAAATCGTCCCAGGTAATTTTTTGAATTCAGGCTAAAGTTCTGTTGAGCTGACTGCGTTGGCTTCAAGTGGCTTGACGAAAATATAATTCATCTTAACTTGGGACCAAAGAAACCATGAGAGGTTTGCAGAGTTGGAAAGAAGGTTCATAAAGCTACATTATATACGAAATTCACAATAAAATTGCATCTATATTTGTCCAAAGTTGGTCTTCAAATAGATGCCAGATTGAAGTTATGATCTTACAAACCTAACCTTTTTCTTTTATTCTTTTCTTTTGCAGATTTTTTGGGTGACATTAAATGGATCTAATATTCTGTGATATGATGCACTTTTGTGACCGTAATATGTTGTATCCTCATTTAGATATAGTCAGTGACCAGCAAATCCGAATGCTGAAATCCTTACCATGAAGGTTCTTCCTCCAGCGATTGGTAGCCGCTTACTTGATAGAGGATTGTTTGTCGAATCTCTTCACCTTAAGCAATGGTCTCAAGCTGAGACCAAAGACTTCATGGAAAATTTCTCGGGTCAGGCCATTAGCATGAATGTTCACATGCTGAAATCCGTAATTCATAAGGTAACCGCACCCACCGAATATTCTCCCCGTAAGGGATGCCTTAGCAATTGGAGTATTCCGTCTTCTGGTTTTGGTAATGTTTGCTATACTCCTGGCTACTGGGAATGGGTAGAGGATGTGCTTCCCCATTACAAGGAAGACTTAAAGCGCATCAAGTTTTATGATGTCGTATATACATCTTTATTTACCTATGACTATGATGTCAACGTGCTTCGCGCTTTTAGTGATCTTTGGCATCCATCTACCAAAAGGCTTTCCACTTTCATGGGAGAAATTTCCATATCACTTTGGGACTTACGGACAATTGGAGGTCTTCCAGTTCACGGTTCCTTTTATGATGAAGTTGTCCCCTCAGCAAAAGAATTGACACAGATGGACACTTAGGGAAAATTATTTCTCCCAAAAAGCTGCTTGTATCTATTTTCGGCCTTCTACAGATTATCCAAAGGTGACCTCCATAATATGTCTATCTATAATTGGGTAGAGTTCTGGTTTAGATCACCAAGTAGGTATGTTGAGCCTCCGCAAAAGGTGTTAAAGGGTCGAACCACAAAGCCAAGGTTGAATCACAATCCTTCTGGATATATTGACATGAACTTTCTTCCACGGACCAAAGAAGAGAATGCCCCCTTTTCCAAGCTAGGTGTGGAAGAGTCACTTAGAGATAAGACTATTTTGGCAGTCTTTCTTACTTATTGGCTTTGCAAGTTTGTGCTTCTGAAAAAGTAATATGACTACGTGGTGCTAGCGTTTTAAAGTTGCAAGTTTGATCGCTCATGGAGAGAAATTTTCCTGGCAGTCCCGGTTCCTGCTAGTATATAGCATGGATTTAGGGAAATCCGTTCTTCTCTGAACCTAAGTGTGGAAAATATTATTATCCCTATACACTATGTATATGGCTGGCTAGGGGAGTATTTTGGGACCCATCATCATGCTAATCACTCATACCGAACCATACCCTTATGCAAGATTTCTGGCGAGAATATGGCCAAGTGCTTCAATTTGGTCGATGCTCAAAAGTTATTTCAACAAGATGACGGATGCCGTCATCATCATTTAGCATTGTTGCAAGACAAGGACTTATATTTTACTGATAGTGGTTGACTTTCAAACTCATGGAATGAATTTATCATAAGCCTTCGTTCGGGCTATGTCACTCTTAGGCATGATTCAGACCTTATTGTGGAGTCTTATAGCCCTAATAGGTTTAGTCATCAATTAGGTTTTTATCAAGACATCCCCGGAGATATTATAGAGCAGCCTTATGATGGAATGTTGCTAAAGTTAGTGCAACTTTTGGATTCATCCATTCATCTCGGAACTTCTTCAAAAGTTATTGTTCTGATGCGCCCATTAGAAGGTGCACCCCTAATAACTCATAAATATGTGAATTGGTGGCCAACTCATCAAACAGACCCTTCAAAAATGGGCCTTTATATTATTTTACAGAATTCCAAGCAGGATCATACACTTAAGTCTTCCAAGGATGGTCTGAATCAATTGAAAGAAAAGTCGCATTCTTCTTCCGAGTCGAGGTGAAGCTCATTGATACTCCGCAAGCTGCCAAGCCCTTCCCTAAGTCCAAAAATTCAAAAGTTGAGGATACACTTCTAGAAAAGAAGAAAATGACGCATCTTTTATTGGCCTCCAAACTACTACTCCCAAAGTGATTAATAATCCTTGCAATTGAAAGAAGAATCTAGCTTTATCAGACTAGGGTGTTGACAAAATATTGAACCTTGAGACTACTCGTGACAAAAATACTCATATGCCTATATTTTTGAATGGTGTTGGGCAGGCTAATGCGCCATCTAATTCAACAGAGAGTGAGGATCATCACTGGAATCGTCGAGAAAGAAAGGCAAAAGTGCTAGATGATCGCTATTTCGGTATCAATGTTTTGGACTCTATTGTCATTCATGTCGAGGACCAAACTTCGAAGTCGTCTGAATTAGCAAAACGAGTACAACTCTTTTTTTTCTTTTCTTAAAAAAATAGATTGGTTTTATTTCTCGTTAGATAACATGGTTACAATGACTTTTTCCCTTTTTTTTACATCAGACAGGAAATTTTCCCTTATTTTTTAAAAAAAACTTATGGTTCTTTTTTTTTTGGTTCTCTGTTTTATTTTATAGTTGGACCTTCAGGATTTATGCGGTGATGACTTGGGCGATGATATGATGGCAGGCTACGGTATAAGACTTATTGATTTTGATGTGTCTGTGAAGAGCTCCCTTTCTTCCATTAATGACGAATTACCTTCGCTAGAATTGATTTCACCTGGAGAGCTATCTTTTACTCCTCTGGATAAAAGGAAGTTCTCTCAACCGACTATCACTAATGCTGCTGAAGTTGTTACTAATCATAGTACACACTTGAAATCATTCAAACCTTCTTCATGGTTATTGCAGCCTAGTGCTTCAACTTTTGATTCACAAGGAACTATTTCTAGTTTTAAATCAACCTTTATTTCTGAGATGTAGGATGTTTTGTGCGGATGGATCACAGAATTTTCTACAGGTTCTTTGTACAGCCTTGCAAAATAGGAGACAAGCATTTCTTTGACTTTTGAGGAGAATAGAAAAGTCAACATTATTGATATTTCTACTATGGAGGGTCTCGTCGAGAACTTCATAAAGGCATACACAGAATATGATGCCTTAAGATCGTAAGATAACTAAGGAATCACATCAAGAATCCCTTTCTAACGCACAACAGTGCCGCAATGATGCGAAGCTGGAGCATGAAAAGTTGGATGGATCCATAGGGAAGCCTCAGGCAACTCTTGCAGATGTGGAGAAGGATTTAGCAGTTTTGGTCACCAAGAAAGAGAAAATCATCACATTCCTTGAGAAACATCAAGAGAAGTTGTCTAAAAATCAAGAAAACATCACCATAATGGAGGGAAAGATTTATACCCTTAAGGCAAATCATACATTGTATGATGATGAAACCGAGAAATTAATCAAACTGGCAAAGGCGGTTGAGACGAAGTGCCAACAAATCCTCGGCTTCATACATTTTTCATAGTTTAGATTCTTGTTTAGGATTTCACTTTCTTCATTCTTTTTTATTTTGATTATGATGATGTAGTATATTTTTTGAAGCAATAAAAGTGGTGACTTATATTTCAACATGAATCATCTCATTTTTTGGATTTTGATCTCTTTTTATGCATCATTATGAATCTGCCTGCTTTTTTAACAAGCATGTGCAGACTCACTAAAATGAGCTTGTCTTGGCATAGAAGTGTACAAATAATGAGAGAACTAATTCTTTGGAAACTATACATTGAAGGCTACATCATATCTAAAAATCAATTCAAAACTCCATCTGTGTGGACGGGAACCGAATTTTGAAGTTGGCGATACAATCATGTCCATTTTCTGACAGATTTGTGTAGTTTCACCAATACATCCTCGTCTTGATGTACGAGAGTCCAAATTATGAGAGAATTAATTATTTGGAAACTAGACTTCTAAAGATACAACATATCCATAAATCAGGTCAAAACTTTATCTGGATTGACGAAAACTGATTTTTGAAGTTGGCGATACAATTTTATCCATTTTCTGATAGATTTGTGTTGTTTCACCAAAACGTTCTCATCTTGACGTAGGAATGTCCAAATGATATAAGGCTTGATTATTTGAAAAATAGACTTCAAAGGATACAACATATTCAAAAATCAGGTCAAAACTCTATTCGTCTTGACGGGAACTGACATCCATCTAGAATTTTGATTTTCACAATTTGTGCAGTCTTAAAATTTCAATAACTCGTAGTAGGAGTGATGCAATCATGTGATTTTTATTTATTTTTTGGAAATAGGGTTCCAAGAGCTATGATATATACAAAAATTATGGCCAACGAATTTACAGATTTATGGATTTTACAGATTTTCCTTTGAAGCTGGCTCAAATTCTGCCAAGCTCACCTTCCTCATATCTGCGCATTTGCAGTATAAAATCCATAACTCGAAGTACGAGTGAAGAAATTAAGTGTTTCTTATTTTCTTGGAAAGAGGACTTCAAGAACTACGATTCATACAAAAATCACGGCCAATGTATTCGAGGATTTGTACAGATTTTCCCTTGATGTTGGCTCAACTTCTGCCACACTCGATCTCGTTAGTTTTTCATCCGCTCACCGATGAAATCCTTTGCTTAAGATCGAATATTTTGACTCATCCTCTACCTACTCTTCCAAAAATCATCCTACAGTGCCACAAATATGATGACGACAAAGGCATAATTCTTGTTGGATTCGCTGGCACAAACTTTCCCTTCTTTATATTTTGCTGCAAATTGTTTTCTTTTCAGCTACATATGGCTCCTTATTTGAGAGAATTAGGATGATGATCATGTGACACCATAATTATTATTATTTTCTTTACTCAGTGACTTAACTTAGAATGAAACTCTAAGCGCCTACGTACCTCGGTGAAGAGGATCAAGTCATAACGCAGTTCTGAAGGAGTGATTTTTTGTGTGTGTGTCCTAACTTTTGCCTAGGCAGCCTCTTTTGAGGTTTTCAACCTAGAGGACATTTTTGGGGGGATCGTACACATTTTATACTCTTGCAGACCGGGAGTGACATGCAATTTATGCTCGTGCCTTAAGGAATGATGTCTTGCTTCAAGGGTAGTACTTCTTCAAGAATTTCCCGTTGATAGGACCAATCCGCAGGCCATATGCATCTACAAGCTTGTAAGCACCACTTAATAGGCTTCTTGAACAACATACGGATCTTCCCACTTTAAGGTGAACTTTTTCCCCAATTTATGAGATATGATAATTGATTTTCTTACTGCAAGGACTTGATCACCAACTTGGAAGGACCTCAAGCGAACCTTTTTATTAAAAGCATGGGAAAGATAAGCTTGATAACATTCAATGCTTTGCTGAGCTTCCAACCTTTTCTCATCGAGAACCTCTAACTCTTCAAGGCGTAGAGCCGTAGACGAGCATTTTCTTCTTCAGTGAGTCCTTGGATATCTAGTCACAATGATGGTATTTGGCGCTTAAGTGGAAGGACTGCTTCAGTCCATAAACTAAAGAATAAGGAGTTTCTTGAGTCGGTGTGATATGAGTCGTCCGATAGGCCCGAAGAGCTTCTTCCATTCTATCATGCCAATCCCTCTTAGATTTGGAGACGAATTTCTTTAACAAGTTGCACAAGGTCTTATTAAATACTTTAGCTAGTCCATTTGCAGCAGCATAATACATTGAAGAATTACGTTGCTTGAAGCCAAAAAGGTCACAGATCTTATCCATCAATTTATTGGAGAATGGCTCGCGTTATCCATTATTATATAGCTGGGAATGCCGAAAAGAAAGGTGATATTCACTTGAATGAAGTTGGCAATGTTCTCATTCTTTACTTCTTTAAGGGCTAACGCCTCATCTCATTTCGAGAAGTAATTTGTTGCAGCTAAGATGTACAAGTGGCCACCAGAAGATTTTGGTAGTGTTCCCACCACGTCTAGCCCCCAAGCCTCAAATAGCCAAGATGCAATAGTCGGATGTAAAACTTCTGGAGGTTGGTGCATAAATTTTTCATGGAATTGGCATGCTTTACACTTTCAGGCATAAGCCAAACAATATTTCACCATTGTTGGCCAGTAATACCCTATCCTCTTTATGTGAAAGTGCAACTTCAACCTAAATTGATGTGATCCACAAACACCAGAGTGAGCTTCTTCCATTGCTTGGGTTGCCTCTTCTTCCCCTAAACAATGCAAGAGAACTCCCTTGAATGATCTTTGATATAAAGTATCTTCGTAATAAAGAAAGCGAGAGGCACGACAACAGATTTCAGTCTTTTTTTTGGATCCTTTGGAAGTATATTGTAACACAGATAATCAATAAAGGTTTGTCACTAATCCACCTTTTTAGCTTTGGAAATGGCTACGAGATTTTCAAGCTCACTTTTTTCATCCTCATCCTCTTCCGACGGTACTATCTGTTTTTGGCAGATAGTGATTTGTGCTTGATTTGCAAAAGTCACTATTGAAGCCAAAATAACTAAAGTATCAGCCTTCTTATTTTCCTTCTTTGGAACATGTTGAAGAGTCAGATCACCGAGCCATTGATGTCTCCCAAAATATGCCTCCTAAGAAGTATAATGCGGTCGCTTGTCAAATATAGAACCCAACTAGGTTGGGGTCGATCCCACAGGGAATAGGTCGAAGTTTGAGTAGAATACCGGATGGGACGATTGGAAAGTAAATAAAACTGGGGGTTTTTGTGAATAAAAAGTGTCAGTAACAATTACTGGTCGTATCGAGTTTGTAGACAATAAAAGAGATACACTAGGACTGTGATCCCCAATGATTCCTTAACTCCACCAATTATTTGTGCTAACAAAACCGTCCTGCTATGTGGCATGCAAAATCTGACAAGATATGTTCGTCTAAACGTCTTTCAACCTTGGTTAGACGAATTTCACTCTTCTCCTCTCGGTCTCCGAGTGTCGCACTACTAACCCTTGTCCTGGATCTCAGATAACCATTCCCGCGAAGGCTCAGGTTATTAGGTGAAGGTTGATAGCTTCAAATCTCTGTTGTTATCTCCTTTTCCCAATATCTAACTCTCTCTCGAGAAAGTCTAGAATACAGGCGAGTTTCTAATGTTTGCAACCGTTAGAAGAGAAATCACAACGAAGGAAACAACAATACATGCATACACAGCGGTACAGAATTGCCTTGCATAACCGATTTCGTTAGTTCCTCATGGTTCACACAACCCTAGTTGATGGGTTTAGTTGCTCATAATTATAAGAACACAAGAAGAATTCAGAGATGAAAGCATAATTATGATCTCACAACAATGAAGAAAAACTAAAATCTCAATTATCAATAAAACTCGAATTAGAGTTTGTACTACAAAACCAAGAATATGTTTATGAACTCCAAAAAAATGTAAAATAGCTTTCCAAACAATGTAATGACTAACACTGAATCTATCTCGCACATAGGACTATACAGGGGTATTTATAGATACAAAGCTAATCCTATCCTAAGCAAAATAGGAGAACAGAGTCGGCAACTTTCACGATGTCGTGACTTGGTATCGTGGAACCAAGTCACGCCACGTAGGTTGATGTCGTGGAAATCAGGATCAATTAGATGTCTTCAGAAGTTGAGTCACGCCACCTTTCCACGTTACGTAGGTGGACCCACGCCACGTGGATGCCTGGCGTGGAAATCAGGAAATTTTTCACACTGGAAGTGGACCCAGGGCACCACTCATGTCACGTGAGTGGCACTCACGGCACGTGAGTGGCACTCACGGCACGTGAGTGGCACTCACGGCACGTGAGTGGCACTCACGGCACGTGAGTGGCACTCACGGCACGTGAGTGGTGTCTTGATTCCCACTCCGATGCAGATTTTTGTTCTTTCATCTTCCGACACTTCGTTCTCGAGCATGATTCTTCCTTTTTGATCATTTTGCCTTCAAGAACCTGTTTTCCTGCAAAGTAGGACAAAACCACATCATACCAACCAAATACACCCAAGTTATTGCATATTTTCCTTGTTTTAAGCATCGAAAGTGCCATGTAACCATGACGTATCAACACCCTCAACTTAGAACGTTTGCATGTCCTCAGGCGAACAAAACAAAAACACACATATACGATGCTTGATTAAGAGAAACCTAAGGGACCTATGGCAGTCGACACATTGCCTTTGGCACAAAACTTTTCCAACCCCTCCTATTTGAAAATCAAAACCAAAGTGTGTATACAGGAAGCATATTATCATGACACAGAAGGGATCAAGTGATGGCACCAGATTATGCATAAACAACTAAGCATATATGCAAATGACATTTTTCGAACAACTAGAAGCTAATGATGCAACCCATGTACTCTCAGAATCAAAGAAGTCCCATCCACTCACAGTATACTAATGAATATCAAAGTAGGGACGAGGTCAAAACACTCAATCTCACAAAGAAGTTAAAACAGTGTGCATGAAATACCATAGGCTTGCCCTTATTTTCTATGCCTTAGTTTTCGGACAGTTGGACTAGGATCACTATAGGACTTTACTCGGCTTGTAATGTAAGATTGGGGACGGGTATGGTACATATGGATATGGTGACTCAACCCTCCTTGGCACTACACTACTTTTGGCTCCAACTTCCAACCTTTCTCATTTTTATTCTCCCTTATTCTCCTTTCTTTTATTTTCAGATTGTGGGTGTGATTTTCTTCACTTTCAAAACAAACTTTTCTCTTCTTCTTTTTTCTTTTTTTTTTTTTCTTTGCAATTTCTCTTCCTTTCACTCTATTTTTTTTTCTTTTTCTTCATACCCAAACCTGTTTTCTCTTTTTCTTTTATTAACCTCTTCTTCATACCCAACTCAATCTACGCACCCCTATAATAGACACCCTCAACTTAGGCGATTTGCCTAAGTTGAGGTACACAGTGTCCAAGGAGGGACCAAGGCCAAGAAGGGTTCATTGTAAGTCAAAATGGGAAGGTGAATAGGCTAATGAAAGAAATAGGACAATTATGGCTCAAAGTCGGGATCAAGGGATACTTATTCATTTGGTTTGGCATTTAGGCTAAAACTAGACTTTTTCAAAAATGGCCTATGATCCTTTCCTAATCACTATCCTCTAACCTAGGCAAGACTAACCGGGCAAGTTTTGGATTGCACACACAAAGTGAACTAAGTAGTGACCTCACACACACATAGCACAGGGTTGTATTATCAACTACTACCTATTCGGTTCATGCAATGCTAGCTACAGTTATTTGCCTATAATACTAATGACATAACAAGATCCAACAGCTGTCATAAACTAACATGCTACACACACACTTTGAAAACAAAAATTTTCAAGAGGGGTATCCTTTAGATAATCAAAAAGCATCAACTTCAAAATTGGACTGCACTAAGGTTCCCCTATTTTTCTCCTAATTATACACAAAAACACATAATAATATAAATATAAACCTAAACATACCGGTTCTACTATGATAGCACTTGAGGGAAAAGAAACACGGCAACAAAAACCCCCAAGAGGACATATAGACCCACAAGTATCTCACACCCTCAACTTATAATCATACATTGTCCCCAATGCATTAGACCAAAATAAAACAAGGGAGTTAGGAAAATACCTGTGGCACCCTAGTTGCATGGGTCTAATGTCGATCAAAATCAAAAATCAAAACAAATGTAGGAATAGTAAGACACCTTGGGTTGCCTCCCAAGCAGAGCTTGATTTAACGTCGTGGCACGACGCGGGTATCTTGATTACTCAAACTTCATCAAGATACCCACTGGGTTGTCCTCCAGGGTCATCAAAAATATTTATTTTCAAAACCACCCTCATATTCTTTGGCTGCTTCATACTTCTGCAAACATTGAATGTGACTTCCTTATTATCCAGCCTGAATTTCAGCTCACCCTGCTCCATATCTACCAATGCTCTGCCGGTGGCTAAAAATGGTCTCCCCAAAATTATGGTCATCTCAAAATCGACCTCACAGTCCAAGACAACAAAGTCAACAGGAAAGATGAAGTTTTCAACCTTGACCAAAACATCACATATTATGCCCATGGGCTTCTTGATCGTACGATCTGCCATAAATAACCGCATCTTTGTTGGCTTGGGGGCTCCCAAACCTAATTTCTCAAATATTTCCAGCGGCATCAAGTTAATGCCCGCGCCTAGGTCACACAAAGCTCTGGCGAAGTGAACTGACCCAATTGTGCATGGAACTGTGAAGGCACTTGGATCATCTTTCTTTTGCACAAGAGAACGGGATGCAATTGCACTATAATAGTGCAAATTATCCACAGACTCATAACTAACGGTTCTCTTCTTTGTGACCAAATCCTTCATGAACTTCGCATATCCTGGCATCTGCTCCAATGCCTCAACAAGAGGAATGTGTCACGACCCAAAATCCCATCCGAGCCGGACTGGCACCCGAAGCCGATATGGCCCGAGAGAACCAACCTTTGCTCATGAACCTTTGTATGCATATCCTCGTATGAATTGTGTTATACCTTATGCAACTATGCGAAAAACATAATCATGGAAACATGTGCTATAAATATATATATAAAACTTGGCCGTTGGGGCCATCACGTCTAACTGAACATACATATCTTATATCCATATACCCACATATGTCTACAAAAGCCTCTAACAAATGCATCAATAAGACCAACTTAAAGTCGGGACATGTCCCCGCTTTATACTACATATACAACATCAAACAAATGTACAACTGTGATAAGTCCCGAAGCAACTGGGGCTCACCAAAGATCCGCAA
This sequence comes from Capsicum rhomboideum, assembly GCA_031232105.1. NCBI lineage: Eukaryota > Viridiplantae > Streptophyta > Magnoliopsida > Solanales > Solanaceae > Capsicum > Capsicum rhomboideum. The sequence goes on along the minus strand of CP124711.1, from coordinate 95,615,258 downwards.
TTAACTGTCAACTTACTGTCTTTTTACAAATCTACTAGTGCCTGCACCTGCAACATGTAAGGTAAGTCCCCCGAGGGGGTCAGTACGAAGAATGTAATGAGTATGTAAGGCTCATAAGAAAGTATCATACATGAGAATATCAATAGAATGAAATATGAGATAATAGTCAATGAGGAATAACCATCATTTTATATTATATCCTTTATATCTACTCTCCTTCAAGGGAAATTACCTTCACTCAAGAGACTTGCCTCCAATCGAGTCTTCTATACCCAAGAGATTCTTTCTTTCTTCTATGTTCATTACCACTTTTGTTCATCTTTGGTTAGTAGGTTGTAGAAGAATAACATACATCCACTCTAATGGTGGGGTAACAATATAACATACATCTACTCTATTGGGGGGGGGGGGTTAATAATATAATGTACATCCACTCTATTAACATACATCCACTCTATTGGTGGGTTAACATACATCCACTCTATTGGTGGGTTAACATACATCCACTCTCATGGTGGGTTAACGTACATCCACTCTCTTGGTGGGTTAACATACATCCACTCTCATGATGGGTTACCGTACATCCACTCTCTTGGTGGGTTAACATATATCCACTCTCATGGTGGGTTAACCTACATCCACTCTCATGGTGGGTTAACATACATCCACTCTCATGGTGGGTTGATAATAATTAACAAAGCATAATCTTGGGACTATTCCATATTGAACTTATACCCTCTAGAATGTGACCTATACTCAATGAAACATATAGTAACCATGAACATTACTTCTTTACAATCTTATACCCCTTACCTAGTTATGAAAGTGACACGTTAAAGATCATGACACTAAAGCTCACACTTATATACACATCTCACTTCACTCCTTCACTTTATGAGATTGATATCTTCACTCATGAGGAATAATTATACTAACTTGCACATCACCTCTCTTATTACTCTTATGAGATTGGTACTTTTACTTATGAAAGATTGGTACAAGGGTAATCATCATACTATAGGACTTTGGAACAAGACATGATTGGAAAATTCCATCCAAGTTGAAATAGATTCTCTTATGTTATTACTCTCTTGAAATAGTTCTCCTCGAAATTTCAATGTTATGACATCTTTGGAACTTCAATCAATGAACAAGAGATAAGTCAATCATAAGTCATCTAAGAATAGGACACGTATGGATAACAATATACTTCAATCTGAATTGATATACTTCAAACCTCTCAGAATTGAAACAAGCCCAATGTCAATAGGAACAATATGGTGTAGAAGGATATGGAAAGAGTAACCTTACATACCTTGTATTCTCAATGCAATTCTACAATCTTAAGTGTGCATACAATAGTCCCGCTCCATCCTTATGTTTCACTCTACAACACAAGTACATAACGTAACCAACATTAACCACCACTTACCTTACAAATGCATGTAACGTCAATGAGTTACATGTTTGCCTTTAAACATGCCATTTTCCCTTGACAAAACCATTGATGAAATTATTATTCCAAAAATCACACAATATTCCCAACATTGACCAATACATGATAATCAATATATTTCACCACAACACTTCTCCTTTACACTTTCTTATCCACGCCACACCACAAATAATCCATCAAATTACCTTAATACACCTCATAGCACATATCGGCCAAAATCCCATAATTTACACTTATATGAAAATAACAAGTTTAATAACAAAATCACACCATAAATGTTCATATTTTATCCATACCATGCTCTTTCATCAAAGTCACAAGTCATAATTCAAGCTTGAATCTCATGGATCACAAATCTTTTATAAAAACACAAAGTACCATGTTCAATACTTCCAAGCATAACCAAAATGATTTACATACTCTCCCATGCATATAATATATTAATCCATAACAGTAATCACTTACCCAAGCTTGGAAATTAATGATCTTGCTCCAAGAAGTGCCTTAGGGTTTGAAGTTGAGAGAAAAAGCTTATAGATAATTCTAGACTTGGCATGAGAGTGTTATGTGATAAAAAATCTGATTTTGGCCCCTTTTTATAGGCCTTGGGGTCATCCTTATCCACTCTTGGCATTTAATGCAATGTGAGGCTTAGTCAATGGAAGAATGGGTCATTTTACCCATTCTTGGCCCATGTTTTCTTTCTCATTTTGGGCCCTTTTTGAGCCCAATTCACTTAACCCAATAAAATCAATAATTTCTCATGTTTAATTCATTCCATACGCGTTACAACAATGTTCCCACTCATGCAATTCATACTCATAGCCTTAATTCCAAAAACAAGCGATTCTAGCCACGTATGGCTTATTTTAAACACAAGGGTAAAATCGTCATTTTGATGCCAAATTCGTTCACGAGTAATTTTATCATACTAATATAATATTTCATTCAGTTCAAGTATATTCTCATGGTTGTAGAAGAAACGTGACAAAAATCGATTCGGTACGACCCCGGGTACCCTTGGGACTTAGAAAATTTCCAACTTTCGAAAAATTGAAAAATCCATCCTGGAACGCCCTTGGGTGCCCCATCTTTCTGCCTCTGGGCACAAAAATTTGGCCCAGAGTGTCCTGGCACGCCCTCTGGCGCGCTTGGGCCTTAGTTTTTCCAAAAATTTTTGTTTTTCGACTTTTCTTCGCGGGTTTGGTTAGATACTTCAAGTCCTATTCTTTAACTTACTTCTTAGCCTTAATATAATTTGTTTATAGGTCATCTTAGCCTTATTTTGAACCCCACAAGTGCTCCATGAAAATCACAAAACACCTCCTATGAAAGGCTAATCACATGTACAAAGCCAAATTTTAATTTTTTTCTCATCACTAACATTACAAATTAATACTCATGGCATCTCGACACCTAAGTAACCATTGTTCAATGTTGTCACATTGGGTTGGGAAAGTACGGGGTGTTACAGAATGTTTATAGAAAGTTACTTCAAGATGGTTATGAACTTTTAAAATTTTCCATCCTCCTTCTTCTTCTTCAATCGCTGAGGGAATGGAGGTGGCAGCCTAGGAATGGGTGTTAGCACTTGTGGGGCTTTTTTTTCTTTTTTAGTTTCAGCATTTTCTTTGTTTTCATCAGTTTGAGGTTTTTCCACCTCTTTCGTGATCTCCCCACTAACCATTTTATTTTCATCCACCTTTTTCTTGAGACGTTGAGGGAAAGGTAGAGGAGGTCTTGGAAATGGAACATACTTCTATAGGGCTTCCTTTACCTTTTTCGTGGCCTTAGTCTGCTCTTTCAGTGGAGCATGAACACCCTCAACTTGTTTGGGTGTCTCACTAAGAATCTTCCCACTTCTTGTTGTGATAGCTATATAATGAGCTTCGTTTTTCGGATTCTGGACGGTGTTGCTTGGAAGGGTGCCTGGCTGACGTTGATTCAGTGCCAATGATATCTGCCCGAACTGTTGCTCCAACTGTTTAATGGCAGTCGAATGGGACTCCACTTTCTGACTTATGCCTGAAATGTCAGTCCTAATCTCCTTCAAGCAATTTTCCTGGCTTTCTGCTCCTTTGACTAGTTTATTAAGAAGGGCCTCCATCCTTGAATTACCAGACTCCTCATCACGTCTTCCTGGCGGTACATAAAGGTCATTCTTCTCTCTATAATCATCTTTTCGCCTTCAATCCCCGTCACGGTCTCTTTCTCTATCTCTGTATCCCAACTTGTTGTAGTTGTCTCCATAATATTCTGACCTTGATCCCCTTGCCTAGAGTTCCATGAGTCTTGATTAGACCCTTGGCCCTTGGCTCAAAAACCCTCCACTTCTCGATCTAGGTACTTAGCCTCTTCATCAGACTCACTATCATCATGTCTAGCCGATTTCCCTTATGCACCTAAAGCATGCACCTTTTCCGCATCTCTGGCCGCTATCTGTTTAGCCAGAAGACCAATTTTGGTCCTCAACTGAGCGACCTCTTGAGCCACAGATTCATCCAAAGCTCATTGTGCTGCCGAGGCTCCGATAACATATGTGCCAGTCGGCATATCTGCCTCTCGAGTATGCCATCCTCGGTTGGTCTTAGTGATACAATCCAAGATTTCTGAAGCTTGATCCCACCTCATTCTCCTAAATGCTCCACCAGTTATAGTATCTGCTACAACCTAAGTATTTATGTTTAGCGCCCTGTAGAATATTTCAAGTAAGTTTCTATCACTCATCCTATGATTTGGTACATTCTGCAGCTTCTTCTTGAACCTTATCCATGCCTCATACAGTGCTTCAGAATGTAGTTGTCTAACGTTATAGATCTCATCCTTCAGATGCAGCATCTTGGAAGGTAGGAAAAACCTCTACAGAAATTGATTTCTCAATTCTTGCCAATTAGTAATGGATCCTTGTGGTAATTTTGCCAACCACAAGGTCGCCTTTCCTATTAGGGAGAATGGGAACAATCTCAACCGAATCGCCTCCTGATCAACTCCAGGCAAATTATATGATGTGCAGACCCCCACAAAATTCATTATGTGCATGTTTGGATTATCCATAGGTAGACCGATAAATACACCCTTCAAGTTTAGCAGGTGAATCATAGCACTGGTAATGTCAAACTTAGTGCCTGGAGGTAACTCAGGTGGGATGATGGCACCGGTCTCAACTGGCTCGAAATAAGCCACATCCTTATCTTCTGGATCGTCATAAACAGGCATATATGGTCTCGGTTGTGCCCTCAGTTGTCTTTGTCGCTCTTCAGCCTCAGCCAGTTGTTGTGCTGCTTCTTGCATTGCTCGATTATCTCTTTCTGCTTGTCTAAGAGTATCTTCCCTAGCCTGCTCTTCACGTGTCAATCAAGCGGTAGTTTGTTCCGCTGTTTCATGACCAACTGGTTGAATAGGTTGGTGACGAATGTCTCCCGCAACTGCGGGATCCTGAACTCCTTCAGTATTCACCATTCTTCGATTAGCTCTCAGAGTCCTTTCAATTTCAAGATCAAGTGGAATCAGGGGATTGCCTTGACTCCTAGTATTTGGCATATACCGACGTATGCCCTCATAAGTATGTAAAAGCAAAACCAATCAACTCCAACCAGTAATAATCAACTCCGTAACTGTATTCCCCGACAACGGCGCCAAAATATGATGTCGCCCAAAATATGCCTCCTAAGAAGTATAATGCGGTCGTTTGTCAAATATAGAACCCAACTAGGATAGGGTCGATCCCACAGGGAATAGGTCAAAGTTTGAGTAGAATACCGGATGGGACAATTGGGAAGTAAATAAAACTGGGGGTTTTTTGTGAATAAAAAGTGTCAGTAACAATTGTTGGTCGTATCGAGTTTGTGGACAATAAAAGAGATACACTAGGACTGTGATCCCTAATGATTCCTTAACTCCACCAATTATTTGTGCTAACAAAACTGTCCCTCTATGTGGCATGCAAAATCTGACAATATATGTTCTTCTAAATGTCTCTCGACCTTGGTTAGACGAATTTCACTCTTCTCCTCTTGGTCTCCGAGTGTCGCACTACTAACCCTTGTCCTGGACCTCAGATAACCATTCCCGCGAAGGCTCAGGTTATTAGGTGAAGGTTGATAGCTTCAAATCTATGTTGTTATCTCCTTTTCCCAATCTCTACCTCTCTCTTAAGCAAGTCTAGAATACAGGCGAGTTTCTAACATTTGTAACTGTTAGAGGAGAAATCACAACGAAGGAAACAACAATACATGCATACACAGCGGTACAGAATTGCCTTGCACTTAATCGATTTTGTTAATTCCTTATGGTTCACACAACCCTAGCTAATGGGTTTAGCTGCTCATAATTGTAAGAACACAAGAAGAATTCAGAGATGAAAGCATAATTATGATCTCACAATAATGAAGAAAAACTAAAATCTCAATTATCAATAAAACTCGAATTAGGGTTTGTACTACAAAACCAAGAATATGTTTATGAACTCCAAAACAATGTAAAATAGCTCTCCAAACAATGTAATGACTAACTCTGAATCTATCTCACACATAGGACTATACAAGGGTATTTATAGATACAAATCTAATCCTATCCTAAGCAAAATAGGAGAACAGAGTCGGCAACTTTCACAGTGTCGTGACTTGGTGTCGTGGAACCAATTCATGCCACGTAGGTTGATCTCGTGGAAATCAGGCTCAATTAGACGTCTTTAGAAGTTGAGTCATGCCACCTTTCCATTTCACGTAGGTGGACCCACGCCACGTGGATGCCTGGCGTGGAAATCATGCAATTTTTCACACTGGAAGTAGACCCACGGCACCACTCACGTCACGTGAGTGGGACTCATGGCACGTGAGTGGTGTCTTGATTCCCACTCCGGTGCAGATTTTTGTTCTTTCATCTTTCGACACTTCGTTCTTGGGTTTGATTCTTCCTTTTTGATCATTTTGCCTTCAAAAGCCTGTTTTCCTGCAAAGTAGGACAGAACCCACATCATACCAACCAAATACACCTAAGTTATTACATATTTTCCTTGTTTTAAGCATCGAAAGTGCCATGTAACAATGACGTATCAGCCATCCAATTAATTTTTGCGCATAGTCATGATAAGGACGCAGTTCTTGCTTTTTAGCCTCCTAGGCACCCAACAACTGATTGATCACCAACTCAGAGTTTCCAAAGATTTATAGTTGTAATTTTTTCATATCCACCGCTATTCCAAGACTGAGTGTAAGTGCTTGATACTCCACAACATTATTAGAGCAACATTGTGTTAAAGTTAAGGAATACGGAAACACTTCCTCTTGAGGGGTGACGAATACCACAGTAGCACCAGCTCCTTCACGATGTGAGGCACCATCAAAATACATCTTCCAAGGTGGTTGAATTTCAACAACTATGGCATCTTCATTAGGTAGTTCATCAGTTAGCTCCCAGTCATCGGGTATTAGATGGTTTGCTAAGAAGTCTGCCAATGTTTGCGCTTTCACAGCCTTTTGAGGAATGTACACGATCTCAAATTGTTGAAACTAGAGGTACCACCTTGCTAGTCAATCACTGAGGACAGGTTTTGACGTCACAAACTTGATAGGGTTTACCTTAGAAATAAGACAGATGACGTAAGCATGAAAGTAGTGCTTCATCTTTTGAATGGAGAAGACGACGGCCAAACACAATTTTACGACCGGCGAATACTTCAACTCATTAAGTTTCATCATTCTACTCAAGTAGTAAAGGGAATTTTCTTTCCCTTCGCTATTCTCTTAGGCTAAGAGTGCTCCCACCAAACTTTCTTACGCCGATATGTAAGTATTAATGGCTTTCCAGGAATAAGGGCTGCTACAACCGACGGTTTCATTAAGTAAGATTTGATATTCTCAAAGGTGTTTCTGCAAGCTTGATCCCATTAGAAAAGAGTACCCTTCTTCATAAGGAGAATGAATGGTTGACACTTTTCTTTTATATTTGAGATGAATCTCCTAAGATATGCCAACTTTGCTTGCAGGTTTTTCAATTCATGGATATTTCTTGGCTCGGCCATCTTCAAGATTGCATCTACTTTGACTTGATAAATTTCTATCCCTCGATGGCGTACAATAAAAGCAAGGAATTTTCTAGAGGTGACCCCAAATACATATTTCAAAGGATTCATTCTAAGTTGATACCTTCATAGTAGATCAAACACCATCCTCAAGTCTTCCAAATGGTCATTCTTTTTTCTTGATTTCACGACCAAGTCATCAACATAACATTCAACATTTTTATGAAGAATATTGTCAAATATATTTTGCATGGCTCTTTGGTACGTCACTCTAGCATTCTTCAAGCCAAAAGGCTTCATTTTGTAGCAATAAATACCCTTAGGAGTGCAAAATACGGTAAGCTCTTCATTTTTAGGTGACATGCAGATCTGATTGCAGCCGGATGATCCATCCATAAAATACATTGCCTCATACCCAGTAGTAGCATTAATCATGAGATCTGGGATGGGAAGTGGAATTTCATCTTTGAGGCATGCATTGTTGAGATCCCTAAAGTCAACGCAAATTCGAATTTGCCCATTTTTTTTCTTCACAGGGACAATGCTTGAAATCTATGTGGGGTACTTAACTTCACGAATGAATCCAGCTTCAATAAGTTTGTTTACTTTAGTTTCAATGATAGGAACCAATTCAGGCCTAAAGTTTCATTGAGTTTGCTTGATGGGATGTGCGTCTTTCTTGACCGCAAGATGATGGACTTCTACCTTTGGGTCTAATCCAGGCATTTCTTTGTAACACCATGCAAATACGTCCTTATACTCTTTAATTAAGTCGACATAAGCCCTCTCATTATTAGCTAAGAGTAGAGCATTTACATAACTGGGTCTTGGATCTTCATCAGTACCAAGGTTGACTTCTTTTAATGCATCAACTTCGGTTTTAACCCCTTATTCAAGATCTGGTAGTGCATCATTAGCATCTTCATCTTCTTGTGGTTCACAATCATTAAAAGATATGTGGTGATACCATGGGATATCCTCCAAATCTTCATCAACTTCAATTGGAGATGAATTATCCCTTTCATCTTGCGTAGAAACATGATATAAAGAGCCAACACTTTCTTCATCTTCATTACGTTCTTTGGTGTAGACCACAACCTGCGACTTTACTATCAGTATTTCTCCATATAAAACCACAAAGTTTGTTTGTTGTCTCATTCTCGAAGGAATCAAACTTTGGAAATCCTTGGAGATATTTTGAGCTTTGGGAAAAATAGGAGCTTTCACACTCTTATAGTTTCTCCAGGGCTTATTCTTCTTCTTCAATGGTCCTAACCTCTCGAATATAAAAATTCTCATCGTCAAGTTTCCAAGTCAATTCAAAGATCGAAGGCCTTTTACTAGAAGTGATATGTTCATCTTCTATAGTGACATAGTTGCTTCTTACCCATCTTATGGAGATGCAAACAGGTAGAGGTTGTTTATATCCCAAACCTTCACGTTGTTGCCTCTTAGTAGGCTCTAATGGAAGCTTCCCTAATTTTGATGGTTTGTTAGGATCATAGCCAGCCTTTGCAAGTAGTTTATACGCATTTGGATCAAAACTTTCATCTGTATACGTAGTAGGGAGTGCGTCATTTTCCAAAGATTTAGGAGCCACAAATTTTCCAAATAACTTTGTAGATGACTTCATTGTATCAATTCACTTAACAGGAAGAGTCAGTCCTTCTAAGGAATTTCCTTACAATTTGAGGGGGTGTCCTTCATCTTTCTTGGCCTTGGGAACATAATAAAGAACCGGCGTACTTCTCTTACTTAAAGAAGCAACATTCACATCAGGCTTCTTAGTCGAATTTGCTAGGTTCAGATCCTCCTTACTTGCAATTTTGCCTTACCTGCAACCACATTAGCCTTCTTGTTCAAGAACTCCATCTTCTTGGTTATTGCAACATCATCTACTTTTGTGGAACATTTCTTCAAGTAAAACTTTACGTTAGCAAAGTGTGCTTCATTCTCGGTGAAGGGGTTATCATCTGCGATAATCTTTTTTACAACTCTATCCTCATAATACTTTAAATATTGGTGGTAGGTAGATGGGACAACTTTGTTCTCATGTACCCTAGGCCTACCAAGCAAGATGTTATATAAAGTTTTTGCATCGATTACATGTAACCACGTGCTTGATTGCAGTTCTCCAATGGTGAGGTCCACATTGACGGCTTCCATGGCCCTTTGTCCTCCTTGGTTAAATCCTTGGATCATCAAGCGACTTTCAGTAAGATCGGTCATCGAGATCCCCAGTTCCTTCATTGCTTGAATTGGAAGATGTTAACTCCAAATTCTCCATCAACTAGAATTCTGTTCACCCTTTGCTCACATACAAATCCAACCATTAATAAAGGACGATTATGAGTATGTCTCCAAGTAGAAGGTCATCATCGGAGAATGTGATTTTGGCCATGCACAAATCCTCGACTTCAAGAAATGACTTCAGAGGGTTTTTTTATGATGGACAAGATAAGGTTGAATTTTTTGATTCTTTCTCGTCAATATTACAACATAGAGCTTTTGCGCTATTGCTTATGAACCTTGTAAGAAACCAACTCAAAAAATATTCTTATAATGTTATCGGTCTACGCAACCCGTGATGGTGTTTCACCTCCATTTTCTTCTTCTTTAGGTGCTCAAATAAGCTTTTTTATTTTGGGTCTCCTCGCCATTTTTTCCCTAGGTCGTCGATTAGGATGCTCCTTTGGCAAACTTGCTTTGCAGCATTTTGGGTGAGTCACTAAAGTCCAGCCACAATAATCAAAATGGTCTACTTCTTCATCTTCTTTTGATGATTCACCTTCTACGGATGCCGCATCACTTAGAACAGAAGGGGATAAAAGTTCAATCACGTTAAAGGGCTCAAAGTCTCCAAATTTAATCATTCCTCTCAAATTTACGTCTTGAACGTCTTTGTCTCCATATCCTTCACTAAGGTTACAGGTCATGATTGGATTGAGCAATTCAAAAGTGCCAATAACTTGATTTGAAATTAATTTTTCATCTTCAAGTAAAATCTTTCCCTCACGGGCTAATTCCATAACTTTATCCTTAAAGACAAAGCATTTCTCAATAGGATGGCCAACCAGCTAATGGTATTTGCAATAACTCAGATCGTCACACCTTCCTGCTTCATTTGGCCATTTCATCTCTAGTAACTCAAAAAGTTTGAACCCAAGGAGTTCATAAAAGATATCAGCGACAACCAAAATCAAGAAATGGGTAATCCTTCCCTTGCATCTCCTTCAAAGTCAACTTTCGGCTTCCCCTATCTAAAAAGAAGTTATCTTTACTGAGGTAAACTTTGCAGGAGAAGAGTTGACATTCATGGATTCTTTGTTTTCAGCCTTGGGCAAATATCTACCCACTTTCTTGATTTCTTGCTAATCTTTACCTTTGCGGGGTTCATGGACAGGCAACCTTTCTTTTTCAATAGATGCCATGCTCAACTTCATGTCGTGAGCATGAGTAGTCAATTCTTCAAAGGTATTAGGCTTTATACCTTGCAAAATATAGCGAAGGCCCCAGTGCATACCTTGAATGCACATCTCAATTCCTGAAACTTCACTAAGTCTATCCTTACAATTTAGACTTGCATGACTCCATCGGTTAATGAAGTCAAAAAATGGTTCCTCATTCCATTGACATGTGTTTGTAAGCTCCACCATGCTTACAAAATGTCTCGTGCTATAAAAACAGTTGAGGAACTCTTGCTTCATCTGTTCCCAACTATCGATAGAACCAGACTCAAGATCTGTGTACCAATCGAAAGAATTACCTTTAAGGGAGCGAACAAACTATTTGACTAGGTAATCACCATACATTCCAGTGTTGTTGCATTTTTCAATAAAGTGTGCAACATGCTGCTTCGGATTCCCCTTACCATCGAACTGCTAAAATTTTAGGGGTTAACACCTAGAAGGTATCTTCATGTTATCAATCCTTGCAGTGTAAGGCTTAGCAAATGTAAGGGAGGATATTACAGCAACCTCGTACTTATCCTTGATTGGTTCCCATGATGGAATCTTTTATTTGACTGACTAGAATCATCCCTTCAAAGGAAACTTGGATCTCTTTAGCATGTTCCCCTTACTTTGCGGGATGATCAATCGTCTCTTGTGCTTGCGGATGCTTTCCAGGTGCATGACTGGATTCTTCATCCATCATGCCCTCCATCCTATCTGTCAACTTAATAATTCAAGCATCTTGATCATGGACGTATTTGGTCAAGCCCCAATAGCTCTTGCTAAGCTCACTAGTTGTTCCTCTAGGGACAAAGTATTAGTAGTCATCGCATGCATACCATCGTAGATGACAGAGAATAAAATCAATTTTCTCAAACCTGAGATGCAGATATGTTATAAGGAGTATATGCTTAATACATCATCATCAGTCAGAGAGAGGGAATTCTTGGACTTAGATAAGCTAAGATGGGAAAGAATCCTCTCAACCCTCTCGACAATGTCATTACCTTTTTTTCTGGAATTTGCGGGAGATATAACACCTTTTGAAGATGAGCCAAAGATAACAAGAGATTCAGATTGCACTTGTGAGGCTTGTTTTCCTAATAATTTGGCTTGGTTCCTTGTGAAAGTTCCCACGCTTACTCCCTCAGTAACATGTAGGATGTTTTTCACAGCATCAGAGAATTCGGATCCAGTAGTTTTTACGGATGCAGATTTCTTTCAAGTTGACCTTCTGGGAAACCATCGTAGTGTTCTTAAACTTTGGTTGTTAGAGAGAAGAGATGAGAGGTAAAGATAGTCCCACTAGGTGTGCCAATTTTCATTCTCTCCCGAAAAATAGCAATTAAGAAAAGGAAAATAGTGACAAATAAGAGTATTATATTTTAAAATATGTGCGGGGTTACAATCTTTATAGAATCTTAAATAAAATATGTAATCCTCTAATTCTTCACCTCACGTTCTTTACATTGTTTTTGAATCGACCTGATATTTTTGTGGATTTCACCATGAATTGCGTAGCTCAGCTTTGTTCACAATCGTGGAGGTATAGAAACTTACGGCTCACCACTTGGAGACGAATACTTCTTGATATCCCCGAAGGCTTGCAGATAACCAATTAATAAAAGCCAAAATCCCTCAAGACCATTCACTAGAAGCCAAGTAAGGGAACACCAAAAGACCAAAGGTTGGTTCATACAAATAGAGGTACTTGATCAAGTATTGGATATAAGGCAAGGGTTCCATGTGTTGAGGATCAACTAGAGTGAAGATGAGAATGTGTTAGAAGACAAAGGACCAAGCCAAAGACACTATTCTGCCCAATTTGGAGTAGCAAGTACCAATCGACTCACCAAAAGTCATTTCGGTGCACCAACTTGGCGATGGGAAAGTAGACAATACGAGCTAAGGAACATTCTGTACATTTTGGCATAGCACCTGACCAATTGGCAATGCACAGGACCATTTGGCGGATCGCCAATATGCTAGGCGATGGATGTTTTTTTAAGGGGTTATTTTTGGTCCCAAGAACTATGTTTAGGGTCACTTTTGGGACAATAGTTATAAATAGTTTGTCCTTCCCTTCATTGGTTAGTTTTTGATTATTATTGATGAAAAATGCTCTTGTGAGTATTGGTAAACTTTGGTTGAATAATTTGATTAGAAACATTGGTTTTGAGGTGAATCGAATTCCCTCTTGGTTATTGTAAGACTTAGGTGCTCGTGGATAATCTTAAGGAAGGTCGTGGGTTTGAATACCTTCAATTGACCTTTTTCTTATTTACTTGTGTCTATTTTATTATCTTTTATTGAATTTATCCCTTTTAGTATCTTTATCTTATTTATCATAGTTATTTCTCATTTTCGTATTTTTGTTGGTATCATTTGGTATCAGAGATGAGGTTGAGTTCATTCCCACGAGTTCAATCTTGGGTTTTGCTATCTAGAAAATCAAAAAAAAATAGAGTCCAAAAACTTTTTTCAGGAAAAATCTCAAAAAAAAATTGTTGTTTGAGTCTTGCTTTTGTTTCTATTGTTAGATTTGTTTTCTCTAACAAAATCTAGGTAGAGATCTAAGTTTTAGGAGTGATTGGATTAGTTTATAAAAGTCACCATTGTTGGGTTCACAAGCTTGAAGAAATTTGAAAGTGGGTTCTTAGATCTATAGATTTGGGGTTGAAATTGAAAGTAATAGTTATTGAAAAGTGATTCCCATATCTAGAGGACCCGAGATCTAAAAATTTGGTATGAATCCGAGATATTTTGAGTGACTTGTGTAATTTAGGTTCTTCACCTTGTTCATAGTGTTCTTGAGGAATATTCAAATCTTCAAGAAGAATAAATATCAAAAAGGTGTTGTTAGATCCAAGAAAGCATCAAAAAGGAAAGGATAAGTGTTAAAAGGCAAAAAGGAATATTCAAAAAAGGGAAAAGGACAAGGTTTAGGGTACAACTGGGACCACAGGATCTTAAAAATTCTGAGGTTTCAAGTGTACAATCTGTACATTTCGGTGCACCAACTTGACCTGCGCCAATCTGCACGGCGCAGCACCGATTTGTCAACCCCCTATGCCAATTTGTAATTTCCAGACTAGAAATTTTGGCTATTGGGAGACCCTTTTGCCGATGCACAAGCACTTTTGGCAATGCTTGAGTACATTTTTGCGATCCTAACTCATTTTGGGTGATCCAAACCTTGTGATATCCAATCAAACTCAGGATCAATCATCCTAGTTTCTATTTCTTGATTCTAAATCAATTTCTTGATTCTAACACTAATTAACAACTAGTACTTGACCTACTTAGTTGATTGATTAATCTTTGAGTCCATTCTTTCTTAGTGGTATTTCTTGTGTGCTTTTCTCATTTTTCATTGTCGTAGTTATTTCTTAATTCAAGTTCGTAGTTGCTTTTGAGTCATCCATCTTTCTAACAAACAAGAATCTATTCCGGCCAAGAGTAGAAATCGACACTTCAAGTGCCATTGGAGTACAATCGAGCCTTCAACCTTCGTGATACCAAGTGTGAGGCAATACAAAGGTGTGTAGGGTTTGTGAGGTTGATTTCTTAACGCTAACTTGTTTGTTGTTTTTGTTAGTGTCTTTTCTTGTAAGTACTATGGCTCCGGAAGGTGAAACAACCCAAACCATGGATAACAATACCTCAAATGCAATCTTAGTGGCAATTAAATCCATAAGCCAGAGAATGGAATCCATGGAAGGTCACATAAATGCACTACAGGGAAGTATGTCAACTATGGGTGGAAAGATAGTGAACATGGAAGATTGTCTAAACTCCACCATATCCACTCTCCAAACCTACAATGCCTCATCTAGAGGATATTCTCAAGACACATCCGTTACTATCTCTCCAGAAACACTACACCAAATGTTCAATCCACCGAGTCAAACACCAGACCCTACCACACAAACCACTACTAATCCAAATAATTGAAATATCGTTCGTCCACTCCAACCCCAATTCAACCAAGCCAACCAAGAAGGACCACAAGACCAAGGCCCACCTCACCAAATAACCTATAACCAAGGTCTCCCCTAAGAACCACCAAACCAAAACCCACCACCTCAAGCCCCACTAAACCAAAATCCCCTACTCCAAAAACCCCGTAACCAAATCAACTCGTCCAAGTTGAGGGAGTAGGAGAAGAGGATCAACAAGTTGAGTTTGAAGGATATAATGAAAAGGCCTTGCATGCAGAGTATTGGAGGCAAAGATCATTTCCTCAATAAGGATTTCGAGGTCAAGGAGGAAGATTTGGTCCGGCGCCTTATGGAAGAGGAAATTTGTGAAATCGACCCCAAGTTGAAGGTTCATGGAACTATATTGACAACCATGGTGGAAATGGAGGCCAGGATGTAGGGATCAATTCTATCAAGCCTAGTCTTCCAACTTTCAAGGGAGAGAGTGATCCCAAAACTTATCTAATATAGGATTCCACTTGTGAAAGGATCTTCCAAGTCAATGATCTCACCGATATCAAGAAGAGTTGGTATGCTATAGCCCAATTCGAAGGATTTACTATTACATAGTGGTAATATGCCAAGAGATTTGAAAACGTCCTAAACGAGGGACAACCACCTCTATAGGATACATTAAAGGCTATCATAAGAAGAAAGTATGTGTTGTAAAGGTATATACATGAGTTACTTGCAACGTTGAACAACTTAAGGCAAGGGAGCAAGAGTATCTTAACCTACCATGATGAATTTCAATAATTTATCTTGAAGCTTGAGTATCATGAGAACATGGAATATGTCGTCATCCTCTTCAAGGTTGGTTTGAACAGGGAGATATCCACTTCAATGACTTGCTATAGGTTTGCTACCCTAGATGACATATTTCAAGTGGCCTTAGAAGTTGAGAGAGATCTCAAGGATAAGACATCTTTCAAACCCAAAGGGTACTCATCCACTAATCCATGGAGTAAGAACAAAGAAGTAGCTCAACCTTCATTAGGATAGAACAAGAACAAGGACCTTTCAAAGTTCTATGACAAGAAGACCATGGAAAAGACTACTCCAAAGTACCCACCGAAGAATGAAGGTAACAAATATCCAACTCCTAATCCTAAAGGCTTATAATGTTTTAAATGTCAAGGCTAGGGATATAAGGCAAATGAGTGTCCCAATCGGAGGAATGTGATCCTTAAAGATGGGAGATTGTACTACCTTGGAGAAGAGGTGGGACTAGAATAAGATGAGGAAGGAGAAAACCAAGTACAAGAAGGGCTTGAAGAAAGTGAGAATGTAGAAGAAGGAAATGAGGATGATTGTCCTCAAGATAGAGAGTTAGAGGTTCCAAACTTTGTGGTGATACGAGTGATGATTAGTAAGGAATTAGATAATCCTAGTCAAAGGAAAAATCTATTCCATACTAAATGTCTTATCAAGGAGAATGTGTGCTCATTGGTCATTGATAGTGGGAGTTGTCCTAATATAGCTAGTGTCTGTCACTCCCAAGCGCACACACAAGTGTACATGGTCGTTTCAAGTAATAAAGTGGATCTTCGTGAGCCGAATGTCAAACCCACAAGGACTTGTGTTTAACAAGCGATCTAATTTAAGCATTACTTCGAAGTAAACAAGTGCGAATTGTAACCAAAAAGAAGTTTAGTTTTATTTTTGTAACTAAATAAGGAATTCGGGATGTGAACAATATATGGAGAGTTCCAGGGTTATGGCATCCGATACAATCATGTATGGTAGTTATTCTATTCAATAATCTTTATTTCACGGATTATGGGTTTTGGGGTTAAGTGTTGATTCGGGAATTATCATCCTCTAAACCATCTACTTGAACTGGTCTCACAACTCCATCGTTGAGTGGGGATGTGATTCCATAATTCAAGTGTGTTCATTAATCATCCCGTCACAACCAAACAAGGCTCCTAGGTATACGTCTATCCTAGTTGCGAATCAACCCTAACTTATACTAGAGATGATCTTGTTTATTAAGTTATTCGTCCTATTCATACAATCCCATGATCAGTTCATGCATGAATTACTCATATATTCTAATGTTGATCAGACATCAAAAGAGTAGAATCAAGAACAAAAGCACAATCGGATGAGAAACGATGTCAATGAATAAAATAAACTACTAAACAATCATGTTCTAGACATAACCCCAGAATGAGGGTGTTTAGACACTCATATTCATACAAACAATCTCCAAAATAGATTTCATAACTCTATATTACAAGAATGAAAAGTAAAGAGGACAAAACCCTGGTGTAGATCTCCTTGCCTTTTCCTTTGCTCTCCAATTCGTGCGTAAGGTGAAATCCTCCTTTTAATTATGGTGAATTTATAGGGATTTTATTCGTCTAAGAGTTTCCCAAGTCGAATCCCAATCAATTACAACTTTACCCCAACTTAAAACAATATTAGAAACCATTTTCTGGCAGGTTTGGGACTTAGTGTGTAGCGTCCTCCATCGCGTGGGAGTGGAGGCGCGACACGAGCTCAATACGGGCTCAAAACAGTAGCTACTCACCCTACCATGTTCTAAATGCCCCTAATTATGCGTATTGGATGGTATGACATGCCTCCCAATACGGGTGGTGGAGGGTACGATGCGCCTCTTGTCCAAGGCTCTAGCATTTCGCATCCAATTTTCTCGTGCTCTTGTCCCTTGATCCCGAACATCTTGTGCTTTGATTGTAGGATTGGTTTAGATTCTTTAGTTCCTCCAATGGTCCCCTACAACATATCAACACAACCATAAGCCTATACAATAAATAGAACACATCAAAGGACACTAGAACACGCATAGCTCAAGCTAGCGACACTAGTTTCCTCGTCTAAGTTCTAATTGATCTTTTTAACTCTTGACTTGATTCAAATGTACCTTAAACACTATAAACAAGTACTTTAACACAAAAATACACATATATACTCTTTATGGTTCACAATCATGTCGAATTATCCTGAAAACTAGGCTAAATGCGTATGAATAATGACACTTGGGAGTATAAATACACCCAAGATCACAACCCCACACTTAAAGCCTTGTTCGTCCTCGAACAATTTTTTATATAAATCACCATAAAATAATACTCTAACAAAATTACTACCACTAATACACTCAATCTAGAACCACACATACCATATGAATAGCAAGTTATACACTCGGCATGTCATATTACAACTTCAAAACACATGAATACTACTTCAAAACTTCCTAGCCTCCAGAATTGACTCTATCAATTTGGAAAACTCATGCATATTACACAACAAAGAGATCATATATGTCACCTATCTATCATCAAACATGCGCCCTTACCACAAGAGAGTCACCCATATTCAATTCACAAGTATGTCTTTTAACACAAGAATGGGTGCAACTATCAAATTTCATTCACTCTCACAAAGAATTCACATGACACATAAGATGAACCATAAGCTTGCCCTTAATGTAGTACTCCACTAATATCAGAATGCCAAAGCTCAAGATCAAGTAGGATTTTAAGGGTTGTAATGTAGGCTAAGGGACGGGTAGGAATTATTTGGTTAAGAATATTGACTATCTTCCCTAAGCGCTTTAATACACTACAATTTTCATTAAGATCACCTCCAACTAACCTATTTCACACCACTTTCATCTCCCCAATTCTCTCTTGTTTTGACCCATCTTTTTAAGCTATATTACACATATTAAGCAAGGAGTATTTGCTATCAACACAAGATTCACTTCTTTGGATCAATTTCTCTTTTCATTACATTACTCCCTATCCACCATATATAAACCTTTTTAACACACCAAAACCTGTTCACTCGGGGCTTCAATTTCACTTTCTCCTTTTTCCATTTTTACACTCCTTAACATCTTAATTTCTCAAATAAAGTGCTTAGGAGTTTTAGATCAAATTACGATTAATTGAAAGAAAAGAATTAAGCTACATACAAGGCTACCAAAGAATAGGCTAAAGGCTCAATAGGGCTAACTAGGATCATACAAAAAGGGTAGATAAAGTGAGGTATAAAACATGACTATCAAAGAAATGCCTATATCATTTCCTAAACTCTAACACCCTTTATTTCGCTTTGCATACACACCGGTCAAGTTCTAGACATCAATATGCACATGGAATATCACAAAAATTTCACTCACACATGGCACATTTTCGAATCAAGAAGTATCTCTATAGACTCTCAACCAAGCACTTAGCAAGAATTTAACATTAAGCCAACATCAAACAAGAGTCAAATAATTAAGCCTAGGTGTCTCACAGTAGTCATTCAATTCACTACACATGCTTCAAAACTAAACACCAACTTGCAATCCAGTAATCATGCATAGCATCTAACAAAAGCATCTCTAAAATTTAAAAATTACTCCTAAAAAAAAGATACTGGGTTCAAAGGGCTTCCCCTCAAAAAAGAATCGAAAAGAAAAACTGAGGGGTGGATGAAGTGTGCTCCTAAAAGAAACCAAAAACAAATTACTAAAAGGAAATCTTTTTGTGTTTTTCAAAAATTTTCAGCAACATGAGCAAAACCAAATTACCAAAACAAATAACCAAAAGACTCTTATAGCACACTCCACCCAAACCAAATCGGAAGATTTCCCACCCCACACTTAAAATCACACTTTGTCCCCAAAGTACAACCTAAAAGTAAGGATAGAAATACTCCCTGAGGCCTTTAGCTAGTAGCATCATAATCCATCAAAGAGGTCCAAGGTACCCCACACTCAGCTTTTGCAATGCTCATTAGCTTAGATTTCGGGTACTCAGACTTCCCTTAATCTACAAAACAAAAAAAAACAAAATAAAAACAAAGGTGATACTAAATAAAAAAACAAAAACTAAAAATGCTACCTTAACTTGGGTTGCCTCCCAAGCAGCGCCTGATTTAATGTCGCGACACGACTCAAATCACAATTTCATTAGTCACATTCTCTTCTCCTCTTCCTCCTACTTGGAGCCCATCTTTTCCTTCTTTTCTGACCTCTCAAATGTTCATAATTGAGGTCTGCATCTTTTCTTATACCTACCTTTTCATCATGCCACTCAAGTTTTTTGGGTTCAGGCTTAATTGTCAACTTGGGCAACTCCATAGAGAGTTCAAAGAAGTAATTGGTAGTTTGCACTCTTCCACTCCACACTCATCCACTTTCATAGCCGTGATCATGTATAAATCTCTATAGTGTGAGGGTCTGTTGAGTGCTTTGTACACTCTGAAAACCACCTCTTCATTATTCAATCTCATCTTGAGTGTGCCTTCTCTCACATCTATCAATGCTCCACCAGTGGCCAAGAATAGGTGTCCCAATATAATTGGTACCCTGTCATCTGCATCATAATCAAGAATAATAAAGTCAGCACGAATAATGAACTTACCAACCTTAATGAGAACATCTTCTATGATTCCTTTGGGCACCACTCGTGTTCCATCCACCATTTGTAACACCATTGAGGAGGGCCTTGGCTTTCCTAAACCAAGAGTATTAAAAACTAAAAGGGGCATCAAGTTGATACTTGCCCCTAAATCACTCAAAGCATGGACAACATCACTTTCACCAATTTGTATGAGGAGGGTGAAACTCCCAGGGTCCTTGAGCTTTTTGGGCATCTTGCTCATGACCACAGAAATGCACTTTTCAGTAAGTGCCACCGTCTCAAAATCACCCAGCCTCCTTTAATTCGTCATCACATCTTTCAAGTACTTAGCATACTTTGGCATTCCCGGCAACACATCTACAAGAGGAAGGTTAGTGTAAAGCTCTATGAACATCTCAAAGAATCTCTTGAAACAAGCATCTTCATTTGCTTTATTGAACTTTTGAGGGAAAGGTGGTGGTGGTATGTTGTGAGGTTTCTCAACCGGCTTCTCCTTTTGGTACTCAGACTTCCCCTTTTCATTGGCAATTTTAGACTCAACTTGCTTGTCTGTCTGCTTGGGTGTGAGCAATTCAGGTTGCACCTCGTGATTTTTCTTTGGATGTGCATCACCCAAATCTCTACTGCTCCTCAATGTAATAGCCATAACTTTCTTTGGAGCTTTCTCTGTATCACCCGAAAGACCTCCTTGAGGTCTTAGATTCTACGCCTGAGCTAACTGACCCATTTGTATCTCCAAATTTTTTTGGTCAAGTTGCTGATTTTTGAGATCTGCAGCCATTTACTCTTGGGTGGCCATGATTTTCTTCAATGACTTCCATATTTTGGCCTTAGTATTAGTCTGTGTTTCTTGTTGCTACTAAAATTGCTGAGATTGGGCTTGATTATTGCCCCAAGAGTAGTTGGGTTGAGCCAGCCAATTGCGGTTGTAGGTATTACCATAATTCTAATTTCCTCTCTGCATATTACCCACAGAATTTACTGATTCTGGATTTTTCATACAATAGTCTGATGAGTGACCTCCATTACCACAAGTTTCGCACCAATTCAGGTTGAGCCACACTCAATTTGCTAAATTAGGCCATTATTTGATTCTGAAAGCTGGCCAATTGTGCGGATAATGTTGTGACACCATCTAACTCTATCATACCTGCCGGCTTCTTTACCATACTTCTAGATATATCACTATTCCAGTCTGGATTACCTTGTGCAATTCTATTCAAAAGAGTGTGTAGCTCATTATAAGTTTTCTCCAATGCTTGACCACCTGCAGCTGAATCTAGCAAAATTTTTGTGTTGTGGTCAAGTCCTTCAACAAAAGTATGAGCTAGTACCTCATTGGTTTGTTGGTGATATGGGCAATCTCTGAGGAGAGACTTGAATTTTTCCCATGCATGATAGAGATTCTCATCTGGCTTTTGCTTGAAACTAAGAATCTCACTTCTTAACCTTGCAGTTTGCCTGATGGGAAGAACCGAATAAGGAACTTATTTGCTAAGTCATCCCAAGTTGTGATCAAGTTTGAAGGTTCTGCTTTCAGATATTTCCTTGCTTCTCCCTAAGTGAGAATGGGAAAAGTGTGAGCCTCATATAGTCTGTGGAGCCTCCAGCGGGAATGAAAGTGTCACTTACCTCCAAAAATTTCTTAAGGTGGACCTTTGGATCCTCATGTAACAAGTCTGTAAACTTCCCGCTTGTGTGCAACAATTGCACCATGTTCTTCTTTAGTTCAAATCTGCCTCATGCGGCTGGCTTCTGAATACATGAGGTCATATTAGTTGCGAGTGGGATTGCCACTTCAGACACTGTCCTGCGGGTTTGTGGTTTTTCAGCCATTAGTGCAGGAATGATCTCGTCTTGCTAAACGTGCTGAGTTTGTTGGAGAAGTGTTGTTTCTCTCCTTAATTAATGCAAGCTTCACTCAGGTTCGGATATGGTTCGACCAATTTCCTCTCCCTTGCTAACTTACTCGAGATTTAAACCTGTAATTACAAATTCAGTAGCTAAGACCAAGTTGTTAGCACTTTATCAACCAAAATAATAAAACTAAAAATTAGAAGGTTGCTAATTTTCAAGTCCCCATCAACGGCGCCAAAAACTTGTCTCTTCCAAGCATACATGCAAGTGTACGTGGTCGTTTCAAGTAATAAAGTGGCTCTTCGTGAGCCGGATGTCAAACCCACAGGAACTTGTGTTTAACAAGCGATCTAATTTAAGCATTACTATTTTCAAGTAAACAAGTACGAGTTGTAACCAAAAAGAAGTTGAGTTTTATTTTTATAACTAACTACTAAAATTAACAAAGGTAAGGAATTCGATTTGTGAACAATATATGGAGAGTTCCAGGGTTACAGCATTCGATACAATCATGCATAGCAGTTATTCTATTCAATGATCTTTATTTCTCGAATTATGGGTTTCAGGGTTAAGTGTTGATCCAAGAATTGTCATCCTCTAAACCGTCTACTTAAACTGGTCTCACAGCTCCATCGTTGAGTGGGGATGTGATTCCATAATTCAAGTGCGTTCATTAATCATGTCGTCACAAACAAACAAGGCTCCTAGGTATACGTCTATCCTAGTTGCGAATTAACCCTAACTTATACTAGAGATGATCTTGTTCCTTAAGTTCTTCATCCTATTCATACAATCCCATGATCAGTTCATTCATGAATTACTCATATATTCTAATGTTGATCAGACATCAAAAGAGTAGAATCAAGAACAAAAACATAATTGGATGAGAAACGATGTCAATGAATAAAACTACTAAACAATCATGTTCTAGTCGTAACACCAGAATGAGGGTGTTTAGACACTCATATTCATACAAACAATCTTCAAAATAGAGTTCATAACTTTAAATTACAAAAATGAAAATTAGAAAGGACAAAACCCTAGTGTAGATCTCCTTGCCTTCTTCTTTGCTCTCCAATTCATGTGTAAGGTGAAATCCTCCTTTTAATTGTGTCCAAGTACTACTTTTATAGGTATTTTATTCGTCTAAGAGGTTCCCAAGTCGAATCCCAGTCAATTACAACTTTACCCCAACTTAAAACAACATTAGAAACCAATTTCGAACGGGTTTGGGACTTGGTGTGTCGCGTCCTCCATCGCGTGGGAGTGGAGTCGCGACACGAGCTCAATACAGGCTCAAAACAGTATATACTCGATCTACCATGTGTGATGCACCCCTCATTATGAATCTTTGAGGGTGTCACGCGCCTCCCAATACGGGTGTTGGAGGGTACGATGCGTCTCTTGTCCAAGGCTCGCGTCTAATCTTCTCGTGCTCTTGTCCCATGATACCGAACATCTTGTGCTTTGATTGTAGGCTTGATTTAGATTCCTTATATCCTCTAGTGTTCCCCTACAACATCTCAACACAACCATAAGCCTATCAACACAATAGAACATATCAAAGGACACTAGAACAAGCATAGCTCAAGCTAGCGACACTAGTTTCCACGTCTAAGTTCTGATTGATCATTTTGACTCTTTACTTGATTAAAATGTACCTTAAACACTATAAACAAGTACTTTAACACACAAATACACATATATACTCTTTATGGTTCACAAGCATGTCGAATTATCCTGAAAACTAGGCTAAATGTGTATGAATAATGACACTTGGGAGTATAAATACACCCAAGATCAGTGCCTCCATGGTTAATTTCTTGAAGTTACCCATAACCAAGCATACCATACCGTACAATTCCAATAGTTAAACAAGTGTGGAGAATTAAAAGTGACTAGACAAGTTGTGATTCAGTTCAAGATTAGGAATTACTATGATGAAATACTATGTGATGTCATTCCCATGCAAGCTTGTCATATTTTGCTTGGAAGACCATGGAAATACGATTATTTGACCAAACATGATGGAAGAAACAATCAGTATTCTCTTGAGTTGAATGGTCGAAAGTTTACCTTTTACCCTTTTTCACCATCACAAGTAAATGAGGTACATCAAAGGATGAGAGAGTTGAAAGAGAAAGGTAGAAAAGAATGAGAGGAGGAACCTCATGAAGAGGAGAATAATGAATCAAAGGAAAGGAGGAAGTTGAAGTCAAAGGGACAAATAGTGATGCTGGCTAGAAACAAAGACTTGTTTGAGGAGGCTAATAAAGAGCAGCGCATACTCCTCTTAGCCCATGCTTTTCATGCTAATCACTCTACTTCTCCTATCCCCCATTCTATTTCTCTTGTTTTGCAGGAATATGATGATGTGTTCCCCAAAGAGCTTCCAAAAGGGTTACCCCCACTTCGAAGAATTAAACATCAAATCAATTTTGTACCGGGTACTCAATTGCTAAGCAAATTGGCTTATCGGAGTAACCCAAAGGATACCAAAGAGCTTCAAAGGCAAGCTGAGGAACTCCGCAATAAAGGATACATCAAGGAAAGCATGAGACCATGTGCTATCCAGATATTGTTGGTGCCAAGGAAAGATGGGACTTGGAGCATGTGTGTTGATTGTCGCGTAATCAACAAAATAACGATAAAGTATCGCCACCCTATCCCTAGATTAAATGACATGCTAGATTAGTTAAATGGTTCTTGTGTGTTTTCAAAAGTTGATCTTAGAAGTGGGTACCATCAAATCCAAATGAATCCTGTAAATGAATGGAAAATTACCTTCAAGACCAAGTTTGGTCTCTATGAATGGATAGTTATGCCATTTGGACTCACCAATGCTCCTAGTACCATTATGCGGTTAATGAACCATGTGATGAAATTGTTTATAGGGAAATTTGTTATGGTGTACGTGATGATATCTTAGTTTATAGCAAGTCCATAGATGACCATGCTAAGCATATGAGATGTGTTTTTGAAGTGCTTAGAAAGGATCAATTATATGCCAATCTTGAAAAATGTTCCTTTTGTGTTGATGAAGTTGTCTTTTTGGGCTTTGTTCTAAGCTCTCGGGGCGTTGAAGTGGATGAATCCAAGATAGACGCTATAAGAAATTGGCCAACTCCACAATCCATTGGTGATGTGAGAAGTTTTCATGGATTGGCTAGTTTCTATAGAAGGTTTATCAAAGGGTTTGGCACTATAGCCTCTCCATTGACTGAGGTAATCTGAAAGGATAAACCCTTCAAGTAGGGTGATGAGCAAGCAAAAGCGTTTGAAACTTTGAAAACCATGCTTAGCTTCGCTCCTTTGTTATAATTGCCCGATTTTGAAAAAATGTTTGAAGTTGAATGTGATGCTAGCACGGTAGGCATTGGAGCCGTCATAATGCAAGACCAAAAGCCCATTGTATACTTTAGCAAAAAGCTCAAAGGAGCAACCTTGAACTACTCCATGTATGATCTTGAGTTGTATGCCTTGATTAGAGCTTTGGGCAATTGGCAACACTATTTGTGGCCTAAGGAATTTGTGGTTCGAACCGACCATGAATCCCTAAAACCCCTTAGGGACCAAGATAAATTGAACAAACAACATGCCAAATGTATTGAATTCTAAGAAACTTTCCCTTATGTAACCCAATACAAAAAAGGGAAAGGAGAATGTTGTAGTCGATGCCTTGTCTAGAAAACATGTTTTGATCAATACTTTGTCTTCTAAATTGATTGGTTTTGAATGCTTGAAGACTTTATATCCCTAGGACCCCAAGTTTTCTCCAATCTTGAAAGATTGTAAAGAATCGGAAAGGAAAAGATAGCTCAGGGATAGGACTTCTATAACCTATTCTAAATTTGATGGTTTCTTATTCAAAGAAAAGAGATTGTATATGCCCTCTAGCTCTTGGAGAGAGTTTTTTGTGAGAGAGTCACATGATGGTGGTATGATGGGTCATTTTGGAATTGACAAGACCCTTAGAATCCTAGAGGAATAATTCTATTGGCCCAAGATGCGTCACGATGTTGCTCGAATTTGTGGTCAATGTATGGATTATAGAAGTGCAAAATTGCGCCTTCTCCCTCAAGGATTATATACCCCACTACCCATTCCCCTACGCCCTTGGCTTGACATTTCTATGGATTTTGTGTTAGGTTTGCCTAGGACAAGGAGACGAAGAGATAGTATCTTTGTAGTTATTGATACGTTTTCGAAAATGGCTCACTTTATCTCGTGTCACAAATGTGATGATGCCCCTAATGTGGCCTCTTTGTTCATGAAACATATTGTCAAAATACACGGGATTCCCCAATCTATTGTTAGTGATAGGGAGTCTAAGTTCCTTAGTCACTTTTAGAGGTCATTGTGGGGTAGTCTTGGCACGAAATTGCTCTTCTCAACGTCTTGCCACCCACAAACTGATGGCAAAACCGAGGTTGTAAATAGGACCTTGGGTTCTATGCTAAACACCTTGGTTAAGGAAAAAATGTCTCCTTGGGAGGATTAGCTACCCTTAGTAGAATTTGCTTACAATCGAGTTATACACACGGCCACAGGTATGACTCCCTTTGAGTGTATCTATGTTTTTAACCCCCTAACCCCTTTAGATCTTACCCCTTGTCTAGTGATGTAGTGATTAGCCTAGATGGAAATATAAGGATGGAATCAATGAAGAAGATGCATGAAAAGGTGAGACTACGCCTTGAGAAAAAGACTCAAGAGGTGGCCAAAAGGGCGAACAAAGGGCGAAAGAGGCTTGTACTTGAACAGGGCAATTGGATTTGGGTGCATCTCTGAAAGGACTGATTTCCAACCCAACAGAAGACTAAGTTGATGCCTCGAGGTGATGGCCCATTCCAAGTGCTTCAGAGCATCAATGATAATGCTTACAAGATTGACCTCCCATCGGAGTACCAAGTGCACAACACATTCAATGTATGCGATCTCTCACTCTTTGACATAGTAGAGGATGATGAACTCGAGAATTTGAGGGCAAATTATTCTCTAGATGGAGAGGATGATACAAGCCAAAATCCCTCAAGACCATTCACTAGATGCCAAGCAAAGGAACTCCAAAAGATCCAAGTTTTGTTCAAACAAATAAAGGTACTTGATCGAGCATTGGCTACGATGCAAGGGTTCCATGTGTTGAGGTTCAATTGGAGTGAAGATGGGAAGGTGTTAGAAGACAAAGGACCAAGCCAAGATGCTGACCAAGCCAAAGACACTATTCTGCCCAATTTGGTGCAGCAAGTACCAATCGACGCACCAAAAATCATTTTGACGCACCAACTTGGCGATGGTCAAGGAGACCACACGAGCTAAGGATCATTCTGTATATTTTGGCACAGCACCTGACCAATTGGCACTGAACAGGACCATTTGGCGCATCGCCAATGTGCTAGGCGATGTGATTTCTTAAGGGGTCACTTTTGGGGCCCAAGAACTATGTTTAGTGTCACTTTTAGGACCATAACTATAAATAGTTTGTCTTTCCCTTCATTAGTTATTTTTGATTATTATTGATGGAAAATGCTCTTATGAGTGTTGGTAAACTTTGGTTGAATGCTTTGATTAGAAACATTGGTTTTGAGGTGAATCGAATTCCCTCTTGGCGATTGTACGACTTAGGTGCTCGTGGATAATCTTAAGGAAGGTCGTAGGTTTGAATACCTTCAGTTGTCCTTTTTCTTATTTACTTGTGTCTATTTTAATCTCTTCTAACGAATCTATCACTTTTCGTATCTTTATCTTATTTATCGTAGTTATTTCTCATTTCCATGTTTTGGTTGGTATCACCAATGAAGAGGACATCTTCTCTTTATATGTTTATACATTTATGTCTCCCTTCTTCTTTGGTCAAGACCCCTTTATATAGGCGTGATCTAGGGCTTGGAGGTATTTTGGTCTCCAAAGAAACCTAGCGGATCTTGGGCTTGAAGAACATGAGTTGGCTCATCTTGTCAACTTAATATGCTAGCCCAAATGTAATTGGACTTCATTTAAATTCTATAATATAAATATTAATCCAACTATATTAACCAACAATTTGACTCTGTCAACATGTCACAAATTTAAGATTTAATCCAAAATTTAATGTGGATTTATCTAATAAAATTTCACTATCTACAATCACTAAAGTATGGAGAACCTACAGAGTTATGAAGTTATTGGGGAACACACTCCTAGTGCCTTTCTCATATTGATTACAAATCCAACAACTCAACACACTTTACTATTGATCTTTTGTTTCACAAAATCCCCCTCTTTTACTTATTTGCCAGTTACTTAGACAAATACGAGATTGAAATTCCACCTATTCCCTGTGGGATCGACCCCAACCTTGTTGGATTCTACATTTGATCAGCGACCGCTTTATACTTTTGTGAGGTGTAATTTGGGCGACATCAATACCTTCCAAGGAAAATCTCGAATCCAAGCACCTTTGATGTTGCGAAGAAGACTTAATAAATTACTTAGTAATTTCTTTTATTCTACCCACATCTTTTTGAAAAAGAAAAAGTTAATGAGTAAAAAATCATCATATTTTTTTGTACAAATGATTTTCTCAAATTGCTTCAATAGTGTATGTTGGTTGCTCCAATGGTGTTGAAAACAAGCGTAAAACTAATGAGGAGATGAAAACTAATAGTAAAAGAGATCCTTCCTATTCCTTCCTATTTTTGGTAAGCCTAGTAAGAATCTTAAACAAACTCCTTATAATTAATTTAGAGCCCAGGTTGCCTTACAAAACTCTTTTTGTCATTATATATATATCCACCATTATTTTTTATCATAAAATCTATATAGACGAAGAAGTCGATGAAATAGAATTATTTAATAGTATTATAGACAAAAACTATGATCTAATGAAAACAAGAAGTATAGATAATTACAATTTAACCTTAGTTCCTAAATTTTTTCTAGTTAAGCCTTTTAATGCTATTACTATTAATTCCATGTGCATTAAATTCATATTTGTTCTCACTATTTCTTTTGTAGATTCTGGGCTTATCTGGTGTCTATCTTTTCCTATTACACACATTTGTTCTTCCCTATAAATGGTCTACGCATATAGTATATTTTATCTAGCCTAAAGGAAAATACTTAATTCTAGTTTTAATTGTTCTATTCGTCGTTTTTGGTATGTTATACGGTTCTTAGAGTCCCAAATACTTCTAACCATAAAATCTATAAGTTGTACTGCGGGTGAGTCTTTTTGTTTTAACTGGTCTTTAAAGATTTCTTGACAATGATTATATCTAGCTATTAATTCGAGCTTATCTTGTTCTTCAGTAGTTATAATTTATTTTCTTAAAGCTAATTGATCGTGTAACAATTTTAATTGCTTAGCTAAATGAGATTGTTTCATAAAATAGTCCAACAAACTTCTTGCTCTGATACGAATAATATACGGGGGTCCGTTTTCTCAAAGTTTTGGCATAGGAGTATACATGATGAAGACGACACTTGTCCAAAAAGAAACAATACACGGACCAGAAACTCACAATTAATAGAAGATTTTCAAGAAATCTTAATTAATGGAGATGAATACATGTCAGACAATGAAAGTATTTACTCTATAGTCAGCATAACAAATAATGAACCATATAATTCATCAGACTCAGAAGAATAAAATCACATTGATGAGATTCATTTTGAAGATCTACAATTAGAACCAATTAATTGTAATTTTGTAAACATAATAGAACATAATTTAGTCAATATAAAAGAAGATTGTACTCATGAATTCGAAAAGAAAGGTATAGACAGCAACCAATGTTTTATTTGTAAGTGGTATCCAGACAAAAATCGAAGAATCAAATGTAAATTTTGTTATATGGAAGGATGTATTCGGTGCATAGAAAAGAAGCTAGGTATAAACATACTACAAACTAAGGCAATAAGAAAAACTAAGGCAATAAGAAATGAAATACCTAAAGACATGATTAGAGAAGTTGCAGGCACCTCAACTAAGTATGTAGAAGAAGATAAAATAATTGAATTAATTACAAGAATAAATACGTTAGAAGAAAGGATAATAAGATTAGAAAAAGCTAAATATAAGATGGAAGACTATAAGGTAGAAGACGACTCAGAATTATTAAATGAAGATTTTAACGGTTTAGTATGTAATGAGGATAAGAAACTGAGTGCGATTAAAATACTAACAAAAATAAAAATACAGGATTATGAAATAGAAACACTAGGAATAGTAGACTCAGGATGCGCACAGTGCATAATAAATCAAAGAATTCTACCCAAGCATCTTATTAATACTTTCAAAGAACCACAAATATTCATGCAAATGGATGGATCACATAATACTTACAGACATTTTGCAAAGGATGTTGTGATCAGTTTCAGTAATACATGTTCAAATTTTAAAACAGTATATAAATTAGGAATAATGTTAACTAGAGAATTAGATATAAAAGCAAATTTTGTAATAAGTTTAGATTTTATGATAAAAAATAATGGTGGATGCTTCATAACTAGAGACGGAGTAATTTTTACTAAAAATATTACAATAACTCCAGCATTTTTTGGAAAAAAATATACAAAGAAACACAAAAATAACTAAAGACTCAAAACATAAACATCTTCAAGAATCTTCTGATAAGCTGTGTGATAAAGGAATAGATTGTACCTGCAAAATAGAAACAGGAACAATAATGTTAGAAGAATTATATATAGACGCAGAAGTCGATGAAATAGAATTATTTAATAGTATTATAGACAAAAACTATGATCTAATGGAAACAAGAAGTATAGATAATTACAATTTTAAGAAAGGAATTCAACAAATAGGAATAATAAAGAATCAAGAAGATCTACAAAAAATAATTCAAAAATTGGATGACATGGATATAATAGGAGACAAACCCTTAGAACATTGGAAGAAAAATCAACTAGAATGTAAGCTAGAAATTATAAATCCAGAATATATAGTAAAAACAGCAGCAATACAAGCTACAAATGAAGATTTAAAAGATTTTGAAGTACAAATCAAAGAATTACTTGACCTAGGCGTAATTAGAAGATCAAAATCAAGACACAGGTCAGCAGCTTTTATGGTTAGAAATCATAGTGAAATAGTAAGAGGTAAAGCTAGAATGGTAATAAATTATAAAAGACTTAATGATAATACAGTAATGGATGCCTATAAACTTCCATACAAAACAGAATTAATTAATAGAATACAAGGAAAGACTATATTCAGTAAATTTGCCTGCAAGTCAGGCTATTGGCAAATAAAGATGCACCAAGACAGTATTGAGTGGACAGCATTTACTTGTCCCGAAGGACATTTCGAATGGCTAGTAATGCCATTTGGCCTTAAAACTGCTCCACCAATTTTTCAAAGAAAGATGGACAATATATTTGGAAAATATAAACATTTTGTATTAGTATATGTAGACGACATCTTAGTTTTTAGCTATAAAATGAAAGAAAATTTAGGACATCTACAAACAGTTTTTAAATTATTTATCGACAATGGAATAATTATCAGTAAGAAAAAATGGAACTATGTAAACAATACATGAATTTCTTAGGAATTACTATAGGAGAAGGAAAAATTAGGTTACAACCACATATAGCAAAAAAGGCCTTAGAAATGCCTGACAAATTAGAAAAGACAAAAGATTTACAAAAATTTCTAGGAATATTAAATTATGCTAGACAATTTATTAAAGATTTAGGAAAGGTAGCAGGTCCACTTTATGCTAAAACTGGATCTAAAGGGCAAAAGACCTGTAATATAGAAGATATTAAGCTAGTTCAGAAATTAAAAGAAATGGTTAAAGATATACCAGACTTAGCCCTACCTTTAGAAGCAGACTATTTAATAATAGAAACAGACAGTAGTTTTGAAGGATGGGGAGCTGTCCTTAAAGCTAGAAAAAATAAGTATAGTGATAAGAAAAAAGAATGAATATACGCTTATCAAAGTGGAAAATATAAAAGAACAAGGAAATATGAGTAGTATAGACGTAGAGATATTAGCAGTAATATATGGCCTTAACAGTTTTAAGATATATATTTTAAATAAGCCAGAAATATTAGTAAGAACAAATTGTGAAGCAATAGTAAAATTTCATGAAAAAATTAGTGAGAAAAATAGTAGTAAAAGAAGATGGCTAAATTTCATTGATGCTATTTCTATATATAGTATTAAATTTGAACATATTAAAGGTAAAGAAAATACTTTAGCTGATAAACTCAGTAGATTGATTTCAAAAACTACAAACTAGTTTTTTCTACAGCATGACAGACAAAGGCAAGGCGAAAGCCTCAGACTCCAGTGCAGACAATTATTTAAAGACTTTATTAAGCAATACTCATTTCTGGCCACAGACAATGCTAAATAAATCTTAGACTTCTCTTGACCAGAAAATCGAAAGAATACATTTTGGTAGACAAAATTTAATCTGTTATCCAGAGTCTAATTTCAGTTTTAAGACAAGACCCGAAGTACGAGTTGACCGAAATCAAAAGTGCTTATTAGACAACTTATGAATTTCTTATAATAAGACTCCAAGGGATGTCAGCTATTTCTTAGCTGTTATGAATGCCCTTGCACAATATTTTACAGAAAAAAATTTAACTAACAAGTTTAAATTTTATGTGATTATACGGGGAAAGACACCAGGAGTTTACCAGACATGGATACAGGTAGTAGATGCTATCAAAGGTTTTAAAGACTCGTTATACAAAGGATTTAATAATTTTAATGAAGCCTTAGATTATGCTAGAGGTAATTTAGGACCAAACTTTTTTATTACCCCAGAACTACGAAACCCCGTAAATTATCCCCAGTATAATATCCAAAAAGAAACAAACAAAATTATTTTTTGTGATAACTGCAATTCAATGACAGAAGGTTTCAAAAGACTCAATCATAAAAATGAATTTTTAGAAAAAGAAAGAGATGGTTTAATGAGACAAAATTTAATGCTCCAAGACTATATAAAAAACCTTGAGCTCAATCAAGTACCTTCTTGTTCTCAGACTCAAAGACCAGTTTTATCTTTTAAAGAATCTACTACTCAGATAGATTTTCAGACTCAACAGAGTTCTCCATCTCAATTACAAATGGATCAGATGGGTGTACATTCCCCAGCAAATGTAGAAAGACCTACTGTATCAGGTAAAGTTACAGCTAGTCCGGTTCAAACGGCAACCGGTAAAGACTTATCAAGTCCGTTCAAGGCTGACACTTTGCCAAAAAGTGTAAGAAGACTTTCTGCTAGTTTTAATTTAGAAGGAGCCTCAAGCTCAAAGACGGTAAAAATCAAAAGACAAAGTAAAAAGAAGGTAACTACTCGAAAAATAGAAAGTATTATTGGAAACACACTGAAAAGATTATTGATAGAATCCAATTCAAATACTCCTAAAGAAGAAACTAAAGATATGATTAAACCAGAACCCGAGAAAGACGAATCAGATATTCCAAATTCCGACTTAGACTATGATCTAACAATGGAACAATTCGCACAAGACCCCAATGCTAGTGATGATTCAGGCATGGAATTTGATTCAGATGCTTTACATAACTTAGACACAATTTGTTAAAGACATCAGCAATGACATCAGACCAACAGTACAGAGGTGGCTAAATTTGTTAAATGATAGACAAAGAGAGTGGATGTATGTTAACCCACCATGAGAGTGTATGTACGTTAACCCACCATGAGAGTGGATGTATGTTAACCCACCATGAAAGTGTATGTATGTTAACCCACCATGAGAGTGGATGTATGTTAACCCGCCATAAGAGTAGATGTATGTAAGAGTGGATGTATGTAGATGAAGGTTATAGTGTTATTTATTTTTACAACCTACTAACCAAGTAGATGAGCAAAAATATGGTGATGAGCATAGAAGCAAGTCTCTTGAATAAAAGTAACCCTCTCTTGAATAAGGGGGTATATAGAGGATGGTAAGTAACAGTAACAGATGTAATGTTCATGGTTCCTCACATACAGAAAGAGAGTTTAGTCACATTTACTATTTCTCTTATATTGACTCCATTATTGTTGTTATTATATATGATGTAATTCTTATGGCCTTACATACTCAGTACATTATTCGTACTGACCCCTTTCAGGAAATTTAATTTACTTGCTGCAGGCGCAGGTGCTAGTAGACCTCTGCAGTAGATTATCGGGTATTTGCAACTCTTTGGTGAACTCCAGTTGCTTCGGGGCTTCCCACGTCACATGTGTACACTAGGTTTTGGTATTATGTAAATATTGTATAGACATGGTCATGTATTCTGTAGAGGCTTTGTAGACGGTTGTGGGAAGACAAATGTAAGAGGTGTATGTCCATAATGACTTGATGGCCTTGTTGGCCAAGTTTCACCTATATATATTTATCACATGTTTCATGAATTCCGTTATTAGCATGATAAGTTCTTATGTGGTAATGGTATTTTTTATGACATGCAGATAAACGAACATAAGCAAAGATTGGTTCTCTCGAGCCTTATCGGCTTCGGGTGCCAATCACGTCCCGATGGGATTCGGGGCGTGACAAAAGTGGTATCAGAGCAGTTCATTCTAAGGGTGTCTACAAAGCCGTGTCTGAGTAGAGTCTTACTTATCGATGTGTTGTGCACCACATCTATAAGTAGGAAGCTACGGGACATTTAGGATGTTGTTTCCTTTCTTCACTTCTAGATCGTGCAATAGAGCCAGTGTTGTAAGTTGAATTGTATCTGACCATTGGGGATTGGTTTTCTTTGATATAGTAAACTGTCGATGACAAGAAGAGGGAAAGACAAAGGTAAACAGGTGGATATGCCTGCCGATGAAGGAATGAGTAAATCACCACCTGACCAAGCTAGTCAAGATGGAGTTGACGCTGAAATTGCATCGCGGTCTTCTTCTACTTTTCCAGCTCTAGAAGAGCCAAGAGGTAGAGAAGTACCTACAGAACCCCCAATGAATGCCACTGATCGGGATCTAAGAAATGTTGTACACATGTTGACTCAGTTAGTGGCAGCACAAGCACAGGGATAAACTGGTCCAATGGTAAATACAGATGACGCAGCTAGAGCAGCTAGTCGTCGTACACAGGACTTTCTAAAATTAGACCCTCCCATATTCACAGGGTCAGATCCAAAAGCAGATCCATAGGATTTTGTGGACCAAGTTCAAAGAGCACTAGAGGTGATGCACGTAACAGGTGTAGAAACGGTTGAGCTAGCAGCTTATAGACTGAAGGGCGAGGCTATCTTGTGGTATGAGGACTGGAAAAGATCAAGGGGTATTGATGCACTCCCAGCTGATTGGGAAGAATTTAAAATGGCATTCCTTGATCACTACCTCCCATATGAGATTCAGGAGGCACGTGCAGACCAATTTCTACATTTGCGTCAAGGAAATATGAGTGTGAGAGAATACAGTTTGCAGTTTAATTCCTTGGCTTGATATGCGCCAAATGTGGTAGCTACAATGACAGATAGAGTCTATCGATTCGTGGACAGATTAGAGCCATATTTGGTAAGAGATTGCACCATTGCGGCCTTGAACAAGGACATGGACATAGCTAGAATACAGGCCTTTACGCAGAAAATGGAGGATCAAAGGCAAAGAAAAAGGACACAGAAAGCTGGGGAAGGGCCATCAAAAAGGGCTAGACCTATGGAGCAGTCTATGGTGTCCCCAGAAGAATCTCGATCTCTAATGTTACCGCCTAGGCCCTCATTCTCTTACTCCACAACAGGTGCTCACTCTCAATTTCGAGGATCTAGAGGTGGTCGATCTGAACAGAGTAGTGGGATTCATGGATCACAGGCAACAAGATTTTCTCGTCAGTTGTACTTGCGTTGTGGGAGATTTCATGCAGGTGAATGCCGGTTTAATGCGAATGTGTGCTTTGTGTGTAGTAGGCCAGGACACATGATGAGAGAATGCCCACAGAGGCCAACGAGTAGTGTGACACGACCTACAGGATCAGTCGATGTGGTATCGGCAGCTGGTGTACAGTCTGCTGGTCGTGGTAGAGGTGCCAGAGGAGCAGCCAGTTCCAGTGGAACTCAAAATCGTACCTATGCTTTAGTGGACCGGCCGGATGCGGAGGCATCTCCTGATGAGGGTACAGGTATTTAAGAATAGTACCATTTTTTTTTCCATGCATTTGTTGCACATGAGACAATGCTGTTAACATTCGAGGACGAATGTTCCTAAGGGGGGGGGAGAATGTAACACCCCGTATCTACTAAACCCTACATGACGACGTTGAACAATGGTTACGAAAGTGTCGAGAGTTAAAAGTATGTATTTTGTAATATTATTGATGAGATAATTGATATTGGGCCTAGTACGTGGGATTAGACCTTTGTAGGAGGTAAAACACCCGTATGTTGTCGACCCTATACGACTACGTGAACACTTATGGAGTTAGTAAAACATGGGAGAATTGATGAATTATTCATTTATTTGTTGGGGCTTACATGAGTCATGAACCATTGGGCTTAAATGAGGCCCAACATCACATGGAAGACTTGGCCCAATGGAGCAAAGTGATCCAATCTTCCATTTTGACCAAATCAACCATGCATTTAATGCCAAAATTGGATAAGAGAGACTTAAAGGACCTATATATAAGAGGTAAATCAGATTTTATATCATTTGTTACACCCATGCCTTTTCTAGAATTTTCTCTAACAATTCCATTATCACACAAACCCTAACTCTTCATCTCTTGGACCAAGATTATTGTCTTGCAAGACTTGGTAAGTGTATATTATTATGGTTTAATATATTTTATGCATGTTAGATGGTTTATATCATGTTGGTTATGTTGGTGAAGTGTGAGAAGTTCACTATGTGTAAAACAATTTGTGTTTGCTAAATCGGAGGATGGTTTTGTCTTGTAAACTTGAACATGGACTTGTGATCTTGAAAGAAATGAACTTGATGGATTAAATATTGACATGTGATATGTGAATATAGTCTTACCTTGTTTTACCCTTGTATATAATGTTTGGAATTGTTGTTGTAGATTTGGTTACGGATTTGGTGGCGTATGGAAAGGAAAGTGAGGTTTTGGTGATGTTTTTGTGTGTTGTGAGACCATGGCTGGTTGTTGGCATGTAATATGATCAAAAATATGTTAAAATAAGTTTATTTATGATCATGTACCATTCATTTCCTTAAAATACCCAAAGAGACCATTCCGGACCAAAACGGGCATCCGCCCCCGCAGACGGAGGCACCTGCGGGCGCAGATGCCAACGCAGATGCCTCTGGCTGCTTCCATAGGGCATCTGCGCGCGCAACTCAGCCACATGTGGGCGCATGTGGCAGCGCAGGTCAGCCCCAGATTCGGTTTTGTATGTTTTCGCATCTAGTTGACCCCTGAAGGCCCCTATTACCCTTTTTGGATGTAATTATCAACTTGTGATGTCGTTTTAATGACTTTAAAGTATCGTATGGAGGCATGTTGGACTATTTTAAGTATGTATTATTGTTCATAAGTTGTTATGAGGCAAGTTGATATGGTAATTGTGATGGAATGATAATGAGGAAGCGTAAAGGGTAAGTGTGGTGTGAAATGTTATTGATGTATGATATCTTGATCAATGTGTGGCATTATTATGGTGTTGTTGGTATGATAATGTAATGGAATGTACTGTGAAGGATGCTATGTAGCAGTCACGTAACTCATTGTGACATTTATACGTTTGTAAGGGAGTTGGTTGTTAACATGAACTTTGTGATGTACTTGTATTGTAGAGTAAGACATAAGGAAGAAGTTGGACTGCTGTGTTCATATATAGACTCGTGTACTCATACGTGGAAGTGAAGGTATGTAAGGTTACTTTGTCCGTATCCTTCTGCAGCATGTATGTTAACATTGTCATAGTACTCATTCGACTCTGAAATGCTCTAAGGTATTCCGTATCCGGTAGTTGGCTAGTGTTACTCATATGTTCCTTAATCACTGGTAAATGGTGAATCATGTGACTCATGTCCATTGGTTGGCTCATGTTCATTAGCTAATATGTCAAAAGTCTCAAAGTGGTATAATTCAAAAGGGGTTTTATAGTATTCCAACTAAGGCCGACATATATTGTTATTCATATGTGTCCTACTCATAGATGATTGATGATTCACTTATCTCTTATTCATTGATTGAAGTTCCTAAGCTGTCATGATGTTGTAAGTTCTAAGAGAACTATCTCAACGATAGTAATGAGGTAAAGAGAGCTTGTTGAGTTTGAATAGCATTGTTCCAATCATGTCATGTTCCAAAGTCCTATAGTATGATGATTATTTCTTGTACCAATCTTTCATAAGTAAAAGTACCAATCTCATAAGAGTAATAAGAGAGGCGATGTGCAAGTTAGTATAATTAGTCCTCATAAGTGAAGATGTCAATCTCACAAGGTAAAGGGGTGAAGCGAGATGTTTATATAAGTGTGTGCTCTTGCGATGTCATGATCTCTAATGTGTCGCTCTCATAACTATGTAAAGGGTTTAAGAATGTAAAGAAGAAATGCTTACGTGGTTGCTATACATTTCAGTGAGTATGGATCACATTCTAGAGGGTATAAGTTCAATATGGAATAATCCTCATATTATGTTATGTCATTTAGTATAACCCACCAAAGGTGGAGGCCCGATATTATATACTATCATGATCCTTAATGTATTAATCTATCATAAGTTGATATATCAATCTCTCCCATGTATGTTAACCCACCATGAGAGTGGATGTATGTTAACCCACCATGAGAGTGGATGTACGTTAACCCACCATGAGAGTGGATGTATGTTAACCCACCATGAGAGTGGATGTACGTTAACCCACCATGAGAGTGGATGTATGTTAACCCACCATGAGAGTGTATGTACGTTAACCCACCATGAGAGTGGATGTATGTTAACCCACCATGAAAGTGTATGTATGTTAACCCACCATGAGAGTGGATGTATGTTAACCCACCATGAGAGTGGATGTACGTTAACCCACCATGAGAGTGGATGTATGTTAACCCACCATGAGAGTGGATGTACGTTAACCCACCATGAGAGTGGATGTATGTTAACCCACCATGAGAGTGTATGTACGTTAACCCACCATGAGAGTGGATGTATGTTAACCCACCATGAAAGTGTATGTATGTTAACCCACCATGAGAGTGGATGTATGTTAACCCACCATAAGAGTAGATGTATGTAAGAGTGGATGTATGTAGATGAAGGTTATAGTGTTATTTATTTTTACAACCTACTAACCAAGTAGATGAGCAAAAATATGGTGATGAGCATAGAAGCAAGTCTCTTGAATAAAAGTAACCCTCTCTTGAATAAGGGGGTATATAGAGGATGGTAAGTAACAGTAACAGATGTAATGTTCATGGTTCCTCACATACAGAAAGAGAGTTTAGTCACATTTACTATTTCTCTTATATTGACTCCATTATTGTTGTTATTATATATGATGTAATTCTTATGGCCTTACATACTCAGTACATTATTCGTACTGACCCCTTTCGGGGAATTTAATTTACTTGCTGCAGGCGCAGGTGCTAGTAGACCTCCGCAGTAGATTATCGGGTATTTGCAACTCTTTGGTGAACTCCAGTTGCTTTGGGGCTTCCCACGTCACATGTGTACACTAGGTATTGGTATTATGTAAATATTGTATAGACATGGTCATGTATTCTGTAGAGGCTTTGTAGACGGTTGTGGGAAGACAAATGTAAGAGGTGTATGTCCATAATGACTTGATGGCCTTGTCGGCCAAGTTTCACCTATATATATTTATCACATGTTTCATGAATTCCGTTATTAGCATGATAAGTTCTTATGTGGTAATGGTATTTCTTATGACATGCATATAAATGAACATAAGCAAAGATTGGTTCTCTCGGGCCTCATCGGCTTCGGGTGTCAATCACGTCCCGATGGGATTCGGGGTGTGACAGAGATGAACAGGGTATGACTATGGATAGATTAAGATAGATGTAAAAAAAAAAGAGTTAATTTTCTGGGGAATATACTTAGAATTATAGGAAGAAATAGGCCTTATTACATAAGTAGAGAACAAGGAAGAGGAACTACCGAGTAGGACTTTACAACTATACGAACTCAAGCTTATAAATCACAACCTCCTTTGAAATAACAAAACTTTGAGAAAACGGACCCCCGTATAACGGCACAAGATCCTCAAGCATGGAACATAGTAATAGACTTATGGAAAGGAATAGTCGTAGCAGACTATATAAAAACTTATCAAGAAACAGATGCAGAAACTATGTATAGATACATGGAGACATTTTTAGGAGAATCTACTAAAGGATTATGGGAAGCTTTTAAAACAGAATTCCCACAAGAATTCTGTTTTGTTATTTCAAAGGAGGTTGTGATTTATAAGGTTGTCATTTGAACCGGACTAGTTGTACCTTTACCTGATACAGTAGGTCTTTCTACATTCGCTGGGGAATGTACACCCATCTGATCCATTTGTAATTGAGATGAGAACTCTGTTAAGGAAAGCTAGAATAATTAAAGAATCTTTACCATATAATCAGCAAAGTGAGTTAAGACGTATAGCAAAAGAAATTAGAGCAATAAAAAATTATATAAAGTTTCTAAAGAACAGAGTTAAATATTTTCCTTTAGGATAAAATTTTATGCAACACTCCAAAAGAACCATTAGAAAATATCGTAAAAAGTATAAAGAATTAAGTAAAAGACTGTTTTTTATTCAGCAAAGTCAGAACTATATACACTTTTTAGAACAAAAATTAGTAGAAGTTTTAACTAGATTTAAAATATATTTAGAACTAGAAATTGAGACTCATTTAATTAGTCAAATAACTGTTTATTATAAATATATAAGAAAAGAGATAAATCAAGTTAAAAAAGATATACAAGCTCAGTCTTGAGATATTATGATTTATTATTTTTTCCTGGATTTTTCTAATTTCTAGTATACAATAAGGAAGTCGTCTATTCTGTATTATACAGTTTTCTACTTCAGGCTTATAATATAAACGTTGAAGTTCTCAGGTTAAGAATTTTAAGTCTCTTATTGAATTTCTATAGTCTCTGGTATTTCTAAATGGTCTATGCATATAGTATATTTTATCTAGCCTAAAGTGGTCTGTTTTCTTTTGTTCTCCTACCTGATAAAAAGTTCATGTTTTAGTTTTTCTTACTACTTCTGTTCTTTCTTTACTAGGTGTAACTTCTACTTTCTTTAATTGTTCTGTTAATTCACTAATAGTATCTTTAACCATTTCTTTTAATTTCTGAACTAGCTTAATATCTTCTATATTATATATATATATATATAGAGAGAGAGAGAGAGAGAGAGAAAGGAAGGTTATGAGCAAGCTGATGTGTCATGCTTCATTGGTGAGCATTAGTATTTATCTTTTTTCTTAGAATTTTGAGTCTTTTCCTCATTTTTTGGTACTAAAATCTTCCCAAAAAAAAAATCTCTTCCTTTATTATTATTATTATTATTATCATCATTACTACCTTTCTTAAATTCTCTTTCCTATTAAATATATACATGATAAATTCCTCCTTCCAAAAGAAAGAGTAACATAAACATAAAATATGTTACATCATGATGCAACTAGTGTAATTAGAATAAATAATGAAACAATTTCAGTCATTTCTTTACAAAATAGGAACCCTCCTTTTGTTCACATTTGTACACATACTATTTTCTATCCTATTTTTCATAATTATTTTTGTGTATTGTGTTGATCTACCTTTGAATATGGCAAATCTATATCTATATATACTAATAAAGTCGGATATGAACATGGTGAAGTGGCATCTTCCAGAGATCACGAATTGTATTTATTTATTTATTGTGATTTTTTTTTACCTTTTTCTCCTATTTTTTTTGTTTAACCTAACTCTTAAGAATGTTAAAGTGGCTAAATAACTTTAATGAAAAAGACCTTTTATTAGAAATGTTAAATGCCCAGACTTTAATCCACTAGATTGTGGCTAAAGAATTATTTAACTAATGAAGAAGACATTTTTGAATATGGTATGTTGACACCCAATTTTGACCACCCGATATTCCTCCCAGGCTGCTATTTTACCAAAACTATTAGTTTTGAATTTTAATATTTTTTTTTAAATTATTATTTTGGTATCAAATAAATCTTGACGTTTCGTATTCATGATTTTGAAGTATGCAATTTATTTTATTATTTTATTTTATATTTTTATATAGCATATACAATTTATTAATTTAAATATAACATTTTACATAATTTTGTTACTCATTATTAAATTATTCTTCGCAAATATACATGCTCATTATTTACAAACACATAGTTTCTCATCTCATTCTCTCTCTCTTACCCTCCCATCTCTACTAAACAGTCCCCATTGCCGCCGCCGATGCACACCAGTCACACAACCAGCAACCAACTCCGTTGAGCCAGCGCTGTATCACCCTCACAACTCAATCCAGCAACCACGAAAACCCCATCTCGCCGCCACCCACTCCTCTCTTCTTCTCCACTCTCCATCTCCGCTATCTCCCTCTCGCAGTCGGTGAAGTCCATCACTCATTGCGCCAGCGAACACCACCAACAGTCGCTGCTACCAAACAAATCCACACATTCTCCTCTCCTCTCAAGCCCAAAACCCCTAAATTTCTCTTCTCTCCGATGATCTTCGGGAAATCCAATGAGGTAGTGAGCCACACGTGGAACGTCAGTGGCTTCTCGGGTTGAGATCCAAATATCAAGAGATGTTGAAATCATTCATTGTAGCTGTGTTAAGCTTTGAGGTTTCAATGTTAAATTCATCCCCGATATGATAATTTAGTGTTCGTCTTGTGTTCAATTGATCATCCTTCTATCTAGACTCGAGATTTCTTTCGGGTAGATTCTAAGATTCAATTTGGCATGAGCTTAGTGTTAATTTTGATTAAATACTCGTTTATACTTGTATTATATGAATCGTCTTGATTCTGTGTTCCTTTGTTAGGTTTATTTTGGTGATTAAGCCACGTGTTAGTGTTAGTTCCATGCCAAGTCTAAGCATTATGTG
The DNA here is from genome assembly GCA_031232105.1 of Capsicum rhomboideum. Taxonomy (NCBI): domain Eukaryota; kingdom Viridiplantae; phylum Streptophyta; class Magnoliopsida; order Solanales; family Solanaceae; genus Capsicum; species Capsicum rhomboideum. Next base: position 95,572,063 of record CP124711.1, on the reverse strand, counting down.
ATTTTTCTCTCTTGCTCAAATGTGATTCTTAACAGCTTTGTATGCTGACGGATTTGAATTAAGACAACTGTACACATTTAAATATGGCAATTTGAGCTTTAGAGTAATTTGGGTAGCTTGTTACTTGAATAATTATGGTAAATTTTGGATTTGATTTGGTCTGGTTTTGGCTGGTATTGAGAACTTATGGCTGCCTTCACTACCTTTATGTATATATGGTAAATTAATATTCCTTTGGGTTTATTCACTTATTGTTCTTGCCTTTATTTAGTTCGGGCAGAATTTTACTCGTTTAATTATGGTAACCTCGCTATGATTTTCACACTTAGGTGATTCTACTGATTTGTTTAAGGAAAGTTATTCTCCCAACTTTTATTTTCCTTCCTTTCGGATGTTGGACAGATTTTACTTAGAAATTTTTATGGTAATTGATCCCACTGATTTTTCTTAATTGATTTTTGAAATATTCTTTCTCCCTTTTATTACTTACAACTCTCCAACTATTTAAAGAGTAACTTTCCTCATTATTATGGACAGACTTTTTGGCTCCAACTCACATATACTCTTAAACGCGTTTCCTAAGCATAAAAAAATTTACTTTAAGTTCTCATCTTGCGAGTGTTTGAGAAGTGGTAGTTCTTGATTCTGGTTTGTTGTTTCGTTGTCAACTAGTCTCATCTTGTGTGGTGTTTAAAGATTGGTTCTACTTACTTCCTGTTGTTAACTGGTTAGTTCCTATATCGACGCATTTAATACCTCTGTGTTAGCATGATTGTAAACCTTAGACTAACTAAGTAGAAAAGCATGCCTATAGGGTTTTAATCTAAACTTGGTTTCTAATCTCATCAATTTCTGTTTTCCGATTTCTCTAGTTGCTTAAATGAATGTGGTTATAACAAAGTTTAGGCCTTCCTTTCCTGATCTCGTTGATAGCACTGTGTGCCTTCCCAGATTTTGTGTTTTGTGCGATTTAGTACGCATTACTATGCTTGACAGGTTCTTATCAGAAGGTTGATTTGGTTTGTACAAGGTGAAGAGTTGCCAAGAATTAGAACCTGGTTAAGGGTTGTCCAACTTAGCCCTCACTGTTTTCTTTTTCTTTCTTTATTCATCGGTCTGTAATATTTATTGTACAAACTATATTTATATAATAAAAAATTTGAGAATTATTGTCGGGGGAGGGGATTATGTGACTTGCATAACTATTTTATCACTTAGGCAACACAGTCAAGGGTTATTAATCAAATTTCGACGTGTTAATTAATTTGTTTTATCACATAGAAATCATGTTTTTTTAAGGATTTTTAATCAACATTCAACATATTAAATTAATTTATAGCATGTTTAATTAATTTTTGGCATATTATGACTATTTTTTAGAATTTTATTTATTTTCAGCATGTCTATTTAATTTTCTGTGTGTTTTTATTAATTTTCAGCATAATTAGTTCACTTTCAGCTTTCTAAATTGAATTCCAGCATATTAAAAAAATTTCTAGCATGTTAATTTAATTTCCAGCGTATACTAATTAATTTCCAGCATGTTTATTTAACTTTCAGCACACTTAACTAATTTCCCACCTATTTAATTAATTTTCAGCATATTTAAATCAAATTTCAGCTTTTAATTAATTTCCTACACATCTTATAACTTTCTGCACATTTTAAATAATTTTCTGCACATTTAAATTAAATTCTTGCATATTTAAATTAATTTCCTGCATATTTAAAACAATTTTCTACACATAAAAATAATTTTTCTGCACACTTTAATTAATTTTCTGCACTTTTAACCAATTTTCTACACTTTAAATTAATATTCTGCACAGTTTAATTAATTTCCTGCATAGTTTAATCAGTTTCCTGCACAGTTTAATCAATTTTCTGCACTTTAAATTATTATTTTTTGTGCACTTTAATTAATCTTCCGCACATTTTTAATAAATTTCTGCATATTTTAAATATTTCCTGCACACTTTAAATTAGTGTTCAGCATATTTAATTTAATTTGTAGCACTTTAATTTAATTTTCGGCTCCTTGATTAATACGTCTCGCCTAGAAATTATGTTTATAGGTCTTAATCACGTAAAATGAATAATTATCTTTTTCAAGTATGTCAATCACCTAAGCAACTTTTAATTAACTAAGAGGCTTAAGTAAAACCGTTACATGTTAAATGCTAGTCTTGTTTGTTTTGTTTGATGCGAACCCCGAGTCTAATTAGGCAGCCTAAGATTTTCTTTATGTCTAGACCTTTATCCAAAATAGATCGTCCAATGCCTCTTGAACATTAAGTTGGGACGGGTAGATATTTTTAGGGGACGCTAGTTTTGTCATTTTCTTTAGAACACCTTTAGGCTTAATAACCAAGTGAAAGAGGGTCAACCTGTTAGTTCGAACCCACTATGGCAGTCACACGTACTATGGCTTTAGCCCTTTTCTTTTTCACTCAATACTTAGTTTGCCTAGGCTTATGAATTTAGAAAGATACAAGCACATATAGGAACAAGTCCCAACTTTGTATTTAACTCGTGCCATAAAGAAGCACACAAATTAGACTTACAAAAATCTGACTAACATAGCCAAGACTTTCCATTAAGATAGCCTACATGTGCCTATTTATAAGCCACAACTTCTTTCACATGGCAGACACATGCACAACACATGTCCTTATCCTAATCCAGCACATGTCATGAATCTGAGTCATGACATCAACCAGTTCGTCTATGTCGTCTGTCAAGCCAACCAGCCTCTCCAACCTTGCAGCTTTTTCACGTAATTCATTGTAATTCGTACCACTAGCCATCGCAACACCAAGCTCTGATACCAATTGATAGAGGGTCAACCTGTTAGTTCGAACCCACTATGGCAGCCACACGTACTATGGCTTCAACCCTTCTCTTTTTCACTCAATACTTAGTATGCCTAGACTTACGAATTTAGAAAGACACAAGCACATATAGGAACAAGTCCCAACTTTGTATTTAATTCATGCCACAAAGAAGCACACAAATTAGCCTTACAAAAATCTGACTAACACAGCCAAGACTTGCTATTAAGACAGCCTACCTGTGCCTATTTATAGGCCACGGCTTCTGTCACATGGCAAACACATGCACAACACATGTCCTTATCCGAATCCAGTTGACATCCCCAACTGATAGGCCTAATCAAAAATTCGAATTACAAATTCAAATTACAATCAGCAACAAAGCCAAGCCACATATCCAGGGCGGTTGTAACTGCCCAACTGTCGTCGTGTGCAAGACACATACCCAGTGCCAGCACATCCTTGGTAATACTTGTGCCAGTTTCGCACCTGGGCCCTGGGATTCTGTGTACTTGCCCATGCCACTGCCTTTTCAGTACTCAAGCCGCCCTGTTCGAGCCATGTCTAGCCCAGTTTGTCTTGCCTTAGCCATGCCTCCGCAACATGACTTGCCTTAGCCTAAATCAGCCTTAGCATTGTTCCGCCTTAGCTTTCCAGCCTTTGTCATGCCTTAGCCACGCCACTGCCAAGGTCTTGCCATGCCCTGCCGACACGCGCCATGCCATGTTGATATGCCCACACCGACAGACTGGCCTTAAGCAAACCTAACCTTTGCCCTCACCATTTGATCTTGTCTAGGTTGATCATGTAAATCTCTAGCCAAGCCCAAGTCACTCGAACCATCAAGCTGTGGGTCTAACACTAAGTTAGGTGGGATGGGTAGATAGATGAAAATGATGGAAGTTGACCCCAGCAGAATCCGACAATGCGATATGCGACATTGTCATTCGTTAATAAGTCGGGCGCTGATCCGAATAGGATAAAATAATACTTGGTAAAATCTTTTGAATTTGTTTTTTATTTATTTGTTTTTGAATGATTGATTATTTAGGGTAGTCTGGATTTATTCTTTAATAAATCATTTGTCATATAAATCGTGTCTCTTCTATCCGATTTATGTTTTTACGCATTTTTATTACTTTATCACTTAGATAATAACTAAGTTGCATGTCTAGTCTATTTATTATCTTAGTTAATATTAAGTTAGCAAATAATTGGCTTTTGCTTATCACGTAAATCCCCCACATAATATATGAGTTCGGCCGAGACCCACATTTGTGGACCTTGAAAGGTGTCTAACACCTTTCTTTTGAGGTAACCTGAACCCTTACCCGAATTTCTGGTTGACGTAGACTATTAAAATAAGTTCATGATTATTCTAGAATAGTGCCCTAACGCACCTTAATTCGTTAGGTGGCGACATATATATATATATATATATATATATATATATATATACTTAGATGAAAGTTGAAAGACCAATTTGCCCACTAAGATATTGAACAACCATTTTACCCTTCAATCAATAACTGTTCCTATACCATTTTATGAACTAAAAAGTAAAATAACATTACAAAAAATATTATTATTGCAATAGATATTATTAGACCTTAATTTAGATGAGAAATTAAATTTATTAGTCTATTAAATTTCTTGGAGCTACTTTTCACACAATGTACCGTGGGGATTATTTCTATTTGTCGTAGTTATTAGTATAAGCTATTATTGTGTAGACCTTTTTTAAATTATCACTATTCATTGTATCAATATTATTGTGTAGATGAGACTTTTTATTTGGTTTAACACAATATTTATTTTGGCTCTTTTATTGTCATTACATCATCGATTATAAGCAAATCATTGTTTGTAATGCAAAACAGGAAAAAACAAACTGGGACGTTGATTTAAAAATTTATGAATATTTTTCTTCTCTCTTTTTTTTTGGTTGGAATTTAGTATTAAAGAGGTAAAAAAATTCATAGTAAAGATTTTTATTTTTGTTTATTAAGTTTTATTGATGGTTTTTTTTTTTGGAAGGATAGATAGATATTATATATATAAAATAAAAGTCATTACAAGCCAGTGGGATAGGAACAACCCACAAAATCTAAGTTACCACCAGAATTAAAAATAGTACTAGAAGTAGAGGGGGTATTAGACTCCATAGCTACAAAGTTAAAACTAGAAGTAGGGGAAGTAGTAGCTAAGGTTATACAAGAAGTCTGAGGGATTATTCTAGTTCTAAGGTGTCCCTCTTGATCATCTTTTAGGGTGTGTTTGGTATGATGGAAAATGTTTTCATGGAAAACAAGTTAATTACTTACTTATTTTCTCATGTTTGGTTGGTAAGTGGAAAATATTTTTCGGAAAATATTTTCTAGTGTTTTGTTGATGAATGAAAAACATTTTCTAGAAAATATCTTTTAGTATTTGGCTAGAGAGTAGAAAATACATTTTAGGAAAATAGTTTCTGACACGGAAACCAACTTCGACAACCGATCTAGGATCCGACCCCGACACCCGAACAGGGACCCAACTCCCGACCTGGGACCTGACCCTAACTCCCGACCTTGACATCCAACCCCGACTCTCGACCCAGGACCCATCCCCAACACCCTACTCCCGACTCGAGCACCGACCTCAACTCCCGACCCCGACATCCGATCCCGACTATCGAATCGGGACTAGATTCTAAAACCCGATTCAAGACTCGAGCACAAAACCGGATCCCGACTCTCAAATTGAAACAAGACCACGACACCCAATCCCAACTCAGGACCCGACCACAACTACCGACCGACACCCCGAATCGGGACCTAACCCCGACACCCGATCCAGGACCCGACCCCAACACCTAACGCCCGACCCGACCCTGTCACCTCGATACCCAACACCCGACCCGACCCTGTCACCTCGATACCCAACACCCGACATGGGACACGACCCCGACATCCGACATTCAACCCGGGATACTACCCCGATACCCCGACACCCGACCCCAATTCTCGACCTGGGACCCGACCCCGAGACCCAAAACCCGAGACCCGACCTTGACACTCGACTCGAAACCCAACCCGAGAATCGAGATTAACCTCGAATCCCGATCTGGGACCCAACCTCGAGACCCAACCCCGACAACCGACTCGGGACCCGACCCCTACACAGACACCCGACTCAGGAGCAGAACCCGAACTCGACACCCGACCCCCACGTCGACACCCGACACCGAATCCCGACCTAAGACCGCTACTTACGACCCGAGACCCGACTCCCGACCCAAAACCCGACCCGAGACCCTACCCCAAATTTTGACCCGAGATCCGACCCCCGCTCCCGACCAGAGACTCCACCTCGATTCCCGACCCGACTCCGGACCCGACACCCGACCCCGACTCCCTACCCGAAACCCGACCCCAACTCCAGACTCCCGACACTCGATCCGACCTCGACACCCGACTCGGGACCAGACTTGAGAAACGAGACCGACCCCGAATCCCGATCTGGGACCAGACCCCGAGACTTGACATGACTCCCGTCTCGAGACCTGACCCCGGCACCGAACCCAAGACCCGACCTGAGACCCAACCTCTACACCCGACCCGAGACACGATCCCAACTCCCGACCTGAGACCCGACCTCGACTCCCCACCCCGACACCCGACCCTGATCCCCAATCCCGAAAATCGATCCCGAGACTCGATCCCGAGACCCAATCCCGACACTAGACACAGGTCCCGACCCTGACTCCTGGCCCCGAGACCCACCCTCGATTCTGGACCCAAGACCTAACCTCGACTCCCGACCCGAAACCCGATCCCGATACCGACCTCGAATCCCGACCCGGGACCCGACCCCGACACCGACCTCGACTCCCGACCATACAACCAACCCCACGATCCGACCGCGACTCCCGTCCCGAGACGCGACCCAAACTCACGACCCCGACTCCCGAGTGGAGAATTGAGAGTCAGGGTCGGGAGTCGAATCCCGTGTTAGTATCAGGAATAGGTAACCGAAGATTGGGTTGGAGTGGAAAGTTGAGGTGTGAGGTTGGAAGAGAGTTTTGGAAAAAAAATTCCTTACTTTTTGATAGGGGTGGGCGTTCGGTAATTCGGTTTGGTTTTGATTTTTTTTTTCCGGTTTTTTCGGTTTTCGGTTGTGGAAATATATGTACCGAATACTGAATCGATTTAGTTCGGTTCGGTTCGGTTTCGGTTTTTGAAATTCGGTTTTTTCGGTTTTGGGCCTGCTTAATGGGCCGAATTCTTTTTGTAAATTGAACTTTAAATAAATAAACTTTCTACAACTTCATTAATATTTTCTGCTACTATTTCACAGAATGTACCATTTCAACACAATTTTGTTCAAGTCTAATGATTTGCTAATTAGAATTTGCTAGAATCTAGCCTGTTAAAGCGACATAACCCATTCAATTGGTGATATTATGGTCACTACCATCTTGGCAAAATCATAATTACACTTTGTGGTTCCAACTTCCAAATAAAGTGTAACATCCCGTACCTTCCCAACCCTACTTATGACATTGAATAATGTTTACTTAGGTGTCGAGAGCTATAAGTATGAATTTGGTAATGTTAAAGATGAGAAAAATTGAAATTTGGCTTCATACATGTGATTAGCCTTTCATAAGAGTTGTTTTGTAATTTTTATGGCGCAGTTGTGGGGTTCAAAATAAGGCTAAGAGGACCTCTAAACAAAGGATGTTAAGGGTAAGAAGTAAGTTAAAGAATAGGACTTGAAATGTCCAACCAAATCCGCGAAGAAAAGTCGAAGAAACGAAAATTTTGAAAAAAAAAAAGAGGTGGGGCGTGCCGGGGCGCTCTGGGCTAAAATTTTTAGCCCACAGGCAGTAAGGTAGCGCGCCCAAGGGCATGCCGGGCTGCTTGTGCGCACCTTTCAAAAGTTGGAATTTTTCTTAAGTCCCAAGGGTGCCCGGGGACGTATTGAGCCGATTTTTGCCACGATTCTTCTACAACCATGAGCATATACATGAAATGAGTAAAGTATTATATTGGTATGATAAAATTACTTGAGAACGAATTTGGCATCAAAATGACGATTTTACCCTTATGGTCCAAATGAGCCATATGTGGCTAGAATCACTTGTTTTGGGATTGAGGCCATGGATATGAATAGCGTGAGTGGGAATATTGTTGTAACACATATGAAATCAACTAAACATGAGGAATTATTGATTTTATTGGATTAAGTAAATTGGGCTCAAAAGAGGCTCAAAATAAGGCAAAAGACATGGGCCAAGAATGGGGACTAATCAATAATTGAGAAAGGTGGATAAAGAGGAATTCAAGGCTCTATAAAAGGGGCACAAATCAGATTTTTAATCCACAAAAGACACATGCTTTTCTATCTTTTTCTCTAGAACTATCAAGAACACCCTTTTGGGCTCTCAAACCCTAAGTCATTTTTGGAGCAAGATCACCATTTTCCAAGCTTGGGTAAGTGATTATTCTTGTACTTTAACATATTATGAGCATGAAAGATTATGTATATCATGTTGGTTATGCTTGGAAGTGTTGAATATGGTGTTTTGTGTTTTGGTAAAAGATGTGAAATCCATGGGATTGTAACTTGGATTATGACTTGTGGTCTTGATGAAAAAGCATGGTATGGATAAAATAACAACGTGTATGGTGTTATTTTGTTATTAAACATGTTATTTTTCTATAAGTCTAAATTACGGGAGTTTGGCCGATTTGTAGTTGTGAGGTGTATTAAAGTCATTTGATGGAATAATTGTGATGTGGTGGTGATGAAGAAGTGTAAAATATGAGCTTGGTGTGACATGCTATTGGTTATCATGTATTGGTCAATGTATGGAATATTGTGGGATTATTGGTATAATGATTTCATAAATGGTATTGTCAAGGGGGAAATGACATGTTAAAGCTAAACATGTGACTTATTGTTATTGTATGCCATTGTAGGGTAATTGGTGGTTAATGTTGGTTTCGTTATGAACTTGTGTTGTAGAGCAAAACACAAGGACGAAGCGGGACTATTGTATGCACGTCTAAGATTGTGTATTCGTATTAAGAATACTAGGTATGTAAGGTTACTCTGTCCGTATCCTTCTGCAACACATAATGTTCATAATGACATTATACTAGTCCTATCCCGAAATGTGCTAAGGTATCCCATATCCGGTTATCAATGGTCATTGTCATATATTTCCTACTCATTGATCATTTGTGAACCTCATGTCTCATATTCATGAATAATGTTCCAAAAGCCCAACAAGGTTGTGTTCCAATGTTCCAATAGTGATTATACTCATGTCCCTTGTTCATGAATTATTGTCCAATGGTGTTATGATGCTAATAATGTTATGTTTCTCACAATGTTTACTCTCATGTCTCTCACCCATTGGTTAATGATCCAAAACTTCAAGGGAAGTTGCCATAACGTCTAAAAGAACTATCTCAAAGAAAGTTAAATGTAAGAGAATCTATTTATTCTTGAAAAGCATTCTCCAATCATGTCATGTTCCGAAGTCCAATATTATTATGAATATCTTTGTACCAACCTCATAAGAGTAATAAGAGAGGTGATGTGCAAGTTAATATAATTATTCCTCATCAGTGAAGATGTCAATCTCATGAAGTAAAGGAGTGAAGTAATATATATGTAGGAGTGTGCTTCAATTAATGTCATGATCTTCAATGTGTTACTCTCAAAACTATGTAAAGGAAGTAAGACGGTAAAGAAGTAATGCTTACATGGTCACTGTATGTTTCATTAAGTATGGCTCACAATCAAAAGGGTATAAGGTCAAGATGGAAGAATCCTAATACCATGCTATATTATATATTATAGCCCACCAAAGGTGGATGTCCGGTATATTATTATATATTATAGCCCACCAAAGGTGGATGCCCGGTATATACTTATATATGATAGCCCACCCAAGGTGGATGTCCGATATATTATTATATATTATAGCCCACCCAAGGTGGATGCCCGGTATATACTTATATATGATAGCCCACCAAAGGTGGATGCCCGGTATATACTTATATATGATAGCCCACCAAAGGTGGATGTCCAGTATATTATTATATATTAGAGCCCACCAAAGGTGGATGCCCGGTATATATTTATATATTATATCCCATCAAAGGTGGAGGCCCGGTACTATATATCCCACCAAGATGGAGGCCCGGTACTATATACATATACATTATATCCCACCAAAGGTGGAGGCCCGGTATTATATATTTACTCATAAGGTGATGATCCATAAGGTATTGTGAACTATTAGCTAGTTGGATGAACATTGATGAAGATAGTTGTGAAAGAAATGAGAGTATATCCCTTGCATGAGTATATAAATATGGAGGTTATGATAAGAAAGATAATGATGCGACCGATTGACCAAGTAATGAAATAATAGAAATAATGAACATGGTTCCACACATTCAGGTTGGTGGTCTATTCACATTGATCATTTCTCGTACGTTTAATTTCTTGAGAGTACTTATGTATTGATATAGTTTCATATGGCCTTACATACTCAGTACTTTCTTCGTACTGACCCCTCTTGGGGGACTTACCTTACATGCTTCAGGCCCAGGTGTTAGTAGATCTCCGCTGTAGGCGACGAGGTATCCACAGATTGTTGGTGAGCTCCAGTTGATCCGGGGCTTTTCCGAGTCATTATGCATATTAATTTGAGATTGTATATGAGTATAGAGTGGGATGTGTCCCGACTCTAGGTTTGTCATAGTCATGTATCTAAAGAGGCTTTGTAGACATATGTGGGAAGCTAAATGTAAGATGTATACGTTCATTTTGACATGATGGCCCTAACGACCAAGTTTCATATATTGCACATATTGCCATGATTTCTGCCATTGATAATTAATTGCATGAGATGAAATAATATTCATACGCGAGCAGACATATGAGAATAGACATGAGCAAAGATTGATTCTCTCGAGCCTCATCGGCTTCGGGTGCCAGTCCGGCCCGAATGGGATTCGGGGCGTGACATAAAGTTAGCGGCACGTAGTGATGGCCATCGTACAATGAGGTATAACTCAAAATGTACATGTACTAGAGCTGCAGCATCGTGGAAGTAGTTAGTGCAAATTAATTAAATCTTAATTAGATATACTATTTGTAGCATATCAGTAACAATAGCAACAATAGCACAAGTTGCAATAGTCAACACGACAACACATCACATAGCAGCAAAACAGTAGCATATCAGCTTAAAACAGAAGTTGTCCGCAAAAAATCAAAAATAGAAAATCAGTAGCAACAATAGTCTTAAAAATTAAAATACAACAAGGGTGAATCATCTGTTTTTAAGCACGAAAGATCAGCTTCCTCTCATCTTTTATAAGACACTTCTTGAAATGTTTACGCAAAGAAAATGTGCCACACTTTTTTGGATGACAATTAATGATTAAGCCACATTTCAAGCATCTTGCTCGACACACTTCTTCATTGTTTTGAACTACCTCTTAATGTTCCCAAATATCTGATTTAGCTTTAGGAGGTCGAGGCATCACTTGATCCTTCAAGATAAAACCCAAAGTTAGAATATAACTTACAACTTGCAAAATAAAAAGATATAACCAAACAAATAAAGTATTGAACTCACCATTCACCACCACTAAGTACTAGCAAATTGCAATCATACATCAACAATGCAAGAGTCCCTCCCACTATTTTCCATCTCTAAAAGTAATTTAATCAAATATGTTATACAACACAAATAAGTATTTTATTTTTTTGCAAAAACACACAAAAATACAAAGTCTTACCAAGTTCAAGTTTCTCAAGAAACTCCAAATTTTCTTCAACGCAAATAGGACTAGTCTCTTGTCTAAGCCAATCTTGAACACAAATAAGGCATTGAACACATTTAGAAGTCAATGAACTTCTAAATGGATCAAGAATATGACCGCCGGTGCTAAACGCACATTCCGATGCCACACTTGACATTGGAATAGCCAATACATCACGAGCCAACTGTGAAAGGACGGGAAACCTAGGAGAATTAACTTTCCACCAATTTAAGATCTCAAAATCCTCAGATTCAGATTCAGGATCGGGCACAGGCTCTTGGTCTTCAGTAAGGTATTTATCCAATTCCGATTTAGTACCTCCAGTACTACCACAGTCTGCCTTTTTTTTTTTCTTCATTTTAAGCTTATTTCTCAAAGAATTTGTCTTCAAATTTTGAGAAAGACCAGAATTAGATGAATCAGACGAGTCAGATGAAGCGTATCCAGATGAAGATGACTGATTTTTAGAACCTTTTGAATACTTTCTTACATAGACTGCAAATAAATCCTTCATATAAGTTTCTACTTCATCACTTACTTACTTTCCCTTTTCTTCCCCTAATAACTCTTCAAGCGCAAAGGTCACGTACTCCAACTTATTACGAGGATCCAAAACAGAAGCAATAAAAATCATTTTGTTCATTTTTTCAGGAGTCCCCCAATAAGTCTTGAACTTTTCTTTCATCCCCTCAGCCATTTTGCGCAAATCAACATCATCACTTGTCATACACGCTTTCAAGTAAGCATCAAGTTCACATATATCCTCAAAATGAACATTACAAGTGACATACCGTGAACCTGAAACCTTTAAGGTGAGCTCATAAAATCTTTCAAGAAACTTTATGACATTCCTTACATTTACCCAATCATCACTTTGGATTGAACCTGCAACACTACCATCTTCACAAACATCAGTAGAAAGATAAGAATTGAAGTTATCATCATAAAGATCAAACCTGTCAAAGGCCTTCTCAAACTTTTCTGCCGCCTCCAACATCAAATAGGTGGAATTCCACCTAGTAGGCACATCTAATGATAACATCTTACCACATTCTATCTTTTGTATTTCATAATATTTCGAGAAGTTTCTTGTTCTTGCAGAAGATGACCTAACATACTTAACCATTTGCCTTACCTGTTTGATAGAAGGACCAATTTCCTTCAAACCATCTTGCACAATTAAATTAAGTATGTGAGCCATACATCTCAGGTGGAGATGCTTACCATTCATCACATTGGTTCCCCACATATCTAACTTCTTAGACAATGCTCCAACTGCAACATTATTTGAAAAAGCATTGTCAATAGTAACAGTGAAGACATTGTCCAAATTCCAGTCAAGTAAACAATTGCTAATACACTCCGCCAAATGCTCACCTTTATGACTAGTGATAGGGCAAAAATTCAATATTCTTTTATGAAGCACCCAATCTCTATCGATAAAGTGAGCAGTCAAACACATATAGTTAATTCTTTGTACCGATGTCCATGTGTCTGTTGTAAGACAAATTCCTGGTTGCATTTCTCTAAAAGACTTCTTCAAGCTTAGTCTCAATTCACCATAAACATCATAACAATCCCTTGTTATTGTTCTACGGGAAGGAATCCGAAATAAAGGTTGGGCTTTACGCATAAACTTCTTAAAGCCTTCCTTTTCTACGAAGCTAAATGATAGTTCATCTATAATTATCATCTCGACTAAAGCTCTCCTAACTACTTCTTGCTCAAATTTCCAATGTTCTCCCGATGAATCTTTTGTTTGAAAGTTTAACAATGTTTGAGCACTAGGCGGGGTGGGCGGGGGCTTATATATTTTGCATCTACCCAAATGTTGTCTCAGTCCACTTGTTCCATTTTTAGATGAATTAGCAGCATAATTTTGATGACAATGCAAACACTTTGCTTTAACTAATATACCATTTTCAAATATCTTTTCAAAATGCTCCCAAGCAGTAGATCTACTTTCCATTTCTTTCCTTTTCTTTGGATCCGTAGTTTCAATTGAGTTGTCATTGCTATTTTCAGGTACACTATCAGTTGAATCGACCGCACTAACTAGACTTTCATCGACCATCTATTTAAAATTTGAAAGAAAAAACAAAATTAACAATGTTTACCTTTTGTGAATGAACTCACTGATTTCACAAAATCAAAAAACCCATTTCACAAAATCAAGAAAAATCACTAAAAATAAATTATACACTTCACAAAATCACTGATTGAAATGAAAAGCTGAAAAGGGATGAAAAAGAAGAAGAAGAAAAACAAAAGACATTAGAAAAAGATACCTGGTTCGCCGCTGGATGCTGGTGACGTTCGTCGCTGGATACCTGGTTCGTCGTCGTTGGATGCTGCTGCCGCTGGAATCTTGAAGAGTGAGGCTGCTGATTGCTGAATGAACACTGAATACAGTGAGTGAATAGCTATTAGAAATTAGAATTATTTAGGTTTTAGAGTATTTGGTATTTAGGTTTATTAAATGGGCTTTATTTTATTTGGGCTAGTTAGATTATTAAGTGGGTTGTCTTCCGCTATTTTATGTATAGCTATTTACTAGTATTTGTTTTGTGTATATATATATTATATCATATATGTATGCTACTTTATATTAAAAAAAAGTATATTATAAATTCGGTTAAACCGAAACACCGAATCACGTAAACTCAATAACCGAAAACCGAACCGAAATACCAAAATTATAAAAAATTAAACCGAAACCGAACCAAAATACCGAAATAACAAAACCGAAAAACCGAATTAATTCGGTTTGGTTCGGTATTTCGGTATTTCGGTAATTATGCCCACCCCTACGTTTTTGAAGGGAGATCATTTTCCTTCAATTTGAGGAAAATAAGTTGATTTGAAAAACATTTTCCAAAACATTTAAGCCAACCAAAACATGAGAAAATTGAAAAACATTTTCCAAAAAATGTTTTCCTTCATACCAAACACACTCTTAGAGTACGCAACACAAACGTTGATCATCTTTTATTGATGGTGCTTCAACAAAGAAGTATAATGATACAAGGTGAATAATATTTTTCTATTTTTTTATTATTAAGGTATAAACATCATCGTAAGTCAAAACATTATATAATACGTATTTCAATCCCTCAGGAATTGTAACTATCCAAATTAGAACTCATTCTATTATCGAATGATCGCATTCTCAAACAAAAAAAATAGTTATATAAGTAGTTTATTCCATTAATATAATTAAAACTTATATGTGTATTTATGAAAATTTTATATCCTTTATCTAAATTTATAAAAATCTAAAATTTATTAAAATATTTTTATAACCACGTGAAGCACGGATAAATTTACTAGTATTAATAATAGGTGAAAATACTTAATAGCAATTAAAAATTATTGATAGTGTAATTTTAGTGTCCACCATCAGCGGATACTAGTTAATCTCTTTTAGTTTTTGGGTCTTGAGAATTTTTACCAAGAATAAGTGCCAAAAATTAACAAATTGTTATAAAAGAATTATACAATATATCAAGAACCTAACAATTATAAAGCTAGAAAAGTAGAGAAGAAATGTTTGTGAGAGATTTTTATTTCTTCACTTCTTGGTGTCCCAAATAAGAAGGCAAGACTCCCTATTTATAGAAGATTTTGCCACTCAATATACAATATTTAATAGTGCAAGTTGATCAACTTGATACAACTTGTATACAACTAGATACAACTAAATACAACTAAGATACAACTAAGATATAATTTGCAACTTGCAAGTTGTATTGTCACAAGTGGTACAATTTGCACTTTTAGTTGCATAATTATTAAAAATACATCCAACTTGACAAAATAATTCATAACACTCCCCCTTGGATGTTTATTAATAGATAATGTATCTCATTAAAACCTTACTAGGAAAAACCCTGTGGAAAAAGCCTAGTGAAGGAAAAAGAGTACACACATCTTGTAATACGCCCTTAGTGTTGCCTCATTAAAAACCTTACAAGGAAAACCCAGTGGGAAAAAACCTTGTGAGGGAAAAAGAGTACAACGCGTATTAACTCCCCCTAACGAGAACATCAATTTAATGACTTGAATCTCCGCATCCCAATCTTGTGCACCATCTTCTCGAAAGTTGCAGTTGGTAGAGACTTGGTGAATAAATCAGCAATATTGTCACTTGAACGAATCTGTCGCACGTCGATATCACCATTCTTTTGGAGCTCATGTGTGTAGAAAAGTTTTGGCGAAATGTGCTTCGTTCTATCTCCTTTTATGAATCCACCCTTTAGTTGTGCTATGCATGCTGCATTATCTTCATATAAAATCGTGGGTACTTTGTCACACTTCAAACCACATTTTTCTCGAATGAGATGTATCATGGACCTCAACCACACACACTCTCGGCTAGCTTCATGAATAGCTATTATCTCAGCATGGTTCGATGAAGTAGCTACGATGGACTGCTTAGTAGATCTCCAAGATATAGCAGTACCCCCACATATGAACACATAACCTGTTTGAGATCGAGCTTTGTGCGGGTCAGATAAATACCCTGCATCAGCATAACCAACAAGATCGGGACTGCTATTGTTAGAATAAAATAAGCCCAGATCGGTAGTCCCTTTAAGATACCGCAATATGTGTTTGATCCCATTCCAATGTCTCCTAGTTGGAGCAGAACTATACCTTGCTAACAAATTAACCGAAAAGACTATATCAGGCCTTGTAGTGTTAGCAAGATACATCAGTGCACCAATTGCACTAAGATATGGTACTTCAGGACCAAGAATTTCCTCATTCTTTTCTTGAGGCAAATAGATCCTTATTCACATCAAGTGATCGAACAACCATCGGAGTGCTTAATGGATGTGCTTCATCCATATAAAATCTCTTCAACACTTTCTTTATATAGGCAGATTGATGGACAAATATACTTTTTGTCAAATGTTTGATTTGCAAACCAAGACATAATTTTGTCCTTCCAAGATCTTTCATCTCAAATTCCTTCTTCAAATAAGTAATTGCCTTTTGAAGCTCTATTGGAGTTCCAATGAGATTTATGTCATCAACATACACAAGTACAACAAACTCCGATGTTGTTTTCTTTATAAAAACACATGGGCAAATTTCATCATTTGTATAACCTTCCTTAGATAAATACTCACTAAGACGATTATACCACATGCGTCCAGATTGCTTCAAACCATACAATGATCTTTGCAATCTAATGGAATACATTTCCCGAGGTTTTGACTTGTATGCTTCAGGCATCTTAAATCCTTCGGGAATTTTCATGTATATCTCATTATCAAGTGATCCATATAGATAGGCTGTAACCACATCCATTAAATGCATTTCAAGCCTCTCATGGATAGTGAAACTAATAAGATAACACAATGTTATTGCATCCATAACTGGTGAATATGTCTTTTCATAATCGACACCAGGCCGTTGTGAAAACCCTTGTGCAACAAGGCGTGCCTTATACCTTTGTATTTCATTTTTCTCATTTCTTTTTTGCACAAAGACCCATTTATAGCTAACTGGTTTAATACCATTAGGTGTTTGAGCTATAGGTCCAAAAACTTCACGTTTGACAAGTGAATTCAATTCTGATTGAATTGCTTCTTGCCATTTTGGCCAATCATTTCTTTATCGACATTCTGTGACAGATTGAGGTTCAAGATCCTCACTATCTTGCATGATTTTTGTTGCAACATTATATGCAAAGACATAATCCACCACTATTTCAGATCGATTCAAATTAGTTCCAACATCACTTGAATTTATGGATAGTTCCTCATTTTCTTGAGTCTCAGGCTCATTGATTCTTTCAGGAATATCAAAATTGCTCAAATCTTGAACTTCCATATGAGGATCTTTTATAGTGTCATCTTGACCATTTGTTTTTCTTTTTCTAGGATTTCGATCCTTAGAACCTAATGGTCTACCACGCTTCAGGCGTGTTTTGGACTCATTTGCCATGACACTAGTAGATGGTCTTGCAGGGACCTCAATCCGAATTGGAACATTCTCTGCAGGTATATGTGATTTAGTAATCCTTTTCAAATATGTAAATGCGTCAGGCATTTGATTTGCAATTTTCTGCAGATAAATAATCTTTTGAACTTCATGCTCACAAACAGAAGCACGTGGATCAAGATGAGACAATGATGGATTTTTCCACAAAATTTCTCTATTGATTTAACTATTTTCTCCCCCTAATTTTGGGAAAAGTGTCTCATCAAATTGACAATCTGCGAATCGAACAATGAACATATCTCCCGTTAATGGTTCAAGGTAGCGAATAATAGAGGGTGATTCAAACCCAACATAAATCCCTAACCTTTTTTGGGGACCCATCTTTGTGCGATGTGGTGGTGCAATAGGCACATACACAGCACATCCAAAAATTCTCAAATGAGATATATTAGGCTCTTGACCCAGAACCAATTGTAACGGAGAAAATTTATGATAATTTGTCGGTCTGAGACGAACAAGTGTTGCAGTATGCAGAATTGCATGACCCCAAACAGAGGTGGACAACTTAGTTTTCATAAGCAATGATCTTGCTATTAGTTGCAAATGTTTAAATATTGACTCAGTAAGACCATTTTGAGTGTGAACATGAGCTACAGGATGTTCAACTCTTATCCCAATCGATAAGCAATAATCATTAAATGATTGGGATGAAAATTCTGCAGCATTATCAAGGCGAATGGACTTAATCTGATTATCAGGGAACTGTGCCCGTAATCGTATTATTTGTGCCAATAATTTTGCAAACGCTAGATTGCGAGATGACAATAGACACGCATGAGACCATCTAGAAGAAACATCTATTAGGACCATGAAATATCTAAACGACCCACTAGGTGGGTGAATAGGTCCACAAATATCCCCTTGTATACGTTCTAAGAACGCAGTGGACTCAATCTCAACCTTAGTTGGTGATGGCCTCACAATTAACTTGCCTTGATAACAAGCAGTACAAGAAAATTCATTATTTGAAAGAACCTTCAAGTTCTTTAATGGATGCCCATTTGAATTTTCTATAATCCGTCTCATCATTATAGTTCCTGGATGTCCCAATCGATCGTGCCAAAGTTCAAAAGTATTAGAATTAGTAAACTTTCGATTTACTATAGAATGTGCCTCGATCGCACTAATCCTTGTCCAATACAAGCCAAAATATAAAGCAGGGAATTTTTCTATAACACATGTCTGCCTAGAGACATTCTTGGTAATACCAAGATATTCAAGATTCAACTCATCCATTGTCTTGATATGATAACCGTTTTCACGGATATCTTTAAAACTCAACAAGTTTCTTCGGGACTTAGGAGAAAACATAGCATTATTTATGATGAGTTTCACTCCCTTAGGCAAAATTATAATGGCTCTTCCGAAGCCTTCAATCAAATTAATACTAACAGAAATCGTAGTAACGTTTATCTTGCCCATACTTAAATAAGAAAAATATTTCTCATTTTTAAATATTGTGTGTGTGGTGCCAGAATCAATCAAGCAAATGTCTTCATAATTGGATAAGTTGCTTTGAGAATTATCCATATCTTTGCCTTCAAATTTTGAGACGGTAGAGTCTCGTGCTGATAACGTGTTATAAAAGAATTATACAATATATCAAGAACCTAACAATTATAAAGCTAGAAAAGTAGAGAAGAAATGTTTGTGAGAGATTTTTATTTCTTCACTTCTTGGTGTCCCAAATAAGAAGGCAAGACTCCTTATTTATAGAAGATTTTGCCACTCAATATACAATATTTAATAGTGCAAGTTGATCAACTTGATACAACTTGTATACAACTAGATACAACTAAATATAACTAAGATATAATTTGCAACTTGCAAGTTGTATTGTCACAAGTGGTACAATTTGCACTTTTAGTTGCATAATTATTAATAATACATCTAACTTGATAAAATAATTCATAACACAAATTCAATTTTACCAAGAATAAGTGCCAAAAATTAACAAATTCAATGACCAAATAAATTTTGACAAGATTTTTTTCAAAAATTACTTGGAATATGTACGGCCAAACAGTTATTGAATTGATTGTCACCTTTTACTTAATTTTCTCATGTTAAGACGGTGACGTTCTATTTCTATTTGTGGCCGTAAACTCAAGAAAATTTGGATAGCCGTAAGTGTATCTGTGTCGAAAAATGGCTCCACAAAATAGAACAAGTTGGTTTCCTGAAGTAGTAATCGATAGAGACGCGGAGTCCGAGGAAAGCTCGTCGTCGGATGATGATGAGGAAGAAGAAGTTTTACCTGAAGAGACAATAGAAGAAGAGTCGAAGAAGAATAAAGGGAAAACACCCATCACTATTAGTCTCAAGAAAGTTTGCAAAGTATGTATACCCCTTTTCTTCTTTTCATACATATACATATTTGCAACTTTAATGCTCATGTTTTATTCAGGTTTGCAAGAAAACTGGTCATGAAGCAGGGTTCAGGGGTGCCACTTATATTGATTGCCCTATGAAACCATGTTTTCTCTGCAAAATGCCTGGTAATTTCTCTCTCAATTTATATTTCTATAAATAAATTGCTCTTACGTTTTTAGTTACTCTCTCTCTCTCTCTCTACACATATTAAGCTAGCTTCTATTTCTCTCTTGTAACATTTTCTGGTACAAATATTATCTCACTACTTCTGATCGTCTTATATTAATTTGCCTTTTCCTATTGATTCTGTTGTATCCTAAATATAATAGTTTGTTTCATGATTCCTTTTATACTTTAAACAGAGATTTTAAATTTTGTTTTGTATATTTCGTTATGTTCTCTTTGGGGTTTGAAGGCCACACCACAATGACTTGCCCCCACCGAGTAGCTACAGAATATGGGATTGTCCCAGCACCACGCAAGAGCGCAACTAATCCTTTGGAATTTGTTTTCCAACGCCAGCTACAGCCACGGGTTCCTCCAGTAAGTTTTCTCTTACTTTGCGGAAGAATTCCATAATGCTATCGTGACATATAATCACATCTTGGCTGTTGTGTCTCAAAACTAATCTCTTGTAGTATCTAATGAACGTCAGAGGTATCATTGTTTGCCTATAAATGTTCATACTTTGTTGGTATTCATCGGAGGATCTTGGATATTCAGTACTTTTTAAGCTTTACATTGTGACTAGAAGTTTTTTGTATCTGTTTTGAGCTAGATAACTATTTAGGTTAAATGGGTTATCTGTGAAAATATTTTCCTTTTTCCTTGCCCTTCTCTATATAAATGAATCATCAGTAGTTTTAGTTTCACTCCATATATTTATGTTGGATTTCATGGTCTCAGATATATGAGTTTGAGCTTCTATTTTCCTAAAGATACTAGATGATATTCTAGTTGTCAGTACTGTACTTTTGTCGAATTTGGTGCATGGTTTTGTTCCTTTATACTTCCATTATGCCATTTTATGTTGCACCCTTTCCTTTTTAATTTCTTTCAAAAAGAATGACACCTTCTATATTTAGAAACTCTTAACTTTTGACTTTCCCTTTTACCGTTAATGATGTGCTTTTACAGCTGCATACATGGCATGGTATGTTTAAGATCACGAGTTCCAAAAGTCTTCATTTTCTTAAACTTAATGTCAAGTCAAATAGTGCCAGGTAAAAAAGGAACAGAGGGAACATGTCTCCAGGTTTTGTTCAAGTCTTCATATAATTTTATGTCTTGAGTCATGCATGTGATCATTTTACAACCTATTCATGGATAGGGCAATAAATAGTACAGGTTAAATTGTGCCACAAAATATTTCTCAACGTATGGAAAATATTTTCTACTTTGCTCTATGTTTATGGGTAAACTTTCATTTCGACGTGTTGTAGCTTAATGGATTACCATTCCTTGTTTATTTATAGTGCAACGTATTTGTTCAAAACATTAAAGTTACACAATATGTATCTTCAGAAAATGTGCTTCATATTTTGCTCTCTTGCTTTCTTTAATAGATCAAGCCAGTGCATGTGATCCCAGATCAAGTCCACTGTGCAGTTATCAGGTACCACAGTAGGCGAGTCACATGCTTGGAGTTCCACCCTACAAACAACAATATTCTTTTATCTGGTGATAAGGTCCAAAATCTCTCTGCAATATAGCTCTAAAGTGTGGCTATGAATTGAGTTCACTGTTGCAAGGTCACATGAATTTGTGGAGGTTAATGCTATATTACTTTTATGTTTTAGAAAGGCCAACTTGGCATCTGGGATTTTGGGAAAGTACATGAAAAGACGGTATATGGGAACATACACAATTGTATACTTAACAACATGAAGTGAGTATTTATCTCTCTTGTTGTCAATTTTTGATATGTTTTTAATGTCTACAGCTGCATTTAGATTTCATCAGCATTACTATGTCCTCAGTCAATAAATTAGTCATTTTTAATTCGTTTAGGTTCAACCCGACAAATGATGGATCCATATATGCTACTTCATCGGATGGAACAATCAGTTGTACTGACTTAGAGACAGGAATTTCATTGTCACTAATGAACCTTAATCCAAATGGATGGGAGGTGATTTTTCTGAAAACGAGCTGTTCTGTTTAAATTGATTATCCTGTTATTTCAGATATTGTGGTTGGACGAGCCTACGGGATATTTTTTCCCTTGTAAACATGATGCTGGACACTCTTTATTTCTGAACTTCCTTGTCCCCTTTTAGTGCCCATAGCTACATTTCAGCAGCAAGGACATGGATCATTACAGGAAGTTTCAACCTTGCATTTATACTGAAAACCTATCACATTTATATATTTGATTCTTTTTTTACTCTCGTGTTGACTTTTCTCCTTTGGTTTCCAGTGAGGTTTGTTGTTTGAATCATCTGGAGTGTTTGCTTTGTAATTTAGCTGAATACCTTTGAACCCTTGAATATTATTAAGTGTGTTCCCTGACTGTGGGTCAAGATAAACGGCATCTTGATGCGCCCATTGTGATTCTAAAAACGCCAAAAATGAGCTTTTGAGTTCTCACTGATTATATCACTAAATCTGCCACTTTCGGTTGGGGGTAGCAAAGAAAGGAGAGTGAAATACATGACACCAGCAAGTCAGTTGTCATGAAGTGGTTATATAGTTCTATTCGAGTATTCAGTCACGGATGATTTTCTTGTAGGGACCAAGCAGTTGGAGGATGCTTTATGGGTTGGAAGTTAACTCAGACAAAAGTGTTGTCTTTGTTGCTGATAATTTTGGATATCTTTACATGTAAGTGTCTACTGAACTTTTTGAGAGGTCTATTGAATGTTGTGCTTGTGCAAGTGTTAAAGATTAGAATTTCCTTCACTAAAACCTTTGATAGATATGAAATCTTCTCCTTTATCTGTCAAATGACTGGTTTGATGGTATTATCTCTAAGTTGCTCGGACTCCCCAAAAATGCTGCCGCATCCGTGTCGGATCCTCAAAAAATGCACTACTTTTAAAGGATCCGACACACACCCGATGGCGCTTTTGAAGAGTCCTAGCAACATAGTATTTTCTCATGCGTATTATGTTAATGTATGCCTCATATATTGGTAAAACTAGATTTTAACCTGGTTTGCTGGACAGATGGAAATTATCAAGGATTGTTTACTCATTTTTAGGAAAAATTCAACTTTCATTAGGGATCGCTGACTTTGATTTTAGCTATTTACAGTAATACAACCGGACTTCTGTGCGCTCTGATTATCATTTAAGCTGTAGGCATAAAAATGATGCAAATCCTGATTCTTTTACTATATTAAAGGAGAAATGGCTTGGAATGGGATTGTTCATTTAGTTGCAGT
Organism: Capsicum rhomboideum; assembly: GCA_031232105.1. Taxonomy (NCBI): domain Eukaryota; kingdom Viridiplantae; phylum Streptophyta; class Magnoliopsida; order Solanales; family Solanaceae; genus Capsicum; species Capsicum rhomboideum. Next base: position 95,548,628 of record CP124711.1, on the reverse strand, counting down.
CGGCTGAACTTAGGATAAGGACTTTATAAGGAGCTGGTTCAGCTAACTACTACTGTAAAAGTAACACGAAAACAAATAAAAGAAGATATTTTTATGTTGAGAACTTCCTTGCTCAAGGGAATAATAATCACGACCCACCTTTGAGAAATTCTCAACAAAAATTCACTAAAACGACGAGCACTTTCAGGTTCTAAAACTCTTTATGGAAGGAGCAAATAAGGTTGCAACTTAATAAGCCTTATACATTGTACTAGATTGGACACAATGAATTTGACACTGTATCAGGGAGCAGGTTCTCCAGTATAGTTCTTCTGCACATTCCAGCTGTTTTAGATTTTTGAGCACGTTTTCTCTCACATTTCTATCAATTTGCTTTGAAGAAATAATGGAAGTACCTGCAGTGGAACAAACTTGGGTTGTATATATGTAACACGTTAGTAGCATAAAAAGTCCAATTATAAAAGACCTACTTCTTAAAGAACTTACCATATAGACCACACAATTTTCCTTATTAGTTTCCTCCAATTCTAATTATTTTCCAGCAAGAAATCTATTTAATGTCCACCAATTTCGTGCAGAATATAGCCCTTAAAAGTCCTTTCCATAAGATTCAGTTTTCCCCTCACAAGATCGTTTCCAAAACTTACTAAAGTTTGTTCCTTCGAGTTCCTTTTTCTCAATGAGAACTCAATTAAAAAAACTTATTAGCATAAAAATCTTCAAGGAAAACTTTCCATTAAAACAACTCATACACGCTCATAGGGTTGTCAATGGTACGGTTCGGGAGGTTATTTTATAAAATTTATACCATACCAATTTTTCGGTTATTTTATTTTATATAACCAAAATTAGACTTTTCAAAACCATTCCATCATCTCGGTTTTTCTTCGGTATAGGTACGGTTCGGTTAATTTTTTTATTTTTTTTTCACCTCAAAATGCACCAATATTAAAACGTTTCTTTATTACTAAAAGGAATCAACTCAATAAAGTCCATAGAAGGAAAAACACATTTCGTAGTTCTGCAATTCTTCTACTATATGTTGATTAACTATCAAGAAGCATTTAGCAACACAAAAATGAAGGCATCATCGTGACGTGAAACTTGAAGTTTGTTCTTGGAGAAGCACTTCAACTCTTCACCAAGAAGCCAAGAATGTAAAATTTTGCTGCCGTATTGTTTGATCTCAAACTTTCAATAGGAGTGTTTGCATGGGTTTTTCCGTATTGTTTGATGGAGTATCTATTATAGTATATCCTTTTAATTTTTAAACCTAATTAATTAAAGGCTAATTAAAGGGAAAAGGCCCAAATAGGGGTGTCACCAGTGGTCTAGGACCTAAGTTATATTTTATATTTGAAAAATGTTATAAAATATATTTATATATTAAATTTAACATATTGTTAATATATAAAATATATTTGCTTATATGTAAAGTTATTCGGTTCGGTTCGGAAATTTTTCGGATTTTTATATAAATTAAAAAGACCATCCCAATTGTTCGGGACAGTTATGCGTTTAAATAAAAGCCCATGGTTTTATTGAAAAAATGATATAAATCGGTTCGGTACTGTTAGGTTCGGTCGTTTTTTCATATTTTTTTTGACACCCTTACATGCTCATATTCTTTTTCCCAAAAGTTACACCGATTAGAATATAACATTCCTATTCCTTCAGGGGCTAGGAAACACACGTTGAACCTGTGTTTTCACACGTTTTCAGCCGAAGTCACATCATACTTGAAAGTTAAGTTCACCTTCAGGGGTTAGGAAACAAATAACGTACACCAAGGCACCTTCCTTTGAATATGACACATCAATACATCCATCACCAAGGCGAATAAAAATGGGCTAAGCGTCGATCCCTGGTGCAACCCTGTCAAAACAGAAAAGTGCTCCGAATCTACTCCCACCGTCCTCACATGAGTCTTCGCCCCATCGTACATGTCCTGAATCGACCTAGTGTACGCCACAGGAACACCTCTAGCCTCCAAGCACCTCCACAGAAGCTCACTGGGGACTTTGTCGTACGCCTTCTCAAGATCGATGAACTCTATGTGTAATTCCTTCTCTATATTGCTCCACTAGTCTCCTCACGAGATGAATGGCCCCGGTGTTGAGCAACCTGGCATGAATCCAAACTGATTCTCAGAAATAGTCACAATCCTCCTCAGCCTCAACTCTACCACCCTTTCCCAAACCTTCATAGTGTGACTCAACAACTTGATACCTCTATAGTTGTTGCAACTCTGAATGTCACCCTTATTTTTGTATAATGGAATCATCGTACTTCATCTCCAAGCTTCAGGCATCTTCGCCGTCCTAAAAATGATGTTAAAACAACTCGGTCAGCCACTCCATACCTGCCCCGCCAATGCTTTTCCAAAAATCCACCGGAATTTCGTCTGGCCCAGTCGCCCTACCCCCACGTTTCCTACGAATAGCAACCTTAACCTCCTCAACCTTTGAAACGGACGAATAGTTTCTTATAGTGTATATATATATTCGTCCAAGTCAATAAATAGTTTCTTATAGTTGTGTATATATATTTCGTCCTTGTTGACTTGTCACACCTTTTAAGAAACTATTTTTTGGGGTTTATTTTACTTAATTGTTTTTATTGATTGTGCTTTGAAAATATTAGTTTGACTACTATTACTTTGTGTAGTTACTTAATGATAAGGGTATATCGGAGGAAAACAATAAATTTCTCTTGATTTGCTAAAATGGACAAGCAAAAAGAAAAAATTATCTTTACTGGAAGGGTCAAGTAAAATAAAATGGAGGGTCGATTCTTTTTTACTTATCTCTTGTTGACTTGACACTTCCCTTGAAAATTATTTATTGGGAATCAAACATACTAAATTACCCTTACTAATTATGATTTGAAAATCTAAATTTTTCTAATACTTTATGTAGTTATTTAATAATAAAAATAATGGAAGAAGAAATTAATAACTTTTTTGTGATTTGTTAAAATAGATAAATAAAAGATAATAAAAAATAGTTAATTTTATTTTAGTATAAAGCACAAGGATACTTGAAAAGCTCCAACGCGGGTACCGGACACCGGGTGAGAAACAAAAAAAAATATATATATTCCACTTACATGGCCCAAGTGAAAAATTGTTATTAATGAGGGAAATAGCACAACCACGTGCAGCAGCCTCATAGGCTCAAAAATAATGTGAGGACGACAACTGTGTTACTCACTTATATTAAGTAGTACTGCCTCTGTTCCATTTTTTGTGGCACCATTTGACTTGGCGCGATATTTAAGAAAAAAAGGAAGACTTTTGAAACTTGTGGTCAAAAACAATCCTTTGATATTTGTGTGGTTGTAAATCATTTCATTAAGGGTAAAAGAGAAAATTTAAAGTTAAATTGTTTTTAATTAGAGTAAGGTGACATTTTTTTTGGCACGGGCTAAAAAGGAAAGGGTGTTACATAAAATGGGACGGAGGGAGTAATATATTTCTTTCCCCTTCTGCGAGAAAAATGAAACTTAATTGCATGTATGCATACTTTTTACTATACAAGATGATAAAGAGTTAATGTCACACTTCCTAGCCAATCATTGGGGGTCAAATTGCACCTAAAACTCAAATGATTTTTTACATTCCAAGCTCCAGCATTTTGCTGCCGAAGTGATCTCTACAAATGGCCTTAGTAAAGATATAACTAGTCTGATCCTCAGCATTTAAAAAGTTCACAGAAATCAGAAATTTTCAACAAGCATAAGATATAAGACATGAATGACCAACACATCAGGACCAGAACAGAATCATACAACAAACACAGAGATTAAGAAAATAGTTTTAGGACCAGGTTCGGATCAGTGAGGATTTGATCAACAGAACAAAAACTATGATGTTTTCATAATTTAGGATTCAGCTGATGGTCAGGAACAAATGGTGGAACAGGTTCTTCAAATATTGTTCCCCCTGTTTGATCAACTACCTGCCTATATAGATGCTCATGTTTCCCGAACCTAGTTCTTCCATTTCGTCATTTACCTGTGTGCTTGTCAACATCTCTTCTTTCAATTCTGGATATCTTATGAGGGCAATTTCCTCATCATCCTACAAACGTTTCTTGAATAAAGTATTAGATTCATAAGAAATCACATCCCCATATTTTCTTCCATAAACATAGTTATTTAGTTATAAACCTTATAAGATTTGCCACACAGTGGATAGCCCAAAATTACCCCCTTATCACTTTTAGCATCAAGCTTCCTTAAGAGTATTTTGTCGAGGAAAAAGATATATGCGAGGTAACACCCTAACGGCGGTTTCTTCTGTTCTTTCTCTCCGACGAGATGCGAGAAAACAGAATCTATTTCACAGTAGGGTTTAAATCATACGACATAACGAGGCTTGTAGCAAGGGCAGAAGTGTGGTTCGAATGGGTGGAAAGAAGTCGAAATTTGATGTGTAGAACTACGTTCAACAAGAAAACTATGGAGTGGATAGTTTTTGTGTTACGAGAAGCTTCAAGGGATTCCGGTACGCATACGAGAAGATGGAAGCATAACGAACAGTTTGCAGGATTTTTTTTGCTCCAGAAAGCATAATAAGTTTGGGAGATTCATTAGCATCGTAACAGTACAAAGGGTGAAACAGATCTGTCATTATAATACTTGAGTTTTCATTTAATAGGGGCTGGGGGGGACATAGCATAAAAGATAGAAAACTTCATTAAAGACCAAAAAGGTTTTCTTATTACAAACAGTCCCAGAAGGACAGATCCAAAAATCTTGTATGCTGATTCAGTCAGGACCAGTAAATGGCAATCAAAGGAAGTGGCGGATTCTGTGATTAGTCACACCACTGAAGCTATCTCCATTCTTGGAGGAGATACAGAGCAGGAAAAGGGCCTTCTTGACAGATGCATTGTGGGGAGCTTTAATGTAGACCTGAAGGAGAAACCTACGCTTGTAGACATCAGGAAATGGGCCGTCAATACGTGGAAGTAGTCTTTTGGGGTCAACATCTACGAAATGGGGAGATGCTCTTTCTTGTTTGAATTTCCAAACAAAAACATGGCGGAACATATCATTCATGGTGAATGGACCTGGAAGCAGCTGAAGATACATCTTGAATGGTGGTCACCAACAGTAGGATGCTGCACAAAACGAGCAAGCTCAACATGGATAAGAGCAGTGGGTCTTCCACTCCATCTATGGACAGAAAAGATGTTCAAAGCCATAGGAGATCAATGTGGAGGATGGCTGGAAACAGAGGAAGAGACATCTCTGAAAAATCACCTAAAATGGGCAAGGTTGAAGATTAAAGGAGATGGGAATCCAAAAGAAGTTAAGATAGTGGATAAGGGTCTTACTTTTCTTATTCCGATTTGGGCTGAAGTTCAAACTATGGTGGTTGTCGGCGAGGTGAAGGAGACGATGGTCAAAGACCCTTGGACAATAGAGGTGATGGGGGAAAGAAACAACGATTATATCGCTGATGAAGAACTGATAAAACACGTGGGCTTGAACTCAAACGCTACAGCTGGCGTGGGCCCAGTATCACGTGCAGAAGAAAAAAGAATTTCATTAAATCCCTTTGGGCCTATTTTGGCTCAGAGGAAAACTAATGAAAAGAATAATAAGGGGAGGGGCTATAATACAGGCCCAATGGTGGATGAGGCCCAAATCTTGGTCCCTAAACAGATAAATGAGACGGTGATATCTAAGGCAGACCCCATGTTTACAGAGATAGAAGCAAACAACACAATTTTCTTTGACAGCTACACTGGGGAAATAAATGCTACACTAACCGATGATGAACAGAGAAATTCTCTTGCAGAGCTCACGAGATTGGAAGAGGGAGAAGACTTTGTTGATGCGGTTGCAATTTTACAAGAAGGCAAAATTCAGTCTGATACCAAAAATTTACAGTCAAACATGCAACTGTTAGATAGCACTGAGGAAGAAACATGGAACATCGAAGATGCAGAACCTTTAAATTACCATTCGGTAGAGGAGGAAAGTGATGGGGAGATGGATGCTTCAATATGGGTTCATCAAAACATAATCAAGATGAGAAAAGAATTCGGGGTAGTATTTGAGGGGTGCAAAAAGGAAGCCTTGGCACTATTCAAGAAGATAGATAGTAATAGGCACCCGATTACCAAAGAAACAGAGAGGTAGATAGGGGAAACTCCAAGAATCAGAGACTTACAGGAACTTAAAGCTTTGGCAATTAATATGAATTTTCAAAGCAAAAGCTCTAGAACCAGGGGGAAGGGAAGTTCTAAAGATCTATGATGAATGTGAAGATAATTTCATGGACGTGAGAGGTTTAAATTGCAGGGACAAAAGGAGGGTGATAAATAGTGTGATACAGGATTGGAAAGCTGATGTTATCTGCTTGCAGGAAACCAAACTGGAAGGGAATAATGGAGAAGTAATTAAACAAGTGTGGGGACGCAGGGGAGTCAAATATGGGCAATTGGAGGCTAGTGGCACTAGGGAGGCATTTTGATGTTATGGGATGGCAAGATGTGGGAAGGGGAAGTTGTGGAGACAGGTTCTTATACTTTGACTTGTAGCTTCAAGTCAAAATTATGCAATTTTGTGTGGTATATGACAGGGGTCTATGTACCAACCAACAATATGGAAAGACAAGAAGTGTGGTGGGAAATAGGGGCTGTTAGAAGTTTAGTCACAGGACCTTGGGTCCTAGGAGGTGATTTTAACATTGTCAGATATGCTTCAGAGAAGAAAAATTGCATAAGAACTACAATTTACATGAATGAATTTTCTGATGTGATTGAGGACATGGAGCTGATAGATCCGCAATTAGAAGGGGGGAACTACACTTGGACTAGGGGAAGCAATATGGAAGCGGCATCTAGAATTGATAGAATTTTATATTCTATGGAATGGAGGGAGAAATTTCAAAATGTGAAGCAAGAGATACTACCTAAAGTGTGTTCAGATCATACACCAATTGCTCTTACCAGTGGCAACTGGATGTATACAAAATCATACTTTAAGTTTGAAGGATGGTGGTTAGAGACTGATGGTTTCAATGAAAGAGTTAAACAATGGTGGACAACTTTTGAATTTGAAGGGAGACCTGATTACATCTTAGCATCCAAGCTAAAAGCTTTGAAGCCAAAATTGAAAGAATGGAGTGCAAGTACTTACGGGAATCTAGAAAAGAAAAAGAAGGAACTGCTGAACAAAATTTCTGATTTTAATAGCATTCAGCAGAGCAGAACATTAACTGAAGGTGAAGCTGTCCAGAAAGCAAGTGTGGTCAAGGAGTTTGAAGACTATGCGAAGAAGGAAGAGATAGCTTGGAGACAAAGATCAAGAACATTGTGGATAAAACAAGGGGACCAGAACACTAAGTTCTTTCAGAGAACTGCAAATGCTCACAAGAGGATCAATCACATTGATAAGTTGGCTGTAGAAGGACAAGAATTGGTAGAGGCTGCAGACATTAAAAGGGAGATTGTATCCTTTTACAAGAAGTTATATAGTGAAAGTGAGACCTGGAGGCCTTCTTTTATTATGAACGAGTGTCCTTCCATCAACACAGAGGAACAATTGGAAATGCAAAAACCTTTTGAAGAGGAAGAGGTCCTACTTGGACTTAAGGCTTGTGCGGTAGACAAAGCACCAGGCTCGGATGGGTACACTATGGGTTTTTTTCTAAAATGCTGGGAGATTGTGAAGGGGGATGTGATGGCAACAATGCAAAATTTTCATTCACACGAGTTTTTTGAGAAGAGCTTAAATGCAACATACATAGCTCTTATTCCAAAAAAGAATGGAGCCAAGGAGCTGCGAGACTTCAGGCCAATCAGTTTAGTAGGAAGTGTTTACAAATTGATATCCAAGATTCTCACAGAAAGGTTGAAAAAAGTGATGCACAAGCTAGTTGATACATAACAAATGGCTTTCTTAAGAGGAAGACAGATCACCGATGCAGTTCTCATCGCAAATGAGTGTTTAGACTCACGATTAAAAGACAAGGTTCCAGGAATCATGTGCAAATTGGATATAGAAAAAGCTTACGACCATGTTAACTGGAGCTTTTTACTTGGAATCATGCAGAAGATGGGGTTCGGCATGAAATGGATGAGATGGATGAGATTTTGTATAAGCACTGTCAGGTTCTCAGTATTGATAAATGGCTCTCCTGAAGGGTTCTTCGCTTCGGACAGAGGATTAAGACAAGGTGACCCACTCTCAACTTTCTTGTTCATTCTAGTGATGGAAGGCCTGAATAATATGATAAAGACTGCGCACTACAATGGATGGATAAGAGGTTTCAATGTAGCAAAGGATGGGAATGTAAGAGTGGAAGTTACACATTTACAATATGCAGATGATACTCTTATCTTCTGTGATGCAGAAGAAAGTCAGCTCAAGATGCTGAGGGTGATCCTTATACTGTTTGAAGCAACCTCTGGTCTCCACATTAATTGGAGAAAAAGCCACATTTTCCCAATAAATGAGGTGAACAGAATGCAACAACTAACAGAAGTTCTGGGAGGAGAAATTGGATAGTTACCAACAATATATCTGGGAATGCCCCTAGGAGCCAAAAACAAATCCAAAGAGATATGGAATGGAGTGGTGGAGAGATGTGAGAAAAAACTTTCTAGTTGGAAGGCACAATATCTGTCCAGAGGTGGAAGATTGGTTTTAATCAACTCAGTTTTGGATGCTTTGCCAACCTATCTAATGTCAGTCTTTCCTATTCCAGCAAAGGTGGAAGAAAGAATTGATGCCCTAAGAAGGAACTTTCTGTGGAACGGAGATAAGGAGAACAAAGATTTCCATTTGGTTAAATGGAAGACTGTAATCCTGTCTAAGAAACAAGGAGGACTAGGCATTAGAAATCTGAGAAAGCAGAATAAAAGCTTACTCATGAAATGGTTGTGGAGGTTTCCTATTGAAGAACAAGCATTGTGGGTTAGAGTAATCCAAGCAAAATATGAGAAGGAAGATTTTTGGAAGACAAAGGAGGTAACATCTACCTATGGTATCAACTTATTGAGATCAATAAGAAATTTGTGGCATGGCTTCTTTGAAAAAACAAGCTTCAATATAAATAATGGAAGGAAGATCAGGTTTTGGGAAGATGATTGGCTAGGAAATGGTAGTCTCAAGTAGCTTTTCCCAGATATTTATGTGCTGAATCAACAACAGCAGGCTACTCTACAAGAGGTATGGTCTATCCATGGGTGGAATTTGACATATAGAAGATTGATGCAAGATTGGGAGGTGGAAAGACTGGCTGAATTTTATGGCACCCTAGATCAATTCACAGGATTGAAGAAAGGAAAAGATACTCTCAGGTGGAAATGCCAAAACAAAGGCATCTTCACAGTAAGCTCTGCTTATAAGAATCTGAATCAGATGGGGTCCCAAATCAGTTTTTTACCTTGGAAGCTGATATGGAAAGTGAAAATCCCTTACAAAGTCGCAGTTTTCATATGGTTAGTAGTAAAGGAGGCACCTCTAACTCAGGAAAACCGCATGAAGAGGGGCATACATATGTGTCCAGGATGCTATTTTTGTGAGCAGCAAGCAGAGAAAATTAACCATCTGTTTCTTCACTGCAAAGCGGTTAGAAAGCTTTGGAACCTATTTACCAACTTCAGGGGCAGAAGGTGGACTATGCCTGAAAGAGCAAGTCAGGCTTTGGAAAGCTGGAACAATGAGGGTAGTGGCAGTACAGACAAAAGCAGATGGAAAATTATCCCAGCAGTGATATGGTGAACTATATGGAAGGAGAGAAATTCGAGATGTTATGAAAGTATCAGCAGTCCGTTGCACAAGATTAAAATGAATTGCATTATCACTTTTTGCTATTGGTGCAGTTCTGAATATGTAGATGACCCTGTAGACATCATAGACATCTTAGGGTCCTTGTAAGATGATTAGGACCTAGAGATATTTTTTTTGTTTTCTTCTCTGTTTACTGAGTCTACTCAGTTGTATGTAGCTACGATGTAAATTTTTGGGATCCCAGCCTTAGTGCTGAAGATTTATATACAAACTTGTTACCTTTGTCAAAAAAAAGAGTATTTGTCGAGCACAAAACACGTATATCCAAATATTCATCTTTTCAAGTATGCATGTATACACATTATTAATCACATAGGAGTATAACTTACCTATCATACCTACACCAATGATTTTATCTTTCTTACCATTGCCAAAGAACACACTCCCTTGCCGGAAGGCTGTTGGTGAGGGAAATTTTGTCCATTTCTATTCATATGCCTTGAACAGATGCTATCCATGTACCACATTTGATTACTCTCTCTCACCTTAGCCTGCAAAACTTGATTAAGGTTAGTTTTGGGAATCCAAAAAAGCTTGGGTCTCTTCTTTTGACTAAAAAATTAAATCAAATGACTCTTAGTCCAACTAGGTAGATTGGACTTCTTATTTTCATTTTTTCCTTGAATATAGTTATGCAACTATCTTTGAAGTAACCAGTTTTACCACATTGTGTGCACAACCTATTTGAAGGGATTCCTACATACTTGGGATCCAACTTAGGCAGAGGTTTCATGAATCAGTTACCGTCCTATTCCTATTACAATTTTCATTCAGTTCAATGCATTAGATGATTTGTTCCATTTATTGATTATGATAAGTTCATAATTAGCTTTGTTTGGATTTTTTTCAAGCAGTTTGTTCTTTTCTCTTTCAGAATACAAGTTATATTTTGCCTTTTTCAAATCCTTTTAAGAGCAATTTGAATTAAACTAATATTTTTCTTTCCTTTATCAGATATTTTCATTGGTTGTTGAATTTTTTGCTTGAGCGTTGTATACTCAGTATTCAATTTAAGAACCCGTTCCGTAAGGTGTTTGTTTTCTTTTTCAAGTTCAGCCTTGTTTAGTTCAAAACCTTTGCATTCAATAGCTACACTTGAAAGATTGTTTATTAGTTGATCATTACTGGCAATCAACCTATCAACTTCATTCATTAAATAAGCATTACAGACATCAATTTTTTCTTTGACAGTGCGTGAATATTCTCTTTAGGATCAGAGGTTTGTACCTCACTTGAGTCATCTTTAGAGTCTGAATCACTCATGGCCATCATTCCAAGCACTCCTTAACCTTTTTCTTTCATGCTCGGAGTCTATCCGGACAACTAATGACACAATTCCATCAATATCTTCTTCTTCTTCAGCTTTCTCATCACTATTGTTTTCCCATGCTGCTAGGAAGACCAGTCATATAACTTCCTTTGAAGCTTTCTTTTCAACCTTGCTACGACTAGGAACCTATTCCTTTTTTTTTTCGGCTTCCTACATTGGACAAATCATTGAGTTTACGGCCTAAATTACTCTGATTATAGCAGTTACCTTCAAACTAACTCTAGCCTTAAAGTAAACAATTCTCTCTGAGAATCTACTCACAATAATGCCTCTAGAATAAGCAAATAAGGTTACAACTCAATAAGCCTGATATAATGAACTAGATTGGACATAGTGAATTTGACACCGTATCAAGGAGCAGGTTCTCCAGGATCTGCTGCACGTTCCAACTTTTAATCCCGACTTTCAGACTTTTGAGCTGCTCTCAATTTGGTCCGAAGAAATAATGGAAGTACATACCTAGGGTGAAGCAGACATGGACTATATATAGGTAACATTTTAGTAGCATTAGTTTGGGAGAGGTGATTGAGATGAGGATGAGGAGGAATGTGACTTTTTTCGAGAACAAATTCGGATTAATGCCGCGATGATTGGCAATGGAAGCCATTCACCTTTTAAGAAGATTGTTTGAGCAGTACAGGGAGATAAAGAGAGACTTACATATGGTGTTCATTGATTTAGAAAAGTCATATGACAAAGTTCCGAGAGAGGTTTTATAGAGATGCTTGGAGTCTAGAGGTGTATCTATGGCATCGAACAATGTCTATTTTCGAGAACCAATTCGGATTCATGTTGGGATGGTCGACAATGGAAGCCATTCACCTTTTAAGGAGATTGTTGGAGCATTATAGGGAGAGAAAAAGAGACTTATATATGGTGTTCATCAATCCAGAAAGACCGTATGACAGGCTCAAGGAAGGTTTTATGGAGATGCTTGGAATCTAGAGGTGTACTTGTGGCATACGTTAGAGTGATTAAGGACATGTACGATGGAGTCAAGATCCAAGTGAGCGCAGTGGGAGGAGACTCGGAACATTTCCCCGCCGAGATGGGGCTGTACTAGGGATCAACTCTCGGCCGGTTTTAATTTGCCTTGGTGATGGATGCATTGACAACTTATTTAGAGGTATGTACCATACATATGTTATTCGCTAACAACATAGTATTGATCAATGAGACATACAACAAAGTTAACGATAGACTGAAGATATGGAGACAAGCCTTAAGCGACTGAAGGCTTTAGGCTGAGCAGGACTAAAGTAGAGTAGATGGAGTGCAAGAGTTGGATGGGAAAGTGTTGATTGATACACAAGTCATCCTAAGAGAGGAAACTTCATGTATCTTGGGTCCATTATGAAGGAAATGTGGAGATCGACGAGGATGTCACACATTGTCTTAGAGCGGGATGGATGAAATGGAGGATCACATCCTGTGTCCTATGTGATTAGAATGTGTCACCGAGACTTAAAAGGTAAATTCTATAGAGTGGCTATTAAACCGTCTAGGTTGTACATAGTAGAGTGTTGGCCAGTCAAGAACTTGCACCTTCAAAAAATGAAGGTTGCAAAAATGAGGATGCTTAGATAGATGTGCGAGCATACTAGAAGAGATAGACTAGGAACGAAGATATACGGGGAAGGTGATAATAGGAAGCTATGCGGGGTAAGGTGATAATAGCTACCGTGGTGGACAAGGTGTGGCAAACAAGACTGCGATGGTTCGGGCATGTGAAGAGGAGCACAAATGCCCTCATGAGGAGGTCCGAGAGGTTGGCAGTGATATGGTTGAGGAAAGGTAGAGGTCGATCGAGGAAGAATTGGGGAGAGGTGATTAGACATGACACGACACATCTTCAGCTCACCAAGGACATGTTCCTAGATAGCTGAGCATGGAGGTCGAGAAAGGGTAGACAACTAGTATGTAGTAGAGCATTTTCTCTCTTCACAGTGGTAGAGCAGGGTTCTAGTATGGAGCATCTATAGGTTTCCTTATTACTATTATTACTATTACACTAGCATATCTTATGCTTTGATTTTATTACTACTGTATTTCTTTTAATTTGCTTATCATTAATAGTTGTACCATTAGTACTTTTCTTTCTTTAATATTTTCGTCATAGCTTTTTACTCTTGTATTTCTTTCATACCATTTTCTCAAAAATGATTTTCCTGAGCTGAGCTGAGGGTCTATTGGAAACATCCTCTCTACCCCTCAAAGGTAGGGGTAAGTTTTGCATACTCCCCACCCTGCCTAGACGACCCCACTTATGGGACTGTATTGGTCTACTGGGTATGTTGTTGTTGTTGTTGTTAGTAGCATAAGGAGTCCAAATTATAAAGGAAACAACTAATAAAACAACTACTTCATAAAGAACATACCAATTATAATCACACAGTTTTCCTTATTTGTTTCATCCAATTCTAAATCTTTTCCAACAAGGAATGTATTTAATTTCCATCAATTTCATGCTGAATATATCCCTTAAAAAGATCTTTCCATAAAATCAATTTCCTACACGTAAGATCTTTTTCAAAACTTACCAAAGTTGTTTCCTACTTTAATTCGAGTTCCTTTTTTGATTGAGAACTCAATAAATAGAAATTATCGCATAAAAATCAGAATTTCAAGGAGCACTTTCCATAAAACAACTCATATACGTACAAATTATTTTTCCCAAAATTTACGCGGATTACCATATGACATTCCTATTCCTTCTGGAACTAGGAAACACTCATAGAACCTGGTTCTTCATACATTTTCAGCCTAAAGTCACATAACCCCAGAAACTATTAACATAATAAATCAGTACTTATTTCCAGGTAAAAATTTCACGAGGCACCCTATTTGGTCATCCTTATTTTACCTATATCCATTTTCTTGAAAATCCATTTTACTGGTGCCTAGTATTAGGTAATTTCAGACAATTTTATCTGCTTAATTGTTGCTGCTTCTTTTTGTTCTTATCATTCTTCTTCTCTTATCTAGGATTTGAGATCACTAGATATTTCTATCCATTGATCCCAAGTTTGAATTGGTTTTGTTGCGCTTTACATGAAACAATAAGTTTAGGATGGTTGAAAAAGTTGAAAATAAATGGGCATTGTTGGAAAAACTTGAAAACAATGGCAAACCACCATTCTTGCAAAATGGGTTTGTTATATTTGTTGTTGTTTTGGTAAAATGGTGATTGGTTTTGTTTTTTATGATATATGAAAGCTAAGTTTCAAATTTGAGCTTATTTGTGATAGATCTGGGTGTTGAATCGTGTATTTCATTGTTGAAATTCGAAGAACAAGGTGCCGGTTCTGGACAAAAAACATAGTCACCTAAACTTCATGCTAAAATACTTGAAGGTTAACCAAACAAATGTCCTGACCTCAACAAGGTGCGAAAATGTCTGAAGTTGGTTGGGCATTGCTAAGGCCACAACTTCAATAAAAATGTCTGAAGTTAGGCCTTACCAAGACCCACAACTTCCGACATTTTTCTGTGAAGTTGCCTTAGCACAACTTTTAAAATGTTTGTTTCACTATGAATAAATGAGACATGACTGAACCTATTCTTATTTTGGATAACCACCAGAGTAGAGTGCTCTATATCTCTAAGAAGCACTTTAGCCGAAGAACTATCTATCTATCAATCAAGAAATTATGTGTCACTCCAAAATCAGTTGGAACCAGACAACCAGCTATGTAAATTTTCAGTACCCATCCATTCTATTCCCGGTTCATTTCAGTTCATTGCTGAAAAATTGCGTCTTTTGGTGGATTAGGTGCCTCTCTACTTCATCTGAGGTAGTGGTATGAACTGCGTACACTTTACCCTCCCCAGACCCCACCTGGTGGGATTACATTGGGTATGTTGTTGTTGTTGTTGTTGGTGGATTAGGTAATCTGGATTTCACACTTGTCCTTGTATGGCTTACTAGCTTAATTCCAACAGTTGGTATCGCCATAACAATCATTTGCTTCTGTTGTATTCTAAGCAATTCTGCACTAATATATTCTTGATAGGTAATCATTTGTTTTGTATTAGGTAATCATTTGTTTTGTTATCCGTGCTAGTAGTTGTAGCATTTCACGGGTAGTGTCTTGTTCTTGAAGTTTTTGGGTGTTGTTTGTGGTTTCGGGTAGATTTGTGGTGGTATTATTTGGTGATAATCTTGTTCTTATATTATGTCTTTTCCTATGTTGTTTGGTCTCGAGCCGGGGGTCTATCGGAAACAGCCTCTCCACCTCATCTCTGAGGTAGTGGTATGGACTGCGTACATTCTACCCTCCCCAGACCCCACTTTGTGGGAATATACTGGGTATGTTGTTATTTTTTTTTTTTTTACCAGAGAGATAACTAGTACAACCTACTTATGGCTCATCATGCTGCTACAAGAAAAATTAAACACATCAATGAGATTCATGCATGAAACAACTAAACAATACTGTTAACCACAACTTCTAGCAAAATTATCTGAAATTTGGTCTTGTCAAGATCATAGCTTCAGTCAAAAATGTCCAGGGTTAGCCTTGGCGAACTAGGCCAAACTTCAATAGAAAATGTCCGAAGTTTGGTGTTGTCAAGTCCAGAACTTCAGTAAAAAATGTCTGAAGTTGGCGTTTGCAAGCCATCCCAAACTTCAGGAAAAAATATCTGATGTTTGGCCTTCACAAGGCCATACTTCAGATAATAATATTCGAAGTCTGATGCGAAACTTTTGTCACGTACGTCTGTAGTTTTTATTAAAGCAAGTGAAGTTGCAAATTTTTTGTACCGTTCGGTATAAATTAAATGGCGACCCCAAAAATGGATATTTCTGCACTTTGCTATATTTCTACAGATTAATTACAAGTCCATTTGGTTTGTCAATCAGCAAAACTCACAAATCTCAACATGGCTAAAAGCTAAAATTTTGTTATGTGGTCAAGATGATAATTTCGCATGTCTTTTTGCTGAATGTTGCTTTGTGAACTGAGCTATTTTCCGTTCATATTGATATTCTAGAGTAGTTAAGTGTTATTAGATTGACCAACAACTATAGATAAATGGTTACCAACAAGTATGGATAAATGGTTCCTATAATTTATCTATGACAAACTTCATAGTATTAAACAAAATTCATATGTACAAGAGTTCTATTGAGCTCTGAACCCTTTGTTAATAGTCCCACATCAGAAAAGGGATCAGTAATTGGTCTCCTTATATGGAATTGGGCAATCCTTCCCTCGTGAGTTAGCTTTTGGGGTTGAGTTAGACCCAAGATCCATTTCTTCTTTACATGGTATCAGAGCAGGACCCATCTCACCCAATGTTGAGCCCCCAAATTAAAAATTGCTCACACACTAGATGTCCATTCTTGGGCGTGAGATGAGGTGTTAAAGAATGAGAATGGGTGGTCTCCTTATATGAACCTGGGCAATCCCCCCTCATGAGCTAGTTTTTGGGGTTAAGTTAGTCTCAGGTGCCATATCTTTACATGGTATCAGAGTCAGATTAATGGGATGGGTGGTCTCTTTATAAGGCTTGGACAATCCTCCTCCCTTTGAGCTAGCTTTTGGGGTTGAGTTAGGCCCAAGAATGGGCTAGCTTTTAGGGTGTGAGTTAGACCAAAGACCTAATTTTACATGGTATCAGAGCAGGACCCATCTCACCCAATGTTGGGCCCCCAAATTAAAAATGCACACGCACCAGATGTCCAGTCCTGGGCGTGAGGTGGGGTGTTTAAGATCTAGTCCTGGGCGTGACGTGGGGTGTTGAAGGATGAAAAAAGTCTCACAGTGATGGTTAATGGGATGAGTGGTCTCTTTATAAGGCTTGGACAATACTCCTTCCTTGAGCTAGCTTTTGGGGTTGAGTTAGGCCCAAGATCCATTCTTTACATGGTATCAGAGCAGGAGCTAGCTTTTGGGGTGTGAATTAGGCCCAAGACCTAATTTTACATGGTATCAGAGCCAGACCCATTCCAATTCCTTATTACTGATGTTGGGCCCTCATATTATATTGTCCACGCTCCAGTTAACGAAGCCTGGGCGTGCGAGGGAGTCTTAAGAGTCCCACATCGGAAAAATGATGGGTAATTGGTCTCCTTATTTGGAATTGGACAATCCTTCCCTCATGAGCTAGTTTTTGGGGTGTAAGTTATGCCCAAGACCTAGTTTTACATGGTATCAGAGTGGGAGCTAGCTTTTGGGGTGTGAGTTAGGCCCAAGACCTAATTTTACATGGTATCAAAGCCAGACCCATCCCAATTATTTATTCACTGATGTTGGACCCTCATATTATATTGTTCATGCTCCAGTTAACGAGGCCTGAGCGTGCGGGGGAGTGTTAAGAGTCTTACATCGAAAATGGATGTGTAATTGATCTCCTTATATGGAATTGGGCAATCCTCCCCTCATGAACTAGCTTTTGTGGTTGAGTTAGACCCAAGATTCATTTCTTTACACCCTTTACATGGGATCTCTATGCAATTTGGTTCATCTTTTAATCTAAGTCCTCTGGCAAAAGTAATATTGTTGTCTCTCAGTTGCATACTGATAAGAATTGGATTACTTGAATAAACAAAACAATAATGCGGAAGCGAAAATACTAAGATTAAAGATGAGATATTAAAGATAGACGAAATTTGAGAATAAAATTCCCAAATTTCAAAATAAAGAGCTAAGAATCCCTAATTGATCTTAGTATTCAAAATTAGTGGATTAAAACTAATTATGATACTAATAGATTCAATTCAAGAACATAGATCAAATGTTATCTAGACCCCTATTTCGAATAAATTAGAGACAACAATTAGTATTAGACTAATTACCTTCTTTAACTTACGAATAAGAACCAAAAATATCAAGTTAAAAATTAATCTTACCTCTTAAAGAATCGTTCTTATAAGGTTGTAAGATAAATCCATAGTCACCACATACAAAGGTGTAAAGAAGAGAATCCTCTCAAATAATATTAATCATGTCTAATTGAAAATAACAAAACCCATCCATATATATAAGAAAAACCTATCCCAAATAGCATGAGATTCGAATTCTACTATTATGGAAATAATAAATAGAAAAACCTAACTAGAAAATTTTAAAACTAGTTTAAAAATATGTAAAAATAATACCAAATTTCTTCCTAAATTGGCTAAGAAAAGAAAGGGAAGAGTGAAAAAACGGCCAGCAAAAAGTCACGCCAAAGCAGCCCCATTTTGGGCCCTTTTGGGCTTGAAATTTAAGCACCTTTGTGCATGCAAAACAGCCTCTCTTTGGGCTCCTTTAGTCTCCATGTTGCAACTCCTTTGACACTTTTGGGCCTCCATGTGGTAATGAAAATTCAGCTTCTTTGGCTTCTCCTTTGGGGCGTAATGGGGCTCCAATCTTCCTCTTTTTGGGCTTGAACTTGGATCATGAAATATGTGTAGTACCAAGCCCACTTGTTACCATAGTTTTTAGACTCATTCTCGAATCTTTCTTTCATCATAAACATCTTCATGATTTTTTATTGAAGCCCGTCAACTTTAATGGAGGTGTGTCGCCGTGGATGCTATCATTCCCCTCTTCTTGAAAACAATTCGTCCTCAAATTTGAATCTCGTAAAATCAAGAAGACATGCATTAGTGAACAATATCCAATACTCGAAAGCAACAACGATAGGAACAAAACTAAGGTAGTGACTTGGTGTCCACTTAACCGAGTTAATCCTAGCATGTATAAATACATCATCATCCCAATAGAAAATTCTCCTACTTATATAAGCACAACGAAATTCTCGTCTAGATGCCTTTGCGAATGATACATGTAATTCTAATTTAGTTCCATAAATAAAGTACTCCCATGGACATGACAAGGACGATACAAAATCCCTACTACATGCATCAAATTGAATTCTTTTATGATATAGCCAAGCATCCTCAATTGTACCTCCCAAAGATTTTTTCACATAAAGTCTATTCACATAAGTGTAGGAGTACTCATAGTCATGTATCTCCTCATCGCTAGTAGCAAACACCTTTTTAAACTTACAATCACCAACACTTGAAGAATTATGACTCATCACACACAAAGAACCATATTCAAATGAGTTATCACACAAAAACTTATTTGACACTAGAATAAGAGAATCATCTCACTCATTTTCAATCCTCCTCCCACCAACATCATGCCTCGTTTCAACAGGTGGGAACCCATATTCAACAATGTCATGCTCAATTTCAAAAGGGAACAAATTACTCTTACGCTTGAACCTAGAGGTAATAGTTAATGACTTTTTTTTTTGGTTTTCCACCCTGTGTCCGGTACCCTCATTAGAGCCCCGACTAATCCGGATCGCGCACTGCAGGACCCATCCTGGGGGTGGCGCTCCCAACAGGATTTTCTCCATTCACAGGGTTCGAACCCGAGACCACTGGTTAAGGGTGGAGCAGTCTCACCACTGCACCACAACCCATGTTGGTGTTAATGACTTATTATATAACAAAATATCATCATCCTTTTCAAAAAATCAAAAATAAAAAATCATCATCCTCAAAATTAATAAAGTCACCAACGTAAGAATTAAGAGTGTACTTCATAACCTCCAGAAAGATCTTAGGTGTTCTTGGAATCCCAAGAATACGAATAAACCAATCATACATAGCGTACTTGGTCTTATGTGACAAAGGAACAACATCACCTTGTTTTTCCTTTTGCATGAGTGTTAGATTCACAATTGCTTTGTTAGACCTATTATCAGTCTTATCTTGGATATGTCCGAAATAATTGTTTTACCTTTATTCTTCTTATCAACATGCACTTGCTCAATGGGACATGTAGTTTCAACCACCTTAGGATTAAGTTCATCCAATGATGATTTTTCAATAAAACTTTTCCATGAATACGTACGAGAGAGTCAAAAAACTAGAAGAAGTAGGAATGTTAGAGTTAGAATAAGAAGTAACCTCACTCAAACTCGCTTGTTTTTTTCTCTCTACCTCACGGTCAACTCTCTCCTTTTTCCTCTCATGGTCATCTCTCTTTTCTTTTCTCTCGATCTCACTTTTTTTCTTACTTGGCATCCCATTCTTTTCACACAACACAACCTCTCCTTTTTCCTCTCTTGGGAAGTCAGCATGCACTCCGTTACTGCTTTCAATCTTTTCTCTCTCATCATCTCCTATCCTTTCTCTAATTCTTTTTGTATCCTCATGAATTTGTGATGGAGTCAAAGATGCTAGAGTCTCCCTATTCTTCTTGAGAGAGTTTTTATTCTTTTCTATGTTGTATGAAGCTCCACTATTAGCATACCATGATTTTCCCAATAATATATGACAACTATACATGGGAGCAATATCACACCAAATCTTGTCCTCATAACTTCCAAGAGCGAACGATAATAACACCCTTTTATTTACCTTTACTCCTTTCCAGATGTAGGGTGAAATAAGCTCAATAGAAGGTAAGTTCAATCTCTCGACCATATAAGTGCTGATTTAGTTATAACCAGATTCTTTGTCAATTCTCATGGCACATAACTTAGAAAACACTTTAACTCTAGTTTGAAAAATAACCCTACCTCGGTCCTTCTCATCCTCCTCAAGTTGTACCTTCGTTCGATTTTCTCTCCTTTGCTCAACAAAGGTGGCATCTAAAGCATCAAGTCGGGCAGTAATCATTCTTAGCACCTTGGCTAAGTTGTTGTTTTGAGTTCCAAATTATCTGTTTGAGATATCTCAAGAAAATATCAAAGAAACAAGTATCTCTCAATTTGGATTTTTTTCTTGCTCTCTATTAATCTCACTCTCTGTCGCCTTTTTTTTTTTTTTTTTAACTCAAATTACAATCTTTGGATGGATCGTTTAGGATTTATATATAAACCCTACTAGTAACAACCCTTTAGAAAAAAGAATTTATCAATACTCAGAAGAATTGGGATTGATGAAACAAGAAAAAGACCAATTTGTGTAACAAAATAAACTCCAAATTTTCCCTCTTATTGTTTTTCCTTCTTGATGTTGGAAACCAAGAAACACAATAAACCCGGAGTTTCTAAAAGCAACTTAATTTGCAAGAACTTGAATTTTCTCCCTTTTTTTTATTTTCATAAAATTTTCATTTTTTTTTTTGCCCTCTCCTTTTTTTTTTTTGCCTCTTTTTTTATTTTGCTATGTAGCTTACCTTTTAGCTATTACCCAAAAATCTATTTTTTTTTGTTTTTCTTGAAAATCCTAAGATTATCAAGAATGGAACCTTGATAGGACCGCTCTGATACCATTTGATAAGAATCGGGTTACTTGAATAAAAAAGAAAATAATTATTAAAGACGAGAAATTAAAGATAACGAAATTTGAGAATTAAATACTCAAATTTCAAAATAAAGTGCTAAGAATCCTAATTGATCTTAGTATTCAAAATTAGCGGATTAAAACTAATTATGATACTAATAGAGTCAATTCAAGAACATAGATCAAAAATGATCTAGACCCCTATTTCGAAGAAATTAGAGACAACAATTAGTATAAGACCAATCACCTTCTTTAATTTACGAATAAGAACCAAAGATATCAAGTTAAAAATTAATCTTACCTTTTAAAGACTCGTCTTATAAAGTTGTAAGATAAATCCATAGTCACCACACACAAAAGTGTAAAGAAGAGAAACCTCTCAAATAATACTAATTATATCTAATTGAAAATAACAAAACCATCCTTATATATAGGGAAAACCTATCTCAAATAGCATGGGATTCGAATTCTACTATTATGGAAATACAACAACAACAACATCAACAACAACATACCCAGTGTATTCCCACAAAGTGGGGTCTTCTTTAAACTAGGAAATCATGTAAAAATAATACCAAATTTCTTCCTAAATTGGCTAAGAAAAAGAAAGGGAAAAAGTGACATAATTTGACAGCAAAGTCATGCCAAAGCAGCCCCATTTTGGGCATTAGTTCAGCCCCACGTTTGGGCAGGAATTTCAGCCTTTTTGGGCTTGAATTTAAGCACCTCTGTGCATGCAAATCAGCCTCTCTTTGGTCTCCTTTGAGTCTCCATGTGGCAGCTCCTTTGACTCTCTTTTGTGCCTGCATGTGGTAATAGAAATTCAGCTTCTTTGGCATCTCCTTTGGTGATTAATGGGGCTCCAATCTTTCTCTTTTTGGGCTTGAACTTGGATGTCATGAAATATGTGGTACTCAACCCACTTGTTACCATAATTCTTAGGCTCATTCTCAGATCTTTCTTTCACCATAAATGTCTTCTTGATTTTTCATTGAAGCCCGTCAACTTTAATGGAGGTACGCCACCGTGGATGCTATCACATACTATCTGGAATTGAACTACGGAACTGGAAAGAAGAACATACCAGTGTAATCCCACTAAGTGGGATCGGGGGAGGGTAGAGTGACGCAGATCTTACCCCTACGTTGGAGGTAGAAAGACTATTTCTGATAGACTCTCAGCTCAAGGAAAAAGCAGTTCAAAGCAGTTCTAAAAAGGAAATAACGGAAATGAAGAAGCCATGAAAAAGTACTATAGACAACCTGACAAATTATATTGAACAGTGATCTCAACCAGATAGTACAATAATTGCAGTACAAAAAAAACAGCTAGTAACCAAACTCAAAGGACAAGAAACTACAAGGGTAATAGTACCCAAGGATAAGCGAGACAATACTTGACTATTTAACTTTCTACCATAATATGTATCCTCCATAACCTCCTATCTAGGGTCTTGTCTAATCACCTCCCCCCTAATATTTCTTCGGCCTACATCTGTCTCAAAAGAAACCATCCATAACTAACCTTTCACACCTTCTCGCTAGGGCATCCATACATCTCATTTGCACATGCCTGAACTATCTCAGCCTTGTTTCCTGTATCTTCTCCTCGATTGAGGCCACTCCTACCTTGTCTCAGATATTTTCATATCTAATCCTATCTCTCCTAGTATGCCCGCCTACACATTTATCTCAACATTCTCATCTTCGCAACTTTCATCTTCTAAACCTGGGAGTTCTTGACTGGCCAATACTCTGCTCTATAAAACACTTTCGGTCTAACCACCGCCCTGAAAAACTAGCGTTTAAGTTTTGGTGACACTTTCTTATCACACAGGACTCTGGATACGAGCCTCTATTTCATCCACCCTGCACCAATACGATAAGCAACATCATCGTCAATCTCCCCATTTCCTTAGATAATAGACCCGAGATACTTGAAACTTCCTCTCTTTTGAATGACCTGTGTATCAAGTCTCACTTCCACACTAGACTCGGACATAACGTTACTTTGAACTCACTTCCACGCTAGACTCGGACATTACGTTACTTTGAACTTTTCTGTATTGGCTCTACACAACTTGAACCCTTTAGATTCCTTGGTCTGTCTTCAAATCTCCAGCTTAGCGTCAACTCCGTCACCGGTCTTGTCAATTAAAACTATGTTATTTGCAAATAAAATACACCATGACACCTCTCTTCGGATAGGGCGTATCAATTTATCCATCACCGAGGAAAGTAAAAACGGGCTATGAGCTAATTCTTGACGCAACCCAGTCACATGTGAGAAGTGCTATGAGTCTCCTTCCACTGTCCTTACCCGTGTCTTGGCTCCATTATACGTGTTCTTAATTGCCCTAGTGTATGCCACAGGTACATTTTTAGCCTCCAAGTATCTCTATAGAACCTTCCTTTGGACTTTATTGTAAGCCTTTTCTAAGTTGATTAACACCATGTGTAAGTCCTTCCTCTCCCTGTACTGTTCCACCGGTCTCTTTACAAGATGAATGACTTCTGTAGTCGAACGTCCCATCATGAAGCATGAATCCGAACTGGTTCACGAAAATGTCACGCCCCTCCTCACCCTCATCTCCACCACCCTTTCCAAACTTTCATAGTGTGGCTTAGCAGCTTGATACTCCTATAGTAGTTACAATTCTTGATGTCACCCTTGTTCTTGTACTACAAAATCATCGTACTCCACCTCCATTCTTCGGGCATTTTTGTTGTTTTAAAACAACAATAAACAACCCAGTAAGCCACTCCAAACCTAAGTTGTTGCGCTCTTCCAAAATTCCACATGAATCTCGTCTGGCCCGGTTGCTCTTCCCTTACCCACCTTACGAATAACACCCTCAACCTTTATACATCTACCGCAACCAAAATCCCAATGCCTGGCTGAGTGCTCCAACTACCCCAGCACAATGTCCTTGTCCCCTCTTTGTTCAAAGAGTTTATTGAAGTATGACTGCCATCGTCGTCTAATGAGTGCTTCCTTCACCAGTACCTTGCCGTCCTCGTCCTTGATGCACTTCACTTGATCCAGGTCATTGGCCCTCCTTTCTCTCAAAACTGGATAACTGAGTAAAATTTCTGCCTAGATGATCAAGAGTAGAAATGGTAAGTAGAGTTGGGTGTTTTGGAAGAAAGATTCTAATTAGTGGAACTTTTGTTCCATTTCCTACAACAATGCTTGTCCCATAAAGAAGAAACTTTTGATGTTGACAGTATTCTACTGCCTACCCCAGCTATTTATGTGTTTGATGCCACTATGGTTGGTTTTATATATGCTTACATTTGGTTTTATTTGGTGGACATGTGCAGGGCTGATATACGGAGCAATAACGTAATATGCAAACCTACTTTGATTCACAAGAAAGGAACTAAAGTTGTTGGTCTAAACTGCAATCCTCTTCAACCAGATCTGCTTTTGAGTTGTGGGAATGATCACTTTGTAGGTTCCATTTACTTGATTAGTTTGTATGATCTGTCACTTCATTTCCTCTTTGATTCATATAAATAGCGTAAGGGCTCGTTGCAGGAAACTACTTCTACTCCCTTATATGCATCAAATTAATGGTGGTTATTTGACAAGTGAAATATTTTGGTGCCAACAGGCTCGAATATGGGATATGCGCTGCCTGGAAGCTGGGTCTTCTGTTTATAATCTTGAACATAAACGTGTTGTTAGTTCTGCATATTTTTCTCCACTAAGTGGAAGCAAAATACTTACTACTTCACTGGATAATCGTATTCGTGTGTGGGATTCAATCTTTGGCAACCTTGATTATCCAAGCAGAGAAATTGTTCATAGTCATGATTTTAACCGATATCTTACAGCATTCCGAGCAGAATGGGATGCAAAGGCAAGCATGCGTGCAGAAGAACTAATTTATTAATTGCAGACTTCATCATTTAACTCGTAAATGATTATGGAATAGAAAAAGTGGAATAGGTTTATAACAATGAATTTACTTTGGACAGGACTCCTCAGAATCTCTTGTTGTCATTGGGCGTTACATTAGTGAAAATTATGATGGAGCTGCTTTGCATCCTATTGACTTTATCAACATTAGTACTGGGCAGTTGGTTGCAGAGGTCATGGACCCAAACATAACAACTATTAGTTCGGTGAACAAGCTACATCCACGTGAAGATATTCTGGCATCTGGTAGTTCAAGGTATGGATCAGTGATCTTGTTATGGGTCTTCACTTCTGTGTGATATTTAGGCATTTGGTTAACATAATTTTAGGTTGCATCTGTTGCTTATATAGGTTCATATGATGACTATTCTCTGTTAAACAACAATAAATCGACCCTTCTCCAATCAAAATGTTATTTTGTTTGAACATGTATACATTAGTGCAGAACATGATTCAAGGTTTCATTTGTTGCCGAATTTCTTTTTAAATTCTCATGTCTTGTTATTAATTACTTTGCATCCAAAACATCATAGTTTAAAGTTTCTAAATATTACTTTCCCCATCAATCACAGTGATCCTTCCAGTGTTGCATGCTCTATGGTGCACTCAGTATACATTCCATTGTGGGTTTTCAGAAAGAAAGGAGCCAATGTTCCTCGAACAATCTAACTGTGGTTTTTATAGTTTTCTATGATCTGAATTTACACTTGATCAGCTAATTTATAAGGGAATATGAGGTATTATAAGTTTGGCCTGCCCTTTTATCGTTAACTCAGCCAAGAGAAGATCATATGAGAGAGATCTTGTGATATATACCTCTCTTGGTTTTTCATACTAGTAAGCATTTAATACAACTGGATTTGAGCAGGGGAAAAAAGGATTTGCAGTTCTCTGCCTTCCCATTTGGCCATGTCGCCAAAATGCTACAAATACCCCCCAAAAAAAAAGAAACTGCTTTCTTTATTGTACCTGCAGCTTGAGTTCTGTTTTCCTTAATTGTACCAAAAAGTCAGAGAAATCTTAATCCTTCTTCCCTTTTGATACTGATGTATTTCAGGTCTCTTTTCATTTGGAGGCCTAAGAAGCTGGACATTGCACAACCTAGAGAAGAAAAGAGGATGTTATTATGTGGGGAGGTCTGTAAAAAACGTAGCAGGAAGCATGGTAATAACAGTGATGATGATTCTGACAATGATATATTCAGAAGCAAGGATAACGGCCTCAAGCAGAAGAAACTTCCATCAAAATCTTCATATAGTTCCAGGAAAAGCTGTTAACTTTAAGAGCCAAATGACACCTCTGCCTATGATAATTATGGGCATAAAGTGCATTTTGTTAAGAAACTCTTGCTTCTTTTCCTTGGGAGGGCTGTGGCTCAACTGTTATAGTGTTTGGAGTAAACAAGGTAGTAGCTGGGTGTCCATGTCCGCTTTCGGTTTTTGTACAATTCCCGTCTTATCCTTCTTCCAACAGCTAATATATCTTTTTGAATAGTGTTAGTGTGCTCACTGATCATTTGTCTGTAAATGTGATCATGCCATGGGGATGGACATTCTTGTTCTAGTGACACCCCTTCTGTTTGCTTATAAACCATTACAATAATCTTCACAGGTCTAATTAATTTTCTCTTTTCAAAATAAGGTAGTTGTTTTGACATGTTATGGTCTAGGTACTCCATGTCGTTTCGGAAGAACAAATATTATAACGACCATTGAGGTTTTTGACATGTTGTTGACATTATAACCACCATTGGTGATCCGATTTTGGAAATTCACATCATTATATGTTCAATGTGCGTATTACTCAACTTTTTTGGTATACTTTGATAACTGAGTAAATGCTTGCCTCTTGGAGTTCGAATTATGATAGTCTTCAGTCTAAAAATGGTAATTCGAGATTTGTGATCTTCATAGCAAGGCCAGCTTTGATTCTTGACTATCTACGACGATTTTTTTAGTTATTATTGCGTCCACTTTAGTACTTAGCTATTTATGGTAGGTTTGATATAATTGATTGAGTGATCTAATGTTTATGGAAAACCTTGGTCATTTTACATCTAATTGAGAATTATGTTTGGCTGCTTTGTGTGTAGTTTGACCCGAAATGGAATGACAATTTTATTGCTTGTATATTTTTGGTAAATTCCATAATTTTATGATCTCTTTACCTGTTCTCCTATCATTTTTCGTTCTGGAAAGATTTTTACTTATTTATTTATGTTAAACTTGACAAGATTTTCTCTCCTAATTGATTCGGCCAAGCTAATTAAGAGATTAGATATTTTTTTTTTAATTGAATTGCATCTCTTAGTTATTTTCTCTCCTTTAATAATTATCTCCTTTTTCACTATATAAAGGAGACCACTTCTCACTATTCTAGACAGACTGTGGACACCTTTTGACTCTCTAAGTCCTCTACACGAAAAAAAGATATTTCTTTCTATTGGCTCTTTGCAAGTACTTGGTTTAATTTTCTGGCTTTAGCGTCTATTTTGCTGCAATACTCGTGTTTGGGCTTTACCATGCGCTTGACTGTGGTCTTCATTTTGCTTTCTCTAATTCTCCGCTGCTTTGTTTAACCAGTATGTTTTCAAAGTCATGTGTTTAGTTTTGCAACTAACTTACTGCACGTCCATAGGCTTGAGTATTTGTAGTGTTTTCTTATGTTCAAATTTCAGTGAATCAAAATGTTTGCTTGGACCTTTTCTTAGTCATTTAATGTATTTGGATGCTTAGCATACTCTGTGTTACTTCGTGTGATTTTCGGAATTGTTCGAAATAGTATATTTTGAGTGTTTGGCGTACCTTTTATGTCTAGCAGGTTCTCTATTGAAAGTCATTCAGTTGGAGGGGAGTTGCCAGGGATATGTTAATCCCTTAATTACTTTAATTAATAAAGAGGCTTGTATGAGATCATTACTTGCTAAATGCTTAGTCCTGTTTGTTTGTATGACGCAATCCCGAGTCTAATTAGGCAACCTAAGCTTTCTTTTGTCTAGACCCAAATCCAAAATAGTAAATTCATTGCCTCTTGGACATTGAGTTGGGACGGGTAGACATTTTAGGGAACGTTAGTTTTATCGTTTTCTATAGAACGCTTTTAGGCTTAATAACCAATTAGGTGGGGTGGGTAGATAGAAGGAAATGATGGAAGTTACCCCGAGCAGAATTCGACAATGCGACATACGGTATTGTCATCCGTAAATAAGCGGGACACTGATCCGAATAGGATAAAATTAACTCTTTGTCTAAAGCTTTTCTAAATCTGCTTTATTTATTTTATTTTTGAATGTTAATTATCTGAGGTAGTTTAGGTTTGTTATTATTTAAATAAATCTTTCGACTATATAAATTGTGTCCTTCTCTCTTCTCGCTTATCTAATATTGTATTTTCCCTTTCATACATGTTTTTCTCTAATTTTATCACTTAAGTTTATATTAATTGGATAAATAATTATTTTTTCCTGTTTAAATACTTAGTTAACATCAAGTTAATAAAAATAATAGTCATTGCTTATCACGTAAAATCCCCCATGTAATATATGAGTTCGGTCGGGATCCACATTTGTGGACCTCGAAAGGTGCCTAGCACCTTTCTTTTGAGGTAATTTGAACCCTTACCCGAATTGCTGGGTGACGTAGACTAATTAAATAATCACAATTAGTTTCGAATGGTGCCCTAACGCACCTTAATTAATTAGGTGGTGACTCTTCTCTTTTAACTCATCCTAAAAGAATTGTCATGTTGATGACCCGCTCTTCGCGAGAAAAATGAGGCGCGACAACATGCACTTAAATCGGTAGGTGAATCATAGTCCATTTTTTATTCCATTTTCAGTTATTAAGCAGAAAAGTAGATGTGAGAAATTTACATAAGCCATAACCTAAAGTCATAACTATAAGATGCAGAAGAAATCAATTATTCCCCTAAAATTACGTGTCATAAGTATGAGAGCTTCTAAAATGTGGATACAATGTTTGAAAGTAAACTCAAGACAACTGTCTAGGAATGAAAGAATAAGTCAAGGTAGAAGGAGTGGTGATACGGATCAACCAGATAGCTCACTTCAAAATCTTCACAGAAAGCAACTATTAAATCAAGTGGATCCGTATGCTCCATTGATGCATAGATCTAAATATGCACACAAAAAGGTACAAGTGTAGTATGAATATGGGGATCAACGTATATTCAGTAACTATTTAACTATCATTGACTGACCCCATTGAAGTAATGGTGAGGGTTGATCGTTGAAAACACTTACGTAACTCTTGACCAATCGCAGTCTCCATAGTTAGATAATCAATGAATTAGGAGGTGAGTTGGATTAGGAGGAAATAACTCAGCAAATTCAGGTAAGATTTCCATAATCAACAAATTCAAAGAAATAAGCACAATTTACTTCATTACAGTAGTATAAAGCTTAATAAGAATCTATAAACCCAGATAAAGATTAAATGTAATGCAATGCAATGGTCATATGTTTACAACTAATATATACACTAAGGGCTCGTATGGTGCAAGGGATATGTCACGATCAGAGGCGGATTCAGGATTTAAAGGTTGGGGGTGCCACTATTTTTGATATAAGCTTAGTGATGGACATCGAATTAAGGCATACATTTAGCCAGTTCGATCCATTTTGGGCCAATTTAGATTGATTTACAAGATTTTTGATACATATTTAAATGTACAATTATCGAACCAAAATGAGTTTTATACGATTCAATCTAATTTTTGATCAAACTCTATTGGAAAAAAAATGAGGAAAACATAAATAAGAAACTAAATTTTTGAATACACAATCACACCCCATCAGTTCAAACATAATGTAGTTAAATCATGGTAACTAGCAAAT
Organism: Capsicum rhomboideum; assembly: GCA_031232105.1. Classification (NCBI taxonomy): domain Eukaryota; kingdom Viridiplantae; phylum Streptophyta; class Magnoliopsida; order Solanales; family Solanaceae; genus Capsicum; species Capsicum rhomboideum. The sequence goes on along the minus strand of CP124711.1, from coordinate 95,518,466 downwards.
TATAACTTACATCGAGTTCTATTTAAAAAAGAAAGAAAAGAAGAGACAAAACAAGGATCTTATCAATTTACACGTAATGAAAAATATTTTCATTACAAAGATTCACAAATTATTTATACAAAAATAAAAAAATAATTTGCGAACAAAAAAAAGGCTTGATAAATTGCGAAAAGAAGTTAATATAGCACAAAATGACCATTGCTATTTGCCTCTATTGCTTTCGCTTAAAAGATTTAAGAAACGAAGGACAAAATTCAGTTGATAAAATATACCTTGAATGAATAAAAACATATTCAATTAAATATTTTGAGATTATTTTAAAAAAATGAAGAAATAATTTAGATAAATAAATCAATAGATGGGTTGCATTTGAGGAAGAATGAAAATATATAAATAAATAATATTAAGGAAATTAAAATAAAAAAGAAGGAAACGTAAAGAATAGCCAAAGTATGGGAAACAAGAAAAGAAAACTAGGACAATAGAATGAGGAAAAAATGAAAAAGTGAATGAACTGCCATTGAGGGGATTCGAACCGGAGCAGCAGGTATGGCATCCTGTCCACTGACCATCTGAGCAGCAACCACTGTGTAACTGTGGGTGCCAAATTTTAATTATATACTATACACACTAAAATTCCTATACATATATGAAAATTTTAGTCGAGCTTCTGGGTGCCCTGACACCCTCACCCTAACACATAGATCCGCCCCTGGTCACGACCCGAGTCTACACTTTAGGTAGGACTAACACCTAGGACAACGAGTGACCCCAAGCTGACCCTTGGTACTAGCATGCTACTATAGAACAATGTTAAAACCTGTGCAGAAGTTGAGGCACAAAACAATGGGAAAATAACCTTTATAGCATAAAAAAGTGAACACATGAAAATCCATAAAACTCTGAACAACTAATGTTTGAACATAACCTCTAAAATTATAAGAAATAAGTTCGTCGGGACAACTACCCTTAAAAGTAAAACAATGTTTGAACTATAAACTGACAATAACAAACTACTCCACGTCCCTAAATGAATAGGATTCACCAACTGTTGAATGGGACAATGCAACTATCTAGCCACGAGCTTGAGAACAAGAATCAAAATCTACATCACTGAAAAAGAGGTAGCACAAAAAAAATTATACGGTCAGTACGTGAGAATGTATTGGTATGTAAGATTAAATCTAATCAGTGTATTAATAATATCTAACAGGATTTTTATAAACTGAATAGATCCAATAAGCATAATCAAGTGAGATAGGGAGAACATGTCTGAAAACATAAGATAATGATCTTTAAAATGCACTTTCATAATCTAATAATATAAAACTGTTTCTCTGGCTTTGAGTTGAGAACATGTCAAAAACTGCATGTTTGAGAAATCATCATATCTACAGAACTACATAAGTAAGCAAACCAGTTCAAGCTGCAAAATAAATATAAAGTCTTTAAGTGAGGAGTTTCTTACAACCGACATACATCACGTGGTCTCATGATGTCCAGTGTATAATCCATTTGGAAGGGCTGCTCTAAACCTTGTTAGGATATAGAACCTGTATGTCTAGTGTGGATCTACTACTGAGCCTCTTGGGCTAAATGGAGCTAACCGACTAGCGATGCGCTCAAATTCTACGATTACACGTAGTTATGAGACTTGAGTTTGCTAAACCTGCGTGCTCTCGGTGCTAAATAATCTTCCCAAAACTATAAGTATATTCATATGCTCAGAATTACTTTAATTGTTTGTTGTCTGAAAAATAGGGTTTGAGATTTGACTCAAAATCATCTTTCTAATAATCTAAATTCAAGTTGTAAACTATATCATGCTAATTTCTACTGAGTTTATGCTTTAAAATATCTAAGTTAAGAAGAGACTGCAAAAATCATACTTTGCTATTGCTATATACGATTCAAACTCACGAAAATCACTGAAACTGAAATCAAGAAGAATTTGCATACTTGGGGTAAAAATCCTAACTTTGAAATCTTGATGCTATAGTACTTTCTCAAAATATTGGCATGAGGGTGAAAGGATACCCTCAATAAACTCTTACATAGCTGATAGAGACCAGGATTTCTGGACTAGAAGCTTGAATTGAGTGACTGAGGAGAGAACCCTATGTCTGCTTTTCTTGAGAGCTTATTTTGACTTTTGGGGTTTGAAAGTATAATGAGGGAGAGATCGATAGAATCATGTGATACACCCCCTTTGGAGAAATTTAAACATCGTAGTATATGTTGTAAAAATAAGGAATAGATGAAATTGCCCCTTTTAAATCATGTTGAAATTTTTGAGAATTTTGACCCATGGATCAGTCCATGAATCGTGAACTGATTCCATGGTTTGTGATTTAAGTCATGGTTTCTTGATGTGATTTTACAATTCCTCTGGATCATTTTTTATGGGTCACTCCAGGGGTCGTGGACTGCTTTCCATGACTTGTTCTGTCAGTTGTGGTTTTCAATGAAATTTGTCTACTCTAAGATAGGGTTTCACAGATGATTAGATGGTCTCATGGTTCCATTCCATGGATCGTCATGTCAGTCGTGGGAACCTAGGAGTTGGAACAATTTGGGGACTAGTTCAATGAGTGGGTTCACAACTCGTTATTTGCTTTCCCTAGTTGTGGACCAGATCATGGTTTACTGGACATCTGAAATGGTTTCCATGAGTGATTCTACAGATTGTGAACCAGGTTTACGACTTGTGAAAGAATTCGTGGGGACCTAGGACTTCAAGTTTTAGACTTATTTTTCTGTGCTAAGTACTGAATATTCATAGGCTCAAAGTCCAAGCTGTTACATGATAAGGGATGACTAATCCTGAGATTAATTTTAGGATGATCTTATCCCATGTTTTGTTGAGATAAAATCTATAGGATAAATCGTCCTAGGGCTAGTTATCTCGGGGTTGTAGTGTTATTTTTATCCCACCTTGAGGGTGGGATAACTAATCCTAGGATAATTAATCCTTGGATAGTTTATTTTCCAACCAAATGACCCCTCACTATACATGGGTGTTTGGGAGTAGTGACTCATGGGGGATCCACAAGTCATATACCGAACAGAATCAAATCTAACTAGGTAACATCATGTTATTAACTTACCCGCTAGTCCATAATACCATTACTCTACCAGTAACAAGATTCAACCTGATCACATCAGGCATAAATCAAGTTGTATATCTGTAAATAACCATGGTTGTTCTTAAAATCAGATACGAAATTTCATATGCTCACATAAGACATTTTGATAATGTACAAAAAAACCATGCAACATAGTTATTATCAAGTGCACAAGATATTTGGAGTGATGTTCAACATGCAATCAATTAACACAATAATCACCTCAATGCAAGGAAAACTTGCTTTAGAATTCATAGATAATTACATAAATCAGTGCATGATTGGCTATGTACCCAAAAATGACCCCCCCCTGGTATCTGTAGAGGTGCTCTTCACCTCACATATATGATACCCCCTATACCTTAACCATTTTATCATTTTAAATAACAATAACATTCCTCCAATTGAAGCCAAAAATCTTAACGTACCTCGACTGTCACATTGTGAACTCAAGAAATAACCTTGCTTTTTTTATAGAGCCTCCAAACGCTTTCAATCTATAAAAACATGAGTTCTACATGAGTATATGAGATTATTTATACCCATATTGATGTAAAATTAACTGCGTAAAAAATGTTCTAAAACAAGTCAACTCCAAGGTCAAACTAAAATTTTACTTTAAAATTGGATTACCTATTGCCCTTAGGTCATTAATTTTAATTTTTGTCCAATTCCATCCATAAATTGAACCTCAACTCACCAATTTATCTTCTCTTAGATTGGAAAAAATCTTCAATTTCCCCATAACATATCTAATCCCAAAGCATAGTATGCAAACACACAAGATTAAGTATAGCCTGGATCAAACAATACCATAGCTGCTTGATGATAAATTAGAAAAGTACCAACCATAACTGCATCTGAAACCTTTGTTCTATCCAAAAAAACATAACACTGAGTACAGCTACCCTCGACCTTGGTACATCCACGACACCACCTCTTCCAACCTAAGTACCACCCCTTCCACCGTAAGTAACACCCTTACCCGCCTTGTAACACCTTAAACTTTTGTATAATGCTTAAACCATCATGTGTTTAAGTCAGATTTGAGCCCGGGTGTGTATGGTCACCCTTACAGTCTGTAAACTATGGTCACCCTTACAATCTATAAACTAGTATACTATCTGTACGGTGGGTCATCTTTCTAAACCAATATCTAACAATGTGGCCTAGATTACCACAGATGAATTAATGGTTCATACATGGCGAATACGGTCTGTAACACGAGGCGTGCTCCCTAACCAATAAGGATAGATCTTATCTAGGTTTTTACGGTCCAAGGTATGGTTCGTAATTGGTCCTTGTATTTTATAGTCATAATTCGTACTTCATAGCGGGGTCGAGTTTTAGGTCGTATAGAGTTACGGTCCGTACCTCAATTGTACGATCCATAAAGTGGACCGTACTACCAAACCAGTGGGAGGGAAAGTTTCCAGGTGAGCGTACAAACCTTGTTATGGTTTGTACACTGGTCATATGGTCCGTACATCAGAATTCTAGGTTTATTTAAAGACGTATTTTATATTTTTTTTCCCATTTTTCACATTCAAATCAATTTCAAATGACCCACAAGATATATTCCACCCTCCTAAGGCTTGTTAATTCTTTTCCGTAATTCTCTAAGTGAATTTAGGGATTTCTACTCCTACACTATGGATTCTAATAAGATTGTTTACCAGAATTTGATGGTTCTTTAGAAAAGACCTTCCCTATGTCCTGATAACAAATAACACAAACATTTCTTCAAGATTTAGGGGTTTAAGGTATATAAGGATATCCTTCATTGTTCTCTTCCTACAGATTTCCTTCTAATGGTTTTTGAATGGTTCTCATGAATAAACTAGGGATAGGGTAAAACCCCCGTGAATTGAATTCTTTTCAATTCCTTATGTAAGCTTAATGAAATCTCTATCCATGTATCCTTTCCTTTATGGTAAACCTAGTCTATATGAAATTTATGAAAATTTCTTCATGAACTCATGAACATTAATGAATGCCATGAAACCCTCATGCTATGTATTAAGTTCGAGAGATTTTCAAAGAGCTAATCAATTTATGAATCTTATAATCCTAATGAATCCTAGCTATTGAACTTTTTTCAAGAACGTATGTTCTATGACTTATGATATGATCTCCTTTACGTATGATTTATGATGATGTGAACTCCTTAACCATATACTATGCTAAAATGATATGACTATTCCTAAAAGCCTATTCTCCATAAAGTTATGAAATTATTTAACTTATGAACCATGGCATAATGAATTATGTTACAATGTTCCATGAATCCTCAATGATGCTATTGAATAATATACCTTATGATCATGAGCCTAACGTGTCTAATCTATGAACATGAGTCAAAAAGGACTAAAATGGTAATCATATCAGCTTGAGGGAGTGAGATGGATAATCGAGAAGGCATAAGTCTAAATGATGAATGTCTAACACTATATTTGCCTATGTAGCTTATGGATCATTCCATTAATTCAGGTGACTCCTTCATGTATCTCAAAAAGGGCTTACAATGGATCCTTGCTAGCAAAATCTTTCATATATGTCCCATGACCGATAATGTATGGGATGGCTTAGCTGATCGGGTTGATATCAGACTCCATGCACTCACATGATGGTTTATGCATATGGACCTCTTATTTCCATAATGAACTAAAAGTGGTTAAAAATATTTGACTCCAAACAATTATGATTCAAGGTTATGTTTCTCACATTTCATGATTATATCTCTATTGGTTGTCCCTACCCAATATATATGTATATTATGCCTTCTTCTAATTATTTTACATATAGTACATTAAATGTACTTACACCATAGAATGCTGTATAATTTCATGATATAGATTCAGGTGCTCAGGAACGTGACCAGGTGTATCGTTAGGTTCTTCACCTTTAGCTATTGGTGAGCCCTTCGTACTTCTTAGGGGCTTAGTTTATGTTTGGTTATGATATTTCTAGTTTAATAAATATATGTTGGGGCCTTGACTTAGTAGACATTATTTCCCAAATTTAGAGGCTTCATAGAGAGTTAGTTGTCATATTCATGTCATTTCATATTTTGACCTTCGTGTCATCATGTATATGAAACTTTAAGTTTTCTAATTAATTAATGAAGTTTGTTTCTTCTTAAAAGATCTCTCATGTTTAGTTATGTCTTCTACATATGCTAGTTAAATTCTCATGTCGTATGCTAGGCATGGGTTTTCTAGGGCTAACAATGGCATCGAGTGCCGACCACACCCAGGGTCTAAGCTCGGGGCATGAAAAACATGGTATCAAAGCACTAGGTTTAAGTGTCTAGCTAGGATGTCTATGAATCCATAGCTAGTAAAGTCCTTTCATAGGTGTGAAACATGCCACACTTATAATAGGGAAGCTACATGATATTAGGATGTACCTCCCTTCTTTCATATTCTAGTTTGTGCTATAGAGTTGAACTCTATGAAATTTATCCTAACTCGTGTGTTATCTCATACTTCAGAAAATGCCTTCTAAGAGAAATACAACTGCTAGCCAAAGATCTACAACCAGTGCTGAGGTTCCTATTAAGGCAAATGCTAGCTAAATGCCTCCACCTCATGGGATACAGACCAGGAATAGAGGACACTCTTCTAGCTAAAATGTATGAACTGGGTCCCCATCTATGGCATTTGCTCCAATGAGGGTCCTGTGTTATCTACCCTTTAGCCTCACCATACTTCAAATGATGATTTTAGAGGAGTTATCCCAATTCTTACTCAACTGGTCATAGTGGTATAATGTCATCAGGGTGCAACACTATCAGTTCTAGTTCTCATGACTCTTTAGATACTTTCTAGTTTTCTGAATTCCTCTGAATAAATCCTCCATTTTTTATAGGGTCCAAAATTGAAGAGGACCCTCACATCTATATTGATGAGATTCAAAAGATCCTTAAGGTGATGCATATTAGTGAGGCCAAAAGAGTTGAGTTTGCCTCCTACCAGTTTCAAGATGTTGCAAACACTTGGAACAATTATTGGGAACTAATCTATGGCATGGATGTAACCCCTATAGTTTGGGGAGATTTTATGGACATATTCATTAATCACAACTTGCCCATAGGGATGAGGGAAGTTAAGGTTGATAAGTACATGAACCTTAAGTGGAATACTATTAGTGTGAGGGAGTACAATCTCAAGTTTCCATAGTTGTCACGCCTCGAATTCCAACGGGGTGGACTGGCACACGAAGCCGTTAAGGCCCGAGAGAACCAATCTTAATTCATGTACACTCATATGCATGTCCCTAGAAGAACCACACTCTATCTCATTTATATACAAATTACCAATGGCGGAAGTCATGGAAAACATATGATATATATGAAGCTTGGCTGTTAGGGCCACCATGTCATAAGCATACATTCTTTCATTCATCTTCCCACATACGTCTACAAAGCCTCTAACAGATATATGTACATAACCACCCTAAAGTTGGGACAAGTCCCTGCTTTATACAACCTTTACAATACCAAAACATATGTACATAGTGACTCGAAAAGCCCCGAACCAACAGGAGTTCACCAAAGATCCGCAAATGACCCGCAACCTACTGTGGAGATCTACTAACACCTGTGCCCGTAGCAAGTAAGGTAATTCCCCAAAGGGACGTCAGTACAAAGAATGTACATAGTATGTAAGGCTATATAAAACTGTATGATACATAAGTACTTCAATGGAATCAAAATATAAGAGAATAGTTAATATGGATACACCACCGATCTGTATGTGCGTGTGGGGCCATGTATATTACATTTATTACTTTCTTTGATTTTACGCTCATCAACATTATCACTCATCCATCTGATTAGTGGGTCATAAGGTAACATTCATCCACCTTATTGGCGGGTCATAATATGGGTCATAATATAACATTCATCCACCTTATCGGTGGGTCATATTATAACATTCATCCACCTTATCGGCGGGTCATAATATAACATAAAGTAACCATAGAGGAACCATAAAGTAACCATATATGCAGTACTTCTTTTCCTTACTTTTATGAGATTGCTATATTAGGGGTTATAACATCATTATTGGAACTTGGGAACGTAATATTGTTGGAACTTTGGAACGATGTCCACAATTATGTGACACATGAACAACCATTGGTCAATGAATAAGAAACATGTGAATAACAATATATGATAACCTGAAATGAGATACCTTAGAACATTTCAGAATGGAACAAGTACAACGACGATGTGAACAATATGTGCTGCAGAAGGATACGAAAAGAGTAACCTTACATACCTTATCTTCCCAATATGAATATACAGTCCTATATGTGAATACAACAGTCCATATCCTTTCTTATGTTTCACTCTACAACACAAGTACATAGCGGAGCTCACGTTAACAACCAACTACCTTACAAGTGCATAAGACGACAATGAGTTACATGATTGCCTTATAACGTCATTTCCCCCTTCACAATACAATTCACGGCATTGTCATACTAAAAATACCACAATATTCCACACATTGACCAAAACATCATAACCCAGTAGCATTTCACATCAAGTTTATCCTTTATGCTTTCTCATTAACACTATGTCACAATTACTCCATCAAGTCACCTCAATACATGTCATAACAACATCTCAACAACAATCCCACAAATTATACTCATAGAAAAATAACAAGTTAAGGAACATAACCACACCATACATGTTGATATTTTATCCACTCCATTCACTTTCATCAAAACCTCAAGTCTCCTTTCAAGTTTAAATCACATAGATGACACATCTTTTAGCAACAAGCAAAAGTGCACTACTTACACTTTTAAACATAAACATCATGATCTACATACTCTCCCATGCATATAATGTATTAAACCATCAGATTAAACACTTACCCAAGCTTGAAAAATGATGATCTTGTCCAAAAAGATGACTTAGGGTTTGAGAGACCAAAAGAAAAATCTTGGAAATGTCTAGAATTGCATGTGTGATTTTTGGAATAAAAATATGATTTTTCATTGTCTTATATAGCCCCTTATAGTCATCCTTAGGCAATTCTTAGGCATTAAATACCTTGTTTACTTGGTCAATGGAAGAGTGGGTCATTTGCCCCATTTGGGCCATGCATTTTGTTCCATTTTGGGCCCTAAATTGAGCCCAATACACATGTTAACTTAGCCCACCAAATTTCATGCATGAACCACCATTTATATCATGTTTAAATAATTCCATAAATGTTACGACAGTATTCAACTCACGAGATTCACGTTCGTAGCCTCAATCCCAAGAACAAGCAATTCTAGCCACTCATGGCTTAATTGAACATAATTTGATAAAATAATTATGACGATGAATTAACCCCAACTTGGATGCCAAATTCTCTCAAGAGTAGTCCTACTATGATGGAATAATAATACCATAACCCAAGATTCCTCTTTATAGACTAATAATTGGAGAAGAAAGTTGGTAAAAAGCACCCCGACACGCTCCCGGGCGCCCCTGAGACTTAGAAAAATTTCAGCTCTGGAAAAGGTGTGCAGGGGCGGCCTGACAAGCTGCCCGGCACGCCCCATTGCTGCCTGTACCATAAAAAATTCAGGCCAAAGCGGCCTGGCACGCCACCTGGAGCGCCCCATACTAAATTTTTGATTTCGACTTTTCTTTGCGGATTTGGTTGGATATTTCAAGTCCCAACCTTTTGCTTGCCTCTTATCTTTAAGATACTTTGCTTGGATGTCCCTAAAACCTTACTTTTCACCACAAATTCTCCACAAAGTCACAAACACCTCCTACGAAGGTCTAACCACATTTACTAGCACAATATCAAATGTTTCCATCAATAACAATACAAAATTCGTACTTATTGCTCTCGAACCTAAGGTAAACATGGTTCAAGGTTGTCAAGTAAGGTCGGAAATGTATGGGGTATTACATTCTTCCCCCTTTAGGAACATTCGTCCTCGATTGTTAATGACATTACCCAAGTTAACAAATTCAAGTCTAGAATCATCCTTTATGTTTTCATATATATAACATCGTCTCATGTACAACAAATGCATCTCTATATTAGCATATATATACATATACACTTAATGCTCATAGATACTTCCTTGTTATTGCTGCACTTCCGTACTTTGAACTTTTTCTTCCATTTGAAACAAATACGGGTACTTCGACTTTATCTTTTCTTCAGCTTCCCACGTGATCTCTTCTACTTGTTGATTTCTCCAAAGTACCCTTACGGAAGCTACGTATTTATTCCTTAACTTCTTCACTTGTCGGTCTAGAATAGCACTAGGTACCTCTTCATAGGTGAGATCCTCCGTAACTTGTACATCTCCAATGGGAGCAATACGAGATGGATCTCCTATGCACTTTCTAAGCATCGAAACATAAAACACTGGATGAATTGTGGAGAGTTCTTGGGGTATTTCAAATTCATACGCGACTTGACCAAATCTTCAATCAATCTTATATAGCACGTCATATAAGGCCAACCTTCCTTTTTTTTTTTCAAATCTCATTACCCCTTTCATTGGTGACACTTTCAAAAATACCCAAACATCTATGGCAAACTCTACTTCCTTCCTTCTAGTATCGGCCTATAACTTGTGTTAATTTTGGTTCGGTTGTAGCCATTGTTGTACCACCTTAACTTTCTCTATAGCTTGATGAACAAGGTCTGGCCTGAGTAAACCAATTTTACCCGCGTCAAACCATCCAATTGATACTTGAACAATAGCTGTTATGGTAAGTAAATTCAACAAGAGGTAAATGATCATACCAACTACCTTTAAAGTCCCATGTGCAAGCTCGTAGCATAGTTTCAAGTGTTTGGATAGTACATTTTGCCTGTCCATTTGTTTGGGGATGAAAAGTTATACTTAAATTCACTTGGATTCCCAAAAATGTGCAGTAAATTGAGCTCCCCTGTCTAATATAATAGAAATTGGAATTGTACTATCTCCTTAACATTCAACCTTGTATAATCTGCAGTTGTACAAGTGGTCTTGACAGGTAAAAAGTGTGCTAACTTGGTAAACCTGTAAACTAGCACCCATATGGAATCAAATTTCCAAAGTGTACGAGGCAAAATTGTGATGAAACCTATGGTAATTAGGTCCCAGTTCCAGAATGGAAAATTGATACATTGCATATAACCTCCAGGTTTCTGATGCTCTACTTTTACTTGTTGACAATACACGTCTTTCAAATCATGGTACATTTTTTTGTAGCTCCCAGATGAATAGAATACCGTGAATGATGTGCCTCTGTCATAATTCGTTTCCTTAATTCATCTCCATCCGGTATACACAATTTACCTTGGTAGTGAAGTACTCCCTCTTGCGTTAGGTCAAATGCCTTTATCGAACCTTGTTATACGTTCTTTTTCAGGTGCACTAAAAATAGGATTCGTATATTACTTTTCCTTCACCTCTACAAATGAAGACTCTACCACATCTTGCTCTAAAATTCTTTTATATGGAGTTTCAAGAAGCTGTCCAATTGATGTAGATCCTTAACTATACCTTTCTTTTCCATGAACTGACCATCAGTACCTCCTAGTGCTTTGTGGCCTACCACATCGGCTACCTCATTTGCTTTTCCCAGATGGGGTCTCAATATCATAATCTCTTAATAGTTCAAGCCATCTCCACTGCCTCAGATTTAAGTCCTTCTGCTTAAAGATATATTGTAAACTCTTTGAACCCCATACAAGTAGTGGTGCTATATTTTTCAGCAAATATCACAACTGTTAACTCAAGATCATATGCTGGATAATTTCTTTCAAGTGGACGCAATTGTCTTGAAGCATAAGCTATCACATTGCCGTACTGCATCAATATATACCATATGCCGACTCCTGAATCACCATAATATACTGCATACACTTTGTGCCTTTGGGAAGTTCTAATACGGGTGTAGAGGTCGAGTTATCTTTTAGCTCTTAGACACTCTTCTCACATGAATTATTCCACTGAAACTTGGTTACTTTGTGTGCTAGCTTGTTAAGGGTGTTGAAATGGAAGAAAAACTCTGCAACAAACCTTCCCATATAAACTACTGGCGCATTTGTTAGCCCGAATGACATAACAAAAACAAAGTCATAGTGACTGTACTATGTTCGAAAAGCTGTCTTGGGTATATCTTTTTCTCTAACCCTTACTTGATGTTATCCTGATCTTAGGTCACTCTTTGAAAAACATTTGGCACTCTATAATTGGTCAAATAAGGCATCCATGCTGAGGAGGGGATATTTATTCTTAACTGTCACCTTGTTCAATGCCGATAATCAATACACATCCTCAATGTGCCATCTTTATTCCGTACAAATAATACTGGTGCACCCCATGGGGACATACTAGGCCTTATGAATCCCTTGTCCAACAAGTCTTTTACTTTCTTCTTCAATTCCCATAACTGTTTTGGGGCCATTCTGTACAGAGAAATAGAGATAGGCTGAGTGCCTGGAATCACACCCATACCAAACTCTACTTCCTGTTTTGGAGGCAACCCCGGAAGATCTTAAGGAAATACCTCAAGAAGTTCATTTACTAATGGAACCGATTGAGGAGTTAGTGGTTCCACATCAGTATATTTCACCTTTACTAAGTGACATATGTACCCCTTGGCTATCATTTTCCTTGCTCAACAAGAGCAGCCAACATATCAGTGACTATGCATTTACGACAGATTTTCTTAGCTACAATAGATTCACCTACGGGTGTAATACTCCAAATGACTTACCTTATAATTCTGGTGTTCCTTTCTGTATTATATTTTTTCTCAACAATCAAGGGAGTAACATATGATAGGGTAAAACCCGGATCAATTAATTCATATACCTTATGTAAAAAAAATACGAATAGTGTACCTGTATCTACATCATGAAAAGCCTCCGAATTCTGTCGATTCGCTAAGGCGTGGGTACGGTTCTGGGTTCCGCTAGAACTAGCTGCTCCTCTAGCACCACCATCATGACCAACAGGTTGTACATCTAACAATGATAATGCAACGGCTGATCCTGAAGGTCGTGTCATACTAACCGTGCCCCTCTGTGGTCACGCTCTCATCATGTGCCCTGACCTACCACACCAAAAGCAAACATTCGTTCCAAACCAGCATTCGCTTGAATGAAACTTCCTACAGTGCTGGCACAGCCGACAAAAAAATCCCGCTGTCTGCAAACCCCATATTCCACTACTCTGCCCCACTTGACTGCCTCTAAACCCTTAGAATTGGGATTGAGTGCCTGCTGTAGGATAAGAAAAGGATGATCTAGGCGGTCTAGGAAAAACCCGAGGCCTAAATTCTCCTTGGGATGCCGTAAAATGTCCCATAGGTCTAGCCCTCTTGGAGGGCCCTCTGTCAACTTCGTGTGACCTTCTCCTTTGCCTTTGATCCTCCATTTTTTCGTGCAAAGGCCTGTATTCTGGCTATATCTATATCTCTATTTAACGCAGTAATGGTACGATCTCGGACCAAGTATGGATCCAATCTATCCACGTATCGATGAACTCTGTCGACCATAGTGGCTACTACATTTGGAGCATACCTAGCCAAGTAGTTAAACCGGAGACTGTACTCCCTGACACTTATATTCCCTTGACGAAGATGTAAAAACTGATCCTCACGAGCCTGTCAGATCTCATAGGGAAGATAGTGATCAAGAAATGCCGTTCTAAATTCCTCCCAACTAGGTGGAAGTGCACCTATACCCCTAGATCATTTCCAATCTTCGTACCATAATATAGCCTCGCCTTTTAGTCTATATGCTGCAAGCTCCACTGTTTCTCTACCAGTCACATGCATAACATCTAGAGCCCTTTTGATTTGGTCCACGAAGTCCTGTGGGTCTTCATTCAGATCTGACCCGGTGAACATGGGAGGGTCTAATTTCAGAAAATCATGTGTCCGTCGACTAGCTATCCGCACCATCATTACGTGTCATTGGACCTACTTGTCCTTGATTCAGTGCAATAACTATACAATCAACTATACGAGTCAACATTTGCACTGCATTTCTTAGATCCTGCTCAGTAGCATTAACAGGTGTTTCGCCAGGTTCTTCTCTCCCTCTCAGCTCTTCTGGAGCTGGAAAAGTAGAGGAAGCCTGCGTTGCAAACTCAGTTTCATCCCTACCTTGACTAGCTTGGTCAGGTGATGATTTACTAGTTTTTCCTCTGGAAAGCATAACTACCTTCTTACCTTTGTCCCTACCTTGTCTTGTAATCGACATTTTTACTATACAGAAGAAAACCAATGTCAATAGTTAGATATAATTCAACCTAAAACTTTGGCTCTACTGCACGATCTAAGAAATGAAGAAAAGAAACAACTCCTAGATGTCCCGTAGCCTTCTGCTTATAAATGTGGCGCGCAATACATCGATAAGCAAGATTCTACTCAGACACGGCTTTGTAGACACCCTTAGGACAACCCGCTCTGATACCACTTTTGTCACGCCTCGAATTCCAACGGGGCGGACTGGCACCCGAAGTCGTTAAGGCGCGAGAGAACCAATCGTCATTCATGTACACTCATATGCATGTCCCTAGAAGAACCACACTCTACATCATTTATATACAAATTACCAATGGCGGAAGTCATGGAAAACATATGATATATATGAAACTTGGCCGTTAGGGCCACCATGTCACAAGCACACATTCTTTCATTCATCTTCCCACATACGTCTACAAAGCCTCTAACAGATATATGTACATAACCACCCTAAATTCGGGACAAGTCCCCGCTTTATACAACCTTTACAATACAAAAACATATGTACATAGTGACTCAAAAAGCCCCGAACCAACAGGAGCTCACCAAAGATCAACAAATGACCCGCAACCTACTGTGGAGATCTACTAGCACCTGTGCCTGCAACAAGTAAGGTAATTCCCCCAAGGGACGTCAGTACGGAGAATGTACGGAGTATGTAAGGCTATATGAAACTGTATGATACATAAGTACTTCAATGGAATCAAAATATAAGAGAATAGTCAATATGGATACACCATCAGTCTGTATGTGCGTTTGGGGACATGTATATTATATTCATTACTTTCTTTGCTTTTATGCTCATCAACATTATCACTCATCCATCTGATTAGTGGGTCATAATATAAAATTCATCCACCTTATCGGTGGGTCATAATATGGGTCATAATATAACATTCATCCACCTTATCGGCGGGTCATAATATAACATAAAGTAACCATAGAGGAACCATAAAGTAACCATATATGCAGTACTTCTTTTCCTTACTTTTATGAGATTGCTATATTAGGGGTTATAACATAATTATTGGAACTTGAGAACGTAATATTGTTGGAACTTTGGAACGATGTCCACAATTATGTGACATATGAACAACCATTGGTCAATGAATAAGAAACATGTGAATAACAATATATGATAACCTGAAATGAGATACCTTAGAACATTTCAGAATGGAACAAGTACAATGACGATGTGAACAATATGTGCTGCAGAAGAATACGAAAAGAGTAACCTTACATAACTTATCTTCCCAATATGAATATACAGTCCTATATGTGAATACAATAGTCCAACTCCTTCCTTACGTTTCACTCTACAACACAAGTACATAGCGGAGCTCACGTTAACAACCAACTACCTTACAAGTGCATAAGACGACAATGAGTTACATGATTGCCTTATAACGTCATTTGCCCCTTCACAATACAATTCACGGCATTGTCATACCAAAAATACCACAACATTCCACACATTGACCAAAACATCATAACCCAATAACATTTCTGTCACGCCCCGAATTCCAATGAGGCGTGATTGGCACCCAAAGCCGATATGGCCCGAGAGAACCAATCTTTGCTCATGTACTCTCATATGTATGTTCGCGTATGCATATCATTTTATTTCATGTAATTAAATATCAGTGTCGAAAGTCATGGAAATATGTGCAATATATGAAACTTGGCCGTTAGGGCCATTACGTCAAAATGAATGTACATCTTTTACTTTCATCTTTCCACATATGTCTACAAAGCCTCTAATAGATACATGACCATGTGTATACAATATTTACAAAATTCCAAAACCTAATGAACCCATGTGACTTGGGAAGCCCCGAAGCAACTGGAGCTCACCAACAATCTGCGGAGATCTACTGACACCTGTGCCTGCAGCATGTAAGGTAAATTCCCCAAAAGGGGTCAGTACGAAGAATGTACTGAGTATGTAAGGCCATATGAAACTATAATAATACATAAGTACTTCTAAGAAATTAAGCATAAGAGAATAATCAATATGGATATACCTCCGTCCTGAATATGTGGAACCATGTTCATTACTTCTATTAGTCTCATTACTTGATCAATCAGTCACGTCATTGTCACTTTCTTATAACCATCTTTATGTTTATTTACATCTATACACGCAAGGGATATGTTCTCATCTCTTTACAACTATTTTCATTACTGTTCACTCAATTAGTTAGTACCGGGCCTCCACCTTTGGTGGGCTATAAGATATAAGTATAATACCGGACATCCACCTTTAGTGGGGTATCATATATAAATATAATACCGTACATCCACATTTAGTGGTCTATCATATATAAATATAATACCGGACATCCACATTTAGTGGGCTATCATATATAAATATAATAACAGACATCCACATTTAGTGGGCTATCATGTATAAATATAATACCGGACATCCACATTTAGTGGGCTATCATGTATAAATATAATACCGGACATCCAGCTGATCAGTGGGCTATTATATAAACCGTACATCCAGCTGATCAGTGGGCCATAGTCATATATATATCGTAATAATACCATACCATAATATTGGGATTGTTCCATCTTGAACTTACACCCTTTGGATTGTGATCCATACTCAATGTAACATAACATAAAGTAACCATTGGTGCATTACTTCTTCACAATCTTATTTCCTTGACATAGCTATGTGAGTGATACATTAGAGATCATAACACTAAAGTTCACACTCATATGCACATCTTCACTTATAGGGACTAATTCTACTAACTTGCACATCGCCTCTTATTACTCTTATGAGATTGATACTTTTACTTGTGAGAGATTGACACAATGATAGTCACAACTTTCTAAGCTTTGGACCAATAATCAATGAGTGAGAAACATGTGAATAAGCATTATTGGAAACATAACCTTCATGGAAATATAACACTGTTGGAACCATTGGAACAATGACCAATGAACAAGATACATGAGTATAACCACTATTGAAACCTTGGAACATAACCTCATTGGACTTTTGGAACATTACTAATGAAGAGGAGACATGTGTATAAATCTATTGGAACTTTGGAACATAAAATGATTGGAACAATGCTATTCAACTAAACAAGCTCTCTTGACCTCATTGCTCTTGTTGCGATAGTTCTCTTAGACTTTACAACATATGATAACTTAAGAAATTTCGCCCATAAATAGGAGACAAGTGGATCATAATTCATCTAAGAATAATACACCTATGCCCTAGGAATAGAAAACTTTTGAAATCTTAGGATAATAATCACTAAACACGATACATGTGGATTTCAACTGTCACCAACTAGAAATGTGATGCCTTAGAACCTTATAGGACTTTTAACATACTAGCCATTGATCATAAGTCAACCAATGGACATGATTCCATCAATGAACGTGAGTCATATGATTCACCATTGACCAATGAGTAAGGGACATATGAGTAACTCTAGCCAATTACCGGATACGGAATACCTTAGGGCATTTCGGAATCGAATGAGTATTCTAACAATGTGAACATTCATGCTGCAGAAGGATATAGAAGAGTAACCTTACATACCTTATGTACTCAATGTGAAAGTAAAATCCTATATGTGATTACGATGAGCCAGCTCCTTCCTTACGTCTTACTCTACATCACAAGTTCATAATAGAATTCTTGTTAACAACTATTCACCTTACAAACGCATAAGTGTCACAATGAGTTACGTGGCTGTTTTATAGCATCGTTTCATACTTCAAAACACAACTCACTGCATTAAAATGCCAACAATATCATAACATACCACACATTGACCAATACATCACAACCCAATAATATTTCACACTACACTTACCCCCTTACGTCCCTTCATTGTTATTCCGTCGCCATTACTCTTTCATAACAACATGTGAACATTAATACATACTTAATACAGTCCAAAATGCTTCCATACGACATTTTAAAGTCACTAAAACGACATCCCAAATTGATAATTACATCCATGAAGGGTATAGGGGTTTCGGGGGGCCAAAGGGATGCAAAAACAAGCAATTCGGAGTTCTGGGACGATCCGCTAATCCACCTGCACCCACAGGTGGATGAAATGCATCTGCAGGTGACCTTTTTCAGTAGCCAGAGGCACCTGCGTTGGCACCTGCGCCCGCAGGTGCTTCATCTGCGAGGGCGGGTGCCCGTTTTGGTCCGAAATGGTCTTTTTGGGGCCTTTTTATGCAATGAATGGTCCATGATCATAACCAAACTTATTTTAACATATTTTTGATCATATAACATGCCAAAAACCATACATGGTCTCACAACACACATAACATCACCAAAACGACACTTTACGGCCAATCCGCCACCAAAACCATAACCAATTTCACAATAGAAATTCCAAATATTATACACCATGACCAAACAAGTCAAGACTATAATAACATATCACATGTCAATATTGAATACATCAAGTTTATTTCCTTCAAGATCACAAGTCCATGTTCAAGTTTTCAAGACAAAAATCATCCTCCGATTTAGCAAACACAAATTGTTTTACACATAGTGACCTTCTCACTCTTCACCAAAATAACCAACATGATATAAACCATATTACATGCATAAAATATATTAAACCATGATAATATACACTTACCAAGTCTTTCTCCAAGGTGATCTTGACCAAAGGAAGGAAGGCTTAGGGTTTGAGTTGAGAGAAAAACGTTGTAGAAATTTCTAAACTTGGCATGAGGATTTTTATTCAATAAAATCTGATTTATTCCCCTTATATAGTCCCCTAATGGTCCTTCTTTAACCACCCACTTGGTCCAATAATAATATAACAACTTGTCTCATAAGAATGGGTCAAAAAATGGGTCAAATACCCCTTTTGGGCTATGTCTTCTTATTCCTATTGGGCTTCATTTGGGCCCAATAACTTAAGCCCACAAATTTTAAATACATAAATCATCAAAGATCCCATGTTTCATTATTTCCATAAATGTTATGGGAATTAACTAGACTCAGAAACTTACGGGGTGTTACAATTTCACACCAAGTTCATCCTTTACGCCTCCTCATTAACACTATGTCACAATTACTCCATCAAGTCACCTCAATACATGTCATAAAAACATCTCAACAACAATCCCACAAATTATACTCATAGAAAAATAACAAGTTAAGGAACATAACCACACCATACTTGTTGATATTTTATCCACTCCATTCATTTTCATCAAAACCTCAAGTCTCCTTTCAAGTTTAAATCACATAGATGACACATCTTTTAGCAACAAGCAAAAGTGCATTACTTACACTTTTAAACATAACCATCATGATATACATACTCTCCCATGCATATAATATATTAACCATAAGATTAAACACTTACCCAAGCTTGAAAAATGATGATCTTGTCCAAAGAGATGACTTAGGGTTTGAGAGACCAAAAGAAAAATCTTGGAAATGTCTAGAATGGCATGTGTGATTTTTGGAATAAAAATATAATTTTTCCTTGTCTTATATAGACCCTTATAGTCATACTTATCCAATTCTTAGGCATTAAATGCCTTGTTTACTTGGTCAATGGAAGAGTGGGTCATTTGCCCCATTTGGGCCATGTATTTTGTTCCATTTTGGGCCCTAAATTGAGCCCAATACACATGTTAACTTAGCCCACCAAATTTCATGCATGAACCACCATTTATCTCATGTTTAAATAATTCCATAAATGTTACGACAATATTCAACTCACGAGATTCACGTTCGTAGCCTCAATCCCAAGAACAAGCAATTCTAGCCACTCATGGCTTAATTGAACATAATTTGATAAAATAATTATGACGATGAATTAACCCCAACTTGGATGCCAAATTCTCTCAAGAGTAGTCCTACTAAAACATGATGTTCAATATAAGTAAAAACTAATATTGGGGAGTTTCATACAATCGACAAACATCACGCGAGCTCGTGAAGTCCAACGTATAATCCTAGTTAGGAGGGTACCCTATATCTTGCCAAGGATATAGAACCTGTTTGACATGAATTCACTACTAGGCCCTTTTTAGGCCAAAGTGTCGATCTAACTGTTAGGATGACTCTAATCCTATAAAAGTAATGTAGTTCTAGGACTTGGGTTCTTTGAACCCTTGTCTTCTTGATACTAAATACTACTCCAAAAACAATACTGTATTTACTATTTGCTCATAGCTAGATAAAACTGTCTGTTTGAAAATAAAGCCCGACACTTAGTTCAAATAACTATTTTTATACTGAGATCATGGAACTAATTATGCTAAATTCTGAGTATGTGAAGCTAAATCTTAATAACTCATGTGA
Organism: Capsicum rhomboideum; assembly: GCA_031232105.1. Lineage (NCBI taxonomy): Eukaryota > Viridiplantae > Streptophyta > Magnoliopsida > Solanales > Solanaceae > Capsicum > Capsicum rhomboideum. The sequence continues at coordinate 95,497,732 of CP124711.1, read as the reverse complement.
AATCATGGTTCGAGCATATGAACTAAAATGATGCTTTTAAAATCATGCATACTTTTCAAAATGGGAACTTTATCAATAGAATAACTTACTGAAATCTTTATCACAACAATTAGGATAATTGGGTGTTTAACCCTAAATTTGAAATCGTAAAATTTATAATGAAATTTCTGAAAATAGGACATGAGAGCAAAAGGAAACTCTCATTGAAGATCCCATATACCTAATAACCGAAGAATTAAACTAGAACTTAGATTCCTGGAGACTTAAAGGATGAACCCTAGAACTGTCTTAAGATCAATTTATTCCTAAATTAAAGATTTTTGAGTACGAGTTATGAGGGAGTTTAGTCGACTTATTTGGTTTAGTCCCTCTTAGGAACCCAAAATGACATAGTAAAGGGATAAAAAGATAGGGGAATGATGCCCTTTTTAAAATGTGCATAAATATTGGTGGTGTAGGACACCACGACTCAAGTCACGAGTCGTGATACTGAGTATGATTTGTACTCACACTTGTGGTCACTAAGAGTTTTTTCAAACTCCTATTGACACTTATCTAGATTAGCCAGTCGTGTCATAGTACGACTATTACTTTGATTGTATGACTGTACATTTGATAGGGTGACTGGTGGACTTGGGACATCATACCATGATTCATGGTATGACTCGTGGTCTCATTGTATGACTCGTACAATAAGTCATACTGGTCTGGGTCTTCAAGTCTCAGGCTTTGAGTCTTTGTGCTAAATGCTGAATATTCATAAATTTGGAATCCAAGGTGTTATAATATCTCCCCCTTAGGTCATTCATCCTCAAATTAAGGCTAAAGCTTAACTGAAAGAAAGGAACTACTAATACTATTTGTCTGATTATTGAAACTAAATAACTAGCCTGATGACTGGTTAGAACTAAAATTAGAGACTCAGCTGAAGTGCATAGAGCACGAATGCATATTAGAATTCGTAAGTAAAATTTGAGGACATGAAACTGATAAGAGTAACTATAGGATGAAGAACTATTACCTCAAACTGTCTCAGCACTAGAAAGGAAAAGATGAGACTTGGCTATCATGTCTGCTTTGGCTTCCCAAGTAGCTCCCTCAACTAACTTATTTCTCCATAAGAGCTTTACTGATGGGACTTTCTTATTCTTCAACTTGCGAACCTGTTTATCCAAAAATCTCAATTTACACCTCTTCATAAGAAAGACTATCCTTCACTCCAACACTCTCCAAAGGAACAAAAAGTGATGGATCACCATTACATTTCTTCAATAATGACACATGGAATACTGGATGCACTGCTGCTAACTCCGTGGCAACTCTAATTCATTAGCCTCTTTCCCGATCCTTCTCAAAATCTAATAGGGACCCATATACTAGGGACTAAGCTTTTCTTTCTTACCAAACCTCATAACTCTTTTGATGGGTGAAAACTTCAAGAATACACAATCATCTATGTCAAACTCAAGATCTCTTCTCCTTACATCTGAATAGGATTTATGGTAACTCTGAGCAGTCTTTAACCTTACCCGAATTAGCTGAACCTGCTCTATAGCCTGATGAACTAAATTGAGACCTATTAATGTAGCTCCACCAACTTTGAACTAGACAATGGTAGATATATATCTCTGCCTATATAAAGCCTCAAAAAAAGCCATCTGGATGATGGAATGGGAACTGTTATTGTAAGCAAATTTTATAAAAGGTAAATAATTATCCTAATTACCATTGAATTCGATCATGCAAGCTCTCAAAATATCATCTAAGGACTAAATTGTATGCTCTACCTACCCATCAGTCTACGGGTGAAAAGCTGTGTTGAGATCTACTCGGGTACCAAGACCCTTCTGGTCTGACTTTCAAAATTGAAATATAAATTAAGTACCCATATCTGAGATAATAGACAAGGGGAATTCCATAAAATCTAACCAACTCATGAATATAAAGTCTGGCAGAGTACTCTACTGAATCTGTGGCCTTAACAGGTAATAAGTGAGTTGACTTAGTCATCCTGTCTACTATCACCCAAATAGAATCATTCTATCATCGCGTACGAGGTAAACCTTTCATGAAATCAATATTGATCATATCCTATTTCTAAGTAGGAATGTTGTTATCCTGAGCTAAATTTCTAGGTCTCTGATGTTCAACCTTTACATGCTGGTAGTTTGGACACTTAGTCATGAAGTCTACAATATCTCTCTTCATGCCATTCTACCAATAGACTTCCCACAAATCATAGTACATCTTAGTAGATACTGGGTGAATAGAATACCGGGAGCTATGAGACTCTATCAAAATCCACTCTCTTAAACCATCAACATCTCGATCACATAATCTGTCTTGATAACAAATTACAGCATCTCCCCCTTAGGAGAAAACCTCCACTTTTTTATTATTGACAACATCTTTCAATTATCGCAAAATAGGATCATTATCTTGCTTTTTCTTAACCTCAATCATAAGTGAAGACTGAATATTTCTGAATGATAACACTGCCATCCTCTAAATTTGTAAGATAAACTCCTAGACGAGCGAGTTTGTGAATATTCTTTGCCAATTCCTTCTTCTTTCCCTCAACACGGGCCACACTACCCATGTACAACTTGCTAAGAGAATCAACTACTATATTAGACTTACCCGAATGGTAAAGCACACTCATGTCCTAGTCCTTGAAAATCCCAAGCCATCTTATCTGAGAAAGATTCAACTCCTTCTGACTGAACACATACTGCAAGCTTTTATGATCCATGAACACATCTATATGAACCCCATACATGTAGTGTATCTATCCTCAAGGAAAGTACTATAGCTGCCAACTTAAGGTCGTGAGTTGGGTAGTTCTTCTCATGGACATTAAGCTATCTAGAAGCATAAGCAATGACCTTACTATTTTGCATCAAAACACAACCAAGATCTACTCTAGAAGCATCACAATAGACAGCAAAACTATCTTTACCCTTTGTCAAGTCAGAACTGGAGCCATAGTAAATCGGGCCTTCAACTCCTGAAAGCTCTTCTCAAAACCCTCAGACCACTGGAACTTGAAATTCTTCTATGTTAATTTGGTCAATGAGGCAGAAATCAATTAGAACCCATCAACAAACCTCCTTGAATAACCAGCTAAACCCAAAAAGCTCTTAATATCTGATAGAGTTGTGGGCGAAGGCCAGTTCTTTACTACCTCATCTTCTGAGAGTCTACCTGAATACCCTCACTAGAAATAACATGTCTAAAAAATGCTACTGACCTCATCCAAAACTCACACTTGTAGAACTTTGCGAGTAACTAATGATCCTTATGAGTGAGTAACCATTTTCAAATGATCCGCATGCTCTTCCTCACTCCGACAGTAAACCAGGATGCTATCTATAAACACGATGACGAACATATCTAGGTACTTCTTGAATATTCTATTCATAAGATCCATGAAACCTTCATGAGCATTCATTAGTCCAAAAGACATAACTATAAATTCATAGGGACCATACCGAGTTCTGAAAGATGTTTTTAAAATGTCTTGCTCCATGACTTTCAACTGATGGTACCTAGATTTGAGATCAATCTTGGAGAATCACGAGGAACCCTAAAGCTGGTCGAACATGTCATCAATTTTGGTGATAAGATACTTGTTCTTAATTGTGACCTTGTTCAACTGATGGTAGTCGATACATATTCTGAGGTAATTATCTTTTTTCACACAAAAAGGACTGGAGCACCCCATGGGGAAACACTGGCTGGAATGGAACCCTTATCTGAATAATTCTTCAACTATTCTTTCAACTTATTAAGCTAGGATGGAGCCATTTTGTAAGGTGGAATAAAAATAGGCTACGTATCTGGAAGAAGGTCTATCCCAAAGTCAATCTCCCAGTTAGGAGGGACTCCAGGTAGATCCACAAGAAATGCTTTAGAAAACCTACTGACTATTAGAATTGACTGAAGAGATGGGATCTTGGACTTAGAATCCTTAACCCAAACTAGATGATAGATGCAACCCTTAGAAACCATCTTTCTAGCCTTAAGGTAAGAAATAAAATGACCTTTAGGCACTATAGGACTTCCTTTCCATCTAAGATAGGTTCATTTGGAAACTAAAACTTTAACACTCTGGTTCTATAGTCAATTGAGGCATAACACGAAATGTAACCAATCCATGCCTAGAATGGTATCAAAGTCTATCATATCTAGTTCAACTAGATCACTTGTGGTGGCTCTATGAAGGACTGAGACCATGCAATTTCTAAACACTCTTCTAGCTATGACTGACTCTTTGACTGGAGTGGAAATGGAAAAAGGTTATAACAGTTGTTCATGACTGAATCCAAACTTTACTGCAACACAAGAGGTTATAAATGAAAAACTAGCCCTGGGATCTAATAATACCTAAACATCATGAGAGAAGACTTGTAACATATCGGTAATCATATCAGGTAAACTTTCTTGATCCTAAGCATAGAAGTGGTTCTGACATTGACCACCACCTGCACTAGAAGTAGCACCATTTTGAACATTTTTGCCTGCTGGAGCTGCCTATGAAGTGGACTGATCCCGATTACCTCCATTGCCTTGCCTAGTAGAGGGGAAATCCTTCAACCTTGGGCCAACCTAAATATCTGAAACAACCCTCTTTACCATAGAATCACTCTCCTAGATGATTCTTACCATATTTTCTACTAGTAGGATAAGAGTATCCCTTTGTAACACTCCTATGAGAATAAGAGTCTGACACTCTACGCTTATGATCCTACCTGGGTTTAGGTACAAGAGTACTAGTTGATGATGTTCCTGGTACAGATGATTTCTATTGAAAGAATGATTGATTCCCACTACTGAATCTCTGCTGGCTGAACTCAAAATTACATGTTCTAGATCTGTTGCTATTTTTCTCTCTTTCAACTTCTCCTTCTCTATCTACTGAGTATGAGTAATAAATCTAGAAAAATCCATGTTCCCAATCAATATGCCAGTCTTGCATTCCTTCTTCACTTACTCTGAAACCCCTAAAAAAACATACTCATTCTTGCGCTCGACTCAGCTACCATCTGGAACACCCTGGGTGTTTACAATGTCCATCATCTCGTATCAAAGGGTTACGAGCCTAGATTTGAGAATTTTATTAATACCGAGTGTGTTCGTAAATATTTGATTTAAATTTGATTTTAGGAAAAAGTTATATTTTTAGTGCCTTTCTAAGATGTTTTATATTTATAAAAATTGATTCACTACGATGCATTGCATATGTACTTATTTTAAGAGAGTTTTATTATTAACTAATATTTTAACAGAGATAGGAAGTCTAGTTATATTGAAAAAATATTATTATATGAGTTAGGTTTTATTCAAAATAATTTTGTATTAATTTTTATATATTTAAGATATTATAGTTATTTTACCATGAACCTATGCAATATCCAAGTCCATGTGTAATGACAGAAAAACTAGGTGGTGTTGGCACCATAACTTCCACATGGAAGTGGTGGGGAGGTACAACAAATAATATTGTCACTAAACTTCCCCTTTAATTGCTAACCAACCCTTTTGATTTAACCAATTCTTAATTTTTGATGACCAGTATGTAATGCCAGTTAGGTATAATAAGTAGCATTTACATATATAATGAATAGCATTTAATGTTAGGTAGAGGATTTTATATATATCCTCTTTTACATATGAATTAATTTTTTTTTCCAGTATTCTTAACCTACAAGGATTCTAGATACATATATACACACCTCATCTTCACTTATTATAGAGATACAAACATGCTTATAAATCGTGTAAGATCATCACCTCCCAAATTAGTAATTCCAATGGTTGTTGCTATCCTCCGAGACTTTGGCATTCAAAGAGTATACTTGCATATATCAGTTATCTCAATTTTTTTTAGCATCTAACCTTTTTGAACTGAAAAAGAAATAAGCAAATCGGGATCGTATGGAAATCAATGGATTTTTGTTAGCTACGAAGGACTCGAGGTATGTAAAGGCTCCTTCTTTCTTTTCTTGGCATGATCTCTTTATTTTAAGAGATTTCAATTTATCGTGCTATTGAGATATTCATTGAGCTTTTGGTTTGGTATATTGTGGTATTTACTTGGTGGAATATTTCCTGGTGATGAATTCGTATTTGATAGTTAGGTTTCGGGTTAAGTTAGGAAATGAAGACTGAACATGTACTCTTGTTGATGGGTTAACTTGAGACGAGCATATCTCATTGTGAAAAGCTCCATTTTAAGTACAAAAGTATTTTTCAAAAAGCTAACATGTAGCTGTACAACTTTTATTTTTATGGAAAAAGATGGTTTTCCTATTATGGACTCTAAATAGGGGACACAAGAGAGGAGGAGTTCTGTCCAGTTTTCCAATTTAGAAACCCCTATGTTCTAACGTTAATATTTTAATGATATTGTTTTGTACAAAATATATCTTGTGGTAATTCTAGACTTTGCAACCCCAAGACATATATATACCTACAACATTTATGAAGTCTCTAAAGTTCAATTTTTCCATTTACTTATTCAAAACTAAGTTATAACACAACACAGTGGGGCGGTCCAGGGTTACTATTTTGAGGATTTAGTGTAATTTGAACAAACTAGGCTTACTTTTGATGTTAATCTTGATTCATATCAACTTGCTGGAGTTATTGAAAATTCCAAATATATTTAATTGTGTGTTCAAGGTTGTATATACTCGTGTATAAGTTGAAGAACTTGAAATAATTATTTGGGTTACGATTTGAACTGTTCGATCTATCGTTGGATTGTTTATGTGTTAAAAGACTAAGGTTTATGTATAAACTTGAACTTGTACTCTTGTTACCTGCTAGAATATTTGAAATGTCATCTTGGTACCTTGGTTACCTTCTTGTCAACTTATATTGTCGTGTTGGTATCCTTAAAGTTTTGCAAGACACTTGTTTAACTCGCCCACTTGTACAAATTTCTCGATCCCTTGGCATCCTTGTTGGGAATTTGTCCTTCTTGTGGCAGTGACTTTGTCACTATTGGCATGCCTCTTGATTCGGATCGTTTTCCATCTTGACTATGGATTTATGGTTCGTCTTAATTATGGAAGTTATCTATTTTAAGTATAAACTAGAAAGCCATTTTTAATATGGTTCTTGATTCTCTTAATTATTGGGTTTCAACCCTACTTAATATCAGGTTTTGGCCCTTCTTGATACCGGACTTCAGTCTTTCTTGATAGTTGATTATGCTTGGTACGAAGGCATGATGTACATATTGGGCGATACTTATTACTTGACCTTGTTTGAATAGTTTGTGGAACTTTCTCTACACTTGAGTCTTTAAATTTGAATTTGATACTTTTACGAATGAGAAAGCCAATTTTAATTTGATTCTTGATTCTCTTGATTATTGGGTTTCGTCCCTACTTGATACAGGGTTTTGCCCCTTCTTGATATAAGGCTTTGATCCTTCTCGATATTTGATTATTTTTGGTGTGATGTCATGATGTACATAGTAGTCATTACTTGTTATTTAACCTCCCATAAAATGGTCCTATGAATCTTCTTGAAACTTAAGTCTTTAATCAAATTTGATAATTTTGATATATTCATTTACTTGATTTATGTCAATATTATGGCGGATCGGCAAGGATGTTGTTTAGTTATTATTTTACAATTTATGTTAGGGGCCATTAGATGTATTATGACCATTCCTGACTCTCCTTCACGAGTACGTATGGATCTTGATTAGATCTATCATCTCGCTCATATAAGTTAACTATTAATCAGTTATGGCTTAAGATCAAAGCCATGAGAAGGTGGATTCCTTATGGTAACCTTGACGGTCCACTCTATTATTTATAGTACTTTATGATATCAGATCAACTATTCATAAACTCAAGAGTAGTTAAGCACACTCATATTATCTTTGACCTTTATCTATATGTGCATTCATTACTTCATAATACCTTATCAGATACTATTTACCTTACATACTCAGTACATTATTTTGTACTGATGTCTCCATTGCCTAGGGGACACTACATTCATGCTTGCAGGTTATCAGGTACGCAGTGATCCTCATTACGTATAGTCAAGTTCAGCTAATGATTGGTATGGAGATGCTAAGTCTGGAGTCCTCTTTTATTTTGCATAGCTGATGGGTATGTCAAGGCCTAGTCCCGACTAGTTGTTTATGGATCTTCATCTTAGAGGCTTGTAGACATTTGTTGTGGGTATGTGAGTCAGTTGTGGCCTTGTTGTCAGTTGTATTCTTAGTGTTTGGCCTTATCGGTCTCTTGTATATATTTATTTAATGGGTTGGCTTTCGTACAGTTTGTGGTTTCAAGCGACCTTGTCGGTCAACTGTATTATACTTTTGCTTTTATATTATAAATGGTTGGCGTTGTTCGGGCCTTGTCAGCCACTAATGTCGCAGGTTATGTTATTTGGTTGGGTTTTGGTTGGTTTACTCAGTCAAGTAAGGCATTGGGTGCCAGTTGTGTCTCTCAGAGTTTGGGGTGTGACAACTTGGTATCAGAGCATGGTAGTGTCCTAGGAAGTCTACAAGCCATGTCTAGTAGAGTGTTGCCGGGCATTTAGAAATGGTTACTATTTTTTTACCCTCTAAATCGTGCGTTATAGTTCGGTCATAAGGGTTTATCTTTGAGTCCCCCCAGCTGTGAGAAATTCATATTCTCTGTAATAAAGGAAAAGCCATGTTAGGCTAAGGATCCAAGTGATAGTATGGTATCAATGACATCTTTTAGCTTATAGTTGTCAGTTTTATGGAAGACTTTTACAAAATGCATGTCTCGGATGTATCCAGTCAAATAATGATCTACATGAGTCCTTTAAATCAAGTTCGAAGGTAAGCAGTTGAAATTATTGTATGAGAATATTTGTGTACTGATTGTCCCCTTTTGTATTGCGTTCCAAGTTTAAAAGGATTATAACAATCTAAATTAGAATTGACAAAAATTGAGAGGCTAGATATATATGGTAGCCTTTGACTGTTTGAATAAGAAATGGAAATATTTTGAAATTAATAGATGATATCAGAATAATTTGAGTTGAGTAAGTTATGAACATGTAAGGTTTTCAGTGAGAGCATAATTGTTTTGAGTATAGAAAGGTAATTGCATAAATGTCAGGGGCAAAAATTATTTACTTGGTTGAGACAGTATAAATTCGTATGCAATATGTGTTTTATAGTTCACCAGTCATGCTATTCATTTCTTATAGTTCATCTGCTTATGTGTTTCCTGCTTTAAAACCTTGCCAATTATATCATTTTGTGTTGCATATTTTTTAGGGCTTAAGGGTTAATAGTGTATAAATTGTTCACACTACAGACATCCCGCATAGGATTTACATGCTATGAGAAACATTGAGTGCCTGTCACTTGGTTTATACATGGTTTGATTATCTACTACCTGTTATATGAAATGTGAATGTATAGACACTCCTCTTGACATGATCATTGTATCGATGATTTCTCATGAAAGTTCAAAAAATACTTGTCATAATAATTTTATTCGTACGATTGGGCATGATTTTAACTGGCCGCTCTACCTGACTCTCTGCATTTGATTGATTAAGCTGATGAATTGGCAAATTACGACTCATTTTCCCTATAAGTAGGGAGAAAAAATGTCCTCAATGCTAAATTGAAGTGTTTTTAATGTTGATTTGATTTAATTTTAGGGTAAAGGCCTAGAAGTGATCAAAATAGCAAAAAAGAGTGAAAAGAGGCAAAAGGATGGAAGATTGAAGCAAAAATTGCACAAAGGCATAAAAGCGACACTTTGATGCATCGCCAAAGTGAAGTACGGATCACCGAATATGTACCTCCATCGCTAATTATAATAGAAAAGGGCCAAGAAAAAAGAAGCAAAATGGCGACGCTATGAGCATTTCGGCGTATTGCCGAACAAATCAACGAACTAAGTTCTGCATCGCCAAAAGGAATAGAATACAACCAAATGGGCTTGTCATGTTGACCAATCGGCGATCCACGAGCAATTTGGTGCAGTGCTGACTCGTTCGGCGATGGTTTTTGCTCATCCAAATTGTCAAGCGGTGGCATTTTTGTAATTATGTAGCCCATTTTTTCAGATGCTATTTTAGCCTTTTTGGCCATTTAAAACCCTATATTTTGTCAATTTTTTGGGATCTGAAGCTTGTAATCAAACCCTAGTTGTGGGATTAACTACTTTGAACTTGGAATTTGGATATTTATTGTGAATCATTTGAGCTCTATGGCGTATATGGAGGAAGAATTTGGTATATTTTCTTTTTTCTATAGTATGAGTAGCTAATTTCCCAAACTTAGGGTTATGCATTATTGAGTATTGATTGTTGTGGGGGTTGTGATTATTCACCATTGTATTAGATTGCACGTTATGATTTTAGCTAAATCTCTATGTTTTAGTTTATAGATTGAGGTTGCAAACTTAATTTATGCTTGGATCTTTTGTGTTGCTTGAAAGAGAATACAAGCGTGATGAGATTTAGATAATAACACTTGAGTCACACTCACTTAAGTGGTAATGATAGCAATAGATCACCCATCTTGAGTCTATTGGTTGTTTAGTAATGTAGATACTTGGGGTTTCGAAAGAAACCCATGTGAAATTTGGTGGTGGATTGAGAAATCACTCCTAATACCTAAAACCATGCCTAATCATAACTAGCTATCGAATCTTAGGTGTGTGTTCAGCCACCCATGCATATAATCTTTCTCAAGATGGCATAACCCCAAGTGCTTTAACTTATTGATTAAATTCTTACCTTATTCAATTTGGCAAACTTGCGATTGAATCCATTAACTTGATATGAAATTGTTCGAAACAAAACCCCCCAATTAAATTTTTAGCATTGCGTGCCAACTAATAGTTGCTTGTGACACTTGAGAGTGAAGCTATTGCTCTCATTCTTTATGGATTCGAACTCGCCTCCTAAGTTGGGCAAAAGTATTGCTTATGACCATGTATATTCATATTCGAGAGTGTATTTGAGCGTTATCAAAAATGGCCCATTGCCGGGGAATGAAACGTAACACATTCTTTTTAGTGTTATAAGTTACTTTGGTTAACGGTAGTGTAAACTTTTCCTTCTTTGTCATTTTTATTTTGTTCAGTTAATAATCTCAACGAAACAACGAACTTAAATAGGAGCGATGCCGCTTCTTTTGATGGGCATCTAGACGATGAAGATCACTTAGGGGATGTAGGTAGAGCTAGTACAATCCTCATTCCAACCGCGAATGGGACCAGATTATTCCATGTGACTAGCATGATGCTCCACCTCCTTCAAATAAAAGGTTTGTTTGGCGGTCAAGCCCATGAAGATGCCAACCTTCAATTGAAGAATTTTGTTGATGTATGCCTCCTATTCTAAATCATCCATATATCACCGAGTCCATCTGGTTGAGACTTTTCCTTTTTCATTGATGGGAGATTTGGTTTTATGGTTGTGGGAGTTACTCGCAGGTTCAATAACTTCATGGCTTGAGTTGACGGAAGTATTCTTGGACCGATTCTTTCCAATATCCCATATACACCAATTGCGGGATGAAATCATCAACTTTCGATAACTAAGTGGAGAGCCATTGCATGAGGCATGGTAAAGGTTCAATAAAAAGTTGTTGAAATGTCCCAATTATGAGGTTCCAGAAAAGATGCTTCTCCAAGGATTTTGTAGAGAATTAGATCAATTAAACAAGATGGTAGCGAATAATGTGGCAGCAGGATCTATCATTAAGTAAACTTATGGGGTTGCATCGGCCCTAGTGGATTAAGTGAAAAAGCAAAGTCGAGGATGGAATAAAAGAGATACCAAAGTGGCCGTGGGGGCTCCATCTACATCTTTTTTAAGCCAAGAACAAATAAAAAAGGATAAGGAGAGAGATGAGAATATGGCTAAAGTTATGACACAATTGGTTCTCCTAATCAAGCATGTTATGGGATCAACTCCAAAGGCCGTCAATGTCGTTGCTTCTAAGAGTACTAAATCATATGAAGATGAGGAAGCAGAGGATCTTGATAAAGAAATCTGGTTCATGTCAAATCAAATGAGGGGTTTTCGACCTACCTATCAAAGGCAAGGTGGGAATCAAGGTTGGAAGAAAAGGGACTGTGATTGGACAGATCATGATCGAGATAGATATTAGAGGGATAAATATAGAGATAGGTATTTTGATTGGAGATATAAAGATCGTGACCACAATAGGTATGTTCCTCTATATGATTGGGTCAAGGGTAAAGACGCAACCTCCATTGACCCGAATAAGTTTGAGAATGAAATGTGCTTGCACGTATCATCATAGGGGTTGAAGGAAGTGATAAGATATCGAGGGAGATATAAAGTGACTTCTCGCAACTCAATCAAACAGTCACTTCACACTCGGCCTCGATCAAAAAACTTGAGACCCAATTGGGTCAATTTTTATCTCATTTGAATGCAAGGCAAAAAAGAGGCCTTCCTAGTGACACTATATTGAACCCCAAGAATGATGCCCATGTTATAGATATTGCCACGAAGAGAGGTAAAAATCTTGTTAACGATGTGGTGAGTCTTGATAGAGACTTTGATGAGAAGGAAATTGATTAACAAGCTAGTGGAAAGAGAAAAAGGCTTAAGAAGTCAAACGAAGAAGTCACCATTCCAAAGGAGCCAAGTTTTGAGAACCCAAAAGTAGTGGAGGAGAATGTTGAAAGTGAAAAAGAACAGCAGGCGGTTGATAGTAATGTTTCAAAATTGAAGGAAAATACAGATGTCTCAAAACTGCAAATCAAAATCTCTCCTCCATTTCCACAAAGCCTAAAGAAGAAGGAGGATGACTCAAAGTTCAAAAATTTTCTCTCAAAATTTAGCTACCTATCAGTTAATATCCCATTGTTGAAATCTTTGAAAGAGATGCCCGGGTATGCTAAATTCATGAAGGATTTGGTAACAAAGAAGCAAGTCATAGATTTTGAAATAATTGAAGTGACACATAATTGTAGTGCTATCACGAGTAGCACAACGGTTTTGAAGAAGGAAAACCCACGAGCATTTACCATTCTATGCACCATTAGGGTATACAAGTTCAGAAAAGCTTTGTGTGACCTTGGGGCAAGTATTAATTTGATGCCATTGGCCGTGTTTCGAAAGCTAGGTTTGGGTGCTCCCAAGCCAACTATAATGAGGCTTCTAATGGACGATCATTCTATCAAAAGGCATGTGGGAGTGTTGTATGATGTACTTGTGAAGGTGGATCATTTTATTTTTTTGGCCGATTTGGTAATCTTGGATTACGAAATTGACCATAAGGTCCCTATTATTTTTTGTAGGCCATTTTTGGTTACCATACGGGCTTTAGTAGACATTGAGTGTGGTGAAATGACATTATGAGTAAATAATAAAGAGGTATCATTCAATGTATACAATTCCATGAAGCAACCTATGCATTTGCAAGTCATCTCTATAATTGATGTGATCGATGATGAAGTGGTTGATGTCATGGAGCAAGATTTTGTTAGTGATCCTTTGGTAGGAGTCTTGTGGAACCTCGAGAGCAAGGAGATTGAAGAATATGATGAAATAGTGGCATCTTTAAAAGGTCTTGGGTCCTATACTAGAAGTCCTTGCAAGTTGGACCTTGACTTGAAAAATTGGGAAACTCCTCCTGCAAAGCCTTCAAGTGAAGATCCACCCCAACTTGAACTCAAACCATTGGCTCCTCATCTTTGTTATGTGTTTTGGGGGAGGGTGAAACCTTACCTATTATTGTTTTAGGAGACTTGTCATCTTGGCAAGTTGAAGCATTAAAATCGGTGGTGAGTAGGTATATTAGGGCTCTTGGATGGACCATAGCTGATATTATTAGGATTCTTCCCGGTATATGCACTCATAAGATCAAGCTTGAGCCCAAATTTGTAGCAAGTATAGAGAACCAATGGATTTTTAACCCTCCCATGCAAGAGGTTGTAAAAAAAGAAATCATCTAGTGGCTTGACACTGGTGTAGTCTATCCTATCTCGGATAGTACTTCGGTGAGTACGGTCTAATGTGTCCCCAAAAAGGTGGTATCACGGTGGTCCCAAATGCTAACAATAACTTCATACCTATTTGTTTGGTCACGGGGTGGAGAGTGTGCATTGAGTATCAAAAATTGAATTCATGGACAAAGAAGGACCACTTTCCCATGCCCTTCATGGATCAGATGCTTGATAGACTAGCGGGAAGGGGTTGGTATTGCTTCCTTGATGGATACTAGTGCTACAATCGAATTTCAATAATCCTCGAGGATTAAGAAAAGACCACATTCACATGTCCCTATGGAAAGTTTGACTTTAAGAGCATGCCCTTTGGGCTATTCAATGCACTCACTACTTTTTAACGATGTGTGCTCTCTATTTTTTTGGACATTGTATAAGATTCAATGGACGTATTTATGGATGATTTCTCAGTTGTTGATGATACATTTGAAAGTTGACTTGAATATTTAGAGAAAGTGCTTGAGAGGTGTGTGGCAAATAATCTTGTTTTAAATTGGGTGACATGCCATTTTATGGTTAAGGAGGTATAGTTCTCGAACATAAGATCTCCGGCCAAGGGATCCAAGTAGATCAAGCAAATGTGGAGGTTATTTCCATATTGCCTACTCCTATATCTATCAAGGGCGTGAGAAGATTTCTTGGTCATGTGGGTTTTTATAGAAGGTTCATTAAAGACTTTTTAAATATTTCTCGCCCTATATGGAAGCATCCCAAGAAGGAAGCAAAATTTGAGTTTGACGGTTAATGTGTGAGAGCAAAGAGAAGCTTGTCTCAGCCCCAATTATCATAGCCCCTAATTGGTCACAACCTTTTGAGCTTATATGTGATGCAAGTGGGTTTGCATTAGGTATGGTGATTGGCTAAAGAAGAGAGAAACTCTTTCATACTATCTACTATGCTAGTAAATCATTGAACGATGCACAAAGAAACTACACGATGACGAAAAAAGAATTTCTAGCGGTAGCTTATAGGTTTGAATAGTTTCATGCTTACTTGTTAGGCACGAAGGTTCCTGTACACACCGATCATACCACTTTATGGTATTTTATGACGAAGAAGGAAGCCAAGCCAAGGTTGATAAGGTGGATTTTTCTATTGCAATAATTTGACTTTGAAGTCAAAGATCGAAAGGGATGTGAGAACCAAGTAGCGGAACACTTGTATCAAATTTACCCCATTTGGTACACCTCGTGCTGTCATAAGTGATGGAGGTTTTTATTTTTGCAACCAATCATTTGGGTCCTTGCTTGCTAGATATGGAGTCAAGCATAAAGTGGCTTCTCCATACCACTCTCAAGCCAATGGGTTGGCGAAAGTGTCTAATCGAGGGATGAAAGAGATTCTCATAAAAGCCATGAGTGGTAATAGAATGGATTGGGCACATAAACTTGAGGATTCTTTGTGGGCCTATAGAATCGCTTTCAAAACTCCATTTGGCATGTCTCCATATCAATTAGTGTTTGGGAAAGCTTGCCATCTTCTTGTTGTGTTGGAGCACAAGCCATTGTAGGCCTTGCGGAGATTGAATATCAATTGGAAGGATTCCTCCAAGTTGAGAGTAGACCAACTTCAAGAGATTGATGATTTTTGTTTGAGCGCTTACAAAAGCTCGACTCTCCACAAGGAACGTATGAAGAGGTGGAATGATGCCAAGATTCTAAAAAGAGAGTTCAAGGTGGTTGATGATGTCCTATTGTTCAACTCAATATATAAGTTGTTTAAGGGTAAACTGAAAACAAGGTGGTTGGGCCCCTTCAAAGTGGTGCAATGTTTCCCTAGTGAAGCGGTTGAATTGGAGAATGACACAGGATCTCGATTTATTATGGATGGGCTCCCAAGTAAAGATTTTTTGGAGGTGATCTACCTCGATGATGCTTGATAAATAAAGGACAACATCGTTCCACGGCGATAACTAACGTGCTTCTTGGGAGGCAACCCAAGTTTAGTTTTTGTCATTTTGAATAACATTTGTTGACTTGTGTAGGTGAATGATGGGGTTGAAAAGTGGGGAACTTGATATGAACTAATTTAAAGAAGAAAAACTTGGGAAATCATGTGCCAAACTCCAGTGAGGAGGATTTGGCTATGCGCAGAGCAAAACGACGCATCGCCGAAGTCCCTCGCCGAAGAAGCTTCCCTACCTCGAAGGATCTGTTACAATTGAGTGCCATTTAGTGTATCACCTACGTGTTTGGAGACACAAAACCATTGCCAATTTGCTTTGCCTAAAATGAGAACCAAAGGTGCAATACACTGTCAAATTTGGTGATTGATCTCCACATCGGTGCATCGCCGAAACATTTTGCGAAAGCAATGCTGATTCGGTCAGGTTTTTAAGTGATGGTTTAAATTGTTGACCTTTGACTTTTCATTACCCCTTGACCTTTGGTATTTATTCAAATCCTTTTCATTTCCCTTATTTTCCTCTTTCTATTCACTTTCTCACTTTAACAACTCTTGCATACACATATCATTCTCTTTATTGAATTGTCTCACCAACATCACACACTCACTTTGAGTTGAAGTTTTTGCCTCCTTCGGCAAATTCTAAATAAAATCAAAAGATTAGATTTCGTTTGGTACTTTGAATTGACATTTGTTGATGAATTAAGTGTTCGCTATGATTTGGTGTTGAAATTACTTGTGCTTGAATAGAGTATTTCATTCTTGTTCCTGAGAATTCAATAAATGATTAGTTTAAGATTCATGATTAATGAAAATTGGTCTCTTAAGTGTTGCAAAATGAAAATTGATAGCATGTTTTTGATTGTTTATGCTTTGGGCTTAAGTAAATAGTTGAAATTATTGTGGGTTGGTTTTAAATCAACTGATTTTTCCTAATGATAGATTGGGTGACGTCGTTCTTAAGGGAAAAATCATTTTATAGTTGTATGCGTAATAAAACCTGGGGAAGTCAGAGTACTCATGGTCAAAAAATCTAAAAATCCACCATTGAAGGCCAAAAATTGTGACTAGCAGGTCGGGGAAGATGACAAATCGATGATGGGTTGAGAACCTCGGGGATGCGCCAAACTGTGTGGGGAATCGCCAAAGTTCTCCCTTTATCACCGAAAGTTACCAAAAGGTCGACTAACTAAGGTGCGATTTGGCGATGCCTTAGAGATTCGGTGATGCCCAAGTAGTATCGCCAAATCTTTTGGCGTATCACTGATCTCCCACTTTCCTTCGCCGACTTGTACCCAAACTTTTTATGTATTTTGGTGATGGCTACTAGCATCGCTGATTTGACTGGCGATGCACCAAAATGTTTAGCGATGCATAACTGGGACATTTACTTGTGTTTTTTTGCTAACATTGGCCAAGCCCATTTCTACTCTTATGTGTAGGTATGCCTCGTTTGAAACATGTGTCTAAGAAACAAGCAATGCCACCTCCTCCCACCTAAAAAATGGCTAAGGGTGTTGTGATTTGAGAGGGCAAAAGGCATGAAATTTTTACTAAATGCAAGTGGGATGATGCTGGCAAGTATAAAGCCCAAATTGTTAAGGAAGAAAGTTTGAAAAACAACTCCAACTTTGAGAGGGACAATCTTAACTCCTTGGAGAAGGGGAACACTACTCCTATCCATGTACCTCTTCGCACTCCTGAGGTTGCTCTGGCTAAGTTGACTAGAGTTGAACAGTTTTCTAGTACTGAAGCTTCACCTTTTGTGCATCCTCACGGGGGCCATCATATCTTGAATCACCTCAAAGTGCTGCACCAATACACTAGCATAGACTAGCAGTATTCGCGCTTGCATTGTTTAGAGGGCAAGCATCCTCAGGCTTTTTCAGCACTACACTATCATAACTTTCAGGTATTCACTAAACCCCTTAAATATTATGTCGAGAATTGGGTTAGAGAGTTTTATAAAGCCTATGGGAAACTATTGCCAGAGAAGAAAAAGAGCGGTCCCCAAGTAACGAGAGATGTTGTAAGATTAAGAGGGGTTGATATGGTGTGTGATGGGGATATGATAAATACGGTCCTAGGATGTACCAAGATTAGGGAGCACTACTTTAATACATGGTTGAAGCACCTGGTGGAGGATGTGCAGGCTTAGTTAGCCCCGTTACTAAGTGATGTCATGCCCAAGTGGCTTCCATCGATAATTCAAATCCAAAAGGAAGATATTCACTTAGAAGCTCGGTATTGGTTGAGCTTCATTTGCAACAACTTGTTGCCATCCTAAAACCAATCTATTCTAGTGAGTCCCCGAAAGCTACTTGTCGGTTCGATCATTGCAAAGGAAACTTTGAGTTTGGGATCACTCATAGTTTCGGATATTGCTAACCGAGCCTAGCAAAACTGACCTCTCTTGTATTCCCGTGTTTAATCACTGAGTTATGTCATTGTGTAAAAGTAACATTCAATAAGAAAAAGGATTTTGAATACATCCCTGTCTCCACCATTGATATTACTAGAATTGTGTTGGTTAATGAGGTTAGGAAGAAGAAAGCCTGAGAGAAAAGTGCCCGGGCAGTTGACTTGAGTTTTTTTGATTATGGTGCTAGCCAGCCCACTCCTATTACTGTTCTAGATTCCAGTCCTCCTAATTCCACTATTACTCCTACTCCTACTGCCCCATCTATGGGTATATTTCCATAGCCACCTAGATCTAGTGGCCCCACTCCTCAGCCTTCCACTACTATAGGTTTCTCTAGGGCCCCATTGGCTTAGGCTGACATAATTTGGATAGGGTATATGGACTATTTAGGAGATGCTAGGTCATCCAGACTTGAGAAAGATATACCGAGTATGATTGCTAGTGCTTTGAGGGTTTCTATTGATATAGTACATGAAGAGATATAGGGTTTTTAGGAGACCTTGAGGCATTTTGGGAGGTGGTTGGATGCATTGAGTACCCCTAAGTAGTTTGTTCCACCTTACGTCGTTACTAGGATGCAGGTTGATCTAGGTTCCCTTAGAAAGCATGTAGATAAGCTCTGGTTCCATTATGTGAATCATTTATGTGGAGCTTCATCTGAGACACCAGGCCCAGCTCCAATACCTGTTCATGAGACTGCCCCATAAATTGAGGAGGAGGGGAAAAATAAGGATGACCATGCCTTCTATGATGATGCTAACAATACTGAGATCGAGGGCTATTTTAAGGAGCATGGTCAGATTAGCATCCAGGTTGAGACTGAGGTAGCTGCACAGGTTGATAGGTAGGAGACTGAGGATGCTATACTTACTGCTGCTTTAAAGAGGTCGGTTCATAAGACTACATAGGTTGGGACCTCCAGTTCAAATGCTGCCATGGAGACTTTAGATGTTGTACCAGATCCACCCCTTTAGATAGCTAGAGTTGAGCCAGTCACCGATACCAAGATAGTGGCCACTTCAGTGAGCCAGTCACCGCCTCATGCTTAGCTATATTCAGGGGGACCCTCACTCTCTCTCAACCTTATTTAGTTTTATTGCATTGGGGACAATGCACACTTTTTAGTTGAGGGTGGGGTGTCTATTTATTCAAATATATAATATTGGTTCCTGGTTCTCTTTCAATACATTCTGGATATTTTCTTTTATTTTGGTGCATGGATTTGACATTTGGATACTCTTTACATTGGACACTTTTTTTTATTCGTGTTGTAATATTTAGATGTTTGGTGTTTTGGATTTCATTCGAGGTGTGATGTGTGATATGTGGTTTTTATTTCTTTATTTTGAGTTCATTTTGATTTTTAACTTAGTAGTTGTAGTTTCTTTGCAAATAAAATTTATTTTGGCACGTATTCTCAAGAGAAAAGTGTATTAGCAATAAAACACTTTGACTTAAATGGTACACTTGGGTAGATATTTCACATGTGTGATTCTATTTTTATCCATTTTGATGTATGTCCAATTTTTTACAAAAATGTGCCCACCTTTAAGAATTTTCCATTGGTCTTGTTAAGATAGTTAGGCTATCATTTTTGTAAAAACTCTTATCTCATTTTGGCTACTTACTTACCTTTCTTGATATGTACTATGAATGTGGTACACCAATTGAGGGAGAGTATTTTAAGTATGCGATTGAGTGCCATGTGCAGGAGAGGTTTTGATTTGATCTTGTGCATCGAGTCCACCTAGAACTTTCCTGGTTTCTCCGTTTTGAAAGCAAAGAGTGTGCGATGTTGGAGATATGATCTTAGTCCATTAATCAAGAGCTAACCACCATTTGTGAACAAAATTGAGCCACCCCTTAGTGAGTAGAGTGACCAATTTTGTCCCCTATTGAGCCTTAGAACTCGTTTTCTCGAAATTTGCATGTGCTTGGTAGTTCATAAATGTGGAAACCACTAATATCCTCTTCCAATTATGCTTTTATCCTTGGTTGATATATATAAATAAAAAATAAAGTAAGAAGATGGTCGAAAACTATCAGAAAGAGAGTGTTAGCTTGGTTCTTACAATGCAGGTATTACTGGCCCACCATTTATAAAGATGCTTGTGATTATGCTAGAGCTTGTGACCAATGTCAAAGACAAGGGAACATTTCAAGCAGATACGAGCTTTCTATGACCACTATCCTTGAGCTCGAATTGTTTCACGTATGGGTAATTAATTTTATGGGCCCATTTGTGAGCTCACAGGGGATGAAATACATTCTGGTAGCTGTTGACTATGTTTCTAAATGGGTAGAGGTGACAACGATTCCCAATAATGAAGGAAGAAGTGTCACGACATTCTTGAAAAAGAATATATTTTCATGATTTGGTACACCCCAAGTTATCATTAGTGATGGAGGATCCCACTTCTGTAATCGGATGTTCAAAGCCCTGCTTAAAAAATATGGTGTCAAACATAAGGTGGCAACACTTTACCATCCTCAGACGAGCGGGCAAGTTGAGGTGTCAAATCGTGAGATAAAATCTATTTTGTCAAATACGAGGAATGCCAATAGGAATAATTGGGCTCGAAGATTGGACGATGCATTATGGCCATATCAAACTACTTTCAAGACACCAATTGGTGCATCTCCGTATCAGATGGTGTTTGGTAAATCGTGCCATTTGCCTATTGAACTTGAAAAAAAGGAATTATGGGCATTAAAAAGGTTGAATCTAGAATGGAGTGAAGCGGCTAAATTAAGACTAGATCAGATGAATGAGATAGATGAATTTCATCTCCAGGCTTATGAAAGTTCAGTGTTGTATAAAGAAAAGATGAAATCATATCATGATCGGAGGATTGAGAAATGAGAGTTTCACCCGAGAGATTTGGTACTACTGTATGAGTCCAAGCTTTGCTTGTTTACTGGAAAGTTAAAGTCCAAATGGTCTGGACCATTCATGATAGTTAGGGTATTCCCGCATGGATCAATTGAGCTGAAAGGTGAAGATAATGTTTTATTCAAGGTCATTGGGCAGTGTGTAAAGCATTATGTGAGAATCACAGAAGAGATAAGCACTTATGAGGAGCTTAGTTTTGATGAAGTCTGAGTAGTCAAGCTAGTCAAGTCATGCCGCGATGTTAAATCAGGCGCTTCATGGTAGGCAACACATGGGATGGTTGGTGAAGTTTGAGTAACCAACCTAGCTAAGTCGTGCCGCAATGTTAAATCAGGCGATACTTGGGAGGCAACCCAAGGTCTTATTATGTGAGCTGAGCATTGGATGATACGTTAGCGGAAATTCAAAATATTGAACTGAAGATGTTCAGTACTACCCATAACATTGATTCACGTGACGTAAGTTCATCCACGTAACGTGGGTTGGTATCATCGAAATCAGAGAATATTTTCCATTTACAGAACCTGACCCACAACAAGGACCTACGTGATGTAGGTCAACCCATGTCACGTGGGTTCGTGCCGTAGAAATCAGATAAAAATATTACTTTCAGAATCCTACCCACGTCAGGTGACCCACGTGACGTAGGACAACCCACGTCATATGGGTAGTGCTGTAAGACTCAGAAATGTATAATTACCCAAGAACCGACCCTACCCGACACTATTCGACCCAAACTAAATATATATATATATATATTGGGACACCAAATCTGACCCAAATTTCGAATCCAAACTCCACCTTCTCAAATCCAAATCCTAACATAAACCCTATTTTCCAAAATTCACCAAATTCTCTTATACCAAATCCTAACTCCTCCAATTCCCCCACATCAATTTCGAAATTTATAAAATCTTAACTACCTAAACCCCACAATACCCAAAATCTGACCTACCCAACCCAAAAATCTGACCCACCCGAATCAACACCCAAAATTCGACAAACCCAACCCAAAATCTACCCCACCCGACCCAAAACCCAACCCCATACCACCCAAGTCAAACCCTAAATATGGAGACATGGGTTCTTCCTCGCGAATCTATACCAAAAATCCTGAATTTACAACTAGATTGCGTGTGAACCTTCGATGTCAGATAAAAGTGGGTCTGAAGAGGCATACGAGCTTGCTATCGATGATACTGCACTGGTTCCTCGTACAATGAGGCTACAAATGTGGGCACAATCTTCTGCCTGGGCTGTATATCAACCTACTTCACAACCCCCAAAATATGTCAACCCGGTTGCTCCAGTTCAATCTTTCGATTCCTCTCCCCAGTCTTAAAAGGGGGAGGATGTTTCAACAATCGGTGATGAATAGGAGATTGAGGCAACAACATCTGTTTTTGGCACTGGGGGGGCAAAATTCCATGACTTTCTCCCAGAGAAGGGAAAATATGTGATGGTGTGTTCAGGGTATGAGGGACTTTTATGATCGGGATGCCGAACTTACTAAGCGGGGTGTGTGTAGACGTAGTATTACTGAGGAGCCCCGATATCAGCTAGAGGAGTTAAAGACACTACCTGATATTAAGGTGGTGTTTGATCATTATGGATTTGGGTGGATATCGGAGCCTCCTGGTCATTATAGCCCAGAGTTGGTCCGCGTATTCTATGCTTCCTATGCTGTGTCTGTTGAGTTGATTGCACCTATTAAGCAGTGGCTGCGGGACCAACCACCATTGACTCATACTTTAGTTTAGGATACCAGAGTAGATATATCTAAATAGACCATCCACAGATTCTTGTTTGGTGCTAAACGTCCAATTCCAGCCACGACTGCTGAGTTTGATCACCATATAGAGACGGTCAGAAATAGGACTAAAATGAAGGACGCTAATCAGCGTTTGGAGTTACTACAGTGGATTGTGGGGGTATATAGCAGAGGATGGTGTAGCTGCTAGTTGGGTGATTGGGAAGCTGGACATCAAGAAGTCCACACTCCACTTTGCAAGCCAGTTTTGGTGGTCGGTGGTTGGGCACCATTTGGGTCCCACTAATGTTGATAATTCCCTCACTTTAGACCGGGCTATTTTGGCAGCTAGCATCATTGTAGGATATGACATCCACATCGCCCATTACATTATTAGGGAGATCCATGGGTGCGCCTTTAGAGATTTTACTAGCATCCCATTCCCGTGTCTGATCTAGGGTCTATGTGATAGTGCTGGTGTGCTTGAGATGCCTGCAGTAGATCATTATATTGAGATGACCCGCATTACAGATATTGGGTTGATGCAGCAGCAGAGAGCTCATCCAGTTTTTCCATGGAGGTCTCAACCTTTTGGGTCATCAGGAGCAACCCTTTTTGAAGGGCCTAGAGATAGAGAAGAGCCGGTTAGTGCTCCACCACCGGTGAGTGTACCTGATACTGTTCATGTACCTACTGAGGGCATAGGCCAAATGATTGTGAGCATTTGTCGCCGTAGATTGGCTATTGGATTGGCTAAATGACGATTGAGTTGTACATTCTGAGTTGCTTGATTTTTGGCTATCACTAGTACTATTTACAGCCTCAGCGAGTTCTTGGTTATGCCTTGTTGCATTATGCCCTCCAGCAGTTGTGGAGTTGATTGCTTGTCTCTTCAGCCTGTGGTTTTCCTCTGTTGTGGTTATGTACTTCGATTACATTTCAGTTTTAGTGTTGCAAAGACTGTTTGCCTGATTTCTTATAGTAAGGTCGATTTGGGTGTTTGACCTTAGTGAAGTCTTGTTGGCCCCAGTTATAGTTTTAGACATTTTGGATAATGGCTTGGGAGTTGTGATAGATTTTTATTTGTGGATGCCTACTCGTCAATAGGATCAGTTTGAATAGTTGAGAACGAGTATTTCAGCTTCACTGTTGGGGTTTTAGCTTGTGATTGCATAACTTGGTTGCATCCCCGTTTAAAGGTTTTGCTTCAGTTGGGCATTCATTTATAGGCTGACTAAGCCTACTCTTTGCATACCTTTTCAGTTTTCTTCAGTTGGGATAGACCATGCTGGTTAGATGCTCAGAAGATGGTCCATCGATATTTATTGCTTTCGATCTTGATTTCTTAGTTTTGATCAAAATTTTAGACTGCCTGCTCAACAGAAGTAGTATGCTCAAGTTGGATTTAGCATGGTCTCACCCGCATTCTGTGGGGTATTCTGGAGTAGGTCATTCAGTCAAGATAGTTTATGCCTTAGACTCATGGCTATCAGTTTCGAGGGTCATCTGGACCAGTTGTAACTTTGGCTAATGATCATAGGATTCGATCATCTCTACTTGTGTGCCCAGCTAGCACCTTATGAGGTTGGCGTGTTATGGTTTGGGTTGAGTGCATCAGCCTTTCTCGGTTCAGTTGGAGGCCAGTTGGTTTTTGAGGTTGAGTTTTGGTTGTTTGGAAAGCAGAGTAAGGAGCTGGATGAAAAAGAGATACCTAGGATGAAATCCCTTTGAAGCATTGCTTCTGTTTAGAGGTTACCTCGGGAGTCAAACTCGAGGCACGCAGACCCAGTACCTCGTCCCTTAGATATTTTAGGCTTTTTCTATCCATTGACTTTCGCAGATGAAAGTCCTTTTAGTAGTGGATATTGTAATGACCCTCGAGGTCATTTTCTTGATTTCCATGCATTCTAGAATTTTAAGCCTTCCCATAGCGGCTACAGATCATTTATGACTTGTCGGAACTTTCGGTACGGTTATCGGATAGTTTGTTAGGGTTTTAGTCTCATTTCTCTATTTTGGAGCTTTCGCTGTTAAAGATTTGGTCTCAGACCAAAACTCCTTGTAGAGTATCTCAGAAGTAAATTCTGACAGTTCCATCAGCTACGGAACATTTATTTTAGGCTAGGGGGACCCTTGATTCGATCCCGAGGCTTTTGAACTCCTTTTGGGCTATTCGGTAGATTTGGAAAAAAATAAAACTATAGGTGTAGGCCCTACATTTAATCGAAATGACCTCGGATGGAAATTTCAATGGTTCCGTTGAGTCTGGAATGTTGAATTTGGTATGGTAGCATAGTTCATTTGCACTTACAGGGTTCCAAACGAATCTCGAGCACCCAGTCGGAGTCCATTTTGGACTTAGCTAAAATCTGAAATCTGATTTTCTGGTGTGATCGCTTTAGCGGTCAAGGCCTGCTAAAGCACTCATCGCTTAAGTGGTCTTGTACCACTTTAACGGCCTTGGTGGGCCAACCCGAGGGTCTTTTTACCGGTCCTCATCCGCTTTAGTAGCTAGGATACCTCTTAAGCTGACCCTCGCCCTTTGCACCTGCCGCTTTAGCGGCACTCTACCACTTTAGCAGTAGGCGCTTAAGTGACCAGGTGTCCGTTTTAGCGGTACCTGGGGCTGTTATATCCCTTTCTTCACCCTATTCTATCTTATTTCTCAACCTTTTCCAACATTATTAAGAGGTTGAAGAGAGTGAAAGTGTGGGGAATCTTCCATTGAAGTTAAGGTATGTTATCTCTACGCTCCTTGGTCCTTATTCTTCATTTTACCTGTTGAATTCTGTCCCATTTCACTATAAATTCTTAGAAATTAGGTCTTTGAAATCCTAATCTTTGGGGACTGATTTGGGCCTCTCCCGTTTGTGCTCAATTTTTGAGCACACATTCCTTGTCCTTCGAGGGACTTCGCGATGGATTCAATTTTGAGATTTTTGTTAGCGGGCCCCATGGGCCCATTTGACCTAATTTTGGGCCCGTAGTTTTATATTACAATATGGGTATCGTTTTACTCAAAATGACGTGTAGGTTATTATTTTGATAGTGACATCGATTCGGGATCATGGAGCAAGGACGGACGAATTGTGGATGATTGAAGTATTGCGGTTCGGCATAGAGGTAGGCTTCGGTCTACTTTCCTCTATGAGATTGTGTATAGTGTAGATTGCATGCTAGGTAGGGATTATAGGATATGATTGTGCCTAGTAAATCATGACTTAGCCTATTTAAGGAATTCGAGGTATAAGTGTGACCCGAACCTTAGCATAGGTTGCTTGTTATGGCCATAGAATCCTATTACCCTTGATTATAAGCATGATAACCATAGTTGATGATTAAAGATCCTTTAGTTTAAGGTTTACCATTCGACTTAGTGAATTGGGTAGTATTTTCCCCAATTAAATCCTTTAGTGACATTATGCGCTTATTTACCATAGTTTTTCGAGTTATGAGGCATTATTTTATCGATTATGTATTATTGGACCCGAGGCCATGGTTACGATGCTAGTTGGACTCCAGGTGAGTATTTTACCCCTAACGGGGACGTGATTCTAGATTACAGACGCTTAGGCGCTTATTGTGGTATGGTTTGGCTACTGGTGATGGCATGCATACTTTTAGGCGCATTCATGCTCACTTAGTGGTATGATTCCAACCAAAACCTTGATTTTACTACTATTTCCAAAAAGAGATTTATTCCCACTTTTCACTTTGAATATGGATTGTCTTATAACGGGAATCGAACCTTCTTATTTACTGGATTATGAGCTTTTGGAACTAAAACTGAGGTTTTAGAACTTCGACCGAGGCTAATTTCGATCCATTATTTATCCACTCATTTTACTACTACTATTTACTTCGGTCGAGGGACATTTCGACCCTTTGTACATGATTATGATGATTTAGTCCCGAGCATGATCTCGAATAATGGATTTATGGATTTATATCTTTTTAGTCGTGGTTCGAGTCTGCGCACTGATTATACATATATCTCTCTCTAGTACTGGATGGAGTAGATAGATTATGATGGTTATTGGAAGTCCTGGATCGGGACCAAGCAGTGTATATGGATTTCCCGAATCCCCTAAGAAGGCCCTTAGTTCGAGATCCATCGTACCGGAGTAGCTTGGTCACCGTAGGTCTTACCTTTGAGAGCTAGGTGAGCTGGAGGAGGTGTATACCCTTGGTATGGTATAGTTTGAGATTATGGAACAGGTTCGAGTCCGGTGTCCCTGATATGGTTATGACATTTCAGTTTATGTTGCATTCATCCATTCATATGCATTGCCTATCACCAGTATAGTTGTTTGGCACCTGTATCTATCGGTCTTATGGGGGGCTGTATAGGTATAGGTTATAGTTGCTGTTTGCTGAGTGTTTTCGAGAAACTTCCATGCTTATGGGGGTCCGGTTAGGTACTTGTTCTCTAAACTAGCCGGTTACTTTATTATTGATTATTATGGTTAGTTCATGGCAGGTTGGTTGTGTATTGGTACCTGAGTTCCTGATTCCTTTATCTTTTAGGTGAGTTATATTGTTTATCTTTGGATTAGTCACCCCTTTTTGGGTAGAGGTTTGATGAGGCTAGTGTTAGCTCCTTTACTTGGCTATGGACCTCGGGAGATTAGGTTGACTCCCTCAGGTTTATCTACCTTTGAGTTAGCCATATATATATATATATATATATATATATATATACGTATGTATGTATGTATGGTATTACTGTATATCTATCTCTTTCTTCGTCTATCCATGTTGTATGTATATCCTTGGCCTTGTATACTATTATATATACACTTCCTTCCTCTTCATTTGTATATTGGCTAGTGATATACGGTATTATACTTTAGCCCCGAATTACTGTTAGGATAGGATAAAGTATACTTATAGCTCTATTAGCCTATCATGTTTAGTTGCTTGGATAATTGCCTGTAGTTACATTCATGCCTTTATGTTATTTATGGTTACTTTATTTTTGGAGCTCAGTCGGCCGTTGCCTACTGAGTACCACGCGTTTGGTACTCATACTACACTTCTGCAGCCTGCAGGTTATTGTACGAGTTATCATCATTGACGTGTGTATATCATCCGGAGCAACTGTGGATTGGAGATTTGGGGTGAGCTCCTGACGTTTTGGAGTATCCCTACCCTCCCTCTTATTGTAAACTGTTCTCTATGTTGTATCAGAGATGGCTTGTATATATATACACTCTTTTCCTGTATTTCATTTGTATTCCTACTGTATTAGAAGCTCTTGTACTGGCTATACCAGGTTTTGGGGTTATATTAGCCTTACTATTATATTTATTCCGCTGTTTCTTTTATTTCTATCAGTAGTCCATTACTAGTCGTTCCAGACTACGAATTGGCTTACCTATTGGTGGGTTATAATAGGTGCCATCATGACCTGAGAAATTGGGTCGTGACAAGACGGTATCACCCCAAGTGCTTATTGATTACATTCTTACCTTATTCAATTTGGCAAACTTGCGATTGAATCCATTAACTTGATACGAAATTGTTCGAAACAAAACCCCCCATTAAATTCTTAGCATTGCATGCCAACTTATAGTTGCTTGTGACACTTGAGAGTGAAGCTATTTCTCTCATTCCCTATGGATTCTACCTTGACTCCTAAGTTGGGTAAAAGTATTGCTAACGACTGCGTACATTCATATTGGAGAGTGTATTTGTGCGTTATCATAAGCTTGATCAATATTCTTAATTAATTAAGAGCATGTTTATGTGAAATTGATAACTGTATATAGTTTCTAGGGTTATAACAGGAAGTACGTGAGGAACTAGCCTCTAGATTACAAAAAAACTTATTGCTTCATGATGTTATAGGAATCAAGTTCATTAGATGTTTCTCATCCTTGAGTCCTCCTAGAAGGATACTCACGAGAATCTTATCTATAAGAGTCTTATGCGGTAGTGATAGGTGCCTTATGGCAGCAATTGATATCTTGTTAGATAATTAAAGGTCGTTTATTACTTTAGATAGTTGGGGACATTATGAAATTTCTAGGCGTGCCATTATTGTGGCTAAGGTAAGTTTCAGTGAACATAAGTCATGAGTGGCCGTGTAAAGCATCAAGTATATCTTTGTTGGTTGTTTGGCAAGTGTGGGATAGTCGTGTCTATGGAGGAGATGCTGTAGTAAATTTGAGAGATTCCTAGACTTAATCCTGCTATTACTCAGATTCGAGGATGAATGTTCCTAGGGGGGGGGGGGAGGATGTAACACTCCGGGTATTTACAGTGTCCTTCGTCCCGTATCAAAGGCTTACGAGCCTAGATATAAATATTTGATTTTAGGAAAAAGTTATATTTTTATTTCCCTTATAAGATGTTTCAAATATTTATAAAAATTGATTTGCTATGATGCATTTGCGTATGTACTTACTTTAAGAGAGTTTTATTATTAACTAATATTTAAACCAAGATAGTAAGTCTAGTTATTTCAAAAAAATTATTATTATATGAGTTGGGCTTTATTCGAAATGATTTTCTATTAATTTTGATAAATTTAAGATATTATAGTTATTTTACCATGAACCTATGCAATATCCAAGTCCATGTATAATGAGAGACAAACTAGGCGGTGTTGGCACCACCACTTCCACGTGGAAGTGATAGGGAGGTACAACAAATAATATTGTCACTAAACTTTCCCTTTAATTGATAACCAACCCTTATGATTTAACCAATTCTTAATATATGATGACTAGTACGAAATGCCAGTTAGGTATAATAATTATTATTTACATATATAATGAATAACATTTAATGTTAGGTAGCGGATTTTATATATATCCTCTTTTACATATGAATTAAAAAAAGTTTTCAGTATTCTTAACCTAAAAGGCTTCTATATATATATATATATACCTCATCTTCACTTATTATGGATATACAAACATGCTCATAAACTATGTAAGATCATCCCCTCCCAAATTAGTAATTCCAATGGTTGTTACTATCCTACGAAACTTTAGCTTTTAAAGAGTATACTTGCATATATCAGTTACGCACGATTTTTTAGCATCTCACCTTTATGAT
Source organism: Capsicum rhomboideum (assembly GCA_031232105.1). Lineage (NCBI taxonomy): Eukaryota > Viridiplantae > Streptophyta > Magnoliopsida > Solanales > Solanaceae > Capsicum > Capsicum rhomboideum. The sequence goes on along the minus strand of CP124711.1, from coordinate 95,467,682 downwards.
CTGAAAAAGAGATAAGCATATTGGGATCGTGTGGAAATCATGGGATTTTTGTTAGCTACGAAGGACTCTAGGTATGTAAAGGCTCATTCTTTCTTTTCATGGCATGATCTCTTTATTTTAAGAGCTTTTAATTTATCGTGCTATTGGGATATTCGTTGAGCTTTTGGTTTGGTATATTATGGTATTTCCTTGGTGGAATATTTCCTTTCCATGAATTCGTATTTGGTAGTTTGGTTTTCGGTTAAGTTGGGAAATGAAGACTAAACATGTACTCTTGTTGATGGGTTAACTTGAGGTGAGCATATCTCATTGTGTAAAGCTCCATTTTAAGTTCAAAAATATGTTTTGGAAAGCTAACACATAGCTCTAGAACTTTCATTCTTATGGAAAAAGCTGGTAGTATGAACAAACCATTCTGCAAGAGCCACATTTCTCCCATGACACTCTTTCCACTAGACAAACCACTAGTGAGCCATATACTTGAGCTGATAGTATGCAAGCTTAACCTTCTCTATATCTATCACATGCATAAGAGGAGCTTCTGGACTTGATCAATAAAATTCTATGGGTCTTCCTTTACCTTAGACCCGATAAACTTAGGAGTTTTCATGTGAAAAAAGTCTCTAACCCTGGCAACAACAAAACCACCATTTGGGTTGACAGGAACTGTGTAACACCGCGTACATTTCCGATCCTACTTGATCAGTGATCTAGGGTTTATATTCCTTATTTGAACCATGTTTACCTTAGTTTTGAGAGCAATAAGTACGTATTTTGTATTATTTATGATGGACTATTTATATTGTGCTAATGTCCGCAAAGAAAAGTCGAAGAAAAGAAGAAAATCAAAATTTTAGTGCCAGGCGCGCCCAGGGGCCTGCCGAGCCGTTCTTGACAGAAATTTTTTTGGCATCGGCAGCAGAGGGGCGCGCCAGGCAGCGTGCCAGGCCGTTTTTTGCCAAAATTTTCTGGCATGGGCAGCAGAGGGGCGCGCCAGGCAGCATGCCATGCCGCTTTTTGCCAAAATGTTTCTCCGACCACTAGTCTATAAATAGGGCTCTTGGGTTATGGTATCATTATAACATCTTGGTAGGACTACTCTTGGGAGATTTTGGCATCCAAAGCAGGGTTAATTTCCTTTTTATAATATTTTATCAAATTATGTTAAAGTAAGCCATGAGTGGCAAAAATTGCTTATTCTTGGGGTTGAGGCTACGAACATGAATCTCGTGAGTTGAATATTGTCTTAACATTTATGGAATTCCTTAAGCATGAGATAGTTTGTGTAACATGCATTAAATTTGTTGGGCTAAATTAATCTTGAGCAATTGGGCTCAATTGAGGTCTAAAACTCAACCAAATGACATGGCCCAAATGGGGCAAATGACCCATTCTTGTGTTGACCAAGTAAACATGACATTTAATGCCCAAGAATTGGCTAAGGATGACTTGAGGGCCTATATTAAGGCACAAAAAATCAGATTTTATTCCACAAAAATACCCATGCCATTCTAGACAATTCCAAGATATTTCTTTTATCCTCCAAACCCTAAGCCATCTCTTTGGACAAGATCATCATTTTGCAAGCTTGTGTAAGTGTTTAATCTTATGGTTTACTATATTATATGCATGAGAGATTGTGTAGATCATGATGGTTATGTCTAAAAGTGTTGAGTAGTGCACTTTTGCTTTTTGCTAAAAGATGTGTCATCTATGTGACTTGAACTTGAAAGGAGACTTGAGGTTTTGATGGAAGTGAATGGTGTGGATGAAATATCAACATTTATGGTGTGGTTATGTCCTTAACTTGTTTTTTATATGTGTATAACTTGTGGGATTGTTGTTATGAAACGTATTGAGGTGACTTGATGGAGTAATTGTGACGTAGTATTAATGAGGAAGCGTAGAGGATAAACTTGGTGTGAAATGCTATTGGTTTATGATGTCTTGGTCAATGTGTGTAATGTTATGGTATTGTTGGTATGACAATACCGTGAATGGTATTGTAAAGGGGGAAACGAAGTTATAGGGCAATCATGTACCTTATTGTCGTCTTATGCACTTGTAAGGCAGTTAGTTGTTAACGCGAGCTTCGTTATGTACTTGTGTTGTATAGTTAAACATAAGAAAGGAGCTAGATTATTGTATTCATGTATAGGACTGTGTATTCATATTGGGAAGATAAGGTATGTAAGGTTACTCTTTCTGTATCCTTCTGCAGCACATATTGTTCACATTGAAATTGTATGTGTTCCATTCTGAAATGTCCAAAGGTATCTCATTTCAGGTTGTCATATAGTATTACTCACAGGACCAATTATGATTCACATGTCTCATGTTCTTTGGATAATGTTTCAAAGTTCTAATAATGTACAATCACCAATGTATCACTCTCATAATGAAAGAATGAAGTAATGTATAATTGTTTGTATATTCTTCAGTAACATCCCAGGGGCGACAGAAAAGCCTCGCATGGGTTATAAAAGTAACATCCCAGGGGAGACAGAAAATCCTAGCATGGGTTATCTCAGTAACATCCCAGGGGAGACAGAAAAGCCTAGCATGGGTTAATTACATCCCAGGGGTTAAAATACCTAGCATGGGTTATCCTCTCTTACTACTGATCAGTTGGTCATTACAATTCTTAATGCAAAGAAGGATAAAGTTAAGTAATGAACGAGAATGAACGTAAAGGCAAAGAAAGTAATGAATATAACGTACATGGTACCTTACATACAGAACGGTGGGTTATCCATATTGACTATTCTCTTATATTCGATCTCATTGAAGTTTCTATGTATGATGTAGTGTCTCATAGCCTTACATACTCAGTACATTCTTCGTACTGACGTCCCTTAGGGGACTTACCTTACTTGCTGCAGGCACAGGTGCTAGTAGACCTCCACAGTAGGTTGCGGATCATTTTTCGATCATTGGTGAGATCCAGTTGGTTCGTGGCTTTTCGAGTCACTATGTACATTTATTTTGGTATTGTAAATGTTGTATAAAGAGGGGACTTGTCCCAACTTTGGGTTGGTTATGTCCATGTAGCTGTATAGGCTTTGTAGATGTTGTGGGACAAATGAAGGAAATGTAAGGAACGTATGCTTTTGACTTGATGGCCCTAACAGCCAAGTTTCCTATTTATCATATATTTTCCATGACTTTCGCCATTGGCATCTTATATCTATACGTGATGGTGATGTTTATTGAGTGACATGCGTGTAAGTGTATATGAATGAAGATTGGTTCTCTTGGGCCTTAACGGCTTCGGCTGCCAGTCCGCTCCGTTGGAATTCAAGGCGTGACAAAAGTTGTATAAGAGCAGGTCGTCCTAAGGGTGTCTACAAAGCCGTGTCTGAGTAGAGTCTTGCTTATTGATGTGTTGTGCACCACATTTATAAGTAGGAGGCTACGGGACATTTAGGAGTTGTTTTTTTTCTTCATTTCTAGATCGTGCAATAGAGCCAAAATTGTAGGTGGAATCATATCTTACCATTGTAATTGGTTTTCTTTGTTATAGTAAAATACCGATGACAAGACGAGGTCGAGGCAAAGGTAAGGAGGTAGATATACTTGCCGGAGAAGGAACGAGTAAATCACCACCTGACCAAGCTAGTCAAGGTGGAGCTAACACTGAATTTGCATCGTGGGTTTCCTCTACTTATCCAGTTCCAGAAAAGCCGAGAGGTAGAGAAGTACCTGTAGAACTGCCTATGAATGCCACTGACCAGGATTTAAGACATGCAGTGCATATGTTGACTCAGATAGTTGCGGCACAAACTCAGAGACGAGCTGGTCCAACGACAAGTGAGGATGACGCGACTAGAGTAGCTAGTCGACGAACACAATATTTTCTGAAATTAAACCCTCCTATATTCACTGGGTCAGATCCGAAAGCAGATCCACAGGACTTCGTGGACCAAATTTAAAGGGCTCTAGATGTTATGCACGTGAATGGTGTAGAAACAGTTGAACTTGCGGCCTATAGATTGAAAGGTGAAGCTATATTATGGTATGAAGACTTGAAAAGATCGAGGGGTATTAATGTACTTCTAGCTGGTTGGGAGGAATTCAAAACGGCCTTTCTTGATCACTATCTTCCATATGAGATTTAAGAGGCTTGTGCAGACCAATTTTTAAATCTTTGACAAGGGAATATGAGTGTCAGAGAGTATAGTCTTCAGTTTAACTCTTTGGCTCGATACTCTCTGAATGTAGTAGCCACGATGACAGACAGAGTCCATCGATATGTGGACAGATTGGAGCCATATTTGGTAAGGGACTGCACTATTGCTGCTTTGAATAGAGATATGGATATAGCCAGAATACAAGCTTTCACACAAAAGATGGAGGACCAGAGGCAAAGAAGAAGGGTACACAACTTTGAACGAGGGCCGTCAAAGAGGGCTAGACCTATGGGACAGTCTATGGTGTCCCAAGGAGAATCTAGGCCTCAGATTTTTCCTAGACCGCCTAAATCATCATTTTCTTCCCCTACAACAGGTACTTCATCCTAATTTTGGGGATTTAGAGGCAGCTATTTTGGGCAGAGTAGTGGGATGCAAGGTTCACAGACAATAGGATTTTCTCGTCCTCCATGTCAGCACTACGGAAGGTATCATTTAGGTGAATACCGATTGGGGGAAAATGTTTGTTCTTGGTGTGGTACGATGAGTCACATAATGAGAGAATGCCCACAAAGGGGCACGGGTGGTGTAGCACGACCTACGAGATCAACCATTGCATGATCATCAGTTCCTTCCCTAGGCAGAGGTGTACAGCTTGCTGGTCGTGGTAGAGGTGCTAGAGGAGTAGCTAGTTCCAGTGGAGCCCAGAATAGCACCTATGCTCTAGTGGACCGACAGAATTTGGAGGCTTCTCTTGACGTCGTCATAGGTACATTATCCATATTTTCGCTTAATGTATATCCATTGATTGACCCGGGTTCTACATTGTCATATGTTACTCCATTGATTGCTTTGAAATTTGAAAGAATGCCGTAATTATTAATTAAGTCAATTGAAGTATCTACACCAGTTTGTGAATCTATTATTGCAAAAAGAGTATATCGTAATTGTGTGGTAACTGTGTGTGGTTATGATACACTAGCTGATCTTATTGAACTGGAAATGGTGGATTTCGATGTTATAATGGGTATGGATTGGTTGGCTTCTTGTTATGCCACGATGGATTGCCGAGATAAGAAAGTACATTTTCATTTTCCATAAACGAATGTTCTTGAATGGAAGGGTAATGTAGGGGCACCGAGAGGAAAATTTATTTCCTATCTTAAAGCAAGGAAAATGATTGCCAAGGGGTATATATGTCACTTAGTAAGAGTGAAAGATACTGATGTGGAACCCCTAACTCCTCAGTCGGTTCCGGTGGTCAATGAATTCCTCGATGTATATCCTGACGATCTTCCAGGTTTGCCCCCAGAACGAGAAGTAGAGTTTGGTATTGATGTGATGCCAGGTACTTAGCCTATCTCTATTCCTCCGTATAGAATGGCTCCAGCAGAATTGCGAGAATTGAAGGAGCAATTAAAAGACTTGCTAGACAAGGGATTCATCAGGCCTAGTATGTCCCCGTGGGGTGCACTAGTATTATTTGTATGGAAGAAAGATGGAACATTGAGAATGTGTATTGACTATCGACAATTGAGTAAGGTAACGATCAAGAAAAAATATCCCCTCCCCAGAATTGACAATTTGTTTGATTAGTTGCAGGGTGCCAAATGTTTTTCAAAGATTGACTTGAGATCGGGTTACCATCAAGTTAGAGTTAGAGAAAAAGATATACCCATGACCGCTTTTCGAACATGGTATGGCCATTATGAATTATTAGTTATGTCGTTTGGACTAACAAATGCACCAACTGTTTTCATGGATTTGATGAATAGGGTGTTTAAGCCATTTCTAGATGTGTTCGTGATGGTGTTTATAGATGACATCCTGGTTTATTCAAGATCACAAGAGGACCATGCTAATCACTTACGACAGGTGTTACAAATTCTTCGTGAGCGTAAATTGTATGCAAAGTTCTCTAAATGTGAATTTTGGTTAAAATCTGTAGCATTCTTGGGTCACATTGTGTCAGATGAAGGAATTCAGGTTGATACACTAAAGATTGAAGCGGTGAAAAATTGGCCAAGGCCTACGACGCCTACGAAAATTCGTAGCTTCCTTGGGTTGGCAGGTTATTATTGAAGGTTTGTCGAAGGGTTTTCTTCCATTGCTGTACCTTTAACGAAGCTAACACACAAGACAGTCAAGTTCCAGTGGAATGAGGCATGTGATAAAAGTTTCCAAGAGTTGAAAGATAAATTAACTTCCACACCCGTATTAGTACTTCCGGAAGGCACAAAAGGGTATGCAATATATTGTGATGCATTCGGAGTTGGCCTAGGATGTGTATTGATGCAGCACGGTAATGTAATAGCATATGCCTCATGACAGTTGCGGCCACATGAGAGAAACTATCCCACACATGATCTTAAATTAGCAGCTGTGGTATTTGCTTTAAAGATATGACGCCATTATTTGTATGGAGTTCATGTTGACATCTACACTGATCATAAAAGTTTGCAATATATCTTTATATCTTTACACAAAAAGATTTAAATCTGAGGCAGCGGAGGTGGCTTGAGCTATTGAAAGACTATGATATTGATATCCTATATCATCCAGGAAAAACAAATGTGGTAGCTGATGCATTAATCCGCAAGGCAATAGGAGGCATTAGTGGCCAGTTGACGAAAAAGCAAGACCTAGTCAAAGATCTACGTCAACTAGCCAGCTTGGGAGTTCGTCTTCTTGAATCTCCAGATGAAGGGGTTATTGTGCAAAATGCAGCAGAATCTTCATTAGTAGCTGAGGTGAAAGAGAAGCAGTATGTGGATTCTATTTTATTTCAGCTGAAGGAGAATGTACAACAGGGTTTGACTAAGCATTTGATCTTACACAAGAAGGAATACTTCAATACCAAGGTAGATTATGTATACCGAATGTCGATGAACTGAGGAGACGAATTATGACAGAGGCACATCATTCACGATATTACATTCATCTGGGAGATACCAAAATGTATCATGCTTTGAAATACATGTATTGGTGGGGAAATATGAAGAAGAACATTGCAGAATATGTAGCTCAACGTCCAAATTGTCAACAAGTAAAATTAGAGCATCAGAAATTTGGGGGTTATATGCAATGCATCAGTATTCTAGTCTGGAAATGGGACATGATTAACATGGATTTCATCACAGTATTGCCTCGTACACTGCGGAAATTTGATTCCATATGGGTAATAGTTGACAGGCTTACCAAGTCAGCGCATTTCCTACCAGTCAAGACCACCTATACAGCTAAAGATTATGCAAGGTTGTATGTTAAAGAGATAGTGCGATTACATGGGATTCCAATCTCCATTATATCAGACAGAGGAGCACAATTTACAACATATTTTTGGAGATCTTTTCAGAGGAGTTTGGGAACCCAAGTGAATTTAAGTACGGCTTTTCATCCTCAGATAGATGGACAAGCAGAACGTACTATCCAAATGCTTGAAGATATGCTATAAGCTTGCACGTTAGATTTTAAAGGCAGTTGGGATGATCATTTACCTCTTATTGAATTTTCCTACAATAATAACTATCATTCAAGTATCAAAATGGCACCTTATGAAGCTTTATGTGGAAGGAAGTGTAGATCACCAATCGAATGGTTTGAAGAAGGTGAAACTACTTTACTTGGGCCAGATCTTGTTCATCAAGCTATGGAGAAAGTTAAAGTGATCCAATAGCAGCTACAAACGACCCAAAGTCGACACAAGTCCTACGCTGATGTTAGGAGAAGAGGGCTCAAATTTTCCATAAGTGATTGGGTATTCTTGAAGGTGTCACCGATGAAAGAGGTAATACGATTTGGAAATAAAGGGAAGTTGAGTCCCTGTTATATAGGTCCATATGAAATTGTTCGAAGATTTGGGCAAGTTGCGTATGATTGGCACCACCCCAGTAACTCTCCATAGTTCATCTAGTATTTCATGTTTCGATGCTTCGAAAGTGCATAGGAGATCCATCTCGTATTGCTCCCATTAAAGATGTACAAGTTACGGAGGATCTCACCTATGAAGAGATCCCTATTGCTATTCTGTATAGACAAGTAAAGAGGTTAAGGAATAAAGACGTAGCTTCCGTAAAAGTACTTTGGAGAAATCAGCAAGTAGAAGAGATCACATGGGAAGCTAAAGAAATGATGAAGTCAGAGTACCCGTATTTGTTTCACACGGAAGAAAAAGTTCAAAATGCAGAAGGAGAGCAATAACAAGTAAGTATCTATAAGCATTATGTGTATATTTATATATGCTAACATAGAGGTGCATTTGTTTTAACATTCGAGGACGAATGTTTCAAGGGGGGAAAGATGTAACACCCCGTACATTTACGACCCTACTTGATTGGTGATCTAGGGTTTATATGCCTTATTTGAACTATGTTTACCTTAGTTTTGAGAGCAATAAGTATGTATTTTGTATTATTTCTAATGGACTATTGATATTGTGCTAATGTCCGCGAAGAAAAGAAGAAAATCAAAATTTTAGTGTCATGCACGCCCAGGGGGGTGCCGGGCTGCTTTTGACAGAAATTTTTGTGGCATGGGCAGTAGAGGGGAGCGCCAGGCAGCGTGCCAGGCCTCTTTTTGCCAAAATGTTTCTCCGACCACTAGTCTATAAATAGGACTCTTGGGTTATGGTATCATTATAACATCTTGGTAGGACTACTCTTGGGCGATTTTGGCATCCAAAGCAGGGTTAATTTCCTTTTTATAATATTTTATCAAATTATCTTAAAGTAAGCCATGAGTGGCAAAAATCGCTTATTCTTTGGGTTGAGGCTACGAACATGAATCTCGTGAGTTAAATATTGTCTTAACATTTATGGAATTCCTTAAGCATGAGATAATTGGTGGAACATGCACTAAATTTGTTGGGCTAAATTAATCTTGAGCAATTGGGCTCAATTGAGGCCCAAAACTCAAACAAAAGACATGGCCCAAATGGGGCAAATGACCCATTCTTGTGTTGACCAAGTAAACATGAAATTTAATGCCCAAGAGTTGGATAAGGATGACTTGAGGGCCTATATTAAGGCACAAAAAATCAGATTTTATTCCACAAAAACACACATGCCATTCTAGACAATTCCAAGATATTTCTTTTATCCTCCAAACCCTAAGCCATCTCTTTGGACAAGATCATCATTTTGCAAGCTTGGGTAAGTGTTTAATATTATGGTTTAATATATTATATGCATGAGAGATTGTTTAGATCATGATGGTTATGTCTAAAAGTGTTGAGTAGTGCACTTTTGCTTTTTGCTAAAAGATGTGTCATCTATGTGACTTGAACTTGAAAGGAGACTTGAGGTTTTGATGGAAATGAATGGTGTGGATGAAATATCAACATTTATGGTGTGGTTATGTCCTTAACTTGTTTTTTCTATGTGTATAACTTGTGGGATTGTTGTTATGAAACGTATTGAGGTGACTTGATAGAGTAATTATGACGTAGTGTTAATGAGGAAGCGTAAAGGATAAACTTGGTGTGAAATTCTATTGTTTTATGATGTCTTGGTAAATGTGTGGAATGTTATGGTATTGTTGGTATGACAATGCCATGAATGGTATTGTAAGGGGGGAAACGATGTTATAGGGCAATCATGTACCTTATTGTCGTCTTATGCACTTGTAAGGTAGTTAGTTGTTAAGGTGAGCTTCGTTATGTACTTGTGTTGTAGAGTAAAATGTAAGGAAGGAGCTAGATTATTGTATTCACGTATAGGACTGTGTATTCATATTGGGAAGATAAGGTATGTAAGGTTACTCTTTCCGTATCCTTCTGCAGCACATATTGTTCACATTACAATTGTACTTGTTCCATTCCGAAATGTCCAAAGGTATCTCATTTCAGGTTGTCATATAGTATTACTCATAGGACCAAATGTGATTCACATGTCTCATGTTCATTGACTAATGTTTCAAAGTTCTAATAATGTACAATCACCAATGTATCACTCTCATAATGAAAGAATGAAGTAATGTATAATTGTTTGTATATTCTTCAGTAACATCCCAGGGGAGACAGAAAATCCTAGCATGGGTTATCACAGTAACATCCCAGGGGCGACAGAAAAACCTAGCATGGGTTATCACAGTAACATCCCAGGGGCGATAGAAAAGCCTAGCATTGGTTATCACAGTAACATCCCAGGGGCGACAGAAAATCCTAGCATGGGTTAATTATATCCCAGGGGTTAAAATACCTAGCATGGGTTATCCTCTCTTACCACTGATCAGTTGGTCATTACAATTTATTAATGCAAAGAAGGATAAAGTTAAGTAATGAACGATAATCAACGTAAAGGCAAAGAAAGTAATGAATATAACGTACATGGTTCCTCACATACAAAACGATTGGTTATCCATATTGACTATTCTCTTATATTCGATCTCATTGAAGTTTCTATGTATGATGTAGTGTCTCATAGCCTTACATATTTAGTACATTCTTCGTACTGAGTCCCTTGGGGGGCTTACCTTACTTGCTGTAGGCACAGGTGCTAGTAAACCTCCACAGTAGGTTGCAGATCATTTGCCGATCATTGGTGAGGTCCAGTTGGTTCGGGGCTTTTCGAGTCATTATGTACATTTGTTTTGGTATTGTAAATGTTGTATAAAGCGGGGACTTGTCCCAACTTTGGGTTGTTTATGTCCATGTATCTGTATAGGCTTTGTAGATGTTGTGGGACAAATGAAGGAAATGTAAGGAACGTATGCTTTTGACTTGATGGCCCGAACGACAAATTTTCCTATTTATCATATATTTTCCATGACTTTCGCCATTGGCATCTTATATCTATACGTGATGGTGATGTTTATTGAGTGACATGCGTGTAAGTGTATATGAATGAAGATTGGTTCTCTCGGGCCTTAACGGCTTTGGGTGCCAGTCCGCCCCGTTAGAATTTGAGGCGTGACAAACTGCTACTTGCTGATTGACCTGATTGGTCATGGCCTATGCAAGCATCTGGATGATATTCCTGATTTTTGCATTTGTGACATCACCCTGGGGGCAGATTCACTAGTACTAGAGGATTCACATTCTGACCATTTGTGTGAGTTCCATTTTTCCTAGGAGGCATTTATGAAATGAGTAAAGTAGGAGTTAGAAGAGTATATAGAGTTAAACTCTATTGCACAATATAGAACATGAAATAAGGGAATATTTCCTAAATGTCTCATAGACTCTCTCTTATAAGTGTGCCACACTGTACACCCACAAAAGAGACTCTACTAAATGCAACTTTTTAGACATCCTAGAACTTTTTAAAGCTAAGGTTGTGATACCAAGTTTGTCACGACCCGAGTCTACACCCTTGGTATGATTGACGCTTAGTACCACAAGTGATCCCAAGTGTACCCTTCGTACTGGCATACTGTTAACTAATCTTAATTGATAAAAATAATAATGAACTGAAGCTTTAACAAATAGAGATGAACCAACCAAAACAACTAATCCAATAGAAATATTAATTGAAAAACCTAACATTTCTGAATATCTATTGTCTGAATAAGCCTCAACTTATAAGGACGAGTTGCTGGGACAAGATTTCCAGCTAACTCTAAACCAACTGAAAGAAAATACTAAAACCAAACTAAATAACTAAGCTAATCCAAGGTCCCCAAATAATGAGGACTCACCCAGATGACTAGCCACGAATCTGAGAGCGAGCATCTGAATTTATATCATAATAGGATATAACGCAAGAAAAAAGTATGAGGTCATTACTACTAAATGTACTGAGTATGTGAGATCATGCTAACAATTTTAAATCATAAAATGAACAATAATATGAAAGCATGATTGAAATCTGAAAGAAGTGTGAGCATTTGAAAATGCATGAGTACATGCCATAAAACATAAATCAATTTCTGTAATGAGAGCTGAAACATATCTGAACTACAAATCTATGAAATCATGATATTCAATATAATTAAAAATTTATACTGGGAGTTTCTTACAATTGACATACATCATATGAGCTCGTGATGTCCAATGTATAATCTCAGTTGGAAGGGTGCCCTAAACCTTGCCAAGGGTATAGAACTTGTCTGATGTAGATCCACTATTGGGTCTTTTTTAGGCAAAAGAGTCAACATAACTTATGGAATGACTCTAATCCTACGATGGCAACGTAGTTCTTGGACTTGGTTTCTTTGAACTCTTTTCCTCTCGATGCTAAATACTACTCCCAAAATAATACTGTATTTACTATAGATTAAACCGTCTACTTAAAAATAAAGTCTGACACTTAGTAGGCATTTGGACATGCAATTTCATATCGTGATTTGAAATCATGATATGAAATCAGTGTTTGGACATGCGATTTAACGCTGACTTCATCTCATGATTTCACAACATGAGATGAAATTTTAAATTCTCTAAAAAGCTTGATTTGGTATTTTTCAACTACAATAATTGATCCACAATATAATTTGTAAAAATAAACTCCACCATTTATATGTACCAACCATTTATTACATATGTAAATAAAATTTATAATCTATATTATTAAACCATTTATATCTCATATAACCACTACTCTCACCAACATATAATTTATCATTACTTCAAATAAAACTCCTACTTTATCATTTATTATTCACCAAATTCATTATTTTTGACCAAAAAATGGCTCAAAGTAACACTGTTGGTTTGTCTTCTCAGTCATTTGATCGAGAAATGCAAGCTCAATGTAAGAAGATTATCCGTACTATGAGAGGATTATATTAAAGAGCAGTACACTACAACTCACATTTTTTTCTACTTTCTTATTGAACTAAAGTTTGATCACTAAATGTTGTATTTCTTAAGAATAGCTTTGTGATAGTGTATTATACTTTTGTTATAAATTTTTGCTTATTTGGTAAGATTGTATAAAGAATTGGTGTAATTTTGATAGTTTTTACAACTTACTAGTTTTTTTATGTTTATGAAAAAATATACAACATAAAAGGTCCAAATTACATGTCCAAATAAAACTTCAATTTTATCTCATCATTTCAAATCATAATTTCATATCATGATTTCAAATCATGATTTTATCTCACATTGTCAAACATGCCCTTAGTTCAAATAACTGTTTTTACTAAATTCTGAGATCATGGAACTAATCATACTAAATTCTGAGTCTGTGAAGCTAAATCATAATAACTCATGTGAAATCATGGTTTGAGCATATGAACTAAAATTATGCTATTAAAATTATGCATACTTGTCAAAATGGGAACTTTATAAATAGAATAACTTACTAAAACCACTATCGCAACAATTAGGATAATTGGGTGTTTAACTCTAAATTTGAAATCATAAACTTTATATTGAAGTTTTTTGAAAAAAGGACATGTGAGCAAAAGGAAACTCTCATTGAAAATCCGACATACCTAATAACCGAAGAATTGAACTAGAATTTGGATTTTTAGAGACTTAAGGGATGAACCCTATACTTCTATTAAGAGTGCTTTGTTTATGATTTATATGTGTGAGAGGATGTCTAGGGATGGATTTAGGTGAGGTAGAGGTAGACTAAAGAAATATTGGAGGGAGTTGATTAGACATGACATGGAACAACTTTAGCTTATCAAGGACATGACATTAGATAGAAAGTTATGGAGGAGGCAGATTAGGGTAGAAGGATAGTAGGAAGGAGTGCGTCATTGCTAGTAGGTAGGAGGATTTTGTTTTGTTATATGTTCTAGTAGCTATAGTACTAGTATTATTTCAAAGTGTTTTATCGTTTGTCGTAGTACTTAGTGAGTCTTGTTTATGTTATTATTGGGTGTGGTAATTTTGATTGTTTCTTGTCCCCCTACTATTTCTTTTCTAGACTGTTTTATCTTGAGTCGGGGGTCTATCGAAAACAACCTGTCTGTCTTACCTCTGAGGTAGTGGTATAAACTGCGTACACTTATCCTTCCTAGACCTTACTTGGTGGAAATATACTGGGTATGTTATTGTTGTTATTGTAGAGTTTTGACTGTGATTTATGAGGGAGTTTAGTCGACTAATCTTGTTTAGTCCCTCTTAGAAACCCAAAAAACATAGTATAAGGCTAAAAAGATAGGGGAATGAACAAATTATCCTTTTAAAACATGCATGAATATTGGTGATGTAGGACACCATGACTCAAGTCATGAGTCGTGTCCCTAGTATGATTCATACTCACACTCGTAGTCACTCAGAGTTTTTTCAAATCCTGGTGACACTTCTCTAGATCAGTTAGTATGTGTCATAGTATGACTCATACTTTAATTGTATGTCTCATAAGTTTGACATGATGACTGGTGGACTTGGGATATCATACCATGAGTCATGGTATGACTTGTGGTCTTATTGTATAACTCGTATTATGAGTCATACTGGTATGGTTCTTCAAGTCTTAGGCTTTGAGTCTTTGTGCTGAATCGTAAGTATCCATTTGTTTGGAATTTGAGGTGTTACATAGGATCTACTCCATTCTTAGCTAGTACACCTACACCAGGGTCTCAAAATGAACAAAGTTTTAATGCACCAAGTTGACAGTCCCAGTGTAGTATTTCACAAGGGACCACATGACACCCAACTTGCAACAAGTATGGGAAGAATCATCTAAGAGAGTGTCATTATGGGAGATATGTTTGCTTTGGGTATGGACAGTAGGGCCATTTTCACAGGGATAGTACATTGGCTAAGCACGACAACGGAGCAACAGATCTTAGTCTACTATTTTGGCTCCCTATCTAGTCGAGGTACTATTTTAGGAATAGGCAGGGGTCAGGACCACTTGTATGACATAGCCAGTCATCAGGAACAAGAACCGTCTCAAGAAGCATCTCTAGAGGTCATCACTGGTATGTTTCTTTCATGATATTTATGCTTTGCTTGATTTAGGAGCTACTTAATTCTATGTGACTTTATATGTTTCTATGAAGTTTGGAATGAGTCTTAAATAACTTCTTGAGCTTTTTTCTATTTACACTCTTATTGGTGAGTTTATTTAGCTAAACGAGTCTATAGAAACTGTATAATAACCATCAATCTTAGGGACACCATGGATGACTTAGTTGAGTTAAATATTATTGACTTTGATGTCATTTTGGGCATGGATTGGCTAAACACATGTTATTTTTCAGTTCATTATAGAATCAGAATGGTAAGCTTTTAGTTTCCTAATGAACCATTCTTAGTGTAGGAAGGAAGTCCAGTTGTGCCAAAGGGGAAGTTCATTACGTACCTTTAATCCAAAATGATGGTTTCAAGGGGTTACATCTATCATTTAATTTGGGTTAGGAATTTTAATTCTAAAGTTCCATTCCTTCAGTCAGTTTCAGTTGCCAATGTGTTTACTAATTTCTCCTTTGATGATTTTCCTGGAGTCCCTCCCGATAAGAAGATAAACATTGGAATAGTTGTACTTCCTGACATCCAAACTATATCTATTCTACCATATAAAATGGCTCTAATAGAGTTGAAAGAGCAGTTGAAAGATCTCCTTGATAAGGGATTTATTATACCAAGTATCTCTCATGGAATATCCCAGTTCTATTCATGCATAAGAAAGATGACTCTCTTAGAATGTACATTGACTATCGTCAGTTGAATAAGGTCACTGTAAATAATAAGTATCCACTCCCCAAAATTGATGACTATCATTAGTTGAGAGTTAGGGAAATTGATATTCTAAAGATAGCCTTCAAAGCCTGATTTGGCCACTTCAAATTCCTAGTTATGTCCTTTAGTTTGACTAATGCACAAACATCTTTTATGGACCTCATGAATAGAGTGTTCAAGTAATATCTTGACATGTTTGTAATCGTATTCATTGATGACATCCTAATTTACTATTGTAGCGAAAAAGAACAAGGTTGGTCACCAAAGACTCTGTAGTTTGGCTCAATGTATAAACCTTCCTGAGTGGAAGTGGGATATGATAAATATGGACTCCATAATAGGTTTGTCACAATCACATCATTAGCATAATTTAATTTTGGTAATTGTAGATCCAATGTCAAAGTAGCTTACTTTTTTCCCATTAAGAAAATAGATTCTGTAGAGGATTATGCTAAGCTATACGTTTTAGAAACAGTCAACCTCCATGGGATCCCAATGTCTATTATTTCAAACATAGGTGCTCAATTCACCCTTATTTTTGGAAATCTTTTCAGAGAGGTTTGGGTACAAAGGTGAACCTTAGTAATTCATTCTATCCATAGATTGATGGTCAAGTAGAATGCATTATTCAGAAACTTGAGGACATGTTAAGAGATTGTATTATAGATTTCAAGGGAATTGGGTGATCACCTACCTGTTATTGAGTTTGCATACAATAATAACTATCACTCCAGTATTCAGATGACACCATTTGAGGCCATGTATGGGCAAAGATGTAGATCACTAATAGGTTGGTTCGAGGTTGGTGAAGCTGAGTTATTGGGTCTAAACTTGTTCTACCAAGCTATGGAGAAAGTTAAGCTCATTCAGGAAAGGTTGAAAACTGTGTGCAAAGCCGTCAAAAGTCATATTTTGATATAAGGTAAAGGAACTTGTAGTTTAGTGTTGACGATTGGGTATTATTGAAAGTTTCACCTATGAAGAGTGTCACAAGGTTTGGGAAAAAGGTGAAACCTAGTCCCCAATATATTATTACCTAAGAAATATTGAGGAGGATTGGGAAAGTAGCCAATGAGTTGGAGTTGCCTGTAGATTTAGCCTCCGCTCATCCTGTGCTTCATGTGTCTATGCTAAAGAAGTATGCGGGTGATCCCTCATATATTATTTCTACAGAAAGCGTTGGTGTGAAATATATTTTGACTTATGAGGAAATCTTGATCAAGATTTTAGATATTTAGGTTTGCAAGTTGAGAACTAAGGAGATAGTGTCACGGAAGGTGTTATAGAGGAATCAAAAGGTTGATGAGGCTACATGGGAAGTCGAGGAGGATATGAAAACTATATATCCTCATTTATTCACTTATCAAGATGGATATATTTAAGTTAATGATCCTAATCTGTGCCTACAATTTCCATGAATTCATGTCTTATGTTGATACGTTCATTTCCCATTTCATGAAACTTATGCCTTATGTCATGTCTATGTTGAGTCTTGCATATTCCATGACTCATGCTTAGACATTTCCTTCCTAGTTTGTTATAAATATCCTCATATAAATGAAGTTCATGTTAATATGTAAGTTTGATGAGAGACTAAACCATGTTATTATCTTCATATAAGGTTTTCCTTCTATCCATGACCCTCATTTGAGGATGAGTGATCCCAAGGGGGAGATACTGTAACACCTTATACATTCATACTAATTCATATACAATCCAATAGTTAAGTCATACCCAATCCCAATTGTTTATGGTCACCCTTACGGTCTGTAAAGCTAGTATTCTGTAAAGCTAGTATACTATCCATATAGTGGACCACCCTTCTGAACTAGTATATAATAATATGGCCTGGGTGACTATAGATGCGTTTAAGGTCTATAATTGGTGAATATGGTCCATAACACGAGCCGTTCTCCCTAATAGTGAAGACAGATCCTATACAGGATGTTACGGGTCATAACATAATTTGTAAGTAATCTTATGGTCTGTAGTTATGAACCATACTTTATAGTGGGGCTGAGTTTTGGATCGTATTGAGTTACAATCTGATTTACTCCGTACCTTAGTTGTAGGTCCATAAAGTGGATTGTAGTGCCCAACCAATGTGAGGGACATCATTAAGTGAGCATACAAACCTTGTTACGGTCTATACACCAGTCATATGGTCCGTATGGTAGACCATAAATTAGAATTCCAGGTTTATTAAAAGACACATTTTATTTTTCTTTTCCTAATTTTTTACATTCAAATCAATTTCAACAGACCTTAGAGCTCTCTCCCATCCTACAAAGGCTAGGTAAGTCTTCTCTATAATTTTCTAAGTGAATTTAGGGATTTCTACTCCTAAACTATGGATTCTAAAATGATTCTTTACCACGAACATAGGGTTCCTCAGGAAACCCTTCCCGACGTCTTGAGAATGAGTAACACAGAACCTCCTTAAAGATTTGGGGGATCTAAGTTATGTAAGTCTATCCTTTATTGTGTTCATCCAATGGATTTCCTTTTTATGATTTTTGAATAGTTCTCATGAATAAACTAGGATTAGGGTAAAACCCTTATGACTTGAAATCTTTTCAATTCCTTATGTAAACTTTATGAATTCTTTGTTCATTTATCCTATCCTTTATGTTAAACCTAGTCTATGTGATCTTTATGAAAATTTCTTCATGAACTTATGAAAATTACTGAATGCTATGATACCTCCATGCTATGTAACAAGTTTGGGTGATTTTCAAAGGGATAACAAAATTTATGAATCTAATAATATTCAAGAATCCCAAATGGTGAACTCTTTGCAAGTATATATGTTCCACGACTTATGATATAATCTGCCTTACTTATAATTTATGATGATGTGAACTCCTTAACCATAAACTGTGCTAAGATAACATACCATTCTTAGAAGCTAATTCTCCATAAAGTTATGAAATGTCTTAACTTATGAACCATGATGAATTATGTTACTACCTTCCATGAATCCTGAATGATGCTATTGAATGATATAACTTATGATCATAAGCCTAAAGTGGCTAATCTATTAACATGAGTCAAAAAGACTAAAATGTAATCATATGAGCTTGAGGAATCGAGATGGCTAACCGAGAATGCATAAGTATAAATAATAAATGCCAATATTTACAACGTAGGTTATGGATCATTGCATTGATTAGCGTGCCTCTTTCATATGTCCCAAAAGGGCTTACCATGGATTCTTGCTAGTAAAATCTTTCATGTATGTCCCATTCCTGACAAGGCATGAGATGACTTAGCTGATTAAGCTGAGATCAGACTACATGCTCTTACCTGGTGGTTTATGTTGGTGCACCACTTACTTCTATAATGAACTTAAAATGGTTGAAAATACTTAACTCTAAACTATTATGATTCAAACTTTTATTTCTCCCATGTCATGATTATCTCTCTATTGGTTATGCCTGCCTTCTGTATATGTATGTTTTGCCTTCTTCTTGCTATTTTACATACATTAGATTCAATGTACTTACTCTATTCAGAGTTGCATTATTTCATGATATTGATTTAGGTACTCAAAAACATGACCAGGAGCATCATTAGGTTCTTCACCTTCAGCTATTGGTGAGCCCTCCCTACTTCTTGGGGGGCTCAGGCTATGTTTGGTTATGATGTTTTTAGTTTGGTAAAGGTATTTTGTGTCCTTGTCCCAATAAACATTATTTCTTAGATTTAGAGGCTTTATAGATAATTTGTTGTTAGATTCATGTTGTTTCAAATTTTGACCTTCGTATCATCATGACTATGAAACTTTAAGTTTATTTTATTAATAAATGAAGTTTTTTTTTTAAAAATATCTCTCATTTTTTCCTTATGTATTTTGGATATGCTAGTTAAATGCTCATGTAACATGCAAGACATAGGATCGCTCGAGCCAGCAATGGAATCTGGTGCCTGCCACGCCTAGAGTCTAGGCTCAGGGCATGACATGCCTGGGCACCCCTTTATCTTGTGTTGTTAACCTGAGTCTAGAAGCCTGAGAAATCTAGTCTGGCACATCTTACCAAAGTTTGGGGAAATCCATCTTGTAATGTCCTCGATTGCCATACTCAATATATCTTCTATGTGCCAAATTCTACTAAGAAGGACCGGAATAGTCCAAGTGTCCTTGATGACCTAATAGCCACAAAGATAAACCATAAGAAGCTTATCTCAGACTGTACATACCACATTTAGAATATCCACTTTTAGATGTTTGTAATGTTGAGTGAATAGTTCTACTTGACTGGTAGTTATAGAGTATTCAATAGTAATAACCTCTACCCCCAGATGATGCACCATCATAACAACCGAACCATATGGCCACTTTCCTTCATACTACTCATAGTCTTAATGACTAACAAGCTCAACCTCCTTGGTGGTATCTATCACGTATAAAAAAAAGCTCCTACATCCTTCACTTGAGCCATAACAAAGCGAATAGGATAGCTAAGCTCATTGGTAAACCTTCTCACCCTCTCATCTTCCGTACAAAGTATCATAAGAATATGGGGAGATAAAGTATGGATTTGGTTAACCCACATGAAAATCTTCTGCAACATATAATGAACCCTTTAGAGATCATTGACACGTACAACTTCAAAGGAGTGACTCCAAACTATACTAGGCTGACTTTGTTCCCTTTCTCCTTTTTGGGATAAGCAAAATTATGATTGTAGAACAAGCCCACAAATTCCATCTGCACATGATATGATCTTGTTCAAAAATCTTGATAATGTTCTTTCCATCGTGGAGACTAAGGATCTCAAGAATAAAATTGTAGGGTTTGTGCAAAAGCATGGGGAAATATTGTCTGAAGCATAAAAGTTGTTCAAACAATTTCTCAAAGATTGACTTCATCATGGGAAGTCTAATCATATTTTACTCCACACTTCTTTAGATGGACTGAATAATGACATGAAGAAGCACTTTGACCCTACTTGTGGAGTGCAATATATGAGTAAAATTATGATGATCATAAGGCACACACTGATCAACATGTCACATTAAATAATAAAAATTGGAAAGGCGAGGTAAGCAAATATACTACTCCCGAGATAGCAGGTGTTATAGAGATGAGTTCTATGACTTCATTCAGAGTTAAGATTTCCAAACTAAATAAATAAGTTAGTAGGTTTGTCATGGCTGTATTAGAACTAAAAGAGCTATCTCTTCAGCAGGTGCATCAGGTGATACATACAAAATAAGAGTCAGTATGTTTGATAAGGCACTGTGAGAAAAAATTAGCATGACTACCCCAACTCTCAATGAGACAGTACATAAAGAAATGTCAGAGCATTAGAGTTTCATGTACATGGAGCTTTCCATAAGCTCAATGATGACATGAGTTCCATATTCCAAAATATGTGCGATGTTCAAACACAAATAACTCAGCAACAAAGAAAAATAGGTCATGAATATTTGAAGCCTAATACAAAAGGCATTGCTAATACTATCACTTTACGAAGTGTGCATCTCTAGAATACTAAGAAACTAGCCACTCTTGCTTGTGGTAACTAGACAATTTATTACCATTCAACTATAAAAATAGAAGAAAAAAAATATAAATTGTGTGAATCTCTTCTCCACATTTTGCGAAGCGACCTTGCATTGTTCTTCACTCTTAAGTCTAAATACCTTCTAAAAACCATGTAAAAAGTGTATTTGTAGAGTCAAGATCTGACCTTGTGCCAGAACACTTTGTATAGACTAAAATTGACTCGGATTGACATAAATTAATGTTGATGCATCATACAGAGTACCACCCCTATGCGTTGCACCAAGAAAATTATATAGAGAATTTAAATTTGTAGGTTCTATAGGATTTGGCTTGGTATGGTGCATAGGGTACCAATCTTGTATGAGTCACCAAGCCATTTTTCACGATACTTCTTATTTCCATGAGTAATAGGCTCATGGATCCTTGTCTCGATCCAAATATATAAGAATGACTTCTAATCAATCTTCAAAGTCATTTTCCATCCCTCTTTTGCATCAAATCATCAGCTTTCCATCAAATCATATTGGACATGCACAAAATACACATATTAAGCATAAAGTGGTCAAAATAAACTTAAGCACAAGAAAACACTACTAGAAATAAGGCGTATAGCAACGGTTCAATTACCGTCCCCATAGATATAAAACCCATCTCTATATAGATATGGCAACGGTTAACCACACCGATACACTAGTCCAGTGACAATATATCAATAACGACGGTTATTGTATAACCGTCGCAATAATGGGGATTTTTGGGACGGTTTTCGTTCCACAATATTTGCGACGGCTAAAGATCTATGGGACGGCTACGACCCGTGCCAGTAGAGCTTTATGCAACGGGTATAAACCGTCCCAAATAGATCTTTATGCAACGGCTACTAACGGTCCCAATAAATCTTTTATGCAACGGGTATGAACCGTCCCATTAGAATTTTTTGCAACAGTAGTCTATCTGCTGTTGCGATATTTATTTCTATTCAACATTTTACATCGGTTGGGACGGTTATGTTCGTCTTATGCTACGGTTGTGACCGTACTCTTTGGTGGCTATTGCTACGGTTTATAAGGCTACTACAACAATTATTTATAGGCTACTGCAAGATTTATATTATTAGGCTAGTTATTGCAATGATTTTATAAATTAAGCATAACATAAAACACACAAGTTTTTTGGACCAAGAACCAAATATTTTTGGACAAATAGTAGAACCTAGTCATTACAACCAAAAACCAAATATTTTTGCACCTTCGAAAAGGGCAACACATGTACATAAGTTTCAATGTTCAACAATAAAAGATGTTTGAAACTTAGTCAAAATTTTCAACATGACCTAGCATGAACCCAATTTGATCGATCTGGCCTAGGCCAGGTCTAGTTCATCACTTTCATTCCCATCTTCAATGTCATCACCTACAATGATAATAGAAAATAATTAATAAGAACTTGTGAGTCTTATATAAATAACCACATGTACAATTGCCAACCATATATAAAAAACTTTCATTACCAAATTTGGAATTACAGAGCTCAAAGAAAGTTGCAGACAAGAGTAATGAGCAACATGTTCCATTTTCTGGTCATTCTCTGAATCAAACTATGCTTTACCATGCAAGTAACTACTCATATAAGTACTCCCTAAGCTGGGTAAAAATTAATCTTTTCTAGCCATCTAGTAATATGTGACCTGCTGCTTCCATAATGTTTAAATCACAACAAACAATTCAAGAACCAACCAAACAGTGGCTAAATTTATGGTGAAATGAACCAGGTGGTGGTAAATTTATGGTGAATGACAAAGAGTTTGATGTATACTTCCCAATGCTTTATCACCAGGCTGTTCTTTTTCGGCCTTTTACTGAAAATAATACATTATGCTTGTAGGACGTGAGGTGTACTGTAAAAGGAAGAGGGTGTCAGGTAAGCAGCATTATGCATGTTGATGAGTTGCAATCATTAGTAAATTTACCAATAATTTCTTTTTTCCACCCTATAATCTGATAATAATTGCTGCCAATTTATTTTTAAGAATATGACATCTTACTCATTTCCTTTATGAAGTTCGCTTGCTTGTGTCTTATTGGTCGGGTGCATTCTAGCACAGCTAGCAACCAAATAAGGAGATGCAAAAGAGAAGGTTTTGGCAACTGCATAGTTTCAACAATTACATTGGGACAACTTGTTTCATATGTGGGAGTCAGCCATATTTTTTTTGGACATAAATTTCAGTGTGCTACTTAACCCTGTCACTGGATTCCTCACTCAGCACATCAGTACAAGCAGTTATAAGTATTCAACAAACAATTCAAGAACCAATCAATTAAACAGTGCCTAAAAGATTATAACCAATGCGTATCACACTTCCCAGATCAGTGGTAAACTCAGAAAAAAAGGAGAAAAGACAGCCAATAAGAGCAACAAAATCAGCACCAACAACAGCAAAAGATATTTTCAAGAACTAACCAAATTACAGTGGCTAAAAGATAACCAAATCCCACTTTCAAGAAGCAAAAAAATAGACGCAACAGAGACACGAGAAGAAGAAGAAGAGGAAGAGCGAGAAAAATAGTCAGTAGCAACACTAACCTTTGTTTCTCCCTGTAGTAGGTTGTGCAGAAGTAGATACTTTTGGTGAAGGAACAGACAACGTTGCTAGTATGTTAGAATCAATTAATCCTGCTTGTTGAAGTTGTGCGATTAAATCTGCCATAATTTCTTGTCGCATTGTTTTCTTTTGTTCCTCAATTTCTTTCTCCATGTTTTGTATTTTTTCTTGCATTTGTTTTTGTAACACCCCGTACATGTTTACCTTAGTTTTGAGAGCAATAGGTAAAAAAAAAAAAAAAAAAAAAAAAAAAAAAAAAAAATTAAAATTTTGGGAGGGGCGCGCCCAGGGGCGTGCCACGCCGCTCTGGGCTGAAATTTTCAGTCCAGAGGCAGTAAAGGGGCGCGCCAGGCAGCGTTCCACGCCGCCCTTGCGCACCTTTCAAAAGTTGAAAGTTTTGTTTAAGTCCCAAGGGTTCCCAGGGACGTATTGAGCCGATTTTTGCCACGATTCTTCTACAACCATGAGAATATACATAAAATGAGTGAAATAATATATTGGGATGATAAAATTACTCGAGAACGAATTTGACGTCAAAATGACGATTTTACCCTTTTGGTCAAAATGGGTCATACGTGGCTAGAAGCACTTGGTTTTTGGATTGAGGCTACGGATATGAATAGCATGAGTGGGAATATTATTGTAATACGTATGAGACGACTTAAACCCATGAAATTATTGATTTTATCGGGTTAAGTGAATTGGGCCCAAAAAGGGAAAGAAGACATGGCCCATATGGGAAATTTGACCCATTCATCTTGGCCAAGTAGAGACTTATTATTGGACCAAGTGTGTGAGTAAAAAGGGTCATTAAGGGGCTATAAAAGTTGGAAAAAAATCAGATTTCTCTCATTTTAACTCTCATGCTATTCTAGAAATTTCCCAAAGATATTTCTCTCATTTTGCAAGAACCCTAAGCCAACTGTTTGGACAAGATCATCATTTGGAAAGTCTTGGTAAGTGTATATTATGATGATTTAATATCTTATATGCATGAGAGACTATGAAGATCATATTAGTTATGCTAGAAAGTGTTGGATATGGCACTTGGGTTTTTTACAAAAAGATGTGTAATCCTTGTGAATTAAACTTGAAAAAGGACTTGATGTTTTGATGAAAGTGAATGGTGTTGATGATATCTCAACTTGTATGGTGTTGTTATGTCCATAATTTGCTATTTTTCTACATGTGTAAATTATGGAATTTTGGCCGATTTGTGCTATGAAGTGTATTAAGGTGACTTGATGGATTATTTGTGATATGGTGGGAATGAGAAAGTGTAAAGGAGAAGCTTTGTGGTGAAATGTTGTTGTGTTATTATGTGTTGGTAAATGTGTGAAATATTGTGGTATTTTTGGTATGATAATGCCATGAATGGTATTGTAAAGGGTGAAATAATATTATAAGGGACTCATGTAATTCATGGTCATCTTAAATGCTTGGAATGTAACTTGTGGTCAATGTATGGCATGAATAGGGTATTGTTGGTATAAAAATGCCGTAAATGGTATTGTTGAAAAGGAAATGACATTTTAAAGCTAAACATGTAACTCATTGTTGTCGTATGCATGTGTAAGGTAGTTGGTGGTTAATGTTGGTTCCGTTGTGTACTTGTGATGTAGAGTAAGAAAGGAGCGGGATTGTTGTGCTCACACATTGGATTGTGTATTTACATTTGGGAAGATAAGGTATGTAAGGTTACTCTATCCGTTTCTTTCTGCGGCAAATAGTTTTCACATTGACATTACGCATGTTCCATCCCGAAATGTGCTAAGGTATCCCATATTCGGTTATTCATGGTCATGGTCATATATTTCCTATTCATTGATTATTGGTGAATCTCTTGTCCCATATTCATGGTTAATGTTCCAAAAACAATAAGGTTATGTTCCCATGTTCCAATAGTGATTATACTCATGTCCCTTGTTTATGGATTATGGTCCAATGGTTTTAATCGTGTTATGTTTCTCATAATGGGATGTTTCTCACACTGTTTACTCATATATCTCTTACCCATTGGTTAATGATCCGAAGCTTCGAGGAAAGTTGTCATAACGTTGAAATCTCTAAAGGACCTAGTTCAAGAGAATAATAACATAAGAGAATCTATTCAATCTTGGATGTCATTTTCCAATTATGCCTTGTTCCAAAGTCCTTTAATATGATGATTATCCTTGTACTAATCTGTTATAAGTAAAAGTACCAATCTCATGAGAAGTGAAGAATGAGGTAAAGTGTTTGTGTTTTCAAAAGTATCACGATCCTCAATGTATCAATCTCTCAAATGAAATAAATTAGGTTATACATGTTGTTGGTTGCAAGAATGGAGGAAGATAATAGGGGGTGGACACAATTCCAAAGTTCCAATAATACTATGACTCCAAACTCCGATGATGTATGATCCAAGTTCTAATAATGTCACGACTATCTTTGTACCAATCTCATAGGTTTCATAAGAGAATCTATTCAATCTTGGATGGCATTTTCCAATTATGCCTTATTCCAAAGTCCTTTAATATGATGATTATCCTTGTACCAATCTGTTATAAGTAAAAGTACCAATCTCATGAGAAGTGAAGAATGAGGTAAAGTGTTTGTGTTTTCAAAAGTATCACGATCCTCAATGTATCAATCTCTCAAATGAAATAAATTAGGTTATACATGTTGTTGGTTGCAAGAATGGAGGAAGATAATAGGGGGTGGACACAATTCCAAAGTTCCAATAATACTATCACTCCAAACTCCGATGATGTATGATCCAAGTTCTAATAATGTCACGACTATCTTTGTACCAATCTCATAGGTTTCATAAGAGAGGATGTGTTAATCTCTCATAAGTTGAAGTATCACACTCTCATAAGACTAAGACGAAGGTGAGGTGCAAGTTAATTAATTATTCCTCATAAGTGAAGATGTCAATCTTATGTAAGTGTGTGCCTCAATTAAGGTCATGAACTCTAATGTGTCACTCTTATAAGTGTGGAAAGGAAAAGATGTGCATATGGTTCCTTTATGTTTCTTTGAGTATGAATCACAAACTAAAAGGGTACAAGTTAAGAGGGAACAATCTCAATGCTATACATATACACATATATATATGATATCCCATCAAAGGTGGAGGCCCGGTACTATATATATCCCACCAAGATGGATGCCCGGTACTAGATACATATATATATTAAATCCCATCAAAGGGTACTATATCCCACCAAGATGGAGGCCCGGTACTATATACTTATTTATCATATCCCATCAAGGTGGATGCCCGGTACTATATATCCCACCAAGATGGAGGCCCGGTACTAAATATATATACACATCATATCCCACCAAAAGTGGAGGCCCGGTACTAATATAAGATGATGATCCTTAAGGTGTTATGAATCACTAACTAGTTGAGTGAATAATAATAAAGATAGTTGTAAAAGAGATGCGAATATATCCCTTGCGTGTATATCTAAATATGGATGTTATGATAAGAATGATAACGAGGCGACTGAATGACCAAGTAATGAAATAATAGATGTAATGAACATGGTTCCACATATTCATGACTGAGGTATATCCATATTATTATTCTCTTACGCTTCATTTCTTGGAAGTACTTATGTGCTATTCTAGTTTCATATGGCCTTACATACTCAGTACTTTTTTTTGTACTGACCCCTCTTGGGGGACTTACCTTACATGCTGCAGGCACAGGAGTTAGTAGATCTTCGCAGTAAGTGGCGATATATCCGCAGATTGTTGGTGAGCTCCAGTTGCTTCGGGGCTTCCCAAGTCACATGTGTATAGTAGATTTTGGCATTTGTAAATATTGTATAGACATGGTCATGTATCTATTAGAGGCTTTGTAGACATATGTGGGGTATCATGAGGTAAAAGATGTACGTTCATTTTGACGAAATGGACCTAACGGCTAAGTTGCATATATATTACATATGTTGCCATGCCTTTCGCTATTGATATTTAATTACGTGAAATAAGATGATATTCATACGTGAACATACATATGAGAATACATGAGCATGAGCAAAGATTGGTTCTCTCGAGCCTTATCGACTTCGGGTGCCAATCACGTCCCAGATGGGAATTCGGGGCGTGACAGTTTTACTGCATCATTTGTGGCATTTGAAATTGGTTCAGAAT
Organism: Capsicum rhomboideum; assembly: GCA_031232105.1. Lineage (NCBI taxonomy): Eukaryota > Viridiplantae > Streptophyta > Magnoliopsida > Solanales > Solanaceae > Capsicum > Capsicum rhomboideum. The sequence goes on along the minus strand of CP124711.1, from coordinate 95,439,702 downwards.
TGCCAACTATTTTTTTCCAAGAAGTTTTTGTCACCCCCACACCATACAGTCTCAGACGACCCGGATGTTCAGGACTCATGACCACTGAAAATGCATCAACAGACTGACCATCCACACCCGAATAATGTGTTTCAATTTCCTCCATTGCAACCTAATAAAGCATATACAAACAACACATCCAAGTAAATAAAAACTAAGAACAAATAATTGATGCCAATAAAACTGGAAAATAGATAACGTTCGTACAATTTTAGTAGTTGTGTCTTCATTCGAGGTCTTGTACGAACGACCGGGTTTCCTTGCTCTTGTGGCCACAAACATATCCTTAAGCGACACAGTTCCCTTCTCCTTTTCCTAGTCAAATGAAAATGGATTTCAAAAGTTGCTTGAAATGACGACAGATTAAGTTTATAATAGATAAGAGAACACACCAATTTAATACGGATTAAAGCAAAACTAATTTTGCCAGCAGTGTGTGGATTCATTAGCTTCTTCCAATTCTCGACATTTGTTTCAGACATTTTCTGTAAATAAATGATCAATAAATGTTAACTGAAAGCATAAAAGGCGAAGCATCAGAGTTGAAACTTTGGAAAAGAGATGAAAAAACTTTTGGATGCTACTGAAAAAGAAAACTAAGATATATATGTTGAAAACCAAGATATATATGCTGCTGAAAAAGAAAACCACTGATCATGTGCTGAAAAAAAAAATAGTAAGTGAAGAACAAGATAGAGTGATGGAATCCCATAACACTTGAATAAACAGACTTCTATGAAAAAACGGCATTCGCCTATGTGTTGATTAGTTATATTCTGTTATCAGACTTCCAAGAAACATACTATATGAAATCCCACAACACTTGAATCAACAGACTAAAAATAAAATACAAATATGCACTAGGAATAGTTTTAATGTGTTCTATTTCAGTATTTCTGCAGCATAAGAAATACTCAAAAGAAAACCTTATCTATATCATGCTTGACTAAAAACTTCCTATTTCATAGTGCATTATGTTTCCTTGGTTGATAATGCTACATTTTGTCGTTGAAGTGACTTTGAACTTCAGTTGTTGCAAGTCAAACTGTTTCCTATATTTTTTCTACCTTACAAACAAATCATGGATTTACAAGATATTGCTCAATCACTAGAACTTGGATTCTCTAGCAGTAATATTGAAATGATACCCTTGCAATCACCAGTCCTTATCTCCAATTACCTAATGACTTCTCCACTATGCTCAAAGGAGAATTTGTGTTTACAGAAGAAAAAAAAAGGAGTATTCATGTTTACAGATGATGCAGCCGATTCACTTTACACCCTCCATATGCAAATAATCACAGCAACTCCAAAATTCAAACTTCAAACATTTTTCAGTTAATGAAAATGACTATCTTGAGTATATTTTCAATAAGGATGGCTGCAGAAATTAAAACTTGATAAAGTTCTTATGAGATTGACCATAACGAACTCTTCATATTAACACACACAAGTCAGCGACTATATCAACACAATTTTAGTCCATTTTAGAGAAAACGGATTCTTGACTTACTAAAGTAGAGAAAAGCATTCATGCTTATTATTATACAAGATTTGAATAGAGCAAGAAAGAAAACAAAACTAATTTGAAGGAAACAGAATTTCTTACTAGAATTAGGCTAAAACCAACTATGTTAAAGAAAGAAAATCAAAGTCATTCGGCTACGTGAAGTGGTCAAATTATTGGCATTTCAGGTCTATTATCAACCGAAGCATATTTGCATGTTATGTATAAGTCACATGATTTTCACACACTCCTACAAAAGTACCAGATACTTATAAATTTATATGTATAAATGAGAAAGTGAACAGACACCCTGGAGACCAGCAACCAATGTGGAATATGACATTTGTCTTTCTAGATATTTTGATATAGTTAAATTATCCATAAAAATCAGTAACGAAGTACATATTTCCTCATTCGACGTTCAGATAGTAATGACAATATCATGTCTATTTTACTCTTCTTCTAACTTAGGACATTAATCTTTCAAGTTTCCAACCTTAGATATGAGTCTAGATTCATTTATGAGTCGCTAGTCGAAGATACATTCTTATACTTTGGAGCATTTCAGCTAGTTAATCTGTCCAGTCCCCTCCAGTTGAATTTGATTTACATTTCAAATAAGTGTTACCTTGAATTTCTCAGACTTCCAATATATTAGAAGCTCTTTAAATTGACAGTCTGGGATACCATCAGGCTTTTTGGTCATTTGAACTTCATCATTGGGAAATGGATAGTAGTAATCTAGCTTCAAATCAGCTCTATGCTTTCTCCAAGCCTCTCGAATTCTTTCCAAAGCCCACCCTTTTGCTTCATCAGGGATATCATATTTCATCTACAATGTGGTGTCATTCAGTTAGCTAATATATGTAAAATACTTTTATGAATAACTAAATATTGAAAACTTCAAACCTGGATATACTCCCATATATCAGTTTTAGTGTCCATGCGCCTCCAATCAAATATATCCAATGGACAAAGGGTTGCGTTTCTTGCTAGTGTGCCTAGGAAGCTACTTAGCTCTGTTACAACTTCATTAGTAGGACCAATGGGTTGTTTTGCACTATTTAGTAGTATCAATCTTTTCTCAGTTCGGCCATGTACCTTGTGTATTTGTGTTTTGCCTCTGGTTTTTTTAACAGAAAGTCCTTCAGCTATAAGAACATACAAGAAATTAGAAGAGACTATTAGAATTCAATTAGTTCTAAGTTATATGTTACCTTGAACTTCAGACTGTTCATTTGTTGGAGGAGTGGTCGAATCTATTTGCACTTGATCCACTACAGATTGTTCCTCTACAAGCTGCTCCACTGTAGATTCTACAGATGCTTCAGATTATGCTACTTGTTCTGTTACTGGCTGCTGTTCACCAACTAATTTTAGAAGATGCTCTTTCTCCGACCGTATGGCTTGAACAGTTTCATTTGTTGTCATTATCCGCCGTCTTTTATTTGCCAAAGTTGTTAACAGTCCAGGTTTAGCAAATGTCCTTTTTTTCCCTCCTTTGCTTCTTGTTGAAGGCCCTTGTTGATTCATGACTATCCAAATCTGTGTAAATAAAAAATGGAACAAAATTATCAGAATCTTTCTCAATTACGAATCAAAAGTTGACTGACCCTCTACTGTAGGAAATCAAGAAATTATTAATACATATATTGACAGGGAAATACATAAATTCTTGATACAGACATTGATCCAGAAATCCAGAAGAAAGAACAACAACTCTAACCTTAATTGACTTCTAAAGCACACTTGTATTCAGAAAAAATGATTCATGTGTCATTTAAAATCCACACATTACCTGGATTTTTAATGTATTGAAACACGGTAGAGTAGCACTAAACCTCCATAGCTAACAAACAAAAAACACTGACCCAAAAATTAATTTATCAGTCATCAGCTTCCATCCAATCCCAATCAGTATCATCAATGTCATCCTCCTCATCCGATGTTTCCGTAGTTACATCCTGTGAATGTTGTGCAGTGAAAGGCACATCAATGATATCAACAGGGAGATCTTCTCTCGACCATCTGACATCAACATTGTGTACTCTTTCTGATGTACCAATGTCATCATTAGGCTCCCCCGAATATGTTTCTTCAATATTAGGACACCTCTCTTCTTCCAAATCATACAGATCAACAGGGACTTTATTTCTTGCATAGTAAACATTTTTCTCAGTTGGATCTTCCACATAAAAAACTTGATGCACTTGAGATGCTAGTACAAAAGGGTCATCTGAGCTGCATTTTTTGTTGAAGTACACCCGAGTCAGCCCATATTCATCTACTTCATTATGAAACCAATCACATCTAAACAGTACAACACTAAAGCAACCCCAATAATCAATCTCAATGATATCCTGAATAACTCCATAATAGATAACCATTCCATCGACAGGATTCTGGTCCCTAGCACTAGCAAAACTATCTGTTGTTGCTGACAAAGTCACTCCACTATTTTGAGTCTTGCATGGGGCATCCCGTGTCATCGTATGAAATCGATATCCATTTATAAAATATCCAGTATATCTTTTAGCCACAAAATTAGGCCCTATAGCTAGCCATTTTAAATGTGTAGGCACTTCAACATTTTTAACTTTTTTCCTAAACCAATCCGTGAATTCTCGACTGTGAATCCGTGCTTTTACCCATGCATTTCCTCTAGTATGATTATCAATTAAACATTTATGTTCCCTACAAACATGTATTACAAATTTAATTAATAAATGAAATTTAAACAGATTATAATAACATATAAATGAAGCTAAAATACAAATAACTACTATATCTTACTTGATATATGTTTCTACTTGTTCATCTCCAGTATTGAACAAAGAATACCGATGTGCTTCAACACACTATTGACTATCCATGTCAAAAGTCTTGCCTTTCCTTTTCTTCTTACTTCCAATTGGATGGCCTGTCTTAGGAAATATATGTGAAAAATCATTTTCCTTTGTTTGAATGTCCTCATCATCCTCTGTTGGATACCTACTGAACTTTGTCTTCACCCTATCATCCAGGTATGTCGAACAAAAGTTCAAATATTCTACAGCCAAAAAACCCTCTGCTATTGATGCTTCGACAGTATTTCGATTACGAACAAGCCCCTTAAAGTCACAAAATTCTCTTTCAACAGGATACATCCAATGTAAATGAATCGGGCCCCCAAGTTTAATTTCATCTACTAAATGGATAGGCAAATAAGTCATTATATCAAAAAAGGTTGGACGAAAAATCTTTTCAAGCTCACATTCTATATCTATGATTTCTGGCTTCAATTTATCAAGATCACTTCTTCTTATAACCTTACTACATATGGCTCTAAAATAATTCCCCAACCTAATCAAGGCCAAAGACACATTCTTGGGTAACACTTTCCTAACTGCAATCTGGAGCAAGTAATGCAATATGAAATGAGCATCATGACTTTCGTATCCTGATACTTTCATCTCATCTACTTGCACACGACTTGATATATTAGAGGCACACCCTTTTGGTAGTTTGACATCTTTTAATACGGTGCAAAACAACCTTTTATCCTCCGGTTTCATGGAGAAACAAGCTTTAGCCAAATGAACTTTTCCACTATTATCATCTTCCATTGGTTGAAGCTCTTTGCGTATCCCCATCTCATGTAAGTCATAGCGAGAATTTACATGATCTTTGGACTTTCCAAGTATATCCAACAAAGTACCCAGCAAACTATCACACACATTCTTCTCTATGTGCATCGGGTCAAGATTGTGCCTCAATTTATTTTGTGGCCAATACGGCAACTCAAAAAATATGGATTTTTTTTCCATGGACCATTGCTGTTTTGTTTTATTTTCTTTTGGTTCTTTCCAAAAACATTAGTAAATTCACATAATTCTTCAAGTGCTTGTTCACCTGATAAGGCAGTTGGCACAGCTCTATGCTCCTATTTACCATCAAATAATTTTTTATCTTTTTGATATGGATGATCAGGAGGCAAGAATCTTCGATGACCCAAGTAACACATCTTGTGACTGTGTTTGAGATATTGAGAGCAAGTATCATGATTACAAGTAGGGCATGCCCATCTCCCCTTGGTGCTCCATCCAGAAAGCATTGCAAGTGCTGGAAAATCACTTACTGTCCACAACAAAGCTGCACGCATATTAAATGTTTCCTTAGTTTCAGCATCATATGTTTCCACTCCCACTTGCCATAGTTCGTTCAACTCCGCAATTAGTGGTTGTAAGTATACATCTATATCATTTCCGGGATACGAGGGACCTGGAATAATCATTGACAATATTATATACTCCGGCTTCATGCATATCCATGGTGCTAAATTATAATTCATTAACACAACCGGCCATGTGCTATGAGAAATGCTCATACTTCGAAATGGATTGAAACCATCTGTTGAAAGACCCAATCTAACATTACGAGCATCTTTAGAGAAGTCGGGGTGCAAGATATCAAAGTCTTTCCAAGCTTCCCCATCCGCAGGATGTCTTAAATTTCCATCTTTGGGTCGTTCAATAGCATGCCATCTCATAGCTACAGATGTTTCAGAACACATAAAAATTCTCTGAAGCCTAGGCTTTAAAGGAAAGTACCTTAAAACCTTTGCTGGAACTTTAGTAGTATTGTTAGTCAACTCATCAGGAAAATTCCTCCACCTAGAAGACCCACACACAGAGCAATCATCGAGCTTTGCATTGTCATTCCAGAATAACATGCAATCATTAGGGCATGCATGGATTTTTTTATAATTAAGACCCAAATCTTTTATCACTTTTCTTTCTTTGTGGAAAGACTCGGGTATCTGAGAAAACGGAAAAGCCTCTTTTATTAATGCTAACAAGTCTGTAAAGGCCACATTACTCAGCCCGTGAATGCATTTGAACAAGTACAACCGGATGGTGAAACTTAGCTTAGAAAAATTCTTACACCCTGGATACAACTCTTGTTTTCCTTCATTCACCAATTTAAAAAACTAATTTGCATCTTCAGATGCTCCCTTTCTTTCTCCTTCAAGCCGCTGGTCATCCTCTACATTTCTAAAAGTATCATGAAGTATTTTATCAATATCATCATGCATGTGAGAAGTTTCAGCATCACTAGTTGGATGTGGCATATTTCTGGAGGAAAAACCTTCTCAATGGAAAACCCATTGGGTGTAGTTAGGAACAAACCTATGACCAAACAAGTGATCCTCCACCACTTCTCGACAATGCCAATAACCATTAAAGCACCTTTTACAAGGGCATAATATTTGATTTCCTAGGGAAGCTCGTTCAAATGCCTTATCGAGAAAATCCTTGACTCCACGTTCATACACATCGGTGGATCTTGGGAAATACATCCAACTTTTCTCTCCAATATCCATCAAATATCCTATGTGACATGAATAAAAAATCAAATCCAAAAGTTATTGAGTTCAGGCAACATCAAGAATACTTTACCTTTCATGAGTACAAACAGTATTTTTATAACATATATTTAATAGAGAATGAAACAAAGAAATGCTAATCATACATTTAGTTACATATTTTACTTATTTTAGAAAAAATAGCAACAAGAAACACAAAAACTATTTACTAACAGACTCCTAAATAGACAAACAGACAAGTTTTTATGTGAAATTTTTTTTTCAACTCAACTGTTAAAGAGGCATGCCACTGTAAGCTATTTACTTGAGTGAAACCCCACAAAATAGACAACATTGATGATCAAATTATTATTACAAAGGAAACACATACTTTTTCTGTACAAACAAAATCATTTTCTATGTTATTTACAAGCAGTCCCAAGGTGCAGAATACTTCCAGCCCTCGATAACAACTACATGCTAAACTATATTAGCTAAGGATAAAACTTTAAGTCTCTTAATCTCCCTGCTAGTCGTGGTGTACGTTAGCCTTTCTCTATACATAGTAGACTGAATAATCAACCTCATTAGTGTTGTTGGGTCCCTATGTTTGGCCTAAAATTCTGAAATTTCGCTCTTGCAATATCAAGTAAATGCAGCAGCCCAGTGTAATCTTAAGCAACTAGTATGACATAGCAACAATCCGCATTTTTGCCCAAAAGACAGTAAAAGTATAAACGTCCCAGTGAACTTTGATTTTGTCCATGAGAACAACCCAATAACTTAAAAAATCAAGGTGCACAAACATAAATCTGTCCATCAGAACAATGTCAATAACCAAAATTGAAGCACAAATCAAAATTCTCAATGCCTTAGTACAAAACAAAACCAACTAAAATTAGATAAAGAAAGGAAAGATTTTCTCATCACATCATTCTCAATTGTAACAACACATTAACCAAATAAAAGAAACTTTTTACAAAAGAGTTTGAGTTAGCACCTTTCTTTGTAGAAGAAATTATGTCAGCTTGAATTTCTCGTCAACTCTTGAACCACTCGGTTGTAAACTGGAAGCGTAGAAAATAGTTAACTATATCAGCATGTCTTCTTAGAACTAATGAATAGCTTTAACTTTAGCACAAAAAAATTTAGCCATACGTATCCAATGCTAAGAATGCAGGTGGTTTGAATTTCTGAGTGTCATATGTAAAATTGTTTCATTAGGTTCAGTGGGCTATTGCAATGCTTATAATTGTTGTGAAATTGTTGAGACTGAACATCTATTGCAAAGATTATATAACCATTGCAAAATAATTGTCGGTACAGACCTGATTTCCAGTGATACTTGTTCTATAAAAGTTCTTGTAGTGATACTTGTTCTATAAAAGAAACGTTCTTGTGTGATACTTGTTCTATAAAAGAATCCAAAAAAAATTAGCAAAGCACACTATAAGTTGCTAAACCCTTATGCAAATTAGTTAAAAACAGAAATTATACAAGCTTACCAGTAACAACAAATAAAATAAACAAGAAAGAATGAAACAGATAGTCAAATACTTCGCATGGTAAGAAGTTAACTAAAAAAAAAAATAGAACAATCAACCTCTCATATTCTTTTAAGAAGGTTTGATTACATACTTACTGTTGGCCCGTTTGAGTTTCTCACATGTCAACTCTAAATAACACATAAATCTCTTAAAAACAGAGAATCAAGCCATGAAGACGCTCATTCCACATTTGAAATTTACCTCAATTTACATACTCCTAAGGATAGACTTAGCTTAGTTTATCCTTTTAGTTTGAACTGACATTTCAACACACATATCAAAATTTTAGGGGGATCCTCAACATAAACTTCATATTTTAGGCAACATTAGCTTTCTCTTGGTATTATGAACCAAAAAAATGTAAAAGTCAAGCCTTTGAACACACAAAGAAAAATGCAGGACAGTCTAAACAGTTAATAAAAAAAAACAAAGAAGACTTAACATTTCTCAAAGCAAAACCATTTGAAAACCATACAAATATAGAACTCAAACATGCTCAAATAATCTCAATTAACTAAGAAGGATAAAATCAAGTAAAACACATAAAAGAGACTCACTGTTTTAGTCATCTAAACATCCTATTCCTCTCTTTGAAAAATCACATGGATTCGAGTGTCAAAATGTCCTAGAGGAACCCTAGGATCAATTAACATAAATATGTCATACCTTCTACTTCTACTTGACATTTTGAGTCAAGAGAAGCTTGAATGGTAGTCTGGTTTAGCACATAGAAAGAAACAAGTAATAGATCACACTTAAGATCAAAAGAACACAAAACTTGAATGAATAAACTAGAAATATACTTACAAGAATGCTACAATTAATCAACTAAACCTATTTCATCCTTCCCCGTCTCCTTGACAAGTTCAAAAGAACTTCTATGTGTCAGGAAAGGTCATACAGGGATCTTGGATGAGACATCCTTCACTTATGAACCTACTTTACTACTTCTATTGATATTCGTGCCTTATATGGATCCTACATTTGAATGGTACTACAGGGACATTCATGAATGTTGGTGAATTTGGATTTGGGAGATCGCCTAGAAGTTTGTGAGATGGGAACAAACTTGCAAAAGGTAAAACACTACCTAAAACCAGAACAAATCAGACCACAAAATTCCCCTAAAACCAGAACAAAATTTCCAAAAGAAACAGCAAAAACGTAATTTTTTTTTCTCTTTTTATGTGAATTTAGTGTATATATAATATCAAACTATAAGTAATACATAAAACAAAAATCTGAAACACAAATACATTATATTGCAGGCACAAATTAGAACATTAACATAGATTTCACAGAAACCCATTTGTGCATTCTTTAAAATTTTTTACAAAATCCATCTGATTAAGAATAATAGTACATGCAGGGCAAATAAGAGACAGAGGGTCCATGGATTCTTACATGCAAATAGTCTGCTGACGGAGAAGAACACCCACAAAAATAAATACTTTCACTGGAAAAGAAGAACACTATTGGAGAAGAAAATCCACTAAGATAAACACTTTCACCGGAGAAGAAGACCTGCCGGAGAAGAAGCCCTTTCAACGGAGAAGTAGAATCTGTGAAAAAGGCCAAATCACTTGAGAAGAAGACCTTTCAATCGAGACCTTTAACACTAAATTAGCACAAAGAAGACATCATAGCTCAGAGAAAATACCAAAATATCATAAATGGAGAACAACACTTTCCGGCGGAGATAGAATTAGCTAAGAGAAGTGAGCTCAGAAAATTCTAGAGAGAGAATTTTCATGGGTTCAAACATTGTATCTATTCAGAAATGGGTTCAGACATTGTAGTTATTCCAGAGAGAGCATTGTATTTTTCACCTTTTATAATTAAAAAATAAAAAACGCGGGTTCACCAAATAAATGGAGGGAAATTTCCCGGGTCCTTCATTTTTAGCATAAAATAAACGTTACCACAGATACTCTACAGGGACGGTTTTAAATTCTGTCACCATAGATACCTTTAATGAGACTGTTATGACTATTTATGCGACGGTTTGTTTATTTAGTGTGCTATTATATCCAATACGAATATGCTACGATTTTAACCGTCGCAGTAGATAATTTATAGCAACAATTGTATAACCATTGCAAAATAATTGTTGCCATAGCCCTAATTTCTAGTAGTGAAATAGTACCAAACATGAGGTAAAATATATCTAAAGATGTATACTTTTAGACGTTGATCACAACCTCATAGGTAACCTTTGTTTGTGCTCAGGCAAACTCCTACACTATAAACTCATAACTACTCAAGATCACACTTAATTTTATCCTAACACCCAGTACACCGGCTAAGACAAAGAGTTATGCTTTACAAATAAATTAAATGTCATATAAACTCTTTCTTATTATTATTCAGGATATACAAGTTAATTCAAATGAATAATAAGTTGCTAACCTCCTAACCTTAGTGATGAACTCTAACTCATCAAATTAAAGCTTGCTGACCTACTTGATACATTCAAAATTACACCTATAAGATGATGTAATATGTTCATAGTCAAATATAATAATCCAAAAATGTTGGAATCGAATCTCATAGGGAATAGGTGTGGAAAAAATTATGGATTAGACAAATACTTGATTACCGGTCCATTTTTTATCCCATGAATGTTGAAAGATTTGATTTTGATTAACTTTTAAAACAACTAAATTGATTTTATTGTAAAATTATGATGATTGAATAACTAAGGCTGTGTACCAATTTTATGGATTGCAGTGTCCTAGGTATTTCATGCAAATTCAGATAGTTGAATTATTCTAGGTATGCACTTGATCCCTATACTATCACTTAATGTTTCTTAAAATTTGAACAATTTATCTCTAAGTGCTTTTTCCAAATACGTTGGAGTTATTGCTTAAAAGTGACGATATATTCTAAGTAAATTTAACATTTCCCTAAGAGAATCTATTAAAATACGTTAGTGCCCCAAGTTCTTGCTAATAATTCCTATCAAACTCTAGTCCACTTCCCCAAGCATTGTTAATATGGAATAAGTTAATATTTGCAATCTCCAATCAACAATAAAAATGATAAATAATTTAATATCCTAAAGCTCAGAAATCACGGATTATGAAAATGCTATGAACATGACACCATATTGGGTTCACAACCTTAGTTGAGGGCTTAGCTACTCACAATACAATGAAAACAACAAGAAGTTAATGAAGAATACATATTTACATACTCAACATTATATAAAAGAATACAAGATTCAATGTAAACTCCATGAAAATGATAAGAAGGGAGAATTCTATTCTCTACCTTGTTCATACACAATATCCTATGAAGTTTGACAAAGTTTACCCACAAAAACCATATAAAAAGTATTTATATTGAACTATAAAATCAAAATCTAAAAGGTATAAAATACCCATCGTCCTACTTCACGGACCATTAAATAGACATACGAATGGTAGATCTCTTCTGCTCAGTCATAAATTCTTGAACGCATGTTTCTTAAAGTCTACCATAAGCCCATAATTAAATAGATAGAGAGGAATAAAGAATAATCCCACAATTGAAGTAAGTTAGAAAAGAAATACAGATTTGCAATTCTCTAATTTGAATAAATAACTACAAGATTTAATTCAATGGAGAAGAAAATTGAACTCATACATGAATAATCTTACCAAAAGATATTCAAGAGAGATACAATATAGACACAAAGAGATATAACCTACAAAAGTCATTCATAGTGTTCACCTAAAAATATTGTCTATTCCAAATAATATTCATCCTATTCTATTTATACTACTAGGGTTAGCTAAGATAGGAAAAGACATAAATATCCTTAGTTACATGTACATCATACTACAAATAAAAGGATCCTAAAACATAATTCTAATCTATTCGTATATTGGTTCTTAATTTTCATTCTTTCTTGAAACACTCTAAGCTCTTGATGTCAAGTAGAAATCTTTTCATGAAAAGAGCACTTCTTAGACTTGCATCATTCTTCCCTTCTTGAAAACAATTTGACCTCAAATTAGAACCTTGCAAAACATAGAAGAGAATTAGTACCCAAGCCAAAATATAAGCTTCCAATAAGTTACATACCATATTTTTATGATAGATCCAAGAATCATGAAAATCCCATAAAAAATAACTTTTTAAGTATAATATTAAGAACTTGACTTAAAAGTATACCACAATCATAAAATAAGTTAAAGAAATTATAATGGCCTGTTTCGTCATTACTAAAGAAACCTCATCCAAGAGCACGAGGTACGGGAATTTTTGTAGCATATCCTCGAATTGATCCTGTAAAGACTTTGTTGAATTTTGGAAATTAAATTTTTGGGGCGGGCTGACATCATCCCACTATAGAAGGAATTTTTCCGCTATGCTATAGCGGTGTTGTGGTAGCGGCCTACCGACCTCTATAGCAGGATGCTGAGGACCAAAATTAGTCCCTCATTTTATTATTTTTCCTTCTCCTATCCAATTGTAAATAGGACGCGGTTTACTTCTAAACCCCCCCCTAGAGTTACCTCATAGGAGTTACCTCATAGCCTTGGAGTAATGGAGAAGAACGGATATGCTTGAACGGGGTAAAAATCATCATTTTTGTGGATTTTATACCAGAAATCATTAGAACAGAGTCATAAGTTCGTGTTATTCCTCTGTAGAAGCTACTTGGGGTACATGTAGGATATATTTAATTGAGTAGCACATACTTGGATTAGAAAACATATGCATGACGTAGATTGATGGGAGATTCCATGTTTAGACCTGAGGGCATGGTGTTTGTTGGATAAAAATAGTAATTCTCAATTTGTTTTAATACGATGGATGTTATATACAATATTAAGATTGTGATATGAACTGGCGTGTATTGTTGTTAATACTAATCTAATTTATGAGTAATAATAAAGTTATTAAGTTCGAAAGTTGTGTTAAAAACTAATGAAGATCGATTTAAAGATGATTGGTAGTATGGTGTAAGTTAAATGAGGATGCTAGGTGGATAAGTACACTTGGTGATAACTTAGGGTTAAGATAGAAGCTTGGATGTATTAAGGTGTGAACCAAATGAGTAGATGCATAATTTAGATATTGAAAGTCCTAGATAAGTCCTCAATTGATATACAAAATAATGTTGTGGCATGTGGCCTAGTAAGTGATGGTTAAATGTAGTTGAAAACCTAAATTGGTTTACATGTGTATATTAACTATCTCTTCGTGTACTTATTACAATGCATGTTTAAGAGGTTTAATTTTTATACGATAACTTAAGTGTCTAATCACATCAAATAAGGTTGTATTAAAGGCTTGTTAGTTGTACAAGTGTAATTATGTTATTATCATTTGTGATTGTACTTGTTGTTATATTAGGTGTTATTATGAGATGAACCAGTAATGTTCATCATCATAGGATTGGTGAAACTCAAGGAGTATAAGGGTGGGAATATTGTAATAAGGGTGGCATCACATTGGTTTGGGATAAGGGGGGCAAACAATAAATGTCTAGGATATTTGGTATATACACATAAGCTCATCGCTTGTATATCATTGCTAGTGGGCGACCATAAGACCCTTAGATTGTGGGACAAGGATTGGTGAGTCTGATGGTTCCTTAAGTGAACCAGGTTTGTTTGTTAATTGATCTATATTTGGTTTCTTGAGTGAACTGGCAGATATTGATATTGTTATATTTGATCCTTTTATGGTCTTGGCTATTTATATGATTGAAAGGTATAATTTCTACTTGATGTCTATTGAAGGAGCAATTGATGTAAGGTGGAATTTATTGTTACCGATCATGAATTGTGAACTTAATCTATTGTTGTTGATCATGCTCTTGTCTTGAGGAACTGCTTTTCATAACTTATACTTTCCTAGTTATTGATTGTTATCATTGTACATGGTGTTGCCTCGTTGGGTTTCTGTATTAAATTGTATTTCTCTGATGGTTGATATTATTGAGAAAATTAAGGAAAGGTGTTTATGTCTTGCTATTAATTGGTTATGTGTACCTACTATGCATGAGCGTCTCTATAGATAGGTATTTTTGAGAAACATGTTAATTGTGAGGTTAATTAAAAAGGGCATTAAAGGCTGGAATTTGTCATGGCCATTATAGTTGTGTCCTTAATTAAGTGGGTGTAAATGTCTAACTAGAGGTGACTGAAGTATTAAGAAGTGACACTTAGAGTCGAATGTGGTGTGGTTGTTGACTTATAGATTAGTGATATTGGCTAAAAGATTAAGGAGTTTCTGATAAAAAGTATATAAAACCAGGGAGGTGAAAAAATTGATGAGAGGAAGGTTATTTGACTAATAAAACTCTACAAGTGCATGTTTTATTTTCTGATATTTATGTAGTGTTTATGTGATTTAATTTGGATCGGCCGGTGATGCTTATCAGTATGTGTAGTTTTACTAATACTTCTCTTGATATACCCTTTTTGGGGTATAGTCTAGTTACAGGATCAGTTGGTGTTTCTTGCTTGATGAGGTAGAGATCTTCAACAACTTATATTTTCTCATTCCTATGGTAGAAGCTAGTTCTTAGTCATTCTTTTCCTGTCTTATAGCAGCTCTTGTACATGTCTAGACTAGGTCCTTGGGAAAGGTGTTTTGTTTTATGTATTTTAAAAGAAGTGTAATAACTTTTATGGTATTGTAAAGATATTAATGGATCTCTTTTATGACTTTTGCATATTTATAATTGGGCGATAAAGGTTCTCCTATCTAGGTGGATTAGAGTAGGTTCCCTCTAGGTTACCGATCCCACAAGTACAAGAGCAAATATTGAATAGAGTCTTGCAGATTGGTGTGTTGATGTCTATATCGAATCCTCAAGAAGCTATGATGCATCTAAGAAATTATTCCACCTTTTTCTCTTATCTTATATGGTATGTATGATTATTTGTATAGGTTGAGTTCAATTGGTATTTCTTGATTCTAATTGGCATCTCAAATGGGACAAAGGGCTGTCACCTGACTTTGTTTGGAAGGACACAAGAAATGAAATTGGAACCTAGAAGGTTCTAATTGGTATTTGGTTGTAAGGGATGCGTATAACTTCTAGCTAATTAGTTAGTGGTTGTCAATGATATGAGTAAAGGACATGTCTAGAGAAATAGTGAAATGTCTTATTTGGTGAATGAAATCTTTTGAGTTGATAATTGTGTGAATTGTAACAGTCTGGATGACTGTAAATCTGCGATGATTGAGGTAGTAGTAAATTGTTATATGTTGTTGGTTAAGAAATTATGTGTTGTGTGGTTTGAATGGGAAACTGAATACTAAGTGCTAATTAGGATATTGATACATGTAAAATTGGTAGAGAAAATGGTTTATGATTGTGAAAATCTTGCTTTAAGCAGTTGATATGTGAAAGTCAATAAAAATGGTAAATGTTGCATAATAATGGGAATTGTTGTGAAAGGATGGATCTTTGTGGTGATCTATAATCATGGTATAAAGTGGTGTTCTGCTTAATTGATTGTTCTCTTTGATTTGCTAGGTTCGATCTTGGGATTGTGTATTAAACCATTGTGCTATTTTGAAAGTAGGTGTTGTGAAAGGGACTGGGACTGACGGGAATTGTAGAAAAACTAAAAATTTCTGGGCTACTGTTGTAGGGATGCCATAGCAGGCACTGTCCAGCTACTGCGGGCCCATTATTATGGGAATTTTCCTGATATAGCAGCACTGTGGTAGCGGTAAGCAGGCCGCTATAGCAGGACAGGCTGGGACAAATGCCCTACCCTATTCCCCCCCTCTAGTTTTGCTTTTCATTCCCAATCTATCCAAACACTATTTGAGGCTACTAGCTACCACATGATTGATAAGATCACATAGCATAATATATATAAGCTTGCATTCACCACTAGTTAATAAAATAAGCATCAATATGTGGTAAAAGAAAAGAAAGATAATTATATGTTACATGTCCCAAACAGGGGCAACCCAAATCCTAGTACCTATAAAATAAAAGGGGGAGGGAGGGGGAATAAGCTGACATGCACTCGAGGGTAGGGGGAGGGGCCTAGATAGATGCCTCATCATCTCTAAAGGCTGTGGGATTGGGGCCTGCTTCTCCTAAGTCAGTCAGAAAGGAGAACTCTCACACATCCTCCTATTCAAGTTGGGGAAGCTCTTTGTCAGGGACAATGCACTTGAACATGACCTTGATAATTTTCTACATCGGGGCAAGCAAGGGTTCCCAGGAGTACCTCTTCCTCTTATTTTCATCGAGATATCTCCGGAGCTGTCCTGGGTAGTGAAAGATGAGGATGTGGAGCTAGAAGGGGCTGTACCTTAGGGAGGCTGGTGGGACTACTCTAGCAGGGTCCTAAATAGAGACAAATCCTGCTCAAACTGCTTGTAGGAGATTAGGGACTAGATAGGAGGGGAATATTCATCATCCTCATCCTTCTCCTCCTCTACTACTCAGCTACTCTCAGCTTTGTCCACCTTTTCTCTTCTTCTTGCTCTGGGATATGACACCCTTCACCTTGAGGTGATGAAAGGGTGTGTCCATCTCTATGTCCCTATCAACATCCTCCCATGACACCTCTACATGCTAGTACAACTCAGAAACCAGGTTGGGAAGGTAAGGGGACTTTTTATTGCCTAGGTAGAAATCCTTTTACTATATCACAATTTGTGCTCTTATGTTCAGCCGTATCCCCTGCATGGCACTGGCTACCACTAGAGACCAAGGGTATGTCACGTCAAAAGTGTTACCCCATGGACGAATCCTTCGAGTCACCAGGTTCAGCCACCTTCGAGCATCAACAGTAAAGTAGGTGCTCCTAAATCCCTTAGTAGTAGGCCAATAGACCTTGTCCCGGTCATCCTCCGCTACAAGTGTATCCCTAATCCACTGCATGTCTATCTACCCCTTGTATATATACTTAAAATTAGAGATATTTAGCACCCTCATTGATCATAGCAGCATCCATGGGGACATCCACTCCTCGAATACGGATAATAGGATTGGGGGTCATCCCAAAACACAATCAAGAGAATGGCATAGAACTTCTAGCCCAAGACCCCATCCTGAGGATCCTCCACTAGTGGCATCCAATCAAAATCCTGGAGCTGGTTATAGAAATCCGGAGAGCCTGCTTCCATGCCACTCATAAGAAATCCCCACTTATAGTAGAATCCCACCCTCCGGTATTCCCAAAATAATTCTCGACAGTTTTTATCGGGGAATCTTTTAAAGGCAGGGGGATCAATTTCTTGGTTGTCAGCCATTGCAATAGTAATTCTTCAAAAATGATGTGAAAGTGAGTTAGAACCCATAGATGTATCAAAAGAATCTCGATTTTAGAAAAAGATCGAGTTTGAAAAATTACTGGGAGGCTACTGCTTGCCACCTCCCACTATAGCGGGCTATATCACGCTACTACGGGAGTGCTACAGCAAAAATATTCCTGCTATAGGATGAGGCCGCTATAGCGACCTTCATCATCCCCGACCTTCTAGAGGCACATTAATGGTGCCTTTTGCAAAAATTGCCCGTTTTCAACATTTTAAGCATAGATCAGTGTGGGGGAAGTGTCCTAGAACTAGTATATGCAAAAATTTGGGAATTTAAACTCCTAAAAATGCCCAAATCATCAAAAAAAATCAAGAATAACCCTTCATATTCCTTACTATTTCAGCCCAATTTGGCCATAAATTCTGTGATTCTTATGCATAGAATGCCATAAGAGCATTATAATTGTAAGAGAAGCAACCATGCTTCAATAATTTGTTCAAATCAAGTCAAATACCCAATTTCACAAACTAATCCAAAACTTACTCTATTTCTTTAATTTCAATAAAATTCTTGCCATAATACGAGTAATACGGTAAGGAGATAGAGTTATAACTATAGTAGCCTTATTTTCGATAATGGGAGTGAAGTGATCAGAGATGAGAGGAGAGTTTTTGTGTCTAAAGGTTTAGAAATGGCCGTGAAACCTATTTCTCAGCATTTTAAACTGATCCATCCTGTTATAGAAGTATGCAACTAGCTATAGTGGTGCCACTATAGCAAAAATATTCTTGCTATAGCAGGATCCAGTTCACTCAGAGTTGGAAGAATTTTTGCTCGTGGTGTTTTTGAATTCATTTTTCTCTCTAGTATATTGGTGAGGCCCTGATTACCTTGGTACTTGAAGAAATTTTGTTCAAATGGTCTTATGTGATTTGCGGTTGTGGAAAATTATTTGAGAATATGAGCAGAGTAGTAATAAAGTGCGGCTTAAACATTCACTGAGTCTGCGGTAATTTAGGTGAGTAATAGGATAAGTGTATTTCCATAATCAACGAGTGAGTAGTAATGTTTGAGTGTGTTTCATTCCATCCTTTCCTACTGTGATTATTTGGGGATGAATGATGGGTAAATTGATATCTATTATAATGACCTATTTGATCATTACCAAAAGAACCTCATCCAAGGGCACAGGGTATGGAAATTTTTATAGGATATCCTCGAATTGGTGCCGTAAAGGACTTGGTTGAATTTTAAAAATTGAATTTTTTGGGGGCAGGATGGCGTTATCCTACTATAGCAGGAATTTTCCTGCTATAGCAACACCGTAGTAGCGGGTTACCGGCTGCTATAGCGGGATGCCGAGGATCAGAATCAGTCCCTTATGTTATAATTTTCCTTTTTCCTCTCTAGTTACAAATAGGATGAGGTTTACTTATAAAAAACCCATAGGGTTGCCTCATAGCCTTGGAGCAATGGAGAAGAAGGGATATGCTTGAATGGGGTAAAAATCAACATTTTTTTGTGGATTTTAGGCTAAAAATCATTAGAATAGAGTCAAAAGTTCATGTTCATGCCTCCGTAGCAGTTGCTTGGAGTCCAGGTAGGCTAGGTTTAATTGAATAACATATGCATGACATAGATTGATAGTAGATTCCATGTTTAGGCCTGCGGGTACGGTGTTTGGGTGGATAAAATAGTAATTCCGGATATGTTTGAGTATGATTGATGTTGTGTGTAATATTAAGATTATGTTATGAACTGCCATGTATTGTTGTTAATGCTAAACTAATTTGTGAGTAACCATAATGTTTCTATGTTCAGAAGTTATGTTAAAAACTAATGAAGATCGATTTAGAGATGATTGGTAGCAAGGTGTAAATTGAATAAAAATGCTAGCTGGAGAAGTAAACTTGGTGATAACTAGGGTTAAGATGGAAGGTTGAATGTATTAAGGTGTTAACCAAATAGGTGGATTCATATTTTAGATAGTGAAAGTCCTAGATAAGTCCTCAATTGATAGACAGAATAATCACATGGCATGTAACCTAGTAGGTGATGGTTAAATATAGTTGAAAACCTAATTTGGTTTTTGTGTGCATATTAACTATCTCTTTATGTACTTGTTACAATGCATGTATAAGAGGTGTAATTGTGTATGATATCTTTTATGTCTAATCACATATAATGAGGTTGTATTAAAGGCTTGTTAGCTGTAAAAGTATAATTATGTTATTCTCATTTGTGATTGTACTTAATGTAACATCAGTTTTTATTGTGAGATGAATCGATAATGGTCATTATCACAGGATTGGTGAAACTTAGAGAGTATAAGGGTGGGGATATTGTAATAAGGGTGGCATCACATTAGTTTGGGATAAGGGTGACAGATAATAGATGTCTGGGATGTTTGGTACACGAACATGAGCTCGTTCCCTACAAGTCATGGCTAAAGGGTGACCATAATATCATTAGCATGTGTGTACAAGGATTGGTGAGCTTGATGGTTCCTTGAGTGGACTGGTTTTGTTTTTTGAATGATATATATTTGGTTCCTTGAGTGAACCGCTAGATATTGATGCTGTTATATTGGATCCTTGTGTAGTCTGAGCTATTGATATGATTGAAAGGTATAATTTCTACTTGATGTATATTTAAGGTGCAATTGATGGAAAGTTGAATTTATTGTTATTGATCATGAACTATGAACTTAATCTATTGTTGTTGATCATGCTCTTGTCTTGAGGAACTGCTTGTCATAACTTATACTTTCCTGGTTATTGATTGTTTTCATTGGTCATGGTGTTGCCTCGGTGGGTTCCTGTATTAAATTATATTTGTCTGATTGGTTGACATTGTTGAGAATAATTAAGTAAAGGTGTTTATGCCTTACTATTAATTGGTTATGAATCCCTATGATGCTTGGGCGTCTCTATAGGTAGGTATTTTTGAGAAGTATGTTAATTGTGAGGTTAATTGAAATGGGCAATAAGGGCCAAAATATATCATGGCCATTGTAGTTGATTCCTCAATTCAGTGGTTGTTAAACGCCTAGCTAGAGGTGACGAAAGTACTGAGAAGTGACACATAGAGTTGAATGTAGTATGGTGGTTGACTTATGGATTAGTGAGATTGGCTAAAAGAACAGGGAGTTTTTGATAAAGAGTAGATAAAATTAGGGAGGTGAAAGAATTAATGGGAGGAAGGTTATCTGACTAATAAATGTCTTTAAGTGCATGTTTTTTTTTCCTGATATTTATGTGGTGTTTATGTGATTTAGTTTGGATCGAATTGTGATGCTTACCGGTATGTGTGGTTGAACTGATACTACTCTTGCTATATATTTTTTTGGGTATAGTTTGGTTGCAGGATCAGTTGGTGTTTCTTGCTTAATGCGGTATATATCTTTTGCATCTTTCATCTTCTCATTCCTATGGTGGAAGTTGGGTCTTGGTCATTCTTTTCATGTCTTGTAGTAGCTTTTGTACATGTCTAGACTAGGTCCTCGGAAAAAGTTATTTTGTTTTATGTATTTAAAAAGAAGTTGTAATAACTTTTATGGTATTGTGAAGAGATTAATGGCTCTCTTTTATGACTTTCACATATTTCTAATAAGGTAGTAAGGGTTCTCCTATCTAGGTTGATTAGAGTAGGTACCCGCGTGATCTGGTTAGTTGGACCGTGATCGAAATTATTTATTTTAAATATTAGAACTTTCAAGTCAAAACTAATTTCAACAACTTGGACCATTTTGCTCCTTAATTCACACTTCGATTGTACACTTCTAACCCCAAGATTAGGCGTACTAATAATATCATTCACAACTCTTAAGCTGAAGTTTGCAATTCTAGGATCAAACATAGATATCAATCTCAAAACTTCCTTGATTTTCTCACTTAGCAACTCACAACACAGATCAATAGAGAATATTAAATAATTTTCACTAATTATAACCAAGTTGCTATTATAAAGGTCAATGGCATAGAAATTTACTTTCGTGGCTTTAGAAAGCCCAAAATTAAGCCCAAACCATTCAAACAAATTATTCTTGGTTTTAGAAGACAAAGATACATCAAACCTTTTTGTATACCAAGAAGATGCTCCCGAGTATCTTAAATTTTTGTAGATCCTCTCTTGATGGTGTTTTACAAATAAATCAAGAAGGTTATTAAGCTCATTAAAAGAAGGATTATCACATTTACCGTCATGACTCAAAAAGACAAGTCGTGATGGCACCTATGTTCCCTACTGATAGGTAAGCCAACTCAATTATACTACCAATTTAATTTAATTAATCAATAGGATGATACTACAATATTATACAAGCCTGAAATTAGAATGAAAAGTCTTAAAATAAGAAATACCATGTCTAAGTATAAACGACAAAATAAGAAAAAGATAGATAAGGGTGTGGGCCGCGAAAAAGCCAAGTAGCTTAGCATAACTCTAAAATGATTCATGCTTAAACTCAGAAAGCTCTGTGAGATGTGTAGTGCACGAAATCAAATCTTACCATAAAAGAGTGCAACAAGTGTAGTATGAGTATGAAACCACATATACCTAGTATGTGTCATAGACCGACGATGAATAAGTAGTGACAGAGTTTTGTCAAAAAATTATCCTTTAAATTTTACAAGTTTACATAATACTTAACAGGCAAGTTTTTACCAAAATGGGAATAATCAAATGCCAAGAAAAGTTCAAATATCAAGCAAGCACATAATCAAGTAATAATGAAGATGTAATTTAATGCAAGCAATGAGATGATATGCCTCAAACTCTAAATACTCTCTCAACCATATATACATAATACTCCTCAGAAATACATTGAGAGTTTGTGATACACGGGGGACTCACGAGGTCTATATATCATATAAAGGGTCTTTATGTGTATGTGTAGATGATCTTAGTGCACTATAAGAAACCAATCAATCCCCAATGTGGATGATCTCCATATGTGTAACACCCCATACTTTTACATGTTCTGATTCAGACTTAATACAGAACAACTAAAAGAAAGGTTCCTGTCCTAGTGAACCATGAGTCAATGTATGACTCGTGGTATCATCTCATGAGTGGTGAGATAACTCATGAACTCAAGTCCTAAGTCAGTGTAACTCCCATGATCTTACAAGTTGATGTATGATCCATGAAAGGAACAACGAGGCACACTATAGACTTATGGAAGCCAATATAGAATACTATCAAATCCCTCCAGAATCACAAGCTATAGTATGACTCATAGTATCATAGTATGAGTTGTACTTAGAACTTATAGAGCTTTAACAGAAGAGAGATAAACTAGTCTCAGGGACCACGAGTCAGAGTACGACTTGTGGATCCATTGTATGAGTCATACTGTTGACTCTTGGAACCCAAGTCCAAAACCTGTTCAAAGTCGTCTATGGGCTGACCTATAGTCGTGAAGTGACTCATGGACCACTACGATATGAAATTTTAGAATAGTTTTAAAAAGGGAAAATCAGTCTTTTCCCATCTTTTAAATACTATACTATGTCATTTTAGGACCTAAGAAAGGGTTTTATCAAATTATTTGACGCTTCCCCGCTCATTCTCACATTTTAACAATTCAAAACTCAGAAGGGTTTTCTCTCAAGTCTCTTTCAAGCAAAATCCTAGGTTCATCTTCATGCTCAAATTCTCCAATCTTTAGTTCAAGATTCTCTATCAAAAATGTATGTTGAATTTTAGTAAGGTTTTTCTTTCACTCTCATGTCCAAAGTATTTGATTTTTAATTATAATCTTCATAATTCTATGATTTAAAAGTTCAAACCCAATTGTCTAAATTATGAGGTTTTCAGTTTTTACAAGTTTTTATGTTGCTATGGTTCTTGTTTTTATTAACTATGCATGATTTCAGTAGTCCCAACTCAGTTATTATATTTGAAGAAAAAATTATGCATGATATGACAGATTCCAGTCTATTTCAGTATAACTTGGCACATTTTGAACACATGATCCTAGAACTTAGTAAATTTAGCATGGCTAGTTTCACTATATAAGAATATCAGTAAAATAATAAATTAAACTAGTTGATACTTTATTTTCAAACATCAATTTATATTTATGAGCAACTATTAGTATATTTTGGGAGAATTATTTAGCATTGAGCGAACACGGGTTTCATTAGCCTAAGTCTCATAACTACGTTACCACTATAAGATAAGGGTGTTTTGCTAGTTGAGGTTGACGTATTTAGCTTGAATTGGCTAAGTTAGTGGATCCACATTAGGCATGTTCTATAGTTTTGGCCAGGTATAGGGAATTCTCCCAACTGGGTTTGTATGTTAGACTCTATGTTGCTCACATGGTTTATATCGGTTATAAGAAACTCCTATAAAAATGATTTAAAACATGACATTGGTACATAACTCATAATTTTTAGCTCAATTAAGCTATTTCATGACTTATGAATATAACTCATGCTTATAGTTTATGATTTTACTTGAGCCATTGTACTATAGCTTTGACACTTCAATCGATTTTGCTTATTGCATCTAAAACCAGTTTAAAAGTATTTTTTTTAACTATTATCTATAGCATTTGCATATCTCATATGCTCAATATGTTTGATATAGTTTAACTCTATTTACCTTTCTAGCTCTTGCTTTACACATTTCAAATCATACCTTTACACAAAAACATCGGTCAAAGGAATGGAAACCGTGCTAATGATCAAAATGCTAATCTTCTTGCACTAGTAATTAGTCATGTTACAAATGTTGTGTTTCAGAATGCCATCCAAATATTGGCTCAAGGTATGACAACTAAGGTTAATCAGCATATAGCGGTCCTGGCTAACCCAAGCATTAGGTCGCTATTTCTCGAGTTTGATACTTTATTTGCATGAAATTGCCAGAGTTCTTTGGGTTGAAGGTTAAAGAAGACCCACAGAACTTCATTGATAAAGTGAAGAAGATTCTCCAGGTTATGCAGGTGCATTGGGTTGAGAGTGTTGAGCTGGCTTCTTACCTACTCAATGATATGGCTCATTTGTGGTATACTCAGTGGAAAGACAGTAGTGGTAGAAATGTGGCTCCTACAGTTTAAGAGGACTTTATTGATACTTTTTTTGATTGGTTATTTCTGAGAGAGTTGAGGGAGGCAATGTATGAAGAGTTTATGATCTTAAGGCAGGGATCCGTCTCAATTATAGTATATAGGTTGAAGTTCACTCAGCTATCCAGGTATGCTTCGGAGATGGTGGCCGAGCTGAGATCCAAAATGAGTATGTTCATTTTTAGGGTCTTAGATTTGGTTAAGAGGGAGTGAAAGACTTCTATGCTCATTAGGGATATAGATATATAAAGATTAATGACCCATGCCTAGCAAATTAAGGAAGAAACACTAACGAAGAGAGAATAAGAGGGGCCAGGATAGGTAACTTTGAGTGCAACAAGCAAAGAACATATGGTAGGAGCTGGTCTTCTGTCCAGCAGAGGTCATACGAACTAATGCCTTCATCAACTAGTACTCTATCTCCAATACCCAAGCCTCAACATGACTAAAAGGTAGAGTATCAGGCTCTCGTTCATACAAGAGTGTTATAAAAGGGTGTACTTACCCTACTTGCAGCAAGTATGGTAGGATCCATTAAGGGGAGTGCTTGTATGACATGTACGGTTGTTTTGGTTATGGTTATCCAGGTCATAGATTGAAGAATTTCCCCTCTACCAGGCAGGGAAATAGCGCTAGTCAATCTCAGTCTACTTCTATAGAAGCTCCAACAAGTTTCTGTTCAGCAGGATGCCACTTATAATACAGGTGGTGGTTAGCATCAAAACCATTTCTATGTACTTTTATCCTGTCAAGATCAGGAGAGCTCACCAGATGTAGTCATTGGTATATTGTAGGTCTTTTCTCATGATGTATATGACTTATTAGACCCTGGGGATATATTGTCTTTCGTGACCCCATATGTTGCTTTTAAGTTTGGAGTCAGTCCTCAACAACTTCTAGAACCCTTTTCTATTTCCACTCCAGTGGGTGAGTCAGTCATTGCTAAATAGGTATACATAAATAACCAGTTTAAGTTCTTCAGAGAATCACTACAACTGATCTAGTTAAGTTAGACATGGATGAATTTGATGTCATTTTTAGGATGGATTGGCTACATTCTTGTTATGCCTCAGTCGACTGTAGAACTAAAGTCATAAAATTTTAGTTTCTAGATGAGCATGTCTTAGAGTAGAAGAGTCGTCCTATAGTGCCTATATGTCATTTTATCTCTTACCTTAAGTTAAGGTAATTTCTAAGGGTAGCATCTATCATCTAGTTCGAGTTAGGGACTCTAAGTTTGATACCCTATCTCTTCAGTCAGTTCCAGTAGTCAATGAGTTTTCAGAAGTCTTAGGACCTTTCCAGAGTTCCTCCTGACAGGGAGATCAACTTTGGGATAGACCTTCTCATAGATATTCAACCCATATCTATTCCTCACAGAATAGCTCTAACTGAGCTTAAGGAATAAAAGGAACAATTGAAAGACATCTTAGATAACGGCTTTATCTAACCTAGTATTTCCTGGTGGGGTGCTCCTATCCTTTTCATGCAAATGAAAGAAGGTTCTCTTAGAATGTGTATCAACTATTGCTAATTTAACAAGGTCATAATCAAGAATAAGTATCCCATCTCTAACATTGATGACCTCTTTGACCGACTTCAGGGTGCAAGTTGTTTCTCTAAGATTGATCTCAGATCCAATTATCATCATCTCAGAGTTCGGGAGTATGACATTCTGAATACAACCTTAAGGACTCAATAAGGTCACTATGAGTTTGTGGTTATGTATTTTGATCTAACAAATTATCCTGCAACTTTTATGAACATGATAAATAGGGTATTCAAATAATATTTGGATGTGTTCATCATTGTCTTAATAGATGACATTTGATGTAACAACCCTTGTTGTGAATTTTAGCTTTTTTTGTGTTTTAACCATTTTGCCCTTCCTTGTATTTTCTTTATACCTTATATGAGTTGTGGGGTATGTTGGCACGGCCCTTAAAGAATTTGAGAGTGATTTGAGGTTTTGAGAAGCCTTAAAAGTGATTAGTTTGACTTTGGTCAACATTTTATGATTCGAGCATCGGATGGTGATTCATTCAGTTCCATTAGATCTGTAATGTCGATTTTGGATTAGTAACATTGCCGGTTTAGGTTCAGATCCTTTATTCAGAGTTTCGACCTCTTAGATAAGAAACTAGTTATAATAACCTAAAGAGGTTCCTGGGATTAACTTTTTGATAACAACCTCTTTTCGTAAATCCGATGGTTCTAATGGTTCCATTGAGTCCGAAACATACAAATTAGCCTATTAGAATTATTGGATTACTTTTACTGGCCCTCGATTGAATCTCGAGGGTCCGTTCAAAGTCATTTTTACTTGGTTAAAATCTCAGGTTTGTTGGTTCTGGTGCAACTGCTCTAGCAGTCACTCTGTAGCCTTAGCGGTGTCACTTAGGAGAACCAAGGACTACTTTAGCTGAAGCCTGACCTTTCAAGCATCATCTCCTTGGCGATGCTTCTTCCTCCTTGGTAATGTAGCCTTAGTGGAAGGATGTCACCTTAGTGGTTACCTGCATGGCAAGTGACTACCACCTTAGCTCTAGTCTAGCCACTCAGGCGACATTGCTTAGGTGACCATTTTACTGCCTAGGCTATATCAGTGGTTTAAAATATCCTTTTTCTTCTCTTTTATCTATTCTTCCATTTTCAAACTTTGAAAGCTCAGTTCTTGGAAATTTCAAAGAGAATTTTCATCAATTTTGCGTGGATACACTCTAAACTAATATTTTCATCATTTTCCATTGATTCTATCTTCAAAACAACTTTAAAACTATGGTTTCAAACTTGGATTTTGGGGGGTTTACCCGATAAACACAAAATTAGTTTTCTTATATTTTAAACTCAATTTGAACTTGTTTTTCAATGGGTTTTCATATTTAGAATTCTTAGAGTATGGGAAACATGATTGTTAAATAAAATTTTGGTTTTACCCTTTTTTCTTTTGGGGTTGATTTTGAACTATTTTTGGACCCGAAATGAAAGTAGCTAATATGGGTATCATCTTTGTCACGACCCAACCCACCTGATCGTGTTGGGAACCTACCTATGCCTACACTAGATAGGACAACCCTGAATAACTCACCCTTCATTCAATGTGAAAAGTTACTATAGTATTCACTTAGTTAATTTATTTCTGCCATATAAATAACTAACTAACAGTTGAAATATGATTACTCAATCAGCTAATCCCATAACTTGTTTTAATACATCAAATATGAAAAGTAAATGTGGAAAATAACTACAAGTGTCTCCAGAACCTAGCCTAAGCCGGTACAAGACCACTAGACAAGAAGTAGGGAAATCCATGACACAATATCTATGCAGAATATAGATGACAGGAGCTGTTGCTGAGTGATCGGCATCGCTGCTATAGAAACTTCAACTAACCCGCACCATGATTATACCCATGATTGGAGATATAATAAGTGTAGCATTAGTACAACCACACATACTGGTAAGCATCATCGATCGACCAGGGTTAGAAACAAATAATATCAATAATAAATAGGGAGGAATCATAACATCAAGTAAAGTTTAGTTTTGAATCCCACATTAAACAAATCCTAGCTCCCCACGTTTAGCATCTCTGAGACCTACACTTAGCATCCTTGTGCCCTACACTTAGCATCTACGTCTACGTGACCTACTCTAAGCATCTCTGTGACCTGCACTTAGAATCTCTGTGACCTACATTTAGCATCTCTAAGACCTACACTTAGCATCTCTTTGACCTGCACTTAGCATCTCTATGACCTATACTTAACATCTCTATAACCTACCTATCATTTAATATTTTAGTATATCTTTGTTCTTTGACGACCTATTCCAACCTATACCTCTTCCTCCAATACCGAATTATTCTTATGGTACCAACAATTCCTTAATCTACATCCACCCAAGTTCCTTCGGTACTCACTATCACAAACCTTATGGTACCATATCCCATGAAAATTTAAATCCTACCAATCATATTCTACCATAATCGTGCCCTTCGGGGAACCATAGAATCTCATCTTCAACCAAACCCACACTAGGGACCTAATGTACATTCGTAACCTTTTTCACCACCTACCACAACAAGAACACGTAAGAGAACATAATAAAATAGAATTATATTTAAAACATATGCATGAATACATGTATGCAAGATGTGCACATCATTTCTCCTTATCCCTTCCCATCTATCTCATCAACATCAACCATATCACATCATACCGGCATGGTACCCGACCCATATTATAATATATCATATCCATACCGATGTGTTACCCAACCCATATCACAACATATCATATTTGTACTAGTTTGGTACCTGACCCATATCATACCATGTCATCCCAATACATATGAATATGTGCATGAAATCAATGTCGTAATTCATGCAAAAGATAATCACAGATGTTCAGTCCACATCCCAGCATGGGTCAATCCAGTCTAATGTTACATCAACCATCTAATTTATTTAGTTAGTGACCTTATTCTTCACATATATATTCACAATCATGATTTACTATGCACCCTAATGGGGCTTCCATAACCCAAGTTCATATTATCACACACTTTCTCTCTAACCACATCCCAACTTCAAGTTTTCTACATTACCTTCTAATCTTTCCTAACTACTTCTAACGGGAACTCTATTCTTTACTTCCCAATATTTCTCTTTTATGTTCACTCATCAGTCATGGGATTCGATTATGTGAATAACAAATCTTGACTTACTATGCCTCACCCTTTAGACACTTTCCTTAATACAATTCGAACATTTATGACATTTATGGTTTAATCGAGTTACCTTAATTTCCTCCTCCTGTCCCTCACTATATCATCTAACTTCCCACTAATATCTAAGGATCTTGAAGATATTAAGCTACGTATATTCACTCCACCACTCTAGCTATCCCTTATCACAATCAAAACATTAATATAATGTACAATAATACCACGTATTCGAGCCTAACCAGATTTTTTAAATGTGTCCATCCATCCAACTTTGTGACAAAAGGACAAATGCATGATACTCCCAATATCACTATTAATGTTAGATGCATCTAGCCTAAGTCTATTTGCTACATTGTAAACCTTTAACTTACCCCTTAAGAGAAACATGTTGCTACGGAGGGGAGCGAGCTGTCCTGCGTGTGCTAAGTATATTACCATGTTGGATTCCTTCTGGGTGTACCTCTAAACCACTCTCATAAAACTTGGCCTTTGAAATCTCATGGTTGGAGGGATAAGGTTTTTCAGAGTGTTTTTGGAGGAAAAGGGCGACCTGGGGAAATAAAGGGAAAAAGTGTTTTTTTAAAATTCCTTGGCTGGGATACTGCCTCTTACCACTGCAGTGGTTCTTTTACCCCTGCAGCAGTATCACTATAGTGGTTCTCCAACCAATGAAGTGGTTACCAGTAGTTCGACCCAGTCCATTAGTGAGCCTCTTGGCCTAATTTCCTCAGGCCCCAATTTTCCTCCCCAATTTAATTTTTCTAGGTCTATTTTGAACCGCCTATTATTCATCATAGATTATTCTCGAGGTGTTTTTACATGTAACAATGGTTTGGGTCATTATAATTAGACTCTTTTTGACGTATAAATTATGATTTGGATAGATTTGGTTTTTCCTGAGGCCGTACGTAAAGGAAAGGCTCCGTATTGAAGGGTCCAAGTTTGAGATTGGACTTTTTGAGGTAGGTTATGGATTAAATTTTTTAGACTGGGCTGGAAAGCTAATCATTCATGTAAAGTATGCTATGAGTTGGGGATTTCATCATGAGGTTTATATTTTGAGCTAGTTATTTTATCGTGTTGCCCCTGTGAGGGACTATATGAGTATTATTATTGACTTGAGAGATTATTATTGTTGTGATACCCATGTGGGGGCTTATGTCAATATTTTATTTGACTAGAGAGATGATAATTGTTGTAATACTTGAGTGGTGGTTGATATTGGTCTTGTTTGAGCATTATTTTTTTTATTATTAATGTGATACCCGAGTGGGAGCTTGAATTGGTATATATTTGGTGTATTAGATGACTATTCATTACTGTGGTTCCATGAGACAATTTATATCATGATTTACTAAAATTTAAAGAGATTTAAGATCATTTAATACCATCAGTTAATTGATTCATTATATAATATTGTCTTGATTATGTGCACACATCCTTATTTCAATTATCTATATACATAGAGTTTGAACCATAGAGAGATACTAATTTTGATATAAAATGAGACACTTTATGAAACCCTTGACCAAAGAATGTACCGATAAGGTTGATTGAGATATGAGATTGTGAACACATATGAGTTGTGAACCCCCTATGGTGTCCTATCTCGGAAGCTTTTGTTCGAAAGGTTTATACGAGGTGATATTAAAATATTACATTATCACCATTACTTTGTATTGCTTCACTTGCATTCCTTTTACATGTTTGATATCATGTATTTAGCCGTCTTTTATGTATCTATTCATTTGTAGTCTTATACTTATATTATACTTATAGCACTGTTAGGAGATATAGTTTGAGCCACCATTGGGATGTTTCTGTATGTAGGTGAAAGCATGCTCGTACTATTCTTTACTTGTTTAATTTTCTTCTTTGCTCAGTCGGACTATGATACCTTTTGAGTACAAGTGGACTGTACTCATTCCTACTTCTGTGTCCTTTTGGTGCAAATCCTAGTATAAGTGCAGCCTGCGATAGCTAATTTGTACTATTGAGAGCTGATTTGGAGTACTGGTGAGCTCCCCATCCAGTGCCTTATTCTAGCCTCTATCTTTCTTTTATGTATTTACTTGTATTCGGAGATAGAGATGTATTATCTGATTTTAATATTATCTTAGACTCTTTTTATACTTATGGTACTAGATTTTGCAATTTTGGTTGCATTTTATTCATAAATTTTGGATTTATGATTATTATGGACTGACTTGGTTCTAGAAGTCTCCTATTTGCTTCATTTCTTTCCTTTTTCATATTTCATATTCATTATGGATTTTTGGCTTACATACCAAGGTTGGGGGCAGGTGCCATCATGAACTCAATTTCTAGGTCCTGTCAAATTGGTATCAAAGAGCTAGGTTCACTGATCTCATGAGTAAAAGAGCAGGATGTCTAATAGAGTCTCGTGGATCGATACGTTGACGTTCGTATCTATCTTCAAGAGGCTATATGATATTCTTAGGAAAGATTCTCGAATTTGATTCCTTATTGTGTATGTTGTTCATGCCCAATATTCTAAACTTGTATTCTATTCTTTTTTGTATAGATAGTGAGTACTAGAACTAGAGTTATTGAGGATGATGAGCCAACACCCTCTGTTGGAGCCCTAGTTAGAGGGTGAGGCAGGGGTTGCGACATGGACAAAGGTAGTGGTGGGGAATGAAGAGTGGCTCCAGCTAGAGGATGAGCTATTATGGCCTCCCTCAAGCTCAAAATTTAGCATGAGGAGGTGAGACCCTCTTAGGCCCCTTAGGGTTTTGTTGTTACTTTGGTGCTATAGGATCTACTGATTCATCTTTTGAGTCATTTGTATGGAACTCCCAGTATTCAACCACCAAGGTAGGTTCCTATTGTTTGTTTTTAGACTCTCGAGGCACAGCCAACTACTGTGATGGCCCCATGCGTTGATACTTTTCCTACTAGACTTTTTATCCCTCCTATATTTCCTAGTCCTGAGTTGTTTACTAAGGAGTAGAAGAGATTTATTTGATTGGCCCCTCCCAAGTTCAGTGGTGCTAATTGTGTAGGGGTTTTGCCCGGTAAAGTACAAAATTGGTTTTCCTTGATTCTAAGCTAGATTTGAACTTGTTTTTCAATGGGTTTTCATCTTAAGAATCCTTAGAGTATGGGAAACACGATTCTTAAATAAAATTCCAGGTTTACCTTTTTTTCTTTGAGGTTGATTTTCAAACTATTTTTACACCTAGAACGAAAATAGCTAATATGGGTATCATTAGACACTTTTTGATGTGTAGATTACATTTTTGATAGATTTGGTTTATTTCGAGGTTGCACATAAAGGAAAGGCTTCATGTTGAAGAGTCCATGCTCGAGATTAAACTTTTTGAGGCAGGTTATGGCTTAACTTTCTTCAGACTGGGTCGGGTAGTTAACCATTTATGTAAAGTATGCTATGGGTTGGGGATTTCATCTTGAGATTTATATTTTGAGCTTGTTATTTTATCGTGTTGCCCGTGTGGGGGCCTATATAAGTATTATTATTAACTTGAGAGAGTATTATTATTGTGATGCCCATATGGGGGCTTATGTGAATATTATATTTGACTTAAGAGGTGATAATTGTTGTAATACCTAATGGGTGGTTGTCATTGGTCTTGTTTGAGCATTATTTACCTTCATTATTATTGTGATACTCGATTGGGGGCTTGAAATGACATATATATTTTGTGTCTTACATGACTATTCATTACTGTGGTGTCATGAGATGATTTATATCATGATTTACTGAAATTTGAGGAGATTTGAGCTTATTTAATACCATCATTGAATTGATTCATTATATAAATTATCTTGGTTATGAGTATGCATCCTTATTTTCAATTATCTATATACATTGAGTTGGAACCATAGAGAGATACTGATTTTGAGTGAAATGAGATACTTTATGAAACCTTTAATCGAAGAATGCACCAACAAGGTTGGTTGAGTTATGAGATTGTGAACATATATGTGTTGTAAACCCCCCATGGTGGCCTATCCTGGAAGCTTTCACTCAAAAAGTGTATACGAGGTGATATTGAAATATTACATCATGGACACAACATTGCATTACATCACTTGAATTCCTTTTATGTTTTTGATATCATATATTCAGCCTTCTTTTATGTATATATTCGTGTGTAGTCTTATATTGATATTATACTTGTAGAACAGTTTGGAGATATGGTTTGACCCATCGTTAGGAACTTTTCTGTGTGCAGGTGGAAGCGTGCTCATATTATTCTTTACTTATTAAGTTTTCTAATTTGTTCAGTTGTTCTATGATACCTATTGAGTACAAGTGGACCATACTCACTCATACTTTTGTGCCCTTTCGGTGCAGATCTCAGTATGAGTGCGACCCACAATAGATAATTTGTGCTATTGAGAACTGATTTAGATTATTGGTGAGCTCCCCATCTAAAGCCTTTTTCTTGCCTCCATATATTTTTTATGTCTTTACTTATGAACAAAGACAAAGATGTATTATCTGACTTCAGTATTGTCTTAGATGCTCTTTATACTTATAATACCAGGTTTTGGGATTTCGATTGTATTTTATTCAAGCATTTGGGATTTATGATTATTATGGTCTGACTTTATTCTAGAAGTCTCGTATTTGCTTTATTTCTTTCGTTTTTTAATTTTATATTAATAATGGATTTTTGGCTTACCTACTAAGGTTGGATCGGGGTAGGTACCATCATGACCTCGATTTCTGGGTCATGACATTCGAGTCTACTCCTATAGTGAGAAGGAGCAGGCATATCATTTGAGGGTTGAGTTGCAGGCTCTCAAGGGCTGTTAGTTGTTCGCTAAATTCAACAAGTGTGAGTTTTGGTTGAGTTCAGTTGCATTTCTTAGCCATGTTATATCTAGTAAGGGTGTTCATGTATACTTCCAAAAGATAAAGATAGTGAAGAACTGGCCTAGACCCACTTCTCTCTTAGACATTAGGAGCTTTTTAGGCTTGGCTTGTTACTACAGGAGGTTGGTTAAGGGTTCTCATCCATTGCTTCCCCATTGACTAGGCTGACTCAGAAAAAAGGTTAAGTTTTAGTGGTCCTAGGCGTCTAAGAAGGGCTTTCAGGAGTTAAAGGCTTGACTTACTTCAGCTCTAGTTTTGAATTTGCTCGAGGGTTCAGACAGTTTCATAGTCTATTGTGATACTTCTAGAGTTGGCCTTGGTTATGTGTTGATGAAGAATGGTAAGGTCATCGCTTATGCTTCCAGATAGCTTAAGGTTCATGAGAAGAACTACCCGACACATGATTTTGAGTTAAAAACAATAGTTTTTTCCTTGAAGATTTGGAGGAACTACTTGGATGGTGTTTATGTTGATGTGTTCATGGATCATAAAAGTGTACAATATGTTTTCAGTCAGAAATATTTGAATCTTCTACATTGGAGATCGCTTGAATTTCTCAAAGATTATGATATGAGTGTGCTTTACCTTACAGTAAGGCCAATATAGTAGCTGATGCTCTTAGCAGGTTGTCCATGGGTAGTGTGGCCCATATTAAAGAAGTAAAGAAGGAATTGGCTAAGAATATTCACATGCTTGATTGTTTAGGGGTTCTTTTTATAGATTTAGAAGATGGTAGTGTAATCATTCAGAATGGTTCAAAGTTGTCACTTGTGATGAAAGTTAAGTAAAAGCAAGTTAGTGATCCTATTTTGCATAAGTTGAAAGAAACTATCCACAATTAGAAAGTGAAGGTTTTCTCCCAAGGAGGAGATGGTGTTCTATGTTATCAAGGCAAATTGTGCGTTCCATATATAGATGATTTGAGGTAGTGAATTCTGACAGAAGCTCACAGATCTTGGTATTCTATTCATCCAGGGGACATCAAGATGTATTTTGATCTACCAAAAGTCTATTGATGGAATGGCATGAAGATGGATAGTGCAGATTTTGTGACTAAGTGTCCTAATTGCCAGCAGGTGAAGGTTGAGCATCAAATGTCGGGAGGTATGACTCAGGATATCATCATTCCTACTTAGAAGTGGGAGATGATCAACATGGATTTCATTAAAGTTTTACCTCACACACTATGATAAAATGATTTTATTTGGGGGATAGTAGATAGAATGACTAAGTTAGCTCACTTTTCACCTGTCAAGACTACAAATTCAATATAGGACTATGCCAGAATTTATATCCATGAGTTTGTTAGATTGCATGGAGTTCCCATTTCTATTAATTAAGATGGGGCTACTCAGTTTACATCTCAGTTCTGGAAGTACTTCCTGAAGGGTCTTGGTACCTGAGTAGATCTCAATACAACTTTTCATCTGCAAACAGATGGGTAGGTAAAACATACTATTTAGACTTTAGAGTTCATGTTGAGGGCTTGTGTGATTGATTTCAAAGGTGATTGGGATGATCTTTACCTCTAATAGAGTTTTATTATAATAATAATTTCCATTCTGGCATCCAGATGGATCCTTTTGAGGCACTTTATGGGTGGAGATGTAGATCTTCTATTGGTTAGTTTGAGGCAGGTGAAGATACACTTTGATAGGGCCAGATTTGGTTCATAAAGCCATGGAAAATGTTCAGCTGATTTGGGAGAGGTTTAAGATTTTTCAGAGTTGTTATAAGTCCTATAAAGATTTGAGGAGAAGGGAGTTGAGATTTCTGTAGATGATTGGGTGTTCTTCAAAGTTTCGCCCATGAAAGGGGTAATGAGATTTTGTAAGAAAGGAAAGCTTAGTCCCCGATATATCGGCCCCTACAGGATTTTAAGATAGATTGGCAATGTGGCTTATGAGTTAGAGCTGCCCATGAAGTTGGCAGCAGTGCATCCAGTGTTCCATGTGTCCTTATTGAATAAATGTCTTGGTGATCTATCACTTTTTATTCCTTTGGAAAGCGTTGGTGTGAAGGATAGTCTTTCTGATAAGGAGGTTCTAGTTGAGATACTTCATAGGCAGGCTTCCAAGCTGAGGAATAAGAAAGTTACCTCTATGAAGGTTTTATGGAGGAATTAGTTGGTTGAGGGAGCCACATGGGAAGCAGAAGAAGATATGATGGCCAAGTACCCTCATCTTTTCCCTCCTATCACCGAGACAACTTGAGGTAATAGTAATAGTTTCCCTTCTATAGTTACTCTTTTCAGTCTTATGTCACTCACAATTTCTAAGAAAACATGCATGCTCTATGAGTTTTAGTTGAGTCTCTACTCTTAGTTCGAATCAGTTATCATGTTAGTTATTCAGTCGAGTAATTAGTCAGTTAGTACTAATTGTTCTTCCCTTTACAGTTTAGCTTAATCTTCATTCGAGGATGAATGATCCCAAGAGGCAAATATTGTAACACCACTTACTTTTACATGTTCTGATTCAACCTTAATGTAGAAAAACTAGAAGAAAAGTTCCTATCCTAATGAAGCATGAGTCAGTGTATGACTCATAGTATCATCTCTTGAGTCGTTAGATAACTCATGAACTCATGTCCCAAGTTAGTGTAACTCCCAGGCTCCCATGAGTTGACGTACGATCTGTGGAAGTAACCACATGCCATACTATTTAGTCATGAAAGCCGATACAACATGTTGTCAAATCCCTCCAAAAATCACGAGCCATAGTACGACTCGTAGTATCATAGTACGAGTCATACTATTATTCATAGACCCTTAACTAGATAGTGATAAAAAATAGTCTCAAGAACCATGAGTCAGAGTACAACTCATGGATCCATTGTATGAGTCGTACTGTCGACTCGT
The DNA here is from genome assembly GCA_031232105.1 of Capsicum rhomboideum. Taxonomy (NCBI): domain Eukaryota; kingdom Viridiplantae; phylum Streptophyta; class Magnoliopsida; order Solanales; family Solanaceae; genus Capsicum; species Capsicum rhomboideum. Next base: position 95,402,497 of record CP124711.1, on the reverse strand, counting down.
GGAACCCAAGTCCAGAACCTATTTAAAGTGGTCTCAGGAATCATGAGTTAGACCACGACTTATGGACTTACTACGAGTAGTGGAATGACTCATGGACCACTGCAACAAGAAATTTCAAAACAGTTTAAAAAGGGAAAATCAGTCTTTTTCCATCTTTTAAATCCTATGCTATGTTGTTTTAGGACCCAAAAAGGGTTTTTATCAGATTACTCGACCCTTCCCCCTCTCATTCTCATGTTTTAATGGTTAGAAACTCAAAAGGGTTTTCTCTCAAGTCTCTTTCAAGCAAAAGCCTTCTATTGATCCTCAAGCTCAAACTCTCCTAGCTTTAGTTTAAGATTCCCCATCAAACAAGTAGGTGGGATTTCACCCTCATGCCCAAAATTTTAAATTTTCAGTTAAAATTTTTCATGATTCTATGATTTAAGCTTCGAATCTAATTGTCTAAATTATGATTTTTTCAGTCTTTACAAGTTATTATGTTTCTATGGTTCTTGTTCTTATTAATTATGCATGATTTCAATAGCCCCAACTCAGTTATTATATTTGAAGAACAATTATGCATAATATAACAGATTCCAATCTATTTCTGTATACCTTGGCATTTTTTGAACACGTGATCTCAGAACTCAGTAAATTTAGCATGCTTAGTTGACGTATCTCCGAATATCAGTAAAATAGTAAAGTAAACTAGTTCTTGCTTTATTTTAGACATCAGTTTATATTTATGATCAACTAGTAATATATTATAGGAGAATTGTTTAGCACCGAGCGGACACGGGTTCTAGATAACCCAAGTCCCAGAACTACGTTACCACCATAGGATAAGGGTGTTTTACTAGTTGAGATTGAAACCTTTAGCCCAAATGGACTCAGTTAGTTGATCCACATTAGACAAGTTCTACACTTTTAGCTATAGGGAACCTTCCTTGTTGGGGTTGTACGTTGGACTCCATGTTATTCTCATGGTTTTATGTTGGTTATAAGAAAATCCCATAAAAATGAATTAAAACATGACATTGGTACACGACACACAGTTTTCAGCCCAGTTAAGATATTTCATGACTTACAGATATACCTCATGTTTACAGCTTTGATACTACATCTGGTTTTGCTTAATGCAAAAAAGGCTAGCTTAAAAGTATGTGTTTAAGTATTATTTATAGAATTTGCATATCTCATATGCTCAATACATTCGATAGTACTGATCAGAAACTTTTCCTTTGCACTATACCTTATCATGATATAGATTCAGGTGCCCATTTCCAGATTCGTGACTCGAGCAGATAACAGATTGTAACACCCCGTACCTTCCCAGCCCTACTTGACAACGTTGAATAATGTTTACTTAGGTGTCGAGAGCCACAAGTATGTATTTAGTAATGTTATTGATGAGATAATTGAATTTGGCCCTCGTACATGTGATTAAACCTTCGTAGGAGGTGTTTTGTGACTTCGTGGAACATTTGTGGGGTTAAAAATGAGGCTTGAAGGACCTCCAAACAAAGGATATTAAAGGTAAGAAGTAAGTTAAAGAATAGAACTTGAAGTATCTAACCAAACCCGCGAAGAAAAGTCAAAATATGAAATTTTCAAAAAAAACTAAGGGTCAGGCGCGCCAGAGGGTGTGCCAGGCTGGTTGTGTCCACCTTTCAAAAATTGGAAATTTTTCTAAGTCCCAAGGGTGCCCGGAGGCGTACCGGGATGATTTTCGCCACGTTTCTTCTACAACCATGAGAATATACATGGAATGATTGAATTATTATATTGGTGTGGTAAATTTACTAGTGAACGAATTTGGCATCAAAATGATGGTTTTACCCTTCTGGTCAAAATAAGCCACACGTGGCTAGAATCACTTGTTTTTGGGATTGAGGCTACGAATATGAATCGCGTGAGTGGGGATATTGTCATAAAACATATGAAATGATTTAAACATGAGAAATAATTGATTTCATTGGATTAAGTGAATTGGGCTCAATAAAAGGCCCAAAAATAAAGAAGAAGACATAGGCCAAAATGGGTCAAATAACCCATTCTTCCCTTGACCTTCTAGATATAGCATTAAATGCTATAAGAGTGGATAAGTATGGAATTGAGGACTTATATAAAGGACCAAAAAATCTGATTTTTATTCACTTGAAACTCTCATGCTTTCTAGATATTTCTCAACTATTTTTCTCTCAAACCCTAAGAAATCAAAGCCAACTTTTGGAGCAAGATCATCATTTCTCAAGATTGGGTAAGTGATTATTCTTATGGATTGATCTATTATATGCATGGGAGTGTATGTAAATCATGTTGGTTATGCTTGGAAGTGTTGAACATGGTACTTTGTGTTTTTGTAAAAGATTTATTATCCATGGGATTTAAGCTTGAAATATGACTTGTGATTTTGATGAAAGAGCATGGTATGGATGAAATATGAACATGTATGGTGTGATTATGTTATTAAACTTATTATTTTTCTATAAGTGTAAATTATGGGATTTTGGCCGATATGTGCTATGAAGTGAATTAAGGTAACTGGATGGATTATTTGTGATATGGTGTGAATGAGAAAGTGTAAAGGAGAAACTTTGTGGTGAAATGTTATTGGTATATGATGTTGTGGTCAATGTATGGTATGATTAAGGTATTTTTGGTATGACCATGCCGAAAATGGTATTGTAGAGAAGGAAATGACATTTTTGAGGCAAACATGTAACTCATTGACGTCATATGCATTTGTAAGGTAGTTGGTGGTTAATGTACATTTCGTTATGTATTTGTGTTGTAGAGTGAATCATAAGGAAGGAGCGGGACATTGTATGAACATCTAAGATTATATATTCGTATTGAGAATACAAGGTATGTAAGGTTACTCTGTCCATATTTTTCTGCAATAAATAGTATCCACATTGACGTTACACTTGTCCCATCCCGAAATGTGCTAAGGTATCCTATATCCGGTTATCAGTGGTCATTATCACATGCTTCCTACTCATTGATCTATTGTGAATCACATGTTTCATATTCATTGATAATGTTCCAAAAGCCCAATAAGGTTGTGTTCTATAGTTCCAATAGTGGTTATACTCATGTATCTTGGTCATTGATTATGGTCCAATGGTTCCAATAGTGTTATGTTTCCAATAAGGCTATGTTTTCCAATAATGTTTATTCACATGTCTCTCACTCATTGATTATTGATCCAAAGCTTCAAATAAAGTTATGACTATCATTGTATCAATCTCAAAGTAATGAATGAAGTAATGTGTGGTTAATGATCAAGTATGGGTGGTAGCTTTGGGGGCGAAAAGCCTATCTCAAGCCCATCCAGAGATTGTTGGATCAGGGGGAAGTCCTAGAGGCATAAGCCTAGCTCGGACCGATCCTGACAGGGGGTAGCTCTAGAGGTAATAACCTAGCTCAAACCGAACCTGATATGTATGTATGGGTGGCAGCTCTAGAGGTAATAACCTAGCTTGAGCCGATCCCGATATATATATTGATTCATGGGTGGTAGCTCTAGAGGCATAAGCCTAGCTCGAGCCAATCCCAACATAACGTTATGTTATGTTAAAACCCACTGTTCAGTCGGGGCCCGGGTATCACAGGTCACAGGCAAAGATGAGTAATCAAAGAAGCAAAGAAAGTAAAGAAAGTAATATACATGGTTCCCAAAACACAAAATGATGACTTATCCATATTGGTTATGCATTTGTAATTAAGCTCATTGACATATTTACATATCATACAGTTTCATTTGAGCCTTACATACTCAGTACATTCTTCGTACTGACGTCCCTAGTGGGACTTAACTTACTTGCTGCAGGCGCAGGTACTAGTAGGCCTCCACAGTAGGTTGCCAGTTGTTGCGGATCATTGGTGAGCTCCAGTTAGTTCGGGGCTTCTCCGAGTCACAGTTGTTCATAGGTATTGGTTTTGTATATGTTGTATAAAGTGGGGACTTGTCCTGACTTTCAGTTAGTTGTGGTAAATGTATCTGTTAGAGGTTTTTGTAGACGGATGTGGGTGTATAAATTTAAAAGGTACATGTCGTTTTTGACTTGATGGCCTCAACGGCCAAGTTTCACATATGTATATATATATCACATGTTCCATGAATTTCGTTGTTGGTATTTTAAGCTCTTACGTGATCATGTGTTTCTTATGGCATGCATATTGTCACGCCCCAAATCCCATTGAGGCGTGATTGGCACCCGAAGCCGATAAGGCCTGAGAGAACAAATCTTTACTCATGCACATGTTACTTAATGAACGTCATCCTCATCATAGATAAATATAACATGGAAGCCATGGAATAACATATAACATGTATGAAACTTGGCCGTTGAGGCCATCAAGTCAAATCGAACATAAGTTCCTTACATTTCCTTCCTTTGACCTACAACATCTACAAAGCCTCTACAGATGCATAAAAATAACCAACCTATAGTTGGGACAAGTCCCCGCTTTATACAATATTTAAAATACCAAAACAAATGTACAAAAGCAACTCGGAAAGCCCCGAAGCAACTAGAGCTCACCAATGATCTGCTGAGATACCGTAGCCTACAATGGAGGTCTACTAACACCTGTGACTGCAGCATATAAAGTAAGTCCCCCAAAGAGGTCAGTACGAAGAAATGTACTGAGTATGCAAGGCCATATGAAACTGCATGATATATAAGTACTCCAATGGAAATCAATATAAGAAGATAATCAACATGAACAAACCACTGCTCTGGATATGTAGAACCATGTTCATTGCGTTTATTACTTTCTTTTCTTTTCTTTTAGTATTGTTAATGTTCATCCACAAAATAGTGGGTGGTCATCCACCTTTTCGGTGGCTAATAATAGTCATCCACTCATTGGTGGGTAATAGAAGAATCATAATAATAGGAACAGCTCTAGCTAGGCTTATGTGCCCCTTTGACGTTGTTCTTTGAACCAATAATCTCGGGATCGGTCTAGCTAGACTTATGTGCCCCTTTGATCCATCCCGGTTCTCAATGATAAAACATAAAAACATTCTTTCATTCTTAACTTTTGTTTGAGATTCCATTACTTTTGAATGAATGGTACATTGGTTACTTTTGAAACTTTGGAACAACACTTTTGGAACTTAGAAACATTAATCAATGAACATTCTTGGAACTTGGAAACAATGCCCACAATTATGTGACACAAGATTCACCATTTACCAATGAATAAGGAATTATGAGAATAATAATTTGTGACAACCTGAAATGAATTACCCTTGAACGTTTCGGATGGAAATAGAACAATGCCAATAGGGACAATATCTACCATACAAAGATATAGAAAGAGTAACCTTACATACTTAACATAGTCCAACATGCCTCCATACGACACTTTAAATTCATTAAAACGACATCACAAGTTGATAATTACATCCATGAAGGGTATAGGGGTTTCGGGGGGCCAAAGGGATGCAAAAACAAGCAATTCGGAGTTCTGGGCCGATCCGCTAAGACAACTTCGCCCAAATGTGGATGACCTGCATCCACAGGTGACCTTTGGCATTAGCCAGAGGCACCTGCGTTGGCACCTGCTCCCGCAGGTGCTTCGTTTGCGAGGGCGGGTGCCCATTTCGGTCAAAAAGGGTCTCTTTTGGGTATTTTCATGCAATGAATGGTCCATGATCATAACCAAACTTATTTTAACATATTTTTGATCATATTAAACACCAACATTAATCCATGGTCTCACAACACATATAACAACACCGAAACGACACACTTTACGGTCAATACGTCACCAAAACCATAACCAATTTCACAATAGAAATTCCAAACATTATACACCACGACAAAACAAGGAAATGCTATAATCACATCTCACATTTCAATATTAAATCCATCATGTTCACCCCTTTAATACCACAAGTCCATGTTTAAGTTTACAAGGTAAAATCATCCTCCGATTTAGCAAACACAAGTTGTTTTACACATAGTGAACTTCTCAATACATCACCAATATAACCAACATGTTTTACACCATATTCCATTCATATAATCTATTAAACCATGAGAATAAATACTTAACAAATCTTGGAAATGGATGATCTTTCCCTCAAATGGTTGCTTTAGGGTTTGGTTGAAGAGAGCAAATGTTGTAGAAAATTCTAGAATGGGACATGTGTGAAGATATGAATAAAATCTGATTTTTCATGCTTTATATTGGACCTCAAGTCTCTTATTATCCAATTATCAACATTAATTATCATGTTGAATGGGTCAAATGGAAGAATGGATCTTTTTTCTCTATTTGGGCCATGCAGTTGGGCTTAAATTGAGCCCATTTGCATTTATTAATTTGGCCCAACAATTTCATGTACAAATCCTCTAAAATCTCATGCATGTTTAATTAATTCCATTGGTTCAGCAATCTACGGGGTGTTACACCTTCTACGAAAGTCTAATCCCATGCACTAGGCCCAATATCCATTACCTCATCAATAACATTACAAAATACATACTTTTGACTCTCAACACTTGAGTAACCATTGTTCAACATCGTCATATAGGGTTTAGTAGGTACGGGGTATTACACATATGATTGATTAGAAGCAAAGCTTGGTTCTCTCAGGCCTTGTCGGCTACGAGTACCAATCCGTCCCGATGGGATTCGGGGCGTGACACAGATAGTCCAGTCCAGCTTCGGTTGAGTCCTTATCATTCGAGGACTATTTTTAGATTTCAGACTTATTAGTTTATTTCAAGCATTTATTTCAGTTATTTAGAATTAGATGCTAGTCCTGTCCCCGTAATTCATCAGTTTAATAGAGGCTTTTAGACATAGTTAGAAAATTCAGTTTTATTGGGTTTTCAGATTTATTATTTTAGAACTTCAAATTATTTTCAGTTTGCCTATTTCGGTTATCTTTATGCTTCTGCTCAATATCTCAATATGTGATTGTTGTTATATACCAATACCAAGGGTTCACTAGGGATCTCTTATAGTTCTAAATACCATGTTTTGTGTAGGGTATAGATTCAGGTCGTGACGATGTGCCAAACTTATAATCATAAAACGATTGCAACACAAACAATCTCCACGTGCCCGACCTTTACCCATATTCAATCTTATGTCAATGCATGTGAATAATATAATATCAATAGAATAAGGAATGTTGATGCATCTGATTTCAATCAAAAAATAGACATGAATTATATTCACCTCAACAATCATAAGCATATGGGTTAAATGAAGAAATATGAACAAACAAAAAGCAACAAAGTCAATATACATCAGCTAATGCCCATATGCTTTAGCATTCTCAGATTATATAATAATAAACTTTACCTTTCATAACACCGGTACTCGTATCAATGCCCCTCACACCATCGGTGTGAGAGCTCTATCTTTTGCCCTTATCCATTCTCTATTATATTTTTTAATCTTTAATTAGCAAAATGTCCCTCAACAGAATATAGAAAGTCTTAACATAATTCGAATCCTAAACAGGTCACAAATCCTCAAGACTTTGACTTTTCCATCTATAAAGCTTTAGAACCTTCCAAATCTATCAAATATGCATTATTCATAAGTAAATGATCTCATATACATCCATATTGCTATACTTATTTTTGGCTCAAAAATTGGGTCAAATAGTCACCCTGAGCTTCTGAAGTCGAATATGAAATTTTCTTTCGGATTAAATTTACCCATAATAAAATAAACTCCGCAGTCAAATTTTACCTAAAACGGGTCATTATTCAACCCCCCAAATCAACAATTCTTATTCTAAGAACCTTGGGCATTAAACTCTAATTTCTTAACTTAGGATTAAAATTATACTTTCCACATCTGAAATATCATGCACTTGAAGGAATGCATATAATTTAATATGTCTAACATTCAATTACGTATGCCAATATGTTTAAATTAAATCATAATGTGATAATCATTAGACAAATTCCAAAACAGAACCAATTGAGTCCACCCGTAACCTCAACCACGGAAACAATACTTAAACTATAAAAAGTGTTTTTCTACAAAATGGTACTATATACTCAAATGATCTATATTAGCTTACTTCCTCCAATGATTACCTCATCATTCCAACATCATTAACCCTCCAATCATTGGTCAATTCCTACCCAAAAATTCAACCGACCAAATTGAAAAGAAACACACTTTGGTAGCAAACTATTTTCCACTTCAAATTCCTTTCCAATGAAAATACTATGGTTATAGTAATCATAGTATATAATCTATCATTCAAGTACAATTATATGTATACAAGATTTGAGGCATTAGTTAGTTGAAGTATCCGCTCGTCAATTTGTCTCCAATATGTGCCCCTTTTCTTTTCTTTTTTGTTTTTCTAATAAATTGAAAGCCTATGTTAATACACTAAATACTAGAGCCATCAAAATGGGCTTGGCCCTTGAGGCCAGCCCAACCCAACCCGCTATTAAGGTTGGGTTGGGTTATAATTTTGTAGCTCATTTAAAACTGGGGCTTATAAGCCCAGCCCAAGTCATCCTGCTGGTCCTTGAGGCTTGAATGAGGCAGGGCTAGGTTGGCCCGTGGGCCAAAATACTTTTAATTTAAATGAAGATTGTGAAAAGAAGTAAAAATTAAGAATAGTAACTACTGAATAAGTTTAATATCTTACATAATACTTCATTTATTTAGCGTTAACTCGTAATCACCATGTATAAATGTTACATTAATGCTTGTTGTTCAATTTAAACTTAAAATTTTAAAAAAATTGTGAACACAAAGAATTTAAAACTATAATTAGTGATCACTGAATAGGTTCTAGCTAGTATCTTACACAATATTTTACTCATTTAGCATTAAATCCCTAATACTAAAATTCCTAACCACCAATATAAAAATTGCATTCACTATAAAATATTCAAACACTTGTTGTTGCTTGAAGTCCATTGCATGACTTTACTCAAATTCAAAGCGGTAATATTTTTAAGTAAATTTAAATATTATTAATTTTTGATATATATTTTTTGATAATGTTTATCTAATTAAATCTATATATGAATTTAGATGAAGGTGATTTTAATTAAGACAACTTTATCGATGAATTCAAATGTACTTAACTATGTATTGGTGTTGAATATGTTATAAGTTATAGTAGAATATGTAATTTCATATAATCATATGTTAGAAATGTTAACAAATTGTCATACCTATATGTTCAAATATATATTGAAAAGATTTTTTTTTTAAAAAAAGACAGATAAAAATAAAGGGCTAGCCCGCCCTAGCCCGTGACCCTTTTAGGGCTGGGTTGAGCCCTAAGATGAAGGGCCGACCCTTCCTAGCCCATCAAATTCTTTGGATCACGAGGCTTGGACTGGGTTGGGTTAGCCCATTTTAATAGCTCTACTTAATATCCTAGCCATCGCACGTGGCCAACAAAGGAATGGTGGGTTTGGCGCACTTATATCTCTTTAATAAAATTATATTTCTAAGACTTTTAGACTATCACCATCAACTAAATTAATTATCAAAAATTATCCATCAATTAAATAACCGTTGTTAAGCAAAAATTTCAAAATTCCCATTTAAAATTAGCGCGAAGAGTTTTTTATGAAAAAGAAATTCAAGGGCTCAAAACAACCTAACAAGTCATTACATTATATACCACTTTAAAAAAAATTTAATCCCTGAATGGTAAAATAAAATAAGTACATATGCTCAAAAAGTTGGGGATATCTGATCTGCATGTACGACTCGGTTACCCATGTAGCCTCCTCATCCAGACGATACTTCTATTGAAATTTTACTAAAGTAATTTCCATTTACCTCAACTTATAAATATGCCTATCGTGACTTCTTTACCCAATTTTGAGACAAAAATAAATATAGCAATATGGATGTCCGCGAACTCATTTACTCACAAATTGTAATAACCATAGTTGTGAATCTGCTATTTTTATGTGTATTGACCATTTTGTACTTCTCCATAGTTTTTACATGCTATTTGTGAGGTGTGAGGATTGTTGTCACGGTCTCCGATGCATTCAAGAGTGATTTGGGAGAGTTTGAGACTCTTAGAGGCCTTAAAAGCCATTAGTTTGGCATTGGTCAACATTTTGATTTTTGATTACCGGATGGCGATTTGGAAAGTTCCAGTAGATGCGGAATGTCGATTTTGGGTTGGTAGCAGGGTTGTTTTGGTTTTGGAGCCTTTATTTTGCATTTCAACCATTCGTTTGGAAACTAGTTAAACTAAACTTTTAGGGGTCTCGGGGGCTAATTTACTATAAACGACCTCTTTTCGAAAATCAAATATTTTCACTGATTTTGGAACTTCGAAAATAGCCTAACATAATATATGGTTTATTTTTGTTGGATCCCGAATGAATCTCTAAGGTCCGTTCAGAGTATTTAAAATCATGCAAAATCAGTAAAGATGTTGATATTTGGTGCACCTGGTGGGAATACACTGGGTATGTTGTTGTTGTAGGCTTCCTTCTTTGCAAACGTGGGCCCCTGCATGAGAATACAGAGAAGGAGAATCTCTTTCATTGAGAGCGCGAGGTGGTGGACACGATCGCAAAGGATTTTGAGTCCGAGTCGTGTATTTTGCTTCATCGCACTCGGAAAGCCCCAAACCAACTGGAGCTCACCAATGATCGACAAATGATCCGCAACCTACTGTGGAGGTCTACTAGCACCTATGCCTGCAACAAGTAAGGTAAGTCCCCCAAGGGGACGTCAGTACGAAGAATATACTGAGTATGTAAGGCTATGAATGTAACAGCCCGTACCTTCCCAACCCTATGCGATGACATTGAATGAGGGTTACTTAGGTGTTGAGACACCATGAGTATGCATTTGGTAAAGTAAATGATGAGAAAATTGAAATTTGGCCTCGTATATGTGAACAAACCTTCATAGGAGTGTTTTGTGATTTTCGTGGAACATTTGTGAGGTTCAAAACAAGGTTAAGAGGACCTCTAAACAAATGATATTAAGGTTAAGAAGTGAGTTAAAGAATAGGACTTGAAGTATCTAACCAAACCCGCGGAGAGAAGTCGAAAAATGAAATTTTTAACAAAATTTAAGGAGGGGCGCTTTTGGGACCATGCCACGCCGCTCTGGGCTAAAAATTTTATCCCATAGGCAGTAGTTTGGCGCGCCCAGGGGTGTGCCACCTTGGCTTTTCCACTTTTTCGAAAGTTGGAAATTTCTAAGTCCCAAGGGTATCCGGGGTCGTACCGAGCCGATTTTTGCCACGTTTATTATACAATCATGAGTATATACATGAAATGAGTAAAATATTATATTGGTTTGATAAAATTACCCGAGGACGAATTTGGGGTCAAAATAACGATTTTGCCCTTTTGGTCAAAATAGGCCATACGTGGCTAGAATCGCTTGTTTTTGGGATTGAGGCTACGGATATGAATAACATGAGTGGGAATATTGTTGTAACATGTATGAGATGACTTGAACATATGAAATTATTAATTTTACTGGGTTAAGTGAATTGGGCCCAAAAAGGACCCAAAAATGAAATGAAAGCATGGCCCAAAATGGGTCAAATGACCCATTCTTGCCAAGACCTTCTAGAATACCACATTAATGACTAAGGATGGACTCAAGGTCTATAAAAGGGGCCAAATATCATATTTTATCATGAGAAACACCCATGCCTTTTCTATCTTTTTCTAGAAATTTCCCAAGAACATCTCTTTGGCTTTCAAAACCCTAAGGCACTTCTTGGAGCAAGATCATAATCTTCCAAGCTTGGGTAAGTGACTATTATTGTAATTTAACATATTATAAGCATGAAATAATATGTATATCATGTTGGTTATGGTTGGAAATGTTGGACATGGCACTTTTTGGTTTTGTGAAAAAGATGTGAAATCCATGGGATTGTAACTTGAATTATGACTTGTGGTCTTGATGAAAGAGCATGGTATGGATGAAATAAAAACATGTATGGTGTTATTATTGTCCTAAACTTGTTATTTTCATATAAGTGTAAATTATGAGATTTTGGCCGATTTGTTGTTGTGAGGTGTATTGAAGTAAAGTGATGGCATAATTGTGATGTTGTGATGATGGAGAAGTGTAAGATATGAACTTGGTGTGGCATGCTATTGGTTATCATGTGTTGGTCAATGTATGGAATATTGTGGGTTTATTGGTATAATGATTTCATAAGTGATATTGTCAAGGGGGAAATGACATATTGAAGCTAAACATATGACTTATTGTTATTGTATGCCATTATAAGGTAATTGGTAGTTAATGTTGGGTCGTTATGAACTTGTGTTATAGAGTGAAAACATAAAGGAGGAGTGGGACTATTGTACACGCGTCTAAAATTGTGTATTCGTATTAACAAGACAAGGTATGTAAGGTTACTCTTTTCGTATCCTTCTACAACATATTATTCCTATTGACGTTGGACTTGTTTCAATTCCGAAAGGCATGAAGTATATCAATTTAGGTTGACGGATATTATTATTCATATGTATCCTAGTTTGGGATGATTGATGATTCACTCATCTCTTATTCATTGAGTGAAGTTCCTAAGATGTCCTAACATGGTAATTCCTAAGAGAACTATTTCAATGAGAGCAATGAGGTAAAGAGAGATTGTTTAGTTGAGTAGCATGATTACAATCATGTCTTGATCCAAAGTCCTATAGTATGATGATTATCCTTGTGCCAATTTTTCATAAGTAAGATTACCAATCTCATAAGATTTCATAAGAGTAAGAAGAGAGGTGATGTGCAAGTGAGTATAATTATTCCCCATAAGTGAAGTTGTCAATCTCATGAGGTAAAGGAGTGAAGTGAGATGTGTATATAAGTGTGTGATTTAATGCCATGATTTTTAGCATGTCATTCTCATAGCTAAGTAGAGGGTATAATATTGTGAAAAGGTAATTCACATGGTTATTATACGTTTCATTGAGTATGGACCACCTTCTAGAGCGTATAAGTTTAAGATGGAATAACCCCAAGATTGTGATATGTCATTTAGTATAGCCCACCCGAGGTGGAGGTCCAGTATCATGTACGTACCCATGTAAGATCTCATGGGGTTAGTGTTGGAGGTAAAGTGCAAACTGATATATATCTATCCCTCATAAGTTAAGATGTTAATCTCATGACGTATAAGAGTAAGGTGAAGTATATTTGTGTGCTTCGATTAGTATCATGATCCTTAATGTATTAATCTCTCATAAGTTGACATATCAAATTCTCCCACCATGAGAGTGGATGTATGATTCTCCCACCATGAAAGTGGATGTATGATTCTCCCACCATGAGAGTGGATGTAGGATAAACCACCATTAGAGTGGAGGTACGTTGATAGAATAGATGCATGTTCTCCCACCATGAGAGTGGATATAGGATAAACCACCAATAGAGTGGAGGTACGTTGATATAGATGCATGTTCTCTCACCATGAGAGTGGATGTAGGTTAAACAATTAAGAGAGTGGATGTACACCAATAGAAGAGATGTATGATATAGTATTCTAATCATGTAGATGAACACTAGTGGTAATGAGCCTAGAAGTAAGAAAGAATCTCTTGTATATAGAAGAAATTATTAGAGGCAAGTTCCTTGAGTGAATATAGTTTCCCATGAAGGAGAGGAATGAGAATTGATATTAGTTAAAATGATGGCTTATCCCCATTGACTATTCTCTCATATTTTTATTCTATTTGACATGCTCATATATGATGCTATTTATTATACGCCTTACATACTCAGTACATTCCTCGTACTGACCCCCTCAGGGGACTTACCTTACATGTTGCAGGTGCAGGCATTAGTAGACCTCCACAGTAAGTGGACAGTTATTTGTAGATCTTTGGTGAGCCCCAGTTGCTTCGGGACTTTCCAAGTCATAGTTGTACAGTCATTTTGAAGTTGTAAATTTATTATAAAGCGGGGACTTGTCCCGAATTTTAGTTTGTTATGGTCAATGCATCTATTAGAGGCTTTTGTAGACATATGTGGGTACATATATATGTTAATGGCCCTAACGGCCAAGTTTCGTATATAGATATGATATATGTTTCCATGTGCATGACTTTCGCTTAGTTGCATAAGGCATAATAATATTTAACACGATTCATACGAGGAGATGCATCTGGGTAGACATGAACAAATATTGGTTCTCTCGGGCCATATCGGCTTCAGGTGCCAATCACGCCTCGTTGGGACTCGGGGTCAAAAGTGGTATCAGAGCAGTTCGTTTTAAGGGTGTCTATAAAGCCGTGTCCGAGTAGAGTCTTGTTCATGGATGTGTTGTGCACCACATTTATGAACAGGAGTCTATGGGGCATTTAGGATGTTGTTTCTTTTCTTCAGTTCTAGATCGTGCAATAGAGCCAGTGTTGTCAGTTGAATTGAGATCTGACCATGGTAAATGTTTCTCTTTGCTATAGTAACCATGCCGATCATAAGAAGAGGTAGAGGTAACGGGAAGCAGGTAGATGTTCCTGCTGAAGAAAGAATGAGTAGATTACCACCTAACCAAGTTAGTCAAGGTGGAGCTGACGCAGAAATTGCATCGCGGTCTTCTTCTACCCTCCCAGCTCCAGAAGAGCCAAGAGGTAGAGAAGAACCTGCAGAGCCGCCAATGAACACTACGGATCAGGACCTTAGAAATGCAGTACATATGTTGACACAGTTAGTGGCAGCACAAAGTCAAGGACGAGCAGGTCCAATGACACATGATGATGATGCGGCTAGGGTGGCGAGTCGCAGAACAGAGGATTTTCTGAAATTAGACCCTCCTATATTCACAGGGTCCGACCCGAAAGCAGATCCACAGGATTTCGTGGACCAAGTTCAAAGAGCACTAGAGGTGATGCACGTAACAGGTGTAGAAACAGTTGAGCTAGCAGCTTATAGACTGAAGGGCGAGGCTATCTTGTGGTATGAGGACTAAAAAAGATCAAGAGGTACTGATGCACTCCCAGCTGATTGATAAGAATTTAAAATAGCATTCCTTGATCATTACCTCCCATATGAGATGCGGGAGGCACGTGTAGGCCAATTTCTCCATTTGTGTCAAGGAAATATGAGTGTTAGAGAATACAGTTTGTAGTTTAATTCTTTGGCTAGATATGGTCCAAATATAGTAGCCACCATGGAAGATAGAGTCCATCGATATGTGGATAGATTGGAGCCTTATTTGGTCCGAGACTGCACTATTGATGCCTTAAATTGAGATATGGACATAGCTAGAATACAGGACTTTGCGCAGAAAATGGAGGATCAAAGGCAAAGAAATAGGATACAGAAAGCAGAAGAAGGGCCATCAAAAAGGGCCAGACCTATGGGCCAATCTATGTTGTCTCCAGGAGAATCTGGATCTCGAGTGTTACCACCTAGACCCTCATCCTCTTATTCCATAGCAGGTGCTCATTCCCAATTTCGAGGGTCTAGAGGTGGTCGATTTTGACAGAGTAGTGGGATTAATAGATCACATGCAACGAGATCTTCTCATCAGTTGTGCCCGCACTGTGGGAGATTTCATGCAGGCGAATGCCGATTTGATACAAATGTTTGCTTTGTATGTAGTAGGCTAGGACACATGATAAGAGAATGCCCATAGAGGCCCACGGGTAGTATGACACGGCCTGCCGGATCAGCCAATGTGGCATCGGCAGCTGGTGTACAGTCTACTGGTCGCGGTAGAGGTGCCAGAGGAGTAGCCAGTTCCAGTGGAACACAGAATCGCACCGATGCTTTAGTGGACCGGCAGAATGAGGAAGCACCTCCTGAGGACGGTACAGGTATTTAGGTATATTACCACATTTTACATTATGTATATGTATTGATTGATTTGCGCTCTACTCCATCGTACATTTCTCCATCGACTATCGTGAATTTAATAGTACACCGAGGTTATGAGTGACTTCAATAGAAATATTTCCACCTGTCGATTAGTTTAGTATAGTAAAAGGAACATATCGTAATGGTATAGTAGAAAGGGAAAAGTAACCCTATACGACATGCCATGTGAAATGGTCAAAAGTGTATAAGAATGTCGTTTCATACTGATTGAGGGATTAATGAAATCGAAAGTACGTGGAGTTCACGATACATTCTTGGGGGTATAATAAGTGAGTCTTTACGAGTATTATGTGTGTATATGAGAACATTTCGACTTACGTCATTACAGTGAAACCATGCTATGAACATTCGAGGACGAATGTTTCTAAGGGGGGAAGAACGTAACACCCCGTACCTGCCCAACCCTATGTGATGACATTGAATGAGGGTTACTTAGGTGTTGAGACACCATGAGTATGCATTTGGTAAAGTAAATGTTGAGAAAATTGAAATTTGGCCTCGTATATGTGAGCAAACCTTCATAGGAGTGTTTTGTGATTTTCATGGAACATTTGTGAGGTTTAAAACAAGGTTAATAGGACCTCTAAACAAATGATATTAAGGTTAAGAAGTGAGTTAAAGAATAGGACTTGAAGTATCTAACCAAACCCGCGAAGAGAAGTCGAAAAATGAAATTTTTAACAAATATAAGGAGGGGTGCATTTGGGAACGTGCCACGCCACTCTGGGATAAAATTTTTATCCCATAGGCAGTAGTTTGGATCGCCCAGGGGAGTGCCACCTTGGCTTTTCCACTTTTTCGAAAGTTGGAAAGTTCTAAGTCCCAAGGGTATCCGGGGTCGTACCGAGTCGATTTTTGCCACGTTTCTTCTACAATCATGAGTATATACATGAAATAAGTAAAATATTATATTGGTATGATAAAATTACCCGAGGACGAATTTGGGGTCAAAATGACGATGTTGCCCTTTTGGTCAAAATAGGCCATACGTGGCTAGAATCGCTTGTTTTTGGGATTGAGGCTACGTATATGAATAAAATGAGTGGTAATATTGTTTTAACATGTATTATATGACTTGAAAACGTGAAATTATTGATTTTACTGGGTTAAGTGAATTGGGCCCAAAAAGGACCCAAAAATGAAATGAAAGCATGGCCCAAAATGGATCAAATGACCCATTCTTGCCAAGACCTTCTAGAATACCACATTAATGACTAAGGATGGACTCAAGGTCTATAAAAGGGTCCAAATATCTGATTTTATCATGATAAACACCCATGCCTTTTCTATCTTTTTCTAGAAATTTCCCAAGAACATCTCTTTGGCTTTCAAAGCCCTAAGGCACTTCTTGGAGCAAGATCATCATCTTCCAAGCTTGGGTAAGTGAATATTATTGTACTTTAACATATTATAAGCATGATAGAATATGTATATCATGTTGGTTATGGTTGGAAATGTTGGACATGGCACTTTTTGGTTTTGTGAAAAAGATGTGAAATCCATGGGATTGTAACTTGAATTATGACTTGTGGTCTTGATGAAAAAGCATGGTATGGATGAAATAACAACATGTATGGCGTTATTATTGTCCTAAACTTGTTATTTTCATATAAGTGTAAATTATGAGATTTTGGCCAATTTGTTGTTGTGAGGTGTATTGAAGTAAAGTGATGGCATAATTGTGATGTTGTGATGATAGAGAAGTGTAAAAATATAAACTTGGTGTGGCATGCTATTGGTTATCATGTGTTGGTCAATGTATGGAATATTGTGGGATTATTGGTATAATGATTTCATAAGTGATATTGTCAAGGGGGAAATGACATGTTGAAGCTAAACATGTGACTTATTGTTATTGTATGCCATTATAAGGTAATTGGTGGTTAATGTTGGGTCGTTATGAACTTGTGTTGTAGAGTGAAAACATAAAGGAGGATCGGGACTATTGTACACGCGTCTAAAATTGTGTATTCGTATTATGAAGACAAGGTATGTAAGGTTACTCTTTTTGTATCCTTCTACAACATATTATTCCTATTGACGTTGGACTTGTTTCAATTCCGAAAGGCATGAAGTATATCAATTTAGGTTGACGTATATTATTATTCATATGTATCCCAGTTTGGGATGATTGATGATTCACTCATCTCTTATTCATTGAGTGAAGTTCCTACGATGTCCTAACATGGTAATTCCTAAGAGAACTATTTCAATGAGAGCAATGAGGTTAAGAGAGATTGTTTAGTTGAGTAGCATGATTACAATCATGTCTTGATCCAAAGTCCTATAGTATGATGGTTATCCTTGTGCCAATTTTTCATAAGTAAGATTACCAATCTCATAAGATTTCATAAGAGTAAGAAGAGAGGTGATGTGCAAGTGAGTATAATTATTCCCCATAAGTGAAGTTGTCAATCTCATGAGGTAAAGGAGTGAAGTGAGATGTGTATATAAGTGTGTGCTTTAATGCCATGATTTTTATCATGTCATTCTCATAGCTAAGTAGAGGGTATAAGATTGTGAAACGGTAATGCACATGGTTATTATACGTTTTATTTAGTATGGACCACCTTCTAGAGCGTATAAGTTTAAGATGGAATAACCCCAAGATTGTGATATGTCATTTAGTATAGCCCACCCGAAGTGGAGGTCCAGTATCATGTACGTACCCATGTAAGATCTCATGGGTTAGTGTTGGAGGTAAAGTGCAAACTGATATATATCTATCCCTCATAAGTTAAGATGTTAATCTCATGACGTATAAGAGTAAGGTGAAGTATATTTGTGTGTTTAGATTAGTATCATGATCCTTAATGTATTAATCTCTCATAAGTTGACATATCAAATTCTCCCACCATGAGAGTGGATGTATGATTCTCCCACCATGAGAGTGGATGTATGATTCTCCCATCATGAGAGTGGATGTATGATTCTCCCACCATGAGAGTGGGTGTAGGATAAACCACCAATAGAGTGGAGGTACGTTGATAGAATAGATGCATGTTCTCCCACCATGAGAGTGGATGTAGGATAAACCACCAATAGAGTGGAGGTACGTTGATAGAATAGATGCATGTTCCCCCACCATGAGAGTGGATGTAGGTTAAACAATTAAGAGAGTGGATGTACGCCAATAGAAGAGATGTATGATATAGTATTCTAATCATGTAGATGAACACTAGTGGTAATGAGCCTAGAAGTAAGAAAGAATCTCTTGTATATAGAAGAAATTATTAGAGGCAAGTTCCTTGAGTGAATATAGTTTCCCATAAAGGAGAGGAATGAGAATTGATATTAGTTAAAATGATGGCTTATCCCCATTGACTATTCTCTCATATTTTTATTCTATTTGACATGCTCATATATGATGCTATTTATTATATGCCTTACATACTCAGTACATTCCTCGTACTGACCCCCTCGGGGGACTTACCTTACATGTTGCAGGTGCAGGCATTAGTAGACCTCCACAGTAAGTGGACAGTTATTTACAGATCTTTGGTGAGTCCCAGTTGCTTCGGGACTTTCCAAGTCACAGTTGTACAGTCATTTTGAAGCTGTAAATTTTGTATAAAGCGTGGACTTGTCCCGACTTTTAGTTTGTTATGGTCAATGCATCTGTTAGAGGCTTTTGTAGACCTATGTGGGTACATGTATATGTTAATGTCCCTAACGGACAAGTTTCGTATATAGATATGATATATGTTTCCATATGCATGACTTCCGCTTAGTTGCATAAGGCATAATAATATTTAACACGATTCATACGAGGAGATGCATCTGGGTAGACATAAGCAAAGATTGGTTCTCTCGGGCCATATCGGCTTCGGCTGCCAATCACGCCTCATTGGGACTCGGGGCGTGACAATGAGGCACTACATCATACATAGAAACTTCAATGAGAATGAATATAAGAAAATAGTCAATATGGATATCCCATCGTTCTGTATGTAAGGAACCATGTACGTTATATTCATTACTTTCTTTGCCTTTACGTTCATTCTCGTTCATTACTTAACTTTATCCTTCTTTGCATTAAGGAATTGTAATGACCAACTGATCAGTGGTAAGAGAGGATAACCCATGCTAGGTATTTTAACCCCTGGGATGTAATTAACCCATGCTACGCTTTTCTGTCGCCTATGGGATGTTACTGTGATAACCCATGCTAGGCTTTTCTGTCGCCCCTGGGATGTTACTGTGATAACCCATGCTAGGCTTTTCTGTCTCCCATGGGATGTTACTGTGATAACCCATGCTAGGCTTTTCTGTCGCCCCTGGGATGTTACTGAAGAATATACAAACAATTATACATTACTTCAATCTTTCATTATGAGAGTGATACATTGGTGATTGTACATTATTAGAACTTTGAAACATTAGTCAATGAACATGATACATGTGAATCACAATTGGTCCTGTGAGTAATACTATATGACAACCTGAAATGAGATACCTTTGGACATTTCGAAATGGAACAAGTACAATTGCAATGTGAACAATATGTGCTGCAGAAGGATATGAAAAGAGTAACCTTACATACCTTATCTTCCCAATATGAATACACAGTCCTATACATGAATA
Organism: Capsicum rhomboideum; assembly: GCA_031232105.1. Classification (NCBI taxonomy): domain Eukaryota; kingdom Viridiplantae; phylum Streptophyta; class Magnoliopsida; order Solanales; family Solanaceae; genus Capsicum; species Capsicum rhomboideum. Next base: position 95,382,085 of record CP124711.1, on the reverse strand, counting down.
CAATAATCCATTTCCTTCCTTACGTTTTACTCTACAACACAAGTACATAACGGAGCTCACATTAACAACTAACTACCTTACAAGTGCATAAGACGACAATAAGGTACATGATTGGCCTATAACGTCATTTCCCCCTTTAAAATACCATTCACGGCATTGTCATACCAAAAATACCATAACATTCCACACATTGACCAAGACATCATAAACCAATAGCATTTCACACCAAGTTTATCCTTTATGCTTCCTCATTAACACTACGTCACAATTACTCCATCAAGTCGCCTCAATACATTTCATAACAACAATCCCACAAGTTATACACATAGAAAAAACAAGTTAAGGACATAACCACACCATACATGTTGATATTTCATCCACACCGTTCATTTCCATCAAAACCTCAAGTCTCCTTTCAAGTTCAAGTCACATAGATGACACATCTTTTAGCAAAAAGCGAAAGTGCACTACTCAACACTTTTAGCCATAACCATCATGATATACACAATCTCTAATGCATATAATATATTAAAACATAAGATTAAACACTTATCCAATCTTGTAAAATGATGATCTTGTCCAAAGAGATGGCTTAGGGTTTGGAGGATAAAAGAAATATCTGGAATTGTCTAGAATGGCATGTGTTTTTGTGGAATAAAATCTGATTTTTTGTGCCTTAATATAGGCCCTCAAGTCATCCTTATCCAATTCTTGGGCATTAAATGTCATGTTTACTTGGTCAACACAAGAATGGGTCATTTGCCCCATTTGGGCCATGTCTTTTGTTTGAGTTTTGGGCCTCAATTGAGCCCAATTGCTCAAGATTAATTTAGCCCAACAAATTTAATGTATATTCCACCAACTATCTCATGATTAAGGAATTCCATAAATTTTAAGACAATATTCAACTCACGAGATTCATGTTCGTAGCCTCAACCCCAAGAATAAGCGATTTTTGTCACTCATGGCTTACTTTAACATAATTTGATAAAATATTATAAAAAGGAAATTAACCCTGCTTTGGATGCCAAAATCGCCCAAGAGTATTCCTACCAAGATGGTATACTGATACCATAACCCAAGAGCCCTATTTATAGACTAGTGGTCAGAGAAAAAATTTGGCAAAAAGTGGCCTGACACGCTGCCTGGCGCGCCCCTTTGCTGCCTATGCTAGAAAATTTTTGGCAAAAAGCGACCTGACACGCTGTCTGGTGTGCCCCTCTGCTTCCCATGCCAAAAAAAATTCTGTCAAAAGCGGCCCGACACGCTCCTGGGCTCGCCTGACACTAAAATTTTGATTTTCTTCTTTTCTTCAACTTTTCTTTGCGGACATTAGCACAATATCAATATTCCATTAGAAAAAATACAAAATACGTACTTATTGCTCTTAAAACTAAGGTAAACATGGTTCAAATAAGGCATATAAACCCTAGATCACTAATCAAGTAGGGTCGAAAATGTACGGGGTGTTACAATAACCCTTTTGCAAGCTTTGGTAAGTGTTTACTATTATGGTTTAATATATTATATGCATGAGAGGGTTTATAAATCTTGTTGGTTATGTTGACAAAGTGTTGGGCAGTTCACTATGTGTGAAACAGTTTATGTTTGCTTAATCGGTAAAGGGTTTTGCCTTATAAACTTGACAATGGACTTGTGGTCTTGAAGGAAGTGAATTTTATGGATTTAATATAAACATGTAAGATGTAGTTATGTCCCTAACTTGCTTTCTCTTTGTGTATAACATTTGGAATTTTTGTTGCGAAATTGTGCATGGGATTAGTGACGTATTGAAAGAAAAATGTAGTTTTGGTGATTTTGATATGTGTTGTGAAACCATGATTGTTCGTTGGCATCCAAGTTAACCTAAAATATTAAAAGAGAAGCTTAATTATGGCCATAGACCATTTATTGTAAAAAAGGACCCTAAAATGACCCCTGGAGGCTAAAACGGGCACCCATCCTCGCGGATGGGGCACCTGCGGGCGCAAATGCCAACACAGGTGGCCCTGGAAAGAGACAGATGGTCACCTGCGGCTGCATGTCATCCACCTGTGGGTGTAAGTGAATCCACAACCCAGTCTAGAATTTCATTTTGTTTGTTTTTGCTTCTCTTTGACCCCCCAAGGCCCCTATACCTTTCTTGGATGCAATTATCAACTTATGGTACTTTTTGAATGACTTTAAGGGGTTGTTCGGAGGCATGTTGGATTATATAAATTGTGGATTGTTGTTAATGTGGTATTATGAAAGGAATTTAAGTGACTTGATTGAGTAAATGTGACGTGGTGTTGAAGGGGAAGTGTAAAGTATAAACTTGGTGTGAAATGCTATTAGTTTATGATATCTTGGTTAATGTGTGGAATGTTTTGGTTTTTTTTGTATGGTAATGCAGTGAGTGGTATTATAGAAGGATGAAATAACGTTATATGGCAGTCGCATAGCTCATTGTCGTCTTATGCACTTGTAATAAAGTTAGTTGTTAACGTGAGCTCCGTTATGTACTTGTGTTGTAGAGTAACACGTAAGGAAGGAGCTGAATTATGGTATACACATATTGGATTGTTGTAGTCACATATTGGGAAGATAAGGTATGTAAGGTTACTCATTTTCGTATCCTTCGGCAACACCTATTGTTTACGTCATTACCGTACTTGTTTCTATTCCAAAATGTTCTAAAGTATTTCATTCCAGGTTGTTACCAATTGTTATTCATATATCTCATATTTATGGACCATTGTTCTAAAGTTTTAATAATGTTATGACCACCGAATGAACTATCTCAAAGATTAAAGAAGTGATGTAATGAAAGTCTTTATTCTTGGATGGTATCCCAGGGGTGAAAAGAACACCTAGCATGGGTCGATCCCAATATCTTCGGTGGTATCCAACGGGGTGGAAAGAACACCTAGCATGGGTCGATCCCACAACCACAGGTGGTATCCTAGGGGTAAAAGGAAAGCCTAGCATGGGTCGATCCCGATTGATTATTGTTATGACCCACTGATCAGCTTGGGGCCCGGACATTATATGAATGAATGAATGAGTGATGAATGAATGAATGAGTGTAAAAGTAAAGAAAGTAATAAATGTAATGTATACGATTCCGCACATATAGAATGGTGGTTTATCCATATTGATTATTCACTTGTATTTGATTCCATTGAAGTTCTTATGTTACATGTAGTTTCTTATAGCCTTACATACTTAGTACATTCTTCGTACTAAGGTCCCTTGGGGGAATTACGTTACTTGCTGCAGGCACAGGTGCTAGTAGACCTCCACAGTAGGATACAGATCATCTGCAAACTGTTGGTGAGATCTAGATTGATTCGGGGCTTTTCGAGTCATTATGTACATTTGTTTTGGTATTGTATAAAGGACTGTATAATGTTGGGACTTGTCCCGACTTTAGGTTGGTTATGTATATGTATTTGTTAGAGTCTTTGTAGACGTTTTAAGATGAATGAAGGAATGTATGTCCATTTTGACTTGATGGCCCCAACGGCCAAGTTTCATATCTATTGAATGTTTCTACATGACTTCCGCCATTGGTATCTTGTATTTATACATGATAGAGTGTGGTTCATTTAGTGACATGAATATGAGTGTACATGAATGAAGGTTGGTTCTCTCGATCCTTATTGGCTTCGTGTGCCAGTCCGCCCCATTGGAATTCGAGGCGTGATAATATGGGCGGAGGTATAGATCCCTTATGGGATGGTTTGACTCATTTAAGGTGATTGATCATGTGAGATTGATTTAGTAGAGGCTAGTGGCTGCCCAAAGTAGGCAAAAGAGTTATGTCGATCGTCGACCTTGAGATATAACATTCATGATTAGAGATTGAGTTTCATTGAGGGTTTCACCCATAAAGGGTGTGATGAGGTTCGATAAGAAAGGGAAACTTAGTTCGAGGTTCATTGGCTCTTTCGAGGTCCTTGAGAAGTATGGTGATGTGGCGTAAAACTAGCTTTGCCTTGACATCTGTCAGTTATATGGTTTATTTCTATGGGGTCCAAAACGTATCTTGAGGCTCCATTCGGAGTATTTGAAATCATGTAAAATAATCAAAATTGCTGATATATGGTGGATCAGGCTTCCTTCTTCGCGAATGCGAGCCCCTGGCCATGATTGTGGAGAAGCAAAATCTCTTTTATCGCGATCGCAAGGTGGTGGTAACGATCATGAAGGGTATCGAGTCCGAGTTAGGTAGTTTGCTTCAACGCGATTGCAACTGGATATTCGCAAATGCAATGGGTCTGGGTCATCATCATTTGAAAAAGAGATAGGCTGACTGTGATCATGAAGGCCAATTTAATGGCCTGGTCATCGTTGACCCTCACAAATGCAAAGGGTTGATTACGTTCGCGAGGTACTGGTTGCAGAACAATATAAATACTCTATTTTTACGATTTTCACCATTTTTGGACCTTAGAGCTTTGGGAAGGGGTGATTTATAGGGTTTTCTTCACCATTTGAGCTTGGGTAAGCTATAAACTCTTATGATTATATTTTTAAAAACACCTTTAAATCTCGTTTCAAACTAGAATTTAGGAATTTTTTTGGTAAACTCTTATAATGGTTTTCATAAATTAAAACACTAATTTCTACTCGTTTTCATGTGGGTTGTCAACTGTAGACTCATTTTGAATTAGGGAACATGATTCTAAAATAAAATTTTGGTTTTACCCCATTAATTTTTGAACTCATTTTTCGAACTAATTTTGGACCCGATTCAAATATAGCTAATATGGATATCATTAACTTCATTTTGATGCATAGATTACATTTTTGGTAGTTGTAGTTCCTGAAGAGGCCATTCGTGAAGGAAAGGCTTTGCGTTGAATGATTAGGCTTGGATTTTTAGCTTTTCGAGGTAGATTATGACTTAACTTCTTTCAGACTGGGTTGGATAGTTAACGAGCATGTAAAGCATGTTATGGGTTACAAAAGTTAGTCGTGGGAGTAGTATCTCAAAATTATTATTATTAGCATGTGCCAGTGTGGGGGGGCTTATATGTATATTATTGTTGACTTGAGGGGTTATATTTGATGTAATGCCCACGTGAGAGCTTTATTTGACATTTGTTGGTCTTATTTGTGCATTAAAAAAGATGATTATTATTTTACCCGTGCGGGGGCTTGAATAGATATTGTAGGCCCTTTGAACATTATTTGTTTCTATCATTACAGTACTACCTGAGAGAGGGGTTTTAGAAATGATATTCTATGTCTTATATGACTAATTATCTTGGTGGTGCCGAGTGAGGGGTTATATTATGAGTCATTGATATGTTGAGTTAAATTTTGGGGCTCACTTATAGCTATATTGAATTATTCATTATCTTCATACTGATTGGTTGTGAGCATTTCATCCTGGTTTCATATATACACTTCATGAGATATTGGTACTACTGAGAAACACTTTATGAAACTCTTGATCCATGAACAAAAGCCGGAGAGGTGAATGAGATAATTTATAAAACCATTGATCCATGAACATTAGTTGGAGAGGTGAATTGAGATATGAGAAAGCATACTGATTGTGAAACACCCCCCCCCCCCCATAGGTCCTGTCTTGAAGCGCTGAGGCTCGAAAGGCATATACGAAAATCCATGCAATGGATTACATTCATCATCATCACTTCATCATTGCATTGCATTGTATCACTTTATATTAGTGTGTTTTCCCTTATATGTTGTTGTTGTGTAGTTAGTTTCCTTTATTGTCTTTATATCTCCGAACTGTTAGTGGAGAAGGTGTGAGCTACCGTTTGAGATTTTTTTTACTTGCAGGTGACATGATCATAGTATTTTTTATTTTTATTATTTTTTGCTTTGCTCAGTCGGCCTATGATACCTACTGAGTACAAGTGGACCGTACCTACTCCTACAGTGCCCTTTTGATGTAGATTCTAGTTCAAGTACGAGCCATGGTAGCTGATTGTACGGTGATAACTGATCTTTGGATTACTTGGTGAGCTCCCCGTTGGAAGCTATGTTCCATCTTCCATCTATACTTATTTTGTCTTTACTAGTATCAAAGACAGACTTTGTATTTTCAGTTTCCAGATTATATATTAGATGCTCTTTCTACTTATGTCACCATTTCTGGGATTTATGTATTTTGTTTAGATTTCCACTATGTTATACATTATAGCTTGACTTCGTTCTAGAAGTATCACCTTTATGGGTTTTTCTTTCATAGTTTGGTTGTGTTTTCTTGTGTGTGGGAGTTGGCTTACCTTTTAAGGCTTTCCCGAAGTAGGTGCCATCATGACCTAGACTTTTGGGTTATGACACAAATAATGCATATTTGATAGATTGAAAATGTTCTAAAGTCAAATCTGAAATTTTCTTTCAGATGAATGTATCCATAATAGAATAAACTTGCATGTCAAATTTTAGATAAAACAGGTTGTTATTCAACCCCCCAATCAAGAATTGTTATTCTAAGAACCTTAGACATAAAACCCTAATTTCTTAACTTAGGAATAAAATTTCACTTTCCACATTTGAAATATCATGAACTTTAAGGTATACTGTCACGACCCAAAATATGAGGTCGTAATGGCATCTATTGAATCTAAGTCGATAGGAGAACCTCTTACTACCCAATCATTTTTAAGCGGAAGTTCTTGAAAAAATATATTTATAATAGCAGTCCAATGCCAACTAACCATGTTAAAAATATCAAAACTTTACAAGACTTTCATCTTAATATAACTACAACATTTCCTAAGGACCTATTCTAGACATGTACAAGAACTTTTATGAAGAGTGAAGACTGAAATAAAAGACACAACTTCTGCCTGAGGAATGAGATATAGAAGTTAATGATGGATATTCACCGTTTCAACAAAGAAAACTTTAATCAACCTGTAACACACCTACACCCCAAAAAGGATGTAACAATAGTAGTATTAGTACACCACACATATTGGTAGGTATCATTAGTCATCTACGATTAGTTCATGCAACACCATACAAGAATCAACAGAATCAATTATAAAATCTCATACAATCACTTCACACCAAGTTCACACCCCTTATTACAGCTTCCAACAACTATGATGATATTTTGTCTACCTTTCTTATTCCAAGTAGACCCTAGTAGATATTATTACACATTCTATTCCACTTAGGATAAGTTCATCAACCACTAACACATATTATTGACACTCAGCATCACTGATATTATGTATACTCATGTTCACATCTATCCATTTAAAAATTATCAATCATTACGACGAAGTCACATATCATGGATTCCTCACCCTCAGCCCAATTTAACCCAGTAACAAGGTACATTAGTACTGATCTTAGGCATATTTATACACCTAAGTGTCATTATCTACGTGCGTTTAGCATGGTTTTTAGGATAATTTGATGTGATTAATGAAGTATAAAGTGTGTAATTTTGTATTTGTGTGATAAGGTACATTTTTATAGTATTTAAGGTGCATTTTAAAAAATTCAAGAGTCAAAATGATCAAATAGAGCTTAGACGAGAAAACTAGTGTTGCTAGCTTGAGCTATACTTGTTCTAGTCTACTTTGATGAGATTTATTGTGTTTTATGAACTAATGTTTGTAATGAGTTATTGTAGGAGACCAATAGAGTATATATGTAAGCTAAATGAAGCCTACAAACAAGACACAAGAAGTGGGGAAACAAGGAACAAGTCCACAGGAAGAAGAGAGCAAAGATTGTCCGAAACTTTCCCTTGTGGGTGCAGCCATGCGCCACACCCCCTATAGCATGGGAGGGGGACATGAGATGAACCACATAGGGTGAGGGTAAACTGCATGGGTTTTTATATGGTCCTATTCCACACACACCCTTGGCCATGCAATTGGCTATGCAGCGCAACCCCCCCCCCCCCAGGCCGTATAAAAGTTGGTTTTATGTTATTTAAGTGAGGGTAAAGTTGTAAATGCATATGTTTCATATGAGGAATCATATGGAAGACCTAAAACACTATATAAGATTCACTTATCCACATTTACACAACATCTTTGGAATACACACGATTTGGAGAGGAGGAGAAGGGGCAACGAAGGTTCTACGTTAGTGTTTTGCTTCTTTTACTTCTAGTCTTCTTGTAGTTTACTTATGAATTCATTAATAGTGATTCTTTGTGTGAATATGAGTGGATAAACACCCTATTTATAGGGTTGATTCTACAACATGATTGCTTAATTATGTTTTTATACTTGGTATATGTGTTTATCAAGTTATATGATTATTCTTGCGTTCTTGTTTTACTATTCTAAAGCGTCATGAACTTTAGGATAAATCTTAGTCTAGAAATAAATTGACCATAGGAGTGGAGAGATGAAATGAGGAATTTAGGGAGCGTGGATCATGTCTTTAATTGTTATATAGTAATTGTTAAAGGATGATATGCGGTTAGGATAGTGATATACCTAAACGCCCCACTTGGTTAATGAAATGGGAAGATAGTTTAATACATCCGAATTAAAGACTCACATCCCCACTCAACGATGTAGTTGTAAGATTAATTTGGGTAGAGACTTAGGGGATGACCATTCCCAAGATGCAATATCAACCCAGTATATCAATAATCACGATAAACACCAACACCGGCAAGAAACCATAGTTATGCATGAATGTGAAGTACATGCACCAAACCTGTAACTCTTCTTATATTGCTTACACTACGAATTTAATATTGTGTTATTTCTGTTATTTAGTTTATAAAAACAAAACTCAAACTCTTTTTGGTTACACATCGCACTTGTTTAAATTCAATAGTAATACTTAAGTGGAGTCGTCTGCTAAACACCAAGTCCCTGTGGGATTGATATTCGGCTCGAAAGAGTCACTTTACTACTTGCACTACTACGTACACTTGCTTGTGAAGTTGGAATCAACAATTTTGTTGGGGACTTGAAAAATTAGCAACCTTCTAATTTTTAGTTTTTCTATTTTGTTTGGTAAGTGATGACAACTTGGTCTTAGCTACTAAATTTGTAGGTACAAGTTTGAATCTTAAGCAAGGTGGCAAGGGAGAGGGAATTGGTTGAACCATATCCTAAACCTGAGCGACGCTTGCACTAATTAAGGAGAGAAGCAACACTTCTCTATCTAATCCCACAAGTTCAAGAGGAAGAGACTATTCCAGCAGTCATGGGTGATGAACAACCACCCCACAGGACAGTGCGTGACATGGTAATCATAGTCACAACTAACGTTACCTTCACTATTCATAAATCAGAACCTAGAGATATATTTGGGCTAAAATTGAATATGGTATAATTGTTACACTTGAGTAGACAGTTCACTTGTCAGACTCATAAGGACCCACATGTTCATCTAAAGAATTTCTTAGAGATCAGTGACGTTTATTCCTGTAGGGGTCTCCACTGATTATGTGAGGCTTACACTTTTTCCATTCTCACTTTTGGGAGAAACAACAAAGTGGTTAAATGGTGAGCCTGTAAATTTCATCACCTCATGGAATGATAATGCAAGAAAGTTCCTCATCCTTCTTCCCATCTAGAGACTGCAAAATTGAGAAGTGAAATAGTGGGTTTCACACAGAAGCTCGAAAACATTTTGTACCAGGCTTGGGAGTGATTCAAGGGTCTTCTCAGAGATTGCCCTCATCAACAACAGTCTAATAAAGTGTTAGCACACACTTTTGTTGAAAGTCTTGACCAAAATACTAAAATTTTGTTAGATTTAGCTATAGATGGTCAAGCTTTAGAGAAAACATATTATGATCTTTACACTTTTGTTGGACAGACTTGCGTAGAGTAGTCCAAATTGGCATAGTAATGATTACAGAGCTACAGTGAAGCACGTTTCAAGTACATCAGAAAGTGATGCCATCACAACATTGACTGCACAAGTGGCTAGAATGCAAAATTAGATGATGATTCAGTTGAATAAATTGAGTATTGCTCAGGTCCAAGCTCCATCCAATGTTATGCAATTAGTGCAGCAGGTTCAGAAAGATTAGATTTGGTGTTAATTCTGTGGAGGAAGTGATCATTATGCAGACCTTTGCGGTGCTAATTCAGAGTCTGTAAATTTTGTGGGCAATGAACTAAAAGGTGATCAAAACTATTGTAATGCCTACAATCGTAAGTGGCAGAGTCAGCATAACTACTCTTGGAGAAATAATCAGGTTTAACCTTAGCAATTTCAGCAGCAACAAGGTATTTAAAACAACACTCAGGCCAGCAATATAGAAGAGAATTTGAAAAAGATTCTGCCCAACCAAGAACAAATGGCTGCAGAGATAAAAATTAGCAATTGGATCAAAAGAATTTAAAGATGAAGATGGGTTAGTAAGCTCAGACACAAAACACAAAACCTCTAGAGGGTCTACCTAGTGATATAGAGCAAGCTTCAAAAAGAGTTATAGCAATCAAATTGATAAGTGGTAGAGATCAAATTGATGCATCTCTAAAGAAAAATCATGAGGTGCAAGCAGACTTGATCATACCTAAGCAGACAGAAAAGAAAGATGAATCCAAAGAATCTGACAAAAAAGGAAAGTCTGAGTACCCGAGTGAAAAGCTGGTTGAGCAAACCCAAAAAAGACCACCACCACCATTCCCTCAAAAACTTAAGAAATCCAAAGAGGGTGCTTATTTTAAGAAATTCTTTGACATATTTAGAGAGCTTCACATTAACCTTCCTTTGTTAGATGTTTTGCAGGAAATGCCCAAGTATGCTAAGTACTTGAAAGATGTGGTGACGAACAGAAGAAGGCTTGGTGATATTGAGACTATAACACTTACTGAAGAGTGCAGTTCTGTGGTAATAAGCAAGATGCCCAAAAAGCTCAAGGATCCTAGGAGTTTCACCCTCTCCATACAAATTGGTAAAAGTGATATAGTTCAGGCTTTGAGAGCATCAAATTGATGCTCCTTGCATTGTTTAATACTCTTAGGTTGGGGAAGCCAAGTCCTACATCAGTTGTACTCCAGATGAAAGACAGAAATAGAGTGGTCCCCAAAGAAATTATAGAGGATGTTCTCATTAAGGTTGTTAAGTTCATTATTCCTGCTGATTTTATTATTCTTAACTATGATACAGATGATAGAGTACCAATCATATTGGGACGTCTATTCTTGGCTAGTGGTGGAGCGTTGATAGATATTAGAAAGGGCATGCTCAAGATGAGATTGAATGATGAATAGGTGGTATTCAGAGTGTATAAAACACTCAACACACCCTCACACTACAAAGATTTATGCATAATCACAGTAATAGAAGTAGATAAGTGTGAGGTGGAGGAGAGAAAACCTCCTATTTCCTCTTCAAACTCTCTCATAGAGTTTTCCAAATTTAAAAATAAGCTAAAGCTGGAAAAACATGAAGGAAATCCTAAAAAGGTGAGTGTAAGAAAAGCTGCAGACCCTGATTGTGAGCACTCAAAAGGTTAGAAAAGAAGGAAAAAATGGGCCACGATAAAGAGTAAAAGAATGAGAGAATATGGATGACAGTTTTGATGTGAGTCATACCAAGACAATAAATCAGGTGCTACTTGGGAGGTAACCCAAGTTAAGGTAGTTTGTTTTTAATCCTTTATTTCTTTGGTATCACCTTTGGTTTTTGTTTTTGTTTTGTGTTGACAGGTTGAGGGGAAGTTTGAGTGCCTGAAATCTAAGCTAAGGAGCATGCTGAAATCATAAGTATGGGGTCGTACGGCCCCCATTATGTAAATCTGAGAAAGTGGCATGCTACTAGCTGGGCCTAGAGGCCTTAGGAAGTATTTCTATCCTTACTTTGATTTATACATTGGGGACAAAGTGTGATTTTAAGTGTGGGGTGGGGAATCTTCCAATTTGTTAAGGGTGAAGTGTGCTATTGGATTTTGGTTTTGATTTATTTGCAAGATTTTGACTAAATCTAAAAAAATTACAAAAAGATTTTATTTGTGTTTTTTTTTAGTTTTTGTTGTTTTGTCTGTTTAGTAGAATCACACTACACCCACCCCTCAATTTTTCTTTTTGATTCTTTTATGAGGGGGAGCCCTTTGAACCCAGTATCCTTTTTGATTTTTTAGGAGTAATTTTAAAATTTTTGATGCTTTTGCTGGGTGCTACACATGATTACACAATGTAAGTTGGTTTTGAATTCTAAGGCATGTTGTGAAAAATTGACTCTTGTGTGATGTTGGCTTAAATTTGAATTCTTACGATTGCTTGGTTGAGAGTATACATGGATCCTTCTTGATTTTAACATGTTCCAAGTGTGAGTGAGGTTTTTGTTAAACTCCATGTTTACATATTGTGTCTAAAACTTTCCCAGTGTGTTTGCAAAACGAAATAAAGAATGTTGAGTTTAGGAGATGACATAGGCATTTCTTTGATAGCCATGTTTTACACCTACTTTATCTACCCTTTATGCATAATCTTAGCTAGCCCGGTTGAGCCTTTAGCCTATTCCTTAGTAGCCTCATGTGTAGCTTACTCATTTTCTTTCAGTAGACCGTAACTTGATCCAAAACTCCTAAGCGCTTGAGTTGAAATATAAAAGTTGTGAAGGAGTGAAAGTTGAAGCCTCAAAGTATTAGCTATTGGTTGCTAAAAAGGTTTATCTGTTGTTAGTAGGGAGTAATGTAAAAAGAGTAAAGTGTTTTGAAAAATATAATCAAAAACTCCCTACAAATGATGTGCAAGCTAGCTTAAAGAGATGGGGTGAAACAATAGAGAGTTGTGGAATAGAAAAGTGGTGAAAAATAGGCTAGTTGAAGATGAGCTTAATGGAAAGTGTGATGTATTAAAGCGCTTTGGAAAGTTAGTCACTATTCTTGACCAAAATAGTCCTACCCATCCCTTAGCCTACATTACAACCCTTAAAGTCCTACTTGATCTTGAGCTTTGATATTCTTATATTAGTGGAGTACTACACTAAGGGCAAGATTATGGTTCATCCTATGTGATATGTGAATTCTCTGTGAGAGTGAGCGGAATTTGATTCTTAAACCCATTCTTGTAATAAATTGCATTATTGTGAGTGAATCTAGGTAACTCTCTTATGGTGAGGGTGCATGTTTAATAATGGATAGGTGACTTATATGATCTCTTTGTTTAGTAATATGCATGAGTTTACCAACTTGGTAGAGTTAATTCTTGAGGCTAGGGAGTCTTGAAGAAGTATTAATGTGTTCTAAATTGTAATATGACATGCCTAATGTTGAACTTGCTATTCATGCAGTCATTGTAGTTCTAGCTTGAGTATCCTATGTCAAGTAGTGATGTAGAGTCTTCCTTGATTTTAAACAGTTGTTCGAGGATGAACAAGGCTATAAGTGTGGGGTGGTGATCTACGTACGTTTAGCTTGTTTTTTAGGATAATTTGATGTTCTTAGTGAAGTTTAAAGTGTGTAATTGTGTATTTTTGTGCTAAGGTACATTTTTATAGTGTTTAAGGTGCATTTGAAACAAGTCAAGAGTCAAAATGATCAAATAGAGCTTAGACAATAAAACTAGTAGTACTAGCTTGAGTTATGCTTGGTATAGTGTACTTTGATGAGATTTATTGGGTTGCATGAACTAATGTTTGTTATGATTTATTATAGAAGATCAATGGAGGATCTATGGAATCTAAATAAATCATGCAAACAAGCCTCAAGAAGGGGGGAAATAAGGAACAAGTGTGCGAGAAGATAAGAGCAAAGATTGGCCAAAACTTTCCCTTGTTGGGGCAGCCATGCACCACAACCCCCATAGAATGGGAGGGGTCCCTGATCTACACACCCTACGGTGAGGGTAAACTTCCTGGGTCATGCTATGGTCCTGCGCCGCACCCCCTTGGCCATGCGATTGGCTATGCGGCGTAACCCACCCTAGGGCATCTAAAAGTTAGTTTTTATGTTATTTAAGTGGGGGTAAAGTTGCAAATGCATATGTTTCATATGGGGAAGCCTATGGACGACCTAAAACACTATATAAGGTTCACTTATCCACTTTTACACCGCATCTTTGGAATTCACACGATTTGGAGAGGATGAGAAGGCAACGAAGGCTCTATGTTAGGGTTTTGCTTCTTTTACTTCTAGTTTTCCTGTAGTTTACTTATGAATTCATTAATAGTGATTCTTTGTATGACTATGAGTGGATAAACACCCTATTTATAGGGTTGATTCTACAACATGATTGCTTAATTATGGTTTTATACTTGGTATATATGTTTATCAAGTTATGTGATTATTCTTGCATTCTTGTTTTACTATTCTAAAGCGTCATGAACTTTAGTATAAATCTTAGGCTCGAAATAAATTGACCATAGGAGTGGAGAGACGGAATGAAGAATGTAGGGAGCGTAGATCATGGCTTTAATTATTATATAGTAATTGTTGAAGGATGATATGCGGTTAGGATAGTGATATACCCCACTTGGTTAATGAAATGGGAAGATAGTTTAATGTATCCGAATTAAAGACTCACATCCCAACTCAACGATGTAGTTGTAAGATTAATTTGGGTAGAGACTTAGGGGATGAGCATTCCCAAGATGCAATATCAACCCAGTATATCAATAATCATGGTGAACACCAACACTGGCAAGAAACCATAGTTATACATGAATGTGAAGTACATGCCTAAACCCTGGAACTCTTCTTATATTGCTTACAATCCGAATTTAATATTGTGTTATTTCTGTTATTTAGTTTATAAGAAACTCAAAATCTTTTTGGTTACACATCGTACTTGTTTAAATTCAATAGTAATACTTAAGTGGGATCATCTGCTAAACACCAAGTCCCCGTGGGATCGATATTTGGCTCGAAAGAGTCACTTTACTTTTTGCACGATCACGTACACTTGCGTGTGCAGTTGGAAGAAACAAGTACATACACTAATTTTTGAAGACAAGGTTAACATTTATGACTCAACCACCCAATCAAAGACACCCTCATGTATTCAAAGTTATTCAGCAGCTTAAGAAATTTAATAGTCCACAATAACAGATAGAATTCAATAACCAGACACAACAATACCAAAAATATAAAGGATACTTAGTCATCATCAAACATATCAATGTCAAACGATAAGGGACATATAATCAACAATAAGACATATCAATTCATTCCCATACTACAAGTATAAGCTGTCACTTTGCAAGCATGAATCTTTTCCATGCCGAATTCACAGTTGCATAGCTTCTATATCTTATCACCCTCACTCTATATCAAATCAGAACTCACAAGAAGTATAAATTTGTACACACATGCTAAAGGGTCTTATTTCTACCTAATTATTCATGAACCATAAGGGACAACCTAGGGTCCATGTATCATACCAATTTGGTACCCGCTCCATATTGTAACCACTCATCCATAAGCTCATATTGGAGATAAGTTACTTATCAATCAGAATAGTATGTATATTCTCAAATTTTGACATATATCATTTGGTTAAAAAAATCGACCATCTCTCAAGATAGTACAAGAAGTACACAAACATAACAAGTGTACATCATTCTCATAAATTATTTAAAGAAAAGCTTCAACAATTATAGGCTTATTCATACAAGCACATGTCAATCCAAACAAACCAACAATCACAAATTACCATATTCATGAGCTTCACATCATTAGTCATTTTATCAGACAATTTATCAACATTCAACTCACAAGCTAACCCTAGTTTATCCACCTTTTATCATAGACCATACTTTGATAATTATTCAGGTATTTCTCTTAGGACATATTTTTCAAGATATAATTTCACACGTCATAATCAAACCACAAGGACTCATCACCTCAAGGTAAACACGACATTAAGAACATACACAATCAAATTCATGAATCCCACAATCCTTTCTATAAATAACATTATTAGCCCGGGTTTTATAGTTATGTTTACAAACCATATTTCTATCATTACATAAACAACCTTAATTCATATTATGAACACTAGATAATAACCATAACTAAGTATATATCTATATATTTACACACATAGTCTTTGTTACGTATTTCTTAGTTACCATCTGAACACCATACCCAAAGGCTTCATCATGTCTTCTCCTATCAGTTTTACATAGTATATACACTGACTAATCAATGTCTATTACTCTTAAAACATAACCTACCTTGATGTCAAGATGCCTCCATAGGATGCATGCACTTCTACTTCTTATTCTCGATCTAGTGTTTACTGACGGAGAGTCCATGAGGAAGATGTTTGAACTGTGTCTTCTTGAGAGATTTTCTCCTTCACTAGTGGGGTTCTATTCTAGAAGTAACTGTAGGGAATTTTTAGGAGAGAACCCCTTTCAGAATAAGAGTTGGAACTAAAATAGGGTCATTAATTGGGATTTCTAGTCGCATCTTTTACTATAGCAGCTAAAGTCTCTCTGTAGTATGCTTAATATAGCCCACATGGACCGTTGTGATGGACCTATATAGGTTGGGCCCACTTTTTAAATTTTATTTCTTCAACGATCATTAACAAAATGAGTAGTTAACCTGGACTAAAATTTAAACCAATAAGAATTTTTAAATTCATACATTTTTACCATAGATATTTTAATAATGATAGAATGCATCATTAAACCAGATACTAATTAAACAGTCATTCAATCCCAAGCAAGCCTGAGTGACAAGGAGTAAAAGGTCAAAATTGAAAGAAGTTGCTTTTAAGGATACCTATCCAGTCTGACTCGTATTATTCACCCTTAGTAAATAACACTTGGCCTCCTGTATCAAGACCCATTAGGATAAATAATATGAAATTAGGCATTAAACACAAATCAAGTTATCCATATTGTAAATTTTCTACCTTGGATAAAAATTTATTGTATACACATTCATAAAAAGGACCCACAATACCCAAAAGAATAAGATTACGTATCAGTGTATAAGCCATAAAATCATAACATGAATTAGTGTTCAAGCCACTGCAGTGGTGGATGTTCTCACTGTAGCGAGACCATTGATAGATTAAAGGGATGAAAGGAGGGGGAAGGGGTTGTATTTCTCTCATTATCTCAAATATTTTCTCTCAAATTTGAAAACCTTCTCTATAGCTTCCCCTTATACATCGATTCCTTCAGGTAATTTCTTCCTTTGTTACTTCTTTTTCATTGTTTGGTGTCTTCTAAATCACGTTATTCACACCTACACCACTTGATTTGTAACAAAAATGAGGTCTTAGGCGTAGGGCTCGTGTTTTTCTTGAAAGGAAGTAAAGCCATAGCATGCTAGTGTATTTTATGTTCTTAATGCTCCTACAGTATTCCTAGAGTAAGATTTATGGAGTTCATGGCGGTTTTGAACTAGCAATTGGGGTGGGGTAATTAGAAATAGATTTTTGAA
Organism: Capsicum rhomboideum; assembly: GCA_031232105.1. Taxonomy (NCBI): domain Eukaryota; kingdom Viridiplantae; phylum Streptophyta; class Magnoliopsida; order Solanales; family Solanaceae; genus Capsicum; species Capsicum rhomboideum. The sequence goes on along the minus strand of CP124711.1, from coordinate 95,364,774 downwards.
AATTTTAAAGACTTTGGGGCTTGATCTTGGTGTTATTCTCCGTAAGAATGAATTATAAAAGTCATATGCCATGATAACATGCCTGATCTATGTTAAAAACTAATACAATAAAGCAAAAATTTGAAAATTCCATTTTTGGGATTAGAGCCTCATTGGGGATGATGACTCTATTGCGGTGGAGGTCATTCTACAATGCCAGATGCTTCATAGAGAGTATGGCCTAATTTTTTCTAGTCTTATATGCTATAGTGATGTCCTATAACCATTGCCTGAAAAAGACTAAAATTTTTGAACAACTTTCTATGATTTCCTTGCTTTTATGCTTACCCTCTAATGGAAAATTATTGAAAACATTATCTACCACACTTCGTTTTCTCCCTACAGGTGGTACTTATTTCAATGGATGGAAACAACAATGTTCTTTATGAGAGGTTTATCAATGCTCAATACAAGAGGAGGCATATGAAGCAGAGAATTTAGGGCTTTACATATGAGTAGGGGCTTTGTTATGGATAGTGTGGTAGAAGAGGCACTGAAGTTTTATAATTAGTTGCTGGAGATAAGGTGTGGGTGACTGGTAGAATAGCCTAGCAAGAGTAATGATAACTGGGTGAAGGAGTTCTATGTTATGCTCCCCATCATAGATTAGAACCTTCTAGAGAAAACCATAAATATTTAAGGTTTAGACGTATCGTTTGGGGCTGTGGTCATAAATGATATTCATAGGATGTTAAATCCCCTTGAGGATGAGTTAAATGCTATAGATATATTGAACGACGGCCGGTGAATGGTGAACACATTGGTAGTTGAAGGCAAGAGGGAGACGACCCCTTTGGTCAGTAGTTGAATAGGGTTCAAGAGTACTGATTCCACCCCCGATGCTTTTAAGTGGATAAACTTTGTTTCTAGGAGGATTTTTCATTCTAGAAATATTAGGGACATTACCTTCTCATGTGAATTAGTGGTGGCTTGCATTTTGGATCGAGTGGAGGAGAATGTGGGGGCATAAATTGTGGCAGAGTGGAAAGGATTTGATGTGAATAATCTAAAGTATCTACCCTTTCCCTCTTTGATTACTATGTTATGCCAGCAACCAGAGGTACCCGAAGGCCCAGATGATGGGACCACTATGTGTAACATGCACTTTGACCCATTATAGGTGAAAAGTGAATAGGGGCACAGTAAGAATAAAAGAAAGGTGAGGGATGAGGGCAAGAGTAGTTGTGTAGATGGGATTAGTTCTGCATAGCCTGAGGGTCCTTTAGAGCATCTTGGGTTAGACTTGGCCAAGGTCAAGGAGATGCTAATGGATTTTCCCGTACCTCTCTAGAAGTCTGCATCATCTAATTCTATGGCTCTATTAGATACCCTTCATGTCACCCTTGACTGCCTAGTCTAGGACCATATAGAGCTTTAGATGGATCTAGAAAAGGAGAAAAATAAAATATGCTCTCGTGACAAAATGCTTGTCTGAATATGGAATGGGGTTAAGACCCTCTTGAAGACCTTACCCCCAAAGAAAGAGGTTCCTAAGGTAAAGGTGATGGATGCCCAAAAGTTTTCATTCCTGAGCAGCTTGGAGAAAGATATTTTTGGCAACTCAAGTGCCGGAGATGATGGAGCACCTATCTAGGCCCCAACACTAAATGTTCCCCCACCTCTTATTCCTTCTTTATTTTTCATATATTAGTTATCTTACCATTGTAGGGATCTTTTTAGACATTCTTAATTTTTCCTTATAATTCTGGATGATTCATCTATTTTTAATTTATGGTGTCATTGGTGGAACTTTTAGGAATGATGGCCTTGTTTATAGGCTAGTACTTTTATAATATCACTTTTATTGCATAACTGTAGCTATTGAATTTGTCAAAAAGTGAAGTCCATAAACAAGGGATTGGTTTGTGGTCATCATGCCTTGCTGTTAGCTGTGGCAAACAACATCCCATTGCAATGGAGGTGATATGGCTTAGATTTATCTGCAGCAGTGGACATTTCCTGCTATAGCGAGACCACTGGCATGAGAGCTATTTCGGTGTAGTGATGGGTCCACAGAATATAGAGCAAACTTTCTATCTTCTAACAAGCTGAAGTTTTTCTCATTATCTCATCAACAAATAGAACAATTTTCAATATTATATCAATGCATCACCATTTATCATAGTCTTAGCTCATGTAAGTCTTACTATTACCTCAACAATCATAATTTACAAATAATATCACCACATAATTATACAACCAACATGCAATTCTTTACTCATATTGCCAGATACCAATTGGAATTGACTAGATTCTGAATTCAAACCTATCAATATACCAACTGAAATCAAGTAGGTTCTAATTTTGAATTTTTCAAGACCAAAAAACCCAAGGCCATGATGGTACATACCTTAACCCGACCCTAGGTAGGTGATATGAGCACGATTAGCTTGGAGCACATTAGGAGGGGATTCCATATATAGATGATAGTTTGGAACCTAGAGGAATCTATGGAGCAACAAATACACAAGGCCATGGGTGATCAAGATGCTATTTGGGCAATCAAGAAGGGCCCTTGTGGGTTATTTCCTAAATAGCCACTTTTGGGATATTTTTGTAATAGGCTATTTGTGTAAAGGAAATAACTATAAATAGTTGCCTTAGCCATTTTTCATGAAGCTTTTGATGAATTGAGAATTTAGATTACTCTTTGAGAGTGTAGTTCAAGGGTGGGATTTCCTTTAGGCAAGATTAACTTTGTGTAGTTGAATCTAGATAAGTGATGGGTAGATTACCATTGTTGATTTAGAACTCTCTTTACCTTGATTTTCATATTGAGTCTCTCATTCGTGGATTCAAATTGAGTTACTCTTTTGTTGAATACAAGTCTCTTTCTCCCTAGGTTAATTATAGATTCAATTAGCCATTCTTTTTTCTCTTCTCATCTCCTTATTTCTCAACTATCATTTAATTTGTATTGTTTAATTCCACGTTTCTGATATCAATTCTGGTTATCTGATTAGGATTGTTATTATTTTTGTATCAAAGTTAGGCTAGAGAGTTGTTCGAACAATTCTTAATCCAAGGTTCATAAATTTAAAAATTTATATCATAAACTTTTGAAAAATAAAAATTATTAAATTCATGTTTTTGTTTTAGTTTCTAACACTAGATTCGTGTTTATCTAGTGTTTAAGGGTCTAGATCTAAAATTCAAGTTGATTTGGAGGTGTGTCAAAATTTCACCATTGTTAAGCTTAAAAAAACTTGAAGAAGGTGAAGTGGTTTTATTTATTGAAGCTAAATTGGAGTTCTAATTGTATTGGGGATTGTTCTCCTTATCTATTGGAGCTTGAATATGAAAATTGGGAGTGAACAGAGTTAAAATTCAGTAGGGTCAATTTTGGAGTTCATCATGTTCATGGTGTTCTTTATGGTTTGAAGAAATTACAGGTGGGTTTAATTTTCGGGAGCAATTGGTTTGGAATTAGAGCTTAAAAATTATCGGGGTTTGTTCTTGGTGTTGAAAGGAGCTCGTATTTAAAATTCTATGTCAATCAAAGGTCGTTTGATTGAGGTTGAACTTTTGAATTTTCATAGTGTTCATAGCGTGTTGAAGAATAATATTCAAAAATTTGAGTTTGATCCTAAAAGAAAAGAAAGAGAAAGTATTAAGATATTTGTTTGCCTAAAGGAGTACAAAAAATATCTGAAATGTTGACCCAAAAAAAATATGAAAAAAGGGAATATTTGTCAATTTTCGTGGACCAAATAGTGGTTGCCTGCTGTCTAGTCCCACGGCGTAGCCAAATAGGACACAACCAACTGTCCATGCGTACAACTCAGTTCCAGGTGCGTCAGTGACCCGACTTCCGCGTACAAGTCACATTCTTGTCAGCTCCAACTCTAAGCAGACCTCTAGCATCTGCTCCAGCCCCCAAAACTTGACTTCTGCCTACCAAGTCATCTCCAACAACCCTTTCACAGCTCCACAACCTTCTAGTGACGGGTTTAGGACTTTTAAGGATATTTTCAAGGTTTCCTCCACTTTTGGGAGCATTTTCTTCATGGATTTCAACCAAATTTCTTCCCAAATATTTTTCTAAGTCTAAATCTTGGTAAATTAATTTCTTTTTCGTTATTTCTACCTTCATTTAGGTTCATAACTTGATTTTAATTATTTGATTACTCTACTCAATATTATCAAATTCTTTGAGTCTGATTATTTTTCCTGTCCTTTTCTTTGTGTACTTTTCTGGTTTTATTTTGTTATTGATTTCTTGATTCAAGTACATTAGTTTTAATTGAGTCTTCCATTCTTCTTTGAACAAAAATCCATTCCTCTACAAAGAATAAGTGACCCTGTAAATTGATTAGACAAAGGTAGTTCTTTATCAACTTCGGGAATACACTTTAGGTAAGTTGAGAGTTCCACATACGAGTGGCGTGAGGAATTTTGCTACTAACTTGTTTGTTGAGTTTTGCAAGTATGATTGAAGGATCAATAGGCCATGAAATTAAAGTGAACTCAATGTTTCAAAATATGCATGTTCTGAAAAGGTGAGTTCTTGAAACAAAAATAATCATTTGTGGGAAAGTAGAGATTGAAGTTGTGATGGATGATCATAGTGTTCTCAACTCTATAACCCCCTCAATGGTTAGAATGCTCGGGTTGCTTTTCTTTCTAAAACAAATTCTTTTGTTACTCGAATGGATATTTGGTTGATAGTATAGTTAAGGTACCTATTTCACTTGGGAATTATCATGAGGAAGATTGATGTAATGTAGTGCCCATGGATGTTTGTCAAATGTGTTTGGAAAATCTATGGTTCAAAAGTCACGGAATTCTATATACACAAGATTGGTGCTATTACATCATGGGTCTCCAAGGACAACTTCTTTTTTCTCCAACATGCCCTGATAAAGTAGATGCAAGTGAAACCATTATGGAGTTGAGAGAAAATTGTTCTTTATTGAGAGAAAACTTGGAGGATTGCTCTTGACTACTTGAAAAAGTAAAGTCATTATTACAAAACAGGAAAGTTACTCATCAAGAAGGTGAACCTAAGTAGTTTCCTTTAAAGGCAAAGAAACCTACTCCTTGTGAGGTTGTTGCAAAGGAGTTGAACATTAAAGTTAATACATCCACTCCTTATGCACCTAAGTTGAAGTTAGAGTTAAAGAGATCTCCAAAGCCTTCACAAGGGATCCTTGGCACTTGTCCAAACTTCAATAAAATTGAGAGATAAAAGATTAAGAGGAGTAAGGGTGGGATATGTTACAACTCTAAGGTGGAAAATGGAGACATTGTATGGCGTGATGTGAGAGAGTTGTCACAACCTTATACTAACTTTTGTAACCTCTTTTTTTTTTCTAGTTGTCTTGATTCTTGTATAGATATCCTTGGAAACAAGCCTAGTGAGGTATCTCGAGTAATAAAGAATCATGAGCTACAACTCCCAAAAGAGAAAATGAGCTCTAATTTTGAAAATCAAGATTAATGCAATCCTTCCTATGAGCTACAAGGTAACAAAGCTAAACCTTACATGTTGTCGAAAATAGAAGATCCTTGTATGGATAGTAGCCAATTGATCTTATACATTTGTGATCTTAAAGATCCTTTGCCTTGTTATGATGTTGATGGAACCTTGTTGCATGATGATAATGCCATTGTTGTGAGAGCCCAAACACTAGTTGATCCTGTCGATAACCAGATAAATTTTTCTAGTAAGATCAATTTCAGTTCACCTAGTGTTAGCACTTATGACTTGAGTGGAAATATGTTGTCATGTAATAGGGGTATTCAAATGCTAGTTTGATATAATATTGGTAATCATGTGCGTGATTTATTTGAGATTGACATGCTACCAACTAATGTTATTTATGGCGATGACCAATTTGCTTATAAAGATGACCTACTAGTTGAGGAGTTGTCTGAGGTGATAAATGAGACTTAATTGAGTAATGATAATGATATAGTTGGTCATGTAGTTAGTCATGTAGGATCTTTACTTAGAGGTGATGATTCCATTTCTTATTCTTGTCATAAGGATCTTGAGGTGGAGTATGAACTTAGAGATAATCTCTTATTCAATGATGACATGACTAACGTGAATGATGAACATAGTGGTATGTCTTATAATTTTGGAAGTGTAGCCACTCTTGAAGGCTATCAATTATTTGAAAATCCACTATGGTGTAATAACATACTTTTCGATGGTATAAATCTCTTTTTAAAATATGATAGTAAGTTTATTGGAAGTGATGGTGTTCAAAAGGAAGGTAAGGTATGTTCTACAATTATCCCTTCATCTTTATGTGTTCCCATTCTTGGTTAAGGCCTTAATGTGCTTGAATCAACGAGTAAACCTTCTCATGAGAATACATTAGATAAAGTTGACTTGTGTGACACCTTCTATATTATTTATTTGCATATAATGATACTCATGCCTTTGAGTGGAGTATACTGTGTGATGATACGAGTGCCAATGGGTTATATGGGTGTTTACTTAAACTATTTTCATAGAATCTCTTTCCATTTGACCCCTATAATAAAATGGAATGTGTCACTTGTGATGTGTTTCTTGGTCAAGATGACGAGCAAGTTATGACTTTGAAGAGTCCATAGATGTTCAAGACTTCTTGTCACCTTCATAGGGTTAGACAATTTGAAGTATCGAATGGGACTCTTAGGAGCATTCTTAATATCATAAATAGAGGGAACCTACTTCTTGGGAGGACCATTTATTTTTTATTGAATTGGTTTCAAATCAATTCCTCAGCACTTCTAGTGGCATGACTCCATTTGTGAACTCACTTCCCATGAGAAGTTATCTTGAAAAAAAGGGTAATGTGTAACCTAAATGTATTGATTCCATCCTTAGGTGTTCCAACTTGTAATGATTTTCTTGCTAACTCTCTTGAGCATATTGGTACTCTTGTATATGGTAACACCTTGGATGAGGCTCATGTTCTTGTTTCCTTTCTCTACTACCTCTTTGCATATAATGATTTCCATGTTTGTATTGGATTTGTTTTATATAGAGGTACGTTTTTTTTGGGTTGGTCCATTTGCTTTTGTGACCAAACTATGTGAATCTTTTATATCTTTGAACCCGGTAAACACTAATGGGTATTTCAACCAATAGTGACACCACCTTTTGTATGATTTTATGATGGAATAAGGTAACATTTATGTCTTATGACCTTTGTGGTTTCTTTGCTCCATGATATTTCTCATAGCTGGATATTTTGTACATTGTACAGTGCATTGATCTTATTGAACTCAAAGTATTCTTGGTTATATTTGAAATTTGTGCCTCTTTGGCATGATGATATTGGTTTTAACCCTTGTGCTAACCCTCATACTATGAGGATTTCTTGGTTTCTTGTCCTTCTTATGTTCTTATAAGGTTTTGATTCGAGGACGAATCCTTTTGAAGAGGGGAAGATAATGCAAGCATGATTAACTTGGAGCATATTAGGAGAGGCTTCCATATATGATGATAGCTTCGAGCCTGGAGGAAGCTGTGGAGCAACAAATACACAAGGCCATGGGCGATCAAGATGCTATTTGGGCAATCAAGAAGGGAACTTATAGGTTATTTCCTATATAACCAATTTTAGGCTATTTTTGTAACAAGCTAGTTGTGTAAAGGTAATAACTATAAATAGTTGCCTTATCCATTTTTCATGAAGCTTTTGATGAATTGAGAATTGAAATTACTCTTTGAGAGTGTAGTTCAAGGGTGGATTCCCTTTGGACTAGCTTAACCTAGTGTAGTTGAAACTAGATTAGTGATAGGTGGATTCCCATTGTTGATTTAGAACTCTCTTTACCTTGATGTTCATATTGAGTAACTCATTTATGGATTCAAATTGAGTTACTGTTTCTTTGAATTTAAGTCGCTTTCTTCATAGGTTAATTGTGGATTCAATTAGCCATTCTTTCTTTTGCTCTCATCTCCTTATTTCTCAACTATCCTTTAATTTGTGTTGTTTAATTCTGCATTTTTGATTTGATTCTAGTTATCCGATTAGGATCGTTATCAGTAGGTAAGCCTGACTCGCAGATAGAATAAATTGAATAAAGATCAAATAATGAAATAAAACTCATGATACTGTTTCATTGAATTCAAGTCTCTTTCTCCCTAGGTTAATTGTTGATTCAATTAGCCATTCTTTCTTCTCTTCTTATTTCCTTTTTTCTCAACTATCCTTTAATTTGTGTTGTTTAATTCTGCATTTTTGATTCGATTCTAGTTATCCGATTAGGATCGTTATCAGTAGGTAAGCCTGACTCACAGATAGAATAAATTGAATAAAGATCAAATAATGAAATAAAACTCAAGACTTTGGAGTAAAGTCAAACCAACAACAACAACATCTCAATATCCAGTAATACATCTCAATATCACAAGAAGTAGCGTCATGAGTAAAGAGTGACTCTAAACCAACATCAGATACTAGTACATAAAGTATTTGTCTATAAAATGAAATAAGGACATAAGTAGGATAGATGAAGCCAAGAACATGCTCAAAATTCGGAGCTCACCATGACTTTGATAACTCTGAAATGAAAGATCACTATCTGCAGGAAGCACTCGTATCAGGATCTGTACAAAAAGGGAATATAAAATTGGAGTGAGTATGGTCCACTTGTACTTAGTAGGCATCATAGGACGACAGAGATAGGGTAAACAACTAAATCAAGTAATGTAAACTAAGAGTGAAGTACATGCCCTGCACGGAGAAAAGTCCCACATGGATCAAGCTACAACAATTACACAATCTAAAAATAAATATCAACAATAATATACACACCATGCATGAAGATATCTAAAGTACAATTTCACCAAAATGAAAGAAGTGCAATGCAATACAACACAATGATATGAAATGGATGCAATAGTCAAATGTACACTCTATATATACCTTCCGAGCCTAATCTCTAGGAGGACCCATGGGGGGTTCGTAACCCATATACTAAACACAATCTCAATATTCAATCTTGCCGGTAGTTCCTCAGTCAAGTCATTTTATAAAATAATGCTTTTTCTTTAATGAAAAATCCAAGTTCAACAGTAGTACCAGCTTCATGAAAATGAGAGATGATGTGTATGCATGATCATGGGAAAATCATCAATGCATAATAATTCGCTCAACAATGGTATAAATGAACCCAAGTCTCCCAAATCGTAGTAAATCATGATACAAGCCCCCACTTGGGCAATAGTAAGATAAAATCAGAGCAAAGTATTGACAGAAATCTCTACAAGCCCCCACACGGGCATCACAATAACAATAAACTCTATAATCAATATTAAAGTCCACACCAGCCCTTCCACAAGCATCACAATGATAGTAATCAACCTAAATTTTGTAAGTAATAAGATTTTTCCCAACCCATGGCATTCTTTACATGATTAGTTCTCTACCTAGCCAAGTGTACAGAAAGTTAAGCCATAACCTACCTCGAGGCAGGACCACAAGCCCAAAAACTCTCAACTCAAAGATTTTCCCTTCGAAGTAGTCTCAGAATTCCCCCAATCTATCAAACACAGCTTCTATACATGAATATTAGTCTAATAATACACATATTAGCATATTTAGTTCCAGGTCCAAAATCACCTAAAAAATACACCCCAAAAATAAAAGAGAAAATCTAGAATTTTAGTATAAAGTAACTTTACCCTTAGTTTAAGGGTGTCAAATCTAAAATCCCATTAAAAATAGAGTTAAAATCGAGTTAGAAATCATAAAAATATCACTTTTTCACTTTATAGGGAAAACCTCAAAATCTCAAGTTTAAGAACCATGATTTGAAGATGATTTTGAAATATGATCAATGGATAATGATCAAATATACATTTAGAAGCTTACCTAATTGAAAGACAATGAAATTCCCTCTTAGATTCCACCCAAAATCGTGCTCCCAAACTTGAAAATTATGAAAAAAGGGGTTTAAGGTGGTAAAAGAGGTATTTATATTATTCCAATGAATAGTACCTTTATCACCACGTGGTCGAACCTTCGCATATGCAAAGGCCACCAACCCAGACCAATCGTGAATGTAGTGGACCGATTGCGCATGCCTAGATGGAATGAAAAGGTCAAACCCAGTTACTGTTTGCGAATAGAGAACATTACCTATCTTGATATTTTGAAATATGTTATTTTAATGGAGGATGAACAAAATGGGGAGCAATAAAACACTAATATGGAAAACAATTCATCGATAGAGGCTCAAGGACAAAATGTAGATACTACTAGAAATTGGGTTGAAAAAGCTTTTGAGTATAAAGGAGATGACAAATCTCCTACACCAGCACAAAAGAAGGATAAGGGCAGTGCTAATACTTTCTTGAAGAAATTTGCAGTCACCAGCAAAAAAGAACACGCATAAAGTGGGGAGGTAGGGTAGATATAGAGAATGCCATTGACCTAAAAGAAGGAGAAATAAATTCTAATCATGCTCAGGCGATACAGTCTAAGGCCATTGTGATGGTATAACACCCTATAGCTATATCAGAAGTAGCCTTTGACAATTAAAAGAATAGCAATGGAGGTACTCTAATTGAGACAGATGTAGTTGATAATAATGTGGATTCCACCAGTGGACCTGTAATCATGGAGGACATAGATACAAGTCAATTAATTCTTTTTGTTGATACTGTAGATACAGGGAAAATATATATGATAGAACCTGCTAAAAAGAAAGATAAAAATCAGTTACAACAGACATAAAAAAAATAGGCAGTCCAATAAAAACTCTTCATAACCTTGTGACTTATCAAGTGAAGGGTAGGTCAGTAAACTCTTTTAGTTTAGAGGAGTAGGTGGTAGAGGATGGAGAAGAAGACGATTCCAATGTTTGGGAAAATATAGGGCAACAAGTAGAACTATCTCCTAGGATTACTAGGATGAGTATCAAAAGAGGCAAGAAGTATACTGGTACAAATATTTGACTACCTAAGATGGTATTTCCAAAAAGAGGGACTCCAAAAAAGATTGTTAGATGAAGAAGAAAGCTATTTTTTTGAATATTAGATCTATTCATACTCAGAAGGCTTTCAATAGGTTACTAATGTTAAATAGATATCATAAATTTTTCCTTATAGGTATTATAGAACCTTTTCAAAATATGAGACATTTGCAGAATTACAAAAGAAGATTCCACATGCAAATAACAGGAGCTAATGTGAATGGGACGATACGGTTTTGTAATGACCGTCAAGGTCATTATCTTTGTTTTCATGATTTTTTGTATTTAGAGCATCCCTATTGTTGCCCCAATTCATTTATGACTTGTTGGGACTAACAGTTCGGTCACCAGGAAGTTCATTAAGTTTTTAGAGCCATTTCCCTATTTTGGAGTTGTTGAAGTTGAGAAACGGGTCTCAGGCCAAAACATAGGTAAACGGACATGGATGCTAGTTATAACAGTCTTATAAGATCCGTAATGTCAATTTTAGGCTAGAGAAACACTTGGTCCGGGTCTCGCAGCTCCCAAACTCATTTTGGGCTATTGAGTGGAAATTGGTTAAAATAGACCCTTGGGTGTGGGACCCACTTTTTTTCAAAACAACATCAGATAGAAGTTTCGATGGTTCCATCGAGTCTAGAATTTTGAATTTGGTGTGGTATCATAGTTTGTTTGAGTTCACAGGATTCTGATTGAATTCTGAGGGCCAATTTGGAGAATTTACAGATTGGCTAAGTTATCGGTGCTGATGCACCTGGTGCAGGCCAAAATTGGCTTTCACATCTATGTGGCCTCGGCTATGATTTTGAGGGTCAAGGATTCTTGAGCTCCATATTTGCAGGCTAGCCTTTGTATTTGCAAAGAGGGGGCCGGCCTATCCTGTCCAGCCTTCTTCATCGTGATCGTGATGGACCGGTCCTGGGAATGTAAATAGCGGATGCCTTCATTTTTCAACTCACTTTTAAGACCAACACACCATTGTATACACTTGTGAGCAAAAAATTGTGGGATATGGTATTAAGTTAGAAACTTTATCATAATAATTTTGTCGCCTATTATCTCATAAATTTCCAGTCAATTCTTTATTTTAATTCTGTGATTAATTCTTAATTTCTCGATCATGTTTGGAGCTGTTTGAGGGTTGATCGGGGCTTGGATTATGCCTAATTTTGGGGCAAATGATCCTTGAGCTGAGTGGGGCACTATGACAGTTTCAAATTTTTGATTCTACAAGCGGGCCCCATGGGGGATTTTTAGTTTGACTTCTAACCCAAAGTATAAATACGTAATACAGTTTTTGATATTCTCATCTTGATCTATGGAACATTGTTTCGATATCATGGGCGCGGTCGGATGCTTCTCAAAAGGTAAAAGCATTAGTATAGAGGATTATTCATGCTTTCGGCAGTATCCAGGTAGGCTAGGCTTACGCTTCTTTTAGACTATGATTTATTATGATATTAGTATGTTGTCGTGCTAGATATAGATAGGTACTTATGACTCAGTTGTTGTTTTAGAACTTACTGCCTTATTTAGCCAGTTAGGGGTCCTTTTTTGGTAAAATTCGGGTCTATATTCCCTTATTTTAGACTATGATTATCCTTTAGGAAAAAACTTAGCTCTTTTAGTTCCATGGGACAGGATTGAGAAGCCTTAGCCTAGGTTCGGGTAGGTGTTTACCTTAGTTTGGGTTATCAGGGTTTGGTAATGGGCCCCACTATCCCTTTTTTTGATAGAATACGTAGAATCACCTTTATCTTGACCTTAATGATCACATAGTGACTTTCTTAGGTTATTACCTAGGTTTGGGGTTGGTTTATACTATTTTATGCATATTTAGCCTCTTTAGACTGGGTAGAGTAACATTTGATCTTAAACTACTCCCTTCCAGCATTTATATACTGATTATTGCTTAGAATTTCTGGTTCAAGTCCAGCATGTATATAATTACTTTTACTTATGATTTCAGGTACGAGTACAACACCTATATATTGATTATTAATTACTATCTCCAATTCGAGTCCGTTATTTATTATTATTCCTATTACTGATCTGGGGTTTGGAAATTTTTGATTAGTGATAGAATGGAGGTTATGACTGGGAAAGAGGAGTATAAGATACACTTGGTGCATATTCTAGATCATTTTATGTTCATTACTGCTATAGTTGCCCATACTTTACTATTATACTTTTCTTGTACCCACTGTGCTTATGGGGGCTTGGTTGGGTTTATTTCTTCTTGTTTGTGCCTTTTGGTCTTATGGGGGCCCAGTTAGGTTATATCTAGGATTTTACTATCATTTTAAAATTATTCATTTTCCATTTATTGTGATTGCCTAGTTTAGCCTACTGTTTCCCTTTCTGTCCTTATCTATTGACTTAGGTTTACTTTCTCGCACTTTTTTTATTCTTTTACTATAATTTATCTCAGTTGACCTATGATACCTACTATGTACCTATTGTTTTGGTACTCATACTATACTTTTGCATCTTTTTCCCTGATCTAGATCTAAGTACGAGTCATCACTGTTGATGAAATCCTTGAGCTGTGCTACTGTTTGGAGATAGGGTGAGCTCTTAGAGTTTGGATCTGATCCTCCTTCCTCTGATATTTTTGATAGTGTTATTTACATATTTGGAGACTATGATATATATTCTGACATTGTCTAGTAATCTTTGTGTATAAGTGGCTCTGACCTTACCAGGTCGTGGGGAAACTCATTTTGATGTTTTTTGTTCTCTTTCCCTCGTGTATAGCATGCTTTTACATATGTATATATCTATTCTCATGTTTGACCTTTATTTTCTTTTCTTCTTTCAGTTAGCCCGTTACTTTCCATTTCGAGCTATGGTTTGGCTTACCTACTGGTGGGTAAAGTAGGTGCCATCATGACCTGAGAAATTGGGTCTTGACAGGTTCTTCTTAAATAATGATGTAGAAGTGAAATTTATCAGTGATACTAAACAACAACTTACCATTAGGATTTTTTTCATAGAGACACATAAGTACATAATTGTTTCAATTGTATATGTAAAATGCACTGAAGGGGAAATAATTGATTTATGGTATAACATTTATAACAGATCATCCTCTAATAATTTGCCATGGTTTATTGGTTTTTATTTTAATGTTATCCTGAATGAAGAAGAGAAAATAGTTAGCTTGCCTGTCACATAATAAGAAATTAAAGATTTTGCATTTTTGTGTGAATTTACGTGAGCTTTAAAATGTCCTATTTAAAGGTAGTCCCTTTACTTGGTGGAATGGATAATCAAGGCCTGATTATAATTTTAAAAGTCTAGATAGGGTGCTGACAAATACTGTTCTCTAGGGTTGGTTTTCAAAGATTGAAGTGGAGAATCTAGCTAGAACACACTCACATCATGCTCCCCTATTTCTTAATATGGAGGAGATAAATAAGAACATAATTGTACCTTTTAAATTCCTTGCTTTCTTATTGGAAGAAAGTGGTTGATCGTGTCCCGTGGACCACCGATACTGTTGGTACAATAGCAAGTGTCTAGTAGTGTCCCATAAATCAGTATGATGATGTTCGTATCCTATCTTAGGGAAGCTATAAGACATTCTTAGGAAACTCTCACCTTTTATGGTTCATTGGGTTCGTTGTGTCTATATTGGTTTCCAGAATTCTCATTTGTTTCACTCTTTCATTGATGGCTAGGATGCGGGCTACGACGACTGGGGACTAAGACCCCGAACCTACAGCTAGAGCACCGATTAGGGGCAGAGGTAAAGGTCAGGATAGAGCCATAGACCCAGCTTGGGGCCAGGCCAAGGAGCCTATACCATATCATATCATTGCTCTCAAGCTGGATATAGCACCAGAGGGTCAGCCACCATAGTAGCAGGTGCGCTAGGGATAGCCCAAGACTCATCGGGGTTTATACCTTCTTTAATTTTCCACAATGCTTTGGTACAACTTTTGGGATTGGTAGGTGGCCCACTGACAAATGAGGCTCAAACAACAACCTAAGATGGTCTTAGTTTAGGAGCGCAGCCTGGAGCTGTGACTCCCAGAGTAGAGGTCCCACCAGCACTGGTAGTCCCACAGCTAGAAGCAGCCCATCCAGTTATGACTTTTGAGGAGCAAAAGATATTGAGCCAGTTTTTGAGATTGGCTCCACCTAGATTTGCAGGGGCCCCAGTCAAGGATGCATTAGAGTTTTTAACTAGTTGTGAGGAGAGGATGAATAATTTAAGCCTCGTATAGTCACATGGTATAGACTTAACCACCTTTCAATTTGATCAAGCAGCTAGACAATGATGGAGGACACATCATGATTCTAGGCCAGCTGGATTTCCCCCTATGATATACACTCAATTCTTCAAGGCTTTCTTGATGAAGTATATGCCTCACAGCATGCGCGAGCATCTGAGTGATATATTTACAGGATTGGAGCAGGGTTCTATGTCTGTGGATAAGTAGGAGGCGAGGTTCCATGAGTTGGCTAGATATGCCACTATGATTATACCTACCGAGTATGAGCAGATTAAGTGCTTTGTCAGAGCGTTGAGACTTCCACTTCGCATGGCTACTCTGGGTCTTATAGTTATTGGTAGGTCTTTTGTGGATATTGCTGACTATGCTTAGACTAGGGAAGATATGCATTGCGAGGCCTAAAGGGGCAGTAATAAGAGGTCACATCAGCTAGCTAATTATAGTGGGAGATGTTATGTCTTACAATTTAGAGGTAGAGGTTTTCAAGGTAGGTACCCCAGTATCAACCTTATCATTATCAAGGTCAGTCTAGTAGGCCCGTTCAGGCAGCGCTTCAGATTTCAGATGGGGGTCAGCCTGGTTAAAGTAACATTAGTAGCCAGAGCAGTGGTCAGCCCTCGAGGGCTGCATAGACATGGACTTTAGGCCAAGGTGGCCATTTTAGGTCAGCTAGACCTTTTCAATAGAACAGGAGTGATAAGGGCATGTTATGATTGTGGGGTAGTAGTCAATTTCTCCAAAGAGTGTCCCTAGTATTAGATGATTGAGCTACCAGTACAGTGTGTTCCACTGATCAGAGCAATGCTACCTCCAGCTCATAGTGGTGCCCAGGGTCTAGAGGTGGTCCCTTGGGTTCTAGAGGAGGTATTCAGGAAGGTCGGGTAGGTGGTTGAGTAGAAACCCAGTTTGTAGGCGAATGGGGTCAATTTTATGTTGTTCATGGTAGGTCAGAGGCTGCGACTTCAGATGCTTTTATTACATGTATGATTTCAGTATGCCATCAGCCAACTTCTACTTTATTTG
The DNA here is from genome assembly GCA_031232105.1 of Capsicum rhomboideum. Classification (NCBI taxonomy): domain Eukaryota; kingdom Viridiplantae; phylum Streptophyta; class Magnoliopsida; order Solanales; family Solanaceae; genus Capsicum; species Capsicum rhomboideum. The sequence goes on along the minus strand of CP124711.1, from coordinate 95,348,548 downwards.
ATCCGAACTCTATATATTCATATGTTTCTACTTATTATGCACCGCATTTCGAGTTGTCTTGGGAGATATTATTTGTGCCCTTGTGTGTAGCTACTCTCGTGGGTGATTCTTTAGTAGTGAATCGAGTATATAAATCGTATATTATAACCATTCAGAAGTATGGAAATCTAACTGACCTTATTATGCTAGACATGGTGGATTTCAATGTAATTCTGGGTATGTACTAGTTATCCCTCTATCATGTGTTCTTATATTTCTTTCCCAAGACCATTACCTTAGTCATGCCTGGCATATCTTTAGTTGTATGGCAAGGTTCTTTTCGTCACACATAGATAGGAATTATTTTGTAATACCCCGTATGTTTCCGAACCCATGAGACTACCTTAACATTTATGGAATTATGTAAATATGAGATTTTTGGTGAATTATACATTAATTTGTTGGGCTGAATTAACATGTGCTAATGGGCTCAATTTAAGGCCCAAAATTAAGCAAAAGGCATGGCCCAAATGGGGAAAATGACCCATTCTTGAGTTGACCAAGTAAAACACATTTAATGTTGGCTAAGGATGACTACAAGGACAATATAAGGCCAATAAAATCAGATTTTATTCAACAAAATACACATGCCTCATTCTAGACATTTCCAAAGATATTTCTCATCTCACAAACCCTAAGCAATTATCTCCTTGGACAAGATCACTCTTTTGAAAGCTTTGGTAAGTGTTTACTTTTATGGTTTAATATATTATGTTCATGATAGGGTGTATAAATCATGTTGGTTATATTGGCAAAGTGTTGGACAGTTCACTATGTGTAAAACAGTCTACTTTTGCTTAATCGGTGAAGGGTTTTGCCTTCTAAAATTGAAAGTGGACTTGTGGTCTTGAAGAAAGTGAATTTGATGGATTAAATGTCAACATTTATGATATGTTTATGTCCCTAACTTGCTTTTTCTATGTGTATAACTTGTGGGATTGTTGTTATGAAATTGAGTATGGAATTGGTGATGTATTAAAAGGAGAATGTAGTTTTCGTGATGTTCATGTGTGTTGTGAAACCATGGCTGTTTGTTGGCATCCAAGTTGACCTAAATCATGTAAAGAGAATCTTATTTATGGCCATGGACCATTTATTACAAAAAAAGGACCCTAAAATGACCCCTGTAGGATGAAACGGGCACCCGCCCTTGCAGACAGGGCACCTGCGGGTGCAGATGCCAACACAGGTGGCCCTGAATAGGGCCAAGGGTCACCTGTGGCCGTACCTCAACCACTTATGGGCGCAGGTGTCCTCGCAGGTCAGTCTAGAACTCCGTTTCGATTGTTTTTGCTTCTCTTTGACCCCCCCAAGACCCCTACACCCCTTTTGGATGCAATTATCAACTTATGGTACCTTTTGAATGGCTTTAAGGGGTCGTTCGGAGGCATGTTGGATTATATCAATTATGTATTATTGTTAATATGATGTTATGAAAGGTATTGAGGTGACTTGATGGAGTAATTGTGACGTAGTGTTAATGAGGAAGCGTAAAGGATAAACTTGATGTGAAATGCTATTGGTTTATGATGTCTTGGTCAATGTGTGGAATGTTATGGTGTTGTTGGTATGGTAATGCAGTGAATTGTATTGTAAAGGGTGAAATGATGTTATAGGGCAGTCATGTAGCTCATTGTCGTCTTATGCACTTGTAAGGTAGTTAGTTGTTAACGTGAGCTTCGTTATGTACTTGTGTTGTAGAGTAAAACGTAAGGAAGGAGCTAGATTATTGTATTCACATATAGGACTGTGTATTCATATTGGGAAGATAAGGTATGTAAGGTTACTTTTTTCGTATTCTTCTGCAGCACATAGTGTTCACATTGTCATTGTACTTGTTCCATTCCGAAATATTCTAAGGTATCTCATTTCAGGCTGTCATTTATTGTTATTCACATGTTCCTTATTCATTGATCAGTTGTTATTCATGTGTCACATAATTGTGGACATGGTTCCAAAATTCCAATAATGTTATGACTACCAATGTATCAATCTCACAGAAGTAAAGAAATGAAGTAATGTATAATTCTTTGAGTATTCTAGGGTGGCATCCCAGGGGTGGAAGAAACACCTAGCATAGGTCAATCCTAATATCACGGGTGGTATCCCAGGGGTTAAAATACCTAGCGTGGGTCAATCCCAATATCATGGGTGGTATCCCAGGGGCGACAGAAAAGCCTAGCATGGGTCAATCCTGATTTTTATATGTGTGAGGACCGCATCCCAGGGGTTAAAATATCTATCATGGGTTATCCTTTTTTACCACTGATCAGTTGGTCACTTGTTTATCACACGCTTTACAATTTCTTAATGCAATGAAGGTTGAAGTAAGGAATGATAATTAATGAACGTAAAAGCAAAGAAAGTAATGAATGTAATATACATGGTTCCATATATACAGACGGAGGTTTATCCATAATGATTACTCACTTGTTTTGATTCCATTGAAGTTCTTATGTTACATGCAGTTTCTTATAGCCTTACATACTTAGTACATTCTTCGTACTGACATCCCTTGGGGAAATTACCTTACTTGCTGCAGGCACAGGTGCTAGTAGACCTCCACAGTAGAGTACAGGTCATCTGCAGACTGTTAGTGAGCTCCAGATTGGTTCAGGGCTTTCCTAGTCATTATGTACATTTGTTTTGGTACTATGTAAATGTTGTATAAAGCGGGGACTTGTCCCGACGTTAGGTTGGTTATGTATCTATTAGAGGCTTTGTAGACATTGTTGGACAAATGAAGGAAAAGTAAAGATTGTATGCTTTTGACGTGGTGGCCCTAACAGCCAAGTTTCATATATATATATCATACGTTTTCCATGACTTCCGCCATTGGTATCTTGTAGGCATATGTGATAGAGTGTTGTTCATTTAATTACATGCATACAAGTGTACATGAATGAAGGTTAGTTCTCTCAGGCCTTATCGGCTTCGGGTGACATTCCACCCCGTTGGAATTCGAGGCATGACAAAAGTGGTATCAGAGCAAGTCATCCTAAGGGTGTCTACAAAGCCGTGTATGACGTAGAGTCTTGCTTATGAATGTGTTGTGCACCATATTTATAACTAGGAGGCTACGGGACATTTAAGAGTTGTTTCTTTTCTTCAGTTCTTAGATCGTGCATTAGATCCATTGTTGTAGGTGGAATCATATCTGACCATTCATATTGGTTTTCTTTTTATAGTAAAAGGGTAAAGTTAAGGAGGTAGACATGCTTGCCGGAGAAGGAACTAGTAAATCACCACCTAACCAAGCTAGTCAAGGTGGGGCTGAAACTGAGTTTGCAACGCGGGCTTCTTCTAATTTTCCAGCTCCAGAAGAGCCGAGAAGGAAAGAAGAACCTGCAGAACCACCTGTTAATGCTACTGAGAAGGATCTAAGAAATGTGGTGCAAATGTTGACTCATATAGTTGCTGCATAAAATCAAAGACAAGTTGGTCCAACGACAAGTACTAATGGTGCGGATACGATAGCTAGTCGAAGGACGCACGATTTTCTAAAATTAAACCCTCCCACGTTCACCGGGTCAGATCTAAAGGCAGACCCACAAGATTTCGTGGACCAAATTCAAAGGGCTCTAGATGTTATGCACATGATTGGTGTAGAAACAGTTGAGCCTACAGCCTATAGATTTAAAGGAGAAGCTATATGCTGGTATGAAGATTGGAAACGATCGAGGGGTATTGGTGCACTTCCATCTGGTTGGGAGAAATTCAAAATGACATTCCTTTATCATTACCTTCCATAGGAGATCCAAGAGGCACGTGCAGATCATTTTCTAAATCTTCGTCAAGGGAATATGAGTGTCAGAGAGTACAGTCTTTGGTTTAACTCTTTGGCTCGATATGCTTCAAATGTAGTAGCCACAATATAAGACAGAGTCCATAGATATGTGGACAAATTGGAGCCATATTTGGTAAGGGACTGCACCGTTGCTTCTTTGAAATTAGATATGGATATAGCCAGAATACAGGCGTTTGCACAGAAGATGGAGGATCAGAGGCAAAGAAGAAGGGTACGCGAATTTGAAAAAGGGCCGTCAAAGAGGGCTAGACCTATAAGACAGTCTATGGTGTCCCAAGGAGAATCTAGACCTCAGATTTTTCCTAGACCTCCTAGAACATCATTTTCTTCCCCTACAACAGGTACTTTATCCCAATTTTGGGGATTTAGAGGCAGCCATTTTGGGCAGAGTAGTGGGCTTCAAGGTTCACAGACAGTAGGATTTTCTCGTCAGCCGTGTCAGCTCTGCGAAAGGTATCATTTAGGTGAATGTCAGTTGGGGACAAATATTTGTTTTTGGTGTGGTACGACGGGGCACATAATGAGAGAATGCCCACAAAGGGGCACGAGTGGTATAACACGACCTATGGGATCAACCATTGCATCATCATCATCGGTTCATTCCCTAGGAAGAGGTGTACAGCCTGCTAGTTGTGGTAGAGGTACCAGAGGAGCAGCCAGTTCCAGTGGAGCCTAGAATCGCACCTATGCTCTAATGGACCGGCAGAATTCGGAGGCTTCTCCTGATGTAGTCACAGGTACATTATCCATACTTTCGCGCATAATGTATATGCATTGATTGATCTGGGTTCTACATTATCATATGTTACTCCGTTGATTGCTGTAAAATTTGAAAGAACACCAGAATTATTAATTAAGTCATTTGAAGTATCTATACAAGTTGGTGAATCTATCATTGGAAAAAGGGTATATCATAATTGTGTAGTAACTGTGTGTGATCATGATACGTTGGCTGACCTCATTGAACTGGAAATGGTAGATTTTGATGTTATAATGGGTATGGATTGGTTAGCTTCTTGTTATGCCACGGTAGATTGCTGAGCGAAGAAGGTAGATTTTCATTTTCCACAAAAGAATGTTCTTGAATGGAAGGGTAATGTGGGGGCACTGAGAGGAAAATTTATTCCCTATCTTAAGGCAAAGAAAATACTATCGAAGGGGTACATATGTCACTTAGTAAGAGTGAAAGATACTGAGGTGGAACCACTAACTCTTCAATCGGTTCCAGTAGTAAATGAATTCCTTGACGTATTCCCTGAAGATCTTCTAGGTTTGCCTCCAGAACGGGAAGTAGAGTTTGGTATTGATGTGATACCAGGAATTCAGCCTATCTCTATTCCTCTGTACAGAATGGCTCCAGCAGAATTGCGAGAATTGAAGGAGCAATTAAAAGACTTGCTGGATAAGGGATTCATAAGGCCTAGTATGTCCCTGTGGGGTGCACCAGTATTGTTTGTACGAAAGAAAGATGACACGTTGAGAATGTGTATTAACTATCGACAATTGAATAAGGTAACGATCAAGAAAAAATACCCCCTTCCCAGAATTGATGATTTGTTTGATCAGTTACAGAGTGCCAAATGTTTTTCAAAGATTGACTTGAGATCGGGTTAGCATCAAGTCAGGGTTAGAGAAAAAGATATACCCAAGACAACTTTTCAAACACGGTATGGTCACTATGAATTCTTAGTTATGTCATTTGGACTAACAAATGCATCAGCTGTTTTTATGGATTTGATGAATAGGGTGTTTATAGATGACATCCTGGTTTATTCAGGATCACAAAAGGACCATGCTAATCACTTACGACAGGTGTTACACTTCTTCGTGATCGTAAGTTATATGCGAAGTTCTCTAAGTGTGAATTTTGGTTAAAATTTGTAGCATTCTTGGGTCATATTGTGTCAGATGAAAGAATTTGGGTTGATACACAAAAGATTAAAGCGGTGAAAAATTGGCCAAGGCCTACGACGCCTACGAAAATTTGTATCTTCCTTGGGTTGGTAGGATATTATCGAAGGTTTGTTGAAGGGTTTTCTTCCATTGCTGCACCTTTAATGAAGCTAACATACAAGGCAATCAAGTTTCAGTGAAATAATGCATGTGAGAAAAGTTTCCAAGAGTTGAAAGATAAATTAACTTCCACACCCGTATTAGTACTTCCCGAAGGCACAGAAGGGTATGCAGTATATTGTGATGCGTCCGGAGTTGGCCTAGGATGTGTATTGATGCAACACGGTAATGTAATAGAGTATGCCTCACGACAGTTGCGGCCACATGAGAAAAATTACCCAACACATGACCTTGAGCTAGCAGCTGTGGTATTTGCTTTAAAGATATGGCGCCACTATTTGTATGGGGTTCATGTTGACATCTACACTGACCACAAGAGTTTGCAATATATCTTTAAGCAGAAGGACTTAAATCAGAGATAGCGGAGGTGGCTTGAACTATTAAAAGATTATGATATTGATATCCTATATCATCCAGGAAAAGTAAATGTGGTAGCTGATGCATTAAGTCGCAAAGCAGTAGGAAGCACTAATGGTTAGTTGATGGAAAAGAAATGCATAGTCAAGGATCTACATCAACTAGCCAGCCTGGGAGTTCATTTTCTTGAATCTCCAGATGAAGGGGTTATTGTGCAAAATGCAACAGAATCTTCATTAGTAGCTGAGGTTAAAGAGAAGCAATATGTGGATTCTATATTATTGCAGCTGAAGGAGAATGTACAATAGGGTCTGACTAGGGAATTTGATCTTACGCAAGAGGGAGTACTTCACTGCCAAGGTAGATTATGTGTACTGGATGTAGATGAGCTAAGGAAACGGATTATGATAGAGGCACATTATTCACGGTATTCTATTCATCCGGGATCCACCAAAATGTACCACAATTTGAAAGAAATGTATTGGTGGGGCAATATGAAGAAGAACATTGTAGAATTTGTAGCTCAATGTCCAAATTGTCAACAAGTAAAAGTAGAGCATCAGAAGCCTGGAGATTATATGCAATGTATCAATCTTCCGGTCTTGAAGTGGGACATGATTAACATGGATTTCATCACAGCTTTGCCTCGTACACTGCAAGAATTTGATTCCATATGGGTAATAGTTGACAGGCTTACCAAGTCAACGCATTTTCTACCAGTCAAGACCACCTATACAGCTATAGATTATGCAAGGTTTTATGTTAAAGAGATAGTGCGATTACATGGGATTCCAATCTCTATTATATTAGAAAGGGGAGATCAATTTACTGCATATTTTTGTAAATCTTTTCAGAAGAGCTTGGGTACACAAGTGAATTTGAGTACGACTTTTCATCCTCAGACAGATGGACAAGTAGAACGTACTATCCAAACACTTGAAGATATGATACGAGCTTGTACATTGGACTTTAAAGGTAGCTGGGATGATCTTCTACCTCTTATTGAATTTGCCTACAATAATAGCTATCATTCAAGTATCAAAATGGCACCTTATGAAGCTTTATATGGAAGAAAGTGTAAATCACCAATTGGATGGTTTGAAGCGGGTGAAACTTCTTTACTTGGGACAGATCTTGTTCATCAAGCTATGGAGAAAGTTAAGGTGATACAGCAGCGACTACAAACGGCCCAAAGCCGACACAAGTCATATGCTGATGTTAGAAGAAGAGGGCTCAAATTTGCCATAGGTGATTGGGTATTCATGAAGGTGTTACCAATGCAAGGAGTAATGAGATTTGAAAACAAAGGAAAGTTGAGTCCACGTTATATAGGTACATATGAAATTGTCACGAAATTTGGGCAAGTTGCGTATGAATTGAAACTACCCCAAGAACTCTCCACAGTTCATCTAGTATTTCATGTTTCGATGCTTCGAAAGTGCATAGGAGATCCATCTCGTATTGCTCCCATTGAAGATATACAAGTTATGGAGGATCTCATATATGAGAAAGTACCTATTGCTATTCTAGATCTACAAGTGAAAAGGTTGAGGAATAAAAACGTAGCTTCCATAAAAGTATTTTGGAGAAATCAACAAGTAGAAGAGATCACATGGGAAACCGAGGAAATGATGAAGTCCAAGTACCCTCATTTGTTTCAAATAGAAGAGAAAGTTCAAGATGCGGGATCGGAGCAATAACAAGTAAGTATCTATAAGCATTATGTATATATATGATAACATGAAGAATGATCCTAGACTTGAATTTGTTTAAATTGGATAATGTGACTTAACATTCGAGGATGAATGTTTCTAAGGGGGGAAGGATGTAACACCCCATACGTTTTCGAACCCATGAGACTACCTAACATTTATGGAATTATGTAAACATGAGATGGATGGTGAATTATGCATTAATTTGTTGGGCTGAATTAACATGTGCTAATGGGCTCAATTTAAGGCCCAAAATTAAGCAAAAGGCATGGTCCAAATGGGGAAAATGACCCATTCTTGAGTTGACCAAGTAAAACACACTTAATGTTGGATAAGGATGACTACAAGGACTATATAAGTCCAATAAAATCATATTTTATTCAACAAAAGACACATGCCTCATTCTAGACATTTCCAAAGATATTTCTCATCTCACAAACCCTAAGCAATTATCTCCTTGGACAAGATCACTCTTTTGCAAGCTTTGGTAAGTGTTTAATTTTATGGTTTAATATATTATGTGCATGAGAGGGTTTATAAATCATGTTGTTTATGTTGGCAAAGTGTTGGACAGTTCACTATGTGTAAAACAGTCTACTTTTGCTTAATTGGTGAAGGGTTTTGCCTTCTAAACTTGAACGTGGACATGTGTATAACACCCCATACCTTCCCAACCCTACTTGACGACATTCAATAATGTTTACTTAGGTGTAGAGAGCTATACGCATGTATTTGGTAATGTTAATGATGAGAAAATTGAAATTTGGCCTCGTACATGTGATTAGCCCTTCGTAGGAGGTGTTTTGTGATTTTCGTGGAACATTTGTGGGGTTCAAAATGAGTCTAAGAGTACCTCCAAACAAAGGATATTAAGGGTAAGAATTAAGTTAAAGAATAGGATTTGAAGTATCTAACTAAACCCGCGAAGAAAAGTCGAAAAATGAAATTTTCAAAAAAAATAAGGTTGGGGTGCGCCAGAGGGCGTGCCAGGCCTCTCTGGGCCAAAAGTTTTAGCCCAGAGGCAGAAATATGGCGCACCCAAGGGCGTTCCAGGATGGGTTTTTCCATTTTTCAAAGTTGGAAATTTTCTTAAGTCCCAAGGGTGCCCGGGGACGTACCGGGCCGATTTTTGCCATGTTTCATCTACAACCATGAGCATATACATGAAATGAGTAAATTATTATATTGGTGTGGAAAAATTACTCGTGAACAAATTTGGCATCAAAATGATGGTTTTACCCTTTGGGTCAAAATGAGCCAGACGTGGCTAGAATCACTTGTTTTTGGGATTGAGGCTACCGATATGAATAGCGTGAGTGGGAATATTGTTGTAACACGTATGAGTTGATTTAAACATGAGAAATTATTTATTTTATTGGGTTAAGTGAATTGGGCTCAATAAAAGGCCCAAAATGAGAAGAAGACATGGGCCAAAATGGGTCAAAAGACCCATTCTTGACTTGACCTTCTAGAACACCACATTTAATGCCATAGAGTGGCTAAGGATGGAATTAAGGGCTTATAAAAGGGACCAAAAAATCTGATTTTTATTCACATGAGACTCTCATGCTTTCTAGACATTTCTCAACTATTTTTTCTCTCAAAACCCTAAGAACTCAAAGCTTACTTTTGGAGCAAGATCATCATTTTTCAAGCTTGGGTAAGTGATTATTGTTATGGATTAATATATTATATGCATGGGAGAGTATTTAAATCATGCTGGATATGCTTGAAAGTGTTGAACATGGTACTTTGTGTTTTTGTAAAAGATTTATGATCTATGAGATTTAAGTTTGAAATATGACTTGTGACTTTGATGAAAGGGCATGATATGGATAAAATATGAACATGTATATTGTGATTTTGTTATTAAACTTGTTATTTTCATATAAGTGTAAATTATGGGATTTTGGCCGATATGTGGTATGAGGTGTATTAAGGTGACTTGATGGATTATTTGTGATGTGGTGTGAATGAGAAAGTGTAAAGGAGAAGTTTTGTGGGGAAACGTTATTGATTATCATGTATTGGTCAATGTACGGAATGTATGATAATTTTATCAATGGTTTTGTCAAGGGGGAAATGACATGTTTAAAGGCAAATATGTAACTCATTGACGTTATATGCATTTGTAAGGTAGTTGGTGGTTAATGTAAATCCCGTTATGTATTTGTGTTGTAGAGTGAAACATAAGGAAGGAGCGGGACATTGTATGCACATCTAAGGTTGTATATTCGTATTGAGAATACAAGGTATGTAAGGTTACTCTGTCTGTATCTTTCTGCGGCAAATAGTATCCACATTGACATTACGCTTGTCCTATCCCAAAATGTGCTAAGGTATCCAATATCCGGTTATCAATGGTTATTATCGCATAGTTCCTATAAATTGATCAATTGTGAACCACATATCTCATATTCATGGTTAATGTTTCAAAAGCCCAATAAGGTTATGTTCCAATGTTCCAATAGTGATTACACTCATGTCTCTTGTTCATGGATAATAGTCCAATGGTTCCAATGGTGATATGGTTCTAATAATGTTATGTTTCTCACAATGTTTATTTACATGTCTCTCACTCATTGGTTAATGATCCAAAGCTTAAAGTAAAGTTGTAACTATCATTGTATCAATCTCAAAGTAATGAATAAAATAATGCATATATGTGGTCAATGATCAAGTATGGGTTGTAGCTTTGGGGGCAAATGCCTAGCTCAAGCCGATCCCGAGATTTGTTGGATCAGGGGGCAATCCTAGAGGCATAAGCCTAGCTCGGAGCGATCCTGACAGGGGGCAACTCTAGGGGTAATAACCTAGCTCGAGCCAAACCTGATGTGTTGGTATGGGTTGCAGCTCTAGAGGTAATAACCTAGCTCGAGCCGATCCCGATCTATATTGATTCATAGGGTGGCAGCTCTAGGGTCATAATCCTAGCTCGAGCTGATCCCAATATAACGCTATGTTATGTTTAAAACCCACTGTTAAGTAGGGGCCTGAGTATCACAGGTCACAAGCAAAACTGAATAAACATAGAAGCAAAGATACAAAGAAAGTAATGAAAGCAAAATACATGGTTTCCAAAGTTCAGTATAGTGACTTATCCATATTGCTCATTCATTTGTATTTGAGTTCATTTACATATTTACATATCATACAAGTTTCATATGGCCTTACATACTCAGTTAATTCTTCGTACTTACCCCTCTTGGGGGATTTACCTTACTTGCTGCAGGCGTAGGTCCTAGCAGGCCTCCACAGTAGGTTACCTGTTGCTGCGGATCATTGGTGATCTCCAGTTAGTTCGAGGCTTCTCCGAGTCACAGTCGGGGACTTGTCCCGAAGTTTAGTTCATTTTGGTCAATGCACTTGTTAGAGGCTTTTGTAGACGGATGTGGGTGTATAAATGTAGAAGGTACATATTGTTTTTGACTTGATGGCCTCAACGGCCAAGTTTCATATATGTATATATGTCACATGTTCCATGAATTTCGTTGTTAGCATTATAATCTCGTATGTGATAAGGGTGTTTATGATGGCATGCATATGAATGAACATAAGTACAGTTTGGTTCTCTCGGGCCATGTCGGCTACGGGTGTCAATCCATTCTGATGGGATTCAGGGTGTGACAAAAGTGTTATCAGAGCAGGTCGTTCTAAGGGTGTCTACAAAGCCGTGTCTGAGTAGAGTCTTATTTATCGATGTGTTGTGCACCACATTTATAAGTAGGAGGCTACGGGACATTTAGGATGTTGTTTCTTTTCTTCACTTCTAGATCGTGCAATAGAGCCAGTGTTGTAAGTTGAATTGTATTTGATCATTGTAATTGTTTTTCTTTGGTATAGTTAAAATGTCAATTACGAGAAGAGGTAGAGGTAAAGGGAAGCAGGTAGATGTGCCTGTAGAAGAAGGAATGAGTAGATTGCCACCTGACCAAGTCAGTCAAGGTGGAGCAACTGCTGAAATTTCATCGAGGTCTTCATCTACTTTTCTAGCTCCAGAAGAGCCGATTGGTAGAGAAGTACCCGCAGAACCGCCAATGAATGCCCTAAATCAGGATCTGAGAAATGCAGTTCATATGTTGACACAGTTAGTGGCAGCACAATGTCAAGGACGCGCTGGTCCAATGACACATGATGATGATGCGGCTAGAGTGGCGAGTCGCTGAACACAAGATTTCCTAAAATTGGACCCTCATATATTCACTGGGTCAGACCCGAAAGCAGATCCACAAGACTTCGTAGATCAAATTCAGAGGGCCTTGGAAGTTATGCATGTGATGGGGGTAGAGACAGTTGAACTTACTGCGTACAGATTGAAAGGAGAGGCAATATTATGGTACGGGGATTAGAAGAAATCCCGTGATATTGGTGCAAATCCACCAAATGGGGAAGAATTTAAAACAACTTTCCTTGATCATTACTTGCCCTATGAGATCCGTGAGGCACGTGCGGATCAGTTTCTAAATCTCCATCAAGGAAATTTGAGTGTCAGAGAATATAACTTGCAATTTAATTCCTTGGCACGGTATGCCCCAAATGTTGTGGCTACAATGACAGATAGAGTCCACCGATACGTGGACAGATTAGAGCCATATTTGGTAAGGGATTGCACCATTGCTGCCTTGAACAAAGACATGGACATAGCTAGAATACAAGCCTTCGCCCAGAAAATAGAAGATCAAAGACAGAGACGAAGGGTACATGAATTTGACAGAGGACAGTCCAAGAGGGCTAGACCTATGGGACCATCTATGATGTCCCAAGAAGGATCTAAGCCTTGTATGTTTCCTAGACCACCTAGACCATCGTTCTTATACTCCACAGTAGGTGCACACTCTCAGTTTAGAGGGTTTAGAGGTGGTCCAGCAGGGCAGAGTATTGGAGGTCATGGATCACAGACAACAGGTTTTCCTCGTCAGCAGTGTCAGCACTGTGGGCGTATTCATGCAGGTACATGCCGAGTGGGGACAAATGCTTGTTTTTGGTACGGCATGATGGGACACATGATGAAAGAGTGTCCCCAGAGGAGCATGGGTGGTATAGTACGACCGACAGGATCGGCCGTTGCATCATCAGCATCGGTTCCTTCACTGGGCCGAGGTGTGTAGCCCGTTGGCCGTGGTAGGGGTGCCAGAGGAGCAACCAGTACTAGCGGGGTCCAGAATCGCACTTATGCTCTCGTGGACCGACAGAATTTAGAGGCTTCTCCTAATCTCGTCACAGGTACATTATCCATATTCTTATATAATGTATATGCAATGATTGACCCCGGTTCTACATTTTCCTATGTTACTCCATTGATTGCTGCGAAGTTTGCAAAGGCACCAGAACTATTAATTAAATCAATTGAAGTGTCTACACCAGTTAGTGAATATGTTATTGCAAAGAGAGTATATCGTAACTGTGTGGTAACTGTGTACGGTCATGATACATTGGCCGATCTCATTGAATTAGACATGGTGGATTTTGATGTGATCATGGGAATGGATTGGTTGGCCTCTTGTTATGCTACGGTAGATTGCCGGGCCAAAAAGGTGCATTTTTGTTTTTCGCAAGAAAATGTTCTTGAATGGTAGGGTAATGTAGGGGCACCACAAGGGAGATTTATTTCCTATCTGAAAGCCAGGAAAATGATTGCTAAGGGTTACATATGTCATTTAGTACGGGTGAAAGATAATAAGGTGGAACCACTAACTCTGCAGTCGGTTCCAGTGGTTAATGAATTTCTAGAGGTATTCCCAGAGGATCTTCCAGGCTTACCCCCAGAACGGGAAGTAGAATTTGGCATTGATGTGATTCCAGGCACTCAGCCTATTTCTATTCCTCCATATAGAATGGCTCCGGAAGAATTGCGTGAATTGAAGGAGCAATTGAAAGATTTGCTAGACAAGGGGTTCATTAGGCCTAGTATGTCCCCGTGGGGTGCACCGGTATTATTTGTACGAAAGAAAGATGGCATATTGAGAATGTGCATTGACTATCGACAGTTAAATAAGGTAACGATCAAGAACAAATATCCCCTCCCTCGAATTAATGATTTGTTTGATCAGTTACAGGGTGCCAAGTGTTTTTCAAAAATTGACTTGAGGTCGGGTTACCATCAAGTCAAAGTTAGAGAAGAAGATGTACCCAAGGCAGCTTTCCGAACACGGTATGGCCATTATGAATTTTTAGTTACGTCATTTGGACTAACAAATGCACCAGCTGTGTTCATGGATTTGATGAATAGGGTGTTTAAGCCATTTCTAGACGTGTTTGTCACAGTATTTATAGATGACATCCTGGTTTATTCAAGATCACCAGAGGACCATGCGAATCACTTACGGCAGGTGTTACAGATTCTCCATGAGCGTAAGTTGTATGCCAAGTTCTCCAAGTGTGAGTTTTGGTTAAAATCTATCGCATTCTTGGGTCACATTGTGTCAGATGAAGGGATATAGGTTGATACACAGAAGATGAAGCAGTGAAAAATTAGCCAAGACCTACGACACCCACAGAGATTCGTAGTTTTCTTGGACTGGCAGGGTATTACCGAAGATTTGTGGAAGGTTTTTCCTCCATTGCTGCACCATTAACAAAGCTTACACATAAGGCAGTAAAATTTCAGTGGAATGATGCGTGTGAGAAGAGCTTCCAAAAGTTGAAAGATAAATTAACCTGCACACCAGTTTTAGTGCTTCCCGAAGGTACTGAAGATTATGTAGTGTATTGTGATGCTTCCGGGGTTGGCCTCGGATGTGTGTTGATGCAACACGGTAATGTCATAGCATATGCCTCACGACAGTTGAGGCCACATGAGAAAAATTATCCCATATCCCACACATGATCTTGAATTGGCAGCGGTAGTTTTTGCTTTAAAGATATGGCGTCATTATTTGTATGGAGTCCATGTTGATATCTATACGGATCACAAAAGTTTGCAATATCTCTTTAAGTAGAAGGAACTCAATTTGAGGCAACGAACGTGGTTAGAGCTCTTAAAAGACTATGATATTGATATTCTTTATCATCCAGGCAAAGCAAATGTAGTAGCTGATACATTGAGCCGTAAGGCAGTAGAAAGCACTAGTGGCAAGTTGACTGAAATGTAGGAGATAACCAAAGATCTATATCAATTAGCCAGCTTGGGAGATCGCCTTATAGAATCTCCAAGTGAAGGGGTTATTGTGCAAAATGCAGCGGAATCCTCCTTAATAACTTAAGTGAAAGAGAAGCAGTTTGCGGATTCTATGTTATTGCAGCTAAAGGAAAATGTACAACAGAATTTGACAAAGGCAGTTGATCTAACACCAGAAGGAGTACTCCAATGCCAAGGTAGATTATGTGTACCAGATGTAGATGAGTTGATGAAACGAATTATGACAGAGGCGCATCATTCGCGCTATTCTATTCATTCGGGTGCTACTAAAATGTACCATGATTTAAAAGAAGTGTATTGGTGGAGAAATATGAAAAAGAACATTGAAGAATTTGTTGCTCAATGCCCGAATTGTCAACAAGTGAAAGTAGAGTATCAAAACCAGGAGGTTACATGCAATGTATCAATCTTCCAGTCTTGAAATGGGATATGATTAATATGGACTTCATCACAGGTTTGCCTCATACACTGTGGAAGTTTGATTCTAGATGGGTTATAGTGGACAGGCTTACCAAGTCAACGCATTTCCTACCAGTCAAGACCACCTATATAGCTGAGGATTATGCAAAATTGTATGTTAGAGAAATAGTAAGGTTGCTTGGTATTCCACTTTCCATTATATCAGACAGAGGAGCACAGTTCACAACGCACTTTTGGAGATCTTTTCAGCAGAGTTTGGGTACACAGGTGAATTTGAGTACGACTTTCCATCCTCAGACTGATGGACAAGCAGAACGTACTATTCAAACACTTAAAGATATGCTACGAGCTTGTACGTTAGATTTTCAAGGCAGTTGGGATGACCATTTGCCTCTTTTTGAATTTGCTTACAACAATAGCTATCATTCAAGTATTAAAATGGCACCTTATGAAGCCTTGTACGGAAGGAAATATAGATCACCAGTTGGATGGTTTGAAGCGGGTGAAACTACTTTACTTGGGCAAGATATTGTTCATCAGGCCATGGATAAAGTTAAAGTGATCCAACAGCGGTTACAAACGTCCCAAAGTCTTCATAAGTCATATGCCGATGTTAGAAGAAGAGGGCTTGAATTCTCCATAGGTGATGGGTATTTTTAAAGGTGTCACCGATGAAAGGGGTAATGCGGTTCGAAAAGAAAGGGAAATTGAGTCCACGTTACATAGGCTCATATGAAATTATTAGAAGATTTGGGCAAGTTTCTCATGAATTAGCATTACCCCAAGAACTTTCCTCAGTCCATCCAGTATTTCATGTTTCGATGCTTCGAAAGTGCATAGGGGATCCATCTCGTATTGTTCCCATTGAAGATGTTCAAATTATAGAGGATCTTACTTATGATGAGGTACCCATTGCTATTCTAGAACGACAAGTAAAAAGATTGATGAATAAAGACATAGCTTCCGTGAAAGTCCTTTGGCAAAATCAACAAATAGAGGAGGTCACATGGGAAGCGGAAGAAATGATGAAATCCAAGTATCCCTATATATTTCAAATGGATGAAACAGTTCAAAGTGAGGGAATGGATTCATAACAAGTAAGTATCCATGAGCCTTAAGTGTTTATGTATATGTATGCTAGTATAGAGATGCATTTGTCGTAATCGAAGCTATACTATTAACATTCGAGGACGAATGTTACTAAAGGGGGAAGAATGTAACACCACGTACCTTCCCAACCCTACTTGATGAAATTCAATAACGTTTACTTAGGTGTCGAGAGCTATACGCATGTATTTGGTAATGTTAATGATGAGAAAATTAAAATTTGGCCTCGTACATGTGATTAGCCTTTCGTAGGAGGTGTTTTGTGATTTTCGTGGAAAATTTATGGGGTTCAAAATGAGGCTAAGAGGACCTTCAAACAAAGGATATTAAGGGTGAGAAGTAAGTTAAAGAAGAGGACTTGAAGTATCTAACTAAACCCGCGAAGAAAAGTCGAAAAATAAAATTTTCAAAAAAAAAAAAAAAGTTGGGGCGCGCCAAAGGGTGTGCCAGGCCGATCTGGGCCAAAATTTTTAGCCCATAGGAATCAAGCTGGTGCACCCAAGGGGGTGCCAGGATGGGTTTTTCCATTTTTCAAAGTTGGAAATTTTCTTAAGTCCCAAGGGTGCCTGGGGACGTACCGGGCCGATTTTTGCCATGTTTCATCTACAACCATGAGCATATACATGAAATGAGTAAGGTATTATATTGGTGTGGAAAAATTACTCGTGAGAGAATTTGGCATCAAAATGACGGTTTTACCCTTGGGGTCAAAATGAGCCAGACGTGGCTAGAATCACTTGTTTTCTGGGAATGAGGCTACGAATATGAATAGCGTGAGTGGAAATATTGTTGTAACACGTATGAGATGATTTAAACGCGAGAAATTATTGATTTTATTGTTTTAAGTGAATTGGGCTCAATAAAAGGCCCAAAATGAGAAGAAGACATGGGCCAAAATGGGTCAAAAGACCCATTCTTGACTTGACCTTCTAGAACACCACATTTAATTCCATAGAGTGGATAAGGATGGATTTAAGGGCTTATAAAAGGGACCAAAAAATCTGAATTTTATTCACATGAGACTCTCATGCTTTCTAGACATTTCTCAACTATTTTTTCTCTCAAAGCCCTAAGAACTCAAAGCCCACTTTTGGAGCAAGATCATCATTTTTCAAGATTGGGTAAGTGATTATTGTTATGGATTAATATATTATATGCATGGGAGAGTATGTAAATCATGTTGGTTATGCTTGGATGTGTTGAACATGGTACTTTGTGTTTTTGTAAAAGATTTGTGATCCATGAGATTTAAGTTTGAAATATGACTTGTGACTTTGATGAAAGGGCATGGTATGGATAAAATATGAACATGTATGGTGTGATTTTGTTATTACACTTGTTATTTTCATATAAGTGTAAATTATGGGATTTTGGCTGATATGTGCTATGAGGTGTATTAAGGTGACTTGATGGATTATTTGTGATGTGGTGTGAATGAGAAAGTGTAAAGGAGAAGTTTTGTGGTGAAATGTTATTGATTATCATGTATTGGTCAATGCATGGAATATTGGGAAATTATTGGTATGATAATTTCATCAATGGTTTTGTCAAGGGGGAAATGGCATGTTTAAAGGCAAATATGTAACTCATTGACGTTATATGCATTTGTAAGGTAGTTGGTAGTTAATGTAAATCCCATTATGTATTTGTGTTGTAGAGGGAAACATAAGGAAGAAGCGGGACATTGTATGCACATCTAAGGTTGTATATTCGTATTGAAAATACAAGGTATGTAAGGTTACTCTGTCCGTATCTTTCTGTGGAAAATAGTATCCACATTGACATTACGCTTGTCCTATCCCGAAATATGCTAAGGTATCCAATATCCTGTTATCAATGGTCATTATCACATAGTTCCTATTCATTGATCAATTGTGAACCACATGTGTCATATTCATGGTTAATGTTCCAAAAGCCCAATAAGGTTATGTTCCAATGTTCCAATAGTGATTACACTTATGTCTCTTGTTCATGGATAATAGTCCAATGGTTCCAATGGTGATATGGTTCTAATAATGTTATGTTTCTCACAATGTTTATTTACATGTCTCTCACTCATTGGTTAATGATCCAAAGCTTAAAGTAAAGTTGTAACTATCATTGTATCAATCTCAAAGTAATGACTAAAGTAATGCATATATGTGGTCAATGATCAAGTATGGGTGGTAGCTTTAGGGGAAAATGCCTAGCTCAAGTTGATCCCGAGATTTTTTGGATCAGAGAGCAGTCCTAGAGGCATAAGCCTAGCTCAGACCGATCCTGACAGGGGGCAACTCTAGGGGTAATAACCTAGTTTGAGCTGAACCTGATGTGTTGGTATGGGTGGAAGCTCTTGAGGTAATAACCTAGCTCGAGCCGATCCCGATCTATATTGATTCATAGGGTGGCAGATCTAGGGGCATAAGCCGAGCTCGAGCTGTTCCCAACATAGCGCTATGTTATATTTAAAACCCACTGTTCAGTCGAGGCTCGGGTATCACAGGTCACAGGCAAAGATGAATAAACATAGAAGCAAAGATACGAAGAAAGTAATGAAAGCGAAATACATGGTTTCCAAAGTTCAGTATAGTGACTTATCCATATTGCTCATTTATTTGTATTTGAGTTCATTGACATATTTACATATCATACAAGTTTCATATGGACTTACATACTCAGTACATTCTTCGTACTGACCCCTCTTGGGGGATTTACCTTACTTGCTGCAGGCGCAGGTCCTAGCAGGCCTCCACAGTAGGTTACCAGTTGATGCGGATCATTGGTGAGCTCCAATTAGTTCGGGGCTTCTCCGAGTCACAGTTGTACATATGTTTTGGTGTTGTACATGTTGTATAAAGCGGGGACTTGTCCCGAAGTTTAGTTCATTTTTGTCAATGCACTTGTTAGAGGCTTTTGTAGACGGATGTGGGTGTATAAATGTAAAAGGTACTTGTCGTTTTTGACTTGATGGCCTCAACGACCAAGATTCATATATGTATATATGTCACCTGTTCCATGAATTTCATTGTTATCATTATAAGCTCCTACGTGATATGGGTGTTTCTAATGGTATGCATATGAATGAACATAAGTATAGTTTGGTTCTCTCGGGCCATGTCGGCTACGGGTGCCAATCCGTTCCGATGGGATTCGGGGTGTGACATTGTGGTCTTGAAGGAAGTGAATTTGATGTATTAAATGTCAACATTTATGATATGGTTATGTCCCTAACTTACTTTTTCTATGTGTATAAGTTGTGGGATTGTTGTTATTAAATTGGGTATGGAATTGGTGATGTATTAAAAGGAGAATGTAGTTTTGGTAATGTTCATGTGTGTTGTGAAACCATGGTTGTTTGTTGGAATCCAAGTTGACCTAAAACATGTAAAGAGAATCTTATTTATGTCCATGAACCATTTATTGCAAAAAAAGGACCCCAAAATGACCTGGAGGCTAAAACGGGTACCCGCCCACGCAGAAAGGGCACCTGCGGGTGCAGATGACAATGCAGGTGGCCCTGGATGGGCCAAGGTGCATATGACAATGCAGGTGGCAGGTGTCCTCGTAGGTCAGTCAAAAACTCCATTTCGATTGTTTTTGCTTCTCTTTGACCACCCAAGACCTCTATACCCTTTTTGGATGCAATTATCAACTTATGGTACCTTTTGAATGGCTTTAAGGGGTCGTTCGAAGGCATGTTGGATTATATAAATTATGGATTGTTGTTAATATGGTGTTATGAAAGGTATTGAGGTGACTTTATGGAGTAATTGTGATGTAGTGTTAATGAGGAAGCGTAAAGGATAAACTTGGTGTGAAATGCTATTGTTTTATGATGTCTTGGTCAATGTGTGGAATGTTATGGTGTTGTTGGTGTGGTAATGCAGTGAATTGTATTGTAAAGGGTGAAATGACGTTATAGGGCAGTCATGTAGCTCATTGCGTCTTATGCACTTGTAAGGTAGTTAGTTGTTAACGTGAGCTCCGTTATGTACTTGTGTTGTAGAGTAAAATGTAAGGAAGGAGCTGGATTATTGTATTCACATATAGGACTGTGTATTCATATTGGGAATATACGGTATGTAGTGTTACTCTTTTCATATCCTTCTGTAGCACATAGTGTTCACATTGTCATTGTACTTGTTTCATTCCGAAATGTTCTAAGGTATCTCATTTCAGGTTGTCATCTATTGTTATTC
Source organism: Capsicum rhomboideum (assembly GCA_031232105.1). Taxonomy (NCBI): domain Eukaryota; kingdom Viridiplantae; phylum Streptophyta; class Magnoliopsida; order Solanales; family Solanaceae; genus Capsicum; species Capsicum rhomboideum. The sequence goes on along the minus strand of CP124711.1, from coordinate 95,327,716 downwards.
ACATGTTCCTTATTCATTGATCAGTTTTTATTCATGTGTCACATAATTATGGACATGGTTCCAAAGTTCCAATAATGTTATGACTACAAATGTATCAATCTCACAGAAGTAAAGAAATGAAGTAATGTATAATTCTTTGAGTATTCTTGGGTGGCATCCCAGGGGTGGAAGAAACACCTAGCATAGGTCAATCCTAATATCATGGGTGGTATCCCATGGGTTAAAATACCTAGCGTGGGTTGATCCCAATATCATGGGTGGTATCACAGATGCGACAGAAAAGCCTAGCAATGGTCGATCCCAATATCACAGTAGCATCGCAGGGGCTATAGAAGAGCCTAGCATGGGTCAATCTCGATTTGTATATGTGTGAGGACCGCATCCCAGGGGTTAAAATACCTAGCATGGGTTATCCTCTTTTACCACTGATCAGTTGGTCACATTTTTATCACATGCTTAACAATTTCTTAATGCAAAGAAAGTTGAAGTAAGGAATGATAATGAATGAATGTAAAAGTAAAGAAAGTAATGAATGTAATTTACATGGTTCCATATATACATACAGAGGTTTATCCATAATGATTACTCACTTGTTTTGATTCCATTGAAGTTCTTATGTTACATGCAGTTTCTTATAGCCTTACAAACTCAGTACATTCTTCGTACTGACATCCCTTAGGGGACTTACCTTACTTGCTGCAGGTACAGGTACTAGTAGACCTCCACAGTAGAGTACAGGTCATCTGCAGACTGTTGGTGAGCTCCATTTTGGTTTGGGGTTTTTTGAGTCATTATGTACCTTTGTTTTGGTACTATGTAAATATTGTATAAAGTGGGGACTTTTCCCAATGTTAGGTTGGTTATGTATCTGTTAGAGTCTTTGTAGACGTTGTGGGACAAATGAAGGAAAAGTAAAGATTGTATGCTTTTGACGTGGTGGCCCTAACGGCCAAGTTTCATATATATATTATACGTTTTCCATGACTTTCGCCATTGGTATCTTGTAGCCATATGTGATAGAGTGTTGTTCATTTAATGACATGCATACAAGTGTACATGAATGAAGGTTGGTTCTCTCGAGCCTTATCGGCTTCGGGTGCCAGTCCGCCCCATTGGAATTTGAGGCGTGACATATTTCTTATATTCGGTCTAGGTTACTAGTATCGAGGGGTTGTATGGATTATTTAGCTTATGTTTGTGATGTCAGCTCTAAGAGTCCTTTGCTTGACTCTATTTCTATAGTTTGTGAGTTTTCTAATGTATTTTCTACTGACCTACCTGGCCTTCCTCTTGAGCGTGATAAAGAGTTTGTTATTGACCTCTAGCTGGGCACCTGATCTATTTCTATGGAACCTTACTGTATGACTCATGCCAAGCTAAAGAAGTTAAATATTCAGCTTCAGGATCTTTTGGGTAAGGGTTTTATTAGGCCGAGTGTATCACCTTGAGGTGCTCCAATTTTGCTTATAAAGAAGAATGATATTTTTATGAGTATTTATATCGATTATAGGTAGTTGAATAATGTGAAAGTGAAGAATAAGTATCTTATGCCTCATATTGATGATCTATTTGACCAGCTTCAAGGCACGACAGTGTTTTCTAAGATTGATTTGTGGTTTGGCTACCATCAGTTGAGGATTCGGGTAGAAGACACCCTTCAAGACTCGCTATAAAGATTATGTGTTGCTGGTGATGTCTTTTGGGTTGACCAATGCCTCAAAACTGTTCATGGACTTAATAAACTGCATTTTCAGGTCTTATTTGGATTCTTTTGTGATAGTTTTCATTAATGACATCCTTGTCTAGTCGAGGAGTAGGGAGGAGCACGAGCAACATTTAAGGACTTGAGAGATCATAGGCTTTATGCCAAATTCTTAAAGTGTGAGTTGAGTCTGTGCTTTCTTGGGGCACGTGGTGTCCAAGGATGGGATTATGGTAGACCTGGCAAAGATTGTGGCCATTTGTGATTGGGCTATCTCCAACCGAGGTTTGTAGTTTTATTAGATTGGCAGGCTACTACAAATGGTTCATCAAGAGATTTTCTACAATTTTAGCGCCTATGACCTAATTGACTAGGAAGGAGGTTCTATTTTAGTGGTCTGATAGCTGTGAGGCAAGCTTTTTGAAGCTTAAGGACTTGCTCACTTCAGCTCCTATTCTGACTCTTCAAGTTAAGGGTGAAGGGATTACTGTGTATTGTGATACATTTGGTGTTGGTTTGGGGTGTGTTTTGATGCAGTGGGGTTGAGTTATTGCATATGCTTTGAGACAGCTGAAGGAATACGAGCGCAACTACCCCACTCATGACTTAGAGTTGGCGGCGGTGGTTTTCGCGCTTATGTTTTGGAGGCATTACTTATATGGTGTTCACTGCAAGATTTTCACTTACAATCATAGTATTCAGTACATTAAGACTCAAAGGGTGATTAATTCATGACAACACAGGTGGATTGAGTTGCTGAAGGACTACGATCTCACAATTTTTTACCATCAGGGTAAGACAAATGTGGTAGCAGATGTCTTGAGTTGGAAAGCAGCGAGTATGGGTAAATTTGCCTTCATTTTAGTTTCAGAGCAACCATTGGCCTTAGACATCTAGTCCTTAGAGAACATGATGATTTAACTTGATATTTCAGTCACCAGAAGGATTCTTGCTAGTGTTAAGGCTAGATCTGCCTTGTTGGAGTAGATTTGAGGTTATTAGTTTAAGGATAGTGGGTTGCGTGACATTTGAGATCAGGTTTTGAGAGGTGAGTCCAGGAGGGCTACCTTAGTTCTAAAGTCATTATGAGATTCAATGGTTGTAATTTTGTTCTGAGGGTGGGAGGTTTGATTCATTTGATACTCCAAGAGGCTCATAGCTCCAGGTATTCTATTCCTACAGGACAGCTAAGATGTATAGAGATTTGAGGCAGTACTACTGGTAGAGAGGTATTAGGTGAGATATAGAGGACTTCATGGTTCGATATCTGTGTTGTCAATAGGTGAAGGCGAAGCATTTGAGACCTGGTGGGTTGCTTCAAAGGCTACCCATTCCTGTATGGAAATGGGATCAAATTACTATGGATTTTATGGGTGGTTTGCCTCACACTTCTCATGGTTCTGATAGCATTTCGATCACTGTATATATCGATTGATGAAGTCTGCCTATTTCATTCCAATTCAGACTTTCTTCTGTGCCGAGAGGTTGGCTCGTATCTATGTTCGAGAGGTGGTTTCCTTTATGGGGTGCCTATTTCTATTATTTTAGACCAAGGCTCTCAGTTCACTTCTAGCATTTGGAGGGTATTTCAGGAGGATTTGGGTACCCAAGTTGATCTAAGCACCACTTTCCATCCCCAGACTGACGTACAATTGGAGCAGACTATTTAGATTTTGGAGGATATGCTCTATGTATGTGTTATGGAATTCGGAGGCCAGTGGGAGCAGTTTTTAGCCTTATCAGAGTTTTCCTATAATAACAGCTACAATTTAAGTATTCAGATGGCACCATTCAAGGCATTGTATGGTAGGTGTTATCGATCTCTAATTGATTGGTTTGAGACTGCAGAGGTTAGGCCCCATGGTACTGATTTGCTTCGTGAGTCTTTGGATAGAGTTTGGGTGATTCAGCATAGGCTGCGGGTAGCTCAGAGAAGACATAAGAATTATGCTAACTGTAGGCTTCATGCCTTGAGATTTAGAGTTGGTGATCTTATTTTTCTGCGAGTATCGCCCATAAAAGGGTGATAAGGTTTGGGAAGAGAGGAAAGCTCAAATCCAGATATATCAGGCCATTTGAGATTTTTTGGACAATTGGAGAGGTAGCATATGAGTTGGCCTTGCCTCTAGCCTTTTCAGCCATCTATCTAGTGATCCATGTATCGATACTGTGGCGTTATATTTTAGATGAGTATCATGTGCTTTGGTGGGACTCAATTCAGTTAGATGAGAGGTTGACTTTTGTTGAGGAGCTAGTTTCTTTCCTAGGTAGAGATGTCAGATGATTGTATTCCGGGGATATTCCTCCAGTTAAGGTTCATTAGTGACCCTGTATGGTCAAGGTGGCTAACTGGGTGATCAAGCATGATATGCAGACTCAGTATCCTTACTGGTTTGAGCCTTCAAGTACTTCTTGATCCTTTACTTTCACGGACGAAAGTCATTTTTGTAGTGGATGTTGTAATGACCCTCTAGGTTTTTATCTTTATTTTCATACTTTTTCTACATTTAGATCATTCCTATAGTTTCCCTAAGTTATTTATGACTTTCTTGGACTAACAGTTTGGTCATCAGGAAGTTCATTTGTTTTCTAGAGCCATTTCCGTATTTTGGAGTTGTTGAAATTACGAAATGGTTCTCGAGCTAAAACTTCAGGTAAATAGCCTCGGATACTAGTTTTTACAGTCTCATCAGCTCCAAAATGTCAATTTTAGGCTAGAGAGACCCTTGGTCCCGGTCTTGAGGCTCCCGGACTTATTTTGGGCTATTAGGTGGAAATTGGTTAAAATAGACCCTTGGATGTGGGACCCACTTTTTATCAAAACAACCTCGGATGGATGTTTTGATAGTTTTGTTGAGTCTAGAATGTTGAATTTGGTAGGGTAGCATGGTTCGTTTGAGTTCACGAGATTCCTAACAAATCTCGAGGGCCCATTTAGAGAATTTACAACTTTGCAAAGTTGATGGTGCTGATGCACCTGGTGCAGGCCAAAATTGGCCTTCACGTCCATGTGGCCTTGGACACAATCATGAGGGTCAAGGATTCTTGACATCCACATTCGCTGTCCAGCCTTTGCATTCATGAAGAGGAGGTCCGCCTGTCCGGTCCAGTCTTTTTCATCGCGATCGTGATAGACTTGCTACATTTTTTAAGGCCTGTTTGGGTCAGCTCTCGCATTTGTGGCATGGGTCCTGCATTCATGATGAAGGATCTTTGGCTGTATAAATTGATGTTTCCTTTATTTTTTCAGCTCATTTTTAATACCAAAACACCATTGTAGACACTTGTGAGCTCAGAAATTATGGGAGATTGAATATTGGGAGCTGGAATTAAGTTGGAAACTTTATCGTAATTGTTTCCTCGGCTATCATCTCGTAAGTTTCTGGTTAATTTTTTTATTTAGTTCTCTCTTTAATTCTTAATTTCTTGATTATGTTTGAGGTTGTTTGGTGGCTGATCGGGGATCAAATTGCACATAATTTTGGGGCAAATAATCTTTAAGATGAGAGGGGAGCTATGACTATTTCAATTTTTTGATTCTACAAGTAGGCCCCATGGGGAATTTTAAGATCGACTTTTGACCCGGAGATTAAATACGCAATATGCGTATCGATATTCTCGCCTTGATGTGTAGAACATTATTTTCATAGTGTGGCCACGGTCAGAGGCTTCTTAGAAGGGAAAAGATCCAGTATAGAGGATTATTCATGCTTTTGGTGGTGTCTAGGTAGGCTAGGCTTACCTTTCTTCTAGACTTGCTTTATTACTATATCAGTGTGATGTTGTGCTAGCTATATGTAGGTACTTATGGCTCGGTTGTTATTTTAGTACATACTGCCTAATTTAGCATAGTGGGCCTTTTTGGATAGAATTCTGGCCCATTTTCCCTTATCTTAGACTATGATTATCCTTTAGGACTAAACTTAGTTCTTTTAGTGCCTTGGGATGTGATTGAGAAGCCTTAGCCTAGGTTTAGGTAGGTGCTTACCTTAGGTTGGGTTGGTAGTGGGCCCCACTCTCCCTTTTTTTTAGAGATAGAATACTTCAAATCACCTTTCTTTTGACCTTAATGATCACATAGCGACTTTCTTAGGTTATTGCCTAGGTTTGGGGTTGGTTTAGACACTGTTTTATGCCTATTTAGCCTTGTTTTCCCGGGTAGAGTACCATTTGATCTTAAACTGTATTTTTCGGAATTTATATAATGATTATTACTTATAAGTTCAGGTTCGAGTCCGATATGTATCTATTGACTTTTACTTATGAGCCCAATTCGATTCCCGCATATATATATATATTGATCATTATTTACTAGCTCCAGTTTGAGTTCAACATTTCTATTATTGATCTGGGTTGGGAAACTGGTGATTACTGATAGAATGGAGGTTATGACTGGGAAACAGGAGTATAAGGTATTCTTGGTGAACATTCGGGATCATTTTACGTTCACTACTGCTATTTTTTGCCCTTACTTTAGTATTATCCTTTGCTTGTGTCCACCGTGCTTATGAGGGCTCGATTGAGTTTATTTTTTCTAGTTTGTTCCTTCTAGACTTATGGGGGGGCCCAATTAGGTTATAGCTAGGCTTTTATTATCATTTTTGAATTATTCATTTTTCATTTATCGCGATTTCCTAGTTTAGCCTACTGTTTCCATTTCTACCCTTATTTATTGATTTAGGTTTATCTTGCACTTTGTTTATTCTTTTACTATAATTTAGCTTAGTTGTTCTATGATTCCTACTGAGTACCCATTGTTTGGGTACTCATACTACACTTTTGCATCTTTTTTCCTGATCCAGATTCGAGTACGAGTCACCGTCGTGATGATATCCTTGGGTTGTGCTGCTATTCAGAGATAGTTTGAGCTTTTAGAGTTTAGATCTGATCCTCCCCCCCTGCTATTTGTTATAGTCTTATTTCCATAATCGGAGACTATGATATATATTCTGACAGTGTCAAGTAATCTTTTTGTATTAGTGGCTCTAACATTACCAGGTCGTGGGGAAACTCATTTTGATGTTTTTGTCCTCTTTCCCTCATGTATAGCATGCTTTTACATATGTATATATCTATTCTCCTATTTTATTGCTTCAGTTGGACCTTTATTTTCTCATCTTCTGCCAGTTAGTCCGTTACTTGCCGTTTCGGGCTATGGTTTAGCTTACCTACCGGTGGGTAAATTAGGTGCCATCATGAACAGAGAAATTGGGTCTTGACAGGTTCTTCTTAAAAGATGATATATAAGTGGAATTTATCAGTGATACTGAAAAATAACTTACCATTAGAATTTTTTTCATAGAGGCACATAAGTACATAATTGTTTCAATGGTATATGCAAAATGCACTGAAGGGGAAAGAATTGATTTATGGAATAGCATTTATAAAAGATCATCCTCTAATGATTTTCCATGGTTTATTGGTGGTTATTTTAATGTTATCCTTAATGAAGAAGAGAAAATAGTTGGGTTTCCTGTCACATAACAAAAAATTGAAGATTTTGCATTTTGTGTTAATTTATGTGAGCATAAAGATGTCCTATTTAAAGGTAGTCCCTTCACTTGGTGGAATGGACGATCAGGGCCTGATTGTATATTTAAAAGGCTAGATAAGGTGCTGACAAATACTGTTCTATAGGGTTGGTTTTCAAAGATTGAAGTGGAGAATCTAGCTAGAACACGCTCAGATCATGCTCCTCTATTTCTTTTATGGAGGAGGTAAATAAGAACATAATCAGACCTTTTAAATTCCTGACTTTCTAGTTGGAAGAAAGTCGTTGATGGAGGTGGTTAAACAACATTGGTCTATAGAAGTGGGAAATAATTTCTGGATTTTTAAACATAAAATGAAGAATTTGAAGAAAGCTATGGAGCAAGGACAAGTTTGGGGACATATTTCAGTAACTAGTTATCAGGAGAATAAAATGGTGGTGCAGCAAGACCAGGCAGAAATAAAGAAATATCTTCATTATGAGGAAGAATTTTGGAGGCAAAAGGCTGGAATTAGAGGTTCAAATGGTGACTGGATTGAATATAAAGATTTGGTGGCAGAAGAAGCAATACAATGCTTCAAGAAATAGTTTACACAAGAAGAGGAGGGTACCAATTTTGAGTTTCTTAATCAATTACTGTAGATGAATACTAATGAAGATAATGAACTATTGTGTAGAGCTCCTACAATGAAAGAAGTGCATAAGGCTGTCCTAGGCATAAAAGAAAGCAGTGCTTGTGGGACTAATGTTTTTTGAGGCATTTTCTATCAGCACTAATGAGAGAGAGTGAGATAGGATTTATTTTGCATGGTGAAGGATATCCTTGAAGGTAATACTCTTATAACGACCCAAAATGTTGTTATGTCAAAAATCACCCCGGAAAATCTTTATAACAAAGAAAAATCCTTTTTCTAGACCTGATAGAAATTATTTAGTGGGAAAAAGTAAGGCCCAACATAATTGGGCCAAAAAATTAAAAGAAGTGGGCAAGACCTGCTGCCCACTGTTGCAATGGTAAACTTATCGTTGCAGCTGTACCTAGGCAGTAGCTAGCCCAGGTTTTATTCAAAACCCTCATTTTTACTTAAGCCTCCTTAGGTCATTCCATTTTTTCAAAAACACCTAGAGCAAACCTAACACCTAGAACAATGAGGTTTTAAAGGCCACGCTTCATGAGGGCAATTTCGAGGAATACCCGGTGAGATTTGGATACAGGAAGAGGCCATGTGCCTGAGGGACAACTCATCACAGTATAATTTATTTACGAGGTAGGTTATGGTTAATTGTAGTAGATTTGGTCTAGATGAATGTAATGATGATAGCAATGTCGGGAGTTTTCATAACTTAGGTATTCAGGCATAGAGTTTGGATGGACGGAATGATAATAACAAGTTTAGGATTTAATGTGTTCTTTGAATTGTTATTATATTAAGTGGGTACAGCCTTTCATGGCTCGGAAGAATATTTTGTATAAATTAGAGTTATTCGATGGGTTACCAGGAATTTTAAAGGGTTAGTATGAGGGTAAAAGTAACCAATGAATGTAAGAAGGGTAAAATAGGGTTAAGGTAGGTTTCTTGTGGGATCCTAGGAGCTCAGTAGAGTTGTTTGGAGAGTGAGAAGAGACTGTACGTGAAGGGAAATAGTATAATTGGTAGTTTAAGTGGAGTCTAGAGAGTCATAAGAACATACTTAAGTAGACATGATGGATTGGATGATAGCCTAGGAATGGCAGCCGAATAAGTCAAGGGAAAATAGATAAGGACTTAGTGTTTGGGGATGGGGTGTTAGGTAAAGGCATATGTAAGACCTAAGAGTATGAGCTTGGGGCTGTAAGGATGAGTTGTTTGTGTCATCCAAGTGGGGTATTCCATGAGTTCATTAATACATTTATAGCAACCCCATACATGAGAAAGTGTAAGATAAAGTTTTAGAGTAACCTTGGTATTATGTGAATTGTTATTTGTAGCGAAAAGACTTGCTTGATTTTTTGTTTATAAGCAAATTAAGTGTTTGTAATTTTTGTCAGGCACTACTTGTGATTATTGACTGCATTGCATTTTTATTGAGATAATGAGTTGAGGATACTGATGATGATATTGAGATAATAATGCTAATGAGTTGATGATGTCATTATATTAATGATGATATTTTTATGTTAATTATATTGAGATAATGGCATGATGTTGATGAGGTGAAGGTGAGATAATGTTGATGATGGTGATGATACGATGATGAGATGATATGTTCATATTGCATACATGCTTTCTTCATACCTTACGTAGTGCCTATATATGTATGTTGTGGTGATCTTGATTGTTGAAATTCGATTGACAGAAGTGATTTATTGTGCATATATATGTCCATGGGAAGAAAGAATGGCATTTATACTTAGTTATAATGCATGTTAGAAAGTGAGTGAAATCGGGCTACCCGGTTAGTACCTTTGAGAGGTTAGAATAGTGAAGTCGATGTAATTTTCTGAATTTGTTAGAAGTAAAATCTTGGGATTAGGGAAGGGAGATAAGGTAAGGAAGGGCTTAGGATATATAAAGAAGGATGGGTTTGTCAAAGGACAAAGATACAGAAAAATGTTAAATGATGGGTATGTCACAAAGATGCTAAGGATAACATGTCAATAATTGTATAAAAGGGAATTAGTATCTAGAATCTAACTTGATGTAATGATTTATTTCCTATTTGTTGTTATTATTATATGTTTCTAACCATTGTCGGCCAATGATACCTAGAGTACACGTGATTGTACTGATACTACACTTACTATACTTCCTTTTAGGGGTTTAGCCATGTTGCATGTCAGTTAGGGTTTCTATAGAAGTGACGATGATCACTATTCAATAGCTCCTATCCTCTCAATCTTATAGGGATGTTGTGTCCTAGATTTTCTTGTTCCTTGTCTAGTTCTCTTGCACTAGTTTAGATTAGGTTTCACTACTTATTATTTTCTGCATTGTTTTTACTTATCAAATGTACTGACCAAAGGTGGATTTATGATTAAAGGATTCTTCTTGTTTTTACAAGAGTTTTATTTAACTTTTACATCGTGTCTTCTAAACAAAAGTTTTGTTAATTATTTATACTTTAGGCTCATTTAAATATTTTCCGCATTAATTAAATTATTGGGTGGTAATAGTTCTCCTATCTAGGATAGAGTTGGGCAGGTTCCCGCACGATCCGTGATTTGGGTCGCGACAAGATGGTATCAGAGCCTACGTTACCAATCTCCCAGTACAAGATAAAATTTAAAGTAGAGTCCTGCGGATGGGTGTGTTGACACTCACATCGAATCTATAGAAAGCTATAAGGCATCTAGGAAGTTAGTTTCACTTTCTTCTCTCCTAATCATGCTAATTTAGTTTTTTCTCTCTGAGTTGATTACAATTGATATCTAGCAGATTCCAATTGGTATCTCAACCGTAACAATTGGGATTAGTTGGTCCCAATTGGTGCCTCAAAGGTGATCGAAAGACTGGAATAGTAGTATTCTAGCCGGTAGATATCAATAAGAGGCGTAGGATGTGAATTTTTACGTTATGGATTACATTTGATCAAGGGAATGTTATAACTGTCAGTACGGTTCATAAACGTAACTCTTCTATTAGTGGATCATTTATGCTTATTAGTAATATGCTTGTGCTTTAAAACATTTGCTATATTATGATAGCCTGCTATGTGTATTTATTTTGTGAATCTTTCCGAATGGATTATATTATTGCTTAAATGTGTGATGTCTGAACTCCTTAAGTGCAAGTGATGAGTGTATTTGTTTTGGAATGGATTCTTCCAAAGGGACTCAAGAGTTGTAAGGTTTAGGTGTGATCTTAGGGGGTATCTTAATTTTAGTAATTTGAGACACTTCTCATTTCTCCGTGATTGAAAGTATTTTATAATTTCCATCTGCATCCTAATGAATTACCAAGGTACCTGGATATTATATGGGGATGTGTTAGGTGGGTTATGTTACTTGATATATGTAGAAGGGAGAATTGTTTGTGTATTTAATCGAGTTGGAGGAATAGTACTATGTTAACAATAGCTTAGATTCACAAATTGAAGCGTTTTAATTTTTAAAGTTTCTAAGACTTGAGAGGTAGATACTGTAAAAGTGTTTGTGGGATAGCATCGTATGAGAAAGGACCTGGGATTAAGTGAAAGAGATTGGAGCCACTGGAAACTACTGCTGCAGTGGCAGTTTTACTGCTACAGCGACTCCCAGGCAGTAAGCTGCCAGGTCCCTCCCCTGTTTTGTGATTTTGCATTCATTGTAAAAATTACCATGCGCTCACAATATTTAATGGTACAAATAAATTCCAAAATGCATAGGAAGCTAAATTTTATTACTAAGCAAGCAATAATGTTAGATATCGTAAAAATATGAGAAATAAAAAGAAATTTTTTGATACATACCCCAAATGGGAGCAGCCTAGATCCAATCAATAAAATAAAATAAAGAGAAGGAGGGGAAATCTAGATGGTGGCATCATCTTTGAGGTTCGATGCATTCGATCTCTCATCTTTTATCCTGTTATGGGATGAAAACTACTCTGCATCTTTCCTGGCCAGCTTCAGGAGTTTCTTGGTAGGGGAACCACACTTGAACATCACCTGTACAACCTTTCACATCCTCACCAGCATGAGGTCTCGGGAACGACGCTTCTTCTTCTCTTTATCTAACTCTCTTCGGAGCTCTGGATAGGCTTGGGTCGGGTCCAGTAGGGCAGTCGATCTCAAAGGAACCAACCCTGGTGAAGGTAATTAAGTCCTCTCCAAATAACCTCACATAGTATCAAGGTTGGACTCCCAGCCACCGACAGATGCGGGAGACTGAATGGAAGTGGTGCCACACTCCTCGCCCCCTCTGGCCCTATTTCTCTCACCCTTTTTCCCTATCTTCCTCTTAATCTTGCTTCTTCCCCATGTGCCCCTACCCCTCGGTGGGTTAAGTTCCATATCACACTTCTCAAAGGTATCATGATCCTCCTTGGGCACATCCACTCTCTTGCACAGCTCAATAATTAAGAAGGTTAAAAATAATCTTTCATAGACCTCTCTCTAGTATGGAAGTCCCAACACTCATCCATAATTTGTGGCCCCATGTTTATCACAATTTTCGAAAGAGCAAAGGCCATAGCCTGGTGAAAAGTCATATTAGTCACATTTTAGGAAGGACGAATCCTCTGGGATACTAGTTATAACCACACCCTAGCCTCCATTGAAAAGTAATTACTCTTGGTCTCTTTGAGGCTGGACCACTTTAGCTTACCCACCTGACCCTTTGGTGCTAAGACCCTGGCGGCCCAGTTTCAATCGGACTCCCTGACCTTAGCCTCAAAGGCAAAATTCGAGGGATTTTGGACCCCTAAAGCGTCATTGATTGTGGAAGCATCCACCAAAACTCCTTCCCCCAAATAGGGATGGTGGGAAAGGGCACCGACCACTTCGCAGTCAGGAGTATGACATAAAAATCCTGGACTAGAGCTATATTGCACTTTGGTATGGGCTCCATTAGTATCTCCCATCCAAAAGTTATCAGCTGATTATAAAAATCCAATGCCTCTTCTTCCATAACTCTTATCACAAAACCCCTCTCATGGAGGAAAGCCCTATTGTGCTACCCATCCTCATAACGATCACGGCTGGTAGAGTCAAGAATTTTTTTGTATTGAGGTTGGTGCTCCATGGTAGTCCTGCAACTATTGCAAATACAGTGTTAGAAACTAAGCCAGGATACTATGGAAGGGAAGGAATTTCAAAAAATCAAGATAAAATCAAAAGCTTAGAAATACTACTAGGTTCCACTGTAGTGGTAAAACTACACTACAGTGGTACTGCTGCGGTGCTAGTTTATCGCTGCAGTGGTACCATCATCCCCAACCAGCCAACCTCTCTCTAATGATGGATTTTTTGACATTTCTCTGTATTTTCTAATTCTAAGCATAGATCGGGCTTGATAAAGTTCGTATAAACCTTTTTACACAAAAATAGGAGTGATTAACACCCAAAGTCATGCCCAAATCATCCAAAATTTTTGGAAAGGATGACCCTTCATCTTCCACCCTCTCCATGCCTAAAATTCACCATAAACTTCATCAATCTTATGCCTAAAACACTGTAGGATAGTTGAGGATGTAAGAGAATTTAACATGCATGCCATTTCGTGCAAGAAAACCACCAAAATTTAAAACTTAAATTGCACCAATAAAAACCAACTGAAAAACCTTCTTCTACTCTAGATTTTGTGATTCTCGAATGCTAAATATGTAAAAAAAATAGTAGGGTCAAAAATTTACCTTGAATGGTCGTCAGAAAAAGGTTGCATGAGAGAGATTGATAGAGTTTTTGAGTGAAGGAGTAAAAATGGGGGAAATGAAATATTTCCCCTATTTAAACTGTTGCAAATTGCTATAGCAGTAGTTCTACCACTGCAGTGGTATATCCCAAGTGGGTCGCATTTTGTCCTAATTTTTTATGTGTTGAGGTATTTTGCGATGTCTAAAGTATTTTAGAATAACCCATTTCGTAGAATATGACTCGTAATTTCCTTCCATGGTTGATAAAGGTTTTGTTTGTTGATTTGGACAATTCAAAGACCTACTAATACGTAGGTTGGTCGGTTATGTTGGTTTTAGTTATTAATTAGTTGGGATTTAGTGAAGTGTTTGAAAGAGAAGTAGAGGTAGTTTGCTTTTTTACACATCGTGTACATGAAACTCGAGGTCGTGCCTAGCATCCTATAATTTAATTTTTGTAACCATTAGGGATTAACGGTGAGTAAATTGGTATCTAACATAATGACCCAAATCATCGATATATCAAAAACCATCCTGGAAAAACTTTGCGATGAAGAAAAATCCTTTTTTCAGACTTGATAGAAATTATTTCATGGGAAAAAGTAGGTCCCAACACAATTGGGTCAAGAAATTAAAATAAGTAGGCCAGGCCTACTGCCCACTACTACAGCTGTAGATTCACCACTGCAGTGGTAAACTTACCACTGCATTGGTACCTGGGCAGTCGCCAGCCAACCCGAGTTTTATTTAAAACTCTTCTTTTTACTTAAGCCTCCTTAGGTCTTTTCCTTCCTCCAAAAATAAGCAGAGCAAAGCTAACACCTTGAACAATGAGGTTTTGAAAGTCACACTTTATGAGGGCAATTTTGAGGCAAACCCGATGAGATTTGGATGTGGGAGGATGCCCTATTCATGAGGGACAACTCTCCACTCTCTATATCAACATAATTTATCTATGAGGTAGGTTATGGACAATTGTAGTAGATTTGGGCTAGATGCATGTAATGATGATAGTAATTTTAGGAGTTTTCATGTAATAGGCCTTCAAGTAGAGTATTTGGATAGAAGGAATGATAATAGCCAATTTAGGCTTTAATGTGTGCTTTGAAATGTTGTTATATTGAGCTGGTGTATTCTTTCATCGCTTGGAATTATGGTTTTGAATGAATTAGAGTTAGTTGGTGGGTTACAAGGAATTTTAAAGGGTTAGTATGAGGGTAAGGGTAACCGACAAATAGAAAAAGGGTAAAATGGGGTTAAGGTAAGTTGCTTGTGGTATCTTAAGAGCTCAGTGAAGTTGTTTGGAGAATAGAGAGAGAGTGTAAGTATAGGAAAAGAGTATAATTAGTAGTTTAAATAAAGTCTAGAAAGTCATAAGAACATACTTCAGTAGATATGACGGATTGGATGATAGCCTAGGAATGGCAAACGAATAAGTCTAGGGAAACTAGATAAGGACTTAGTGTTTGGGGCTAGGGTGTCAGGTAAAGGCATGAGTAAGACCTAAGAGTATGAGTGTGCATTTGTAAGGATGAGTTTTCGGTGTCATCTAAGTGGGGCATTCTATTATTTCATTAAAATATTTATAGCAATCCCATACATGTGAAAGTGTAATTTAAAGTGTTAGAGTAACTTTGGTATTATGTGAATTGTTAATTGAAGCAAAAAGACTTGATTGACTCTGCACTTATATGTAAATTAAGTGTTTGAAATTATTGTTGGGAACTACTTGCAATTGTTGACTACACTGTATTTTATTGATGTTGATGGTGGATATTGTGTTGTTGTGGAAATAAATTGAGGATACAAATGATGATATTGAGATCACGATGATAATAAGGTGATGATGTGATTATATTGATGATGATACTATTCTGTTGCTGTTGTTGAGATAATAACATGATGTTGATGAGGTGAAGGTGAGATAATGTTGATGATGGTGATGATATGATGATGATATGATACGTGCATATTGCATACATACATTCTCCATACTTACCTAATGCCTATATGTTTATGTTGTGGTGATCTTGATTGTGGAAAGTTGCTTAGAAAATGTGATTTATTGTGCGTATGTATATCTTTGGGAAGGAAAAGTGCTATTTATACTTTTAGTTATAATGTAGGTTAGAAAGTTATAGTGAAATTGGGCTACCCGATTAGTATCTTTGAGAGGTTAGACTAGTGAAGTCTATGAAATTGCCTGAATTTTCTAGAAGTAGGATCACAAGATTAGGGAAGGGAGATAAGGTAAGGAAGGGCTTAGGAAATATAAAGAAGGATGAGTTTGTCAAAGGAAAAATATATACAAAAATCTTAAATGACAGGTAGGTCACAGAATTACTAAAGATAACATGTCAATAATAGTATAAAAGGGAATTAGTAACTGAAATATTACTTGATGTCGTGATTTCTTTCAGATTTACTATTTTTGTTATATGTTTCTAACCTTGATCGACCGATGATGCCTACCAGTACGTGTGGTGATACTGATACTACACTTACTATACTTTTTTAGGGGTATAGCCATGTTGCAGGTCAGTTGGGGTTTCTACAGAAGCGATGATGAAAACTCTTCAATAGCTCCTGTCCTCTTAATCTTACATAGATGTTGTGTCCTGGATTTTCCTTTTCCTTGTCTAGTGCTCTTGTACCTGCTTAGATTAGGTTTTGGGGAATCACTACTTGTTATTTTCAGCATTGTTTTTACTTATCAAATGTACTGAGCAAAGGGTGGTGATTTATGATTAAAAGATTTTTCTTGTTTTATAAGAGTTTTATTTAACATCCATATCATATTATTGTAGTAAGTGTGTTCTAAACAAAAAATTTGTCTATTATTTATACTTGAGGCTATTTTAAATATTTTCTGTGTTAATTGAATAGTTGGTTGGTAAGGGTTATCCTATCTTGGATAAAGTTGGGTAGGTGCCCGCACGATCTGTGATTTGGGTCGTGACAACTCTTACTAAGAGTATGACTCATACCAACTTGGTGTTTATCGCAAAGAAAGAGGTAATAGAGAATTTCACTAATCTTAGACCTATATATAAGTCTGAGTAACTTTACTAATAAAGTGATATCTAGAGTGATTCATGAAAGGTTGGAGAGTATGCTTCTAAAACTGATTCATAAAGGTTGGAGGTAAGAAGTATTTTTGAGAATGTGTTGCTTACTCAGGAGATTATGTCTGATATTGGATTTAGCAGCAAACCAACTAATTTCATCATTAAGTTGGATATGCCTAAGGCTTATGATAGGATTATTTGGCTATTTTTGAAAAAGGCTATGAGGAAGATGAGGTTTACTGAAGTTTTCATTGGTATGATATGGAGATTAATTGCTAACAATTGGTATTAAATGATTATTAATGGAAAGTATTATGGTTTTTTCCGCTCCACTAGATGAATAAAATACAGTGATCCTTTATCATCTGTGTTATTCATTCTCACTGTTAAGGCATTAGATAGTGCTCTAAATTCTATATTTGATCATGGTAGATACAAGGGAAATGGATATCCTAATGGAGTAGGAACCTTAATCATCTTGGATATACTAATGAAACTATTATATTTACCTCTGCTAATAAGTATTCCTTAGAGTTGGTCATGTCAGTACTTAAGGATTATCAGGAGTTATATGGGCAGTTGATAAATAGTTCTAAAATGTCTTTCTATATGTATTAGAAGGTTGTTGCTGCTTTGATGAATGAGGTAAAATAAAATACTTGATTTGATTAAGGTCAATTCCCTTTTTTCTATTTGGGGTGTCCTATAATCCATGCTAGGAAGAGAAAGGCATACTACAATGATTTGATAAAGAAAGTGAAAGGGAGATTATAAAATTGGAGGGGTAAATTACTGTCTTTTGGAGGTAAAATGGTTTTAATAACCAGTGTCCTTCAAAGTATCTCTTTAGAGTTATTGTATGTTGTGGTGCCCCCTAAGTTCATTATCTATGAACTACACAAGATCTTCTATAGATTTCTTTGAAGTAGCGAAGATGAAGGCTCTATAAGCACTGAGTTGCTTGGGACAAGATGTTTTACCCTTAGAAAGAAGAAGGAGTTGGGTTCAGATCTCTTTTTGATGTTTTAAAGGAACTATTTGTTACGTTGTGGTGGGTTTCCAGAACCACCATATCCATATGGACTAATTACGGGTGGAATAAGTATAGTATAAAACTTATTCCAAATGCAGTTCAATGGAAAAATGGATCCTAAATATGGAAGAAGATATTAGAAGCCAAGGATTCAATGATGTAGGAAATCTGGTGGGAACCAACTTTTAATTCTTCAAACATTTGGTTTGATAATTGATTTGAATTGGGAGCTTTGGACTATGTAGTGGTACAAGACTTCTTAATGGATGAAAATGTAGGGGATATTGATATATTGTTAATAGGGGAGAATCGGAATACTAAAAAAATGGAGGAAGTACTACCTGATGATATTGTACAACATGTTACTAATAATATTACCATATGTAAATAAGAATCACCTAAGGATTTACCTTGATGGATGCCAACTACAAGTGGTAAATTCACTATGTGTACTGCTTGTCAACCAGTAAGGTAGAAAAATATGTACTCTGAAAATATACTGAAGATTTGGTCTAAAGGTGTTCCATTAAAAAACAACTTTTATTTGTGGAGGTTATGGAAGTTTAAGTTACTAGTTGATAATGTGTTACAGAGATGTGGGTTTAACCTACTCTCAAGATGTATATGCTACCTTACTTACAACTGGAAACAATGCATCATTTGTTCATTAACAATGATTTTCCTTCTAATACTTGGGAGTACTTTGCAACTTGTGCAGGAATTGAAGGGCCATTTATATAGTGCCAGAAAACTTTTACAAAGTGGTGGAACACAAATTGTATTGATAAGATTAAGACTATTATTCAAGAAGTTTCTGGGATGATGTGCTGGCAACTTTGGAAAAGGAGAAACAAGATCAATCATGGTGGCTCTACTTCGGGGAGAAGATTTATTTATGATATTAGAAAAAGTTTTCATAGTTTAACCTTAGTTATATATCCTTGGTTGAAACAAGTACCTCAACCTTGGCCTCAATTGGGGGATTTCTTACAAAACTACATGCCTCAAATTAGAGCTATACCAGTTAAATAGAACAAACCAACTCAGGGGTGGTTCAAATGTCACACTGATAGAGCTCCAAAAAGGAATCCTGGGCCTAATTTTATGGCTTTATACATAAAGAGTGATGATAGATATCTTCAATATTCTAAATGTTATCAACTGTCAGAGTGTACTAGCATAGAAGCTGAAACAAAGGCTTTGAAGGAGGGGTGTGAATTTTGTTTGGAAAATCAATATGTCCCACTTATTTGAGAACAAACTCTATAGCCTTGAAAAAGATGATTAAGGGAGAATAGGAATGTCCTTGGAGTATTGTTGTGTTGATAAGGAGGATAAAAGAGCTAATGGAAGGAGGACTAATTCAAGTACAACATACTTATAGAGAGGGCAACTCTTTGGTAGATTTTTTAACTAATTGGTGTTTTAGTTTTGCAGGTACATAAAAATGCTCAAATACACCCTCGAAAAGAAGTGTACACAGTCGTTAGAGAATATTTTACCCAACTAGAAGTCGAGGTCGAATCCACGAGGAACAATGTGACTAGCGATCAAGATAGTATGAAGTAAAAGCAACTTGCTAGAATCCAAACATAAGATACAACTGTTTTGGGGGGGTTTAATATAAAAACGTAACAAGGGTAGGACCAATATTAATATATACAAGTTGATCTATGGCTTTCACAAATAAGAGAAACAAAGTAAATGATAATGGGGAATCAATTCTATCAATGACCCATTGTATTCAACTAATTACTCATGAATTACTCACGGATTAACAAATTAGCCTTGGAACCTCAAATATCCGCCACATCTTTCGATTGATTGACAAATATTTCTTGGCTAAATTCCGTAGAATATTAGCCAAGTGTCAACACAAATAGTTCCAATCTATGGCTACACTAGGATTTGACTATATCTAGCAATAAATCCATTAGTTGGGTCATACATCCCAAATCGCACTAAATTGATCTTTCCCAACCTCAATTAGCTCTTTGAAGTATTAATCGAAATAGATGGGAAATTCCCACTCCAATCTCCTCTTTCAAACTCAACTAGAGTAGAAATCGATAAAGCATGAGATTAATTTAAACAAGCAAAACCATTTATAAATCAATAATAATTAACTAACACAAAATCATGAGAGAAAATTAAAACTCCAAATATTGCTATGTTTCCAAATTAATATTTAATACTAAAATAAAAAGCTACACCCAAATATAAACATTCAAAAGCAAGGAGATGAAGGGCAAATTCTCAATACAAAGCTTCTAAATCTTCACTCCAAGCTGTTGATGGTGTTCCTTAGCTTCCAAGCTTAAGGAAAATACCAAAGATGTCTTGGAATGGATAAGGATCAAGTATTTGATGAATTGGGATCCAAAAACATGAAATTCCAGACTTGCCCCTAAAATCTATCTGTTGTTCACTTAAGCGGTCCAAATGGTTACTTAAGCGACTCCCTTGACTTTGACCAGACTGCTTAAGCGGTCATAGTGGTCGCTTAAGCGACCCTTGACTGCCTTTGACCAGATCGAAAATGCGATCATTCCTATCGCTTAAGTGCTTATGGACTATGTTGACTATAGCTTAAATAGTCCTCAGGCTACTTAAGCTGTGCCTAAGGACTATTTCTGAGATTTTCTTCTAGCTCTTTTATCTTAGCTCTTTTTCTTCCTCTTTAGCTCCGTTTTGACTCTATTCCCTTCTTTTCATCAGAACTACTTATAAACTAATAATACCTAAAATAAACACATTTCAAAGGGTAATTAGCTTCATATTATGAATGAACGACACAAAATCCTAGGAAAAGAAGATAGAAATGAGTGGCAAGATCACCACTCATCAACACCCCCAACTTAAAGGCTTTGCTTGTCCTCAAGCAGACACAAAATCAAACTCGATGAGGCTACAACTTTAAGCTCAAGAACCATATAGTTATTTTAACTTCACACGAGCATATCGACTATGACTTTGGTTGGTACTAATAATTAGTCAACAAGCACATGAGTCTTACCCAAGCAACTCCCTCACAATCAAACACACTTTTAAGAAAATGGAATTTCAAGAATAATCAAGTAAAAACAACTAATTCTCAAGAAGTTCGTCACAATCAATAGAAAATCAAACATGTTCCTTTGACTCATTTATAAAATTTGTCAACTTCACAAATCTGTCCTAGTTTACGTGCCCTCACAAGAAAGAAAGTCTCAAAACACACAAAATATTTACAACACTTCTATAAGGGACAAATGCACAAATACTCACACTCAACAAAAAAATTTCAATGCAAACAAGTATCATACCATAGGCTTGCCCTTATTTTCAATCGCCACTAACTCAAAAGTATCGGTTGGAGATCCCAAAGGACTTTTTCTAGCTTGTAATGTAGGCTTGAGGAAGGGTAGGATAGCATTTAGGATAAAAGTGACTACACCCTCTTTGAACTCTAATAAACACCTTACAAAACAAACTTTTATAATTTGCCTCTTCATTTTCTTACCACACAAGTGCCTATCATTTTCATTCTAGTTCACCACTTTATTGAAAACTTTCTCTTTTTCGCTTCTTTTCTTATTCTTTTTTTCATTTGCTTTATTCAATCCTTGATTTATTCATGAGGAACTCACTTACAAAACCACTACACATGATCACCTCTTCCAAGTTCCACCACACCCCCAACTTAGGCTTTTAACCTCAAGTTGGCAATTTTAAGTTCAGGGAGGGTAGGGTCCGTAAGAGGGAAAATTTTCAAAAGGTTCAAGGCTTGTAATGTGGTTGCTAAAGAAAGGTTATTAGGCTCAATTAGGGTAGCTAGTGATAATATTCATGCACGGGTAGGCTTTTTAAGGCTAAAGAAAATCACAAAGAAGGACTAAGATCATTTCACCAACCAACGCGATCAAGACAAGCATTGAAAGACCAACGGGGCAAGTGCTAGATGACACAAGTAAGCACAAGAATTATTCAACAAAAACTCACCACACATGGCCTGAACTATTCTAAAAGGATCGGTTCCACTTCCTAAACAAGATCAAAATAATCATTTTTCACTTTATTGCCACCTAAAGAATTAAGAGTCACAAAAAGAGTCAAAGTGTTGTCACAACATCATTCACTTCCATACACTTGTTTTTCACAAAAAATTTAAACGGAGGGATATGCTTATTTCATATTTCACAATGCAAGACTAATTATTATTAGCACCAAACAAGCCATAATCCCATATTTTGACTCCGAAAAGGGCAATAATGCCATGGCTACTCAGACTTTACTACATTAATTGGCTACTCAGACTTCACCATAATCACAATCGCAACCCTAATTCACAATGCTATGAGTACTCAGACTTCCCCTACACAAACGACACCAACACCTAAAAATAACGATTTTCCCTTAAGAATGTCGTCACCCAATCTATCATAAGGAAGGAATCACCCAAAATAATTACCAAAAGAAAAACTACAAAAAGCTAACAAATTAAAGAAACTAATCTAGAAATGAAAATAAAAGAAATGACTAATCCAACAAAATAAAAAATTAAGCATATGGCCGACAAAGGTGCACAATAATATCCATAATGATCAAGCCCGGCAAGGGCACAAATTATCCTTAAAATAAATACAAGAAATAATATCCAAAACACAGTCCAAAGGCCCGACAAGGGCACGAATGTATCAAAACAACATAGCATAACTACTGAGACAAGCCACCCCCAACTAAAAGAAATTGCAGTGTCCTCAATGCATAACATCAAAGCATAAATAGGTAAAAAGGGCTCCCTGAATCTGCATCACGCACTCTCACTACTCTCAGTCTCCTCATCATCTATACCCTTAACATAAACATCATCGTCAAACCACTATGCAGGAACATCATCATCCATCTCTGACATCGAAGAAAAAAGTGGATCCTTAGTCTTCAGAAACTTCCACAACCCTTTCACCCCCTTCCACATTCGGGTGAAGAATTTGTCTCCTTTTTTTTCTCTCTCTTCTTCATCTTATTATGGGACTTACTCAACTCTCTATGTGACTTGGACAAGTTGGTGTACACCCTCTCCAATCTCGAGAGATGGCCCCCCTGCTTCTTCTGATCATCCAAGAAGTTATCATAATCTTTCTTTGGGACATAAGTGGTAGGCCCCTCAAATGTCTCACCTGGTCCTGTGGGAAATCTATATACCAAATCTCAGACAATCCTTAACTCATCTGTCAATGCCTCAAATGGTCGTACAGCTGATGGCCTACAAGAATCAAACTCATCTTGAATCGACTTACCCATATCGATCTTCCTCTTCTTACTTTTGGTGGCAGTGCCTTCAACACACTTTTTCAATGGATAGATTGGTGACTTTGGTTCTACCCAATTATCTTTCAGGTACTCATCAACCCCAACCCACTTACATAATTCAGTAATCAATAAAGGGAATATCAAAGAGGGGTATCTTGCAACTTGAACTCATGGAGCTCCAGGATGATAAAATGACCAACATTCAATGGAATGTTATAGAGAATACAAGAAACCCTCTGGGCCCTCATCACTGGGATATTAGTCATATTACCACATGGTGAGATTTGGGTACAAATGATCAAGATCCAATTCCTTGCTTCAGCTGTGAACTCTGTGGAAGTGATCCTTGCCTTTGAGTTGGCCCAAGGCATATTTTTACCTAGACAAAGCATGGACACCAACCAACAATCCGGAGCACAATCTTTTATAGTGAACTCTTAATGGTTAGGATTCGGTAACCTATAGAACCTATTAATCTCTTCGGCTCCGAAGT
The DNA here is from genome assembly GCA_031232105.1 of Capsicum rhomboideum. Lineage (NCBI taxonomy): Eukaryota > Viridiplantae > Streptophyta > Magnoliopsida > Solanales > Solanaceae > Capsicum > Capsicum rhomboideum. The sequence goes on along the minus strand of CP124711.1, from coordinate 95,304,326 downwards.
TAATAGTCTTGCCTCGGATTTTCATCACTGGGGTGGCTAGCTTTACAGCCTTGAGATTAGCATAAAATTCCCTCACCTATTGCTCATTTTGTTTGCAAGGTTTGGGAGTAAAATAAATCCACCCTGTAGTCACCAACCTTTGGTAAAAGTCGGGGAGAGATTCGAGGATCCGATCAAATGAAATTCCCCTCTAGGGGAACAACTTCTTCCATGCCAAGTCCGAGTTAAAAGTGGTCTGACACTAAAGATAGAAAAATTGATTCTAATCATATTCTTCTTCATCCTCTACTTCATCAATGAGGTGGTATTCCATTCTTGGCTTTTGAAAACCTATAAACATCACACAAGAATAAACGCATAAGATTAGCATGTAAACTAATGCAACGTGAGTAATAGAAGGCAAAAAAATAAGTTAAGAATCAATTTGGGACTCAACAACAAGTTTCAGCCTTTTAGAATTATGCAGAAACTGACTTCAGGTATTTCTTAAGCGGTTCGAGGTCTCTTTCGCGAAGTTCACTTTTGCGATCTTCGCTTAAGCGAAGGAAGGGTTGCTTAAACGAACCCTTCATCCCCAACAAACCCAAAACTAGATTTTCCATCACTTTTTGTACAAACACAACAACAACACGGTTTACAACCCATAAAACATGAAATACAATCTATATTCACTATCAATTCATGAGAAAATAAAGAACAATTTACAAAATTTCTTTCAAACTAATCATCAAACACTTGGTGAGAAAACACTTTATCACACTATTTGAACAATTTATAGGTACTCAAGACTTCCCCATTATCTATATTACCTATGTGTTCACTACAAATTTTGTGTTTGGCTAAAAATAATATATACCTTGATTTGTGCAGATGGAATTGAAGAGGAGAATAATCTTAAGAGCAAACAAAAAAAAATGAGTTTGAGCCTTTGGAAATTACACCATTGGTTTTGCACCTTTTCCCTTTACCTAGGGGTATTTTGAACGTCAAGAGTCGCTTGAGTGGACTTTTGATCACTTATGCGATCTTGACCGAGTTTTGACCATCCGTTTAAGTGGTTGAATGTTTGCTTAAGTGACCTTGATTAATTTTGGTGACAGCCGCTTAAGCAAGTAATGGGCCACTTAAGTGTCCTTCACCATAACTTTGAGTGTCCGCTTAACCGGACATCTACTCAATTTTTTGATACCTAAGGCCCTCCAAAACTGGAAGAAATTGTTCAACTCCCATTTTCAAGGTGGTACAACCTCGAACTCCATTCCAATCAACTTTTTACATCCAAACCTATTCAAATCACTTATAAAACTCCAAAAAAAAATTGACTAGTCAAAAATAAATTCCTAAACTATTCTAAAAATGAATTTTTCAAAAGTAAACAAACTTTTTAAGAATGATGGGGTGCCTCCCACAAAGCGCTTGATTTGACGTCATGGCATGATGAAAGAAACCTTACCACTTATGTCTCCACTTTGAAGATTTTAATCTTCAGCCCAACTTTAAGTTAACATCTCTTTGATGCTTGTAGGACAAGTGTAAGGAAGCAACAAGACCAACTCTATCTCACCACTTTGAAGATTTAAATCTTTTACCCAACTTCACATCACAATTTCTTTTAGGCTCGTTGGGCGATGGTGAGAACATCAATATGCAACAAGTTAGACACCGTATTTTGCACTTCTTGGCCTTCAAGTGAGGGACATCATTTTTCCCTCATGAGATAACAAACTCCAAAATGTACAGACTTTGTCCCTCATCTTCAAAGTTCTTTATTTTCCCGGTTATTTCAATTTTCACATCTTCCAAGCACAATGTCAAAAAATGGTTGGAATAATGTCGCCTCTCCATTTCCAAATTTGCATCTTTCTTGACATTCTCACCCCAAAATAAACTAGAGTCCTCAGAAAGGATTTGCTTGACTTTTTCTTACAACTCTAGTATCACTTCTTCAATTTTGGCATCCTTTAATATTTTTGGCTTGGTTGGTTGACAAATCACCAATAATTCTTCGACATCAATATCACCCACAACTTTATTGAAAACCACCTCACCATAACTATTCATGACCATTCGGCGTAGAACATCACATGCCTCAATTTTTGCATTCAATTCGATTTCCAAATTTTTCATAGCCATTGCAATTTGAACCCACACTTTACATCGTTCAATATGCTATTTAAGAGATTCATCCATTATTAGCAATATTCTATCAAGTTGATCCTCATTGACCTTAAGTAGTTGAGCTTGATTCGGTAGCCATTCTTTGCTCATAATTTCTTCCTTGTCAAGTGTTTCTTCCTTTTGAGGCTTTTCATTATGTTCATCACACATTTTTGACTCAACTCCACAGCTTGAGCTCTCTTCTTCAACAACTTCATTTTGAAGATTAGGCAAATTCATGGCATTTGAGAGATTGACATTCTTACAAGAGTCCTCTTCTTTGTCACATTCCTTTCCAAATACCGCCATTGATTGGTGCAAGAGATGTATATCCTAACCCACGGTAGTCACCCAGTCCAAGAAAGTTTGTAGCATTTCTTCAATAACTTCGTGTCTGGAACATTGTTCTTCCTTCGCCACCTCATGAGACCTATCAAACTCAACAGAACAACTAGCATTTTTATTAGCATAACTAGGGGGGGCACAATAATTAGGACAATCACTCCAATGTCCATCTAGACCACCACACAAATAACAATCATATTCTTTATAGGATCGAGATGATGCAAAAATATCTTTTTCGGGAGCATTTCTACAACTTGCCAAAAGTGGGGTCCACCACAATAAGGATATGGTTCATCAAAATGAGATTTACAACCAGCAAGTTCATTTTCATTCCATGATTCCATAATATCAAGTATAAGAAAATAAAAATATACCAAACACAAGAAACAAAAGAAAATCACGAACATGTATTCACAAGTCCAAATCAAAGCAAGTAAGCTAAAATTCCAAACTAACTCAATACGTTGAATTGTTCCCAGGCAATGACACCATTTTTGATAACGCTTAAATACACTCTCAAAAAGAAGTGTACATTGTTGTTAGCAATATATTTTATCCAACTAGGAGCCGAGGTCAAATCCAGGAGGAACAATATGACTAGCAATCGACATAGTATGAAATAAAAGCAACTCTCTAGAATCCAAACCTAAGATACAAATGTTTTGGGGGTTTTCAATATAAAAATGTAACAAGGGTAGAACCAATATTAATATAAACAATTTGATCTATAGCTTTCACAAATGAGGGAAACAAGGGAAATGATAACGGGGAATCAATTCTATCAATGACCCATTGTATTCAACTAATTACTCATGAATTACTCACGGATTAACAAATTAGACTTGGAACCTCAAGTATCTTCCACGTCTTTTGATTGTTTGATGAACATTTCTTGGCTAAATTTTCTCGAACATTAGCCAAGGGTCAACATAAATAGTTCTAATCTATGGATACACTAGGATTTGACTATGTCTAGCAACAAATCAATTAGATGGGTCATACGTCCTAAATCGCGGTAAATTGATCTTTCCCAACCTAAATTAACTCTTTCAAACATTAATCAAATTAGATGGGAAATTCCCACTCCAATATCCTCTTTCAAGCTCAACTAGAGTAAAAATCAATGAAGCATGAGATTAATTTAAACAAGCAAAACCTATTTATAAATCAAGAATAATTAATTAACACAAAAGCATGAGATAAAATTAAAACCCCAAATATCGGTATGTTTCCAAATCAATATTTAATACTAAAATCAAAAACATCACCCAAATATGAACATTAAAAAGCTAGGAGATAAAGAAAAGGGTAAAGAAATTCTCAATACAAAACTTCCAAATCTTCACTCCAAGGGTGTTGATTGTGCTCCTTACTTCCAAGCTTGAGAAAAATTCCAAAGTTGTCTTGGAATGGCTAGGGGTCGAGTATTTGATGAATTGAGATCCAAAAATATGAAATTCCAGACTTGCCCCTGAAATCTACCTGCGGATCGCTTAATCTATCCAAATGGTCTCTTAAGCAACTCCCTTGACTTTGACCGGTCCACTAAAGCTGTCATAGTGGTCGCTTAAGAGACCCTTGACTGTCTTTGACCAGATCGCGAAAGTGATCAATCCTGTCGCTTAAGGACTATGTTGATTATCGCTTAAGTGTTCCTCAGGCCGCTTAAGCTGTACCTGAGGTCCATTTATAAGATTTTTTTTCGGCTCTTTCATTTCATCTCTTTTTCTTCCTTTTTAGCTTTGTTTTGCCTTGATTTTCCTTATTTTCATCAGAACTACTTGCAAACTTAAAATACCTGAAATAAACACATTTTAAAGGATAATTAGTCTCATATAACAAATGAATTACACAAAATCCTAGGAAAAGAAGATACAAATGAGTGGAAAGATCGCCACTCATCAGTACATAAGAATTCAATAGTTTTGAATTATCACCAAGGGAATTAAGAAGCAGCATAATCCTAGCTAAGCAGGGTACTCCTTATATAAGAATCAAAATAGTTATGAAAGAAGCACCAGATTGAGTATAATTTTGTGCAGCAACAAAATCCCACACTCAGTAATAATCTCATTTGGGAAATATAACAATGAAATAGTGTGGATATAACACTATAACAACCTTAGTTGTAATTTTACCTTTTGCTGTATTTTGACTATTTTTCCCTTCCTTGTAGTTGTTATATGCTATTTATGAGTTGTGGGGTTTGTTCGCATGGTCCCCAAAGTATTCTAGAGTGATTTGAGTGAGTTTGAGGTTTTAAGTAGCCTTGAAAGTGATTAGTTTGACTTTGGTCAACATTTTGTGATCTAAGCGTCGGATGGTGATTCTGTCAGTTCCATTAAATCTAAAATATCAATTTTGAGTTAGTAGCATGGTTGGTTTGAATTCTGAGCCTTTATTTAGATTCCTGACCTCATAAATGAGAAGCTAGTTAAAATAGCCTAAGGGGGTTCTGGGGGGGAGGTTAACTTAATGATAACAAACTCTTTTGGTAAATTTAATTGTGCCATTGAGTCTGAAACATTGAAATAAGCCTAGTAGCATTATTGGATTATTTTAATAGGCTCTCGATCAAATCCCAAGGGTCTATTAAAAATCATTTTTTTCTGTAATTTTTCAGCAAAATCTAGTCCTAGTGTAGCAGTCATTTGGTCACCTTAGTGGTATCACCGAGGATGAACTCCAACCTTCCAGTATCATCACCTAAGTGATGTGTGTGTCACCTTAGCGAGACCGCCTTAGTGGCTATAGTGCTGCCAAAGCGATTTTCTGCGTGGAAAGTGACTACCACCTTTATGGTAGTCTGGATTCTCAAGCGACGTTGCTTAGGCGACTATTTTACCACCTAGGCAACGTTGCTGGTATAAAATATCTTTTTCTTCTCTTTTATTCTATTCTTCTATTTTCAAGCTTTAGAGTATCGATTTTGGCAATTTCAATGATGATATTTCATCAAATTGGCCTTGGATGAGTTTCTAAACTTTATTTCTATCTTTATTCATTGATTATTTCTCTAAATCATCTGCAATGAGTTTTATCCAGTAAAGTGAGAAAATGGTTTTTCATCGATTTCATGCTCGATTTCCATTTTTTTTTCAATGGTTTTCATATTTAGAACCCTTGGAGTATGGGAAACATGATTATTAAATAAAATTCTAGTTTTTTCCCTTTTTCCTTCGGGGTTCAATTTCAAACTATTTTTGGACCCAGAATAGAAGCTGCTAAAATGGGTATTACTGGACTCCTTTTGATGTGTAGATTATTTTTTTTTTATAGATTTGGTTCATTCTAAGGCTGCAAGGCTCTATATTTAAGGGTCCAGGCTTGCGATTCTACTTTTTGAGGTAGGTTATGGCTTAACTTTCTTCAAACCAGACTGGGTATTTAACCATTCATGAAAAAGATGATATGGATTGGGATTTTAGTGTGAGATTCATATTTCGAGATGATTATTTTATTGTGTTGCCCGTGTGGGGGCTTATGTGAATATTACTATTATCTTGAGAGATTATTATTAACGTGATGCCTGAGTGGGGGGCTTGAATTGAGATTATTGGCCTTATTCGTGCATTACTTTCCTTATTAATAGTGTGATGCCAAAGTGGGGGCTTGAATTGATATCACAAGCCTTATTTGAGCATTAAAACCTGAGAGAGGGGCATGGATTTATTTTATTAATGTCTTACATGACTCTTTATAACAATGGTGCCATGCGATAGATTATTGTCACGACCCAAAATCCCATTCGGGCCGGACTGGTACCCGAAGCCGATAAGGCCCGAGAAAACCAATCTTTGCTCATGAAACACTCGTATGTGTAACCTCGTATGAATCTTATTATACCATATGCAACTATGCGGAGGTCATGGACATGGAACACATGCTATATAAATATATATTTATGAAACTTGGCCGTTGGGGCCTTCAAGTCAGAACGGACATTTGTCTCTTACATCCACCTACCCACATATGTCTACAAAGTCCTCTAACAGATGCATCTACAAGACCAACTTAAAGTTGGGACAAGTCCCCGCTTTATACAACATTCACAACATCAAAACAAATATCCAACTGTGACTCGAAAAGCTCCGAAGCAACTGGAGCTCACCAAAAATTTGCAAATGCTCCACAGCCTACAGAGGCGGTCTACTAGCACCTGCGCCTGCAACATTTAAAGTAAATTCCTCAAAAGGGGTCAGTACGAATAATGTACTGAGTATGTAAGGCCATAAGAAATTCATCATAAATAAGAACAACAACAACGATGGAGTCAATATAAGAGAAATAGTGAATGTGAACAAACTCTCTTTCTGTATGTGATGAACCATGTATATTATGTTCTTTACTTCTCTTGTCTTCATATTTAATCATCTTTATTGTTCTACCCATGCTAGGCTGTTCTGTCTCCCTTGGGATGAGATTAACCCATGCTAGGTACTTTGACCCCTGGGATGTTATGTGAACCCATGCTAGGCTTTTGTGTCGCCCCTGGGATGTCATTAACCCATGCTAGGTACTGTGACCCCTGGGATGTTATCGTAACCCATGCTAGGCTTTCGTGTCTCCCCTGGGATGTACTGTGATAACCCATGCTAGGCTTTTATATCGCCCCTGGGATGTATCGGGGTCGACCCATGCTAGGCTTTTCTGTCTCCTCTGGGATACCACCCGTATTATTGGGATTAACCCATGCTAGGTATTTTTACCCCTGGGATACCACCCATGATTACTTATTAATTATACATTACTTCTTTCTCTTGTTATTCTTACTTTCATTCAATGAGTGATTAATACATTGAGGATCATAACCTTATTTGGAGTACACTCATATACACATTTTACTTCACTCCTTTACTTCATGAGATTGACATCTTCACTTATGAGGAATAGATATATTAACTTGCACATCACCTCTCATATTACTCTTAAGAGATTGGTACAAATATAATCATCATATTATTGGACTTTGGAACATGACATGATTGGAAAAATGCTATTCAAGAATAATTAGATTCTCTTACATTAGTACTCTCTTGAGATAGTTCTTTTAGAATTTTCCACGTTATGACATCTTTGGAACTTCGATCAATGAATAAGAGATAAATGAATCATAAGTCATCTAATAATAGGAGACATATGAATAACAATATACGTCAACCTGAATTGCTATACTTCAAAGCCCCTCGGAATTGAAACAAGCCCAATGTTAATATGAACAATATGTTGTAGAAGAATATGGAAAGAGTAACCTTACATACCTTGTATTCTCAATACGAATATACAATCTTAAATGCGCATACAATAATCTCGCTCCTTCCTTATGTTTCACTCTACAACACAAATACATAACGGAGTTTACATTAACCACCAATTACCTTACAATGGCATATAACGACAATGAGTTACATGTTTGGCTTTAACATGTCATTTCCTTCTTGACAATACCATGTGTGAAACTATCACACCAACAATACCATTTATGAAATTATCATACCAATAATCCCACAATATTCCAAACATTTACCAATATCACAAACCACTAGCATGTCACACCAAATTCATACTTTACACTTCTCCATCACCACAACATCACAATGATTCCACCAATTCACTTCAATACACCTCACAACAACAAATCAACCAAAATCTCATAATTTAAACTTATAAAAAAATAACAAGTTTAATAACATAATCACACCATACATGTTGATATTTCATCCAAACCATGCTCTTTCATCAAAACCACAAGTCATATTTCAAGTTTAAATCCCATAGATAACACACCTTTTACAAAAACACAAGGTACCATGTTCAACACTTCCAAGCACAACCAACATGATTTACATACTCTCCCATGAATATAATATATTAATCCATAATAATAATTACTTACCCAAGCTTGAAAAATGATTATCTTGCTCCAAGAAGTGCCTTAGGGTTTGAGGTTGAGAGAAGAGACTTGTAGAAAATTCTAGATTTGGCATGAGAGTGTTATGTGATAAAAATGTGATTTTTGGACCCTTTTTATAAGACTTGGGTTCATCCTTATCCACTCTTAGCATTTAATGCTATGTTAGGCTTTGGTCAATGGAAGAATGGGTCATTTGACCCATTCTTGGCCCATGTTTTCTTTCTCATTTTGGGCCTTTTATTGAGCCCAATTTCCTTAACCCAATAAAATCAGTAATTTCTAAATTTTAAATCATTTCATACATGTTACGACAATATTCCCATTCACGGGATTTATATTTGTAGCCTCAATCCCAAAAGCAAGCGATTCTAGCCACGTATGGCTTATTTTGACTAAAAGGGTAAAACCGTCATTTTGATACCAAATTCGTTCACGAGTAATTTTACCATACCAATATAATACTTCAATTATTCCATGTATATGATCGTGTTTGTAGAAGAAACGTGGCAAAAATCGGCCCGGTACGTCCCCGAGCACCCTTGGGACTTAAGAAAAATTTCCAACATTGAAAGGTGGACAAAACCAGCCTAGCATGCCCTTGGGCACGCCACCTTGCTGCCTGTGGGATAAAATTTTTGCCCAGAGCGGCCTGTCACGCCCCTGGGCGCGCCCCACCAAAAAAATTTCAAAAAAATTCGTTTTTGACTTTTCTTTGCGGGTTCAGTTAGATACTTCAAGTTCTATTCTTTAACTTACTTCTTACCTTTAACATCCTTTGTTTGGAGGTCCTTCAAGCCTCATTTTTTACCTTACAAATTCTCCACAAAGTCACAAGACACCTCCTACGTAAGTCTAATCATATGTACGAGGCCCAATATCAATTTTCTCATCACTAACATTACCAAATACATACTCATGGAATCTCGACACCTAAGTAACCATTGTTCAATGCCGTCACATAGGGTTGGGAAGGTACGGGGTGTTACATTCTCCCCCCCTTAGAAACATTCATCCTCGAATGTTAACGATGTCACTTCAATTATAACAAATGCATCACTATATTAGCCTACACATATATAGATACTTAAGGCTCGTAGATACTTACATGTTATTGGTCTACTTCCACACTTTTAACTTTTTCTTCCATTTGAAACAAATATGGGTACGTCGATTTCATCATTTTTGTTTCCTCAACTTCTCATGCGATCTCTTCGACTTGTTGATTCCTTCAAAGAACTCTTATGGAAGTTACGTCTTTATGCTTAACCTTTTAACTTGTCGGTGTAGAATAACAATAGGTATCTCTTCCTAGTGAAATCCTTCGTAATTTGTATATTTTCAATGAGAGCAATATGAAATGAAACTCTTATGCACTTCCGGCAATTTTCACATCCTTTCTTTCCAAATTTCATTATCCCTTTCATTGGTGACACTTTCGTGAATACTCAATCATCTATGGAAAATTCTAATTCTCTTCTCCTAATATCGACATATAACCTCTAGATTTTTGATGTGCTACTATTATATATTGACAATTTGGTCAATAAGCTACAAATTCTGTAATGTTCTTCTTCTTTATATTGCCTCATCAATGCATGCCATAATTCATTTCCTTAGCTCATCTATATTTGGCATACCTAATCTACCTTGATATTGAAGTATTCCTCCCTTATGTAAGCTCAAGTACCTTTTTACGAACTTTATTTTACGTTCTCTCTTTTTTTTCCACTGAAAGGAAATAAGATTTACATACTGCTTTTCCTTCTCTTAACTACAATTGAAGATTCTACCACACTGTTCACGATAATTTTTTTCATCTGAAGTCTCAAGAATACAAAAACCCATACTGGTTAATTGATGGAGATTTCTTGACTACATCTTTCTTTTCTGCGAGTTGGACATTAGTACTTCCTACTGCTTTGCAGCTTAATGAATCAGCTACCACGTTTGCTCTTCCCAGATGTTACAAGATACCAACATCATAATCTTTTAATGGTTTAAACCACCTTCGCTACCTTAGATTTAAGTCCTTCAACTTAAGGATATCTTGCAAACTCTTATGCTCAGTATATATGTCAACATGAATCCCTTACACATAGTGACACTATTCCTTCAAAGCAATATAACAGCTACTAATTTATGTTCCTGTGTTGGGTAAATTCTCGCATGTGGTCGCAGCTGTCGTGAGGCATACACTATTACCTTACCCTGCTACATCAATACGCATCCAAGTCCAACCCCGAAAGCATCACAATATACTGCATAACATTCTGTGCCTTCGGGTAGTACTTAAAACTGGTGTGGAGGTTACTTTATCTTTCAACTCTGGGAAACTTTTCTCACATGCATCATTTTACTGAGACTTGATTGCCTTATGTGTAAGTCTCGTTAAGGGTGTAGGTATAGAAGAAAATCCTTCAACAATTCTCCTATAATAACCATCCATCCCAAGAAAATGATGGATCTCTGTAAGCATCGTAGGCCTTAGCCAAGTTTTTTTTTTTTCACCATTGCTATCTTTTGCGTATCAACCTTCATTCCTTCACCGGCAGTCATATCTACCTGCTTACCTTTTCCTCTATCTCTTATTGTCATCAAAATTTTACTAGATCAAAGAAAACCAATTACAATGGTCAGATAGAATTTCCACTTACAACATTGGCTCTATTACAAGATCTAGAAATGAAGAATAGAAACAACTCCTAAATATCCCGTAGCCACTCACTTATAAATGTGTTACACAATACATTGATAAGTAAGACTCTACTCATACACGGCTTTGTAGACACCCTTAGACTGACCTGCTCTGATACCACTTTTGTCACGACCCGAAATCCCATTCGGGCCAGACTGGCACCCGAAGTCTATAAGGCCCGAGAGAACCAATCTTTGCTTATGAAACACTCATATGCGTAACCTCGTATGAATCTTAATATACCACATGCAACTATGTGGAGTTCATGGACATGGAACATATGCTATAAAAATATATATTTATGAAACTTGACTGTTGGGGCCATCAAGTCAGAACGGACATTCGTCTCATACATCCACCTACTCATATATGTCTACAAAGGCTTCTAACAGATGCATCTACAAGACCAACTTAAATTCGGGACAAGTCCCCACTTTATACAACATTTACAACATCAAAACAAATATCCAACTGTGACTCGAAAAGCTCCGAAGCAACTAGAGCTCACCAAAAATCTGCAAATGATCCACAGCCTACAGAGACGGTCTACTAGCAGCTGCGCCTGCAACATTTAAAGTAAATTCCCCAAGAGGGGTCAGTACGAATAATGTACTGAGTATGTAAGGCCATAAGAAATTCATCATATATAAGAACAACAACAACGATGGAGTCAATATAAGAGAAATAGTGAATGTGAATAAACTCTCTTTCTGTATGTGATGAACCATGTATATTACGTTATTTACTTCTCTTGTCTTCATATTTATTCATCTATATTGTTCTACCCATGCTAGGCTGTTCTGTCGCCCCTGGGATGAGATTAACCCATGCTAGGTACTTTGACCCTTGGGATGTTATGTGAACTCATGCTAGGCTTTCGTGTCGCCCCTGGGATTTCATTAACCCATGATAGGTACTGTGACCCCTGGGATGTTATCGTAACCCATGCTAGGCTTTCGTGTCTCCCCTGGGATGTACCGTGATAACCCATGCTAGGCTTTTATATCGCCCCTTAGATGTATCGGGATCGACCCGTGCTAGGCTTTTCTGTCACCCCTGGGATACCACCCGTATTATTAGGATCGACCCATGCTAGGTATTTTAACCCCTAGGATACCGGCCATGACTACTTATTAATTATACATTACTTCTTTCTCTTGTTATTCTTACTTTCATTCTATGAGTGATTAATACATTGAGGATCATAACCTTATTTGGAGCACACTCATATACACATTTTACTTCACTCCTTTACTTCATGAGATTGACATCTTCACTTATGAGGAATAGATATATTAACTTGCACATCACCTCTCATATTACTCTTATGAGATTGGTACTTTTACTTGTGAAAGATTGGTACAAAGATAATCATCAGATTATTGGACTTTGGAACATGACATGATTGGAAAAATGCAATTCAAGAATAATTAGATTATCTTACATTAGGACTCTCTTGAGATAGTTCTTTTAGAATTTTCCACGTTATGACATCTTTGGAACTTCAATCAATGAATAAGAGATAAATGAATCATAAGTCATCTAAGAATAGGACACATATGAATAACAATATACGTCAACCTGAATTACTATACTTCAAAGCCCCTCAGAATTAAAACAAGCCCAATGTCAATATGAACAATATGTTGTAGAAGAATACGGAAAGAGTAACCTTACATACCTTGTATTCTCAATACGAATATACAATCTTAAATGCGTATACAATAATCCCGCTCCTTCCTTATGTTTCACTCTACAACACAAATACATAACGGAGTTTACATTAACCACCAATTACCTTACAATGGCATATAACGATAATGAGTTACATGTTTGGCTTTAACATGTCATTTCCTTCTTGACAATACCATGTGTGAAACTATCACACCAACAATACCATTTATGAAATTATCATACCAATAATCCCACAATATTCCCAACATTGACCAATATCATAAACCACTAGCATGTCACACCAAATTCATACTTTACACTTCTCTATCACCACAACATCACAATGATTCCACCAATTCACTTCAATACACCTCACAACAACAAATCGGCCAAAATCCCATAATTTACACTTATAACAAAATAACAAGTTTAATAATATAATCAAACCATACATGTTGATATTTCATCCATACCATGCTCTTTCATCAAAACCACAAGTCATATTTCAAGTTTAAATCCCATAGATAACACACCTTTTACAAAAACACAAGGTACCTTGTTCAACACTTCCAAGCATAACCAACATGATTTACATACTCTCCCATGAATATAATATATTAATCCATAATAATAATTACTTACCCAAGCTTGAAAAATGATTATCTTGCTCCAAGAAGTGCCTTAGGGTTTGAAGTTGAGAAAAGAGACTGGTAGAAAATTCTAGATTTGGCATGAGAGTTTTATGTGATAAAAATGTGATTTTTGGACCCTTTGTATAAGACTTGGGGTCATCCTTATCCACTCTTGTCATTTAACTCTATGTTAGGCTTTGGTCAATGGAAGAATGGGTCATTTGACCCATTCTTGGCCCATGTTTTCTTTCTCATTTTGGGCCTTTTATTGAGCCCAATTCCCTTAACCCAATAAAATCAGTAATTTCTCATGTTTAAATCATTTCATATGCGTTACGATGATATTCCCACTCACAGGATTTATATTTGTAGCCTCAATCCCAAAAGCAAGCGATTCTAGCCATGTATGGCTTATTTTGACTAAAAGGGTAAAATTGTCATTTTGATACCAAATTCGTTCACGAGTAATTTTACCATACCAATATAATACTTCAATCATTCCATGTATATGCTCGTGTTTGTAGAAGAAACGTGGCAAAAATCGGCCCGGTATGTCCCCGGGCACCCTTGGGACTTAAGAAAAATTTCCAACATTGAAAGGTGGAAAAAAACAGCCTGGCACGCCATTGGGAATGCCACCTTGATGCCTTTGGGATAAAAGTTTTTGCCTAGAGCGGCCTGGCACGCCACTGGGCGCGCCCCACCAAAAAAATTTCAAAAAATTTCGTTTTTGACTTTTCTTTGCGGGTTCGGTTAGATACTTCAAGTTCTATTCTTTAACTTACTTCTTAACTTTAACATACTTTGTTTAGAGGTCCTTTAAGCCTCATCTTTAACCTCACAAATGCTCCACAAAGTCACAATACACCTCCTATGCAAGTCTAATCACATGTACGAGGTCCAATATCAATTTTCTCATCACTAACATTACCAAATACATACTCATGGAATCTCAACACCTAAGTAACCATTGTTCAACGTCGTTACATAGGGTTGGGAAGGTACGGGGTGTTACAATTATATCATGATATATTGACATATTAAAGAGATTTGAGCTCATTTATACTATTATTGAGTTAATCCATTACATGATATTGATTTGGTTATGAGCAATACATCCTCTTTTAATTCATTAATATTCATGAAATTGGTACCACTAAGAAATACTAATTTTTAAAGAAAATTAAACACTTTATAAAACATTTGATCGGGGAATGTGCCGGCAAGGTTGATTGAGATATAGATTATCATAGTATGTGGGTTGTGAACCCTATTGGGTCTTGTCCTAGAATATTTAGCTTGAAAGGTGTATACGAGGTGCCATGCGATGGATGCCATGTAATGGCTTACATCATTATCATCCCATTGCATTGTATTTCATCACTTGCATTTGTTTTATCTGACTGATATCGCATATTTAGCCTTCCTTTATATATTCATGTGTAGTTATTATTTTACTTGTAGTATTTATACTATTAAGAGATACAGTTTGAGCCATCATTGGGATCTTTTCTGTATGCAGGTGGAAGCACTCTCATAATATCTTTTACTTGATTAGTTTTCTGCTTTAGTCATTTGTCCTATGAATCCTACTTATAGAAGTGGACCATATTTACTCCTACTTTCTATATCCTTTTAGTGCAGATCCCAGTTTGAGTACAACCTATAGAGCTTGAGATCATATAGTGTAGCAGTTGGTTCGAAGTACTTTTGGCGCCTAATTCTACGTCATCTTAACTATCATGTCTTTACTTTATCATTCAAAGAATAAGTTATGTATTTTCATACTCTTTATCAGTATTAGTGCTCTTTTATCATGACACTAGATTTTAGTATTAGAGTTGTCTTCTGTTTAGTTTTTGATATTGTTGTTTATTTATATTATGGCCTAACTTTCTAATAAAGTCTATTATTGGGTATTATATATTTCTTTTATGCATTATTTATCACTTTAGGTGTTGGGTTTACTAACCCAGGATTGGGATGTGGTAGTTGCTATCATGGCCTTGACATTTTGGTTCATGACAAATTGGTAACAGAGCACTAGGTTCACTTCTCTCTTGAGTAAAAGGGCAAGATGTCTAATAGAGTCTCGCAGATTGATACGTTTACATCTGTATCTATCTTTGGGAGGCTATAGGACAATTTTAGGAAAACTTCTTTAATTTGATTCCTTATCATGCTTGTTGTTCATGTCCACTATTCTAAACTTGCATTTCATTATTTTATTTTTAGATAGTGAGGACTAGATCTAGAGTAGTTGAGGATGCTGAGCTAGCGCCGGCTGTTAGAGCTCAAGTGAAAAAGCAAGACAGGGGTCACGACCAAGATAGAGGTAGAGGTCGACCACGAGGAGTGGATTCGACTCGAGGATGAGCTAGAGCATCCTCTCCCAAGCTTAAGCATGATGATGACGTTTATCATACAAAGGATGTCAGACCATCTCAAGACCCTCAGGGTTTTATGGTTACTCCAGTGTTACAAGATTTGTTGATTCATACTATTTGGATGGCGCTCCCAGACAGGTATTCTACTGGGTACTCTAGATGGTTTTCAAAATACAGAAGGTGTTCAGCTGCTAAGGAAAGCTTCTACTTATGGTTTTCAAACTCTAGGGGTACAACTAGTTGATGTTGTGGCCCCACGTATTAAGACTTTACCTACTAGACTTACTATTTCTCATATTGCTTTTGGTGCTGTGATGTCTGCTAATGATTAGAAGTGATTTAAAATATTTATTCGATTGGCTCCTCCCAAGTTCATGGTGATATTGGTGAGGATGCTTCTGAGATTCTGATTGATTGCCAGGAGAGGTACATAACCTCAGTTCTCATGAGTCCCATAGTGTTACTTGCACTACCTTCTAGTTGACTAATGTGGTAAGGTAGTGGTGGAGATCTCTTGCCAGTTATAGACTATAGGTTCCCCACCTCTAACATGAACATAGCTTTCTAAGGCTTTTATGGAAAGGTTTGTGCACTACAACTTGATGGACCTAATGAAAGATGAGTTCAATAATTTAGAGTAGGGCTCCATGAATATTATAGAGTATGAAGTATGCCTTCATGACTTATCCAGATATGCCACTGGTAGAATCTTCACAGAGCCTAAGAGGATCAGAAAGTTTGTTAAGGGTTTGTCAAGTTATTATCAGTTGTCTAAAATTTAGTTTGTGATTTCAAGTAGTTCTTTTTAGAGTGTTGTGGATCATGCTAAGATGATTGAGTCTATTCACCAGGGTACTCAGAGTGGTAGTGCTAAGAGGATACGCTGACAAGGAAAATTTAATAGCCATGCATCCTGAGGTAGGGATTTCTGTGGTAGTGGTGTCTCACGGTTATTATAGCAGATCAATTTAGGCAACTTTGTAGAGTTTAGGGAGTAGGTTTGTGGGTTTTAAGGTTTTGGGTGTTCAAAGATCAGGTTATGTAGGTTGAGAGTGTTGTTTCTTGTTCATCAGGTTATAGAGGGTGTTCTGGTTCTTTTAGGCCCTCTCAACATGATTCAGGTAGCAGGGGATGTTTTTTGTGTGATCTTTTTGGTCATTTAGCAAAGGATTACCCCTAATATGCATCAGGTACTCCCCAATAGTGTTCCCATCTTTAGCTTTAGCCAGGTCTAGTGTCTGCATTTAGAGGTGGTACACATGGAAGTAAAGGTAGTTCTAGAGGTACCAGAGGTGGGTCTCAGGGACCTCATGGTAGTGGATGCAGGGTTACTAAGTCTTGTAGCAGGCGTGGTTAGTGCAATACATTCTTGGGAAACCTGAGGCAGAGGCCTCTGATGCTGTGATTACAAGTATAAGTCTAGTTTACCATCGTCCTACTTTTGTGTTATTTGTCCCTAGATCTACATTCTCTTATGTGTTTGCATATTTTGATACTAGTATTGATGCTATGTGTGAGTCCTTTGCTATGCCTATTTGTGTTTCTACCCCTATAGGTGATTTATTAGTGGTTGATTGGGTGCACCAATCTTGTGTTATGACCTTTTTGACGGATAAGTCATAGGTGGACTTGATTATCCTCGATATAGTTGATTTTGATGTTATTTTAGGTTTGGATTGGTTGGCTCCCTATCATGCAGTTTTGGATTATTTTGCCAAGACCATGACCTCAGCTACTCTGGGAGTTATATCTTTACAACATAGTTTATGTCTGAAGGGAGTTATATCTTTACTACATGCTTGTCGCATGGTTTATGTCTGAAGGGAGTTATATCTTTACTACATGCTCGTCGTATAGTTTATGTCTGAAGGGAGTTATATCTTTACTACATGCTCTTCGCATGGTTGGAAAGGAGTGTTTTTCTTATTTGAACTTTGTACGTGATACTAGTGTTGATTAACCACCACCCCTAGAAACTATTTGAGTTGTTAGAAAGTTTAGGGACGTGTTTCCTACAAAATTATCTGGTTTGCCTCCAGATCGGGATATTGATTTTGAAATTGATGTTGAGTCTAGCACTAAGCCCATATCCATTCCTCCTTATAGGATGGCCCCGACAGAGTTGAAGGAACTAAATGAACAATTATAGGATTTGTTTAATAAGGATTTCATTAGACTGAGTGTGTCTCCTTTGGATGCTCCTCTCTTGTTCGTAAAGAAGAAAGATGAATCCATGCACACGTGTATTGATTATCAGGGTGCTTTAGTGTTTTCTTAGATCAAAATTGAGATCTTGTTTCCATCAGTTGAGAATTAGAGCTTTGGATGTTCAGAAGATAACTTTTAGGACACATTGTGGTCATTATGAGTTCTTGGTCAGGCCTTTTAGGTTGAGTAATGCCCCAACAACATTTATGGAGTTGATGAATAGAGTATTTAAACCCTATCTTAATTCTTTTGTGATTGTGTTCATCGATGATATCTTAGTTTATTCCAAGAATGAGACCGAGCGTGTGAGATAATTGTGGGTTGTACTTCAGATATTGTAAGATGAGAAGTTGTATGCAAAGTTCTCCAAGTGCAAATTTTTGTAGGATTCTATTTCTTACTTGGGTCATGTAGTGACAAAGGATAGTATTATGGTCGATCCAGCCAAGGTAGTAGAGGTTTGTGATTGGGCTAGACCTACTTCTCCTTCTGAGATTTGGAGTTTTATTGGGTCAATAGGCTATTAGTGGTGCTTCATACAGGGTTTCTATTCTATCGCATCTCTTTTAACCAAGTTGATTATAAAAAGGTTGTCTTTCAATGGTCTGGTGATTGTGAGAGTAGCTTTCAAAAGCTTAAGGAGCTGTTAACTTCAGCACCTATCTTAACTTTTCTTGAGGAGATATGGGCTTCTTATTATGCTTTTGGAGTTGGCTTGGGTGGTGTATCAATGTAGAAGGGTAAGGTGATTGCGTATGTTTCTCAATAGTTAAAGCCTCATGAGAAGAACTACCTTACTCATGATTTGGAGTTAGCCGTGTTTATGTTTGTGTTCAAGTTGTGGTGCACTACTTGTATGGAGTTTATTGTGAAATTTTCTCCGATTATCATAGCTCTCAGTACTTCTTCACTCAGCAAGATCTTAATTTGAGACAACGTCGATGGTTAGAGTTGCTTAAGGATTATGATCTCACTATTTTTTATCATCCAGGAAAGGCTATTATGCTAGTGAATGCCTTGAGTTGGAAGTCAGTGAGTATGGGGAGTTTGGCTCATCTTTTGGCGAGAAAGCGACCTTTAGCTTTAGACATTTAGTCTTTGGCTATCCAGTAGTTAGGCTTGATATTTTATCACCTGGGAATTTCTGGCCTTTGTTGAGGCTAGGTCTTCATTGATGGAGCAGATTCGAGCATGAAAGTTTGATGATGAAAAATTGAGTGTGATTTGTGATAAAGTGTTCAGTGGTGAGGCAAAGGTGGCATCTCTTGATCCTGAGGGTGTTTTCAGGATTGGTGGTCATGTTTGTTTGTCGAGAGTTAGTAGTTGGATTAGATTGATCTTGGATGAGACTCATTATTTAAAGTATTCTATTTATCCAGGAGTGGATATGATGTACCATGACTTTAAGCAACACTATTGGTGTTGTGGGATAAAGAAAGACATTATGGAGTTCGTGTCCAAGTGTGTAAATTGTCAACAAGTAAAGCATGAGCATCAACGACCGGGTGGTACAATGCAGAGGATGCCTATTATTGAGTAGAAATGGGAGCAGATCACCATGGATTTTGCTATTAGTTTACCCCCGACTTTGGGGAAGTTTTATTCTATTTAGATGATTGTTAATAGGTTGACTAAATTAGCACACTTTATACCTGTGAAGGTGAACTATAATACGGAGAAGTTTGCCAAGATCTATATTTTAGAGATTGTTTGGTTGCATTGTGTACCCATCTCCAATATTTCTGATAGAGGTACTTAGTTTACCTTAAATTATTGGTGTTCTATATAGAGTCAGTTGGGTACTCAGCTTGATATGAGCACCACTTTTCACCCTCAGATGGATGGCCAGTCAAATAGGACCATTGAGGTGTTAGAGAATATGCTTTAAGTGTGTGTTATTGATTTTGATGCCCTTAACAGAGTTCACCTACAACAATAATTGCCATTCCAACATTCAAATGGAATCTTTTGAGGCTTTGTATGAGTGAAGGTATAAATCCCCTATGGAATGGTTTGATTCATTATATGTTAGGCCTTGGGGCAATAATTTGTTAAGAGACTCGATGGATTGAGTTAGATTGATTCAATAGAGGCTTGTGGCTGCCTAGAATAGGCAGAAAAGTTATGTCGATTATAAATTTTATGATGTGGTATTCATGCTTGGTGAGCGAGTTTTGTTGAAGGTATCACCCATGAAAGGTGTGATGAGATTTGGGAAGAAAGAGAAGCTTTGTCTAATATTTATTAGGCCTTTTGAAATTCTTTAGAAGTTTTAAGATGTGGCATATAGGCTACCTTCACCTCCATATATATTAGTTGTTCATCTATTATTCCATGTTTCTATGTTAAAAATATATAGTCCATATGACACTCATGTGATCCGGTAGGATTCTATTGCATTAGATCATGATTTGTACTACGAGGAGGCACCCATTGCTATCCTAGATAGAAAGACTAGGAAGTTGAGGTCTAAGCATGCTGATTCTGTTAAAGTTCAGTAGAGACATCAACTTATAGAAGAGGCTACATGGGATGTTGAGTTCAATAAGCAGAGTAGCTACCCCCAACTTTTTTCCAATTCAGGTACTTTATTTCCTTTTTCATTCGGGGACCAACTCTTGTTTTAGTGGTGGATAATGGGAAATCCTTACTTGTGATTTTTAGATTTTGCTATGTTTTGACTATTTTGCTCTTCCTCATAGTTGTTATATGCTATTTATGAGTTGTGGGGTTGGTTGACACAGTCCCCGAAGCATTCGAGAGTGATTTGAGTAAGTTTGAGGTTTCGATTAGCCTTGAAAGTGATTAGTTGGACTTTGATCAACATTTTGTTATCCGAGAGTTTTACGGTGATTCTGTCAGTTCCATTAGATTTGGAATCTCAATTTTGGGTTAGAAGCATGGTTAGCTTGGGTTTTGAGCCTTTATTTAGTGTTTGACCTCTTAGACGAGAAGATAGTTAGAAAAGCCTATAGGGGTTCCGAGGGTTTAACTTGTTGATATCGACTTATTTTTGTAAATCTGATAGTTCCATTAATTTTGGAACATCAAAATTAGCCTAGAAGCATTACTAGATTATTTTTATGAGTTATTGATTAAATCTCGAGGGTCCATTCAAAATTATTTTTAGTCCCTTATTTTTCAGCTAAATCTGGTCCTGGTGCAACTACTCTGGAGGTCATTTGTTTGACTTAGAGATATCACCTAGGCGGACCAAAAACCACCTTAGCTGAAGCCCAATCTTGCAGCACCATCACCTACGTGATGTGTGTGTTGCCTTAGCGAGACCTTCTCAGCGACAAAAGTGTATCCTAAGCAATTGTATGTGTGGCAAGTGACTACCGCCTTAGCGGTAGTCTGGCCACTCTGGCAACGTTGCTTAGACGACTATTTTTCCGCCTAGGTGATGTCACTGATATATAATATCTTTTTCTTCCATTTTATTCCATTATTCCATTTTCAAGCTTTAGTGTCTCAATTTTGGCAATTTCAAAGATGATTTTTCATCAAATTAGACTTGGGTAAGCTTCTAAACATGATTTCTATCCTTATTCATTGATTATTTCACTAAATCATCTTCAAAACTTGGATCTTAAACTTGTATTTTTTGGGTTTTACCCAATAAAGTGAGAAAATGGTTTTTCTTCAATTTCAAGCTCGATTTCAACTTATTTTTCAATGGGTTTTCATATTTAGAACTCTTGGAGTATGGGAAACTTGATTCTTAAATAAAATTCCAGTTTTATCCCTTTCCTTAGGGGTTAAATTTTGAACTATTTTTGGACCTAGAAAGAAAGTAGCTAATATGGGTATCATTGGACTCCCTTTGACATGTATATTACGTTTTTTTTTATATATTTGATTAGTTACGGGGACACACATAAAGGAAAGGCACCGTGTTGAATGGTCCAAGCTTGATTTGACTTTTCGAGGTTGGTTATGGCTTAACTTTCCTTAGACCAGGCTGGGTAGTTAATAATTCATGTAAAGTATGGTATGGGTTGGAGTTTTATCGTGAGATTAATATTTTGAGATCATTACTTTATTGTGTTTCCCGTGTGAAGGCTTATGTGAATATTACTATTGTCTTGAGAGTTTATTATTATTGTGATGCCTGAATGGGGGCTTGAATCGATATTATTAGCCTTATTTGGGCATTTTTTATCGTTAGCATTATCTTGACACCCGAAAGTGGGGCTTGGATTGATATTATTGATGTCTTACATAACTCTTTATTTCAGTGGTGCTATGTGATGGACTATATCATGATCTATTGACATATTGAGTAGATTTGAGCTTATTTATGCCATTGTTAATTTAATTCATTACATGATATTGATTTGGTTCTAAGAAATGCATCCTCATTTCATTTATTCATATTCATGAAATCGGTACCATTAAGAAACACTGATTTTGAAAGAAAATAAAACACTTTATAAAATCGTTGATCGAGGAATGTGCCGACAATGTTGGCTGAGATATGAGATTGTGATAGTATATGGGTTGCGAACCCCATGGGTCCTGTCCTGGAAGCTTTAGCTCGGAAGGTGTTTACAAGGTTCCATGTGATGGCTTACACATTATCATCCCATTGCATCACTTACATTTGTTTTATGTGTCTGATATCGCGTATTTAGACTTCCTTTATACATTCGTGAGTAGTTATTATTATATTTGTAGTATTTATGCTATTAGGAAATATGGTTTGAGCCACTGTTGGGAACTTTTCTATATGCAGATAGAAGCCTGCTCGTAGTATCCTTTACATGTTTAGTTTTTTGCTTTGCTCGATCAGCCATGATGCTACTGGGTACAAGTGAACCGTACTCACTCATACTTTTTGTACCTTTTCGGTGCAGATCAAGTTCGAGTGTGACCCACAGAGCTTGAGATCATACATTCTAGTAGTTGATTTGGAGTACTGGTTGGCTCTTTTATCGAGGCCTAATTCCAGACTTCATCTTATCTATCATGTCTTCACTTTATCATTCAAAGATATAGTTCTGTAGTTTCGTACTCTTTATGTATTAGTGCACTTTACTCATGACATGACATTTTTGGATTGGAGTGTATTCTGTTTAGTTTTGGATATTGTTGTTTAGTTATATTATGGCCTAATTTACTTTTGAAGTCTTGTAGTGGGTTTTGTTTATTTCTTTTCCTCATTCTTTAAATCTTTGAGTCTTGGTATTACCTACCTAGGATCGGGATGGGGTAGACGCTATCATGACCTCGACTCTTTGGGTCGTGACAAGCCCAAACAACACAAGTACATACAACACAAGTAGATATTGTTTTTAGGTTCCTTTCACTTTGTCTGGGGTAGAGTAGATTAAATGCCTAAACTTCTATGAAGTTGGTATTAATATTTCATAAGATTCATTCCTTTGTAGATGGATAAGCATGAGTGTTGTTCATAACTTTACATCTGGTATCAATTTGTAGATCTGAAGCATTGTTGTTCCAAATTGAGATGTAACATCAAACGCTTGGAACATGATCCAATTGGTCTCGTTTACGCTGCACTTGGTGAGATATTTAGGTGACTTGAAGTATAATTGACCTAAAGCAATGATGTATTATATCTCCACTAAGCTATTTGCAGAAGATTAACAATTGATATTAAGGTTTGATCTCAATAATTAACTCTTACATGAAGAAGATAGGAGTCCATGTCAGCAAGAGGAGGTGAAACTCAGTGACTTCAAGCTCTAATGACGTCTTTGAGCTTCCAGACGGAGATGTTAAGTGTAGTCTTTTCTTCATTCCACTTTCGCTATGTTGGTTTATCTTCTTTCCTCTTTATCTCTTCCTGTTCTTTTTTTTTTTTTTTTTTTGATCTTGCGTCAATTTGGACCCAAGACTTGTACATATCTATTTTTTTACTTAATAAAATTGGGTCGGCAAGCCTACTTTGCTTAAAAAATTCATGATATGAAGATGATTTTGCAATATAATCAATGGGTAATGATCAAATATAAGTTTTGAAGTTTACCCCATGGAAAGATGATGAAATTCCCTCATAGATTCCCCCAAAATTGGGCTCCAAACTTGAAAATGGTGAAAAATGAGGTTCAAGGCTGAAAAGAAGGTATTTATATAGTTCCACTAAATAGAACCTTCTCCGCGCATGCGGTTGGCCATTCATGTACGTGAAGGCCACTGACCCAAACCAACCGCGAATGCAGTGGACCGATCGCGCACACGTAAAAGGAATAAGGAGGACCAAACTCGATTACTCTTTGAGAACGCGGTGACCCACCTTGCGCTTTCTGTGACAAAGACACATGCTTCTTCGTGGACACTACCATAGGCCCATGCACGTGATGAAAGATGGCTTGGTGCCCCAACAACTCAGTACAACAGAAAAGCTAAGTCTAAAATTCCTCTAAATGGACCTTTGGGATTCGTGTAGGACCCCACTGAAATAAATCAATAAGGCTACTAGACTAATTTCGACGTTCTAGACACAACGTAACAATCAGAAACAACAATGGAGGTTGTTATCTTCAAGATTTACTCAAAACCAACTCTAGGCAAATAAAACACGTTTTTCACCCAAACACTCAAAAATCACAATGGGAACTCAAAACGCAAACGAACCATGCTACTAACCCTAACTTGATATTTCAAATCTAATAGAACTGACAAACTTCTCATCCGATTCTCGAATCACCAAATCTTGACCAAAGTCAACTATATCACTTAAAAGCTTCTAAAAACCAAAAACTCACAAAACACTCTCCCAAACACTTCGAGAATTGTGTCACCAACTCTCATAGCTCACAAATGCTATAAGCAATAATAGAAAGGGGTAAAATGGTCAAAATACAAAAAAGTGTAAAAAATCACCATGAGGTTTGTTACATCATCCACCACTAAAACACACATTAATCCTCGAACATAAAGCAAGGAAAGTACCTTAATCAGTGAAAAGTTGGGTGTATCTTCTCCGTATGTCTTAATCAATCTCCCACGTAGACTCCTAAATTAGGCGATGTCTCCACTACACATTCACTGAGTCAATATTCTTGGACCTTAACTTTCTAGTCTGCCTATCCAAAATAGCTATAGGCTCCTCTTTAAAGGTCAAATCACGATCTAAGACAATCGAATCCCACTGAATCACATGAGAATCAACATGATGGTATCGCTTCAACATCGAAATATGAAACATCGAATAAATATCTGACGGTCTTAGAGGTAAGGCCAACCAATAGGCCACCTCTCCAACTCTCACAAGAATCTCAAAAAATCCAATAAACCTTGGACTAAGCTTCCCTTTCTTCACGAACCTTATAACACCTTTCACAGGTGATACTTTCAACAAAACCTTCTCACCCTGCATAAACTCCAAGTCATGGACCCACTGGTCGGCGTAGCTCTTTTGTCTACTTTAGGCTTCCACAAGCCTAAGTTGGATTAGTCTTACTCAATTCATCAAGTCTCTTAGCAAATTAGTACCCCAAGGCCTAACCTTAAAGGAATCACACTATCCCACGGGGATTTACCCCTCCTCGCATACAAAGCCTCAAATAATGCCATCTGAATGCTGAAATGATACCTATTGTTGTAGGCAAACTCCTCTAATGGCAAGAACTGGTCCCAATGAACACAAAAATCCAAAACACATGCCTGAAACATGTCCTCTAACACCTGAATAGTCCTATCATAATGGCTATCACCCATAGGGTGAAATATCGTGCTTATCTCTAGATGAGTGCCCAACTCATGCTGCATAGAACTCCAAAAGTTTGAGGTAAACTGAGTACCTCTAAAAGAAATTATGGAAATAGGCACACCATGAAAACAAATTATCTCATGAATGTAGATATTGGCCAACTTCTATGCATTACAGTTCATCTTCAAAGGTACAAAGTGCGTTGATTTGGTCAACCTATCCACAACCACCAAATGGAATAGAACTTTCCCAAAGTTTTAGGCAGACCAACCACAAAGTCCATAGTAATCCGTTCTTACATCCACTCTGGAATAGGCATCTGCTACATCAAACCACTATTGTTGATGTTCATACTTCGCATGTTGGCAATTATGACAGTTGTCCACAAATTCCATAATGTGTTTCTGCATCCCACACCACCAATAGTGTTGCTTCAAGTAATAGCACATCTTAGCTGCTCCTAGATGGATAAAATAACTCAATCTGTGAGCCTCCTCCAAAAATAATATAATCAAGTCACCAATCTTCGATACGCAAACTCAACCACGAATCCTCAAAACCCCTTCTTAATCAAGGAATGCTACTTTCACCTTTCCACTCAACACTTTATCACGAATAATCCTCAAATTCTCATCATCAAACTGCTAAGCCCGAATATGATCCAACAATGAGGATCTGGACTCAACACAAGTGAAAACACACCAAAGCACCAAAATATCAAGTCAAATCAACTAGTTGTCCAAAAACTGAATGTCCAAGGCCAAAGGTCTCTCCTTCGCCATAATATAAGCCAAACTCCCCAAACTTGTTGCCTTCTGACTCAAGGAATCCACTACAATATTAGCCTTGCTTGGATGATATATAATAGTGAGAACATAATCCTTAAGCGATTCCAGCCGTGTATGATATCTCATATTAAGATCTCCCTGACTGAAAAAGTACTGAAGGCTACGATGGTTGGTGAAAATTTCATAATGAACCCCATACAAATAATGTTGCCACAACTTCAATATGAATACCACCAAATCATGAGTAGGGTAGTTCTTTTCATGGTCATTTAATTATCTAGAGGCATAAGATATCACTTTATCCCTTTCTATTAACACATAACCTAAGCTAACTTCGAAAGCATCATAATACATTATGAAACATGCCCTCCAAGGTAAAAGTCAAGATAAGAGCCAAAGTCAACAACATCTTATGCTTTTAAAAGATCTCCTCACAGTCATTCGACCATTGCAATACAATAAATTTCTAAGTTAATCTGGTCAAAGAAGCTGCAATGGAAGAGAAACCTACACAAACTGCCAGTAGTAGCCTACTAACCTTAAAAAATTGTGAATCTCGGTAAGGGAAGAAGGCCTAGCCCAATCATGAATGGCTCTCTCTTTGTCCAGATCGACCATAATACCATCCTTTGTCACCACATGTCCCAAGAAAGACATTGAATCAAACCAAAACTCATACTTGGAGAACTTGACATACAACTATTCATCTCTCAACCTCTGAAGAATGGTCCTCAAATGACTCACATGCTCCACCTCACTCTTAGAATAAACCAAGATATTGTCGATGAACACAATCATAAAAGAATCAAGGTAAGGAAAAAATACTGTGTTTATCAACTCCATAAATATCATCGGGACGTTAGTCAGCCTAAAATACATAACCAAAAACTCATATTTTCGATAATGCATTCAGAAAGTCATCTTTGGAACATCTAAAGCCTTGATCTTTAGCTGATGATACCCATATCACAAATCACTATTAGAGAAAACCATCGCACCCTGAAGTTGATCATATAAATCATCTATGGAAGAAAAAAGATACTTGTTCTTTATTCAATTGCCATTAATCACTACACATACACATGGTCCCATCTTTCTGTTTAAGCACCCTAAGGTGAAACACTCAACCCAATAAATCTTTTACATAACAACTCTTGCAACTGCTCTTTCAATTCTTTCAACTCTACCGGGGCCATCCTATAAGGAGAAATAATAATGGGATTATTGCCTGGCCCTAAATTAATAGCAAAAAAATCAATGTCTCTATCTGGAGGAACACTAGGAAAGTCTATAGAAAACACATTCATGAACCCCTTAACAACTCTCAAAGACTCCAAAGGAGGTGAATCAACACTAGTATCGCATAGATAAGCCAAATAGGATAGACATCCTTTCTCCATCATTCGGCGAGAATGAAGAAATGATATAATCCCTTAAGGACACAAACTAGGAGTACCCTGTAATACCTCGTAGATTTCCGACCTTACTTTAGAACCTTGAACCATGTTTACCCTAGGTTCGAGAGAAATAAGTACGTATTTTGTATTGTTATTGATGAAACATTTGATATTGTGCTAGTAAATGTGATTAGGCCTTTGTAGGAGGTATTTGTGAATTTATGGAGCATTTGTGGGGTGAAAACTGATGTTTAAAGGACATCCCAGCAAAGGATGTTAAAGTAAGAGGCAAGCAAAAGGTTGGAACTTGAAAGGTCTAACCAAATCCACAAAGCAAAGTTGAAATCGCATTTTTAGTGTGGGGCGCGCCACAGGGTGTGCCAGGACGCTTTGGCCTGAATTTTGTTTGGCAAAGGTAGCAAGGGGGCACGCCATGCAGCGTGCCAGGCCGCCCCTGCACACCTTTCAATTGCTGAAATTTTTCTAAGTCCCTAGGGCGCCCGGGAGCGTGCCGGGATGCTTTTTGCCAAATTTCTTCTACGATTATTAGTCTATAAAGAGGACTCTTGGTTATGGTATCATTACTCCATTGTAGTAGGACTAATCTTGAGCGAGTTTGGCATCTGATTTAGGGTTAATTCTTCATCACAAGTATTTTATCAAATTATGTTCAATTAAGCCATGGGTGGCTAGAATTTCGTATTTTTGAAATTGAGGCTATGAACATGAATTTCGTGAGTGAATATTGTCATGAAATTTATGGAATTATTTAAACATGAGATATATGGTGGATCATACATTGAATTTGGTGGGCTAAGCTAACATGTGTTAATGGGCTCAATTTGAGGCCCAAAATGAAGCCAAAAGGCATGGCCCAAAGAGCAAATGACCCATTCTTCAACTTTGACCAAGTAAACATGGCATTTAATGCCAAAAATTGGCTAAGGATGACTTGAGGGGTTATATAAAGGCAAAAATCATTTTTTTATTCCAAAAATCACACATGCCTTTCTAGACATTTTCTAAAAGATATTTCTCATATCTTCCAAACCCTAAGTCATCTCTTTGGACAAGATCATCATTTTTCAAGCTTGGGTAAGTGATTATTCTTGTAATTTAATATATTATATGCATGAGAGATGGTGTATATCATGATGGGTATGTCTGAAAGTGTGAGTAGTGCACTTTTGTTTTTCTTGCTAAAAGATGTGTCATCTATGGGATTTGAATTTGAAAGGAGACTTGAGGTTTTGATGAAAGTGAATGGTATGGTTATGTCCTTAACTTGTTTTTTTTCTATATGTATAGCTTGTGGGATTGATGTGGGATTGTTGTTATGCAACATATTGAGTTGAATTGATGGAGTAATTGTGATGTTGTGTTGATGGAGAATTGTAAAGTATGAACTTGGTGTGACATGCTATTGGTTTATGATGTCTTGGCCAATGTATGGAATATTGTAGTATTGTTGGTATGATAATTCCATGAATGGTATTGTAAAGGGTGAAATGACGTTATAGGGCAATCATGTAACTCATTGTCATCTTATGAACTTGTAGGGTCGTTGATTGTTAACGTGAGCTCCGTTATGTACTTGTGTTGTATAGTAAGACGTAAGGAAGGAGTTGGACTATTGTATTCACATATAGGATTGTGTATTCATATTGGGAAGATAAGGTATGTAAGGTTACTCTTTTCGTATCCTTCTGCAGCACATATTGTTCACATTGACATTGTACTTGTTCCATTCCGAAATGTCCAAAGGTATTGTCATATAGTATTACTCACAGAACCAATTGTGCTTCACATGTCTCATGGTTCATTGACTAATGTATCAAACTCATAGAAGTAAAGAAATGAAGTAATGTATATTGTTTGAGTATTTTTGGGTGGTATCCCAGGGGTTAAAATACCCAGCATGGGTCGATCCCAATATCACAATAACATCCCAGAGGCGACATAAAAGCCTAGCATGGGTTATCACAGTAACATCCCAGGGGCGACAGAAAAGCCTAGCATGGGTTAATTACATCCCAGGGGTTAAAATACCTAGCATGGGTTAATCTCATCCCAGGGGTGACAGAAAAGCCTAGCATGGGTAGATAAATATCATCCCAGGAGCGAAAAAGCCTAGCATGGGTAGATGAATGAACGTAAAGGCAAAGGATGTAATAAATATAACGTACATGGTTCCTCACATACAGAAATATGGTTTATTCATATTGACTATTTCTCTTATATTGACTCCATTGTTGTTATTATGTATGATGCAGTTTAATATGAGCCTTACATACTCAGTACATTCTCCGTACTGACGTCCCTTGGGGGACTTACCTTACTTGCTGCAGGCACAGGTGCTAGTAGACCTCCACAGTAGGTTGCGGATCATTTGTTGATCATTGGTGAGCTCCAGTTGATTCGGGGATTTCCGAGTCACTGTGTATATTTATTTTGGTACTATCATGTTGTATAAAGCGGGGACTTGTCTCAATTTTAGGATGGTTATGTGTATGAATCTATTAGAGGCTGTGTAGACGCATGTGGTAAGATGAATGAAAGAATGTATGTCCATTTGACTTGGTGGCCCTAACGGCAAAGTTTCTTATATGTATATATCACATGTTTCAATGACTTCCGCTATTAGCATCTTGTATCTATTCGTGATCGTGATGTTTCTTGAATAACATGCATATGAATGGACATGGATGAAGATTGGTTCTCTCGGGCCTTATCGGCTTCGGGTGCCAGTCCGCCCAGTTGGAATTCAAGGCATGACATACCCCTCCACTCTAACCTCGATGCTTTAAGCATTAATAGGATAATAGTCTTGGCATGGAAATCCAAAACCACATGATAAGGAGACAACTAGTCCATACCAAGTATAACATCAAAATCAACCATATCTAGGATAATTAGGTCTACCCAGGTGTCACGCCTAAAAAAAGTCACTACATAGGATCGGTACTCCCGATCAACCACAAAAGAATCATCCATGGGGGTAGAAAAACGAATGGGTATAATAAGGGACCTACACATAGAATCAATATAGTAAGAAAAATATGCAAACACATAAATAATGTAACCCTGGGTCAAACAACACTAAAGCAGGATGGCAAATAAGAAAGATACCTGTGATAACAACATTAGAGGCCTCCATCTAAGGTCTCTTGAGAAACATATAACAATGCCCATGTACGCTCCAGACTGAGCACCTACTCATCCACCACTATGAGCTCCACCCCTCATACCTCAAGATCTACATCTACCGTACTGTGCACCCCCTCTGGCAAGAGGTGCTGGTACCTGGTAAGTCTGAAGTTGTAAACCCTGTTGTTCAGTACATGACACACATCTGGGAAATCCCTCACTAAGTGTCCAAACTTATCACACACATAACATTCCTTTCTAGAAGAATCACGTTGTGAGGGTCCATAAGAACTAGACGACCCTCTATGACTAGAAGAACATAAATGACCTCCTTTGTCTGAATGACTTGGCCTCTGACCACCATAAATCTTATAATAAAAAAACCCCACAATTAGGACCCTCCAAAGTTACCTAAATCAGCCTATTGTGATGCCCATGAGAACCTATACCAAAATACTCCCTACCTTGGGATGACTGACCATGAAAAACACTTTGCTTATGCAACCTCCTACCTCCACCACCCTAAGACTCACGATGAATACCCTCAACTTTCTTAGTATGATCCACAATACTCTAAAAGGAAACACCTATAATACTAGCTGAGCTATAGCCAACTAAAGAGTAATAGTCAACCCCTTCACAAACTTTCTAATACTCTTACCCTATGTCAAAATACTATCTATGGAATGCCTAGACAAATTATGGAAATGAGCCTCATACTCATTAACAGTCATGGATCCCTAATTCAAATCATAAAGCTCATCCCTCAAACTAAAGGTCACAAACCTCTCAAGAAAGATCTTTGAAATCTAAGTCCATGTCAAAGAAAAAGAACCCACTGGCCTACAACCCACGAATGACCTCCACCATTGCTTGACTGCTCCAACTAACTAAAAAGTACTATAATCTACACCATGTGACTCAAGAAAACCAAGGTTATGAAACTTCTCTTAATAGCTTATCAAGAACTCATAAACACCCTCCACGAAAGCACTACTGAACTTGAGAGGACCCAATCCCATGAACCTTTGAACCTCTTTTATTTACTGACCAACATCACTAGTCTAGGACACACCAGAGGACTAACAAGTGTGGTAGGAAAAATATCAATATGTGGGTCCATAACAATAGTTGGTTGTGCCCAGAGTTTGAAATCCCTGAATCATAACCTATGCTAGTTGTTGAACACCCTTTCTAGTCAACCATTTGAGTTAATAGGTAGAGTGCCTGTATTAGAGGTTCCATCCAAATGTCTCAAAATTTGAATCAGAACATCCTGCAGCACTGGAGTAGCAACAAAACCCTAAGGTGTTTGGGATAGACCCTCTGGCTGGTAAGCTACATCAACATACTTAATCACTAGCTTAAGAAATGTTGTCCTATTTTGTTACCTATTTGAAGATGCTCGACGAGCTCTGCCTCTACCTTTGTCACAGTCACGACCCCTACCTTGTCCTTTGATTAGGGCCCCTGCAGCGGGTGCCTGCTCAGCCCCATCAAAAACACTTTATCTAGTCCTCACTATCTATGCATAAAGGGTAAGATACAAGTTCAGAATACCAAATATGAACAACCATGTATAATAAGGAGTCAAACTAGAGAATTTTCCTAAAAATATCCCATAACGTCTCAAAGAAAGATACAGACGGAAACGTATCAATCCGAGGGACTCTACTAGACATTTTGCTCTTGTACTTATAAAACTGGTAAACCTTGTTCTCTGATACACACTTTTCATGACCTTAAAATCTAAGCCCATGATGGCACCTAGCCCGACAAGGCCTTTGGTTAGGTAAGTCTGACTTACAGATAGAATAAATTAAATAATGATCAAATAATAAAATAAAACACAAGAATTTGGAATAAAGTTTTCATGACCCAAACCTGTCATGATTGAAACCCACACTAACCCTCCGATAGGGGAATGATCTAGCCCGAATACCAAGATAATTTACTTAATTCATTTCAAAAACTGAACACAATTCATTAAAAGAGTAAACAACATCAACAACAACTTACCCAGTATACTCCCACAGAGTGAGGTCTAAAAACATTCCTAGGAACTGAAAGTCAATACACCAGAATTCTAACTATCAAGCTTATTTCAACTAGAAACTAACAAAATGAAATAAAATTATCTTTTTCTGAAGTAATATGAACAAGATCAAGATAAGATATATCCATGGCTGCCTGGAAGATGAATGCTAACACTTGGATCAGATGTCACACTATCGTCTTCAAGTGAGGTCTCGTAGAAGCCACTGGAATATGCTCGAGACTCAATAAAAAAAGTACAGTACAAAACCACTATGTACTGATAGGTATCATAGGTCGATCAACTTAACCAATTTGAACACTTAACCAAATATTTGTAAACAAATAGCAAACACGACCACTAAATAATATATTAAAACTAATTACTACAACCTTAAGAAATACCTTCAAGTTCAACCTCATTCGATTGGGTATCAATAATCTCAGTTATAAGGATCAATGCTTAATTTAATGTTAACAACAAGAATAACTTGTGACCAAATCAGATTACCACTTTTTCATCATGAATATCTTAATATCTTGCAACCTCAAGAAATATTTCACACCAAGAACAATTAACTTCTAATAAGATAAGAAACCATTTCACTCAAAAAAACCAAGGTAATATAAACAACCAATGGTCCATACAAGGAACCTCAAATATAAATAACATAACCTGGTCCACTCAAGGAACTATAAAACTCTAAGTGTACACACATGCTATGAGATTTATAATTACCCACTAGCCATGACCTACAGGGACAAGCTCAGTGTATGTACCAAATATACCAAACAACTAGTGCCTTTTAACCCTTATCCTAAAATAAGTGTTATACCACCCTTATCTTAACGTCCCCAACCTTATACCGCTTAATTCTACATATTCAATCAAACCATGCATTTACATCATCAGCTCATAATAATAATCACGTACTATTTACAAATATAATCATATAGTAAATTTAGAAACAACAACACTTGCATGCCAATAAGGTACTTATCAATTATATTGAAGTTATCAATTAACAACACCTATACTTAATATTTAACAAGTTCAACACTTACTAGCATGAATTTCAACTAAATAAACAAAGATTCAATTAAACATGCACACCTACAATCCAATTCAGTTTTAACACCAATTCAATCATAACCAACCATAATCCAAGCCTTGCATTGCTCTAAATGACTTGAGCATTGCCCTTTCTTGCAGCTTCACCTTGATTTTGATATAAGAACAACAAACCAGCAATAATTCAAGCATGTATCTAACAATTCTAGGAATTAAAACCTAAACCCATTATTTTTTGGCCATGATCAGGAAATATTTCACCAATCTAGGGTTTTTCTACCCTTTGCTCTACTAAAATTCCCTATAATCAATATTAAAAGGACAAATTATAGTTGAAAGAATCATAATCCAAAGCGTTTAATCCACTATCAAGTGATTATAACCCCTCTATAATTATATGACACCATTTTCTTCAATCTAGGGTTACAACCACCATCCCCACCATGATCAATCCCTATTGATTCTAAGGATTTGGGGATTAAAATTACATTAGAGAAGAGGAAATGCACTTACCTTAGGAGTGGTAATTGATCAAAGTCACCAGAAGTTGCCTTTTTTTGCCCTAGTTTGATTCTAAAAGTTTTAGAATGAAAATAACTTTTGGGACTCAGAATTGACATTTAACTGACTTGATCCCGCTATAAAAACCCAATTCCTGCTATAGCGGGATCCTTCCATCGTAGCAACATTGACAAAAATAGACTTCTTTTACAGTGGCATCAATCTCACTATAGCGAGACTGCTGCAGTGACCCTCCTACCCGTTATAGAGGTAGCAATACAGAAACTCAAGACTAGCTCCCAATTTTAGTGTTTTTATGATACAATGCTTAGATTTTGATATTATTGTAATGAAGCCAATTATATTTATGCTAAAAACCTTCCCCAAAAAATGTTTTTACCAAGAAATATTTATTTCGGGCCTTGGAGGAATTATTTTCATGGGAAAAATTGAGCTTGGCCTACTGACCCATCACTACAGCAACAGATCTGTCGCTGCAGAGGGTACCAAATCAATACTGGTACATAGACTGAGCTCATCCCCTAGACGTCATAGCTGAGAGTCCTGCTGACTCTAGTATGTGTGTACACCTTGCATGCATATATTTCTATCATTATATTGTTGTATATATATATATATTATGGTGATTATTGTGTTATTGACTTACTAAGTGAGGGTAACGAACCAGAATACATGGGTGTAAGGTATTCCTTGGTTTGAGTACAGATCTAAACTTTAGTATACAGGAGTTGTATGTATGTATGTGTATATATATATACATATATATATATATATATATATATATATATGTACACATATGGGTATTGGGTGATCTGGTCTAGTATGTGTCATATCCTTGAGAGTAAGATTAGCGATCTGGTGTAGTATGTGTCGTATCCTCTAGAGTAAGACTAATGGTCTAGTCAGTAGTATTTTATATAGGGAATGGTGATCATGGTTGTGTGGAGTGTAGGTTTAAAGGTACAGTTAGCAAGGGAGTAAGGTGAGAGTAGGGAACGTAGAAAAAGGGATTCGGGAGGGTTTAGTTTTCTTGAGATATTGATTGTTGCCATGATTTCCTTCCTATATTCTATTATTTTTATTTGCTTATAACCCATCTCATTTGATGATACCTACCACTAAGTGTGGTTGTACGGATACTACACTTAGTATATCTCCGTTCAAGGATATAGCCATATTTCAAGTCAGTTGGAGTTTTTATAGGTATAGTAATGGTCGTTTCTTAGCAGCTTCTGTTATCTTACCCTTACATGAATGTTATGTCTTAGGTTATCTTTTTTCTTACTTAGTGCTTTTTTATCGATTTAGATTAGGTTCTGGGAAAATTGTTATTTTGTTTCTGTAATGTAATGCTAAAATAAATGTAATTGAACAGGAGATCATTATTTCATTTAAAGTATTATTCATTTTCTAAATTGTTTCATACATTTTCTGCACTTAATTGAATGGTTGGGTGGTAAGGTTTCTCCTATCTAGGATGGAGTTGGGTAGGCGCTTGTACGATTGATGAATTGGGTCATTAAAAGTTGGTATCAGAGTACAGGTTACCATTTTCCCAGCACAAGAGGAAATGTCGAGTAGAGCAGTAACGCCCTAAGACTATCCCCTGGACATCACATAGTGCATAGGACTACAAGTAGTTCAAATCTAACCTCTGGCGTCTGGCATAACACTACACCATATTCAATTTACTTAAATTCATGAGCGGAAGCAATTATTTATTCAAAAGAAACATGGACACAAAGTATCAAGTTTGAAATATGTCAACATAAACTGAAAGTAATCCCAACATGAACAAAAATCAAATTACTACTAAGTCTAGGCAAGCCTCTAAAATACTAAAGAGTCGCTGGGACAGACCCCCAGCTGGCTTAAAAATGAAAGTCTGAACTACTAAAAGGAAGAAAGATATCCATATCCCTCAGAACATGAGTACTAACCAACTGAATGGGAATATGCTCTGGTGATCATAACTAATCATGATGTTGAGGGCAAATATCAGAACCAACATCATGATACGATGTAGAACACAAAAAGTATGCGGTAGGTACTTATGAAATGTACTGATTAAATGAGCAATGCATGCAAAATGTAAATGTGATAGGAATCATGTAACAAAGGCATGCAAATAAGTGTATAAAGACTCACTATTTTTATGAACACAGCTGAAACTAAAGTATAATATGCATGAGAGTACAAAACATGGGTTGACAAATCCAGTAATCCATATACAATTAAATTTCTAAAACTGATTTACTGTGGGAGATTCTCTTAACCGACATAAACCACGCGAGTTAGATGTGGATTCCAATGTATACGCCCCATCGATAGGACCTAATATACTTTGCTAGGGTATAAGGCATGACTGTGTGATCACTAAACTGAGCCTGTTTGGGTAAGCATAATACCTATGGTGGCACGCAATTCTTGGACTTGGGTACGCTGAACATGTATCCACTTAGTACTCCATACTCCTCCCAAAACCATAGTAATGCTCATACTATCTAAAATTCATCATGAGTTAAGCATAAACTAGTTATAAGTTTGAAAACCATTTATGCTTCTGTTTCTAGTCATGTCTGTAAACTAATTCATGACATTCATACAAGTTTGAGATCAAGGGATTTAATCATGTCAATTGGTTTAAATCATGCTAAAATCATGTAATGATTGTTAGAAAACTAACTAATCGTAAAACATAAGTTATGCAAGTGAATTGAGTCATATTTACACCATAAAGTTCATGAATTTAGTAGGATTGTTTAAAAAATTTCATAGGAAGGCATGAAATTCATGTTCATAAGAAATTGGGTTTGAACCCTAGTTGCTAAATTTGTAAATCACTGAAGAAGACAAAGTGTTTGGGCACAAGTACGATAGAAAATCCTTGTTGAAACCCCACATACCTAAAAGAAAAAGATTCTCGGAGAAATTCTTGAACTTAGGAGCTTTGGAGTTATGGGGTTTAAGAAACCCCTCTTACGTGTTTCTAGCATTTTGGGAGAAGAAAAAAGAACTAGGGAGAGTCTATTGATATTTTTCTGGTAAATAACCCTTATTGGGTGATTAAAGTCATGGGGAAAGGTTTTTGGGTAAAAAGGACCAAACTATCCCTTAGAAACTCTTTAAAAAGGCAGCAAAATCTTAATGGATGGTTCCAGAATGGACCGTGGTCCAAACTTCTAACCTGGGGCCAATTTTTGAGCTCACTAGGTTGGCCCCATGGCCAAAGGTACAGGCCATCGTCCAGGGGATGGACCATCGCTTTTCTTTTCATTTGTTGGTAGACAAACACCCTCTAGAAAAATGGTCAACTTTTTACTCCAGTATACAAACGGTAAGTGGAGTTGTAAACAAGACTCAAATACCTTTAATTTGGTGGCTCTTTAGATACAAAACTATTCATATTCAAGGAGTTATGTGCATTTGAATTTGCCTCAAGAAGAATCCAATGTTAGAACTTGGTCGAAAGAGGAGTTTTAAATTCAACTAACTGTTTAGGGCTGCTCATGACCCTAAACCCATAGAAAACACACCACAAACATGAATGAACTTCATAGGTTTTACAATTTCTCCCCCTTGAGATAATTCATCCATAAATGAAGACTGGAACAGAAATTAACAGGCTAGACTAAGGAACATGCAGCTGAATTTTGATACTATTCATGTAGCATGATTGAAATTGACTTATATTAGAAGTACAGGCTCAACTACAACATATTGAGCATACAAGTATAGCTGGAGTTTCATGAGATTAAATAAGAATCTGAAAAGGAGGGAATAATAAATAATACTAGGAGGAAGATCTATACCTCATATAGACAATTGCTTTTCCCATCGTCCGTTGCCAGACAAACACCCTCTAGGAAAATGGTCATAAGTTTTTACTCTAGTATTAGATTGACAAACGGTTGGTGTCATTAAAAAGAACACTTGAATACCTTTAATTTGGTGGGTTTTGAGCTGCAAAACGTTTCATATTCAAGGAGTTATGGGCCTTTTTTTAGTGGACTAAAGAAGAATCTTACTCTAGAACTTGGCCAGAAGGGATTTTTCAATTCAACTAAGAGTTAGGGACTTCTCATGAACCCAAACACATAGAAAACCCACCACGAACATGAATGAACTTTGTGGGTGTTACAATATTTCCCCCTTGAGATCATTTGTCCTTGACTAAAGACTGAGACTGAAATTAACGGGCTAAACTAAGGAACATGAAGCTGAATTTTATGACTATTCATGTAGCATGATTGAAACTGACTTATACTAGATGTACTGGCTCAACTAGTCTATATTGAGAATACAAGTATAGATGGAATTACATGAGACTTCATAAGAATCTAAAAATGAGGGAATAATGCTAGGAGGAAGATCTATACCTTATACTGACTCGGTGCTAGGAGTGAACAAATGAGGGTGTTATTCATCATGTCTTCTTCTGCTTCCCAAGTTGCTCCCTCAACTGACTGGTTTCTCCACAACACCTTTACTGAAGCAATTTATTTATACCTTAACCTTCGAACATGATGATCAAGGATCTTAATTGGAATCTCCTCATAGGTCAGGCTATGCTTAATACTATTGCTCTCTATTGACACAACTAATGTTGGATCGCCAATATATTTCTTTAACATGGACGTATGCAAGACTGGGTGTACCACAGATAACTCTACTGAAAGATCTAGCTCATAGGAAACATTTCCAATGCACCTCAAAATCAGGTAAGGGCCAATATATCGGGGACTAAATTTCCCCTTTTTTCCAAACTCCATCACCCCTTTCATGGGAAAAACTCTCAAAACACCTAATCATCTACCTCAAACTTATAATCTCTCCTCCTCACATTATCATATGACTTCTGATGGCTCTGAGCTATTTTCAATCTCTCCCAAATTACTCAAACTTTCTTCATAGCTTCATGTACAAAATTTGGCCCACTCAAGGTAGCCTCACCGATCTCAAACCAACCAATTAGAGACCTATATCAATGTCCATATAAAGCCTCAAATAGTTCCATTTGGATACTGGAGTATTAACTGTTATCATATGCAAGCTCTATTAGAGGTAAGTGATTATCCCAATTCCCCTTAAAATCAATCACACATGCTGTCAACATATCCTTTAAAGTTAGAATAGTACGCTCAGTCTGACAATCTATCTAGGCATGGAATGCAGTATTAAGGTTCACTTTTGTACCAAGTCCCTTTTGAAATGATTTCAAAAATTAATAGGTGAACTAGGTAACTCCGTGTGAGATAATGATAAAGGAACCCCATGAAGTTTGACTAACTCATTGACATATAGTTTGGAATAATTCCCAGCTAGATCTGAGGTTTTGACTAGTAAAAATTAAGCTGACTTAGTCATTCAGTTCATGATGACCCAAAGTGAATCATGCTGACGCCTAGTGAGAGAAAGTCCCATAATAAAATCCATATTGATAACCTCCCACTTCTAAGTAGTTTGCTAGTATCTTGAAGCATACCTCCTGGTCTTTGATGCTCAACTTTAACTTGCTGACAGTTGGGACACTTAGCCATAAAATCTGCTATATTTCTCTTTATACCATTCCACTAGTAGACTTCTTGTAGGTCACAGTACATCTTAGGGGCACCCGGATGGATAGAATGCTTAAAAGTGTGGGCTTCATCTAACATCTAATATCTCAAACCATCGACATTGGGAACACATAAATGACCTCGATAGCGAAGTGTATCATCTCCCCCTTGGGAGAAAACCTCCACCGTCTGTTGATGGACTAAATCTATTAACTGAATCAATAAAAATCATTGCACTGCTTTTCCTTCACCTGCGCCCTTAGAGATGATTCTGAACCATTTTGTATCATCATACCACCATCATCTGTATCAAGCAACCGAACCCCTAACTGTTCCAATCTATGTAGATATTTTGATTGGTCCTTTTTATCATCTGCAATAGGGGCTACACTACCTATGAATAATCAATTAAGAGCATCTTCCACTATATTTGCTTTACCCAGGTGGTAGAGCACATTCATGTCTTAGTCTTTCAATAACTCTAGCCATCTCTTCTAACAAAGATTTAACTCCTTCTGAATGAACACATATTGGAAACTTTTATGGTTGGTGAAAACATCTACAGACACTCCATATAAATAATGTCTCCAAATTTTCAAAGCAAAGACTACTGCTGCAAACTCCAAGTCATGGGTCAAATAATTCTTCTCATGATCCTTGATTTGTCGGGAGGCATATGTTATTACCTTCCCATTTTGCATCAAAACAAATCCAATTCAAACCCTAGAGGCATCATAATATACCACAAACCTATCTAGTCCTTTTTGGAAAGCTTATACCGATACTGAAGTCAACCTATCCTTCAACTCTTGAAAATTTTTCTCACACAAATCTAACCATTGGAATTTTACCTTTTTCTATGTCAACCTAGTCAAAGGTGCAACTTTCAAAGAGAATCCCTCAACAAACCTCTTGTAGAAATCAGCTAAGCCCAAAAAGCTCCAAATATTGAATGGAGTAATAGGCCTAGGCCAACACTTCACTGCATCTATTTAGTAGGGCTCTGTATGAAATCCTTCACTAGAAATCACACGTCCCAGAAAGGTAATGGACTTCAACCAAAACTCACACTTACTAAATTTTTCAAACAACTGATGATCATTGAGGGTCTACAATACTATTCTCAAATGGTCTGCATGTTCCTCCTCACGCTGATAATAAACAAGTATGTCATATATAAGACATTGACAACTATGTCAAAATATTGCTTAAAGACCCTGTTCATTAAATCCATAAAAGCTATAGCAGCATTCGTTAGTCTAAAAGACATAAACCAAAACTCGTAGTGACAATACCTAGTTCTAAAAGCAGTTTTTGGATATCACACTCCCTGACCTTAAGATGATGATATCTAGATCTAAAATTAATTTTCAAAAAATAATGGGCACCCTGATATTGGTCAAATAGGTCATCAATCCTGGGGATGGGATACTTATTCTTAATGATGACCTTGTTCAAATGCCTGTAATCTATACCATCCTTCTTTTACATGAATAGAACTAGAACACCCATACAGAAATACTGGGCTTGATGAAATCTTTATCTAGGAGATCCTTGAGTTATTCCTTCAACTCCTTAAGCTTTATTGGATCCATTCTATAAGAATGAACAAAAATGGGCTGGGTATTTGGGATAAGGTCTATCCCGAATTAAATCTCCCTATCCGAAGGAACAACAGGTTGATCCAAGGGAAAAACTACAAAAAACTAATTGACTACAGGAACTAACAGGAGATTTAGTGCCTCGTATTTGGAATCCTTAACCCAAACTAGGTGATAGATATATCCTTTAGAGATCAAATTTCTGGCTTTGAGATAGTAAATAAACTGACCTCTATGTACCACTGGATTACCTTTCCACTCAAGGACTGACTAGTTAGGACACTAAAATTTCACAATTCAGGTTTGAAAATCAACTGAGGCATAGCATGAATGGAGCCAATCCATGCAAAGAATGACATCCAAATCAGTCATCCCTAATTCTACTAAGTCTGCTAAAGTGACCCTATGAAGTACTATAATAGGTAAATTTTTGTAAACTCTTTAAGCAATAACTGAATCTCCGATAGGAGTAGAAACTGACAAAGGTTCAGAGAGATTTTTGGGACTATCACCAAAATTCACAATAATAAATGAGGTTACAAAAGAAATATTAGGCCCTAAATCTAACAACACATAAGCATCAACATACAAGACACGAAGCATACCAGTGACCATATCTGGGGAGCTCTGCTGCTCCTAATGAGGAGACAGAGCATAAAACTAGTTCTGACACTAACCGCCACTGGCACTAGATGAAGCACCTTACTGCTGTATTGGACTACCTAAATAGGCTTCCCTGAGGTAGTGGATTGAGCCTAAAGGCGAGCATCCCTATTGCCCTTCTTTACAAAAAAGAACTTCTTTAACTTATGACTGGTTTACGGTATCCAAAATAGCTTTCTTTGCCAGTTAAACGCTAACCCAGATGATTATTACCACACTTTCTACAATCTAGGTAGGTACGTACCTCTATAATATTATCTTATGATCTGGTGGCAAGTGCCCTACCCCACTACTCATGCTTAGAATTGGGCGTTGGGACACTGGATAAAGATATTGCAGGGGCTAACGAATTGTTCGAAAATTATGAGCAATTTACCCCACCTGAACTGTACTGACTGTACTCAAATAGCCCAGTCCTGGCCCTCTTAATCTCCCTCTCCTTCTCTTTCAACTTTTCTATCTCAATCTATTTAGCATAGGTCATCAGTATGGAAATATCCATATCTCCAATTAGCATGGTAGTCCTACACTCCTTGACTAGTATTTTAGACACACCAGTAATGCACTTACTCATGTAGGACCTCAGATTAGACACTATTTTTGGAGCATACCTCAAAAGCTGAGTGAATTTTAGGGCATATTCCTTCAATGATATAGAGCCCTACTTGAGATATATGAATTCCTCCACCTTAGCTTCTCTTATCTCACGAGGAAAGAACCTATCAAGAAAAGTTGCCTTAAATAAACCCCAATCAATCAGAGTTGCATTCCCACCTCTACCTTCCTTCCACTACTTAAACTAATCATGAACAACACCTTTCAGTTGATACAATGCCAACTCCATATTTTCTATCAGTTATATACATAACCTGGGTAGCCTTATGTGTCTCATCTATAAAGTGTTATGGATCCTCATCTACCTTCAAATCAAAAAACTCAGGTGGTTCATCCCCGTGAAGTCTCAGACCCTAGTTACAGCTATGTTTCTATTTTGCTTAATTGAAGCCATTACTTATTGATTGACCTGGGTGGTTATATCCTAAGCCAACACCTGAAAGGAATTCCAAAATTCAGTGTGGAAAACTTGTTCGTTCAATGGATTCACAGGTGCTGGTAGGGTTAGCTAGTTTCCCTTTCTGCGACTGTTAGCTCAGCGAGAAGGCATTTTCTGTTACATGAAAAGCATGAGTTAGAAGAGAGATAAAGTTAAACTTTATTGCATGTTAAAGATCATGAAATAAAGGATAGTTCCTAATAACATCTCATAGCCTCTTCTTCATAAGTGTGGCACACTTCACACCTACGAATAAGACTTTATGTGACACGGCTTGTCAGACACCCTAGGAAACCTTAAACCTTTGACTTTTATACCAAGTTTGTTATGCCCCGAGACTACCCCTAGACGTCACATGATGCTTAGGACTACAAGTAGCCAAAAGTTAACCCGTGTCATCTATCATAGAACTACACCATATTCGATTTGCTCAAAGTCATGAGTGGAAGATATTATTCATTCAAAAGAAAAATGGACACAAAGTATTAAGTCTAAAATCTGTCAACAAAAACTGAAAGCAGTCCCAACATGAACGAAAACTAAAATACTGCCAAGTCTAGACGAGCCTCTAAAATACTAAAAGTCGTTGGGACAGACTCCTATCTAACCCAAAACATGAAAGTCTGAACTACTAGAAGCCAAAAACATATCCTTAGCCCTTGTAACATAAGGACTGACTAACTAAATAGGAATATGTATTGGTGGTCATAGCTAATTATGATGTTGAGGGTGAGTACCAGAACCTACATCATGATAGGATGTAGAGCACAAAAAATATATGGTCAATACTTATGAAATGTACTAAGTATATGAGGGATGCATGAAATATATAAATGTGATAGGAA
This sequence comes from Capsicum rhomboideum, assembly GCA_031232105.1. Lineage (NCBI taxonomy): Eukaryota > Viridiplantae > Streptophyta > Magnoliopsida > Solanales > Solanaceae > Capsicum > Capsicum rhomboideum. The sequence goes on along the minus strand of CP124711.1, from coordinate 95,259,952 downwards.
TTATGAAAAAAAGGCATGCATCATAAGTGTATAAAGACTCATCATTTTCATGAATAAAGCTGAAACTGAAGTATCATATGCATAGAGTGTACAAAATATAGGTTGACAAATCCAGTGACCCATATACATTTATGTTTCTAAAATTGATTTACTAAGGGAGATTCTCTTAACCGACATGAACCATGAGAGATAAATATGGAGCCCGATGTATACGCCCCATCAAGAGGACCTAATATACCTTTTCAGGGTATAAAGCATGACTATGTGATCATAAAGCTGAGCCCATTTAGGCAAGCATAATACCTATGGTGGCACATAGTTTTAAGACTTTGATACGCTGAACATGTATCCACTCAGTTCTCCATACTCCTCTCAAAACCATACTAATGCTCATAATATATAAAATTCATCATGAGTCAAGCATAAACTAGTTATAAGTTTGAAAACCTTTTATTCTTCTATTTCTGCTCATGTCTATAAACTAATTCATGACATTTGTACAAGTCTGAGATCATGGGATTTAATCATGTCAAATGGTTTAATTCATGGTAAAATCACATAATGATTGTTAAATCATAAGATTTCATGTCAAAACCAACTAATCGTAAAGCATAAGTTAAGCAAGTGAATAGAGTCATATTTAAACCATAAATTTCATGAATTTAGTAGGATTGTTTAAATAATTTCATAGGAAGGCATAAAATTCATGTTCATTAGAAATTGGGTTTGAACCCTAGCTATTAAATTTGTAAATTATTCAAGAAGGCAAAGTTTTTGGGCACAAGGATGAGAAAAAATCCTTTTTGAAACCCCGTATACTTTAAAGAAGAAGATTCTTGGAGAAATTCTTGAATTTGGGAGCTTTGGAGTTATGGGGTTTGAGAATCCTCTCTTATATATTTCTTGCATTTTAGGAGAAGGAAAAAGAATTTGGGAGAGTCTATCAATGTTTTTCTGAGAAATAACCCTTATTGGGTGATAAAAGTCATGGGGATAGGTGTTGGGGTTAAGTAAAGGACCAAACTACCCCTTAGAAAACTCTTTAAAAGTGCAAAAAAATCTCGTCGGATGGTTTCATGGAAGGTCTGTGGGTCCCCCGATGGACTATGTTCCAAATCATCAACCTAAGGACAATTGTCATACTAACTAATTAGTCCCCATGACCAAAGGGACGAACCATCGTCCCGGGGATGGACTGTCACTTTTCCCATCGTTCATTTGCAGACAGACTCCCTCTAGAAAAATGGTCATAACTTCTTACTCTAGTAGTGGATTGACAAACAGTCAGTGACATTGGAAAGAAGACTCGAAGACCTTTAATTTGGTGGTTTTGAGCTGTAAAAAGCTTTATATTTAATTAGTTATAGGCATTTGAAATTGACATCAGAAAAATCTTATGCTAGAACATGGCCGGAAGAGGATTTTTCAATTCAACTATGTGTTAGGGACTTCTCATGACCCTAAACACATAGAAAACTCACCAAGAACATGCATCAACTTTGTAGGTGCTACAAGAGCTCTATAAATCAGTGTGTTTATGTCCAGATCAAGTTTGTAGGAAGCTATGAGGCATTTAGGAATCTGTCTCACATTCTTCTCTCCTATCATGCTAGTATAGTACTGTCTCCTTGAGTTGAGTCCAATTGCAATCTGGCAGATTCCAATTAGCATATTAACAATTATAATTGGGATTAGGTGGTCCCAATTGGTATCTTGGTAATATTTGAAAGGTTGTAATAGTGTTATTTTAACCAGTAGAGGTTAATAAGAGACGTATAACTTGAATTCTAATGTTTTGAGTTATGATTAAACTAACTAATACACGTATATTTTTGGCAGTTGTATTTTTTGGTTTAGTGAATACTATATTTGTCAGTACGGTTGGTGATCATAACACTCTCATCAATGGATTGGTTATTTTTACCAAAAAGGTGTTAGTGTTTAGATGTTTGTTGTGTATGATAGAATGCTAAGTATATTCCATATATGGATTGTTATCACTTTGACTAAATTACTACTACACTAGTTGATGGCAGGATTCTTAAGTGTAAGTGATATTTAAGAGAGATATGAGATGATTTTTTACAAAGGAAATCTGGGAATAAGGCTGGGTGTCATTTTCCCATGATTTAAAGTATTCCTTGATTTCCTTGTGGGTTCGAACAGAATACTTGTGCACCCTTGCTTGATCAGACTAAGTTATTATGGTAAGAAATTACTTAAGATTAGTTGTGTTTTGAGACATTATTTATGCATAAATAAGTCAAGGGATTTGAAAAACTATGAGAAAAATAGGTTCAGAACAATGAGATTGAGTGTACTTGGTTAAAAACTCCTAAAACATTGGGGATGGGGTGTAATAAAGTGCTCATGGAATAGGATCATGTTAGAAAATATCTAGGAATGGTTAAACTCGGAGTCAGTGGTTAGGCATCGCTATAATGAAGGATTTACCACTGCAGCGACGTTGCCACAGTGACTCCTCACCGCATCTATGACAACGCTGCAGCTGTAAATCCAACGCTGCAACAACACCCATGCAGTAAGCTTCCAAGGCGTTCCCTTGTTTTGTGATTTTTCATGCTTCAAAAAATAACCCTATATTTGTAATATTTATGGATAGAAGTCATCACCCGACGTAAATAGCAAGCTAATGATTATTTAGTTAAGATTCGATAAAGTCAGAGGTCCTAAAAGTATGAAAAGAATGAGATTGTTTGTTATATGCGCCAAATGGGGGCAACCCAGAAACCATAAATAGTAATAAACTAGGGAAAAAGAGGGATAATATAATATGCATTGGGGGGGGGGGGCGTCTATCTTGAGGACTCATTATCTCTGAGACTCGAGGCATCGGAGCCCTTCTCTTTTATTCCACTAAGAAATTATTCTTCAGCTTTGGGAGCTTTCCATTGGGGACTGCACACTTAAACATGACCTCCATGGTCTTCCATATTCAAGCTAGCATGTGATATCGGGAGCGTCACTTTTTCTTCTCCTCATCTAACTCCCTTCGGAGCTCTGTATAGGCCTGAGCCGAGTATGGTGGAGTTATGAAGCTCAAGGGAGCCAAACTTGGGGAAGTAAGTAGGACTACTCCAAGTAACTCCGTACTGTAATATGGTCTACCTCCAAGTGCCCCAGGGATGCAGGAGTCTGTATGTGAGGGGTTCTAGATTCCTTGACCTATCCTCCCTACTACTCTCACCCTCCCCCCTAACTTCATCTTCTTATTACTCCCTCCATGTGAACCCTTCACTTTTAGTGGGTCTAAGGGCACATCAGAGTCCTTCAAAGAATCGTGATCCTCCTTTGGTACCCCCACCCTCTTGCATAGTTCATTGATCAAGAATGGAAAGAAGAGATTCCTCGAAGACCCTCCCTTAGTGTAGAAATGTTGTCGTTCGTTGATAATTTGCATTCCCACAATCATCTCTAACCCCAACAAAGCACAAGCCACAACCATAGCTTGGTAGAAGGTCATGTCTAAAACATTTCCAAAAGGATGAATACTTTGAGATGCCAAGTTCAGCCAGCTCCGAGCCTCCGCAGTGAAAGGGGTTCTTTTGGTACCCCTAACACTAGTCCACTTCACCTTCTTCTCATGCCCCTCAATCATGAAGGTCCTTGCTAACCATTTCAGATTTGACTCATTTACTTTAGCCTCAATAGTTGTACTGGAGGGTTTTGGCACCCCTAGAGTGTCATTAATGGTGGCAGCATCTACTGGGACATTCTTTCCACTAATGTAAATAGTAGGTTGGGGCACTGGTAGGAGTATGGCATAGAACTCCCAAACTATCCCCAAATTTTATGCAAGGATGATCTCTATCAACATCTCCCATCCAAAATCCCGTAGCTGATTGTAGAAGTTGGGCACCTCCTTAGCCAGGTCCTTAGTCATGAACACTTTCTCATGGCTAAAGCCCCTCATACTCAACCCCTCCTTATAGTGGTCACGACAATTAGTGTTTGAGAATCTTTGGTATGAGGGTTTGTTAGATATAGTAGTAGTCCTGCATAATAACCTCAAAGCATTCAAAAACCAATTCAGGATGATTCATAAAGGAAAGAAAAATCAAAATTAGAGTTGAAAGATTTCTTGGAGATTTTTGCCAACTTTCGTTGTAGCAATACATTTGTCCATGCAATGGCTTCATTGCAGTGGTAAAAGCCTCTCTACAATAGTACCGTTGTAGTGACAAATTGGTCGTTGAATCGGTGCTTTTTTCCCCAACCAGTCTCGACCCCTCCCATGGTAGATTTTCAATTTTTTTTCCAAATTTTTGAATTCTACGTGTAGGTCGGGCTTGGTAGATTTCTTGTGAACTCTTTTACACTTCAATGGGGGAGATTAACACCAAAATTCAAACCCAAATCATTCTAAATCATTAAAAAGGGTGACTCTTCTTCACCCACCCTATTCAGGCCCAAAAACCACCATAAACATCGTGGATTTATTGTTTAGAACACTATAGGAGCATTGGGGATGTAAGATAATCTAGCACGCTATGTAAATTCGTGCAAAGAAGCAACATAAATTCAAATTCTAATTTGTACCAAAAACCAATCAGAAAATCCACTTTCTATCCTAATTTCTATGATTCTACAATGTTAGACGAATAAATAAAGTGCTGAAAATGAATATTTACCTTAGTAGTGTGGCCGAGAAAAACTTTTCTTGAGGGTATTGAGAGAGTAGGAAGTGGGGGAAATGAAACCCACTTCCCTATATTTGAATCTACTGAGCCTTGCTGCAGCGATAGCCATGTCGCTACAGCGAAACCACTGCTGCGACTGGCTGTGTAAAATTTTTTTTTTGTCCTAAATTTTCATGCGTTGTAATATCTTACGATGTTCAGGATTTGTTAAACGACCAGTTACATAAAATCGTATTATAAATAATATCCCATAGATTATAGTGATTATACATTGTGCTAAAAGCTTAGAGACCTATGAGGTGTAGACTGGTTGGGTAATAGTGGTAATTAATTTTAGTTGACCATGGTTTGGGAAGGTATTATAAAGGAATTAATAGGAATAAAGGAACACTTTTTCCTTTGTATGGTGACTTATCCATATTGATTATTCACTTGTATTTGATCCCATTGACATTTGTATGTATCATACAGTTTCTTATGGCCTTACATACTCAGTACATTCTTAATATGGACGTCCCTTGGGGGACTTACCTTACTTACTGCAGGCACAGGTGCTAGTAGACCTCCACAGTAGGTTGCCTGTCATTTTCAGATCTTTGGTGAGCTCCAGTTTGTTCGGGGCTTTTCAAGTCACAGTTGTATATTTGTTTTGGTATTGTAAATGTTGTATAAAGCGGGGACTTGTCCTGACTTTAAGATGGTTATGTGTATGCATCTATTAGAGGCTTTGTAGACGTATGTGGGAATATGGGTGTAAGAGGATGTATGTCCATTTTGACTTGATGGCCCTAACGGCCAAGTTTCTTATATGTATATATCACATGTTTACATAACTTTCGCTATTAGCATTTAGTATGTATACGTGATGGTGATGTTTCTTGAATAACATGCATATGAATGGACATGGATGAAGATTGGTTCTCTCGGGCCCTATCGGCTTCGGGTGCCAGTCCACCCCGTTGGAATTCGGGGCGTGACATTATTGGTGTGGTTATAGAGGGAGTAAGGCGAGAGTAAGGAAGTTAGAAAAAAGGATCTGGGAGGGTTTAGTTGCTCAAAGATATTAATTGATTCCATTATTTCCATCCTATTTTTTATTGTTGTTATTTGTTTCTAATCCTGGTCAGCCGATGACAACTACCAGTACCTGTGGTTGTACTGATACTACACTTACTATATCTCCATTCAGGGATATAGACCTATTGTACGTCAGTTGGAGTTTCTATAGGTACAATGGTGGTCGTTCCTTAGCAGCTCCTGTCATCTTACTCTTACATGGATGCTATGTCTTGGTCATCTTTTCCATTGCTTAGTGCTCTTGTACTGATTTAGATTAGGTTCTGGGAAAACTGTTATTTTGTTTCCACAATGTAATTATGTAATAAATGTGATTTAACAATCGATCTTTCTTTCATTTAAATGATTACTAATTTTCTAAACTATTTCATATATTTTCCACACTTAACTGAATGGTTGGGTGGTAAGGGTTCTCTTATCTAGGGTAGAGTTGTGTAGGTGACTGCACGAATTATGAATTGGGTTGTGACAATTACAAACTAACCCTTTTACATCAAACACTTTTTAAAGAGATCAACTAACTCAAATTCTGTTCCTAAAGTTTTTATGGATTGCTAAACAGCTTAGCTACCACAATGTGATCTTAAATCCATGAAATACTACACTATCAATCAGCAAATTCCCCTAGACCACACAACAGTTGAAATTTCTCCAAAACTAGCCTAGCCTGAAATTTCAAACTTTTAATTTGAGGAAAAACTTAACCAGAATTTTTGCATGCTAGGAAATACTGTAACAATGGAAAGGGTCATTACATTAGATACCAATTTACCCATTGTTCTTCTCCAAACAATAATCAAAGGAAAAAATTGAAAATTTAGCAAGGGAAATACATGAATTCTCAAATAAGTGAGGGTACTTGCTATACATAACCGCTTTAGTTTCCCAAGTGTCCACCTCAATAGGATGGTGATTCCACTGGAATTTCACAGACTTAATCTCTTTGGTTGTCAACTTCAAAACATCCCCATCAAGTGTAGCAACCGACGCTTCTTCATAGGATAGATTCTTATCTTGTGACCCAGAATCCTAATGAATAATGTAGTTTCCATCTCCATCATACATCTTAAGCATAGAAACATGGAATATTGGGTGGACTCATGATAAACTCAAAGGCAATACAATTCTTTAAGCTAACGAATCCACATCCTCAAGAACTTCAAATAGACCAATGCACCAGGGGTGGAGCTTTTCCTGCTTTCCAAACTGCATCACTCACTTTTTATGAGAAAGATTAAGTATTGCATGTTCAACTTTCTTGAAGAACATGTTCCGCACCTTACGATCCACATACTCTTTATATCGACTTTGGGCTTCTAACAACTTTTCTTAAATGAATCTTACCTTCTCCTGAGACTCCCTTAACAAGTCAGTTCCTTAAGGCTTCATATCATGACTTAAAACTACCATATGAGATATCGACATCTCCTCCCATATAAAGCCTAAAATGGGGCAATATCAATATAGGAGAAATAACTATTATTGTATGAAAATTTGTACAATGGCAGGAACTGATCCCAGTGATCACCAAAATCAGCCACACATACCAAAAACATGTCCTCTAGGACCTGAATAGTCCTCTCAGATTGCCCATCGAGCTGAGGATGAAAGGTACTACTGAGATCTAACTCGGTGCCCAACTCCTCATGCAACTTGTGCTAAAACTTGGAGGTAAATTATGTACTCTGTCATATATCATGGAGACTGGCACCCCATGCAATCGTAAGACCTCCTTAACGTAGATCTTGGATAACTTCTCAGAATTATACCCAACCTTGATTGGACCAAAATGCAGACTTGGTTACCCTATCAACAATAAACCCAAATGCAGTCATACTGCCCCAAGGTCATAGGAAGACCTACCATAAAATCCATTGAAATTCTCTGAAATTTCGACTCAGGTATGGGCATTCACTAATATAGACCTACAAGATTTTGATGCTCATATTTTACCTGCTAATAGTTTTGACACTTTGTCACATAATCCACTATGTCTTTATTCATTTAGGGTCACTACTAAAGCTATTTAAAATCACTATACATCTTGGTTTACCTAGATGTATAGAGCACCTTGATCCATGAGCTTTTGCTAGTAGAGTAGGAATTAGATTATCAACACAGGACACACTTACACGCCCCCTCACTCTCAAAACACTACCAGTATCAAGAGTGCCCTCTTGGGCCTCACTACATGCCACCTTATTCTAAAGTTTATTCAACTTTACATCTTCAGAATGCCTATTGATCAAGGAATGTTGATCTTACTACCACACTAGAAAACACCCCTCCTATTTCTAACACCCAAACTACATAAACTATTTTGCTAGAGTATGAAGCTCCCTAGCTAACGGATGCCTTGTAACTTTTGAACAAGACAAGGTTCCCATACTCATAGATTTCTTACTCAATGCCTCTACCACTACATTGGTCATTCCTAGATGATACTTGATGGTAACATCATAATCTTTCAATAACTCCATCCTTCGCTGCTATCTCAAATTCAAGTCTATTTGAGTGAACACACGTTGCGTCAAGACCCAATTCTCCGATCATGTGGGAACCTACCCAACTCTTCCCTAGATAGGAGTACCCTTACCACCCTACTATTTAATTAAGTGTAGAAGTTAAACGAAATAGTTTTTAAAAGAAATAATTCCTTAGTCAAAACAAAACTCTTATGTAATACATTTGTTAACTAATTTCATTGAGAAAATAAAATATTGGTTTCCCGAGAACCTAATATAAACTGGTAAAAGAGCACTAAACAATGAAAAAGAAGATCAAAGATGCAACATCCATGTAAGAGTGAGATGACAGGAGCTGCTAAAGATGTACCGCCATCGTACCTATAGAAACTCTAAATGACCTTCATCATGGTTGTACCCCCAAGTGGAGATATAATAAGTGTAGTATCAATACAATCACATTTACTGGTAGGTATCATCGGCCAAGATTAGAAAAAATAACAATAATAGAAAAAAGGGGACAAAATCATGATGCCAGTTAAGATTTCGGAATGAGTAAACCCTCTCAACTGTCCTTCTTTAAGTTCCCTAACTCTTGTTTGCCTTATCCTCTAACAATGCTACAATTCTATGACCAACAAAATAATAACTCACTACTCCATCTCTAAATTATATCGACAAGGCCACTAGTCTGACTATCTAGAATACTATAAGGACAAGACCAAGTCACCCAATACCCCATATGTATATACGCATATAAACTATGCATACTGAAGTTAAGATAAGTACTCAAATATAACCACACCTTACATTAACCTCCATATTCCAATCTATTACTCATACCCAACAACCCAAATACACAACATAAAATAAGTACAGTCATAACCCTTCATCTCGACAAATATACATAGCTATACAATCCATTAATTACATATAAGCATATTCTTTCAACAATGGTCACCCTAGTGAATATATTCAAATGAAATGATGATTGCATGCAACATGTACAATATGTTATTATTTTAGATTTAACCAAAATTACTCCTAAAGGTTGACATCAAACTTGTTCTAATTCACCTTAAACTAGTGCTTGTTGATGAGAGTTACTTCAGAAACCAAAAATTAAAGTCAAATTTACATACTAGATTCAACAGGGACTCTCAGTAATGACCTGCAGGGGATGAACTCAGTTTATTTACTAGTACTAATGTGGTACCCAATCTAATAATAGTGTCGGTGTGACACCCAATTAATATAACAGTGTTGACGTGGCACACAATACATATATCATCTCAATAACATCTCAAAACCATATGTTTAATGCATGATACAATCAATAATCCAAAGTAATACCCGAAAGCTAATCACAAACATCCAACCACATAGAAGGACAAAGTCAAGCAAGTATTTACTACTATGAATTACTTATGTAGTGCTCGAAGTCTAGTCAAACATTCACTTCTATTTATATATAGGTATGCAGACACAGAGTAAATCATTTCTATGTTACACCCAATGACTCATACTCCACCAACGTAATGACCTTACCCACAAACAATCACCCATGCTTATACCAACAGGCAACCTCAATCTCGTATACTATGCCTACCTCTCACTTTCCTTCCCTTCTACTACTTCTGTACCTATTCTACACTTATAACTCTTCTGATTTATCTTGATTCACCACGACATCTAAGAGCCTACTACCCACTCTCTCCACTCTCAATCTGAGCTCTACTGAACTCCTCTGAACCCATCAAATGCATACTCTGGCCCTAACTCATCTTTGTTACTTTCATAGTTATCCTAACCCTTCTTCTAACTCATAATACACTTTTATTCATCAGCCTACCTCTAGTTCATGAAAATTATACCTCCAGGAAATACAAGGAGAATTTGTTGTCCTAGTCCATTTATTATTCAATCCAACCAAACTTTGTGCCCGAAGGTCAATGGCATGAAATCTCCCAATATCACCATCGTTATTTTGTGCATCTAGCTCAAGTCTACTACAAATAAACCATAACCTACCTCGTAGACAAATTACATTTCTATGGAGAGAGAAAAGTTATCCTACAATCGCCTTGCCATTTACAAACATCGAAAACTCCATCAGAAATGCTTCAGAATTTCCCTCATGGATATTGGCCGCTAAATTCTCATTGTTTTAAGTATGGGGTTCACTTGGGGTGTTTTTGGAGGAGGAGAACAACATTAGGAGCCTTCACTGAATGAAGGTTTTAATTAACCCTTGAGATGGTTACTGCCCAACTATCACTGCAGTGACAGAAGTCTCGCTGTAGCGGCGGGTCAGTGGCCTAACCAAATTTTTCCTAATTTTGACCCAGTTTTTATTTAAGCCATGACTTTTTCCCAGGAAATATTTCTTACAAGGTACGAAACAAGGATTTCTTAGTCAAAACTTTTTTCAAGATGGGTTTTAACATAACGATGATTAGGTCATTACATTAGATACGAATTTACTCACCATTCATCCCTAAATGGTTACAGAGAGAGGAATAAGGATTTTAGCATTATTCTAGGAATCCAACGTACACGATAGTTTTTGAAAAAGGGAAGAACAATACTTTACTTCTATTAATTACCTAATAATCTCCAACTGAATCCCAGCTAACTAGAATTACAATCACCATACTCGATCAGTCTGTGTATGAGGAGTCTTTAAACAACCTAACTTGATGCACAATTATTATAAACTGAGGAATAAGGTTAATAATAATATCTTGCATAATGGGTCATTTAAAGTACCCCAGACATCACCAAATATCATAACACATGAAAATTCAGAATGAAAATAAAACTTTACTGAGCCCATAACTATAGTGGTAGACTCGTTACTGCAGCAACATCACTATAGCGACAGTACTTCCTCTACTTTCCAACTCTCAAACTCTCAAACTCTGAAAAAATCACTTAATTTCCTCAAGCAAATCTCTTTCCGACAACATTACTAAGGTAAATTCTCATCTCTACTACTTCATTCATGCATTTTACAGAATCGTAAAAATTAGAATAGAAAAAGGGATTTTAGGATTTTTTTTGTGTAACATGAATTGAATTTTAGTAGATTTCTTACATGATTTGACAAGCTTGCTAGATTATCTTACATCCCCAATGCTCCTACAACATTAAAGACATAAGATTGACGACGTTCATGGTAGTTTTTTGGCTTGAAAAGGTGTGAAATGAAGAGCCACCCTCTTCAATGATTTAGAACAATTGGGACTTGAATTTGGGTTTTGATCACCCCCATTTTAGTGTAAAAGAGATCATATATACTCTACCAAGCCCGATCCACACTTAAATCAAAATTTGAAGAAAAGTTGAAAGTTTGCCATGGGAGGGGGTCGGTTCTGGTTGGTGATGAAGTCACCACTGCAGCAGCAGATTTGCCACAGTAGTGGTACTACTACAATGAGGCTTTTGTCGCTGCAGCAACGATGGGCAGTAGCCTCTCTTGGAATTTTTAATTTTCCTATTTTGATTCCCTTTTCTTTCCATGGAACCCCAAATTAGTTTCTAACACTATAACTACATTATTTGCAGGGCTAATACTATGGCTAACAAACCCGCATGCCGAAGGCTCCCCAACTCTGCATGTTCTAAGTGTTACAAAGAAGGGCGACTCACTAGGGGTTTCCTTCATAAGAGAGGGTTTGTGATGAAGGACATGGCAGATGACGCACCTAAATTCTACAACTAGCTAAGGACTTTTGGTTGGGAGATGTTGAGGAGGCCATCCCTTCTTTTACAATGGCCATAGTTCATGAGTTTTATGTCATATTCCCAAACATGGATTGGTCTATGCCCCTTCCTACTATCTGCATTCGGGGTAAGAATGTTCAGGTTGATGCTGCCACCATTAATGACACCTTGGGGGTCCCATACTTTTTCAATTCTGCCTTTGAGGCTAAAATCACTGAGTCGGACCTAAAGTAGGTAGCAAGGACCCTGGTACCAAAGGGTCAAGAAGGCAAAGTGAAGTAGACGAGCATTAAGGGGACCAAGAGCACTCCCTTCTCAACGTAGGTTTGAATATGGTTGCATTTGTCATCTTGTAGGATCCGTCCTTTGGGAAATGTTACTGATGTGACATTCCATTGGGCAATGGTGGTCGCCTGTGCTCTTTTGGGGATAGAAATAAATATGGTGAATAGATTATTGATGAGTGGCAGCATTTCAACACTAGTAGAGGATCTTCGAGGGATTTTTTCTTGCCTTCCTTTTATCACAGAGTTGTGCAAGAGGTTGGAGCTACCAAAGGAGAACCATGACATACTGGAGGAGTGTGATGTAGCCTTCAACCAACTGAAGGCGAAGGGCTCACGGGGATGGTCAAGGAAAAGAGAAAGATGTAAAGGAGGGTGAGAATAGCAGGGTTGGATGGGGCGAGGATACTAGCATCCCTACGATACAAACTTCTACATCCCTTGGTGGTTGGGAGGCTAGCCTCACTACTATTTGGGGTTACTTAGAGCTGTCCTATTTGCCTCCCCTAAGTTCGACTCCTAGAAGTTCCACGACCCTACCAGACTCAACCCAAGCCTATGCAGAGCTTTGAAAGGAGCTAGATGAGGAGAATAAGAAAAGGCATTCTCGGGACCATATGTTGGTTAGGATGTGGAAAGATGTGTAGGTAATGTTCAAGTGCACCTTCCCCGATAATAGGCTCCCTAAGCTGATGAAGAAGGACGTAGAGGAGTTTTCCTTTCTTAGCAGAATAGAGGAAGAGGGATCGTACACCTCGAGCCTCGGAGATGATAGGGCCACCAACTAGATCACACCTAGTTTATTACTATATTTGGTTTCTGGGTTGTCCCCGTTTGGGGCATGTAACAAACAATCTTTTCCTTTATTTTCTCATACTTTTTAGGGCCTCTAACTTTATCGAACCTTAACTAATAATCTATTAGCTTGCAATTTATGTCGGATAACTATTTCTATCTTTAATTATTGCAAACATAGGGTTATTTTTGCAATGTACAAAACTAATAAAATAGGGGAAGCCCTGGCAGCTTACTACCTGGGCATTGCTGCACCGACAGATTCACCACTACAGCAACAAAAGTGCCATAACACCGGTACCATGGAAGAGCTAAGGAGCCACTGTAGCTGTAAATCCGTCATTACAGCGCCTTCAATTTTGAACCATTTCTAGGTCCTCCCTAACATGATGCTAGTCCACGAACACTTTATTACCCCTATCCCTCACGTCTTTACAATTTTTAACCAAGAATGCTTGATTACATTATTCTAAGTCTATTATTAATGCGGTTCTCAAATCCCTCAACTAAATTACGCCCAATAATGTTCCAAAACACCACTTGTCTTAAGTGATTACTTACCATGATAACTTAGACTGAAAATAGCAAGGTATCTAGGTAATTCATCAAGACACGGATAGAAATTAAGGATTACCTCAAATCACGGGAAATTAAGACGTGTCAAAAATTATGGAGATGAAGATATATATTAAAATCACACCCAGCCATTATGATTCTCGAGTTTCTTTTGTAACAACTCACCTTGTATCACTAATAATAATCACTTACATTTAAGAAAGTTGACCCACACACAGTAAGGCATTATTACAGTCAAACAACAATAGTCCACATAATGAATACATGTAGCATTCTATTATAACACAATGAAATAGTTAAAACCCAAGCATCTTCTCGATAAACATGAACAATCATTAAAAAAAGAGTTATGTTACTAGTAGCACTTAAAACTACACCATTCACTACATCCAAATATAATTTACTACATTAGAATACAAGTACTACACCTCTTATCAACCCCTATCGGTTAGAATAACACTATTCTAACCTTTCAAACATTATTAAGATACCAATTGGGACCGACTAATACCAATTATGACTGTTGAGATACCAATTAGAATCGGCCAGATACCATTTGGACTCGACTCGGGGAGACAACACTGAGATAGCATAATTGGAGAGAAGTAGATGAGATTGATTTCCTAGATACCTTGTAGCTTCTTACTGATTTGATGTTGACATCAACACACCAATCCACAAGAATCTACTCAATATTTTCTCTTGTACTGGGAGACCGGTAACCTGGGCTTTGATACTATCTTGTCACAACCCAATTAAGGGATCATGCGGGAACCTACCCAACTCTACCATAGATAGGAGAACCCTTACCACCCAACCATTCAATAAAGTGCTGAAGTTAAATAAAACAGTTTCCAAAAGAAATAATCCCTTAATCAAAACAAAACTCTTATCCAAATACATTTGTTAACTAATTACATTGCGGAATAAAATAATGATTTCCCAAGAACCTAATCTAAACAGGTACAAAAGCACTAAACAATGAAAAGAAAAATCTGAGACACAACATCCATGTAAGAGTGAGATGACATGAGCTACTAAAGATTTGTTATCATCGTACCTATAGAAATTCCACCCCTAAATGGAAATATAGTAAGTATAGTATCAGTACAACGACATATATTGGTAGGTATCATTACCTGACCAGGGTTAGAAACAAATAATAACAAAAGAAAATAGGGAGGAAATCATGACACCAGTTAAGATTCTAAAATGACTAAACGTTCCCAAATTCCCTACTTTAAGTTCCCTAACTCTTGTCTGCCTTTTTCTCTAACAACCCTATGATTCTATACCTAACACAATTATGACTCACTACTTCTCCTCTGAATTATACAGATAAGGCCACTAGTCTGACTATCTAGAATACTATAAGGACTAGACCAGATCACCCAATACCTCACATGTATATACGTATATGAACTATACATACTGAGGTTAAGATAGGTACTCAAATCCAGAGATACCTTACATTCACCGATGTATTCCAGTCTACCACTCATACCCAACAACCCATATACACAACACAAAATAAGTACAATCATAACCATTCATCTATATCGATTTACGTAGCTATACAAATGCATTAATTACAGTTAGGTAGATTATTTCAATAGTGATCACCCCAATGAATATGTTCACATGAAATGATGATTGTATTCATGCAAGATACAATAAGGGACAAGCTTAATCTATATACCATTACCAGTGCGGCACTTGATCCAATAATAGTGTCAGCTTGACATACGATCCATATAATAGTCTCGGCGTGACACCCCATCTATATATCATCTTAATACTATCTCAAAATCATATGTTCAATGTATGATACAATCAATAATAAAAAGTGATGCTTGAAAGCTAATAACAAACATCCAACTTACATATAAGCACAAAGTCAAGTAAGTCTTTTGTAATACCCCATACATTTCTGAACTCATGCGACTACCCTAATGTTCATGGAATTACATAAGTTGTGATAGTTGGTGTATTATTCATGGAAGTTATTTGGATAAACTAATCTTGAGCAAATGGGCTCAATTTAAGGCCCAAAGTGAGGTAAAAGGCATGGCCCAAATGGAGAAAGGATCCATTCTACCATTGACCAAGTAAACATAACATTTATGACTAAGTATGTCGCTAAGGATGATCAAGAGGGCCTATATAAAGGCACAAAAATCAGATTTTATTCCACAAAACACACATGCCATTTCTAGAATTTTCCACAATATTCTCTCTTCTCCCACAAACCCTAAGCAACTATCTCTTTGGACAAGACCACTCTTTTGCAAGATTTGGTAAGTTTTCACTCATTTGGTTTAATATATTATATGCATATGAGGGTGTATAAAAAAAGTTGGTTATGTTGACAAAGTATTCAGCAGTTCACTATGTGTGAAATAGTCTATGTTTGCTTAATTGTATTCACTTATAGGACTGTATATTCATAATGGGAACATAAGGTAGGTAAGGTTACTCTTTCCGCATCCTTCTGCGGCATATATTGTTCACATTGACATTGTACTTGTTCCATTCTGAAATGTTCAAAGGTATCTCATTTCAGGTTGTCATATATTGTTATTCACATGTTTCTTATTCAATGACCAATTATTATTCATGTGTCACATAATTGTGGACATTGTTCCAAAGTTCCAATAACGTTACGTTCCAAAGTTCCAATAATGTTTCAACCACCAATGTGTCAATCTTATAACAAAAGAACGGAAGTAATGCATAATCATTTGTATAATCTTGGGTGGTATACTAGGGTTGAAAGTAACACCTAGAAAGGGTCGATCCCAATATCATTATATTTCTTGGGTGACATCCCAAGGGTGGAAGAACCACCTAGCTCGGGTTGATCCCAATACTATGGGTGGCATCCCAAGGGAAAAGGAAAAGACTATCTCGGATTAATCCTAATATTACGGAAGGTATCCCAGGGTCAAATGAAAAAGCCTAGCAAGGGTTGATCCTGATTATTATGTTATTCTCCCACTAATCAGTTGGGCCCGGGTATATCACTTGAATGAATATATATATATATACATGAACGAGGATATTATATGAATAATAATGATATGAATGAATGAACGAAAAATGAAAGTAATGAAAGCAATGTACATGGTTCCACATATACAGAACGAAGGTTTATCCATATTAATTACTCACTTGTTTTGATTCCATTGGAGTTCTTATATTTCTTGCAGTTTCTTATAGCCTTACATACTCAGTACATACTTCGTACTGACGTCCCTTGGGCGACTTACCTTACTTGTTGCAGGCACATGTGCTAGTAGACCTCCACAGTAGGATGCAGGTCACCTACTGATTATTGGTGAGCTCCAGTTTTGTTCGGGGCTTTCCTAGTCACATGTGTACATATTGGTTTTGGTACTGTATGGATGTTGAATAAAGCGGGGACTTGTCCCGACTTTAGGATTGGTTATGTATCTGGTGTAGGCTTTTGTAGACGTTGTGGGACAAATGAAGGAATATAAGGAATGTATGCTTTTGTCGTGGTGGCCCTAACGGCCAAGTTTCATATATATGTCATATGTTTTCCATGACTTCCGTCATTGGTATCTTATATCTTTATGTGATAGAGTGTTGTTCAGTTAGTAACATGCATATGAGTGTACATGAATGAAGATTGGTTCTCTCGAGCCTTAACGACTTCGGGTGCCAGTCCGCCCTATTGGAATTCGAGGCGTGACATCTTTACTACTATTAATTACTTTTGTAGTGATCGAAGGCTAGTCAAGTATTTACTTTTATTTATCTATAAGTATGCAGGCACAGAGTAAATCGATTGAATGTTACACTTAACGACTCATACTCACCCAACATAATGACCGTACCCTCTAACAATCACCCATGCTTATACCAACTAACACTCAATCTCAGATAATTTACCTACATTTCTCTTCCATTCCCCTATACTACATCTATACCCATTCTACTATGAGAAATTACCCATAACCCCAGTACGTACACACTTACAACTTTTCTGACTCCTCTTAATTCAGCACAACATCTAGGCACCTACTACCCACTCTTTCCACTCTTAATCTTAGCTTTACTGAAATCGTCTGAACTCACCGATTGCATACGTCAGCCCTAACTCATATTAATTACCTTTATAGTCACCCTAACACTTATTCTAACTCATAATATGCTTTCATTCATCGGTCTACATCTAATATGTGCCACTTTTTCCTTTAAGAAATACAAGGAGCAATTTAGTTCAAAAACCTATAATTCAAAATCACTAAATCATTGTCCTAGTCTAGTTATTATTCAACCCAACTAAACTCCATGCTTGAAGGACTAAGGTATGAAATATCCCAACATCACTACTATTATTACGTGCATCTAGCCCAAGAATACTATAGTTAAACCATAACCTACCTCACAGATAAGTTCCACTACTACGGAGAGCAAAGAGTTGTACTACATAAGCTTTACTAACGATGAAAACTCCACCATAAATGTTTCAGAATCACACTCATAGATGTTGGACTCTAAATCCTCATTGTTCTAAGTATAGGGTTCACTTGGGGTGTTTTTAGAGGAGGAAGATGACATAAGGAGCCATAACTGAATGAGGGTTTTAATTAACCCTTGGGCTAGTTACTACCCGACTGCCACTTTGGTTACAAAAGTATTGCTGCTGCAGCGAAAGATCTACCATGGTAGCGGCCGGTCAGTGACTTGGCCCAATTTCGGCCTAATTTCAATTTGGACCATGGCTTTTCCAATGAAATAATTCCTGTAAGGCCTGGAAAAAGGATTTATTGGTCGAATATTTTTTCGAGAAGATTTTTAACATAATGACAATTTGGGCCATTACACGCTGCAAGATGTGATGATTCGTGAACACTTTACACTTCACCCCATATAAATAATGCCTTCATATCTTAAGTATAAAGACCACAACCGTCATCTCCAAGTCATGAGTTGGGTAGTTCATCTCATGAACCTTCAACTGCCTTGAAATGTAGGCAATAATGTTCTTATCCTACATAAACACAGCACCCATGTCATAATGTGAAGCATTATAAAATACTATAAAATCTTTAACTTCAACAGGAAAGGCAAGAATCAGATCCGTGGTCAAAAGAGACCTAATCTTTTGGAAGCTCTCTTCACAATTGTCAGAATAAATAAAAGACACCTACTTCTAAGTCAATTTTGTCAAGATCATAGCATCAAAGCAAAGCCATTAACAAACCTACGATAATAACTAGCCAAACATATAAAGCTAAGAACTTCAATCACCAAAGTGGGCCTACCCTAATTCTTAACCACCTCGATTTGTTGAGATCTACCATCACTCCATTTTAAGAAACAACATGCCCCAAAAAGGACACAAATAACATCTAGAATTCATTCTAGGAGAATTTTTTTTAAAGTTTTCTCTTTCAATACATCCAAAACAATACGCAAATGCCCCGCATGCTCTTCCTTACTCTTAGAGTACACTAAAGTATCATCAATAAACACGATAAAAGAGGAATACAAGAAGGATTTAAAGACACTATTCATCAAATGCATAAAGGTTACCGGTGCATTTGTCAACCCAAATAAGATCACCAAAAACTCATAATGCCAATAATGAGTCCAAAAATCTTTCTTAGGACTATCCTCAGGCTAGATTTTTAACTGATAATACCCCAACCTTAGATCTATATTAGAAAACATCGAAGAACCCTACAACTGATCAAACCATTTATCTATCCTAGGCACCAGTACTTATTACGAATGGTAACCTTATTCAATTGACTGTAATCTATGCACATTTGAAGACTACCATCTTTTTTTTTTGACAAATAACACTGGAGCACCCTACAGTGAAGCACTAGGACAAATAAAACCTTTATCAAGCAACTCTTGTAACTGAGTCTTACACTTTGTTTGGATGTTGGTTACCCATGGTATAGTATCGTATGGTAACTAAGAGTACCATTTTTGTTTTGATTGTTATCTAAAATAGATGGCATGGTATGGTGTGATTTCATGGTTTGGTAACCATAAAAATCCTCACTTTATGTAACCACTGATTTGGTGGTAACTCAGTGTTATCTAATTTCTCATTCCAATTATACCCTTACTTAATATTTTATAATCATATTTTACCATTTACCCTATATTATTTACCATTAACCTTTTGAATATTTATATAAAATAATGTTAATTTGTAGTGTTTTTTACTCTTTGGTATACTTTTTATATGAAGGCATTATTTTGCTCTTCTTTCCGAGTAAATATATTTTGACATGCTTTTTTAATTAATTTTGTTAGAATATGTGTGAATTTAACAACTTAATATATTTACATGGCATAATTTGTGATAAATTAGCAGAAACAAAATTGTCTTCAATTATTTTATTAGTAATTATTGATAAATTTAATATATTGATACGAGCACGATTAACTTGGAGCATATTAGGAGGGGCTTCCACATGTGGATGATAGTTTGAAACTCGGATGAAGCAATGAAGAAACAAATACACAAGTCCATGGGCTACATGCCATTTGGGCAATCAAGAAGGACCCTTGTGGGTTATTTTCAAAATAGTTACTTTTGGGCGATTTTTATAATAGGCTATTTTCGTAAAGGCAATACCTATAAATAGTGGCCTTATCCATTTTCATACTTAGATTTTGGATGAATGAATTATCTTGAATAGACTTGATATTTGGTTATTCTAGGTTAGGGTAGTAATTGGATTGAATTCCAATTGTTCGCTTAAATCGAGTGATTAGGGTCAATTCCCAAATTAATTGTGTTATCTTCTTCGCTTAATTGATCATCTGTTTATCATATTATGGATTCCATTTGGTTTCTCGTGCATTTGATTGAATACTCTTCTTCCTCTGTTTATTGTTGTTCAATTGAGTTTTTCTTTCTTCACTTCTCATCTCTTATTTTTCAGCTATCCTTTTAATTTTGTTGTTTAATTCCATATTTTTGCTATCAATTTTAGTAACCTCAATTAGGATTATTATCATCTTGGTATTAGATCCTAGGTTAAAGAGTTGTTCCAACAATCCTAATCCTAGGTTAATAAATTTGAAAATCATTTCAAAAAACTTTTTGGGTCAAAAATTCAAAAATAAAAAAAATCATGCAATTCATGTTTTATCTGAGTTTCCAACACTATATTCATGTTTCTCTAGTGTTTAGGGGTCTTGATTTTAAAGTTGGTTTGATTTGGAGTTGTTTGGAAATTTCACCATTGTTGAGCCTGAAAAAGCTTGAAGAAGATGAAGTGGGTTTGTTGATTGAGGCAAAATTGGAGGTTCAATTGTATTGGGGTGTGTTTTCCTTGTCAATTGGAGCTCGTATCTAATACTTGGAAGCAAACGGATTTAAATTTCACTAGGTTCATTTTTGAAGTTCATGGTGTTCTTCACGGTTAGAATAAGTTGTAAGTGGATTTAATTTTCGAGAGCATTTTGTTTGAAATTGGAGCATAGAAATTATTGGAGTTTCCTCGTGGTGTTAAAATAAGCTCGTGGATAAATTTCATATCAATCAGAGCCCGTTTGATTGAGGTTGAATTTTTGCATGTTCATAGTATTCTTCAAAGCCTGAAAATGGAAAAAAATGATTTTATTTTTTTCTTGGAATTGAAGGCTAAAAATTATTGAGGATTGTTCGTGGTGTTGAATGGAGAATGTGGATAAAATTTCATCCAATTTGAAGCTAAAACAAAGAAGTTATGAATTTTTGAAGATTCATCTTGTTCTTGGTGTTCTTTATAAATTCATATATTGTTGAAAAAGAATCTTCAAAAGGTGTTGTTTAATCCAAAAAGAAAGGAAGGAGAAAGTATTAAGGTGTTTATGGGCCGAAAGGAGTAAAAAAAAAAAAGAATTTGAAAATTTGAAGGGAAAAAAAAAGAAAAATTCAACATTTAATCATCGCCAATAAGAATCTGCCATGTTAGCTGGGTGTTAGCAGGTGATACGCGTCAGCACCATCTGTCTAGTACCCGTGCCCTACATCAGCGTGGAGCCCTCAATTCCCGCTGCCAACATGCGGCTTACGAGTGTGAGCTGAGTTCCAGATGGCTTATACATTTGAGCCAACCAGTGAATCCAACTTTCGCCCCAGAATCTGGCTGCTACTCCAAGCCATCAGCTCCAGCATCCCAGCCACGGCTCCAAAGCCCCTCAGTAACAACTCTAAGTTAATTTTGGCTAGCCAACTCCATTTTAAAGCTACTTTTAGCTATTTTCTTTAATTTTGAAGCATTTTTCAACTTTTTTCTCCATGAATTTCAACAAAATTTCTTCTTAAATATTTTTTTAAGTCCAAATCTTGATAAATTAGTTTTGTTTTCATTAATTCTACCTTCTTTTAGGTTCATCACTTGATTTTAATTAGTAGATTATCCTACTAATTATTATAAAGTTCTTTGAGTCCGATTTTTTTTCTTGTGTTTCTTTGTATGCTTTTCTCATTTTATTTCATTGTTAATTAGTGATTCAAGTTCGTTAGTTTTATTTAAGTCATCATTTTTTTCAAGAGTCACAAAGATCCATTCCTCCACCAGGATAGATAACCTTGAATTGATTGAGCGGAACTAGTAACACTATCAATTTGGGAAAGAAGCCATAGAAGGTGAGTTGAGAGTTCATATAAAGAGTGATGTGAGGATTTTATTACTAAATTGTTTGCTAGTTTTGTAGGTACAAAAGGAGGTATAAGGAAGAATGTCATCCATAGCCTCAAAATCTTTTGAAGACTAGTTTTATGAAGTCTATGATTGTGATCGTGAGCAATATGGTGGTGAGAACTACTACTCCGGAGATAAATTTGAAATAATGGGGCTTATGGATCTCATAATAAGAATGAAGGAGTAGAAGTATCTTATGATGAATCGGATAGTGAAAATGAAGTGTATGGGGTTCTCATATTACATACCATAGAGATGAAGATGATATGAGGTATGATGCTTTCTCCCATATGTCTTATGAACTCTTTAAGGAGGATTGTGATAAGAGGGGAATTTGTGGGGATGAGTTACCTTCCTCGTCTTGTGCTACTTACTGTCCTAGTTGAGGGGGTATAGATGTATGGGTGGAACAAATTCGAAGAAAACATGTGGACTATAGGCGAAGAACACTCTCTACTTCTTATGGTGCAAGAACTAGTACTTCTTATCCTCATTCCAATGTGACTAGTTCTCCATATGGTAATGATGTTGGAGGATTGGTGGGAGGATCAATAAGCCATAGAAGTAACGGAAATTCATTGTTTCAATATGAGTATGATCAGGAGAGGCGGATTCTTAGAATAAAAGTTATAAGTGAACCATTTTCAATTGGGTAGTTTACACATTTGTGTATACAAGAGTTGGGTGCCTCTATGCAAAGAATACTTGATAAGATCTCTCAAATTGTCTCCAAGTTTAAACTAAGGAGTCAAAAACAAAGAAAGTTACTCCTAGTGGAAATGTGATTGAGGAGCCAATGAAAGAAATGAAGGCTACTCTAGCAATCCAAAGTGGAAGTTAGAGGTGAAGGAATCTCCAAACCCTTACCAATGAATTCTTGGCATTTTCCCTAACTCTAATAATATTGAGAGACAAAATATTGAGAGGAGTAAGGGTATGATATGTGACAACTCTAGAGTGGAAACAGAGAGGTTGTGTGGAGTGATGTGAGAGGGTTGTCACAAGCTTATACTAAATTTTGTAACCTCTTTTCTTTTTCTAGTTGTCTTGATTCTTATGTAGGTATCCTTGGAAAAAAGCCTAGTGAGGTACCTCCAGCAATGAAGAATCATGAGGTGCAAGAAAGCTTCCCAAAGGAGCAAATGTAAACCAAAATTGAAAAACAAGGTGAATGCAATCATTCATATGATCTACAAGGTAACAAAGCTAAACCTTACACTTTGTAGAAAGTAAAATATCATTGTGTGGCTAGTAGCCAATTGAGTGTAAGTGATAGCTTATATTCATGTGAGATTAATGATTATTTTCCACATAGTGATAATGTATTTGTTGAGAGTGTTCATACACTAGTTGATCCTATTGATAACCTAATTGATTCTTCTTATAAGATAAATTTGCATCCACCTAGTGTTAACACTTGTGCCTTGTATGATAGTATATTATCATGTGATATTTTGCCATGTTTTGATAATGTACATGTTGTGAATATGGATACACTAGTTGATCCTATTGATGACCAAATTGATTCTTCTAGTAAGATCAATTTGTGTCCACCGAGTACTGATACATGTGCTTTGAATGATAGTTCATAATAAAGTGATATTGTTTTGATCAACTTGTGTGTAATGATGACCCACTAAATGAGGAGTTTTGTGATGAGCTTAAAGAACCTCAATTCAGTGATGGAATTGATATAGTTGGTCATGTAGATAGTCATGTGTAGTCATTGCACCTAAATGATGAATACTTGAATTATGATTCCATTCCTTGCTCTTCTCATGTGGTCTTTGAGGTGGAATGTGTTTATAAAGATAATACCTTATTTAAGGTTGACATGACTAATGAAGGTGAAATGCATAGTGGTGTGCCTTGGTATAATGAAAGTGTATCCCCTCTTAAAGGCTACCAAGTGATTGAAAATCCACTATGGTATGATGACACACTTTTCAAAGATGAAACTCTCTTCTTGAAATATGATAGTACATCTATTGGAAAGGATGGTGTTCAAAAGGAAGGTGATAAATGTGATAAGACTATCCCTTCATCATTGTGTGTTCCCATTCTTGGTCAAGGCCATAATGCGTTTGAATCAGTGAGTGAACCTTCTTATAAGGACACCTTGGATGAAGTTGACTTCTGTGAAAACTTCCTATATGATTATACTCTTGCCATTGAGTGGAGTATGTTATGTGAGAGTGAAAGTTCCAATGGGGCAAATAGGTGTATGCTTAACCCATGTTTATGGATTTGCTTTCCCTTTGACCCCGGTAATGAGTTGCATAGTTGTATTTGTGATGAAATGCTTGGTCCAAATGACAAGTAAGTTATGAGTAAGGTTGCTAGCTTGCATGGTAATAAGTATAGTAGTAACATTTCTTTTCTCTCATGTGATTATTGCTTGGTGTTATTACTTGATATTATGGTTTTGAATGAGATATATTTTCCAACTTGTGTAGGAATACCTTTGTATTTTACCCCGGTGATGAATTAGGAGTTATACCATTCTTAAAGATAGCTAGTGCATTTGATGTAGTGTTACTTTGGGATGAACTTGTTTATGGAATGGTACTTAGCTATGTGAGATATCATGTGTTCCTTGACTTAAAGGGGGATTTGTACTTTTCTAAATGTCGAACCATTGAGGACTTACATGTGTGGTTGCCTAAACACCAAGATTCTTTTGATTCACCTCTTTATCAACATTTTCTATGTATCCAAGTATATCTTGTTTTGTTGTGTTAGAAACCATTTGTGGCTCATTTTGATGCTTGGTTATATGTTTAGTTTGTGTACCATTGCCATGGTGATAGAACTTTTATTGTTATCCTTTGTTATAACTCTCATGCTTTGAGGATATTTTGGTTGCTTGTCCTTCTCATTTGTTGATTTAGATTCAAGGATGAATCCTTTTCAAGAAAGGGAGGATTATATGAGCACAATTAGCTTGGAGCACATTAGGAGGGGCTTCCAAATATGGATGATAGCTTAGAGCCCGGAGTAAGCCATATAGCAACAAATACACAAGGCCATGGGCAATCAATATGCCATTTGGGCAATCAAGAAGGGCCTTTGTGGGTTATTTGCAAAATAGTCACTTTTTGGCTATTTTTGTTAAGGCAATAACTATAAATAGTGGCCTTAGTCATTTTCATACTTAGATTTTGGATGATTGAATTGTCCTGAATAGACTTAATATTTTATTACTCTAGGTTAGGGTAGTGATTGGCTTCAATTCCAATTTTTTAGCTTAAATTGAGTGATTAGGGTGGATTCCCAAATTGCTTGTGTTATCTACTTCGCTTGATTGATCATCGAGTTATCCTATTATGGATTCAATTTGGTTTCTCGTGCATTCGATTGAGTTTTATTCTTTCTTGGCTTAATTGTTGTTCAATTGAGCCTTTTTTCACTTCTCATCTCTTATTTCTCAACTATCCTGTAATTTTATTGTTTAATTCTGCATTTTCAATGTCAAGTTTAGTCACCTCGATTAGGATCATTATCACATATATATAATAATTTAGGGCATTTTTGTAAACTTACCATTATAATACAATATGATACAGTCAAACCAAACAATAAATATGTTACTAAACAACAGCAAACGATACAACCTAAATATACATTGTATTTACAATATTGTACAATACCATTCAATATAATACATGTACATTATGAAACAGTGGGTAACTTCCATCCAAACAAAGTGCTAATATCTCTTAACTTGGATGGATCCATATTATATAAAGGAACAGAAATTGGACGAGTCTAGATCAATACAGAAATCAATGTCCCAATCCGGAGGCATATCGGCAGATTAAAAGCGAACACTTCCTGAAACTCATACATAAAAGGAACTGACTCAAGAGATGGGACTTTAACACTAGTGTCCTAGAGATGAGATAAAAATGTTTAACAACCTTTTCCTGTTGACTTCTTAGCACGAATAAAAGAAATAAGTTTCACAGGGGTAGGTCTATAGTCACCCTCCCACTCTATCCTATACATCCCTGGCATAGCTAAAAGTACAGTCTTGGCATTACAATCTAAAATGGCATGATAAGGAGACAACCAAGTCATATCCATGATAATTTCAAATTCTAGCATATCCAAAATCACCAGATCAACCTATGTCTGAAATCCCATAAACATCATTGAATAAGCACGATCAACTTGATTTACAATAACAGAATTCCCAACTAGAGTAGACAAATGAACAGGTGCATCAAGTATGTCACAGACAATATTCAATCCCAAAACAATTCTAACAGACACATATGAAAAGGTAGAACCTGGATCAAATAAAATTGAAACCATCTGGTCACAAAAAAGAATGGTACCTATGATAACTGCATTTGAGGCCTCAGCCTCAGATTTGCCTAGGAAGCTATAAAAATACACCTTATCATTAGTTTGAGAACCTCTCTTAGCCGGATGTGCACCTCCTTTAATAGAATTACCACCTCCCGTAGTACCACCTCGACCTGCCTGATAACCACCACACCCATTCTTTGGATGATCTCTAGCATTTCCTCCTCCCTCCTATACCAGCTAAAACTAATGCTCTAGACTACTACTGCTAACTCTAGAAGCTCGACTATCTAATATTAGGACAATTTCTTTTTAAGTGCCCAATTCCACCATAAGAAAAAGATGGTAAGTAAGCTTAAGAGTAAGAAGCCCCCTAACTACCTGTACATAAAGACTAATGAATGGTCCCTAATAGACCTCTTGTGTAAAATTGTAGGGCTAACTGAATAGACCGAGTAGGGTAAACCGGAGAACTATGAACTCTAGAGTATGAACCACTAATATTGCTCACATTTAGGGCCTTCTTCCCAACTATCTTTATATAAAATTTTTGGCTAACCCACTACACCTTTTGCACAAAGTCTACCAACTCATTAAAGGTCTTACCCAAGAAAGTCATCTGAAGAGCTAAAATCTGTAGATAAGTATTCAATCCTTTCATAACGCGGTAGATACACTCTTCTTCTGTATCAAACTTCTGAGTAACAAAGCCATAAAACTTAGCCTTATAAGCTGCAACAATCATCTTACCCTATTCAAGGGGGAGAAACTCATCTTTCTTCCTATCATGAAGAGTGTGTGGCACATACTTCCCTAGAAACAAGGTATGGAACTGATTACTAGTGAATGGAGGTAACAAGGAACATCTACACTTAATATACGCCCTCCATGACTACTTAGCATCCCCTTGCAGCTGGAAGGTCACAAACTCCACCCCATGCTGCTCTACAATATCCATTTTATGCAATCTCATATGACAATCCATAATAAACTCAAAAGCATATTCCATTTCAGTAGCAAAGAAGACTGGCGGCTTTATTTTCAGGAACTTACACAAGAACTAATGTTCATTTCTAGTCATGGACGGACCCAGTATTAGACGAGGAAATACATCAATCTCTGAAAATTCATCCATCTTAGTATGCTAGTGCAGTAGCATATTATACCCCTGGATGCTGGTAAGAAAGAACTATAGGCATGACCTCAGTACCATCCAACCCACTCAGAAAGACCAAAACAATTTGTATCAACTCTAAAGACATCTAAATAGGAGATGCACCTCCCTGAATTGGTGTTGCATCCTCATATACTGGTACCTCATCATTCACCACCTTTGCAGGATGGTGCTTGGGAGGGGGAGGTGATATTGATTATTTTTTGTTTAGATTAGTTGCAGTCCAGGCTCTACCCCCTAGCGAGTGTCGAGCTATTTCCTCTCCTTCCCCTCCCTCATCCTTAGCCCCTAACTACGGCCTTAGCAACTTGAGTAGCTGGTACGAAAACCTCTTCTCTGGATCCATTAGATCTTATATTCACAATCTATAAGAAGTAGAATGAAGAAGGTTAGATACCAATTTGGATAACCAGCTACCAATTGTAATCAAGTCATAACACGAAAGAAAGAAGACAACAAAGTTTTTCCTAAAGTCATGTAGCCTTTCAAAGAAAAGTACAAATGTCTCTATACCATTCTGCAAGACCCAACTTTACTCATTCTGGTATGATGAGATCAACAAACTTAAGACTCTAATACCAACTTGGTCATGACCCAAACACATCATGATTAATTCCCACACTAACCCTCGGATGGGAGAACCATCTAACCCGAATACCAAGATCATTTACTTAACCCATTTCAAAAACCAAACACAATTCATTAAAAGAGTCAATCCTTTAACATCCAAAATCAGTGCAAAAATAATATGATCATCTAAAAACATTCCCAGGAACTGAAAGTCAACATACTAAAATTCTAATTGTCAAGCCTATTACAACCAGAAACTAACAAAATGAAATAAAATGATCTTTCTCCAAAATAATAAGGACAAGATCTAGATAACCGAGATCCATGAATATACATAAGATGAATGCTCACCCTTGGATCACATGTCACATTATTGTCTACAAGTGAGGTCTCGTAGAAGCCACTGGAATATAAAGAGTATAGGGTACTATGTACTGGTAAGTATCATAGGCAGACTCAACTTAACCAATATGAACAAAACAAAATATTTGTAAGCAAGTAGCAAACATGACCACTAAATGATATATTTAAACAAATTACTACTACAAACCTTCAAATTCAACCTCAATTGACTGGTATCAATAAACTCAATTATATGGATCAATGATCAATTTAATATCGACAAAAGGAATAACTTGTGATCAAATCATATTACCATTTTTTCATCATGAAAATCTCAATATCTTTTCAACCTCAGGAAATAGTTCACACCAAGAACAATTAACTAGTAATAAGATAAGAAACCGTTTCACACAAGAAAACCAAGGTAATATAAACAACCCATGGTCCACACAAGGAATCACAAATATAAATAACATAACCCAGTCCACTCAAGGAACCATCAAACTCTCCAAATCATTGTGTACACACATGCTATGGGATTTATAATTGCCCACTAGCCATGACTTGAAGGGAACTGTCATGCCCCGAATTCCAATGAGGCGTGATTGGCACCCGAAGCCGATATGGCCCGAGAGAACCAAGCTTTGCTCATGAAAGTTTGTATGCATAACCTCGTATAAGTCTTATTAAACCTCATGCAACTATGCGGAAGTCATAGATATGGAAACATATGGCATATATATAAACTTGGCCGTTGGAACCATTACGTCGAACTGAACGTACATATATTACATTCATATACCCACATATGTCTACAAAAACCTCTAACAGACGCATCAACAAGACCAACTTAAAGTCGGGACAAGTCCCCACCTTATACAACATCTACAATATCAAACAAATATACAACTATGACCCAGAAAGCTCCGAACCAAGTGGAGCTCACCAAAACTCTCCAAATGATCCACAGTCTACTGAGGAGGTCTACTAATGCCTTCACCTGCAACATGTAAGGTAAGTCCCCCGAGGGGTTCAGTACGAAGAATGTAATGAGTATGTAAGGCTCATAAGAAATAGCATCATACATGAGAATGTCATTAGAATAAAACATGAGAGAATAGTCAATGTGGATAAACCATCAATTTAGATACTATCTTTTGTAATTACTTTCCTTCTAGGGAAATTACTTTCACTCAAGAGACTTGCCTCCAATAGATTCTTCTATTCAAGAAATCCTTCTACTCAAGAGATTCTACTATATGCAAGAGATTCTTTCTTGCTTCTATGCTCATTCCCACTATTATTCATCTACTTGGCTAGTAGGTTGTCAAAGAATAACACTCATCCACATACATCCACTCTAGTGGTGGGGTAACAATATCATAGACATCTACTCTATTGGTAGGTTAACAATATAACATACATCCACTCTATTGGTGGGTTAACATACATCCACTCTCATGGTGGGTTAACATACATCCACTCTCGTGATGGGTTAGCATACATCCACTCTCGTGGTGGGTTAGCATACATCCACTCTCATGGTAGGGTAACATACATCCACTAACATACATCCACTCTCATGGTAGGGTAACATACATCCATTCTCGTGGTGGGGTAACATACATCCACTCTCATGGTGGGTTAGCATACATCCACTCTCGTGGTGGGGTAACATACATCCACTCTCATGGTGGGTTAGCATACTTGGGAGAGATTGATACTTTTATGACACATTGAGGATCGTGATACTATTGGAAACACACATATATGCTTTACCTCATTTCTTTACTTTCAAGAGATTGACACCTTTACTTGGGAGGGATAGATATATATTAACTCGCACATTACCTCTTCATTACTCCTATGAGATCTTATATATACCAGGCCTCCACCTTTGGTGGGCTATAATGAATAACATAGCATAATCTTGGGATTATTCCATCTTGAACTTATACCTTTTTGAATGTGGTCCATACTTAGTGAAACATATAGTAATCATGCGTGCATTACTTCTTTACAATCTTATTCCCTTTACATAGTTACGAGAGTGACACATTAAAGATCATGACGTTAATTGAAGCACACCCTTATATATTACTTCACTCCTTTACCTCATGAGATTGATACCCTTACTTGTGAGAGATTGGTACAAACATAATCATAATATTACTTAGACTTTGGAACATGACATGATTGGAGAATGCTTTTCAAGAATAATTAGTTTCTCTTTATTTTACACCCTTGGAGGTAGTTCTTCTAAGAATTACAACGTTAAGACAACTTTGGAACTTCAGTCAATGAATAATAGATACGTGAATCACAATTCGTCGAAGAATAGGATACATATGAATAACAATATAACTCAACCTTCTGGAATACATTAGAACACTTCGAACATGAGTAAGTACCATAACAAGGTGATTACTCTATGCTGCAGAAAGATATGGAAAGAGTAACCTTATATACCTTGTCGTCTCACTACGAATACACAAGCCTATATAGGGATACAATAATCCAGCTCCTTCCTTATGTGTTACTCTACAACACAAGTACATAACAAAGCTCATGTTAACAACCAACTCCCATACAAATGCATAAGTGTCACAATGAGTTACGTAACTGCTATACAACATCATTTCATCCTTTATAGTACAATACATTGCATTATCATACCAACAACACCATAACATTCCACACATTTGACCAAAATATCATACATCAATAGCATTTCACATCACACTTACCCTTTATGCATTCTTATTAGCATTCCGTCATAATTTCTCCTATCAACTTGCCTCATAACAACATATGAACAACAATCCATACTTAATACAGTCTAACATGACTCCATACGACACTTTAAAGTCATTAAAACGGTATCAGAAGTTGCTAATTATATCTATAAAGGGTATAGGGGCCTTCATGGGTCAAAGGGGGACAAAAACATGCAAAACAGGGTTCTGGAAGTGACCTGCGAAGCCACATACGCCCACAGGTGGATGACCTACGGCCACAGATGGCCCTTGGAAGTGTTCAGGGGCCTCTGTGTTGGCACCTGTGCCCGCAGGTGCCTTCCCTGCGAGGGCGGATGCCCATTTTGGTCCGAAATGGTCTCTTTTGGGTCTTTTAATGCAATGAATGGTCCATGATCATAAATAAACTTATTTTAACATATTTTTTATCATATTACATGCCAAAAAACAGCCATGTTCTCACAACACACATAAACATCACCAAAACCTCACTTTCTTTTCAATCCGTCACCAAATTCATAATCAAATTTACGACAACAATTCCAAACATTATACACAAGGATAATACAAGGAAAGACTATAATCACATCTCACATGGAAATATTGAATCCATCAAGTTCATTTCCTTCAAGATCAGAAGTCCATGTTCAAGTTTACAAGATAAAACCATCCTCCGATTTAGCAAACACAAATTGTTTTACACATAGTGACCTTCTCACACTTCACCAACATAACCAACATGATATAAACCGTATTGTATGCATAAAATATATTAAACCATGACAATAAATACTTACCAAGCCTTGTGCAAAAATGATCTTGTCCACAAAGATGAGTGCTTAGGGTTTGTGTGATAAAGAAAATGTTGTAGAGAATTCTAGAAAAGGCATGGGTTTCTAAATGAATTAAAATCTGACTTGGTGCCCCTCTACCACGACCAGCCGACTGTACACCAGTCGCCGTTGCCACGACAGCTGATCCTATAGGTCATGTCATACTATCCATGGGCCTCTTTGGGCATTCTCTCATCATGTGTCCGGGCCTACTACACACAAAGCAAACATTCGTATCAAACCGGCATTCACCTGCATGAAACCTCCCACAATACTGCAACAACTGACGAGAAAATCTTGTTGCCTGTGATCCCTGAATTCCACTACTCTGTTTAGATGGACCACCTCTAGACCCTCGGAATTGAGAGTGAGCACTTGTTGTGGAATAAGAGAATGAGGGTCTAGGCGGTAACATTCGAGATCTAGATTCTCCTAGGGACACCATAGACTGCCCCATAGGTCTAGCCCTTTTCGATGGCCCTTCCTCAGATTTGGTGTTCTCCTTCTTTGCCTTTGGTCCTCCATTTTTTGTTCGAAGGTCTGTATTCTAGCTATATCCATATCTCGATTTAAGGCAGCAATAGTGCAGTCTCTTACCAAATACAGCTCCAATTTTTCCACATATCGATGGACTCTATCTTTCATGGTGGCTACCACATTTGGAGCATACCTAGCTAAGGAATTAAACTACAAACTGTATTCTCTCACACTCATATTTCCTTGAAGCAAATGTAGAAATTGGTCTACACGTGCCTCCCGAATCTCATATGGGAGGTAATGATCAAGGAATGCCATTTTAAATTCTTCCTAATCAGCTGGGAGTGCATCAATACCCCTTGATCTTTTCCAGCCCTCGTACCACAAGATAGCCTCGCCCTTTAGTCTATAAGCTGCTAGCTCAACCGTTTCTACACCTATTACATGCATCACTTCTAGTGCTTTTTGAACTTGGTCCATAAAATCCTGTGGATCTGCTTTTGGGTATGACCCTGTGAATATGGGAGGGTCTAATTTTAGAAAGTCCTGTGTACGCCGACTAGCTGTTCTAGCCGCGTCATCTTCATTTACCACTAGACCAGTTTGTCCTTGTGCTTGTACAACCACTAACTGAGTTAACATATGTACTGCATTTCTTAGGTCCTGATCTGTGGCATTCATTGGCGGTGCTGTAGGTACTTCTCTACCTCTTGGCTCTTCTGGAGTTGGAAAAGTAGAGGAAGACTGAGATGCAATTTCAGCGTCGGCTCCACCTTGACTAGCTTGGTCAGGTGGTGATTTACTCATTCCTTCATCGGTAGGCATTTCCACCTGTTTACCTTTGTCTTTACCTCTTCTTGTGATTGGCATTTTACTATACCAAAGGAAAACAATTACCATGGTCAGATACAATTAAACTTACAAACACTGTCTCTATTGCACGATCTAGGAAAGAAGAAATGAACAACATCCTAAATTTCCCGTAGCCTCCTAATTATAAATGTGGTGCACAACACATCGATAAGTAAGACTCTACTCAGACACGGCTTTGTAGACACCCTTAGAATGACTTGCTCTGATACCACTTTTGTCATGCCCCGAATTCCAATGAGGCGTTATTGGTACCCGAAGACGATATGGCCCGAGAGAACCAAGCTTTGCTCATGAACGTTCGTATGCATAACCTCGTATAAGTCTTATTACACCTCATGCAACTATGCGGAAGTCATAGATATGGAAACATATGCCATATATATAAACTTGGCCGTTGGAACCATTACGTCGAACTGAACGTACATATCTTACATTCATATACCCACATATGTCTACAACAGCCTCTAACCGAAGCATCAACAAGACCAACTTAAAGTTGGGACAAGTCCCCGCCTTATACAATATCTACAATATCAAACAAATGTACAACTATGACACAAAATGCTTCAAACCAAGTGGAGATCACCAAAACTCTCCAAATGATCCACAGTCTACTGAGGAGGTCTACTAATGCCTGCACCTGCAATTTGTAAGATAAGTCCCCCGAGGGGGTCAATACAAAGAATGTACTGAGTATGTAAGGCTCATAAGAAATAGCATCATACATGAGAATGTCAATAAAATATAATATGATAGAATAGTCAATGTGGATAAACCATCATTTTAGATACAATCTTTTGTAATTACTTTCCTTCAAGGTAAATTACCTTCACTCAAGAGACTTGCCTCCAATAGATTCTTCTATTCAAGAAATCCTTCTACTCATGAGATTCTACTATATGCAAGAGATTCTTTCTTGCTTCTATGCTCATTACCACTATTATTCATCTACTTGGTTAGTAGGTTGTCAAAGAATAACACTCATCCACATACATCCACTCTAGTGGTGGGGTAACAATATCACATACATCTACTCTATTGTTAGGTTAACAATATAACATACATCTACTCTATTGGTGGGTTAACATATATCCACTATCATGGTGGGTTAACATACATCCACTCTTGTGGTGGGTTAGCATACATCCACTGTCGTGGTGGGGTAGCATACATCCACTCTCGTGGTAGGCTAGCATACATCCACTCTTATGGTGGGGTAACATACATCCACTCTCATGGTGGGTTAGCATACATCCACTCTCGTGGTGGGGTAACATACATCCACTCTCATGGTGGGTTAGCATACATCCACTCTCGTGGTGGGGTAATATACATCCACTCTCATGGTGGGTTAGCATACTTGGGAGAGATTGATACTTTTATGACACTTTGAGGATCGTGATACTATTGGAAACACACATATATGCTTTACCTTGTTTCTTTACTTTCAAGAGATTGACACCTTTACTTGGGAGGGATAGATATATATTAACTCGCACATTACCTCTTCATTACTCCTATGAGATCTTATATATACCAGCCCTCCACCTTTCGTGGGCTATAATGAATAACATAGCATAATCTTGGGATTATTCCATCTTGAACTTATACCTTTTTGAATGTGATCCATACTTAGTGAAACATATAGTAATCATGCGTACATTACTTCTTTACAATCTTATACCCTTTACATAGTTACGAGAGTGACATATTAAAGATCATGACGTTAATTGAAGCACACCCTTATATATTAATTCACTCCTTTAACTCATGAGATTAATACCCTTACTTGTGAGAGATTGGTACTAACATAATCATAATATTACTTAGACTTTGGAACATGACATGATTGGAGAATGCTTTTCAAGAATAATTAGATTCTCTTTAACTTACTCCCTTGGAGGTAGTTCTTCTAGGAATTACAACGTTAATACAACTTTGGAATTTCAGTCAATGAATAAGAGAAACGTGAATCACATTTCGTCGAAGAATAGGATACATATGAATAACAATATAACTCAACCTGAACTGGAATACTTTAGAACACTTCGGAAATGAGTAAGTACCATAACAAGGTGATTACTCTATGCTGCAGAAAGATATGGAAAGAGTAACCTTACATACCTTGTCCTCTCACTATGAATACACAAGCCTATATGGGGATACAATAATCTAGCTCCTTTATTATGTGTTACTCTACAACACAAGTACATAACAAAGCTCATGTTAACAACCAACTCCCATACAAATGTATAAGTGTCACAATGAGTTACGTGACTGCTGTACAACATCATTGCGTCCTTCACAGTACAATACATTGCATTCTCATACCAACAACACCATAACATTCCACACATTTGACCAAAATATCACACAGCAATAGCATTTCACATCACACTTACCCTTTATGCTTTCTCATTAGCATTCCGTCATAATTTCTCCTATGAACTTTCCTCATAACAACATATGAACAACAATCCATACTTAATACAATCCAACGTGCCTCCATAGGACACTTTAAATTCATTAAAATGGTATGACAAGTTGCTAATTATATCCATAAAGGGTATAGGGGCCTTCAGGGGTCAAAGAGGAACAAAAACATGCAAAACAGGGTTCTGGAAGTGATCTGCGAATCCACCTGCGCCCGCAGGTGATTAAACTACGGCTGTAGATGTCCCTTGGTAGTGTCCAGGGGCCTCTGTATTGGCACCTGCGCCTGCAGGTGCCTCCCCTGCGAGGGCGGATTCCCATTTTGGTTCGAAATGGTCTCTTTTGGGTCTTTTAATGCAATGAATGGTCCATGATCATAACTAAACTTCTTTTAGCATATTTTTGATCATATTACATTCCAAAAATCAGCCATGGTCTCACAACACACATAAACATCACCAAAACCTCACTTTCTTTTCAATCCGTCACCAAATTCATAATCAAATTTACGACAACAATTCCAAACATTATACACAAGGAAACAACAAGGAAAGACTATAATCACATATCACATGGCAATATTGAATCCATAAAGTTCATTTACTTCAAGATCACCAGTCCATGTTCAGGTTTACAAGACAAAACCATCCTCCGATTTAGCAAACACAAATTGTTTTACACATAGTGACCTTCTCACACTTCACCAACATAACCAACATGATATAAACCATATTACATGCATAAAATATATTAAACTATGAGAATAAACACTTACCAAGCCTTGTGCAAAAATGATCTTGTCCACAAACATGAGTGCTTAGGGTTTGTGTGATAATGGAAATGTCGTAGAGAATTCTAGAAAAGGCATGGGTGTCCAAATGAATTAAAATATGATTTGGTGCCCCTTTTATAGTCCATTGGAGTCTCTCTTATCCAATTCTTACCATTAAATGCATTGGCTGATTAGTCAATGGAAGATTGGATCATTTTGCCCCATTAGGCCTAGTCTTTTATTCTTGTTTCGGGCCTCATTTGGCCTAATGGCTTATGACTCATTAATACCCAACAAATTAATGTCTAATTAATCAAATCTCTCATGTTTAACTAATTGCATAAGTGTACACGTAGTCATATAGGTTTGACAACATACGGGTGCTTCACCTCCTACAAAGGTCTAATCCCATGTACTAGGCCCAATATCAATTATCTCATCAATAATATTAAAAAATACATGCTTTTGACTCTCGACACTTGCGTAACCATTGTTCAACATTGTCATGTAGGGTTTAGTAGATATGAGGTGTTACAGGAACAAGCTCAGTCCATGTATAAACTATACTAGACAATTAGTGTCTTGCCACCCTTATCCCAAAACAAGTGTTATACAATCCTTATCTCAACGTTCCAACCCTTACACTGCCTTAATTCTACCAATTCAATCAAACCATGATTTTAGCATCATCAACTCACAACAATAATCACATACTATTTACAATTACAATCATATAGTATGATAAAAAATAACAACACTTGCATACCAACAAGGTCCTTATCAATCATATTATACTTATCAATTCACAACACTTGTACTTAACATTTAACAAGTTCATCACTTACAAGCATGAATTGCAACTAAATTAACCAACATTCTCTTAAACATGCACACATACAATCAAATTGAGTTTTAACTCCAATTCAACCGTAACCTACCTCAATCCAAGCCATGTAATGCACCAAAATGACTTGAGCCTTGACCTATTTTGTATATTCAGCTTGATCTTAGTCTATGAACAAAAAAGAAGTAGCAATTCAACCTTTTATCTAACTATTCAAGGCATTAAAACCTAAATTCATTATTTTAAGGCCGTGATCATGAACAATTTCACCAATCTAAGGTTTTTCTACCCATTGTTCTACATAAATTCCCCATAATCATGATTGAAAGGACAAATTCTAGTCTATGAATCATAATCCAACATGTTTAAACCATTATCAAGTGATTCTAACCTCTCTATAATCATATCACACCAATATCTTCAACCTAGGGTTACACCTGCAGCAAGTAAGGTAAGTCCCTCAAGGGACGTAAGTACAAAATAATGTACTGAGTATGTAAGGCTAAAAACAACTGCTTTAAATATAGGAACTCAAATGGAATCAAATACAAGTGAATAAACCTTATGGATAAACCACCGTTCGGTCAAAATGGGTGTCTTTTGGGTTTATCTTTGAAATAAATAGTCCATGGCCATAAGTAAGCTTATATTTACATGTTTTAGGTTAACTTGGATGCCAACGAACAATCATGGTTTCAAAATACACATGAACATTACAAAACCACATTTTCCTTCAATACACCACCAATTCCATGCACAATTTCACAACAACAATTCCAAATGTTATACACAAAGAGGAAGCAAGTTAGGGAAATAACACATCATACATGTTGATATTTAATCCATCAAATTCATTTCCTTCAAGACCACAAATCTCCTTTCAAGTTTATAAGGCCAAACCCTTTGCCGATTAAGCAAAAGTAGACTGTTTCACACATAGTGGACTGCTCAACACTTTGTCAACATAACCAACATGATTTATACACCCTATCATGCATATAATATCTTAGACCATAAGATTAAATACTTACAAAATCTTGAAATAGGATGATCTTTTCCAAAGAGGTTAGTTGCTTAGGGTTTGAGAGAGAATATATCATGTGGAAAATTCTAGAATGAGACATGTGTATTTTGTTGAATAAAATCTGATTTGTTGGCCTTATATTGTAACATACCATACCTTCCTGACCTTACTTGATGACATTGAACAATGTTTACTTAGGTGTCGAGAGCCACAAGTATGTATTTTGTAATGTTATTAATGAGATAGTTGATATTGGCCCTCGTACATGTGATTAGACTTTCGTAGGATGTGTTTTGTGACTTCGTGGAACATTTGTGGGGATAAAAACGAGTCTTGGAAGATCTCCAAACAATGGATATTAAAGGTAAGAAGTAAGTTAAAGAATAGAACTTGAAGTATCTAACCGAACCCGCAAAGAAAAGTCGAAAATTATTTTTTTTTTAAAAATAAGGGCCAGCCGCTCCAAAGGGCGTGATAGGTAGCTTCTTGCCCAAATTTTTTGGGCAAATACAGCAAGCTGGCACGCCCAAGGGCATTCCAGGCTACTTGTGCGCACCTTTCAAAAGTTGGAAATTTTTCTAAGTCCCAAGGGTGCCCGGGGATGTATCGGGCCGGGTTTTGCCACATTCCTTCTACAACCACAAGTATATACATGAGATAATTGAAATATTGGCATTTAATTTTTATAAGATTATTCGTGGACGAATTTGGCATCCAAATGATGTTTTTACCCTTCGATCAAAATAAGCCATACGTGGCTAGAATCACTTATTTTTGGGATTGAAGCTACGAATATGAATCGCGTGAGTGCGAATATTGTTGTGACATGTATGGAATGATTTAAACATGAGAAATTATTGATTTTATTGGGTTAAGTGAATTGGGCTCAATAAAAGGCCCAAAATAAAGAAGAAGACATGGGCCAAAATGGGTCAAATGATCCATTCTTCCCTTGACCTTCTAGATATAGCATTAAATGCTATAAAGAGTGGATAAGGATGGAATTGAGGGCTTATATAAAGTTCCAAAATCTGATTTTTATTCATCATAAACTCTCATGCCTTTAGACCAAAATAAAAGATATTTCTCTCAAACCCTAAGAACCCTAAGTCATCTTTTGGAGCAAGATCATCATTTCTCAAGCTTGGGTAAGTGATTATTCTTATGGATTAATATATTATATGCATGGGAGAGTATTTAGATCATGATGGGTATGTCAAAAAGTGTACATAATGCATTCTTGCTTTTTGGTTAAAAGATGTTTTATCCATGGAACTTAAACTTGAAATATGGCTTGTGGTTTTGATGAAAGAGCATGGTATAGATGAAATATGAACATGTATGGTGTGATTATGTTATTAAACTTGTTATTTTTCTATAAGTATAAATTATGGGATTTTGGCCGATATGTGATATGAGGTGTATTAAGGTGACTTGACGGATTAATTGTGATATGGTGTTCATGAGTAAATGTAAAGGAGAAACTCTGTGGTGAATTGTTATTAGTATATGATGTTGTGATCAATGTATGAAATTATTGGGGTGTTGTTGTTATGGCAATGCCGTAAATGGTATTGTAGAGAAGGAAATGACATTTTAAGGCAAACATGTAACTCATTGTCTCATATGCATTTGTAAGGTAGTTGGTGGTTAATGTAAACTCCGTTATGCATTTGTGTTGTAGAGTGAAACGTAAGGAAGGAGCAGGACTATTGTATGTACATCTAAGATTGTATATTCGTATTGAGAATACAAGGTATGTAAGGTTACTCTATCCGTATCTTTCTGCAACACATAATATTCACATTGACATCGCACTTGTTCTATCCCGAAATGTGCTAAGGTATCCTATACCCGGGTACCAATTGTCAATATCACATGTTTCCTACTCATTGATCAATTGTGAATCACATGTATCATATTCATTGATAGTGTTCAAAAAGCCCAATAAGGTTGTGGTCCAAAGTTCCAATAGTGGTTATACTCATGTATCTAGTTCATTGATTAGTGTCCAATGGTTCCAATAGTGTTATGTTTCCAATAAGGCTATGTTTCCAATAATGTTTATTCACATGTCTCTCACTCATTGATTATTGATCCAAAGCTTCAAATAAAGTTATGATTATCATTGTATCAATCTCAAAGTAATTCATATATGTGGTTAATGATTGAGTATGGGTGGTAGCATTGGGGGAACAATGCCTAGCTCAAGTCGATCCTGAGATTATTGGATCAGGGTACAGTCCTAGAGGCATAAGCCTAGCTCGGACCGATACTGACAGGGGGTAGCTCTAAAGGTAATAACCTAGATCGAGCCGAACCTGGTATGTTGGTTTATGGGTGGCAGCTCCAGAGGTAATAACCTAGCTCCAGCCGAGCCCGATATATTGATTCATGGGTGGCAGCTCTAGAGGCATAAGCCTAGCTCGAGCAAGCCCGGGTATCAGAGGTCACAGGCAAAGATGAATAATCATAGAAGGAAAGAAGCAAAGAAAATAATGAAAGCAATATACATAGTTCCCAAAACACAGAATGATGACTTATCCATATTGGTTATGCATTTAAATTTGAGTTCATTGACATATTTACATATCATTAAGTTTCTTATAAGCCTTACATACTCATTACATTCTTCGTACTAACGTCCCTTGTGGGACTTACCTTACTTGCTGCAGGCGCAGGTGCTAGTAGGCCTCCACAGTAGGTTGCCAATTGTGTGCGGATCGTTGGTAAGCTCCAGTTAGTTCGGGGCTTCTCTGCGTCACAGTTGTACATATGTTTCGGTGTTGTACATGTTGTATAAAGCGAGGACTTGTCCCGACTTTCAGTTAGTTTTGGTAAATGCATCTGTTAGAGGCTTTTGTAGACGTATATGGTTGTATTAATGTAATATGATACATGACGTTTTGACTTGATGGCCTCGACGGCCAAGTTTCACACACACATATATATATATATATATATATATCACATGTTCCATGAATTCCGTTGTTAGCATTTTTAAGCTCTTATGAGATAATGGTGTTTCTTATGGAATGCATATGAATGAGTATAAGCAAAGCTTGGTTCTCTCAGTCCTTATCGACTATGGGTGTCAATCCGTCCCGATGGGATTCGGGGCGTGACAAAAGTGGTATCAAAGCAGATCGTTCTAAGGGTGTCTACAAAGCCATGTCTGAGCACAGTCTTACTTATCGATGTGTTGTTCACCACATTTATAAGTAGGAGGATACGGTACATTTAGGATGTTGTTTCTTTTCTTCACTTCTAGATCGTACAATAGAGCCAGTGTTGTAAGTCGAATTGTATCTGACCATGGTAATTGTCTTTCTTTGATATAGTAACAATGCTGATCACAAGGAGAGGTAGAGGTAAAGGTAAGTAGGTAGATATACCTGCCGAAGAAGGAATGAGAAATTATTGATTTTATTGGGTTAAGTGAATTGGTCTCAATAAAAGGCCCAAAATAAAGAAGAAGACATGGGCCAAAATGGGTCAAATGACCCATTCTTCCCTTGACCTTCTAGATATAGCATTAAATGCTATAAAGAGTGGATAAGGATGGAATTGAGGGCTTATATAAAGGTCCAAAATCTGATTTTTATTCATCATAAACTGTCATGCCTTTAGACCAAAATAAAAGATATTTCTCTCAAACCCTAAGAACCCTAAGTCATCTTTTGGAGCAAGATCATCATTTCTCAAGCTTGGGTAAGTGATTATTCTTATGGATTAATATATTATATGCATGGGAGAGTATGTAGATCATGATGGGTATGTCAAAAAGTGTACATAATGCATTCTTGCTTTTTGGTTAAAAGATGTTTTATCCATGGAACTTAAACTTGAAATATGGCTTGTGGTTTTGATGAAAGAGCATGGTATAGATGAAATATGAACATGTATGGTGTGATTATGTTATTAAACTTGTTATTTTTCTATAAGTATAAATTATGAGATTTTGGCCGATATGTGATATGAGGTGTATTAAGGTGACTTGACGGATTAATTGTGATATGGTGTTCATGAGGAAATGTAAAGGAGAAACTCTGTGGTGAATTGTTATTGGTATATGATGTTGTGATCAATGTATGGAATGATTGGGGTATTGTTGTTATGGCAATGCCGTAAATGGTATTGTAGAGAAGGAAATGACATTTTAAGGCAAACATGTAACTCATTGTCTCATATGCATTTGTAAGGTAGTTGGTGGTTAATGTAAACTCCGTTATGCATTTGTGTTGTAGAGTGAAACGTAAGGAAGGAGCAGGACTATTGTATGCACATATAAGATTGTATATTCGTATTGTGAATACAAGGTATGTATGGTTACTCTATCCGTATCTTTCTGCAGCACATAATATTCACATTGACATCGCACTTGTTCTATCCCGAAATGTGCTAAGGTATCCTATACCCGGGTACCAATTGTCAATATCACATGTTTCCTACTCATTGATCAATTGTGAATCACATGTATCATATTCATTGATAGTGTTCAAAA
Source organism: Capsicum rhomboideum (assembly GCA_031232105.1). Taxonomy (NCBI): domain Eukaryota; kingdom Viridiplantae; phylum Streptophyta; class Magnoliopsida; order Solanales; family Solanaceae; genus Capsicum; species Capsicum rhomboideum. Next base: position 95,216,768 of record CP124711.1, on the reverse strand, counting down.
AGCCCAATAAGGTTGTGGTCCAAAGTTCCAATAGTGGTTATACTCATGTATCTAGTTCATTGATTAGTGTCCAATGGTTCCAATAGTGTTATGTTTCCAATAAGGCTATGTTTCCAATAATGTTTATTCACATGTCTCTCACTCATTGATTATTGATCCAAAGCTTCAAATAAAGTTATGATTATCATTGTATCAATCTCAAAGTAATTCATATATGTGGTTAATGATTGAGTATGGGTGGTAGCATTGGGGGAACAATGCCTAGCTCAAGCCGATCCTGAGATTATTGGATCAGGGTACAGTCCTAGAGGCATAAGCCTAGCTCGGACCGATACTGACAGGGGGTAGCTCTAAAGGTAATAACCTAGATCGAGCCGAACCTGGTATGTTGGTTTATGGGTGGCAGCTCCAGAGGTAATAACCTAGCTCCAGCCGAGCCCGATATATTGATTCATGGGTGGCAGCTCTAGAGGCATAAGCCTAGCTCGAGCAAGCCCGGGTATCAGAGGTCACAGGCAAAGATGAATAATCATAGAAGGAAAGAAGCAAAGAAAATAATGAAAGCAATATACATGGTTCCCAAAACACAGAATGATGACTTATCCATATTGGTTATGCATTTAAATTTGAGTTCATTGACATATTTACATATCATTAAGTTTCTTATAAGCCTTACATACTCATTACATTCTTCGTACTAACGTCCCTTGTGGGACTTACCTTACTTGCTGCAGGCGCAGGTGCTAGTAGGCCTCCACAGTAGGTTGCCAATTGTGTGCGGATCGTTGGTAAGCTCCAGTTAGTTCGGGGCTTCTCTGCGTCACAGTTGTACATATGTTTCGGTGTTGTACATGTTGTATAAAGAGAGGACTTGTCCCGACTTTCAGTTAGTTTTGGTAAATGCATCTGTTAGAGGCTTTTGTAGACGTATATGGTTGTATTAATGTAATATGATACATGACGTTTTGACTTGATGGCCTCGACGGCCAAGTTTCACACACACACATATATATATATATATATATATCACATGTTCCATGAATTCCGTTGTTAGCATTTTTAAGCTCTTATGAGATAATGGTGTTTCTTATGGAATGCATATGAATGAGTATAAGCAAAGCTTGGTTCTCTCAGTCCTTATCGACTATGGGTGTCAATCCGTCCCGATGGGATTCGGGGCGTGACAAAAGTGGTATCAAAGCAGATCGTTCTAAGGGTGTCTACAAAGCCATGTCTGAGCACAGTCTTACTTATCGATGTGTTGTTCACCACATTTATAAGTAGGAGGATACGGTACATTTAGGATGTTGTTTCTTTTCTTCACTTCTAGATCGTACAATAGAGCCAGTGTTGTAAGTCGAATTGTATCTGACCATGGTAATTGTCTTTCTTTGATATAGTAACAATGCTGATCACAAGGAGAGGTAGAGGTAAAGGTAAGTAGGTAGATATACCTGCCGAAGAAGGAATGAGAAATTATTGATTTTATTGGGTTAAGTGAATTGGTCTCAATAAAAGGCCCAAAATAAAGAAGAAGACATGGGCCAAAATGGGTCAAATGACCCATTCTTCCCTTGACCTTCTAGATATAGCATTAAATGCTATAAAGAGTGGATAAGGATGGAATTGAGGGCTTATATAAAGGTCCAAAATCTGATTTTTATTCATCATAAACTGTCATGCCTTTAGACCAAAATAAAAGATATTTCTCTCAAACCCTAAGAACCCTAAGTCATCTTTTGGAGCAAGATCATCATTTCTCAAGCTTGGGTAAGTGATTATTCTTATGGATTAATATATTATATGCATGGGAGAGTATGTAGATCATGATGGGTATGTCAAAAAGTGTACATAATGCATTCTTGCTTTTTGGTTAAAAGATGTTTTATCCATGGAACTTAAACTTGAAATATGGCTTGTGGTTTTGATGAAAGAGCATGGTATAGATGAAATATGAACATGTATGGTGTGATTATGTTATTAAACTTGTTATTTTTCTATAAGTATAAATTATGAGATTTTGGCCGATATGTGATATGAGGTGTATTAAGGTGACTTGACGGATTAATTGTGATATGGTGTTCATGAGGAAATGTAAAGGAGAAACTCTGTGGTGAATTGTTATTGGTATATGATGTTGTGATCAATGTATGGAATGATTGGGGTATTTTTGTTATGGCAATGCCGTAAATGGTATTGTAGAGAAGGAAATGACATTTTAAGGCAAACATGTAACTCATTGTCTCATATGCATTTGTAAGGTAGTTGGTGGTTAATGTAAACTCCGTTATGCATTTGTGTTGTAGAGTGAAACGTAAGGAAGGAGCAGGACTATTGTATGCACATATAAGATTGTATATTCGTATTGTGAATACAAGGTATGTATGGTTACTCTATCCGTATCTTTCTGCAGCACATAATATTCACATTGACATCGCACTTGTTCTATCCCGAAATGTGCTAAGGTATCCTATACCCGGGTACCAATTGTCAATATCACATGTTTCCTACTCATTGATCAATTGTGAATCACATGTATCATATTCATTGATAGTGTTCAAAAAGCCCAATAAGGTTGTGGTCCAAAGTTCCAATAGTGGTTATACTCATGTATCTAGTTCATTGATTAGTGTCCAATGGTTCCAATAGTGTTATGTTTCCAATAAGGCTATGTTTCCAATAATGTTTATTCACATGTCTCTCACTCATTGATTATTGATCCAAAGCTTCAAATAAAGTTATGATTATCATTGTATCAATCTCAAAGTAATTCATATATGTGGTTAATGATTGAGTATGGGTGGTAGCATTGGGGGAACAATGCCTAGCTCAAGCCGATCCTGAGATTATTGGATCAGGGTACAGTCCTAGAGGCATAAGCCTAGCTCGGACCGATACTGACAGGGGGTAGCTCTAAAGGTAATAACCTAGATCGAGCCGAACCTGGTATGTTGGTTTATGGGTGGCAGCTCCAGAGGTAATAACCTAGCTCCAGCCGAGCCCGATATATTGATTCATGGGTGGCAGCTCTAGAGGCATAAGCCTAGCTCGAGCAAGCCCGGGTATCAGAGGTCACAGGCAAAGATGAATAATCATAGAAGGAAAGAAGCAAAGAAAATAATGAAAGCAATATACATGGTTCCCAAAACACAGAATGATGACTTATCCATATTGGTTATGCATTTAAATTTGAGTTCATTGACATATTTACATATCATTAAGTTTCTTATAAGCCTTACATACTCATTACATTCTTCGTACTAACGTCCCTTGTGGGACTTACCTTACTTGCTGCAGGCGCAGGTGCTAGTAGGCCTCCACAGTAGGTTGCCAATTGTGTGCGGATCGTTGGTAAGCTCCAGTTAGTTCGGGGCTTCTCTGAGTCACAGTTGTACATATGTTTCGGTGTTGTACATGTTGTATAAAGAGAGGACTTGTCCCGACTTTCAGTTAGTTTTGGTAAATGCATCTGTTAGAGGCTTTTGTAGACGTATATGGTTGTATTAATGTAATATGATACATGACGTTTTGACTTGATGGCCTCGACGGCCAAGTTTCACACACACACATATATATATATATATATATATCACATGTTCCATGAATTCCGTTGTTAGCATTTTTAAGCTCTTATGAGATAATGGTTTTTCTTATGGAATGCATATGAATGAGTATAAGCAAAGCTTGGTTCTCTCAGTCCTTATCGACTATGGGTGTCAATCCGTCCCGATGGGATTCGGGGCGTGACAAAAGTGGTATCAAAGCAGATCGTTCTAAGGGTGTCTACAAAGCCATGTCTGAGCACAGTCTTACTTATCGATGTGTTGTTCACCACATTTATAAGTAGGAGGATACGGTACATTTAGGATGTTGTTTCTTTTCTTCACTTCTAGATCGTACAATAGAGCCAGTGTTGTAAGTCGAATTGTATCTGACCATGGTAATTGTCTTTCTTTGATATAGTAACAATGCTGATCACAAGGAGAGGTAGAGGTAAAGGTAAGTAGGTAGATATACCTGTCGAAGAAGGAATGAGAAATTATTGATTTTATTGGGTTAAGTGAATTGGTCTCAATAAAAGGCCCAAAATAAAGAAGAAGACATGGGCCAAAATGGGTCAAATGACCCATTCTTCCCTTGACCTTCTAGATATAGCATTAAATGCTATAAAGAGTGGATAAGGATGGAATTGAGGGCTTATATAAAGGTCCAAAATCTGATTTTTATTCATCATAAACTGTCATGCCTTTAGACCAAAATAAAAGATATTTCTCTCAAACCCTAAGAACCCTAAGTCATCTTTTGGAGCAAGATCATCATTTCTCAAGCTTGGGTAAGTGATTATTCTTATGGATTAATATATTATATGCATGGGAGAGTATGTAGATCATGATGGGTATGTCAAAAAGTGTACATAATGCATTCTTGCTTTTTGGTTAAAAGATGTTTTATCCATGGAACTTAAACTTGAAATATGGCTTGTGGTTTTGATGAAAGAGCATGGTATAGATGAAATATGAACATGTATGGTGTGATTATGTTATTAAACTTGTTATTTTTCTATAAGTATAAATTATGAGATTTTGGCCGATATGTGATATGAGGTGTATTAAGGTGACTTGACGGATTAATTGTGATATGGTGTTCATGAGGAAATGTAAAGGAGAAACTCTGTGGTGAATTGTTATTGGTATATGATGTTGTGATCAATGTATGGAATGATTGGGGTATTGTTGTTATGGCAATGCCGTAAATGGTATTGTAGAGAAGGAAATGACATTTTAAGGCAAACATGTAACTCATTGTCTCATATGCATTTGTAAGGTAGTTGGTGGTTAATGTAAACTCCGTTATGCATTTGTGTTGTAGAGTGAAACGTAAGGAAGGAGCAGGACTATTGTATGCACATATAAGATTGTATATTCGTATTGTGAATACAAGGTATGTATGGTTACTCTATCCGTATCTTTCTGCAGCACATAATATTCACATTGACATCGCACTTGTTCTATCCCGAAATGTGCTAAGGTATCCTATACCCGGGTACCAATTGTCAATATCACATGTTTCCTACTCATTGATCAATTGTGAATCACATGTATCATATTCATTGATAGTGTTCAAAAAGCCCAATAAGGTTGTGGTCCAAAGTTCCAATAGTGGTTATACTCATGTATCTAGTTCATTGATTAGTGTCCAATGGTTCCAATAGTGTTATGTTTCCAATAAGGCTATGTTTCCAATAATGTTTATTCACATGTCTCTCACTCATTGATTATTGATCCAAAGCTTCAAATAAAGTTATGATTATCATTGTATCAATCTCAAAGTAATTCATATATGTGGTTAATGATTGAGTATGGGTGGTAGCATTAGGGGAACAATGCCTAGCTCAAGCCGATCCTGAGATTATTGGATCAGGGTACAGTCCTAGAGGCATAAGCCTAGCTCGGACCGATACTGACAGGGGGTAGCTCTAAAGGTAATAACCTAGATCGAGCCGAACCTGGTATGTTGGTTTATGGGTGGCAGCTCCAGAGGTAATAACCTAGCTCCAGCCGAGCCCGATATATTGATTCATGGGTGGCAGCTCTAGAGGCATAAGCCTAGCTCGAGCAAGCCCGGGTATCAGAGGTCACAGGCAAAGATGAATAATCATAGAAGGAAAGAAGCAAAGAAAATAATGAAAGCAATATACATGGTTCCCAAAACACAGAATGATGACTTATCCATATTGGTTATGCATTTAAATTTGAGTTCATTGACATATTTACATATCATTAAGTTTCTTATAAGCCTTACATACTCATTACATTCTTCGTACTAACGTCCCTTGTGGGACTTACCTTACTTGCTGCAGGCGCAGGTGCTAGTAGGCCTCCACAGTAGGTTGCCAATTGTGTGCGGATCGTTGGTAAGCTCCAGTTAGTTCGGGGCTTCTCTGAGTCACAGTTGTACATATGTTTCGGTGTTGTACATGTTGTATAAAGAGAGGACTTGTCCCGACTTTCAGTTAGTTTTGGTAAATGCATCTGTTAGAGGCTTTTGTAGACGTATATGGTTGTATTAATGTAATATGATACATGACGTTTTGACTTGATGGCCTCGACGGCCAAGTTTCACACATATATATATATATATATATATATATCACATGTTCCATGAATTCCGTTGTTAGCATTTTTAAGCTCTTATGAGATAATGGTGTTTCTTATGGAATGCACATGAATGAGTATAAGCAAAGCTTGGTTCTCTCAGTCCTTATCGACTATGGGTGTCAATCCGTCCCGATGGGATTCGGGGCGTGACAAAAGTGGTATCAAAGCAGATCGTTCTAAGGGTGTCTACAAAGCCGTGTCTGAGCACAGTCTTACTTATCGATGTGTTGTTCACCACATTTATAAGTAGGAGGATACGGTACATTTAGGATGTTGTTTCTTTTCTTCACTTCTAGATCGTGCAATAGAGCCAGTGTTGTAAGTCGAATTGTATCTGACCATGGTAATTGTCTTTCTTTGATATAGTAACAATGCTGATCACAAGGAGAGGTAGAGGTAAAGGTAAGTAGGTAGATATACCTGCCGAAGAAGGAATGAGAAATTATTGATTTTATTGGGTTAAGTGAATTGGTCTCAATAAAAGGCCCAAAATAAAGAAGAAGACATGGGCCAAAATGGGTCAAATGACCCATTCTTCCCTTGACCTTCTAGATATAGCATTAAATGCTATAAAGAGTGGATAAGGATGGAATTGAGGGCTTATATAAAGGTCCAAAATCTGATTTTTATTCATCATAAACTGTCATGCCTTTAGACCAAAATAAAAGATATTTCTCTCAAACCCTAAGAACCCTAAGTCATCTTTTGGAGCAAGATCATCATTTCTCAAGCTTGGGTAAGTGATTATTCTTATGGATTAATATATTATATGCATGGGAGAGTATGTAGATCATGATGGGTATGTCAAAAAGTGTACATAATGCATTCTTGCTTTTTGGTTAAAAGATGTTTTATCCATGGAACTTAAACTTGAAATATGGCTTGTGGTTTTGATGAAAGAGCATGGTATAGATGAAATATGAACATGTATGGTGTGATTATGTTATTAAACTTGTTATTTTTCTATAAGTATAAATTATGAGATTTTGGCCGATATGTGATATGAGGTGTATTAAGGTGACTTGACGGATTAATTGTGATATGGTGTTCATGAGGAAATGTAAAGGAGAAACTCTGTGGTGAATTGTTATTGGTATATGATGTTGTGATCAATGTATGGAATGATTGGGGTATTGTTGTTATGGCAATGCCGTAAATGGTATTGTAGAGAAGGAAATGACATTTTAAGGCAAACATGTAACTCATTGTCTCATATGCATTTGTAAGGTAGTTGGTGGTTAATGTAAACTCCGTTATGCATTTGTGTTGTAGAGTGAAACGTAAGGAAGGAGCAGGACTATTGTATGCACATATAAGATTGTATATTCGTATTGTGAATACAAGGTATGTATGGTTACTCTATCCGTATCTTTCTGCAGCACATAATATTCACATTGACATCGCACTTGTTCTATCCCGAAATGTGCTAAGGTATCCTATACCCGGGTACCAATTGTCAATATCACATGTTTCCTACTCATTGATCAATTGTGAATCACATGTATCATATTCATTGATAGTGTTCAAAAAGCCCAATAAGGTTGTGGTCCAAAGTTCCAATAGTGGTTATACTCATGTATCTAGTTCATTGATTAGTGTCCAATGGTTCCAATAGTGTTATGTTTCCAATAAGGCTATGTTTCCAATAATGTTTATTCACATGTCTCTCACTCATTGATTATTGATCCAAAGCTTCAAATAAAGTTATGATTATCATTGTATCAATCTCAAAGTAATTCATATATGTGGTTAATGATTGAGTATGGGTGGTAGCATTGGGGGAACAATGCCTAGCTCAAGCCGATCCTGAGATTATTGGATCAGGGTACAGTCCTAGAGGCATAAGCCTAGCTCGGACCGATACTGACAGGGGGTAGCTCTAAAGGTAATAACCTAGATCGAGCCGAACCTGGTATGTTGGTTTATGGGTGGCAGCTCCAGAGGTAATAACCTAGCTCCAGCCGAGCCCGATATATTGATTCATGGGTGGCAGCTCTAGAGGCATAAGCCTAGCTCGAGCAAGCCCGGGTATCAGAGGTCACAGGCAAAGATGAATAATCATAGAAGGAAAGAAGCAAAGAAAATAATGAAAGCAATATACATGGTTCCCAAAACACAGAATGATGACTTATCCATATTGGTTATGCATTTAAATTTGAGTTCATTGACATATTTACATATCATTAAGTTTCTTATAAGCCTTACATACTCATTACATTCTTCGTACTAACGTCCCTTGTGGGACTTACCTTACTTGCTGCAGGCGCAGGTGCTAGTAGGCCTCCACAGTAGGTTGCCAATTGTGTGCGGATCGTTGGTAAGCTCCAGTTAGTTCGGGGCTTCTCTGAGTCACAGTTGTACATATGTTTCGGTGTTGTACATGTTGTATAAAGAGAGGACTTGTCCCGACTTTCAGTTAGTTTTGGTAAATGCATCTGTTAGAGGCTTTTGTAGACGTATATGGTTGTATTAATGTAATATGATACATGACGTTTTGACTTGATGGCCTCGACGGCCAAGTTTCACACATATATATATATATATATATATATATCACATGTTCCATGAATTCCGTTGTTAGCATTTTTAAGCTCTTATGAGATAATGGTGTTTCTTATGGAATGCACATGAATGAGTATAAGCAAAGCTTGGTTCTCTCAGTCCTTATCGACTATGGGTGTCAATCCGTCCCGATGGGATTCGGGGCGTGACAAAAGTGGTATCAAAGCAGATCGTTCTAAGGGTGTCTACAAAGCCGTGTCTGAGCACAGTCTTACTTATCGATGTGTTGTTCACCACATTTATAAGTAGGAGGATACGGTACATTTAGGATGTTGTTTCTTTTCTTCACTTCTAGATCGTGCAATAGAGCCAGTGTTGTAAGTCGAATTGTATCTGACCATGGTAATTGTCTTTCTTTGATATAGTAACAATGCTGATCACAAGGAGAGGTAGAGGTAAAGGTAAGTAGGTAGATATACCTGCCGAAGAAGGAATGATAAATTATTGATTTTATTGGGTTAAGTGAATTGGTCTCAATAAAAGGCCCAAAATAAAAAAGAAGACATGGGCCAAAATGGGTCAAATGACCCATTCTTCCCTTGACCTTCTAGATATAGCATTAAATGCTATAAAGAGTGGATAAGGATGGAATTGAGGGCTTATATAAAGGTCCAAAATCTGATTTTTATTCATCATAAACTGTCATGCCTTTAGACCAAAATAAAAGATATTTCTCTCAAACCCTAAGAACCCTAAGTCATCTTTTGGAGCAAGATCATCATTTCTCAAGCTTGGGTAAGTGATTATTCTTATGGATTAATATATTATATGCATGGGAGAGTATGTAGATCATGATGGGTATGTCAAAAAGTGTACATAATGCATTCTTGCTTTTTGGTTAAAAGATGTTTTATCCATGGAACTTAAACTTGAAATATGGCTTGTGGTTTTGATGAAAGAGCATGGTATAGATGAAATATGAACATGTATGGTGTGATTATGTTATTAAACTTGTTATTTTTCTATAAGTATAAATTATGAGATTTTGGCCGATATGTGATATGAGGTGTATTAAGGTGACTTGACGGATTAATTGTGATATGGTGTTCATGAGGAAATGTAAAGGAGAAACTCTGTGGTGAATTGTTATTGGTATATGATGTTGTGATCAATGTATGGAATGATTGGGGTATTGTTGTTATGGCAATGCCGTAAATGGTATTGTAGAGAAGGAAATGACATTTTAAGGCAAACATGTAACTCATTGTCTCATATGCATTTGTAAGGTAGTTGGTGGTTAATGTAAACTCCGTTATGCATTTGTGTTGTAGAGTGAAACGTAAGGAAGGAGCAGGACTATTGTATGCACATATAAGATTGTATATTCGTATTGTGAATACAAGGTATGTATGGTTACTCTATCCGTATCTTTCTGCAGCACATAATATTCACATTGACATCGCACTTGTTCTATCCCGAAATGTGCTAAGGTATCCTATACCCGGGTACCAATTGTCAATATCACATGTTTCCTACTCATTGATCAATTGTGAATCACATGTATCATATTCATTGATAGTGTTCAAAAAGCCCAATAAGGTTGTGGTCCAAAGTTCCAATAGTGGTTATACTCATGTATCTAGTTCATTGATTAGTGTCCAATGGTTCCAATAGTGTTATGTTTCCAATAAGGCTATGTTTCCAATAATGTTTATTCACATGTCTCTCACTCATTGATTATTGATCCAAAGCTTCAAATAAAGTTATGATTATCATTGTATCAATCTCAAAGTAATTCATATATGTGGTTAATGATTGAGTATGGGTGGTAGCATTAGGGGAACAATGCCTAGCTCAAGCCGATCCTGAGATTATTGGATCAGGGTACAGTCCTAGAGGCATAAGCCTAGCTCGGACCGATACTGACAGGGGGTAGCTCTAAAGGTAATAACCTAGATCGAGCCGAACCTGGTATGTTGGTTTATGGGTGGCAGCTCCAGAGGTAATAACCTAGCTCCAGCCGAGCCCGATATATTGATTCATGGGTGGCAGCTCTAGAGGCATAAGCCTAGCTCGAGCAAGCCCGGGTATCAGAGGTCACAGGCAAAGATGAATAATCATAGAAGGAAAGAAGCAAAGAAAATAATGAAAGCAATATACATGGTTCCCAAAACACAGAATGATGACTTATCCATATTGGTTATGCATTTAAATTTGAGTTCATTGACATATTTACATATCATTAAGTTTCTTATAAGCCTTACATACTCATTACATTCTTCGTACTAACGTCCCTTGTGGGACTTACCTTACTTGCTGCAGGCGCAGGTGCTAGTAGGCCTCCACAGTAGGTTGCCAATTGTGTGCGGATCGTTGGTAAGCTCCAGTTAGTTCGGGGCTTCTCTGCGTCACAGTTGTACATATGTTTCGGTGTTGTACATGTTGTATAAAGAGAGGACTTGTCCCGACTTTTAGTTAGTTTTGGTAAATGCATCTGTTAGAGGCTTTTGTAGACGTATATGGTTGTATTAATGTAATATGATACATGACGTTTTGACTTGATGGCCTCGACGGCCAAGTTTCACACACACACATATATATATATATATATATCACATGTTCCATGAATTCCGTTGTTAGCATTTTTAAGCTCTTATGAGATAATGGTGTTTCTTATGGAATGCATATGAATGAGTATAAGCAAAGCTTGGTTCTCTCAGTCCTTATCGACTATGGGTGTCAATCCGTCCCGATGGGATTCGGGGCGTGACAAAAGTGGTATCAAAGCAGATCGTTCTAAGGGTGTCTACAAAGCCATGTCTGAGCACAGTCTTACTTATCGATGTGTTGTTCACCACATTTATAAGTAGGAGGATACGGTACATTTAGGATGTTGTTTCTTTTCTTCACTTCTAGATCGTACAATAGAGCCAGTGTTGTAAGTCGAATTGTATCTGACCATGGTAATTGTCTTTCTTTGATATAGTAACAATGCTGATCACAAGGAGAGGTAGAGGTAAAGGTAAGTAGGTAGATATACCTGCCGAAGAAGGAATGAGAAATTATTGATTTTATTGGGTTAAGTGAATTGGTCTCAATAAAAGGCCCAAAATAAAGAAGAAGACATGGGCCAAAATGGGTCAAATGACCCATTCTTCCCTTGACCTTCTAGATATAGCATTAAATGCTATAAAGAGTGGATAAGGATGGAATTGAGGGCTTATATAAAGGTCCAAAATCTGATTTTTATTCATCATAAACTGTCATGCCTTTAGACCAAAATAAAAGATATTTCTCTCAAACCCTAAGAACCCTAAGTCATCTTTTGGAGCAAGATCATCATTTCTCAAGCTTGGGTAAGTGATTATTCTTATGGATTAATATATTATATGCATGGGAGAGTATGTAGATCATGATGGGTATGTCAAAAAGTGTACATAATGCATTCTTGCTTTTTGGTTAAAAGATGTTTTATCCATGGAACTTAAACTTGAAATATGGCTTGTGGTTTTGATGAAAGAGCATGGTATAGATGAAATATGAACATGTATGGTGTGATTATGTTATTAAACTTGTTATTTTTCTATAAGTATAAATTATGAGATTTTGGCCGATATGTGATATGAGGTGTATTAAGGTGACTTGACGGATTAATTGTGATATGGTGTTCATGAGGAAATGTAAAGGAGAAACTCTGTGGTGAATTGTTATTGGTATATGATGTTGTGATCAATGTATGGAATGATTGGGGTATTGTTGTTATGGCAATGCCGTAAATGGTATTGTAGAGAAGGAAATGACATTTTAAGGCAAACATGTAACTCATTGTCTCATATGCATTTGTAAGGTAGTTGGTGGTTAATGTAAACTCCGTTATGCATTTGTGTTGTAGAGTGAAATGTAAGGAAGGAGCAGGACTATTGTATGCACATATAAGATTGTATATTCGTATTGTGAATACAAGGTATGTATGGTTACTCTATCCATATCTTTCTGCAGCACATAATATTCACATTGACATCGCACTTGTTCTATCCCGAAATGTGCTAAGGTATCCTATACCCGGGTACCAATTGTCAATATCACATGTTTCCTACTCATTGATCAATTGTGAATCACATGTATCATATTCATTGATAGTGTTCAAAAAGCCCAATAAGGTTGTGGTCCAAAGTTCCAATAGTGGTTATACTCATGTATCTAGTTCATTGATTAGTGTCCAATGGTTCCAATAGTGTTATGTTTCCAATAAGGCTATGTTTCCAATAATGTTTATTCACATGTCTCTCACTCATTGATTATTGATCCAAAGCTTCAAATAAAGTTATGATTATCATTGTATCAATCTCAAAGTAATTCATATATGTGGTTAATGATTGAGTATGGGTGGTAGCATTAGGGGAACAATGCCTAGCTCAAGCCGATCCTGAGATTATTGGATCAGGGTACAGTCCTAGAGGCATAAGCCTAGCTCGGACCGATACTGACAGGGGGTAGCTCTAAAGGTAATAACCTAGATCGAGCCGAACCTGGTATGTTGGTTTATGGGTGGCAGCTCCAGAGGTAATAACCTAGCTCCAGCCGAGCCCGATATATTGATTCATGGGTGGCAGCTCTAGAGGCATAAGCCTAGCTCGAGCAAGCCCGGGTATCAGAGGTCACAGGCAAAGATGAATAATCATAGAAGGAAAGAAGCAAAGAAAATAATGAAAGCAATATACATGGTTCCCAAAACACAGAATGATGACTTATCCATATTGGTTATGCATTTAAATTTGAGTTCATTGACATATTTACATATCATTAAGTTTCTTATAAGCCTTACATACTCATTACATTCTTCGTACTAACGTCCCTTGTGGGACTTACCTTACTTGCTGCAGGCGCAGGTGCTAGTAGGCCTCCACAGTAGGTTGCCAATTGTGTGCGGATCGTTGGTAAGCTCCAGTTAGTTCGGGGCTTCTCTGAGTCACAGTTGTACATATGTTTCGGTGTTGTACATGTTGTATAAAGAGAGGACTTGTCCCGACTTTCAGTTAGTTTTGGTAAATGCATCTGTTAGAGGCTTTTGTAGACGTATATGGTTGTATTAATGTAATATGATACATGACGTTTTGACTTGATGGCCTCGACGGCCAAGTTTCACACACATATATATATATATATATATATCACATGTTCCATGAATTCCGTTGTTAGCATTTTTAAGCTCTTATGAGATAATGGTGTTTCTTATGGAATGCACATGAATGAGTATAAGCAAAGCTTGGTTCTCTCAGTCCTTATCGACTATGGGTGTCAATCCGTCCCGATGGGATTCGGGGCGTGACAAAAGTGGTATCAAAGCAGATCGTTCTAAGGGTGTCTACAAAGCCGTGTCTGAGCACAGTCTTACTTATCGATGTGTTGTTCACCACATTTATAAGTAGGAGGATACGGTACATTTAGGATGTTGTTTCTTTTCTTCACTTCTAGATCGTGCAATAGAGCCAGTGTTGTAAGTCGAATTGTATCTGACCATGGTAATTGTCTTTCTTTGATATAGTAACAATGCTGATCACAAGGAGAGGTAGAGGTAAAGGTAAGTAGGTAGATATACCTGCCGAAGAAGGAATGATAAATTATTGATTTTATTGGGTTAAGTGAATTGGTCTCAATAAAAGGCCCAAAATAAAAAAGAAGACATGGGCCAAAATGGGTCAAATGACCCATTCTTCCCTTGACCTTCTAGATATAGAATTAAATGCTATAAAGAGTGGATAAGGATGGAATTGAGGGCTTATATAAAAGTCCAAAATCTGATTTTTATTCATCATAAACTGTCATGCCTTTATACCAAAATAAAAGATATTTCTCTCAAACCCTAAGAACCCTAAGTCATCTTTTGGAGCAAGATCATCATTTCTCAAGCTTGGGTAAGTGATTATTCTTATGGATTAATATATTATATTCATGGGAGAGTATGTAGATCATGATGGGTATGTCAAAAAGTGTACATAATGCATTCTTGCTTTTTGGTTAAAAGATGTTTTATCCATGGAACTTAAACTTGAAATATGGCTTGTGGTTTTGATGAAAGAGCATGGTATAGATGAAATATGAACATGTATGGTGTGATTATGTTATTAAACTTGTTATTTTTCTATAAGTATAAATTATGAGATTTTGGCCGATATGTGATATGAGGTGTATTAAGGTGACTTGATGGATTAATTGTGATATGGTGTTCATGAGGAAATGTAAAGGAGAAACTCTGTGGTGAATTGTTATTGGTATATGATGTTGTGATCAATGTATGGAATGATTGGGGTATTGTTGTTATGGCAATGCCGTAAATGGTATTGTAGAGAAGGAAATGACATTTTAAGGCAAACATGTAACTCATTGTCTCATATGCATTTGTAAGGTAGTTGGTGGTTAATGTAAACTCCGTTATGCATTTGTGTTGTAGAGTGAAACGTAAGGAAGGAGCAGGACTATTGTATGCACATATAAGATTGTATATTCGTATTGTGAATACAAGGTATGTATGGTTACTCTATCCGTATCTTTCTGCAGCACATAATATTCACATTGACATCGCACTTGTTCTATCCCGAAATGTGCTAAGGTATCCTATACCCGGGTACCAATTGTCAATATCACATGTTTCCTACTCATTGATCAATTGTGAATCACATGTATCATATTCATTGATAGTGTTCAAAAAGCCCAATAAGGTTGTGGTCCAAAGTTCCAATAGTGGTTATACTCATGTATCTAGTTCATTGATTAGTGTCCAATGGTTCCAATAGTGTTATGTTTCCAATAAGGCTATGTTTCCAATAATGTTTATTCACATGTCTCTCACTCATTGATTATTGATCCAAAGCTTCAAATAAAGTTATGATTATCATTGTATCAATCTCAAAGTAATTCATATATGTGGTTAATGATTGAGTATGGGTGGTAGCATTAGGGGAACAATGCCTAGCTCAAGCCGATCCTGAGATTATTGGATCAGGGTACAGTCCTAGAGGCATAAGCCTAGCTCGGACCGATACTGACAGGGGGTAGCTCTAAAGGTAATAACCTAGATCGAGCCGAACCTGGTATGTTGGTTTATGGGTGGCAGCTCCAGAGGTAATAACCTAGCTCCAGCCGAGCCCGATATATTGATTCATGGGTGGCAGCTCTAGAGGCATAAGCCTAGCTCGAGCAAGCCCGGGTATCAGAGGTCACAGGCAAAGATGAATAATCATAGAAGGAAAGAAGCAAAGAAAATAATGAAAGCAATATACATGGTTCCCAAAACACAGAATGATGACTTATCCATATTGGTTATGCATTTAAATTTGAGTTCATTGACATATTTACATATCATTAAGTTTCTTATAAGCCTTACATACTCATTACATTCTTCGTACTAACGTCCCTTGTGGGACTTACCTTACTTGCTGCAGGCGCAGGTGCTAGTAGGCCTCCACAGTAGGTTGCCAATTGTGTGCGGATCGTTGGTAAGCTCCAGTTAGTTCGGGGCTTCTCTGCGTCACAGTTGTACATATGTTTCGGTGTTGTACATGTTGTATAAAGAGAGGACTTGTCCCGACTTTCAGTTAGTTTTGGTAAATGCATCTGTTAGAGGCTTTTGTAGACGTATATGGTTGTATTAATGTAATATGATACATGACGTTTTGACTTGATGGCCTCGACGGCCAAGTTTCACACATATATATATATATATATATCACATGTTCCATGAATTTCGTTGTTAGCATTTTTAAGCTCTTATGTGATAATGGTGTTTCTTATGGCATGCATATGAATGAGTATAAGCAAAGCTTGGTTCTCTCAGTCCTTATCGACTATGGGTGTCAATCCGTCCCGATGGGATTCGGGGCGTGACAAAAGTGGTATCAAAGCAGATCGTTCTAAGGGTGTCTACAAAGCCGTGTCTGAGCACAGTCTTACTTATCGATGTGTTGTTCACCACATTTATAAGTAGGAGGATACGGTACATTTAGGATGTTGTTTCTTTTCTTCACTTCTAGATCGTGCAATAGAGCCAGTGTTGTAAGTCGAATTGTGTCTGACCATGGTAATTGTCTTTCTTTGATATAGTAACAATGCTGATCACAAGGAGAGGTAGAGGTAAAGGTAAGTAGGTAGATATACCTGCCGAAGAAGGAATGAGAAATTATTGATTTTATTGGGTTAAGTGAATTGGTCTCAATAAAAGGCCCAAAATAAAAAAGAAGACATGGGCCAAAATGGGTCAAATGACCCATTCTTCCCTTGACCTTCTAGATATAGAATTAAATGCTATAAAGAGTGGATAAGGATGGAATTGAGGGCTTATATAAAAGTCCAAAATCTGATTTTTATTCATCATAAACTGTCATGCCTTTATACCAAAATAAAAGATATTTCTCTCAAACCCTAAGAACCCTAAGTCATCTTTTGGAGCAAGATCATCATTTCTCAAGCTTGGGTAAGTGATTATTCTTATGGATTAATATATTATATTCATGGGAGAGTATGTAGATCATGATGGGTATGTCAAAAAGTGTACATAATGCATTCTTGCTTTTTGGTTAAAAGATGTTTTATCCATGGAACTTAAACTTGAAATATGGCTTGTGGTTTTGATGAAAGAGCATGGTATGGATGAAATATGAACATGTATGGTGTGATTATGTTATTAAACTTGTTATTTTTCTATAAGTATAAATTATGAGATTTTGGCCGATATGTGATATGAGGTGTATTAAGGTGACTTGATGGATTAATTGTGATATTGTGTTCATGAGGAAGTGTAAAGGAGAAACTCTGTGTTGAAATGTTATTGGTATATGATGTTGTGGACAATGTATTGAATTATTGGGGTATTATTGGTATGGAAATGCCGTAAATGGTATTGTAGAGAAGGAAACGACATTTTAAGGCAAACATGTAACTCATTGTCTGATATGCATTTGTAAGGTAGTTGGTGGTTAATGTAAACTCCGTTATGCATTTGTGTTGTAGAGTGAAACGTAAGGAAGGAGCAGGACTATTGTATGCACATATAAGATTGTATATTCGTATTGAGAATACAAGGTATGTAAGGTTACTCTGTCCGTATCTTTCTGCAGCACATAATATTCACATTGACATCGCACTTGTTCTATCCCGAAATGTGCTAAGGTATCCTATACCCGGGTACCAATTGTCAATATCACATGTTTCCTACTCATTGATCAATTGTGAATCACATGTATCATATTCATTGATAGTGTTCAAAAAGCCCAATAAGGTTGTGGTCCAAAGTTCCAATAGTGGTTATACTCATGTATCTTGTTCATTGATTAGTGTCCAATGGTTCCAATAGTGTTATGTTTCCAATAAGGCTATGTTTCCAATAATGTTTATTCATATGTCTCTCACTCATTGATTATTGATCCAAAGCTTCAAATAAAGTTATGATTTTGATTGTATCAATCTCAAAGTAATGTATATATGTGGTTAATGATTGAGTATGGGTGGTAGCTTTGGTGGGAAAATGCCTAGATCAAGCCGATCCTTAGATTATTGGATCAGGGGACAGTCCTAGAGGCATAAGCCTAGATCGGACCAATCCTGACAGGGGGTAGCTCTAGAGGTAATAACCTAGCTTGAGCCGAACCTGGTATGTATGTTTATGGGTGGCAGCTCTATACGTAATAACCTAGATCGAGCCGAGCCCGATATATTGATTCATGGGTGGCAGCTCTAGAGGCATAAGCCTAGCTCGAGCCGATCCCAACATAACATTACGTTATGTAAAAACCCACTGTTCAGTCGGGGCCCGGGTATCACAGGTCACAGGTAAAGATGAAAAATCATAGAAGCAAAGAAGCAAAGAAAGTAATGAAAGCAATATACATGGTTCCCAAAACACAGAATGATGACTTATCCATATTGGTTATGCATTTGAATTTTAGTTCATTGACATATTTACATATCATACAGTTTCTTATAAGCCTTATATACTCAGTAGATTATTCGTACTGACGTCCCTTGTGGGACTTACCTTACTTGTTGTAGGCGCAGGTGCTAGTAGGCCTCCACAGTAGGTTGCCAATTGTGTGCGGATCATTGGTGAGTTTCAGTTAGTTCGGGGCTTCTTCGAGTCACAGTTGTACATATGTTTCGGTGTTGTACATGTTTTATAAAGCTAGGACTTGTCTCGACTTTCAGTTAGTTTTGGTAAATGCATCTATTAGAGGATTTTGTAGAAGGATATGGGTGTATGACTGTAATATGATACATGACGTTTTGACTTTATGGCCTCGCCGGCCAAGTTTCACAAATATATGTATATCACATGTTCCATGAATTCTGTTGTTAGCATTTTTAATTTCTTATGTGATAATGGTGTTTCTTATGGCATACATATGAATGATTATAAGCAAAGATTGGTTCTCTCAGGCCTTATCGACAATGGATGCCAATCCGTCCCGATGGGAATCGGGGTGTGACAAAAGTGGTGTTAAAGCAGGTCGTTCTAAGGGTGTCTGCAAAGCCATTTCTGAGTAGAGTTTTACTTATCGATGTGTTGTGAATCACATTTATAAGTAGGAGGATACGGTACATTTAGGATTTTGTTTCCTTTCTTCACTTCTAGATCGTGCAATAGAGCCAGTGTTGTAAGTCGAATTGTATCTGACCATGGTAATTGTCTTTCTTTGATATAGTAACAATGTCGATCACAAGGAGATGTAGAGGTAAAGGTAAGTAGGTAGATATACCTACCGAAGAAGGAATGAGAAATTATTAATTTTATTGGGTTAAGTGAATTCGGCTCAATAAAAGGCCCAAAATAAAGAAGAAGACATGGGCCAAAAAGGGTCAAATGACCCATTCTTCCCTTGACCTTCTAGATATAGCATTAAATGCTATAAAGAGTGGATAAGGATGGAATTGGGGGCTTATATAAAGGGCCAAAATCTGATTTTTATTCATCATAAACTCTCATGCCTTTAGACCAAAATAAAAGATATTTCTCTCAAACCCTAAGAACCCTAAGTCATCTTTTGGAGCAAGATCATCATTTCTCAAGGGTAAGTGATTATTCTTATGGATTAATATATTATATGCAAGGAGAGTATGTAGATCATGATGGGTATGTCAAAAAGTGTACATAATGCATTCTTGCTTTTTGGCTAAAAGATGTTTCATCCATGGAACTTAAACTTGAAATATGACTTGTGGTTTTGATGAAAGAGCATGGTATGGATGAAATATGAACATGTATGGTGTGATTATGTTATTAAACTTGTTATTTTTCTATAAGTATAAATTATGGGATTTTGGCCGCTATGTGATATGAGGTGTATTAAGGTGACTTGATGGATTAATTGTGATATGGTGTTCATGAGGAAGTGTAAAGGAGAAACTCTGTGTTCAAATGTGATTGGTATATGATGTTGTGGTCAATGTATGGAATAATTGGGGTATTGTTGGTATGGCAATTTCATAAATGCTATTGTAGAGAAGGAAATGACATTTTAAGGCAAACATGTAACTCATTGTCTCATATGCATTTGTAAGGTAGTTGGTGGTTAATGTCAACTCCGTTATGCATTTGTGTTGTAGAGTGAAACGTAAGGAAGGATCAGGACTATTGTATGCACATCTAAGATTGTATATTCATATTGAGAATACAAGGTATGTAAGGTTACTCTATCCGTATCTTTCTGCATCACATAATATTCACATTGACATGCACTTGTTCTATCCCGAAATATGCTAAGGTATCCTATACCCGGGTACCAATTGTCAATATCACATGTTTCCTACTCATTGATCAATTGTGAATCACATGTATCATATTCATTTATAGTGTTCAAAAATCTCAATAAGGTTATGGTCCAAAGTTCCAATAGTGGTTATACTCATGTATCTTATTCATTGATTAGTGTCCAATGGTTCCAATAGTGTTATATTTCTAATAAGGCTATGTTTTCTATAATGTTTATTCACATGTCTCTCACTCATTGATTACCTATCCAAAGCTTCAAATAAAGTTATGATTATCATTGTATCAATCTCAAAGTTATGCATATATGTGGTTAATGATTGAGTAAGGGTGGCAGCTTTGGGGGCAAAATGCCTAGCTCAAACCGATACTGAGATTATTGGATCAGGGGATAGTCCTAGAGGCATAAGCCTAGCTCGGACCGATCCTGACATGGGGTAGCTCTAGAGGTAATAACCTAGCTCGATCCAAACCTGGTATGTTGGTTTATGGGTGGCAGCTCTAGAGGTAATAACCTAGCTCGAGCCGAGCCCAATATATTGATTCATGGGTGGAAGCTCTAGAGGCATAAGCCTAGCTCGAGCCGATCCCAACATAACATTACGTTATGTAAAAACCCACTGTTCAGTTGGGGCCCGGGTATCACAGGTCACAGGCAAAGATGAATAATCATAGAAGCAAAGAAAGTAATGAAAGCAATATACATGGTTCCCAAAACACAGAATGATGACTTATCCATATTGGTTATGCATTTGAATTTTAGTTCATTGACATATTTACATATCATACAGTTTCTTGTAAGCCTTACATACTTAGTACATTCTTCGTACTGACGTCCCTTGTGGGACTTACCTTACTTGCTGCAGGTGCAGGTGCTAGTAGGCCTCCACAGTAGGTTGCCAATTGTGTGCGGATCATTAGTGAACTCCAGTTAGTTCGGGGCTTCTCCGAGTCACAGTTGTACATATGTTTCGGTCTTGTACATGTTGTATAAAGTGAGGACTTGTCCCGACTTTCAGTTAGTTTTGGTAAATGCATCTGTTAGAGGCTTTTGTAGACGTATATGGGTGTATGAATGTAATATGATACATGAAATTTTGACTTGATGGCCTCGATGGACAAGTTTCAAACATATATATATATATATATATATATATATATATATATATATATCACTTGTTCCATGAATTCTGTTGTTAGCATTTTTAAGCTCTTATGTGATAATGGTGTTTCTTATGGCATGCATATGAATGAGTATAAGCAAAGCTTGGTTCTCTCAGGCCTTATCGACAATGGATGCCAATCAGTCCCGATGGGAATCGGGGCGTGACAAAATTGATATCAAAGCAGGTCGTTCTAAAGGTGTCAACAAAGCCGTGTCTGAGTAGAGTCTTACTTATCGATATGTTGTGCACCGCATTTATAAGTAGGAGGATACGGGACATTTAGGATGTTGTTTCTTTTCTTCATTTCTAGATCTTGCAATAGAGCCAGTGTTGTAAGTTTAATTGTATCTGACCATGGTAATTGTCTTTCTTTGATATAGTAACAATGCCGATCACAAGGAGAGGTGCAGGTAAAGGTAAGTAGGTAGATATACCTGCCGAAGAAGGAATGAGATATTATTGATTTTATTGGGTTAAGTGAATTCGGCTTACTAAAAGGCCCAAAATAAAGAAGAAGACATGGGCCAAAATGGGTCAAATGACCCATTCTTCCCTTGACCTTCTAGATATAGCATTAAATGTTATAAAGAGTGGCTAAGGATGGAATTTAGAGCTTATATAAAGGTTCAAAATCTGATTTTTATTCATCATAAACTCTCATTCCTTTAGACCAAAATAAAAGATATTTCTCTCAAACCCTAAGAACCCTAAGTCATCTTTTGGAGCAAGATCGTCATTTCTCAAGCTTGGGTAACTGATTATTCTTATGGATTAATATATTATATGCATGGGAGAGTATGTATATCATGATGGGTATGTCAAAAAGTGTACATAATGCATTCTTGCTTTTTGGCTAAAAGATGTTTTATCCATGGAACTTAAACTTGAAATATGAATTGTGGTTTAGATTAAAGAACATGGTATGGATGAAATATGAACATGTATGGTATGATTATGTTATTAAACTTGTTATTTTTCTATAAGTATAAATTATGGGATTTTGGCCGCTATGTGATATGAGGTGTATTAAGGTGACTTGATGGATTAATTGTGATATGGTGTTCATGAGGAAGTGTAAAGGAGAAACTCTTTGTTCAAATGTGATTGGTATATGATGTTGTGGTCAATGTATGGAATGATTGGGGTATTGTTGGTATGGCAATGCCGTAAATGGTAGTGTAGAGAAGGAAACAACATTTGAAGGCAAACATGTAACTCATTGTCTCATATGCATTTGTAAGGTAGTTGGTGGTTAATGTAAACTCCGTTATGCATTTGTGTTGTAGAGTGAAACGTAAGGAAGGATCAGGACTATTGTATGCACATCTAAGATTGTATATTCGTATTGAGAATACAAGGTATGTAAGGTTACTCTATCCGTATCTTTCTGCAGCACATAATATTCACATTGACATCGCACTTGTTCTATCCCGAAATGTGCTAAGGTATCCTATACCCGGGTACTAATTGTCAATATCACATGTTTCCTACTCATTGATCAATTGTGAATCACATGTCTCATATTCATTGATAGTGTTCAAAAATCCCAATAAGGTTGTGGTCCAAAGTTCCAATAGTGGTTATACTCATGTATCTTGTTCATTGATTAGTGTCCAATGGTTCAAATAGTGTTATGTTTCCAATAATGTTTATTCACATGTCTCTCACTCATTTATTATTGATCCAAAGCTTCAAATAAAGTTATGATTATCATTGTATCAATCTCAAAGTAATGCATATATGTGGTTAATGATTGAGTATGGGTGGTAGCTTTGGGGACAAAATGCCTAGCTCAAGCTGATCCTGAGATTATTGGATCAGGGGACAGCCCTAGAGGCATAAGCCTAGCTCGGACCGATCCTGACAGGGGGTAGCTCTAGAGGTAATAACCTAGCTCGAGTCGAGCCCAATATATTGATTCATGGGTGGCAGCTCTAGAGGCATAAGCCTAGTTCGAGCCGATCCCAACATAACATTACGTTATGTTTTAAAACCCACTGTTCAGTCGGGGCTCGGGTATCACAGGTCACAGGCAAAGATGAATAATCATAGAAGCAAAGAAGCAAAGAAAGTAATGAAAGCAATATACATGGTTCCCAAAACATAGAATGATGACTTACCAATATTGGTTATGCATTTATATTTGAGTTCATTGACATATTTACATATCATTAAGTTTCTTATAAGCCTTACATACTTAGTACATTCTTCGTACTGACGTCCCTTGTGGGACTTACCTTACTTGCTGCAGGCGCAGGTGCTAGTAGGCCTCCACAGTAGGTTGCCAATTGTGTGCGAATCATTGGTGAGCTCCAGTTAGTTCGGGGCTTCTCCGAGTCACAGTTGTACATATGCTTCGGTGTTGTACATGTTGTATAAAACGAGGACTTGTCCCGACTTTCAGTTAGTTTTGGTAAATTCATCTGTTAGAGGCTTTTGTAGATGTATATGGGTGTATGAATGTAATGTGATACATGACGTTTTGACTTGATGGCCTCAACGGCCAAGTTTTACACACACACATATATATATATATATATCACATGTTGCATGAATTCTGTTGTTAGCATTTTTAAGCTCTTATATGATAATGGTGTTTCTTATGGCATGCATATGAATGAGTATAAGCAAAGATTGGTTCTCTTGGGCCTTATTGACTATGGGTGCCAATCCATCCCGATGGGATTCATGGCGTGACAAAAGTGGTATCAAAGCAGGTCGTTCTAAGAGTGTCTACAAAGCCGTGTCTAAGTAGAGTCTTACTTATCGATGTGTTGTGCACCACATTTATAAGTAGGAGGATACGGGACATTTAGGATGTTGTTTCTTTTCTTCACTTCTAGATCGTGCAATAGAGCCAGTGTTGCAAGTCGAATTGTATCTGACCATGGTAATTGTCTTTCTTTGATATAGTAACAATGTCGATCACAAGGAGAGGTAGAGGTAAAGGTAAGTAGGTGGATATACCTACCGAAATTATTGATTTTATTGGGTTAAGTGAATTGGGCTCAATAAAAGGCCCAAAATAAAGTAGAAGACATGGACCAAAATGGGTCAAATGACCCATTCTTCCCTTGACCTTCTAGATATAGCATTAAATGCTATAAAGAGTGGCTAAGGATGGAATTGAGGGCTTATATAAAGGGCCAAAATCTTATTTTTATTCATCATAAACTCTCATGCCTTTAGACCAAAATAAAAGATATTTCTCTCAAACCCTAAGAACCCTAAGTCATCTTTTGGAGCAAGATCTTCATTTCTCAAGCTTGGGTAAGTGATTATTCTTATGGATTAATATATTATATGCATGGGAGAGTATGTAGATCATGATGGGTATTTCAAAAAGTGTACATAATGCATTCTTGCTTTTTGGCTAAAAGATGTTTCATCCATGGAACTTAAACTTGAAATATGACTTGTGGTTTTGATGAAAGAGCATGGTATGGATGAAACATGAACATGTATGGTGTGATTATGTTATTAAACTTGTTATTTTTCTATAAGTATAAATTATGGGATTTTGGCCGCTATGTGATATGAGGTGTATTAAGGTGACTTGATGGATTAATTGTGATATGGTGTTCATGAGGAAGTGTAAAGGAGAAACTCTGTGTTGAAATGTTATTGGTATATGATGTTGTGGTAAATGTATGGAATGATTTGGGTATTGTTGTTATGGCAATTCCATAAATGGTATTGTCGAGAAGGAAATGACATTTTAAGGCAAACATGTAACTCATTGTCTCATATGCATTTGTAAGGTAGTTGGTGGTTAATGTAAACTCCGTTATGCATTTGTGTTGTAGAGTGAAACGTAAGGAAGGAGCAGGAATATTGTATGCACATCTAAGATTGTATATTCGTATTGAGAAGACAAGGTATGTAATGTTACTCTATCTGTATCTTTCTGCAGCACATAATATTCACATTGACATCGCACTTGTTCTATCCCAAAATGTGCTAAGGTATCCTATACCCGGGTACTAATTGTCAATATCATATGTTTCCTACTCATTGATCAATTGTGAATCACATGTATCATATTCATTGATAGTGTTTAAAAATCCCAATAAGGTTGTGGTCTAAAGTTCCAATAGTGGTTATACTCATGTATCATGTTCATTTATTAGTGTCCAATGGTTCCAATAGTGTTATGTTTCTAATAAGGCTATGTTTCCAATAATGTTTATTCACATGTCTCTCACTCATTGATTATTGATCCAAAGCTTCAAATAAAGTTATGATTATCATTGTGTCAATCTCAAAGTAATGCATATATGTGGTTAATAATTGAGTATGGGTGGTAGCTTTGGGGGCAAAAAGCCTAGCTCAAGCCGATCCTGAGATTATTGGATCAGGGGACAGTCCTAGAGGCATAAGCCTATCTCAAACCGATCCTGACAGGGGGTAGCTCTAGAGGTAATAACCTAGCTCAAGCCAAACTTGGTATGTTGGTTTATGGGTGGCAGCTCTAGAGGTAATAACCTAGCTCGAGCCGAGCTCGATATATTGATTCATGGGTGGCAGCTCTAGAGGTATAAGCCTAGCTCGAGCCGATCCCAACATAACATTACGTTATGTTAAAATCCACTCTTCAGTCGGTGCCCGGGTATCACATGTCTGAGGCAAAGATGAATAATCATAGAAGCAAAGAAACAAAGAAAGTAATGAAAGCAATATACATGGTTCCCAAAACACAGAATGATGACTTATCCATATTGGTTATGCATTTGAATTTGTGTTCATTGACATATTTACATATCATACAGTTTCTTATAAGCCTTACATACTCAGTACATTCTTCGTATTGACGTCCCTTGTGGGACTTACCTTATTTGCTGTAGGCGCAGGTGCTAGTAGGCCTCCACAGTAGGTTGCCAATTGTGTGCGGATCATTGGTGAGCTCCAGTTAGTTCGGGGCTTCTCTGAGTCACAGTTGTACATATGTTTGTTGTACATATTGTGTAAAGCGAGGACTTGTCCCGACTTTCAGTTAGTTTTGGTAAATGCATCTGTTATAGGCTTTTGTAGACGTATATGGGTGTATGAATGTAATATGATACATGACATTTTGACTTGATGGCCTCGACGGCCAAGTTTCATATATATATATATATATATATATATATCACATGTTCCATGAATTCCGTTGTTAGCATTTTTAAGCTCTTATGTGATAATGGTGTTTCTTATGGCATGCATATGAATGAGTATAAGCAAATCTTGGTTCTTTCGGGCCTTATCGACTATGGGTACCAATCCGTCCCGATGGGATTCGGGGTGTGACAAAAGTGGTATCAAACTAGGTCGTTCTAAGGGTGTCTACAAAGCCGTGTCTGAGTAGAGTCTTACTTATCGATGTGTTGTGCGCCACATTTATAAGTAGGAGGATACGGGACATTTAGGATGTTGTTTCTTTTCTTCACTTCTGGATCGTGCAATAGAGCCAGTGTTTTAATTCGAATTGTATCTGACCATGGTAATTGTCTTTCTTTGATATAGTAACAATGCCGATCACAAGGAGAGGTAGAGGTGAAGGTAAGTAGGTAGATATACATGTCGAATAAGGAATGAGTAGATTACCACCTGACCAAGCTAGTCAAGGTGGAGCAAATACTAAAATTTCATCACGGTCTTCTTCTACTTTTCCAGCTTCGGAAGAGCCAGTCGGTACAGAAGTACCCGCAGAATCACCAATGAATGCCACGGATCAGGATCTAAGGAATGCAGTACATATGTTGACATAATTAGTGGCATTACAAAGTCAAGGACGAGCTTTTCCGATGACAAATAAGGATGATGCAGCTGGAGTGGTGAGTCGCAGAACATAGGATTTTCTAAAACTGGACCCTCTTATATTCACTGGGTCAGATCCGAAAGAAGATCAACAGGACTTTGTGGATCAGATTCAGAGGGCTCTGGAAGTTATGCACGTGACGGGGGTAGAAACAGTTGAACTTGTTGCGTATAGATTGAAAGGAGAGGAGATATTGTGGTATGAAGACTAGAAGAAATCTCGTGGTATCGGTGCAATGCCACTAAATTGGGAAGAATTTAAAGCAGCATTCTTTGATCACTATCTTCCCTATGAGATTTGGGAGGCACGTGCAGATCAGTTTCTAAATCTCCGACAGGGAAATCTGAGTGTTAGGGAATACAGTTTGCAATTTAATTCCTTGGCTCGATATGCTCCAAATGTGGTGGCTATAATGACAGACAGAGTCCATTGATATGTGGACAGACTAGAACCATATTTTGTAAGGGATTGCACCATTGCTGCCTTGAATAAAGATATGGACATAGCTCGAATACAAGCCTTCGCCCAGAAAATAGAAGATCAAAGACAGAGAAGAAGGGTACATGAATTTGACAGAGGACAGTCCAAAAGTGCTAGACCTATGGGACCATCTACGATGTCCCAAGGAGGATCTAGTCCTCGTATGTTTCCTAGACCATCGTTATCTTATTCTACAGCAGGTGTTCACTCTCAGTTTCGAGGGTTTAGAGGTGGTCCATCTGGGCAGAGCAGTGGAGTTCATAGATCACAGGCAGCAGGTTTTCCCCATCAGCAGTGTTAGCACTACGGGCGTATTCATGCAGGTACATGCCGAGTGGAGACAAATGCTTTCTTTTGGTGCGGTATGACGGGGCACATGATGAGAGAGTGTCCCCATAGGAGCATGAGTGGTATAGTACGAAAGGCAGGATCGGTCGTTGCATCATCATCATCGGTTCCTTTATTAGGATGAGGTGTGCAGTCTGTTGGCCGTGGTAGGGGTGGCAGAGGAGCAGACAGTACTAGTGGAGTCCAGAATCGCACTTATACCCTTGTGGATCGACAGAATTTAGAGGCTTCTCCTGATGTCATCACAGGTACATTATCCATATTGTCATATAATTTATATGCACTGATTGACCCAGATTCTACATTGTCCTATGTTACTCCATTTATTGCTGTGAAATTTGCAAAGGCACCAGAATTATAAATTAAGTCAATTAAAGTGTCTACAATAGTTGGTAAATAAATTGTTGCAAAAAGAGTATATCGTAATTGTGTGGTCACTGTGTATGGTCATGATACACTGGCCGACCTCATTGAATTAGACATGGTGGATTTTGATGTGATAATGGGGATGGATTAGTTGGCCTCTTGTTATGCCACGGTAGATTGCCGGGCCAAGAAGGTGCATTTTTGTTTTCCGCAAGAAAATGTTCTTGAATGGCAGGGTAACGCAGGGGCACCACGAGAAAAATTTATTTCCTATTTGAAAGCAAGGAAAATGATTGCCAAGGGACATATATGTCAATTAGTACGAGTGAAAGATAATGATGTGGAACCACTGACTCCACAGTCGGTTCCAGTGGTCAATGAATTTCTTAATGTATTTGCAGAGGATCTTCCAGGCTTACTCCCAGAATGGGAAGTAGAGTTTGGAATTGATGTGATTCCAGGCACTTAGCCTATCTCTATTCCTCCATATAGAATGGCTCTAGTGGAATTGCGTGAATTGAAGGAGCAATTGAAAGATTTACTGGACAAGGGCTTCATCAGGCCTAGTATGTCCCCATGGGGTGCACCGGTATTATTTGTATGGAAGAAAGATGGCACGTTGAGAATGTGCATCGACTATCTGCAATTGAATAAAGTAACGATCAAGAACAAATATCCCCTCCCTCGAATTGATAATTTGTTTGATCAGTTACAGGGTGCCAAGTGTTTTTAAAAGATTGACTTGAGGTCGGGTTACCACCAAGTCAGAGTTAGAGAAGAAGATGTACCCAAGACAGCTTTTCGAACACGGTATGGCCATTATTAATTTTTAGTTATGTCATTTGGACTAACAAATGTACCAGCTGTGTTCATGGATTTGATGAATAGGGTGTTTAAGCCATTTCTGGACGTGTTCGTGACGGTATTTATAGATGATATCCTGATTTATTCAAGATCACCAGAGGACCATGCTAATCACTTACGGCAGGTGTTACAGATTCTTCGTGAGCGTAAGTCGTATGCAAAGTTCCCCAAATTTGAGTTTTGGTTAAAATTGGTCGCATTCTTGGGTCACATTGTGTCAGATGAGGGGATACAGGTTGATACACAGAAGATTGAAGCAGTGAAAAATTGGCCAAGACCTACAACACCCACAAAGATTCATAGTTTTCTTGGACTGGCAGGTTATTACAGAAGATTTGTGGAAGGTTTTTCCTACATTGGTGCACCGTTAACAAAGCATACACATAAGGCAGTTAAATTTCAGTGGAATGATGCGTGTGAGAAAAGCTTCCAAAAATTGAAAGATAAATTAGCCTCCACACCAGTTTTAGTACTTCCCGAAGGCACTGAAGGTTATGCGTTGTATTGTGATGCCTCCGGGTTTGGCCTCGGATGTGTATTGATGCAGCACGATAATGTCATAGCATATGCCTCACGACAGTTGCGACCACATAAGAAAAATTATCCCACACGTGATCTTGAATTAGCAGCGGTGCTTTTTGCTTTAAAGATATGGCATCATTATTTGTACGGAGTACATGTTGATATCTATACTGATCACAAAAGTTTACAATATAGCTTTAAGTATAAGGAACTCAATTTGAGGCAACGAAGGTGGTTAGAGCTCTTGAAAGACTACGATATTGATATTCTCTATCATCCAGGCAAAGCAAATGTAGTAGCTGATGCATTGAGTCGTAAGGAAGTAGAAAGAACGTGTGGACAGTTGACTGAAAAGCAAGAGATAATCAAAGATCTACATCAACTAGCCAGTTTGGGAGTTTGCCTTATTGAATCTACAGATAAAGGGGTTACTGTGCAAAATGCAGAGGAATCCTCCTTAATGGCTAAAGTAAAAGAGAAGCAGTTTGCGGACTCTATGTTATTACAGTTGAAAGAGAATGTACAATAGGGTCTGACTGTGGCCTTTGATCTTACACAAGAAGGGGTACTTCAATGTCAAGGAAGATTATGTGTACCGAATGTAGATGAGCTGAGGAAACAAATCATGACAGAGGCGCATCACTCGCGCTATTCTATTCATCCGGGTGCTACTAAAATGTATCATGATTTTAAGAAAGTGTATTGGTGGGGAAATATGAAGAAGAACATTGCAGAATTTGTCGCTCAATGCCCGAATTGTCAACAAGTAAAGTAGAGCATCAGAAATCAGGGGGTTATATGCAATGTATCAATCTTCCAGTCTGGAAATGGGATATGATTAACATGGATTTTATTACAGGTTTGCCTCGTACATTACGGATATTTGGTTCCACATGGGTCATAGTGGACATGCTTACCAAGTCAGCACATTTTCTACCAGTCAAGACCACCTATACAGCTGAAGATTATGCAAGATTGTATGTTAAAGAAATAGTGCGGTTACATAGGATTCCGATCTCTATTATATCAAACAGGGGACCTCAGTTTACTCCGCATTTTTGGAGATCTTTTCAACAGAGTTTGGGTACACAGGTGAATCTGAGTACGGCTTTCCATCCTCAGGCTGATGGACAAGCAGAACGTACTATTCAAACACTTGAAGATATGCTACGAGATTGCACGTTAGACTTTCAAGGCAGTTGGGATGACCATTTGCCTCTTATTTAATTTTCTTACAACAATAGCTATCATTCAAGTATTAAAATGGCACCTTATGAAGCTTTGTACCGAAGGAAATATAGATCACCAATTGGATGGGTTGAAGCGGGTGAAACTGCTTTACTTGGGCCGGATATTGTTCATCAGTCTATGGAGAAATTTAAAGTGATCCAACAACGGTTACAAACGGCCCAAAGTCGCCACAAGTCATATGCTGATGTTAGAAGAAGAGGGATTGAATTCGCCATAGCTGATTGGGTATTTTTAAAGGTGTCACCGATGAAAGAGGTAATGCGATTCGGAAAGAAAGGAAAATTGAGTCCACGTTACATAGGCCCATATGAAATTATTAGAAGATTTGGGCAAGTTGCGTTTGAATTAGCACTACCATAAGAACTTTCCTCAGTCCACCCAGTGTTTCATGTTTCGATGCTTCGAAAGTGCATAGGGTATCCATCTCGTATTGTTCCCATTGAAGATGTCCAAGTTACAGAGGATCTTACTTATGAAGAGTTACCCATTGTTATTCTAGATCGACAAGTAAAAAGTTTGAGGAATAAAAACATAGCTTCTGTAAAGGTACTATGGCGCAATCAACAAGTAGAGGAGATCACATGGGAAGCTGAGGAAATGATGAAATCCAAGTATCCCTATCTATTTCAAATGGAAGAAGAAGTTCAAAGTGCAGAGGTGGATCAATAACAAGTAAGTATACATGAGCCTTAAGTGTTTATGCATATGTATGCTAATATAGAGATGCATTTGTTGTAATTGAAGCGATATTGTTAACATTCGAGGACGAATGGTCCTAAGGGGGGAAGAATGTAACATCCCGTACCTTCCCGAACCTACTTGACGACGTTGAACAATGTTTACTTAGGTGTCGAGATCCACAAGTACGTATTTTGTAATGTTATTGATGAGATAGTTGATATTGGCCCTCGTACATGTGATTAGACTTTTGTAGGATGTATTTTGTGACTTCGTAGAAAATTTGTGGGGTTAAAAATGAGGCTTGGAGGACCTCCAAACAAAGGATGTTAAAGGTAAGAAGTAAGTTAAAGAATAGAACTTGAAGTATCTAACCGAACCCGCAAAGAAAAGTCGAAAATGAATTTTTTTTTAAAAATAAGGGCCAGGCACGCTAGAGGGCATGCCAGGCCACTTATTGCCCAAATTTTTTGGGCAAAGGAAGCAATTTGGCGCGCCCAAGGGCGTGTCAGGCTGCTTGTGCGCACCCTTCAAAAGTTGGAAATTTTTCTAAGTCCCAAGGGTGCCCGGGGACGTATCGGGCCGCTTTTTGCCACATTCCTTCTAAAACTACGAGTATATACATGGTATAATTAAAATATTGGCATTTAATTTTGATAAGATTATTGGTGGACGAATTTGACATCCAAATGACGTTTTTATCCTTCTGTCAAAATAAGCCATACGTAGCTAGAATCACTTGTTTTTGGGATTGAAGCTACAAATATGAATCGCGTGAGTGGGAATATTGTAGTGACATGTATGGAATGATTTAAACATGATAAATTATTAATTTTATTGGGTTAAGTGAATTGGGCTTAATAAAAGGCCCAAAATAAAAGAAGAAGACATGGGCCAAAATGGGTCAAATGACCCATTCTTCCTTTGACCTTCTAGATATAGCATTAAATGCTATAAAGAGTGGATAAGGATGGAATTGAGGGCTTATATAAAGGGCCAAAATATTATTTTTACTCATCATAAACTCTCATGCCTTTAGACCAAAATAAAAGATATTTCTCTCAAACCCTAAGAACCCTAAGTCATCTTTTGGAGCAAGATCATCATTTCTCAAGCTTGGGTAAGTGATTATTCTTATGGATTAATATATTATATGCATGTGATAGTATGTAGATCATGATGGGTATGTCAAAAAGTGTACATAATGCATTCTTGCTTTTTGGCTAAAAGTTGTGTTATCCATGGAACTTAAACTTGAAATATGACTTGTGGTTTTGATGAATGAGCATGGTATGGATGAAATATGAACATGCATGGTGTGATTATGCTATTAAACTTGTTTTTTTTCTATAAGTGTAAATTATGGGATTTTGGCCGATATTTGATATGAGGTGTATTAAGGTGACTTGATGGATTAATTGTGATATGGTGTTCATGAAGAAGTGTAAAAGAGAAACTTTGTGGTGAAATGTTATTGGTATATGATGTTGTGGTCAATGTATGGCATGATTGTGGTATTGTTGGTATGGCAATACCGTAAATGGTATTGTAGAGAAGGAAATGACATTTTAAGGCAAACATGTAACTCATTGTCGTCATATGCATTTGTAAGGTAGTTGGTGGTTAATGTAAACTCCGTTATGCATTAGTGTTGTGTAACACCCCGTACGTTTCTAAGTCTAGCTAACAACCGTAACATTTATGGAAATATGGAAACATGAGATAATTGATGAATTATGTATCAATATGTGGGCATTTAAAAGTCTTGCACAATTGGGCCCAAAAAGAAGCCCAAAATCATAAGGAAGACATGGCCCAAAAGAATTTTTGACCCATTCTTGCATTGCTCATCCATTGACCAAGTAAACCCACCAAGTGTGTGGATAAGAATCATTCAAAAGGGACTATATAAACCCATAAATCAGATTTTTATTCATTAGATACACACATGCCTTTTTAACATTTTTCTTAAACATTATCTCTCACACAAAAACCCTAAGGCAACTACTTGTTGGGCAAATATCACTCTTTGGTAAGTATTTATTCTCATGGTCCAGTATATAATTAGTTTAATAAGGTGTATATATCATGTTGGTTGTGTTTGAAAAGTGTTGGATAGTGTGCTATGTGTAAAACTGTCTATTTTTGCAATCGGAGAATGGTTTTTGTCTTGTGAACTTGAACATGGACTTATGGTCATGAAGGAATTGAACTTGATGGATTAAATATTGACATATGAGATGTTATTATAGTCTTACCTTGTTTCGTTCTTGGGTATAATGTTTGGAGTTGATATTGTATAATTGGTTATGGTTTTGGGTGACGTATTGGTCGTAAAGTGCAGTTTTGGGTGTGGTTATGTGTGTTGTGAGACCATGGCTGAATTTTGGTGTTTAATATGATCAAAAATATATCAAAATAAGTTTTGTTATGATCATGGACCATTCATGGCATTAAAAGACCCAAAAGAGGCCATTTCGGACCAAAACGGGCATCCGCCCCCGCAGACGAAGGCATCTGTGCGCGCAGATGCCAACGCAGATGCCCCTGGAATTTTCCATAGGCCATATTCACGGGCATATCAGACACCTACGGGCGCAGGTGGCAGCGCAGGTCAGTCCCAGAATTGGTTTTGTGTGTTTTCGTCTCTAGTTGATCCCCGAAGGCCCTATACCCTTTTTGGATGTAATTATCAACTTGTGATGTCGTTTTAATGAATTTAAAGTATCGTATGGAGGTATTTTGTACTTTATTTAGTATGTATGATTGTTCATATGTTGTTATGAAGGAGTAATTGCGACGAAATGATAAAGAGAAAAGCGTAAAGGGTAAGTGTGGTGTGAAATGCTATCGATGTATGATCTCTTGGGCAATGCGCGTAATGTTGTGGTGTTGTTGATATTATAATGCCTTGTATTGTATTTTAAGGGGGTGACATGATGTTATAAGGTAGTCATATAGTTCATTGTTGTCTTGTACGCCAGTATAGTAACTAGTTGCTAATGTAAGTTTCGGTATGAACTTGTATTGTAGAGTAAGACGTAAAGAAGAAGCTGGACTATTGTGTTCATACATAGACTTGTGTATTCATACTTGGAAGTGTAGGTATGTAAGGTTACTCTGTCCGTATCTTTCTGCAGCATACAGAATTCACATTGACGCTACACTTGTCCTATTCCGAAATGTGTTAAGGTATACTATTTTCGGTTACCAATGGTTATTATCACAAGTTTCCTATTCATTGGTCAATTATAAATCACATGTCTCCTATTCATTGATAATATTCCAAAAGCCCAATAAAGTTATGTTCCAAAGTTCCAATACTAATTATACTCATGCATCTCCTTCGTTGATCATTGTCCAATGGTTCCAATAGTGTTATGTTTCCCAAAAGGCTATATTTCCAAATAATGTTATTCTCAAATCTCTTACTCATTGGTTAATGATCCAAATATTCACATAATGTTATGACTATCATTGTATCAATCTCAAAGTAATGAATAAAGTAATGAATATGTGGTTAATGATCAAGTATGGGTGGCATCTTTGCTGGCGAAATGCCTAGCTCAAGACGATACCAAGATTGTTGGATCAGGGGGCAGCCCTGGGGGCATAATCTTAGCTCGGACCGAACCTGACAGGGGGAAGCTCTAGAGGTATAATCCTAGCTCGAGCCAAACCTGATATGTTGGTTTATGGGTGGCAGCTCTAGAGGTAATAACCTAGCTCGAGCCAAACCCAATGCTTTGATTCTTAGGGTGGCAGCTCTGGGGGCATAAGCCTAGCTCAAGCCGATCCCAACATAATGATATGTTATGTTAAAACCCACTGTTCAGTCAGGGCCTGGGTATCACAGTTCACTGGCAAAGATGAATAACCATAGAATCAAAGGAACAAAGAAAGTAAAGAAAGCAATATACATGGTTTCCAAAGTACAGTATTGTGACTTATCCATCTTGATCATTTTTTGTATTTGAGTTCATTGACATGTTTACATATCATACAAGTTTCATATGGCCTTACATACTCAGTACATTCTTCGTACTGACCCCTCTTGGGGGATTTACCTTACTTGCTGCAGGCGTAGGTTCTAGTAGGCCTCCACAGTAGGTTGCCAGTCGTTGCCGATCAT
The DNA here is from genome assembly GCA_031232105.1 of Capsicum rhomboideum. Classification (NCBI taxonomy): domain Eukaryota; kingdom Viridiplantae; phylum Streptophyta; class Magnoliopsida; order Solanales; family Solanaceae; genus Capsicum; species Capsicum rhomboideum. The sequence continues at coordinate 95,180,746 of CP124711.1, read as the reverse complement.
TGGTGAGCTCTAGTTAGTTTGGGGATTCTTCGAGTCACAATTGTACATAGGTTTTGGTATTGTACATATTGTATAAAGCGGGGACTTGTCCCGACTTTAGTTCATTTTGGTCAATGCACTTGTTAGAGGCTTTTGTAGACAGATGTGGGTGTATAAATGTAAAGGTTACATGTCGTTTTTGACTTGATGGCCTCAACGGCCAAGTTTCATATATGTATATATGTCACATGTTTCATGAATTTCATTCTTAGCATTATAAACTCCTCCGTGATAAGGGTGTTTCTACTGGCATGCATATGAATGAACATAAGTACAGTTTTGTTCTCTCGGGCCTTATCGGCTACGGGTGCCAATCACGCCTCATTGGAATTCGGGGTGTGACATGTTGTAGAGTGAAACGTAAGGAAGGAGTGGGACTATTGTATGCACATCTAAGATTGTATATTCGTATTGATAATACAAGGTATGTAAGGTTACTCTGTCCGTATCTTTCTGCAGCACATAGTATTCACATTGACATCGCACTTGTTCTATCCCGAAATGTGCTAAGGTATCCTATACCTGGTTACCAATTGTCAACATCACATGTTTCCTACTCATTGATCAATTGTGAATCACATGTCTCATATTCATTGATAGTGTTCCAAAAGCCCAATAAGGTTGTGGTCCATAGTTCCAATAGTGGTTATACTCATGTATCTTGTTCATTGATTAGTGTCTAATGGTTCCAATAGTGTTATGTTTCGAATAAGGCTATGTTTCCAATAATGTTTATTCACATGTCTGTCACTCATTGATTATTGATCCAAAGCTTCAAATAAAGTTATTATTATCATTGTATCAATCTCAAAGTAATGCATATATGTGGTTAATGATTCAGTATGGGTGGTAGCCTTGGGGGCAAAATGCCTAGCTCAAGCCGATCCCGAGATTATTGGATCAGGAGGCAGTCCTTGAGGCATAAGCCTAGCTTGGACCGTTCCTGACAGGGGGTATCTTTAGAGGTAATAACCTTGCTCGATCCAAACTTGGTATGTTGGTTTATGGGTGGAAGCTCTAGAGGTAAAAACCAAGCTTGAGCTGAGCCCGATATATTGATTCATGGGTGGCAGCTCTAGAGGTATAAGCCTAGCTCGAGCCGATCCCAACATAACATTACGTTATGTTAAAACCCACTGTTCAGTAGGTGCCCGGGTATCACATGTCTGAGGCAAAGATGAATAATCATTGAAGCAAAGAAACAAAGAAAGTAATGAAAGCAATATACATGGTTCCCAAAACACAGAATGATGACTTATCCATATTGGTTATGCATTTGAATTTGTGTTCATTGACATATTTACATATCATACAGTTTCTTATAAGCCTTACATACTCAGTACATTCTTCGTATTGACGACCCTTGTGGGACTTACCTTACTTGCTGTAGGCGCAGGTGCTAGTAGGCCTCCACAGTAGGTTGCCAATTGTGTGCGGATCATTGGTGAGCTCCAGTTAGTTCAGGGCTTCTCTGAGTCACAGTTGTACATATGTTTGTTGTACATATTGTGTAAAGCGAGGACTTGTCCCGACTTTCAGTTAGTTTTGGTAAATGCATTTGTTAGAGGCTTTTGTAGACGTATGTGGGTGTATGAATGTAAGATGATACATGAAGTTTTGACTTGATGGCCTCGACGGCCAAGTTTCACACACACACATATATATATATATATATATATATCACATGTTGCATGAATTTCGTTGTTAGAATTTTTAAGCTCTTATATGATAATGGTGTTTCTTATGGCATGCATATGAATGAGTATAAGCAAAGCTTGGTTCTCTCGGGCCTTATTGGCTTTGGGTGCCAATCCGTCCCGATGGAATTCGGGGCGTGACATATATAGTCCCTTTAAATCTCATACATATCCACACTTTAGTCAATCATTGAGGTGTTTACTTGGTCAATCCTAAAATGGGTCATTTGTTCATTTGGGCTGTGTCTTTTGCTTAATTTCGGGCCTTATTTGAGCCCATAATCACAAGACTCATTCAGCCCAACAAGGTTAATGTGTAATATACCAACTATCTCAAGTTTAAATAATTCCATAAATGTTAAGATAATCACATAGGTTCGGAAATGTACGGGGTGTTACATCCTTCCCCCCTTAGGGACATTCGTCCTCGAATGTTAGGAATAGTACCCAATTTAAACAAATTCAAGTCTAAGTTTATCCTTCATGTTATCATATACACATAATGATTATAGATACTTACTTGTTATTTCTCCAATTCCGCATCTTGAACTTTCTATTCAATTTGAAATAAATGCGGGTACTTAGACTTCATCATTTCCTCGGCTTCCCATGTGATTTCATCTACTTGTTGATTTCTCCAAAGCACTTTCACAGAAGCTACTTATTTATTCCTTAACTTCTTCACTTGTTGATCCAGAATAGCAATAGGTATCTCTTCATAGGTGAGATCCTCCATAACTTGTACATCTTCAATGGGAGCAATACGAGATGGGTTTCCTATGCACTTCTGAAGCATTGAAACATGAAACACTGGATGAACTATGGGGAGTTATTGGGGTAGTGCTAATTCATGCGCAACTTGACCAAAGCTTCGGACAATATTATATGGCCCTATGTAACGTGGACTCAACTTTCCTTTCTTTCCAAATCTCCTTACCCCTTTCATTGGTGATACTTTTAAGAATACCCAATCACCTATGGAAAATTCTAGCCCCGTTCTTCTAACATAGGCATATGATTTGTGTCGACTTTGAGCCATTTGTAGCCGCTATTGTATCACCTTAAATTTCTCCATAGCTTGATAAATAAGATCTGGTCCAAATAAGGCAGTTTCACCCACTTCAAACCATCCAATTGGTGATCGACACTTTCTTCCATACAACGCTTCGTAAGGTGCCATTTTAATAATTGAATGATAGGTATTGTTGTAAGCAAATTCAATATGTGGTAGATGATCATACCAACTACCTTTAAAGTCCAATGTTCCAGCTCATAGCATATCTTCAAGTGTTTGGATAGTACGTTCTGCTTGTTCATCTATCTGAGGATGAAAAGTTGTACTTAAATTCACTTTGCGTACTCAAATTCTTCTGAAAAGACTTCCAAAAATTTGCATTAAAATAAGCTCCCCTGTTCGATATAATAGAGATTGGAACTCCATGCAATCAAACTATCTCTTTCATATACAACCTCACATAATCTTCAGCTGTATAAGTGGCCTTGACCGGTAGGAAATACGCTGACTTGGTAAGCCTGTCAACTATTACCCATATGGAATCAAATTTCCGCAGTGTACGAGGCAAACTTGTGATGAAATCCATGTTAATCATGTCCCACTTCCAGGCTGGAAGATTTATACATTGCATATAACCTCCAGGCTTCTGATGCTCTACTTTTACTTATTGACCATTGGGACATTAGGCTACGAATTTTGTAATGTTCTTCTTCATTTTACCCCACCAATACATTTCTTTCAAATCATGATACATTTTGGTTGCTCCAGGATGAATAGAATAACGTGAATGATGTGCCTCCATCATGATCCGTCTCCTTAGCTCATATACATCAAGTACACATAATCTGCTTTGGCACTGAAGCACTCCCTATTACGTAAGATCAAATACCTTCATGAAACCTTGTTGTACATTCTCCTTCAGCTGCAATAACATAGGATCCATATATTTTTTTCCTTCACTTCAGCTATTAATGAAGATTCTGCCGCATTTTGCACAATAATTTCTTTATTTGGAGTTTCAATAAGACGAACCCCTAAAATGGCTAATTGATGCAGATCCTTAACTATACCTTGCTTTTCCATGAGCTGGCCATCAGTGCTTACTATCGCTTTTTGGCTTAATGCATCGGCTACCACATTTGCTTTTCCCGGATGATATAAGATATCGATATCATAATCTTTTAATAGTTCAAGCCACCTTCGCTGCCTCAAATTTAGATCTTTCTTCTTGAAAATATACTGCAAACTCTTATGATCAGTATATATATCAACGTGAACCCCATACAAGTAGTGACGCCATATCTTTAAAGCAAAGACCACAGCTGCTATCTCAAGATCATGTATTGGATAATTTCTCTCATGTGGTCGCAACTATCTTGAGGCATAAGCTATTACATTACCATGTTGAATCAATACACATCCTAGGCCAACTCCAAAAGCATCACAATATACTGCATACCCTTCGGTACCTTCTGAAAGTACCAATAGGGGTGTAGAAGGCAATCTATCCTTCATAGTTTGGAAACTCTTCTCACATGCATCATTCCACTGAAACTTGGTTACCTTGTGGGTTAGCTTTGTTAAATGTGTGGCAATGGAAGAAAAACCGTCAACAAATCTTCTATAATAACCTGCCAATCCAAGAAAACTACGAAATTTTTGTAAGCGTCGTAGGTCTTGGCCAATTCTTCACAACTTCTATCTTTTGCGTATCAACCCTTATTCCTTCATCAGATACAACATGACCCAAGAATGCTACAGATTTTAACCAAAATTCACATTTAGAGAACTTTGCATATAACTTATGATCACGAAGAATCTGTAACACCTGTCGTAAGTGATTAGCATGGTCCTCTTATGATCTTGAATAAACCAAAATATCATCTATAAACACGGTCACGAACACATCTAAAAATGACGTGAACACCCTATTCATCAAATCCATAAAAACTGTTGGTGCATTTGTTAGCCCAAATGACATTACTAAGAACTCATAATGACCATACCGTGTTCGGAAAGCTTTCTTGGGTATATCTTTTTCTCTAACCCTTACCTGATGATATCCCAATCTCAGATCAATCTTTGAGAAGCATTTGGCACCACATCAATACCAAACTCTACTTCCCGTCCTGGAGGCAAACCTGTAAGATCTTCAGGGAATACATCAAGGAATTCATTTACCATTGGAACTGATTGAAGAGTCGGTGGCTTCACATCGGTATCTTGCACTCTTACTAAATGGCATATTTACCCCTTGGATATCATTTTCCTTACCTTAAGATAGGAAATAAATTTACCTCTTGGTGTTCCAATATTACCCCTCCATTCAAGGACGGTCAAAGTCTACCATTTCCAGCTCGATAAGATCAGTCAATGTATCATGATCACAAATAGTGACCATACAATTATGATAGACTCTCTTAACTATAATCAACTCACCAACAGGTGTAGATACTTCAAATGGCTTAGCTAATAATTCCAGTGTTCTTTCAAATTATTATTTTTTTCAGCAATTAATGGAGTGACATATGACAGGGTAAAGCCCGGATCAATCAATACATATACATTATGTGAAAATACGGATAATGTACCTGTAACTACATCAGGAGAAGCCTCCAAATTCTATCGATCCGCTAAGGTATAGGTACGGTTTTGTACTCCGCTAGAACTAGTTGCTCCTCTCGCACCTTCACCACGACAAGTAGGCTGTACTCCCGACGATGATGATGCAATGGATAACCCGGTAGGTCGCGCCATACTACCCATGCCCCTTTGTGGGCATTATTTCATCTTGTGCCCCGTCATACCACACAAAAAGCAAACATTTGTTCCCAAGCGTCATTCACCTAAATGAAACCTTCTGCAGTGTTGACATGGATGGATAGAAAACCTCAATTTGTTCATACTTCTTTGTTCCCGATACCCCGATGTTTGTGAACCTTGAATCCCACTTCTTTGCCCAAAATGGCTACCTCTAAACCCTTAGAATTGGGATGGAGTACTTGTTATAGGGTAAGAAAATAATGGTCTAGGCGGTCTATTAATAAACCGAGGCCTAATTTCTCCTTGGGATGTCATGAACTATCCCATAGGTCTAACCATCTTTGACGGCCCTCTTTAAAATTCCCACGCCCTTCTTCCGTGCCTTTGATCCTCCATCTTTTGTGAAAAAGCTGGACCAACTTGTCCTTGATTTTGTGCAGTGACTATCTGAGTCAGCATGTGCATCGCATTCTATAAATCATGTTCAGTAACATTCACAGGTGGTTCTGGGGATTGTTTTCTCCTTTGTGGCCCCTTTGGAACTGGGAAAGGAGAAGAAGCCCGCGATGCAAACTCATTTTCAGCTTCATCTGGATTAACTTGTTCAGGTGGTGATTTACTAGTTCCTTCTCCTATAATCCGGTCTAGAAACAGCATTTTACTATAATAAAAGGAAAACAATTTCAATGGTCATATATGATTCTACCTTCAACTTTGGCTCTACTGCACGATCTAGGAAATGAAGAACAGAAACAACTCCTAAATGCCCCATAGTCTCCTTCTTATAAATGTAGTGCACAACACATCCATAAGCAAGATTCTACTCGGACACAACTTTGTAGATACCCTAGGATGACCTGCTCTGATACCACTTTCGTCACGCCTTAATTCCCATTGAGGTGGACTGGCACCCAAAACTGTTAAGGCCCCGAGAGAACCAACCTTCATTCATGCGCACGTCGCTAAATAAACCATATTCTGTCAGAAAGATACAAGATGTCAAAGACGGATGTTGTGGAAAGATATTCATATAGATATGAAACTTGGCCGTTAGGGACATCACGTCAAAAGCATACATTCCTTCATTTTTCCCATAACGTCTACAAAGCCTCTAACAAATACATAACCAAAACCAAAAGTTGGGATAAGTCCCCGCTCTATACAACATTTACATAGTACCAAAATAGATGTACACATGTGACTCAAAAAGCCCCGAATCAACTTGGAGCTCACCAACAGTCTGCAGATGACCCGTATCCTACTGTGGAGGTCTACTAGCTCCTGTGCCTGCAAGAAGTAAGGTAAGTCCCACAAGGATCATCAGTACGAAATAATGTACTGAGTATGTAAGGCTAAAAGTAACTGCTTGAAATATAGGAACTCAAATGGAATCAAATACAAGTGAATAAACCTTATGGATAAACCACTGTTCTGTATGTGTGGAACCATGTACATTACATTCATTACTTTCTTTGCTTTTACATTCATGCATTATCATCATCATTCATTCGTTCATATATTGCCCGGGCCCCAAGCTGATCAGTGGGTCATAACATAACATAACATAACAAAACATTGGGATCGTCTCTAGCTAGGCTTATGTGCCCCCTTTGAGCTGTCACCCATAAATTAATAAAGCAGGTTCGGCCCTAGCTAGGTTTTCACCCCTTTGGCCTACCACCTGTCAGGTCTGGAATTGAGCTAGGCTTTTGCCCCACTGAGCTTACCCCCTGATCCAATAATCTCGAGATCGTCCCTAGCTATGCTTTCGCCCCTTTAAGCTACTACCCATAAATCAATGAAGCAGGTTCGACATTTTAACACCCCGTACGTTTCCGAACCTATTTTATTACCATAAAATTTATGGACTTATTTAAACATGAGACTTTTTGGGGTTTTATATATTAATTTGGTTGGGCGGAATTCACATGTGTTCATAGGCTCAATTTGAGGCCCAAAATTCACAAGAAAGACATGGCCCGAAATGAAAAAAAAAAAAGATCCATTCTTGCTTTGACCAAAGAAAACCCTCAATTATTGACTAAGTGGATGGCTAAGGATGGCCATGAGGCATTATATAAGGCCACAAATCAGGTTTTTATTCATAAAAAGCCACATGCCATTTTCTAGAATTTTCCACAATTCTCTCTACACACAAACCCTAAGCTATCATCCTCTTTGGGCAAGATAAACTCTTTGTTAAGCCTTGGTAAGTGTTTATTTTTATGTTTTAATATATTATATGCAGTTACTATGGTGTAGATCATGTTGGTTATGTTGGTGAAGTGTGAGAAGTTCACTATGTGTGAAACAATTTGTGTTTCGTTAATCGGTGAAGGGTTTTGCCTTGTAAACTTGAAAATAGACTTGTGGTCTTGAAGAAAGTGAGTTTTACGGATTCAATATTTACATATGAGATGTGATTATAGCCTTAACTTATTTTATCCTTGTACATAATGTTTGGAATTGTTGTTACGAAATTGGGCATAGAATTGGTGACGTATTATAAGAAAAATGTGGTTTGGTGATGTTTATGTGCATTGTGAAAACATGGGTGTTAGTTGGCATCTAATATGATCTAAAATATGTTAAGAGAAGCTTAGTTATGATCATGGACCATTCATGTCAAAAAAGGACCCAAAAGAGACCCTTTTTGGCCAAAACGGGCACCCGCCCTCGTAGACGATGCACCTGCGGGCGTAGGTGACTTTGCAGGTGCCCCTGGACACTTCCAAGGGTCACCTTCAGACGCAGGTCAGCCACCTTCGGGCGCAGGTGGCTTCGCAGGTCAGGCCAGAACCCCGTTTCGGTTGGTTTTGCATCTCTTTGACCCCCCAAAGCCCCTATACCCTTTATGGATGCAATTATCAACTTATGGTACCTTTTAAATGACTATAAAGGAGTATACCGGAGGTATTTTGAATGGTATAAGATATGGATTGTTGTTAATGTGTTATTGTGAAAACTATCGAGTGACTTGACGGAGAAAAGGTAACGTAGTGTTAATGAGGAAGTGTAAAGGGTAACCTTGGTGTGAAATGTTATTGGTTTATGATGTCTTGGTAAATGTGTGGAATTTTATGGTGTTTTTGGTATGATAATGCAGTGGATTGTATTGTAAAGGATGAAATGACGCTATATAGCAGTCACATAACTCATTGTCATCTTATGCACTTGTAAGGTAACTAGTTGTTAATGTGAACTCCGTTATGAACTTGTGTTGTAGAGTGACACGTAAGGAAGGAAATGGATTGTTGTATTCACATCTAGGACGGTATATTCATATTGAGATCAGAAGGTATGTAAGGTTACTCTTTCCGTAGCCTTCTGCAGCACATAGCATTCTCATTGACGTTGTACTTGTTCCATTCCGAAGTGTTCTAAAGTATCCCAATTAAGGTTGACATATATTGTTATTCACATGTTTCTTATTCTTAGACCGATTGTGATTCATATGTCTCTTATTCATTGACTGAAGTTTCAAAGCCCTCATAATATTGTAACGACTAAAAGAACTATCTCAAGAAAAGTAATGACGTAAGGGGAATCTATTCAATTCTTGAGTAGCATTGCCAATAATGTTATGAAAACAAATGTATCAATTTCTCACAAACAAATGTATCAATCTCTCAAAAGTAAGAATTAATGCATATTTGTTGGTTGCAAGAGGAAAGGAAGTGAAGTAATGCATATATGGTTACTTATTTTATAGTTACTTTATGGTTCTTTGAGTACGAGTGACAGCTCTGGAGGCATAATCCTAGCTCGAGCCAAACCTGCTTCATATATTGAAGGTTACTTTTATTGATGGTTGCATATTGACCATTACTTTTATTGGCGGTTGCATATTGACGGTTAGTTTTATTGATGATTGCATATTGACGGTTACTTTTATTGACGGTTGCATATATTGATGGTTATGTATTCAACGGTAATGTTAATGGTAATGTACATAAGGCAAGAGATTAATGAACATAAAGTACATGGTTCCAAGCATTCAGATCGACGGTTTGTCTATACTGGCTATTCCTTCATATTTGATTCCATTATGGGCCTTATGTATCATGTAGTTTCTTATATCCTTACATACTCAGTACGTTTTTCGTACTGACCCCTTTGGGGGAATTTACCTTACTTGTTGCAGGCACAGGTACTTACATACCTCCCAAGTAGGTTGCAGATCATTTGCGGATCTTTGGTGAGCTCCAATTGGTTCGGGGCCATTCTTGCTTTGACCAAAAAAAACCTCAATTATTGACTAAGTGGATGGCTAAGTATGACCATGAGGCACTATATAAGGCCACAAATCAGATTTTTATTCATAAAAAGACACATGCCATTTTCTAGAATTTTCCACAATTCTCTCTACACACAAACCCTAAGCTATCATCCTCTTTGGGCAAGATCAACTCTTTTTCAAGCCTTGGTAAGTTTTTCTTTTTATGGTTTAATATATTATATGCATGGCATATGGTTTATATCATGTTGGTTATGTTGGTGAAGTGTGATAAGTTCACTATGTGTGAAACAATTTGTGTTTGGTTAAGCGGTGAAGGGTTTTGCCTTGTAAACTTGAAAATGGACTTGTGGTCTTAAAGAAAGTGAGTTTGAAGGATTCAATATTTACACATGAGATGTGATTGTTGCCTTAACTTGTTTTATCCTTGTACATGATGTTTGGAATTGTTGTTACGAAATTGGGCATGGAATTGGTGACGTATTGAAAGAAAAATGTAGTTTGGTGATGTTTATGTGTGTTGCGAAACAATGGATGTTCGTTGGCATCTAAGATGATCTAAAATATGTTATGAGAAGCTTAGTTATGATCATGGACCATTCATGGCAAAAAGGACCCAAAAGAGACCCTTTTTGGTCGAAACGGGCACCCGCCCTCGTAGACGATGCACCTGCGGTAGGTGACTTTGCAGGTGCCCCTGGAAACTTCCAAGGGTCACCTTCAGACGCAGGTCAGCCACCTTCGGGCGCAGGTGGCTTTGCAGGTCAGGCCAGAACCCCGTTTCGGTTGGTTTTGCATCTCTTTGACACCCCCAAAGCCCCTATACCCTTTATGGATGCAATTATCAACTTATGGTACCTTTTAAATGACTATAAAAGAGTATACCGGAGGTATTTTGAATGGTATAAATTTTTTATTGTGGTTAATGTGTTATTGTGAAAACTATCGAGTGACTTGACGGAGAAAAGGTAACATAGTGTTAATGAGGAAGTGTAAAGGGTAAACTTGGTGTGAAATGTTATTGGTTTATGATGTATTGGTCAATGTGTGGAATGTTATGGTGTTTTTGGTATGATAATGCAGTGGATTGTATTGTAAAGGAAAAAATGACGATATATAGCAGTCACGTAACTCATTGTCATCTTATGCACTTGTAAGGTAACTAGTTGTTAATGTGAACTCCGTTATGAACTTGTGTTGTAGAGTGACACGTAAGGAAGGAAATGGATTGTTGTATTCACATCTAGGACGGTATATTCATATTAAGATCATAAGGTATGTAAGGTTACTATTTTCGTAGCCTTCTGCAGCACATGGCGTTCTCATTGACGTTGTACTTGTTCCATTCCAAAGTGTTCTAAAGTATCCCAATTAAGGTTGACATATATTGTTATTCGCATGTTTCTTATTCTTAGACCGATTGTGATTCATATGTTGTCTCTTATTCATTGACTGAAGTTCCAAAGCCCTCATAATATTGTAACGACTAAAAGAACTATCTCAAGAAAAGTAATGACGTAGGGAGAATCTATTCATTCTTGAGTAGCATTGCCAATAATGTTATGAAAACGAATGTATCAATTTCTCACAAACAAATGTATCAATCTCTCAAAAGTAAGAATTAATGCATATTTGTTGGTTGCAAGAGGAAAGGAAGTGAAGTAATGCATATATGGTTACTTATTTTATAGTTACTTTATGGTTCTTTGAGTACGAGTGGCAGCTCTGGAGGCATAAGCCTAGCTCGAGCCGAACCTGCTTCATATATTGACGGTTAATTTTATTGAAGGTTACTTTTATTGATGGTTTCATATTGACGGTTACTTTTATTGACGGTTGCATATTGGCGGATACTTTTATTGACGGTTGCATATTGACGGTTACTTTCATTGACGGTTGCATATTGATGGTTACTTTTATTGGCGGTTGCATATATTGATGGTTATGTATTCAACAGTAATGTGAATAGTAATGTACATAAGGCAAGAGATTAATGAACATAAAGTACATGGTTCCAAGCATTCAGATCGACGGTTTTTCTAGACTGGCTATTCCTTCATATTTGATTCCATTAAGGGCCTTATGTATCATGCAGTTTCTTATAGCCTTATATACTCAGTACATTCTTCATACTGACCCCTTTGGGGGAATTTACCTTACTTGCTGCAGGCACAGGTACTTACTGACCTCCACAGTAGGTTGCGGATCTTTGGTGAGCTCCAATTGGTTTGGGGCTTTCCGAGTCATAGTGTACATTGATTTTGGTATTATGTAAATGATGTATAAAGCAGGGACTTGTCCCGACTTTAGGATGGTTGTACATGTATCTGTAGAGGCTTTGTAGACGTATGTGAGAAGGTGAATGTAAAGATATGTATGTTCATTTTGACTTGACGGCCCTAACGGCCTAGTTTCATATATCGCATGTGTTTTCATGACTTCCTCATAGTTGCATGAGATATAATGATGTTCAAATAGAGACATGCATATGAATGGACATGAGCAAAGATTGGTTCTCTCGGGCCTCAACGGCTTCGGGTGCCAGTTCTCCTCACTGGGATTTGGGGCGTGGCAGGCATCGATCTCGGCTTTTGCCCCACTGCGCTTCCCTCCCTGATCAAATAATCTTGGGATCGGCTTGAACTAGGCTTTCTCCACCAAAGCTACCACCCGTACTCAAAGAACCATAAAGTAACCACAAATGCATTACTTCTTTCCTTTACTTTTGTGAGATTGATGCATTGGTGGTCATAACATTATTGGAGCTTTGGAACAATAGTCAATGAATAAGAGACATTTGAATAACGATTTATAACAAACCTGAAATGAGATACTTTAGAACATTTTGGAATGGAAACCAGTTCGGTAACAATGAGAACAATAGAAGCTGCCAAAGAATACAGAAAAGAGAAACCTTACATACCCTATCTTCCCAATATGAATACAACAATCCAAGCAATATGTGAATACAACAATTCAGCTCCTTCCTTACGTTTTACTCTACAACACAAGTACATAACGGAGCTCACGTTAACAACTAACTACATTAAAAATGCATAAGATGACAATGAGCTACGTGACGGCCATATAACGTCATTGCATCCTCTTACAACACCATTTACTACATCACCATACCAACAACACCAAAACATGCTACACCTCAACCAAGACATCATAAACCGATAGTATTTCACACCAAGTTTATACTTTACACTTCCCCTTCAACACAACATCACATTCACTCCATCAAGTCACTTAAATACCATTCATAATAACACATTAAAATCAATCCACAATTGATAAAATTCAAAATGACTCTGTACTACCCCTTAGGGACATCCAAATGGTACCATAAGTTGATGATTGCATCCAAGAAGGTATAGGGGCCTTGGGGGGTCAAAGAGAAGCAAAAACAAACAAAACAAAATTCTAGAATGACCTGTGGAGCCACCTGCGCCCGCAGGTGGGTGAGGTACAGACACAGGTGCCCATATGGCCTTGTCTAGGTCCACCTGCATTGGTATCTGCACCCACAGGTGCCCCATCCGTAAAGGCAGATGCTCGGTTCGGCCAAAATGGGTCTCTTTTGGGTCTATCTTTGCAATTAATGGTCCATTTCCATAAGTAAGCTTCTATTTAAATATTTTAGGTTAACTTGGATGCCAATGAACAATCATGGTTTCAAAATACACATGAACATTACAAAACCACATTTTCCTTTTAATGCACCACCAATTCCATGCACAATTTCACAATAACAATTCCAAATGTTATACACAAAGAGGAAGAAAGTTAGGGACATAACCACATCATATATGTTGACATTTAATCCATTAAATTCACTTCCTTAAAGACCACAAGTCTCTTTTCAAGTTTATAATCCAAAACCCTTTGCCGATTAAGCAAAAGTAGACAGTTTCACACATAGTGGACTGCTCAACACTTTGTCAACATAACTAACATGATTTATACACCCTCTCATGCATATAATATCTTAAACCATAAGAGTAAATACTTACCAAAGCTTGCAAGAGGATGATCTTGTCCAAAGAGATTAGTTGCTTAGGGTTTGAGAGAGAAAATATCTTGTGGAAAATTCCAGAATGAGACATGTGTGTTTTGTTGAATAAAATCTGATTTGTTTGCCTTATATAGTCCTTTTAAATCTTTTACTTAGCCACACTTTGGTCAATCATTGAGGTGTTTACTTGGTCAATCCTATGAATGGGTCATTTGAGCCCATAATCACAAGACTCATTCAGCCCAACAAGGTTAATGTGTAATATACCAACCATCTCAAGTTTAAATAATTCAATAAATGTTAGGACAATCACATAGGTTCGTAAATGTATGGGGTGTTACACTCAATATCCCAAGAAGTAGCGTTAAGAGTACAGAACGACTCTAAACCAACATCAAATACTAGTACATAAAGTATTTGTCTTTGAAATAAAAAAAAAGACATAAGTAGGATAGGTGATGTAAAAAACATGCTTCGAACCAAGAGCTCACCACGACTTTAATAACTCTAAAATGTACAATCATTGTATACAGGTAACACTTATACCAGGATCTGTACCAAAAGAGTATAAAAAGTAAGAGTGTGTACAATCAACTTATACTCAAGAAGCATCATAGGACGATCGAGCTTTTGTATACATCTAAATTAAGTAAAGCAAACTATGAGTGAAGTAAACACCCAGCACGTAGAAAGGTCCCGTATGGATCAAGCCATAACAATTACACAATATAATTATAAATCTCAACAACAATATATACACCACATATGAAGATATCCAAGGTATAATATCACCCAATTGAAAGAAGTGCAATGCAATGCAACACAATGATATAGAATAGATGTAACAGTCAAATGTACACTCTATGTATTCCTTCTGAGCCTAAGCTCCAGGAGAGGACCAATGGGTGGTTTGCAACCCATATACTTAAACACAATCACAATATTAAATCTTGTCGGCACTTCCCTTGATCAAGTCATTTTATAAAATGGTTCATTTTCTTTCACAAAGAATCCAAGTTCAACATTAGTACTAGTTTCATGAAAATGAGAGATGAATAAGTATGCATGATCATGGCACAATCAGTTAGAAATGGTATAAATAAACCCAAGTCTCCCAAATCTTGGTAAATCATGATACAAGCCCCCACGTAGGGTACACAAAGATAAAATCAATGCAAGGTATTGGCAAAAATTTCTAAAAGCCCTCATATGGGCATCACAATAGTAAAAGAATTAATTAAAACATTGATATGGTCAACACAAGCCCCCGTATGGGCATCGTGATAATAATAAGCTCTCTAATCAATAATAAAGTCAAAACAAGCCCCCCCACAGGCATCACAATGATAAAATCAACCCAAATGATGTGAAAAATAAGATTTCACCCAGCCCATAGCATGTTTTACCTTATTAATTCTCTATCCAGCCAATTCTAAAGAAAGTTAAGCCATAACTATCTTGAGGCAGCACCATAAGCCTGAAAACTCTCAACTCAAAGCCTTTCTCTTCTGAGCAGCCCTCAGGACACTCACAATTTATCAAAAATAACATCTACACATAATTACGAGTCTAATGATACCCATATTAGCATATTTTAGTTTTAGGTACAAAATCACCTCAAAAATCAACTCAAAAAATAAAAGGGTAAATCTGGAGATCCAGTATAAATCACTTTACCCATAGTTTAAGGGTATCAAATCTAAAATCTCATCAAAAACAGAGTTTAAATCAAGTTATAAATCATTGAAATATTATTTTTTTCACTTTATAGGGAAAACCTCAAAATCTAATGTTTAAGAACCATGATTTGAAGATGATTTTGCAATATAATAAATGGGTAATGATCAAATATAAGTTTAAAAGCTTACCCAATTAAAAGATGATGAAATTCCCTCTTAGATTCCCCCAAAATTGTGTTCCCAGACTTGAAAATGGTGAAAACAGGGTATAAGGCCAAAAAGGAGGTATTTATACTGTTCCAGTGAACAGTACTAGATCTGGGCATACAGTTCGCCCTTCCCATATGTGAATGCCACTGACCTAGAACAACCGTAAATACGGTGGACCAGTTGTGCACCTATAAAAACAAAAGGTAGCCCAAACTTGTTTACTCTTTGCAAAAGCAGTGACCTGCCTTGTATTCGCGATGACCAGGAAGCATGCTTCTTCACGAAACCGACCATAGCCCTACACACATGATGAAGGATGGCCTGGTGCACCAGCAACTCAACACAGTAGAAAAGCTAAGTCTAAAATTCCTCCAAATAGACCTTTAGGATTTATTCAGGAGCCCACAGAAATAAACCAATAATGCTGCTAGGCTAATTTTGATATTTCAGACTCAACAGAACCATCAAAAACACCAGTGGAGGTTGCTATCAACTAGTTTCACCCAAAACCAACTCCAGAGGAATAAAATTAGTTTCTCGTCCAAACACACAAAAATTATAATAGGACCTCAAACCCAAACCGACAAAGCTACTAACCCAAACTCGACATTCCATATCTAATAGAACCGACAAAATTCTAATTCGATGCTTGGATCACAGAAGGTTGACCAAAGTCAATTATATCAACTTAAAAGATTTTCAAAACTTAAAACTCACATAAAACTCTCTTGAACACTTTGAGAATCATGTCACCTACTCCTACAACTCACAAATGTTATAAGGCAACAACGGGGAGAGTTAAAATAGGCAAAACACCAAAAAGTGTAAAAATTACCATGAGGGTTGTTACAAAATTCATCAAGATACCAATTGGAATTGACTAAATACCAATTGAATTTAAACTAGGTAAACAATAAATGGAGATAGCATAATAGGAAAAAAGAAAGGGAATAACTCCTAGATGCCTCATAGCTTCCCAGAGATTTGATATGGATGTCTATATACCAATCCATAAGATCCTTACATTCCTCTTGTCCTTGTGAGACCGATAACCTAGTGCTATGATACCAACTATCACAACCCAAATCATGAGGTCGTGTAGAAAGCTATTTGAATCTAAGTCGATAGAAGAACCCCTTATTATCCAATTATTTTCAAGAAGCTTTTGCAATTGCATATTTATAATAATAGTCCAATGCAAATTGATAGTCATGTTAACAATCTACAAACTTTACAAGTCTTTCATCTCAACAGAACTACAATATTTTCTAGGGACCTAGTCTAGACATGTACAAGATCTTCTATAAAGAGCGAAGAGAAAAACAAAAGATACAACTTCCACCTAAGGAATAAGATGCAGAAGTTGATGATGAATACTCATAACTTCAACCAACAAAACTTTAATAAACCTGCATCATACCTACAAGTATGTAGCAAGAGTAGTATCACTACACCACACATACTGGTAGGCATCATTGATCGACTAAGATTAGTTCACGCACCATCATATAGTAATCAATAAAATCAATCATGAAATCTCATAAAATCACTTCACAGAAAGTTCACAACCCTTATTATGACTTTCCAACAACTTCGACGATATTCAATTTACCTTTCTTATTCAAATTAGGCCCTAGTAGATATTACTATGCATTCTACTCTACTTAGGATAAGTTTATCAACCAATAACACATATAATTGACACATAGAATCATTGATATTATGCATAATCATGTTTACATCTAGCTGTTTAACAATTATCAATCATTATGACAAAGTCACATATCACAAATTCCTCACCCATAGCCCAATTTAACCCAACATCAAGGCACATTAGTACATGTATTGATTTCAGAAGGCCAGGATACCATTTATGACTTGACCACCCAATCAAAGACACCCATACATATTCACAATTACTCTGAAGCTTAGGAAATTGAAAAGTCCACAATAACAAATAGAAATCAATAACTAGATACATCAATACCGGCAACACAAAGGGCATATAGTGTCACGCCCCGACTTCCAACGAGGCGTGATTGGCACCCAAAGCCGATATGGATCAAGGGAACCAATCTTTGCTCATGAACCTTCGTATGCGTAACCTCGTATGAATCTTATTAAACCTTATGTAACTATACGGAAAACATAAACATGGAAACATATGCTATATATAGAATTAGGAAACTTGGCCGTTGGGGCCATCACGTCAAAACGGACATTTATCTCTTACATTCATAACCCACGCATGTCAACAAAAGCCACTAACAGATGCATTACAAGACCAACTAGCAGTCGGGACAAGTCCCCGCTTTATACAATATTTACAACATCAATACAACTGTACAACAATGACTCGGAAAGTCCCGAAGCAACTGGGGTTCACCAAAGATCCGCAATCAACTATCAACCTACAATGGAGGTATACTAGTGCATGTATCTGCAACATGTAAGGTAATTCCCCCGAGGGGGTCAGTACGAAGAATGTACTGAGTATGTAAGGCTCATAAGAAATTCATCATACAAAATAACAACAATAATGGAATCAATATAAGGAAATAGAAATGTGAATAAACTCTTCTTCTGTATGTGGGAAACCATGTGTATTACGTTCTTTACTCCTCTTGTCTTCATCTTTTATTCATCTTTATCGTTCTACCCATGCTAGCCTATTTTGTTGCCCCTGGGATGAGATTAACCCATGCTAGGTACTTATGACCCCTGGGATGTTATGTGAACCCATGTTAGGCTTTCGTGTCGCCCCGGGATGTCATTAACCCATGCTAGGTGTTGTTACCCCTTGGATGTTATTGTAACCCATGCTAGTCTTTCATGTCGCCCCTGGGTTGTACCATGATAACCCATGCTAGGCTTTTATATCGCCTCTGGGATGTATCGGGATTGACCCATGCTAGGCTTTTCTGTCGCCCCTGGGATACCACCCGTGTTATTGGGATCGACCCATGCTAGGTATTTAACCCCTGGGATACCACCCATTAAACATTACTTCTTTCTCTTATTATTCTTACTTCCATTCTTAAGAGTGATTGAGACATTGAGGATTATAACCTTATTTGAAGCACTCGTACATATTACTTCACTCCTTTACTATGAGAGATTGACACGTATACTTGTGAGGGATAGATATATTAACTTGCACATCACCTCTATTATTACTCTTACGAGATCTTATGAGATTGGTACTTTTACTTGTAAATGATTGGTACCAAGATAATCATCATATTAAAGGACTTTTGGAACATGACATGATTGGAAAAATGCCTTTTCAAGATTAAATAGATTCTCTTGCATCTTACTCTCTTGGGATAGTTCGTTTAGGAATTATAACGTTATGACAACCTCGGAACCTCAGTCAATGAATAAGAGATAAGTTAATCATCATTCATCTAAGAATAGGAAACATATAATAACAATATACGTCAACCTGAATTGATATACTTCAAGCCTCTCGGAATTGAAACAAGTCCAATGTCAATGTGAACAATATGTTTTAGAAGGATACGTAAAGAGTAACCTTACATACCTTGTATTCTCAATATGATTCTACAATCTTAGAAGTGCATACAATATTCCCGCTCCTTCCTTATGTTTCACTCTACAACACAAATACATAGAGGAACCAACATTAACCACCAATTACCTTACAATGGCATACAAGAAGAATAAGTCACAGGTTTGGCTTTAACATGTTATTTCCCCCTTGACCATACCATTTATGAAATCATCATACCAATAATCCCACAATATTCTCAACATTGACCAATACATGATAAGCAATAGCATGTCACACCAAGTTCATACTTTACACTTCCCCATCACCACCACATCACAATTATTCCATCAAATTACTTCAATACACCTCACAACAACAAATCGGCCAATATCTCATAATTTACAATTATATAAAAATAACAAGTTTAGGACCATAATAACACCATACATGTTGTTATTTCATCCATACCATGTTTTTTCATCAAATTCACATCCATAGCCTCAATTCCAAAAACAAGCAATTCTAGCCACGTATGGCTTATTTTTGCTACAAGGGTAAAATCGTAATTTTGATGCCAAATTCATTCTCGAGTAATTTTATCATACCAATATAATATTTCACTCATTTCATGTATATTCTCGTGGTTGTAAAAGAAACGTAGCAAAATTTGGCTCAATACATCCCCGGGTACCCTTGTGACTTAAGTAAATTTCCAACTTTGAAAAAGTGGCAAAACAAGTGTGGCGCGCCCATCTTGATGCCTATGGACTAAAAATTTTAGCCCAAAGCGGCGTGGCACGCCCCCTAGTGCGCCCCAGACTTAATTTTTTTGAAAATTCCATTTTTCGACTTTTCTTCGCGGGTTTGGTTAGATACTTCAAATCCTATTCTTTAACTTACTTCTTAACCTTAATATACTTTGTTTAGAGGTCCTCTTAGACTCGTTTTTAACCCCACAAACGCTCCACGAAAATCACAAAATACCTTCTACGAAGGGTTAATCACATGTACGAGACCAAATTTCAATTTTCTCATCATTAACATTACCAAATACATACTCATGGCATCTCGACACCTAAGTAACCATTGTTCAACGTTATCACATAGGGTTGGGAAGGTACGGGGCTTTACATTCTCCCCCCCTTAGAAACATTCGTCCTCGAATGTTAACGATGTTGCTTCAATTACAACACATGCATTTCTATATTCGCCTATACACATATAGACACGTGAAGCTCATAGCTACTAACTTATTATTGGTCCACTTCCACAATTGGAACCTTTTCTTCCATTTGAAACAAATATGGGTACGTTGATTTCATCATTTTTCTAGCTTACCATGTGATCCCCTATACTTGTTGTTTTCTCCAAAGGACTTTTACAGAAAGTTCGGTTTAGAATAGCCATAGCTATCTTTTCCTAGTGAGATCCTCCGAACGTTGTATATTTTCAATAGGAATAATATGTAAGGAAACTCTTTTATATACTTTCAATAATTTCACATGGCATGTTGTATAGGGTCATTTTTCCCTGCTTTCGAAATTCCATTATACTTCTCATGAGTGACGCCTTTAAGAGTACTTAATCATCTATGAGTGCAAATATCTACTATACCATTTTGATATATACTAAATTTTCTGTCAGATAGAGACATTCCATTGACTTAACTAATAACTCTGGTATCCCATTAGATTCATAGTAACTGAAGGAGTAACATACGATAAAGTAGAGTTTGGATCAGTCCATATATACACATCATGTAACATATGGTAATATACCTAACTACCGGTACCGTCATCAGGAGTTGCCTCTTTATTCTGCCGGTCCACTAGACCATAGATACGATTTTGGGCCCCACTGTAACTAGCTGCTCCTCTCATACCTCTACCATGACCAATAGACTGAACGCCTCTTCCTGGGGAAGGAACCGATTTTGATGATACAGCGGTTGATCCCGTAGGTCATGCTATACCACTCGCACCCCTTTGTGGGCATTCTCTCATTATGTTCCCCTCTGTGCCACACCAAAAACAAGTATTTGTCCCTAACCGACATTCACCTAGATGGTACCTTCCACAACTCTAACACGGAGGATGAGAAAATCCTACTGTCTGTGAGCCCTGCACTCCACTACTCTTTCCAGATAGACCACCTCTAGACCCTCGAAACTGGGAGTGAGCACCTACTGTGGAATAAGAGAATGAGGGCCTAGGCGGTAACATTCGAGATCTAGATTCTCCTGGGGACACCATAGACTGCCCTGTAGGTCTTGCCCTTTTTACTGGCCCTTCCTCAGATTTCTGTGTCCTCTTTCTTTGCCTTTGGTCTTCCATCTTTTGTGTGAAGGACTGTATTCTAGCGATATCCATATCTCGATTTAAGGAAGAGATAGTACAGCCCCGTACCAAATAAGGCTCTAATCTGTCCATATATCTATGTACTCTATCTTTTATCGTGGCCACCACATTTGGATCATATCGTGCCAAGGAATTAAACTGCAAACTGTATTCTCTAACACTCATATTTCCTTGACGTAAATTTAAAAATTGATCTGCACGAGCCTCACCGATCTCATAGGGAAGATAGTGATCAAGGAATGTTGCTTTGAATTCTTCCCAATTTGGTGGCGTTGCGCCAATACCACGAGACTTCTTCCAATATTCATACCACAATATCGCCTCTCCTTTCAATCTATAGGCCGCCAACTCAACTGTTTCCACCCCGGACACATGCATAACCTCCAAAGCTCTCTGGATTTGATCCACGAAGTCCTGTGGATCTGCTTTCAAGTCTGATCTAGTGAATATAGGAGGGTCCAATTTTAGGAAGTCCTGTGTACGCCGACTAGCTGCTCTAGCCGCGTCATCTTCATTTACCATTGGAGTAGTTCGTCCTTGTGCTTGTGCAGCCATTAACTGAGTTAACATATGTACTACATTTCGTAAATCCTGATCAGTGGTATTCATAGGTGGTTCCGCAGGTACTTCCCTACCTCTTGGCTTTTCTGGAGCTGGAAAAGTAGCGGAAGACTGCGATGCAATTTCAGCATCAGCTCCACCTTGACTAGCTTGGTCAGTTGGTAATCTACTCATTCCTTCTTCAGCAAGCACATCAACCTGCTTCCCTTTACCTCTACCTCCTCTCGTGATTGGCATTTTAACTATACCAAAGAAAAACAATCACCATGATTAGGTCCAATTCCTCTTACAACACCGGCTCTAATGCACGATCTAGCATGAAGAAAAGAAACAACATCCTAAATGTCCTGTAGCCTCCTACTTATAAATGTGGTGCACAACACATCAATAATTAAGACTCTACTCAAACACGGCTTTGTATACACCCTTAGAACGACCTACTCTGATACCACTTCTGTCATGCCCCGACTTCCAACGAGGCGTGATTGGCAACCGAAGCCAATAGGGCTCGAGAGAACCAATCTTTGCTCATGAACCTTCGTATGCGTAACCTCGTATGAATCTTATAAAACCTTAAGTAACTATGCATAAAACATAAACATGGAAACATATGTTATATATAGATTTAGGAAACTTGGCCGTTGGGGCCATCACGTCAAAACAAACATTTATCTCTTACATACATAACCCACGCATGTCTACAAAAGCCTCTAACAGATGCATTAAAAGAACAACTATCAGTCGGGACAAGTCCCCGCTTTATACAATATTTACAACATCAATACAACTGTACAACAATGACTCGGAAAGTCCCGAAGAAACTGGGGCTCACCAAAGATCCACAATCAACTATCAACCTACAATGGAGGTCTACTAGTGCCTGCACCTGCAACATGTAAGGTAATTCCCCGGAGGGGGTCAGTACGAAGAATGTACTGAGTATGTAAGGCTCATAAGAAATTCATCATACATAATACCAACAATAATGGAATCAATATAAGGAAATAGAAATGTAAATAAACTCTCTTTCTGTATGTGGGAAACCATGTGTATTACTTTCTTTAAACCTCTTGTCTTCATCTTTTATTCATCTTTATTGTTCTACCCATGCTAGGCTATATTGTCGCCCCTGGGATGAGATTAACCCATGCTAGGTACTTTGACCCCTGGGATGTTATGTGAACCCAGGCTAGGCTTTCGTGTTGCCCCTGGGATGTCATTAACCCATGCTAGGTGCTGTGAACCTTGGGATGTTATTGTAACCCATGCTAGGCTTTCTTGTCGCCCCTGGGATGTACCATGATAACCCATGATAGGCTTTTATATCGCCCCTGGGATGTATCGGGATCGACCCATGCTAGGGTTTTCTGTCGCCCCTGGGATACCACCCGTGTTATTGGGATCGACCCATGCTAGGTATTTAACCCCTGGGATACCACCCATTAAACATTACTTCTTTCTCTTATTATTCTTACTTCCATTCTTAAGAGTGATTGAGACATTGAGGATCATAACCTTATTTGAAGCACACTCATACATATTACTTCACTCCTTTACTCCGAGAGATTGACACGCGTACTTGTAAGGGATAGATATATTAACTTACACATCACCTCTCTTATTACTCTTACTAGATATTATGAGATTGGTACTTTTACTTGTAAAAGATTGGTTAAAAGATAATCATCATATTAAAGGACCTTTGGAACATGACATGATTGGAAAAATGCCTTTTCAAGATTAAATAGATTCTCTTGCATCTTACTCTCTTGGGATAGTTCTTTAGGAATTATAACGTTATGACAACCTCGGAACCTCAGTCAATGAATAAGAGATAAGTGAATCATCATTCATCTAAGAATAGTACACATATGAATAACAATATACGTCAACCTGAATTGATATACTTCAATCCTCTCGGAATTGAAACAAGTCCAATGTCAATGCGAACAATATGTTGTAGAAGGATACGAAAAGAGTAACCTTACATACCTTGTATTCTCAATACATTTCTACAATCTTAGAAGTGCATACAATATTCTCTCTCCTTCCTTATGTTTCACTCTACAACACAAATACATAGCGGAACCAACATTAACCACCAATTACCTTACAATGGCATACAAGAAGAATAAGTCACAGGTTTGGCTTTAACATGTTATTTCCCCCTTGACCATACTATTTATGAAATCATCATACCAATAATCCCACAATATTCCCAACATTGACCAATACATGATAAGCAATAGCATGTCACACCAAGTTTATACTTTACACTTCCCCATCACCACCACATCACAATTATTCCATCAAATTACTTCAATACACCTCACAACAACAAATCGGCCAAAATCCCATAATTTAAACTTATAGAAAAATAACAAGTTTAGGACCATAATAACACCATACATGTTGTTATTTCATCCATATCATGTTTTTTCATCAAAACCACAAGTCATAATTCAAGTTACAATCCCATGGATAACACATCTTTTTCACAAAACCAAAAGTTCCATGTCCAACACTTCCAACCATAACAAACATGATATACATAATCTATCATGCTTATAATATGTTAAAGTACAAGAATAATCACTTACCCAAGCTTGGAAGATGATGATCTTGCTCCAAAATTTGGCTTTGAGCTCTTAGGGTTTGAAGTTGAAGGAAAAGGCTTTTGGGAAATTTCTAGATTGGCATGAGATTTTTATGTGATAAAAATATGATTTTGTCCCCTTTTTATAAGCCTTGGGGGTCATACTTAGCCATTCTTTGCATTTAATGCTAAGTGTGGCTTTAGTCAATGGAATTTCTTCTCATTTTGAGCCTCTTTTTGAGCCCAGTTCACTTAACTCAATAAAATCAATAATTTCTCATGTTTAACTTATTTCATATGCGTTACGACAATATTACCACTCATGTAATTCACATCCATAGCCTCAATTCCAAAAACAAGCAATTCTAGCCACGTATGACTTATTTTGGCTACAAGGGTAAAATCGTCATTTTGATGCCAAATTCATTCTCGGGTAATTTTATCATACCAATATAATATTTCACTCATTTCATGTATATTCTCGTGTTTTTATAAGAAACATAGCAAAAATCAGCTCAATACGTCCCCGGGTAACCTTGGGACTTACGAAAATTTCCAACTTTGAAAAAGTGGCAAAACCAGCGTGGCACGCCCTTGGGCGCGCCATCTTGATGCCTCTGGACTAAAAATTTTAGCCCAGAGCGGCGTGGCACTCCCCCTAGCGTGCCCCGGACTTAAATTTTTTGAAAATTCCATTTTTTGACTTTTCTTCGCGGGTTTGGTTAGATACTTCAAATCTTATTCTTTAAATTACTTCTTAACCTTAATATCCTTTGTTTAGAGGTCCTCTTAGCCTCGTTTTTAACCCCACAAACGCTCCACAAAAATCACAAAACACCTTCTACGAAGGGTTAATCACATGTACGAGACCAAATTTCAATTTTCTCATCATTAACATTACCAAATACATACTCATGGCATCTCGACACCTAAGTAACCATTGTTCAACGTCATCACATAGGGTTGGGAAGGTACGGGGCGTTACATTCTCCCCCCTTAGAAACATTCATCCTCTAATGTTAACGATGTCGCTTCAATTACAACATATGCATCTCTATATTCGCCTATACATATATAGACACATAAAGCTCATAGCTACTTACTTATTATTGGTCCACTTCCATAATTGGAACCTTTTCTTCCATTTTAAAAAAATATGGGTACGTTGATTTCATCATTTTTCTAGCTTACCATGTGATCTCCTATACTTGTTTTTTTCTCTAAAGGACTTTTACAGAAAGTTTGGTTTAGAATAGCCATAGCTATCTTTTCCTAGTAAGATCCTACGAACGTTGTATATTTTCAATGGGAATAATATGTAAGGAAACTCTTATATATACTTTCAACAATTTCACATGGCATGTTGTATAGGGTCATTTTTCCCTTCTTTAAGAATTCCATTATACTTCTCTTGAGTGACGCCTTTAAGAGTACTTAATCATCTATGAGTGCAAATATCTACTATACCATTTTGATATATACTAAATTTTCTGACAGATAGAGACATTCCATTGACTTAACTAATAACTCTGGTATCCCATTAGATTCATAGTAACTGATGTAGTAACATACGATAAAGTAGAGTTTGGATCAGTCCATATATACACATCATGTAACATATGGTAATATACCTAACTACCGGTACCGTCATCAGGAGTTGCCTCTTCATTCTGTCGGTCCACTAGAGCATCGATATGATTTTGGGCCCCACTAGAACTAGCTTCTCCTCTCATACCTCTACCATGACCAATTGACTGAACGCCTCTTCCTGGGGAAGGAACCGATGCTGATGATACAACGGTTGATCCCGTATGTCGTGCTATACCACTCTCACCCCTTTGTGGGCATTCTCTCATTATGTGCCCCTCTGTGCCACACAAAAAACAAGCATTTGTCCCTAACTGACATTCACCTAGATAGTACCTTCTGCAACTCTGACATGGAGGACGAGAAAATCCTACTATCTGTGAGCCCTGCACTCCACTACTCTGTCCAGATAGACCACCTCTAGACCCTAGGAACTGGGAGTGAGCACCTGCTGTGGAATAAGAGAATGAGGGCCTAGGCGGTAACATTTTAGATCTAGATTCTCCTGGGGACACCATAGACTGCCCTGTAGGTCTTGCCCTTTTTATTGGCATTTCCTCAGATTTCTGTGTCCTCTTTCTTTGCCTTTGGTCTTCCATCTTTTGTGCGAAGGCCTGTATTCTAGCGATATCCATATCTCGATTTAAGGAAGCGATAGTACAGTCTCGTACTAAATAAGGCTCCAATCTGTGCACATATCTATGTACTCTATCTTCCATCGTGGCCACCACATTTGGATCATATCGTGCCAAGGAATTAAACTGCAAACTGTATTCTCTAACACTCATATTTCCTTGACGTAAATTTAAAAATTGATCTGCACGAGCCTCACTGATCTCATAGGGAAGATAGTGATCATGGAATGTTGCTTTGAATTCTTCCCAATTTGGTGGCGTTGCGCCAATACCACGAGACTTCTTCCAATATTCATACCACAATTTCGCCTCTCCTTTTAATCTATAGGCCGCCAACTCAACTGTTTCCACCCCGGACACATGCATAACCTCCAAAGCTCTCTGGATTTGATCCATGAAGTCCTGTGGATCTGCTTTCAAGTCTGATCCAGTGAATATAGGAGGGTCCAATTTTAGGAAGTCCTGTGTACGCCGACTAGCTGCTCTAGCCGCGTCATCTTCATTTACCATTGGACCAGTTCGTCCTTGTGCTTGTGCAGCCATTAACTGAGTTAACATATGTACTGCATTTCATAAATCCGGATCAGTGGTATTCATAGGTGTTTCCGCAGGTACTTCCCTACCTCTTGGCTTTTCTGGACCTGGAAAAAAATAGAGGAAGACTGCGATGCAATTTCAGCGTCAGCTCCACCTTGACTAGCTTGGTCAGGTGGTAATCTACTCATTGTTTCTTCAGCAGGCACATCCACCTACTTCCCTTTACCTCTACCTCCTCTCATGATTGGCATTTTAACTATACCATAGAAAAACAATCACCATGATTAGGTCCAATTCATCTTACAACACCGGCTCTAATGCACGATCTAGCATGAAGAAAAGAAACAACATCCTAAATGTCCCGTAGCCTCCTACTTATAAATGTGGTGCACAACACATCGATAAGTAAGACTCTACTCAGACACGGCTTTGTAAACACCCTTAGAACAACCAGCTCTGATACCA
This sequence comes from Capsicum rhomboideum, assembly GCA_031232105.1. NCBI lineage: Eukaryota > Viridiplantae > Streptophyta > Magnoliopsida > Solanales > Solanaceae > Capsicum > Capsicum rhomboideum. Next base: position 95,152,833 of record CP124711.1, on the reverse strand, counting down.
CTTCTGTCATGCCCCGACTTCTAACGAGGCGTGATTGGCACCCAAAGTCGATAGGGCTCGAGAGAACCAATCTTTGCTCATGAACCTTCGTATGCGTAACCTCATATGAATCTTAGTAAACCTTATGTAACTATGCGGAAAACAGAAACATGGAAACATATGCTATATATAGATTTAGGAAACTTGACCGTTGGGGCCATCACGTCAAAACAGACATTTATCTCTTACATTCATAACCCACACATGTCTACAAAAGCCACTAACAGATACATTACAAGACCAACTAGCAGTCGGGACAAGTCCCCGCTTTATACAATATTTACAACATCAATACAATTGTAAAACTATGACTCGGAAAGTCCCGAAGCAACTGGGGCTCACCAAAGATCCGCAATCAACTATCAACCTACAATGGAGGTCTACTAGTGCCTGCACCTACAACATGCAAGGTAATTCCCCGAAGGGGGTCAGTACGAAGAATGTACTGAGTATGTAAGGCTCATAAGAAATTCATCATACATAATACGAACAATAATGGAATCAATATTAGGAAATAGAAATGTGAATAAACTCTCTTTCTGTATGTGGGAAACCATGTGTATTACGTTCTTTACTCCTCTTGTCTTCATCTTTTATTCATCTTTATTGTTCTACCCATGCTAGGCTATTTTGTCGTCCTTGGGATGAGATTAACCCATGCTAGGTACATATGACCCCTGGGATGTTATGTGAACCCATGCTAGGCTTTCGTGTCGCCCCTGGGATGTCATTAACCCATGCTAGGTGCTGTGACCCCAGGGATATTATTGTAACCCATGCTAGGCTTTCGTGTCGCCCCTGGTATGTACCATGATAACCCATGCTAGGATTTTATATCGCCCCTGGGATGTATCGGTATCGACCCATGCTAGGGTTTTCTGTCGCCCCTGGGATACCACCCGTGTTATTGGGATCGACCCATGCTAGGTATTTAACCCCTGGGATACCACCCATTAAACATTACTTCTTTCTCTTATTATTCTTACTTCCATTCTTAAGAGTGATTGAGACATTGAGGATCATAACCTTATTTGAAGCACACTCATACATATTACTTCACTCCTTTACTCCGAGAGATTGACACGTGTACTTGTGAGGGATAGATATATTAACTTGCACATCACCTCTATTATTACTCTTACGAGATCTTATGAGATTGGTAATTTTACTTGTAAAAGATTGGTACAAAGATAAACAACATATTAAAGGACTTTTGGAACATGACATGATTGGAAAAATGCCTTTTCAAGATTAAATAGATTCTCTTGTATCTTACTCTCTTGGGATAGTTCTTTTAGGAATTATAACGTTATGACAACCTCGGAACCTCAGTCAGTGAATAAGAGATAAGTGAATCATCATTCATCTAAGAATAGTACACATATGAATAACAATATACGTCAACCTGAATTGATATACTTCAATCCTCTCGGAATTGAAACAAGTCCAATGTCAATGCGAACAATATGTTGTAGAAGGATACGAAAAGAGTAACCTTACATACCTTGTATTCTCAATACGATTCTAAAATCTTAGACATGCATACAATATTACCGCTCCTTCCTTATTTTTCACTCTACAACACAAATACATAGCGGAACCAACATTAACCACCAATTACCATACAATGGCATACAAGAAGAATAAGTCACAGGTTTGGCTTTAACATGTTATTTCCCCCTTGACCATACTATTTATGAAATCATCATACCAATAATCCCACAATATTCCCAAAATTGACCAATACATTATAAGCAATAGCATGTCACACCAAGTTTATACTTTACACTTCCCCATCACCACCACATCACAATTATTCCATCAAATTACTTCAATACACCTCACAACAACAAATCGGCCAAAATCCCATAATTTAAACTTATAGAAAAATAACAAGTTTAGGACCATAATAACACCATACATGTTGTTATTTCATCCATACCATGCTTTTTCATCAAAACCACAAGTCATATTCAAGTTACAATCCCATGGATAACACATCTTTTTCACAAAACCAAAAGTGCCATGTCCAACACTTCCAACCATAACAAACATGATATACATAATCTATCATGCTTATAATATGTTAAAGTACAAGAATAATCACTTACCCAAGCTTGGAAGATGATGATCTTGCTCCAAAATTTGGCTTTGAGCTCTTAGGGGTTGAAGTTGAGAGAAAAGGCTTTTGGGAAATTTCTAGATTGGCATGAGATTTTTATGTGATAAAAATATGATTTTGTCCCCTTTTTATAAGCCTTGGGGGTCATACTTAGCCATTCTTTGCATTTAATGCTAAGTGTGGCTTTAGTCAATGGAAGAATGGGTCATTTGACCCATTCTTGACCCATGTTTTCTTCTCATTTTGGGCCTCTTTTTGAGCCCAATTCACTTAACTCAATAAAATCAATAATTTATCATGTTTAACTTAAATACACATTATGACAATATTCCCACTCGTGCAATTCACATCCATAGGCTCAATTCCAAAAACAAGCAATTCTAGCCACGTATGACTTATTTTGGCTACAAAGGTAAAATCGTCATTTTGATGCCAAATTCGTTCTCGAGTAATTTTACCATACCAATATAATATTTCACTCATTTCATGTATATTCTCGTGGTTGTAGAAGAAACATATCAAAAATCGGCTCAATACGTTCCTGGGTACCCTTGGGACTTAAGAAAATTTCCAACTTTGAAAAAGTGGCAAAACCAGCGTGGCACGCCCTTGGAAGCGCCAGATTACTGCCTCTAGACTAAAAATTTTAGCCCAGAACGGCGTGGTATGTCCCCTAGCGCGCCCCAGACTTAATTTTTTTTGAAAATTCCATTTTTCGACTTTTCTTTGCAGCTTTGGTTAGATACTTCAAATCCTATTCCTTAACTTACTTCTTAACCTTAATATCCTTTGTTTAGAGGTCCTCTTAGACTCATTTTTAACCCCACAAACGCTCCACAAAAATCACAAAACACCTTCTACGAAGGGTTAATCAAATGTACGAGACCAAATTTCAATTTTCTCATCATTAATAGTACCAAATACATACTCATGGCATCTCGACACCTAAGTAACCATTGTTCAACGTCATCACATAGGGTTGGGAAGGTACGGGGCGTTACATATAGTTATCATCAAACATATCAATGTCAAATAATAAGGGACATATAAATCAATAATAAGACATATTAAGGCATTTCTACACAAGTATGAGCAGTCACTTCGTAAACATGAATCTTATCCATATCAAATTTAGAGTTGCATAGCTTTTATATCTCATCACCCTCAGTCTATAGCAAAACAGAACTTACAAGAAGTATAAATGTGTACACACATGCTAAAGGATCTTATTTCTATCCAACTAGTCATGACCTTCAGGGGACAACCTAGGTTTTATGTAAAGTACCAATGTGGTATCCGCTCTATATCATAACTGCTCATCTATAGGCTCACATTGAACTCAAGCCACAAATTAATCAAAATAGTATGTATATTTTCAACTTTCAACATATCTTGATATATTCTCAAAATAAACTATATCTCAAGATAATACAACAAGTACAAAAACATAACAAGTGTATGTCATTCTCACAAGTCATTTAAAGATAGGATTCAACAATCATAAGCTTATTCATACAAGCATATGTCAAGCCAAACAAACAAATAATCACAAATTATGTCCGAAGACCAATCAACATGCTCATCAATTCATAACACATACGAGAGACTATTTTAAGTCTAACTTCACATAAGCACTCATAGGTTCCTCTTAATTATTCAACAACATTTATTACGCCAAAGACTCTAAATTCTAATTTCTATGTATGATGACTCATTTTTACCTATTATTACCATATTCATGAGCTTCACGTCATTAGTCATTTCATCAGATTAGTTAATCAACATTCTATGCACAAGACAACCCTAATTTATTCACCTTTTATCACAGATCATGCTTTAATAATTATTCAAGTATTCATCTTAGAACATCTATGTCAAGACATAACGTCACACATCATAACAAAATCATAAGAACGTTGGGATATATTCTATTAACCATGGTATACATACTATTGACCATGTGTTTAGAGATAGTATTTATTATGGAAAAATTGTTAATTAAATTTTAATAAAAGATTTAATAGGTCATATATTCATTTATGTGACAGTTTATTTATATAGTAGATGATATAGTGTATAGAGATTTAGCTTAAATATAGAGGATTAAATCATCGATTCTTAAAAGTATAAATATTTTTGTTCACAATCTAAGATGGAAATTGGACAACCATAGATATGATTGTAGCACATGATTAAATGTAATTTATCTTGATTATGGGAACTGTGTAGTTACGACTTCTTGTGCTAATGCATTTTGTATGTATTAAATGGACAGAGCAAAGATAGATTTTTTAGACTGACTGGCAAAAACACATTCTCTAAATTATTAAATGTTCTTAAAATTTCAATCATGATATAACTATTATGAGTTGTATATATTAATTATCATTTTGATTTATTAAAAGGTGAGATCCTAAGATGGGTCAATATGACTGGTAGATTGGATGATAATAATATATATTGGAGAAATAGTAAATTAGTTAATGGAACACGTGTCTCGATAGAGATTTATAATATACCTTTTTGAAGCTTATAAGTTTTCACTATGTCATATCATGCAAGTTGATTTTATGAATCTGACACATGAATTCAATTATGCAGTGCTTTAAAGGAAATTAATCATTAGATTAAATTTGTCAGCAATTTAGTTTATTAATTAGTATCTATAATCATAACATGGGGAATTACATAAATGTTTAATGGGAATTTCAAAATATAAATAGAGGAGTGCAATTACAAATTTCTAGTGGAATATTTTGTAGTTTATTATGGTAAAAATAATTCAAATTAGAATTTTGAATTATTTTCATAGTAGAGAGCCTCATTAATTAATTTTTTGGTCCCTTCAGTTCCCATATTTAACTAGAACTCAGAATCCTATTTTATAGGGGAAAAGGGAAGAAAAAAAACATTTTTTCTTGTTAGAAAACCAATGGGTGTTTGTTCTCATTTTTGAACATGGGAAAGTATCTCTATTAGCAGGGATTCTTCTAACCTAGAAAGGGAATCAGGTTTCTATACGTTTTTTTCCCACCCAAGTATTAACAGATTTCAGGTGTGAATTTGGAATCACTGTAGAAGATCACAAAACTAGAGCTGGACTTGCAGACCTGCTTGAAGATATGTGTTAATGCTTTGAGAGGTATTTATCAAATTAAATTTCAGCAAGTTTATGTGTTCTAGCATGATCATAATGATCTAGCATGAACATATATGTTGTCTATTATTCATGTAAGAAATATGTTTTTGGAATACTTCTATTACGCATATGTTTTCCAACAAAGGAATCATCACCTCAAGGTAAGCATGTCATAAAGAACAAACACAATCAAATTCATGGATCCAACAACCCTTTCTACATAAAAGATTATTAACCTGAGTTTGATAGCTATGTTTACACACTATCTTTCTATTGTTACCTCATTAGCCTTAATTTATATTATGAACACCAGATGTTAACCTAATAAGTCGACAATTTTTGACTCATTTAGCCTAAAATTAGTGAGAAATCAAGTCCTCAAAGATAATTTAAGTTCATTTTAATATTAGTTTGGTTGTTTTTCAGGGTTGAAGCCAAGAAGTGGTTGGTAGAGCATAAGAAAGCAAAAAGAGAGAGAATTGAAGCTAAAAACCAAAGATGGCATCGCTCAAATAGTTTATCAGATCACCAAACATAATATGGATCACCTAATTCAAGGTTCATCACCAAAATTAACAGTTCATTCAAGTTCCAAAAGAAGCAATTCGGTGAAAAGGAGGAATATCTCAGTGTATGGCCATGGAGTTTGGAGATGGTAAAGTCCATCACCAAAGTTAATAGCTGTCAACCACTGAAGCTCACGGCTAAAGCAAATTCAGCAATAAAGACTCACTTTGGTGCATCGCCGATGGGTTTGGTGATGCTAACTCCCATTTAGTGAAGTGAGCGTGGTGGCAGCTTTGTAATTTCTTTACCATATTTTTTCTTTAGCTATAAAAGGATTTTTGGCAGCTTTCAACCTTATCTTTTGCTGAAATTTAGATATAGAAACTTGTAATTGAAATCCTAAGGTCGGCATTAGTCTATTTCTTGAGTTTACACAATGAATTTGGATTTTTACTTGTGAATATTTGGATTTGATGTAAGATTTCAATGAGAATATGGGTATAAATTCTCTTTCTCTTACTATGCTTGGCTAATTTCCCCAACATAGGGTTGTGTTATGATTGAATAGTGATTATTGCATAGATAGCTTTTATTTGCTTTTCTAATTGATTAATTTTATGGGTTTAGCCATTATTCCATGTTATCAACCTAAAATTTGAGATTTCAAAAACTAATTGAGCTTAGATCCTTTATCATCCTTGACTGAGGGGATAAGGATGAGGAGTAATAGTTAATGATGACTTGATTCTTATCATTTAATGATAGATCTTAGACATAAGGCTATCAAATTAAGATATTTGATTGGTTATGAAGAAACACATGTGAGGTTTTCGACAGAACCCACAAGTGAAATTTAGTGTTTTATTGAATGATGAACATTAAGATTCAAAATCTAGCCTACCCATGACTATTAGTTTAATTTAAGCAAATATTCACTTACCCATCTATGCATTCACACTCTTGATAGCATAACCCAAAGTTACCTTGTCATTTGATTATAAATCTCTAGTCCTAATTCTTGCAAACAAAACCCACGATTGATAATTTGAATACAAAAGCGTTTGAAACAAACCCCCATTCTACTTTTATTGCATTTTAAATATTACGAGCAAGCCTTTAGTGAATTATTACACTCTATGGTGAACCCATCTCATTCATTTCCTGTTGGATCTACCTCAACTTCGTAGTTGGGTAAATATATTACATAATGGTCGTGTACATCTTTCTTTGGGTATAATTGAGCGCTATAAAAAATGGGGTTATTGCTAGGGAATGAAAGTTAGTGTTCATTTTTTGTAGTGTTGTGAATCACTTGTGTTAGTCGTAGTTTGAATTTACTTTGTTTGTTGTTTTTTTATTTTATTTAGGTGAGAATATGAGCCAACACGGTAATCTGAGTCAAAATGCTAGTGATACCGTGAACTATGATGGGAAATTTAAGGATGAGGACCAATTGGGATATGCAAGAATAGGTAGTGCTATTCTTTTACAATCCACGGTGGGCAATGCAGTTTTTCATCTCACTAGCGTCATGTTTCATTTGCTTCAAATGAAAGGGGTGTTTGGTTATCAACCACATGAAAAATAAAACATGCACTTATAAAGAATTTCATTGATTTTTGAACCCTTTTTGACACTGTAACTATCTCCTAAGAATCCATCCGGTTGCAATTGTTCCTATTCTGTTTGATAGGAGAGGCAGTGACTTATTTAAGGGAGTTGCCCAAAGGATCCATTAGTTAATGGGTTGAGTTGACAAAGGCATTCCTTGATATATTCTTTCCTTTGTCTCGTATGCTTCAACTTTGAGATGAATTTACAAACTGTTGTCAATTGAGTGGTGAACCCTTAAATGAGGCATGGCTAAGATTTAAGAAGAAGTTACTTCATTGCCCCAACCATGAGCTACCGAATAAGATGTTACTCCAAATATTCCATCGATCTTTGGATTCACTGAATAAGACTGTAGCGAATAATTTGGCCAGTGGGTCTTTGATAAACCAAACATTTGGAGTTGTTATAGGCTTGCTAGACAAATAACAAAGTAAAATTTAGCTTAGCAAATATAATATATCGAGGTGGCTATGGGGGCTCCCTCCGTGTATTATATGAGCTAAGAACAAATGCAAAAGGATGAAGAGAGATATGAAAACATGGTCAGGATTATGACACAAATGGATCTCTTAACAAAGCAATTCATGGGGTCAACCCCCAAAATAATTAATTTCATAACTTTAAGAGGAAATAGAGCTTATGAAGATGATAAAGCTGACTGATTTGATGAAAAGATCCAATTCATATCGAATCAAATGGGGGGTTCCTAACCTACCTATCAAAGACAAGGGTGGAATCAAGGTTAAAAGGATAGAGATAGAGATTGGAGGGACAAGGAATGAAATAGAGATTGTGATTGGAGGGACAAGGAGCATGATCATAATCGATATATCCCTCCCCATGATAGACAAAAGGGCATAGAGGCCACCTCCATAGATCCATAAAATTACAAAAAAAAAAGAAAGATGTGTTTGCTAAAATTCTCATGGGAATTGAAGGGAGTGACAAGATGCTCAAAGATATAAAAAGCGAATACTTTCAGTTAAACTAAATGGTCACTTCACATGTGGTTTGATTAAAAAACTTGAGGCCCAATTAAGCTAAATCTTTAGTAGGAATTCTTCTAACCTAGAAAGAGAATCTGTTTTCTATACGATACTTGCCCACCTAATTGTTGAGAGAGCTCGGTTGTGAATTTAGGATTACTGTATAAGATTACAGAACTACAGCTAGACTTATAGACCTATTTTAAGTTATGTGTTCATTCTTTGAGAGATATTTATTGAATTAAATTTCAGTAAGTTTATGTGTTCTAGCATGATCGTATGTGATCTAGCATAAACGTATATGGTGTCTATTATTCATGTAAGAAATATGTTTTTGGAATACTTCTACTGTGCATATGTTTTCCAACAAAGGAATCATCACCTCAAGATAAACATGTCATAAAGAGCACACACAATCAAATTAATGGATCCCGCAATCCTTTCTACACATAACATTATTAACCTGAGTTTTATAGCTATGCTTACACACTGTATTTCTAATGTTACCTCATTAGGCTTAATTCGGATTATGAAGACTAGATGATAACCTGATGAGTCGGCAATTTATGACTTATTTGGCCTAAAATCGGTGAGAAATCAAGTCTCAATGCCAATTTCAGTGTATTTTAATGTCAGTTTGATTTTTTTTTAGGATTGAAGTGAAGAAGTGGTTGCTAGAGCATAAGGAATAAAAAAGATGGAGAATTGATGACACAAAGCAAAGATGGCATCTCCCAAGTAGTTTGGTGAATCCCCAAACAATACGACGAATATCTTAAGTCAAGGTTCTTCACCAAAATTAACAGGTCATTCAAGTTCCAAGGGAAGCAATTCGGTGATAAGGAGGAACATTTCGGTGTATGGGCGTGTAGTTCGGTGATGGTAGAAGTACATCACCAAAGTTAATAGTTGCCAACCACTGAAGCTCATGATCAATGCCAGTTTAACAATAAAGACTCTGTTTGGCGCATTACCGATGAGTTTGGTGATGCTGACTCCTATTCATTGAAGTGAGCACGGTGGGAGTATCATAATTTTTGCTTTAGCTATAAAAGGCTTTTTTGCAGCTTTCAACCATATCTTTTTTTAATATTTGGATCTAGAAACTTGTAATTGAAATACTAAGGTTGGCATTAGTCTATTTCTTGAGTTTACACATTAGATTTGGATTTTTACTTGTGAATATTTGGATCTGATGGAAGATTTAAATGAGCATATGAGTATAATTTCTCTTTCTTTTACTATGCTTGGCTAATTTCCCCAACTTGGGGTTGTGTTGTGATTTGAATAGTGATTATTGCATGGATAGTGTTTATTTTCTTTTCTAATTGATTAATTGTTATGAGTTTAGCCATTACTCCATGTTATCAACCTAAAATTGGAGGTTGCAAACTCTAATTGAGCTTAGATCCTTTATCATCCTTGACAGAGGTGATAACGGTGAGGAGTCATGGTTAATGATAACTTGATTCTTATCATTTCATGATAGATAATAGACATAAGACTATAAAATTAAGGTATTTGATTGGTTATGAAGAAACACATGTGAGGTTTTCAACAGAACCCACATATGAAATTAGTGTTTTATTGAAAGATTAACATTATGATTCAAAATCTAGCCTACCCATGACTATTAGTTTAATTTACACAACTGTTCACTTACACATGTATGCATTCACACTCATGATAGCATAACCCCAAGTTACCTTGTCATTTGATTAAAAATCTCTAGTCCTCATTCTTTCAAACCAAACTCCCAATTGATAATTTGAATACAAAAGCGTTTGAAACAAACCCCAATTTTACTTTTATTGCTTTTTAAATATTACAACCAAGCATTTAGTGAAATATTACACTCTAAGGTGAACCTATCATTTTTATTCCCTGTGGAATTGGCCTCGACTCTATAGTTGGTATTGTAAATGTTTTGAGGTGTGACAGATACTTTAAGGCCCAATATAATGAAGCGTTCACTACTCTATGAATTGCACCAATTTTTACGGAGAGAAACATGCAACCAAATGATGACATTAGCTCATATGAGCAACATAACTTCTTGAAAATTCTTTTAATAGATAACTTCTATAAGTTTCTAACACCATACCAAGATTCAGCAAGTTCGAGACCAACCAAAATTTAATATTTTGAAGACCCTTAAATGCTTGGGGTGAGAAAAGCATGCTTGACTCATGAAAAAATATAAAGAAAGGGTGTCCAAATTTGTTCAAAATGCTTACTATATGGACTAGATGTGGAGAACAAAGATCATCTCTTCATTCATTGTAAGACAATTATGAATCTATGGCACGTGATCTTTTATATCTTAGGAGTAAGTTGGGTAATGCCCAAAACCACTTTGGAACTCCTAAATAGTTGGAACGGAATTAGCAAAAGGAATGGAGATGAACACTGGTGGCAAATCATTCCAGCCTGTATTTTGTTGGTATCCTAGAAGGAAAGAAATTCATGACTCATTGAAGATTCTAGCAAATCCATCTACATAATTTGGATGAATTGTCTTAATCTCTTCTTTTTTTTGGTGTAAACACTATCTTTTGGAGGATACAAAGGATCTCATAGAACTAATAGGCAAAGTGTAATAAAGATAGATGTCAGTTATCTATTTTATCTCCTTCTTTGGTTCCTTTTTATGGAGTTTGTAATTACTCTCTAGAAACACCCCTTGACTTTTCATATATATACAAGTTGTTACCTTTTCAATAAAAGAGTAAACTTCCTCAGATAATAAAATAGAAGAAGACAATTGTGAATACATTTCCCTTCTTCTGCATATAACAAAATTAAGTATGCATTCAACATATTTTTTTAGTCGATTCAAGTACACCTAAGTACTTAAAAGAATGAAACTAGGTTGCTTAGAATTCTTGAGGAAAAAAACTTTATCCCCCAGAAGACACAATTATAATGAAAGAATTTAAGTTTTTAGAATATGCAATCCATACATATGTACATAATAAACTTGTCACCTAGTTACACATGATAGGATACTGATATATCAACTTTTTAAAAAAAATATCATACTGATAGAAAAAAGTGAATTAAAAAAGGTTACACAATATAAGATCAGTCAACTAGAATGAGAAAATAAAGGAAGACAAGGCTATCAATGTTCAACAAACGATTAATTAGCATTGATAAATGGAGGAAATGGAAAAGCCACACTTGTCCATTGATGACATGTTTTGACACCATGTCTCCAGCAAAGTAACTTTTGACAAAACTTGAACTGATAATCAATAACAAAACACTAGAAATGAGAATTTGTGTGATTCAATATCAAAATTAGATTGTTCTGATAAATTTCCTACAACATCAAATATATAGTCAAATCTTGCAGATGAAAGTTTATCACCACCAGACGATAGTGGTAATTGACTGAGGTGATAGGGTGACTGGAATTTCCATCAGTTTTATGTTCGTTATTCTTTTAGCAGTCGGGATTCTCATTGTGTTGATCACACGACAATGCAACTCCAACAACACTAATACCACTCAACTTAATATTTGATCAATAGTACTGATTCTAGATACTAACAACCATTTCAGTATCATATTGAGACCATCAAACTATAAACATAGCAAAATCATGAAAGAAAATAGCACACTCTAGTACTAACAACATTGTTTCATTCAATATCATCCTTCTCATTTTTTTGGTCAACTTCACCAGAAAGCACAACTAACTCATTAGGAAAAACATTATTTTAGAATAAATAGATCCATTAATTGAGTGCTTAAAAGCTACAGATTCCATTGATCAAACATGTATCCTCAGTTTACATGCTCACAAGTTTATTCAAAGTGCAAATTTCTGACCCATGGTTGGTTTGCACTCTGAATAAATTTACACCAAATAGACACACACACAGACAAAAAATTTGTAGAGATCTCAACAACTAATAGTAGTTAAAATAGGAAAAACCATAATTCATAAAACTTAAAAAACAACATGTACATGAACCAAAAAAGTAGAATCTAAACAGACAGGAAAAATCCAACTCACAAAACTCAGAAACATCATACACATGAACCAAACAAGAAGAATCTCACAGCTAATAGCGAAAACAGGAAAAACCTAATTCATAAAACTTAGAAACAACATGTACAAGAATCAAACTAGTAGAATCTCACAAGTAATAGAAAAATGCAAAATTTTACCAGTAAAAAAAGTGGGGTTAGATGAAACTAAGCAGATTTCTTGGGTTTACCCAATTTCATCAAAAAGCAAAAATGTCAACCTGAAGTAAAGAAGGCTAAGAAATATCATCGATCCTCTATAAAAATCGAGCAAAGAAGTCTAGGAAATCTCATCCATCCTCCGGTGAAATCGGGCAAAGAAGCCCTTCTGATTTGGTCAAAAACCCATTTCACTATGCTCAAAATCTTTGGGAAAAGAGAGATACATTTCAAAACCTTTGTAAAAGAGTTCCCAAACCATTTTACGGTGCTTTAAGTGCCGAAAAGATATTCTAATTTGGTTTTAGAAATTTGTGGGAAAATATTTTCTAAATTTTTACCAATTAGAAATGGGGGGGAAAGTTTAATATATTGAGGGAATATAATTATTTTAGTTAAATTTTTCTGAGAATGATAAGGGCACACTTTAAAAGTGTTGTCTTTAGAATTATAAAAAAAAAACACTTTAAAAGTGTAGTCAAATGTACAATTAGGTGTAGTTAATTATATCATGAATTGGCAATGCTTGTAAGGTGTAGCTTAAACTATTAAAGAGCACGCTTTATAAGTGTTGCAAATATTTTCATGGCCAAATGCTCCATTTAAAAGCCACGCTTTGAAAATGTTGTCACAGGTACTTTTAGCAACACTTTTCAAGCATTGTCTAGAATTAGTGTAGCCAAAAGCCTAAAATGTTGCAGTGTCAAGGAGGCATGAAATGTTTTTGAAGCCTAATCTTGAAATTGAATTGTTTGATTTGTGGGGCATTGATTTCTCTGGGCCATTTGTAAGATCAAATGGGAATAAGTATATTTTAGTGGCTATTGATTATGTATTGAAGTGGGTTGAGTAAATTGCATTTCCAAATTATGAGAGCAAAAGCGTCACATTTTTCTTGAGGAAGCACATCTTTACAAGGTTTGGGACTACCCGAGATATCATTAGTGATGGTAGCTCTTATTTTTGCAATAGAATGTTTGGTGCGTTGCTTGAAAAGTATAGGTTCAAGCATACAGTTGCTACCACCCTCAAAAAAGGGGCCAAGTTGAAGTATCAAATAGGGAGATTAAAGAAATCTTGGTGAAAAGCGTCAATGTGGTTCAAACTAATTGGATGAGACAATTAGATGATGCTCTTTGGGCGTACCAAACAACTTTAAAAATAGCAATTGGAATGTCTCCCTATCAACTTGTTTTTGGGAAGGAATGGCACCTACCATTTGAGCTAGAACATCGTTCTATTTGGGCTTTGAAGAAGCTAAACATTGATTGGGAAGAAGCTTCAAAGTCTAGACTAGAGCAATTACAAAAATTATAAAAAGTTTGCCTTTGAGCATATAAAAGTTCTGCTCTATACGAAGAGCGACTGAAGAGGTAGCATAATGCCAAGATATTGAAGAGGGAGTTTCGAGCGAGTGATGTAATATTGCTTTTTAACTCAAGGTTGAAATTTTTTGTGGGCAAACTCAAATCCAAATAGTTAGACCCTTTCAAAGTGGTGAATTCTTATCCCAATGGTGCAATTAAGTTAGAGGATCATGAAAAGAGAAGGTTCATGGTGAATCGCCATCGTTTGAAGTATTCTACATTTATGGCCACAGAGTTGCTAAAGTTGAGTCACTCTGCTTCAAAAATGTTCGATCAATGAGAGGAGACAATCATGCCATAAGTATAACAAAGGCGCTTCTTGGGAGGCAACCCAAGTTTTATGTTTTGTTAGTTTGGATAATGTTTGTTGCATGGTGCAGGTGTATGATTGGGTTGGAATGTGGAATACGTGTCATAAACTAAGTTGAAGTAGAAAAATATAGGATATCATGCACTGAGCTCTAGGGAAGTGACTTTAGTGATTCGCCAAACACTTCAGTAAATTGCTAAAGTCCTTTGCCTAAATCGATCTCCCAAGGCGTTAAAATTGTTAAAAATGGCAATGCAGTTTAGTGTTCGATGAATTGCAAAAAACTTTGGCGATACCCTTGCCTATCACTGAAGTTATTCGGCCAAATGAACCTCCAAGATACGGAAACTATTATAATTGGGGATGCTCTACACAGTTTGGCTCATCATCTATCACTTGGGAGAACCACATTCCTATCGCCGAACTCACTTGAAATTAAAGAGGAGATGTTTTGACTTTTCAAATCTTGACTCTTACACTTCTCCACATCATTTCTCGTACCCTATTTTCTCCTTCTCTTTCACTTGTATTATACAACCTACACACACACACACACACTCATCTTACTTAATTTGAATCACCACTACCCCTGTGCACACACTATTTCCATTACCACCATGTTGAAAACCTAGCACCGTTGCACACTTGTCTCTAATTAATTGATTTTTCTCTCTTATATAAATGTTAGAACTCTTGGTTTACTTTGATATGTGTTGATTGTTCATTCTTGTTGTTTCTTTTCATCTATGGTGCTTAAACTTTGATTTTAGATCTGAAATTGTAGTGTTATTCTATATATTATTGTCAGTTGGTAAATGGAATATTTAGGGTCGATTTACCCAAAAAAGGGGGTTTTGTTTATGGTTCTTATTATCGAATTGCATTTAAATTCTTGTATGTGGGATGAATTGGATTGGATTTCATTGAAAAGGTGTTAATTTTGAGCTAATCGTATAAATTAAACTTCGAGTTTGAATGATTTATCCCAATGATAGATTGGGTGATGTTGTTCTTAAAAGAAAAATCATCAAGTTCATTGCTTTAAGTGTTGGAACCTGGTGAAGTCTGAGTACCCATGGTCGAAGTTGGTTGAAATTTCTATTTTAATGGATTGATTGGTTTGAATATCGAAGTTGGGGAAGATGACACTTTGGCAATGCGGTTGAGAACTTTGGCGATGCACCAAACTGCGTGGTGAATCGCCAAATTGCTCCCTATATTGCCTAAAGTGATAGTTGAGGTTGGCCAATGCAATTTTGGCGATGCCTTACTAATTTGATGATTCTCAGGGTGTATTGCTAAACTCCACCTTTACTTTGCCAAACTCAATCCTCCCAACTGTTAAGTTTTACGATAGAGGTTGAGGTTCGCTGAACTCTTTGCCGATTTGCCAAAGTAGTTTATGATGCACCTCTGAGATATTTTTATGTTTTCTAACCTTGGTCTAGTGAATTGCTTATTTCATTTGTAGATATGGTTAGACCCAAGCACGTTGCTAAGAAACACACACATACTCCTCTTCCTACATCAAAGATTTCCAAAAGGGTCTCAATTTCGGGATAATCACAACCCAAAAGAAATGTTGAAAAGAAGAAAAAGATGAAAGTTAAAAAAGGGAATAGAAATACTCCAATCACTGAGGAGTCGAGCTCTAAACATAGCTCCAACTCTAAGAAGTATAATTTGTATACTTCGAAGGATGGTAATACCACTCCAATCTATGAATCACTCACTACTTTGGGAGCTGATCAAAAAAAAAAAAGAGGGTTGAATAAAGCTCCAATGTTTCCTCAGACCCTCAGCCTATAGTGGTTCCTTGATTCCTTAATCATCTCAAAGTTCCTAAAAAATGGATGATAATCAAGGAGCAACGATTGAGCCTAAATGGATTGAAGGGCAAATACCCCAAAGTTTGGGCATCGTTAAGGTATCATAACTTTGAAGTCTTCACTGAGACGCTAAAGCCATATGTGGTAAGATGGATGCATGAATTTTATGAAGCCTATGAGAAGTTATTGCCTGCCAACAGAAAAAACAACAAATGTAATGAAATAAAAGAATTTGTAATGGTTTGAGGTCTGAAGGTCAAATATGGTGAGAGACTCATATATTTGATTTATGGTTGCAACATGGATACTCCACAATATTTTATTATTCGAGCATTAAAATAAGTTGATGATCTTCGGGGTTGGTTAGTCCATTTGTTGAGTTACGGTACACCTCCGTGGATTGTACCAGGGGTCCCTATTGAGAAGAGTGATATCAACATTAAAGCCTAGTATTGGTTGTACTTCGTTTGTAGAAATATCATGGACTCCCAAAATAAGATCTTCCTCCGACTCCCCTAGGAAGTGTTAGTGGGTAACATTATCATAAAAAAAAGGATGAATCTGGCCTCAATAATTGCTCCAAATATTGTGATACAGGTACAACAAAAGCATACTTCCTTTTGTTTCCCTTGTCTTATTACTAAGTTGTGCCATCGGGTAAAGGTTCCTTTCGACAAGAAAAAAGTATGTTGAGTACACCTCTACCTTTACTATTGACATTATAACACTTAAGACTATGTAAGCTGAGAAGAAGCAAAAAACCCAGGTGGATTATTTTGTGTTAATTGACATCAAAACACTTGATAGTGGTTCCAACTAGCCCACTCCTACTGATACATCTCCTACCCTTCCAAACTCCTTCATAAGTCCTTCATCCTAGCCTTCTTAACCTATTGCCCCTAGCCCTCGACTATCCACTACTTCAGGCACTTTGAGAACCCTATTGACATAGGCTACCATTATTTAAATGGGATATTTAACTTATTCAGCTGATGTGAGGTCGTCCATAGTAGAGTCCTAGATGCCTAAGATGATTGTAGATATTGTTAAAGTAGCTTTGGTCCTCATTACTAAGATGATCCATGGTATTCAGGAGACGCTCTGAGCCTATGGTATAAAGCTAGATTAGATGAGTTTTTCGGGGCAGAAAACTATAGAGGATAAGGAGTTAGATGAATTTTTAATGAAGCAAGCTCGGTCTTCATCAACTCTTCAGACCCCAACTCAGGCACCAATACAGAAGAATGTTCTAGTTGTTGAGGAGGAGGATGAGGATGATCGTGCATGTGATGGTAAGGAGATTGATGAGATATCGGTTGTTGATGACACAGTTGATTAGATGTTGGTTGATGTGCGAGCTACTAAGGAGGCTTAAGAGACTTCACAGATTGATACTAGTGAGTCCACAACCATTGAGGAGATAGATAATTAGACCTGTCACCCAGTTGTTGACATGGATACAACCGGCATCACTTCAGATCTATCCCTGCAGGTTGATGCTAGTTTTGAGCTAGGCACTAATTCCCAGACTGTGGCTACTTCTGCGAGCTAGTCATTGCCACGGGCTTAGTACTATACAGGGGGACCCTTCCACTCACTCATCTATTATATTTTAAGTCCTATTGCATGAAACACAATGCTTACATTTGTGTTGGAGGGGTACTTATTTTGGGTCTATAATATTTGCTTCTGGTTCGGATTATGTTTCTGATACTCTATTTTTGGGCGTGTGTGGTTTTGATTTTGATACTTTGATTTGGATGATATTTTTGGATTTTTGGATTTGTTTGTAATAATTTTATATGATTTCTGTTTTTATAGGTTCATCTATTTTTGGTTGATTTGAATGTGTGCTGTGATTTACATTTCATTTACTTATTTTTCTTTTAGTATAGTAGTTTGTAGTATAGTTGATAAATAAAACCTTTTTTGGCATTGGTACTTAAGAGAAAAGTGTGCGAGCAACAGAACACTTTGACTTGAATAGTACTCTCGGGGAGATTTTTTACATGCACAACTCTTTAAAATGACAAATTGTTTTGTGAATTGCTCCACTTTTCAAATTGTTCCCATCTTTTAAAATTTTATTTGGTTAAGTTGAACTAGTTAGGCGCTCATTTTTTGTGAATACCCACATCTTGTTTTGACTATTTGAGTACCTTCTTTGACATATGGTATGAATATGGTACGTCGATTAAGGAAGTAAAAGTGTTTCTTCAAGTGTGTGATTAAGTGCCATGTGTGGTGACGTTTCGAATTGATCTTGTCCAATGAGTCCATCTAGAACTTGCCCAGTTGTTCTATCACTAAGCAAAGAGTTTTGTGACATTGGAGAAAGGACCTTAGGGCATCAAGTGAGAGTGTGACTTCGAATTGACCAAATAGACATCCCCATTGTAAGTTGAGTGATCAATTTTTTCCCTAATTTTTGCCTTGGAACCTATTTCTTGGACAATCTCATTACAATCCATAACCCATCTTCTAAAATCCCCTCTTTTTAAGTTTGAAATATTTAGGTGAGGCCATAAACCAACATAGGCCAAAAGCCTAAGTTGGGGGTGGAAGAGCTATCGGGTGATATTTGTAACCAAAAGTTCAAAGATTTTGAGACCATTCACTTCCTCCTATATTTATCCTAGTATCCCTTGTAAATACTTTTTAAAAAAGAGGAAAATAATGAAAAATGTGGAAAGAGTTGCAATTTTGGACTTAGCTTGTAAATAGTTGAAGAGTTTAGCTTTTTAAATGATAGGAGGAGAAAGATAGCATGTGAATCTTATAGAATTATTTCATAGTGTTTCACAAGGAGTAAGCTTTGGGAAAGGATTTTTAAGTAAGGTCTCATGTTATTCTTTGAGAGGGTAGTGTCATTATAACTTAATTTATCCTACCTTACCCATTACCTATAACAAGCCAAAGTAAGACCATGGTGATCTCCAATGTAGCATGCTTAAGTATGGTGAGGTGGAGTATATGGGAAAGCCTATGGTATGGTACTTTTGTTCATGATCATCTTTGAGAGTGAGAGGTAATTGTGCCAATCCCTTAGTTAAATTTTCATCGTATCTTGAGGGAAGGGATCTTTTTATTGTGAGGGCACTTGATTGTATTTCTTGAGCATATTTTTTAACCTTAATTGATGTCTATGGTCATGTTCTTGGTTTGGTAGCAATTAGTCAACATTTGAGGTTTTTAGTTCATGAATTAAGTATTTGATAGGTAATACTTATGCCAATGTTTTCAAAATCATGAGGGCCAAGTTGTTTTCACAAAGGAGCATGTGTCTAAGCTCCCAAGTAGTACCATTTGTAGACAATTTGCAATTCATATGGCCTAAAATCGGTGAGAAATCAAGTCCTTAATGTTAATTTGAGTACATTTTAATGTTAGTTTGGTTATTTTTCAGGGTTGAAGCCAAGAAGTGATTGCTAGAGTATTAGGAAGCGAGAATTGGAGCTATAAAGCAAAGATGGCATCACCCAAGCAGTTTGGTGGATCGCCAAACATTACGGTGGATCACCTAATTCAAGGTTCATCGCCAAAATTAATAGTTAGTTCAAGTTCCAAGGGAAGTAGTTCGGCAATAAGGAGGAAGAGTTCGGCAATGGTAGAAGTCCATCGCCAAAGTTAATAGTTGCCAACCACTGAAGCTCATGATCAAAGCAAGTTTGGTGATAAAGACTCACTTTGGTGCATCGCCGATGAGTTTGGCGATGCTGACTCCCCTTCACAGAAGTGAGTTCGTTAGCAGTTTCATAGCTTCTTGGCCCTATTTTCCTTCAGCTATAAATGGTTTTTTGGCAGCTTTCAACCCTATCTTTTTCTGAAATTTGGATCTAAAACGTGTAATAAAAACCCTAAGGTTGGCATTAGTTCATTTCTTGAGTTTACACATTGGGTTTGAATTTTTACCTGTGAATATTCAGATTTGATTGAAGATTTCAATGAGTATATGGGTATAATTTCTCTTTCTCTTACTATGCTTGGCTATTTCCCCAACTTGGGGTTGTGTTATGATTGAGTAGTGATTATTGCATGGGTAGTGTTTATTTTCTTTTCTAATTGATTAATTATTATAGGTTTAGCCATTACTCTATGTTATTAACCTAAAATTGGAGGTTGCAAACTCTAACTGAGCTTAGATCATTTATCATCCTTGACAAAGGGGGGGGGGTGAGGAGTAATGGTGAAAAATGACTTGATTCTTATCATTTAATGGTAGATCTTAGACATAAGGCTATCAAATTGAGGTATTTGATTGGTTATGAAGAAAGACATGTGAGGTGTTAGACAAAACCCACATGTGAAATTTAGTGTTTTGTTGAAAGTTAACATTAAGATTTAAAATCTAGCCTACCCATGACTATTAGTTGAATTTAAGAAAATGTTCACTTACTCATGTATGCATTCACACTCATGATAGCATAACCCCAAGTTACCTTATCATTTTATTACAAATCCCTTGTCCTCATTCTTGCAAATGAAACTCATTCAAAACAAACCCCCATTTTACTTTTATTACATTTTAAATATTAAGAGCAAGCATTTAGTGAATTATTACACTCTAAGTTGAACCTATCTCATTCATTCTCTGTAAGATCGACCTCGGCTCTATAGTTGGGTAAACATATTGCATAAAAAGCACGTATATATTTTCTTGGGTGTAATTAAGTGTTATTGATAATGCTAAATACATTCTAGGAAAGGAATGTACACGGTCGTTAGCACGATATTTAACCAACTTGGATTCGGTGTCGATTCCTCATGGTGTAACACCCCGTACTTTTCTAACTTCATTTGATACCTTGGGGTCATATCTAACTAGGTGTCTAGATTCCATGGGTATGTGTTTTATAGTGTCATTGGTGAAACATTTGATATCGGACCTAATATGTGCGATTAGACCTTCGTAGGAGATGTTTTGTGATTTCGTGGAGCATTTGTGTAATACCCCATACACATTCCAACCTCATTTGGTGACTTGGAGTCATGTTTACTTGATGATTAAGATCAAAAAGTAGGTATTTTGCAGTGTTTTGATAAGGTATTGGACGATTTGCAAGTGTTGGAAAAATGGCCGAAAAATTCAGCAAAGCATGGAAACTTGCGCCACTCCCTATTTCCGGGGGTGTGGAGCAAGCCCCTGATTCATAGGTCAATGATTTCTTGCGCCACTGCCTTGCTTTGCAGCAGTGGCGCAAGGCACAAAAAATGTGCCCTTCCGAGCGCGTTTCGCAGCGCAATTCTACGTCGATTTTTATATGGTTTATTTTGGTTCTTTGGAGTTCTTTGAGCATTTTTAAAGCTTCAAATACTTCAATAAACTCCTACATACTCCTACATTATCAAATCATGAAACATAAATAGTTATCCAAAATGTTCAATGAAGCCATGGGCGACTAGAATTCCTATTTTTGCGATTGAGACTACGAATGAGAATCTCGTAAACGAATATTGTCGTGACATTATGGAATTATTTAAACATGAGATATATGATGGATTACATATTAAATTTGATGGGTTAAATGGATATGTGTCATTGGGATCACTTAAGGCCCAAAATGAAGCAAAAAAGGCAAGGCCCAATGGGGCAAATGACCCATTCTTCCACTTTGACCAAACAACCATTGCATTTAATGCAAGAAAATGGCTAAGGATGACTTGAGTACTAAATAAAGGCCCCAAAATCAGATTTTTATTCCTAAACACACACAACACATTTTGAGAATTTACAAGACATTTTCTTTTGGTTCTCTCAAACCCTAAGAACCCTAAGCCCTTTTCTTTGAACAAGATCATCTTATTACAAGCCTTGGTAAGTATTTATTCTCATGTATTAACATATTATATGCATGGGATATTATGTATATCATGTTGGTTATTCTTGGAAATGGTGGACATGGTACTTTGTGTTTTTATATAAGATTTGTGATCCATGAGATTCAAGCTTGAATTATGACTTATGACTTTGATGGAAGAGCATGGTATGGATAAAATAGGAACATGTATGGTGTGATTTTGTTATTAAACTTGTTATTTTTCTAAAAGTGTAAATTGTGGGATTTTGGCTGATATGTGCTATGAGGTGTATTAAGGTAATTTGATGGATTATTTGTGATGTGGTGTGGATAAGAAAGTGTAAAGGAGAAGTGCTGTGGTGAAATGTATTGATTATCATGTATTGGTAAATGTATGGAATATTGGGAGATTTTTGGAATAATAATTTCATCAATGGTTTGTCAAGGGGAAATGGCATGTTTAAAGACAAACATGTAACTCATTGATGTTATATGCATTTGTAAAGTAGTTGATGGTTAATGTGAATCCCGTTATATATTTGTGTTGTAGAGTCACACATAAAGAAGGAGCGGGACTATTGTATGCACCTCTAGGATTGTATATTCGTATTGAGAATACATGGTATGTAAGGTTACTCTGTCTGTATCTTTCTGCGGCAAATAGTATTCACATTGACATTACGCTTGTCCCATCCCGAAATGTGCTAAGGTATTCTATATCCGGTTATCAATGGTCATTATCATATGTTTCCTACTCATTGATCAATTATGAATCTCATGTCTCATATTCATGAATAATGTTCCAAAAGCTCAACAATGTTATGTTCCAAAGTTCCAATAGTGGTTATACTCATGTATCTTGTTCATTGATTATTGTCTAATGGTGTAACACCCCGTACGTTCCCAACCCTACTTGACGACATTAAATAATATGTACGTAGGTATCGAGAGCTATGAGTATGCATTTGGAGGCTATTGATGAGATAATTGAATTTTTGGCTCTTGTTATGTGGTTAAACTTGCATGGAAGGTGTTTTGCAATTTTCATTGAGCATTTGTGGGGTTCAAAATGAGGCTAAGCAGACCTCTAAACAAAGTATAATAAGGTTAAGGAGTGAGTTAAAGAATAGGACTTGACGTATCTAACCAAACCCGCGAAGAGAAGTCGAAAAATGGAATTTTCGGAAAAAATTAAAGAGGGCCGCGTTTGGCACCGTGCCACGCCGCTCTGGGCTAAAATTTTTAGCCCATAGGCAGCAAGTTGGCGCGCCCAGGAGCGTGCCACCTTGGGTTTTCCACTTTTTCGGAAGTTGGAAATTTCTAAGTCCCAAGGGTATCCGGGGACGTACCGAGCCAATTTTTGCTACGTTTCTTATACAACCAAGAGTATATACATGAAATGAATGACATATTACATTGGTATGATAAAATTACTCGAGAACGAATTTGGGGTCAAAATGACAGTTTTGCCCCTAAGGTCAAAATAAGCCAAACATGGCTAGAATCACTTGTTTTTGGGATCGAGGCTACGGATATGAATATTATGAGTGGGAATATTATTGTAATACGTATAAAGATGAGAAATTATTGATTTTATTGGGTTAAGTGATTTGGGCTCAATAAAAGCCCAAAAATGTGATAAAAGGCATGGGTCACATGACCCAATCTTCATTTGACTTGGTCAATTAAGGCATTAAATATCAAGAGAGGCTAAGGATGAATCAAGGACTATAAATAGACCCACAAAATCAGATTTTTATTCATTCTAAACTCTCATGCTTTCTAGACATTTTCTCACACATTCTACACTATTCTCTCAAGAACCCTAAAGACTCAAAAGGCAATTTTGGAGCAAAATCATCCCTTTACAAGTTTGGGTAAGTGAATATTATTATGGATTCATATATTATATGCATGAAAGAGTATGTAAATCATGTTGGTTGTGCTTGGAAATATTGGATATGATATTTTGTGCTTTTGTATAAGATGTGTGATCCATGGGGTTTGAACTTGAATTAGGACTTGTACCTTTGATGAAAAATCATGGTATGGATAAAATATGAACATCTATGGAGTTATTTTTGTTGTTAAACTTGTTCTTGTCTATAAGTGTAAAGTGTGGGAATTTGGCCGATATGTGCTATGAAGTGTATTAAGGTGAATTGATGGATTGTTTGTGATGTGATATGGATAAGGAGGTGTAAAAGAGATTTGTTATGGTGAAATACAATGATTATTATGTATTGGTCAATGTTGAGAATATTGGAGGATTTTTGGAATAATGATGCTATCAATGGTTTTGTCAAGGGGAAATGACATGTTTTAAAGCAAACATGTACCCCATTGACGTTATACGTATTTATGAAGTAGTTGTGGTTAATATGAATTCCGTTATGTATTTGTGTTGTAGAGTGACACATAAAGAAGGAGCGGGACTGTTGTATGCACATCTAGGATTGTGTATCCGTATTGAGAGTACAAGGTATGTAAGGTTACTCTGTCCGTATCTTTTTGCGGCAAAACGTACCCACATTGCGATTTCACTAGTCTTACCTCCAAATGTGCCAAGGTATCCTATATCCGTTTATCAATAGTCATTGTCATATATTTCCTATTCATGGATCATTTGTGAGTCTCATGTCTCTTAATTATGGTTAATGTTCCAAAAGCTCGAATAAGGATATGTTCCAATATTCCACTAGTGATATTACTTATGCCTCTTGTTCATAGATTATTGTCCCATAGTTCCCATGGTGTTATGATTCTAATAATGTTATGTTGCCAAGTTATTCACATGTCTTTCACTCATTGGTTAATGGTACAAAGTTGCCAATAATGTTATGTTCCAAAGTTCAAAGTGATGTTATGACTATCAAATAGCAATCTCAAAGTAAAGATCAAAGTAATGCAAATGTGGTCAATGATCAAGTATGGGTGGCAAGTCTAGGGGCATAAGCCTAGCTCGACTCGATCCCGATGTGTTGATTTATGGGTGGCAAGTCTAGGGGCGCAAGCCTAGCTCGACTCGATCCCGATGTGTTGATTTATGGGTGGCAAGTCTAGGGGCATAAGCCTAGCTCTACTCGATCCCGATGCATTGATATATGGGTGGAAGGTCTTAGGGGCATAAGCCTAGCTCGACCCGATCCCAACATGACGATAAGTCATGGAAAGACCCACTGATCAGTAGGGGCCCGGGTACATTATGACACATGTATGGACAAGCAAGCATTGAATGTAAAGAAAGTAATGAAAGTAATGAAAGCAATTCACATGGATCCCAAAATGCAACATGGTGACTTATTCACATTGTCTAGTCATTTGTATTGAGTTCCTTGGTATGTTCATGTGTTTCAAAGTTTCATTTGAGCCTTACATACTCAGTACTTATTTCGTACTGACCCCTCTCGGGGAATTTACCTTACTTGCTGCAGGCGCAGGTCCCAGTAGGCCTCCTCAGTAGATTGCCAGTGTTAGCGGTTCCTTGGTGAGCTCCAGTTAATTTGGGGTTTCTCCGAGTCAGAGTAGCTATGTGTTTTGATGATGTACATGTTGTATAAAGTAGGGACTTGTCCCGACTTTTGGTTTGTATTGGTCAATGCTCTTGTTAGAGGCTTTTGTAGATGGATGTGGGTGTATTAGTGTAAAAGACATATGTTATTTTGACTGGATGGCCTCAACGGCCAAACTTCATGTACATGTATGACTATGTCCCATGTTTTCCTTTATTCGTCTTGCATGTTCTTACACAGTGGTGGTTATGATTATGGTATGCATTTGATTGAACATAGGCAAAGGTTGGTTCTCTCGGGCCTTATCGGCTACGGGTGCCAATCATGTCTCGATAGGATTCGGGGCATGACAAATGGTTCCAATGGTGTTATGTTTCCAATAAGGCTATGTTTCCAACAATGTTTATTCATATGTCCCTTACTCATTGGTTCATGATCCAAAGCTTAAAGTAAAGTTACAACTATCATGGTATCAATCTCAAAGTAATAAACAAAGTAATGCTTATGTGGTCAATGATCAAGTATGGGTGGCAGCTTTGGGGGAAAAATGGCTAGCTCAAGCCGATCTCGAGGTTGTTGGATCAGGGGGAAGTCCTAGGGGCATTAGCCTAGATCGGACCGATCCTGACAGGGGGCAGCTCTAGGGGTAATAACCTAGCTAGAGCCGAACCTGAAATGTTATATGGGTGGCAGCTCTAGAGGTACTAACCTAGCTCAAGCCGATCCCGATATATACATTGATTCATAAGGTGGAAGCTCTAGGGTCATAAGCCTAGCTCGAGCCGATCCCAACATAACGCTATGTTATGATTAAAACCCACTGTTCAGTCGGGGCCCGGGTATCACAGGTCAAAGGCAAAGATGAATAATCATGGAAGCAAAGATACAAAGAAAGTAATGAAAGCAAAATACATGGTTTCCACAGTACAGAATAGTGACTCATCTACATTGTGACTTATCTATATTGGTTATGCATTTGAACTTGAGTTCTTGATATATTTTCATATCTTACAAGTTTCATATGGCCTTACATACTCAGTATATTCTTCGTACTGACCCCTCTTGGGGAATTTACCTTACTTGCTGCAGGAGCAGGTACTAGTAGGCCTCCACAGTAGGTTGCCAGTGTTGCAGATCTTTGGTGAGCCCAGTTAGTTTGGGGCTTCTCCGTGTCACAGTTGTACATATGTTTTGGTGGTGTACATGTTTTACAAAGCGGGGACTTGTCCCGACTTTTAGTTCCTTTGGTCAATGCATTTGTTAGAGGCTTTTGTAGATGGATGTGGGTGTATAAATGTAAAAGGGATATGTCATTTTTGACTTGGTGGCCTCAACGGCCAAGTTTAGCATATGTATATATATATATATATATATATCATGTTCCATGAATTCCATTATTGGTATCTATAGCTACTATGTGATTATGGGTTTCTTATGGCATACATATGATTGAATAGAGACAAAGCTTCGTTCTCTCGGTCCTTGTCGGCTATGAGTGCCAATACGTTCCGATGGGATTCGGGGAGTGACAAAAGTGGTATCAGAGCAGGTCATTCTAAGGGTGTCTACGAAGTCGTGTCTGAGTAGAGTCTTTCTTATCGATGTGTTGTGCACCACATTTATAAGTAGGAGGCTACGGGACATTTAGGATGTTGTTTCTTTTCTTTACTTCTAGATCGTGCAATAGAGCCTGTGTTGTAAGTTGAATTAAATTTGATCATGGTAATTGTTTTTCTTTGGTATAGTCAAAATGCCAATCACGAGGAGAGGTAAAGGTAAAGGGAAGCAGGTAGATGTGCCTGCTGAAGAAGGAATGAGTAGACTACCACCTAACCAAGCTAGGCAAGGTGGAGTAAATTCTGAAATTTCATCGCGGTCTTCATCTACTTTTCCAGCTCCGGAGGAGCCAGTTGGTAGAGAAGTACCCGCAGAACCACCAATGAATGCCACAGATCAGGATCTTAGAAATGCAGTTCATATGTTAACACAGTTAGTGGCAGCCCAGAGTCAAGGACGAGCTGGTCCAATGACACATGATGATGATGCGGCTAGAGTGGCAAGTCGCAGAACACAGGATTTCTTAAAACTGGACCCTCCTATCTTCACAGGGTCAGATCCAAAAGAAAATCCACAGGACTTCGTCGATCAAATTCAGAGAGCCTTGGAAGTTATGCACGTGACAGGGGTAGAAACAATTGAACTTCTTGTGTATAGATTGAAAGGCGAGGCCATATTATCGTATGAGGATTGGAAGAAATCCCGCGATATTGGTGCAAATCCAGTTAATTGGGAAGAATTTAAAGTGGCTTTCCTCGATCATTATCTTCCTTACGAGATCCGTGAGGTACGTGAGGATCAGTTCCTAAATCTCCGTCAGGGAAATCTAAGCTTCAGGGAATACAGTTTGCAATTTAATTCCATGGCTCGATATGCGCCAAATATTGTGGCTACGATGACAGACAAGGTCCATAGATACGTGGACAGACTCGAGCCATATTTGGTAAGGGATTGAACCATTGCGGCCTTGAACAAGGACATGGACATAGCTAGAATACAAGCCTTCGCCCAAAAAATAGAAGATCAAAGACAGAGACGAAGGGTACATGAATTTGATAGAGGACAGTCCAAAAGGGCTAGACCTATGGGACCATCTATGATGTCCCAAGGAGGATCTAGGCCCCGTATGTTTCCTAGACCACCTAGACTATCGTTCTCGCATTCCACAGCAGGTGCACACTCTCAGTTTAGAGGGTTTAGAGGTGGTCCAGCTGGGCAGAGTAGTGGAGGTCACGGATCACAGGCAGCAGGTTTTCTTCGTCAGCAGTGTCAGCACTGCAGGCGTATTCCTGCAGGTACATACTGAGTGGGGATGAATGCTAGTTTCTGGTGCGGTATGACAGGACACATGATGAAAGAGTGTCCCCAGAGGAGCATGAGTTGTATAGCACGACTGGCAGGATCATTCGTTGCGTCATCAGCATCAGTTCCTTCACTGGGCTGAGGTGTGCAGCCTATTGGCTGTGGTAGAGGGGCCAGAGGAGAAGCCAGTACTAGTGGGGTTCAGAATCGCACTTATGCGTTAGTGGACCGACAGAATTCAGAGGCCTCCCCTGATGTTGTCACAGGTACATTATCCATATTCTCATATAATATATATGCATTGATTGACCCCAGTTCTACATTTTCCTATGTTACTCCATTGGTTGCTGCGAAATTTGCAAAGGTACCAGAATTATTAATTAAATCAATTGAAGTGTATACACCGATCGGTGAATATACTGTTGCAAAAAGAGTATATCGTGATTGTGTGGTAACGGTGTATGGTCATGATACATTGGCCGATCTCATTGAATTAGACATGGTGGATTTTGTTGTGATCATGGGAATGGATTGGTTGGCCTCTTGTTATGCTACAGTAGATTGCCGGGCCAAGAAGGTGCAATTTTGTTTTTCGCAAGAAAATGTTCTTGAATGGTAGGGTAATGTAGGGGCACCACGAGGAAGATTTATTTCCTATTTGAAATCTAGAGAAATGATTGCTAAGGGTTATATATGTCATCTTGTACGGGTGAAAGATACTGAAGTGGAACCACTAACTCCGCAGTCGGTTCCAGTGGTCAATGAATTTCTAGATGTGTTCCCAGAGGATCTTCCAGGCTTACCCCCAAAGCGGGTAGTAGAATTTGGCATTGATGTGATTCCAGGCACTCAACCTATTTTTATTCCTCCATATAGAATGGCTCCAGCAGAATTACGTGAATTGAAGGATAAGTTGAAAGATTTGCTGGACAAAGGCTTCATCAGGCCTAGTATGTCCCCATGGGGTGCATCGGTATTATTTGTGCGAAAGAAAGATGGCACCTTGAGAATGTGCATCGACTATCAGCAACTGAATAAGGTAAAGATCAAGAACAAATATCCCCTCCCTCGAATTGATGATTTTTTTGATCAGTTACAGGGTGCTAAGTGTTTTTCAAGGATCGACTTGAGGTCGGGTTACCATCAAGTCAGAGATAGAGAAGAAGATGTACCCAAGACAGCTTTCCGAACACGATATGGCCATTACGAATTTTTAGTTATGTCATTTGAACTAACAAATGCACCAACTGTGTTCATGGATTTGATAAATAGGGTGTTTAAGCCATTTCGGGACGTGTTCGTCATGGTATTTATAGATTACATCCTAGTTTATTCAAGATCACCAGACGACCATGCTAATCACTTACGACAGGTGTTACAGATTCTCTGTGAGCATAAGTTGTATGCCAAGTTCTCTAAGTGTGAGTTTTGGTTAAAATTAGTTGCATTCTTGGGTCACATTGTTTAAGATGAAGGTATACAGGTTGATACACAATAGATTGAAGAAGTGAAAAATTGGCCAAGACCTACCACACCCACAGAAATCCATAGTTTTCTTGGACTGGCAGGTTATTACAGAAGATTTGTGGAAGGTTTTTCCTCTATTGCTGCACCGTTAACAAAGATTACACGTAAGACGAAAAAATTTCAATGGAATGATGCGTGCGAGAAAAGCTTCCAAAGATTGAAAGATAAATTAACCTCCACACCAGTTTTAGTGCTTCCCAAAGGTACCGAAGGTTATGTAGTGTATTGTGATGCTTTCGGGGTTAGCCTCGAATGTGTATTGATGCAACACGATAATGTCATAGTATATGCCTCACGACAGTTGTGGCCACACGAGAAAAATTATCCCACACATGATCTTGAGTTAGCAGCGGTGGTCTTTGCTTTAAAGATATGGCGTCATTATTTATATGGAGTTCATGTTGATATCTATACGGATCACAAAAGTTTAAAATATCTCTTTAAGCAGAAGGAACTCAATTTGAGGCAGCGACGGTGGTTAGAGCTCTTTAAAGACTATGATATTGATATTCTTTATTA
Organism: Capsicum rhomboideum; assembly: GCA_031232105.1. NCBI lineage: Eukaryota > Viridiplantae > Streptophyta > Magnoliopsida > Solanales > Solanaceae > Capsicum > Capsicum rhomboideum. The sequence goes on along the minus strand of CP124711.1, from coordinate 95,122,508 downwards.
CCCAGGCAAAGCAAATGTAGTAGTGGATGCATTGAGCCCCAAGGCGGTAGAAAGCACTAGTGGTCAGTTGACTGAAAATCAAGAGATAATCAAAGATCTACATTAACTAGCCAACTTGGGAGTTCGACTTATTAAATTTCCAGATAAAAGGGTTATTGTACAAAATGCAGCAAAATCCTCCTTGATAGCTGAAGTGAAAGAGAAGCAGTTTGCGGATTCTATTTTATTACAGCTAAAGGAGAATGTACAGCAGAATTTGACCAAGGCATTTGATCTTACACAAGAAGGGGTACTTCAATGTCAAGGGAGATTATGTGTACCGGACGTAGATGAGCTGAGGACACGAATTATGACAGAGGCGCATCATTTGCGCTATTCTATTCATCCGGGTGCTACTAAAATGTACCATGAATTGAATGAAGTGTATTGGTGGGAAAATATGAAAAAGAACATTGCAGAATTTGTCGCGCAATGCCCAAATTGTCAACAAGTGAAAGTGGAACATCAGAAACTGGGAGGTTACATGCAATGTATAAATCTTCCAGTCTGGAAATGGGATATGATTAATATGGATTTCATTACAGGTTTGCCTCGTACATTGCGGAAGTTTTATTCTATATGGGTTATAGTGGACAGGCTTACCAAGTCAGCGCATTTTCTACCGGTCAAGATGACCTATACAGCTGAGGATTATGCGAAGTTGTATGTGAAAGAGATAGTAAGATTGCATGGTATTCCACTTTCCATTATATCAGACAGAGGAGCACAGTTCACAACACACTTTTTGAGATCTTTTCAGCATAGTTTGGGTACACAGGTGAATTTGAGTACAACTTTCCATCCTCAGACTAATGGACAAGTAGAACGTACTATTCAGACACTTGAAGATATGCTACGAGCATGCACGTTAGATTTTCAAGGAGGTTGGGATGACCATTTGCTTCTTATTGAATTTGCGTATAACAATAGCTATTATTCAAGTATTAAAATGGCACCTTATGAAGCCTTGTACAGAAGGAAATGTAGATCACCTATTGGATGGTTTGAAGCGGGTGAAACTGCTTTACTTGGGCCAGATATTGTTCATCAGGCTATGGAGAAAGTTAAAGTGAGCCAACAGCGGTTACAAATAGCTCAAAGTCGTCACAAGTCATATGCCGATGTTAGAAGAAGAGGGCTTGAATTATCCATAGGTGATTGGGTGTTTTTAAAGGTGTCACCGATGATAGGGGTAATGTGGTTCGGAAAGAAAGGGAAATTGAGTCCACGTTACATAGGCCCATATGAAATCATTAGAAAATTTGGGCAAGTTGCATATGAGTTGGCACTACCCCAGGAACTTTCCTCAGTCCATCCGGTATTTCATGTTTCGATGCTTCGAAAAGGCATAGGAGATCCATCTCGTATTGTTCCCGTAAAGGATGTTCAAGTTACGGAGGATCTTACTTATGAAGAGGTACCCATTGCTTTTCTAGAGCGACAAGTAAAGAGATTGAGGAATAAAGATGTCGCATCCGTAAAATTCCTTTGGAGAAATCAACAAGTAGAGGATATCACATGGGAAGTGGAAGAAATGATGAAATAAAAGTATCCCCATCTATTTCAAATGGATAAAGAAGTTCACAGTGCGGATGTGGACCAATGACAAGTAAGAATCTAAAAGCATTATGTGTATATGTATGCGTATGTTAATATACAGATGCATTTGTTGTACATAATACGATGTTGTTAACATTCGAGGACAAATGTTTCTAAGTGGGGAAGAATGTAACACCCCGTACTTTTCTAACTTCATTTTATACCTTGGGGTCATATCTACATAGGTGTCTAGATTCCATAGGTATGTGTTTTATAGTGTCATTGGTGAAACATTTGATATCAGACCTAATATGTGCGATTAGACCTTCGTAGGAGGTGTTCTGTGATTTCGTGGAGCATTTGTGTAATACCCCGTACACATTCCAACCTCATTTGGTGAATTGGAGTCATGTTTACTTGATGATTAAGATCACTAAGTAGGTATTTTGTAGTGTTTTGATAAGGTATTGAACGATATGCAAGTGTTGGAAAAATGGCCGAAAAATTCAGCAAAGCATGGAAACTTGCGCCATTCCCTGTTTCAGGGGGTCTGGCGCAAGCCCCTGATTTAGAGGATAATGAGTTCTTGCGCCACTGCCTTGCTTTGTAGCAGTGGCGCAAGGCATAAAAAATGTGCCCTTCCGAGCTCGTTTCGCAACGCAATTATACGTCGATTCTTATATGGCTTCTTTTGGTTCTTTGGAGTTCTTTGAGCATTGTTAAAGCTTCAAATACTTCAATACACTCCTACATACTCCTACATGATCAAATCATGAAACATAAATAGTTATCCAAAATGTTCAATGAATCCATGGGAGACTAGAATTCCTATTTTTGCGATTGCGGCTACGAATGAGAATCTCGCAAATGAATATTGTCGTGACATTATGGAATTATTTAAAAATGAGATATATGATGGATTACATATTAAATTTGATGGGTTAAATGTATATGTGTCATTGGGCTCACTTAAGGCCCAAAATGAAGCAAAAAAGGCAAGGCCCAATGGGGCAAATGACCTATTCTTCCACTTTGACCAAATAACCATTGCATTTAATGCAAGAAAATGGCTAAGGATGACTTGAGTACTATATAAAGGACCTAAAATCATATTTTTATTCCTAAACACACACAACACATTTTGAGAATTTACAAGACATTTCCTTTTGGTTCTCTCAAACACTAAGAACCCTAAGCCCTTTTATTTGGACAAGATCATCCTATTCCAAGCCTTGGTAAGTATTTATTCTCATGGATTAACATATTATATGCATGGGATATTATGTATATCATGTTGGTTATGCTTGGAAATGGTGGACATGGTACTTTGTGTTTTTATATAAGATTTGTGATCCATGAGATTCAAGCTTGAATTATGACTTGTGACTTTGCTGAAAGAGCATGGTATGGATAAAATATGAACATGTATGGTGTGATTTTATTATTAAACTTGTTATTTTTCTAAAAGTGTAAATTGTGGGATTTTGGCCGATATGTGCTATAAGGTGTATTAAGGTAATTTGATGGATTATTTGTGATGTAGTGTGGATAAGAAAGTGTAAAGGAGAAGTGTTGTGGTGAAATGTATTGATTATCATGTATTGGTCAATGTATGGAATATTGGGGGATTTTTGGAATAATAATTTCATCAATAGTTTTGTCAAGGGGAAATGACATGTTTAAAGACAAACATGTAACTCATTGATGTTATATGCATTTGTAAAGTAGTTGATGGTTAATGTGAATCCCGTTATATATTTGTGTTGTAGAGTCACACATAAAGAAGGAGCGGGACTATTGTATGAACCTCTAGGATTGTATATTCGTATTGAGAATACAAGGTATGTAAGGTTACTCTGTCCGTATCTTTCTGCGGAAAATAGTATTCACATTGACATTACGCTTGTCCCATCCCGAAATGTGCTAAGGTATTCTATATCCGGTTATCAATGGTCATTATCATATGTTTCCTACTCATTGATCAATTGTGAATCTCATGTCTCATATTCATGAATAATGTTCCAAAAGCTCAACAATGTTATGTTCCAAAGTTCCAATAGTGGTTATACTCATGTATCTTGTTCATTAATTATTGTCTAATAGTTCCAATGGTGTTATGTTTCCAATAAGGCTATGTTTCCAACAATGTTTATTCACATGTCCCTTACTTATTGGTTCATGATCCAAAGCTCAAAGTAAAGTTATAACTATTATGGTATCAATCTCAAAGTAATAAACAAAGTAATGCATATGTGGTTAATGATCAAGTATGGGTGGCAGCTTTGGGGGCAAAATGCCTAGCTCAAGCCAATCTCGAGGTTGTTGGATCAGGGGGAAGTCCTAGGGGCATAAGCCTAGATCGAACCGATCCTGACTGGGGGCAGCTCTAGGGGTAATTACCTAGCTCGAGCAGAACCTGAAATGTTGTATAGGTGGCAGCTCTAGAGGTACTAACCTAGCTCGAGCCGATCCCGATATATACATTGATTCATAGTGTGGCAGCTCTAGGGTCATAAGCCTAGCTCAAGCCGATCCCAACATAATGTTATGTTATGATTAAAACCCACTGTTCAGTCGGGGCCCGGGTATCACAGGTCAAAGGCAAAGATGAATAATCATGGAAGCAAAGATACAAAGAAAGTAATGAAAGCAAAATACATGGTTTCCACAGTACAGAATAGTGACTCATCTACATTGTGACTTATCTATATTGGTTATGCATTTGAACTTGAGTTCTTGACATATATTCATATCTTACAAGTTTCATATGGCCTTACATACTCAGTACATTCTTCGTACTGACCCCTCTTGGGGAATTTACCTTACTTGCTGCAGGCGCAGGTACTAGTAGGCCTCCACAGTAGGTTGCCAGTGTTGTAAATCTTTGGTGAGCTCCAGTTAGTTTGGGGCTTCTCCGTGTCACAGTTGTACATATGTTTTGGTGGTGTACATGTTGTATAAAGCGGGGACTTGTCCCGACTTTTAGTTCCTTTTGTCAATGCATTTGTTAGAGGCTTTTGTAGATGGATGTGGGTATATAAATGTAAAAGGGATATGTCATTTTTGAATTGGTAGCCTCAACGGCCAAGTTTAGCATATGTATATATATATATATCATGTTCCATGAATTCCATTGTTGGTATCTATAGCTACTATGTGATTATGGGTTTCTTATGGCATGCATATGATTGAATAGAGACAAAGCTTGGTTCTATCAGGCCTTGTCGGCTACGAGTGCCAATCCGTCCCAATGGGATTCGGGGCTTGACACATGGAATGAAGGTGATAACTTCACCCTCAAGTGTCAGAAGTGACTATGAATTGGCATACAATGCTAGTAATAAAGCAATAAAGTACAATGGGGGGTTTTTCCAATTGATTTCGTGTTTAAATAGTTAATTTCAAATTTTCATTTGCAAAAGTCAAATCAAAAGAGTGTTATCAAGAGTAAGAGAGACTTGGGGGTATGCCCTCATGAGTTGGAATATATGCATGGGTTGTAATACCCCGTACCTTCCCGACCCTACTTGACGATGTTGAACAATGTTTACTTAGGTGTCGAGAGCCATAGGTATGTATTTTGTAGTGTCATTGATGAAACATTTGACATTGGGCCTAGTGCATGTGATTAGACCTTTGTATGAGGTGTTTGTGACTTTCGTGGAGCAATTGTGGGGTGAACAATGGGGCTTGGAGGACTGCCAAGCAATGGATATTAAGGATAGGAGGTAAGCAAAAGACTTGAACTTGAAGGATTTAACAAAATCCGTAAAGAAAAGTCGAAGAAAGGGAAAAAAAATCACATTTTGGGTGTGGGGCGCGCCCAGGGGCGTGCCAGGACGCTTCTGGCCGAATTTGTTTTGGCACAGGCAGCCCTGGGGAGCGCCAAGCTGCCTATGCCAGAAATTTTTCTGGCATAGCCAGCATTGGGGCGCGCCAAGCGGCGTGCCAGGGTGCTTTTCGCTAAAATTATTCTCCGAATATTATGATGTATATAAGACTTTTAATTCATGGTATCATTACTCCATCTTAGTAGGACTATTATTGAGCGTGTTTAGCATTCGAGTTGGGGTTAATTCTTCGTCACTAGTATTTTAACAAATTATGTTCAAATAAGCCATGAGCGACTAGAATTTCTATTTTTACGATTAAGGCTACGAACGGGAATCTCGTAAGTGAAAATTGTCGTGACATTTATGGAATTATTTAAACATGAGAGAATTGTAGACTACACATTGAAAAGATAATATGTGCAATTGGGCTCAATTTGAGGCCTAAAGAGAGACCAAAATGCAAGGCCCAATGGGGCAAATGACCCTTTTGTTCTACTTTGACCAAGCAAACATTGCATTTAATTCAAGGAAATGTCTAAGGATGACTTGAGTACTACATAAAGGCCAAAAAAATTATATTTTAATTCATTCTAACTCTCATGCCTCCTAGACAATTTCAAGATATTTTCTCTCAAACGCTAATAACCCTAAGGCACTTCTTTGGACAAGATCACTCATTTGCAAGTTTGGGTAAGTGATTATTCTTATGGATTAATATATTATATGCATGGGAGAGCATGTAGATCATGATGTTTATGTCTAAAAGTGTAAGTGGTGCACTTTTGTGTTTTTGTAAAAGATTTGTCATCTTTGTGAATTAAACTTGAAAGGTGACTTGTGGTTTTGATGAAAGTGCATGGTATGGATGAAATACTAACATGTATGGTGTAATTATGTTACTAAATTTGTTATTTTTCTATAAGTGTAAATTATGTGATTTTGGCCGATATGTTGTTATGAGGTGTATTGAGGTGATTTGATGGAGTAATTGTGACGTCGTGTTAATGAAGAAATGCAAAGAATGAACTTGGTATAAAATGCTATTGGGTTGTGATATTTTGGTCAATGTTGGGCATGTTGTGGTATTGTTGGTATAGCAATGCCGTAAATGGTATTGTAAGGGGGAAATGACGTTTTTAAGGCAAACGTGTAACTCATTGTCGTCTTTACACTTGGAAGGTAGTTGATTGTTAATGAAAGCCCCGTTTTGTACTTGTGTTGTAGAGTTAAACATAAGGAAGGAGCTGAACTATTGTGTTCACGTATAGGGTTGTGTTTTCATATTGGAAGTATAAGGTATGTAAGGTTACTCTTTCTGTATCCTTCTGCAGCACATAGTGGTCACATTGACATTTTATTTGTTCCATTCCGAAATGTTCTAGAGGTATCCTATATCCGGTTACTAATTGTTATTATCACATGTTTCCTACTCATTGATAAATTGTGATTCACATGTCTCGTGTTCATTGACTAATGTTCCAAAGATCCCATGGTCCCAATAATGTTAAGTTTCTAATAATGTTATGCTTCCAATAATGTTATGACAATCATTGTATCAAACTCAAAAGTAAAGAATGAAGTAATGCATATGTTGTTAATGATGGAGTATGGGTGGTAGCTTTAGGGCCAAAAGCCTAGCTCAATACGATCCTGAGATTATTGGATCACGGGGTAGTCCAAGAGGCATAAGCCTAGCTCGGACCAAACCTGACAGAAGGTAGCTCTAGAGGTAATAACCTAGCTCGAGCTGAACCTGATATATTGGTTTATGGGTGGCATCTCTAGAGGTAATAACCTAGCTTGAGCCGAGCCCGATTTATTGATTTATGGGTTGTAGCTCTAGAGGCATAAGCCTAGCTCTAGCCAATCGCAACATAACATTATGTTATATAAAGACCCACTTATCAGTCGGGGCCCAGGTACATAGTGACACAAGTGATGATGAACAAACGTAGAAGTAAAGAAGCAAAGAAAGTAATGAAAGCAATACATATAGTTCCCAACATATGGAATGATGACTTATCCATATTTGTTATTCATTTGTATTTGAGTTCATTGAAGTATTTATGTGCCATACAGTTTCTTATGAGCCTTACATACTCAGTACATTCTTCATACTGCCGTCCCTTGTGGGACTTACCTTACTTGCTGCAGGTGCAAGTGCTAGTAGGCCTCTATAGTAGGTTGGCAGTTAATTGTGGATCTTTGGTGAGATCTAGTTGGTTTGGGGCTTTCCGAGTCACAGTTGTATATGTGTTTTGGTATTGTACATGTTGTATTAAGAGTGTACTTGTACCGACTTTCAGTTAGTCTTACAAATGCATCTGTTTGTGGCTTTTATAGACATATATGGGTACATGAATGTAAGAGATGTATGTCCTCTTGACTTGATGGCCCTAATGGCCAAGTTTCACGTATATATAAATAGATCGCATGCTCCATGATTTCCATTATTAGCATTTTTTGTTTTTACGTGTTGGTGATGTTTCTTATGGCATGCATATGAATGGATTTGAGAAAAGATTGGCTTTCTCGGGCCTTGTCGGTTTCGGGTGCCAGTCCACCCCGTTGGGATATGGGGCGTGATAAAAGTGGTATCAGAGCAGGTCGTTCTAAGGGTGTCTACCAAACCGTGTTTGAGTAGAGTCTTACTTAACGATGTGTTCTGCACCACATTTATAAGTTGGAGGCTACGGGGCATTTAGGATGTTGTTTCTTTTCTTCACTTCTAGATCGTGCAATAGAGCCAATGTGGTAAGTAGAATCGTATCTAACCTTTGGAATTGACTTTCTTTGATATAGTAAAAATGTCGATGACAAGAAGAGGTAGACGCAAGGGTAAGCAGGTAGATATGCTTGTCGGAGAAGGCACAAGTAAATCACCACCTAACCAAGCTAGTCAAGGTGGAGCTAACACTGAAATTGCATTGCGATCTTCTTCTACTTTTCTAGCTCCTGAAGAGCCAATAGGTAGAGAAGTACCCGAAGAACCACCAATGAATTCCACTGACCAGGATCTAAGAAATGCAGTGCATATGTTGACTCAGTTAGTTGCGGCACAAAGTCAAGGACGAGTTGGTCCAACGACAAATGAGGATGATGCGGCAAGAGTGGCGAGTCACAGAACACAGGATTTTTTGAAATTGGACCCTCCTATATTCACTAGGTCAGATCTAAAAGCAGACCCACAAGACTTCCTAGATCAAATTCAAAGGGCTTTAGAGGTTATGCACGTGACTGGTATTAAAATAGTTGAACTTGCGGCATATTGATTAAAAGGAGAAGTGATATTGTGGTATGAAGATTGGAAAAAGTCTCGTGGTATCGGTGCAATTCCACCTAATTGGGAAGAATTTAAAGCAGCATTCCTTGATCATTACCTCCCATATGAGATTCGGGAGGCACGTGCAGATCAGTTTCTAAATCTCCATCAAGGAAATTTGAGAGTTAGAGAATATAGTTTGCAATTTAATTCCTTGGATCTATATGCTCCAAATGTAGTGGCTACAATGACAGATAGAGTCCATCGATATGTGGACAGATTAGAGCCATACTTGGTAAAAGACTGCACCATTGCTGCCTTGAACAAAGACATGGACACAGCCAAAATAGAAGCCTTCGCCCAGAAAATGGAAGATCAAAGACAGAGAAGGAGGGTACATGAATCTGATAGAGGACAGTCCAAAAGGGATAGACCTATGGGACAGTCTATGATGTCCCAAGGAGGATCTAGGCCTCGGATGTTTCCTAGACCGCCTGGACCATAATTATCTTTTTCCACAGCAGGCGCTCGCTCTCAATTTTGAGGGCTTAGAGGTGGTCAATCTGGGCAGAGTAGTAGAGTTCACGGATCATAGGCAGCAGGATTTCCTCGTCAGCAGTGTCGGCACTGCAGGCGTATTAATTCAGGTACATTCCAATTGAGTACAAATGCTTTCTTTTGGTGAGGTATGATGGGACACATGATGAAAGAGTGTCCCCAGAGGAGTATGAGTGGTATAGCACAACCGACGGGATCGGCCATTGCTTTATTATCATCGGTTCCTTTTTTAGGCCGAGGTGTGTAGTCTGTTGGTCGTGGTAGAGGTGCCAGAGGAGCATCCAGTACTAGTGGAGTCCAGAATCGTACTTATGCTCTAGTGAACCGACAAAATTTGGAGGCATCTCCTGATGTCGTCACAGTTACATTATCCATATTTTCTTATCATGTATATGCATTGATTGATCTGGGTTCTACATTATCATATGTTACTCCATTGATTACGATTAAATTTGAAAGAACACTGGAACTACTAACTAAGTCAATTGAAGTATCTACACCAGTGGGTGAATATATTGTTGCAAAAAGAGTATATCGTAATTGTGTGGTAACTGTGTGTGGTCATGATACACTGGACGATCTCATTGAACTAGACATGGTGGATTTTGATGTGATAATGGGAATGGATTGGTTGGCTTTTTGTTATGCCACGGTAAATTGCCGGGCCAAGAAGGTACATTTTCATTTTCCGCGAGAAAATAGTCTTGAATGGCAGGGTAATGTGGGGGCACCAAGAGGAAAATTTATTTCCTATCTTAAGTCTAGGAAAATGATAGCTAAGGGGTACATATGTCACTTAGTACGAGTGAGAGATAATAATGTGGAACCACTAACTCCTCAGTCGGTTCCAGTGGTTAATGAATTTCTTGATGTATTTCTAGAGGACCTTACAGGTTTTCCCCCAGAATGGTAAATAGAATTTGGTATTGATGTGATTCAAGGCACTCAGCCTATCTCTATTCCTCCGTATAGAATGGCTCCAGCAGAATTGCGTGAATTGAAGGAGCAGTTAAAAGATTTGTTGGACAAGGTCTTCATCAGGCCTAGTATGTCCCCGTGGGGTGCACGGGTATTATTTGTACGGAAGAAGGATGGCACGTTGAGAATGTCCATTGACTATCGGCAATTGAATAAGGTAACAATCAATAAAAAATATCCCCTCCCTCGAATTGATGATTTGTTTGATCAGTTACAGGGTGCCAAGTGTTTTTCAAAGATTGACTTAAGGTCGAGTTACCATCAAGTTAGAGTTAGAAAAGAATATGTACCCAGGACATCTTTCCGAACATGGTATGGCCATTATGAATTTTTAGTTATGTCATTTGGGCTAACAAATGCACCAGCTGTGTTCATGGATTTGATGAATAGGGTGTTTAAGCCATTTCTAGACGTGTTCGTGATGGTATTTATAGATGACATTCTGGTTTATTCAAGATCACCAGAGGACCATGATAATCACTTGCGCAGGTGTTACAGATTCTCCGTGAACGTAAGTTGTATGCAAAGTTCTCTAAGTGTGAATTTTGGTTAAAATCCATCACATTCTTGGGTCACATTGTGTCAAATGAAGGGACAGAGGTTGATACATAGAAGATTGAAGAGGTGAAAAATTGGCCAAGACCTACGACACCTACAAAGATTCATAGTTTTCTTGGATTGGCAGGTTATTACAGAAGATTTATGGAAGGTTTTTCCTCCATTGCTACACCGTTAACAAAGCTTACACATAAGGCAGTTAAATTTCAGTGGAATGATGCGTGTGAGAAAAGCTTCCAAGAGTTGAAAGATAAATTAACCTCCACACCAGTTTTAGTACTTCCTGAAGGTACCGACGGTTATGCAGTGTATTGTGATGCTTCCAGGGTTGGCCTCGGATGTGTATTGATGCAGAACGGTAATGTCATAGCATATGCCTCACGACAGTTGCGGCCACATGAGAAAAATTAACCCACACATGATCTTGAATTAGCAGCGGTGGTTTTTTCCTTAAAGATATGACGTCATTATTTGTATGGAGTTCATGTTGATATCTATACTGATCACAAAATTTTGCAATATATCTTTATGCAGAAGGAACTCAATTTGAGGCAACGAAGGTGTTTAGAGATCTTAAAAGACTATGATATCGATATTCTCTATTATCCAGGAAAGGCAAATGTGGTAGCTGATGCATTAAGCCGCAAAGCAGTAGGAAGCACTAGTGGCTAGTTGACGAAAAAGCAAGAGATAATCAAAGATCTACATCAACTAGCCAGCTTGGGAGTTCGTCTTCTTGAATCTCCAGATGAAGGGGTTATTGTGCAAAATGCAGCAGAATCCTCCTTAATAGCTGAAGTGAAAGAGAAGCTGTTTGCAGATCCTATGTTATTGCAGCTGAAAGAAAATGTACAACAGGGTCTGAATGTGACCTTTGATCTTACACAAGAAGGGGTACTTCAATGCCAAGGAAGATTATGTGTACCGGATGTAGATGAGCTGAGGGGATGAATTATGACAGAGACGCATCATTTGCGATATTCTATTCATCCAGGAGCTACCAAAATGTACCATGACTTGAAAGAAATGTATTGGTGTGGAAATATGAAAAAGAACATTGCAGAATTTGTAGCTCAATGCCCAAATTGTCAACAAGTGAAAGTAGAGCATCAGAAACCAGGAGGTTACATGCAATGTATAAATCTTCCAGTCTGGAAATGGAAGTTGATTAACATGGATTTCATCACAAGTTTGCCTCGTACACTATGAAGATTTGATTCTACATAGGTCATAGTTGACAGTCTTACCAATCAGCGCATTTTCTATCAGTCAAGACCACCTATACAGCTGAGGATTATGCAAGATTGTATGTTAAAGAAGTAGTGAGATTACATGGAATTTCGATCTCCATTATATCGGATAGAGGAGCACAATTTACCGCACATTTTTGGAGATATTTTTAGAAGAGCTTGGGTACACAAGTGAATTTGAGTACGGCCTTCGATCCTCAGACTAATGGACAAACAGAACGTACTATCCAAACACTTGAAGATATGCTACGAGCATGCACGCTAGATTTTCAAGGCAGTTGGGATGACCATTTGCCTCTTATTGAATTTGCTTACAACAATAGCTATCATTCAAGTATTAAAATGGCACCTTATGAAGCTTTATACGGAAGAAAATGTAGATCACCAATTGGATGGTTTGAAGTGGGTGAAACTGCTTTACTTGGGCTAGATCTTGTTTATCAAGCTATGGAGAAATTTAAAGTGATCCAACAGCGGCTACAAACGGCCCAAAGTTTCCACAAGTCATATGCTGATGTTGGAAGGAGAGGGCTAGAATTCGCCATAGGTGATTGGGTATTCTTGAAGGTGTCACCGATGAAAGGGGTAATACGATTTGGGAAGAAAGGGAAGTTGAGTCCCCGATATATAGGGCCATATGAAATTATTAGAAGATTTGGGCAAGTTGCGTATGAGTTAGCACTACCCCAAGAACTCTCCTCAGTCCATCCAGTGTTTCATGTTTCGATGCTTCAAAAGTGCATAGAAGATCCATCTCGTATTGTTCCCGGTGAAGATGTCCAAGTTATGGAGGATCGTACCTATGAGTATATACCTATTGCTATTCTAGATAGACAAGTGAAGAGGTTGAGAAATAAAGATGTAGCGTCCGTAAAAGTCCTTTGGAGAAACCAACAAGTAGAGGAGATCACATGGGAAGCTGAAGAAATGATGATGTCCAAGTACCCTCATTTGTTTCAAATAGAAGAAAAAGTTTAAAGTACGGAAGTGGAGCAATAACAAGTAAGTATCTATGAGCATTAAGTGTCTATGTATACATATGCTAATATAGAGATGTATTTGTTGTAATTGAAGCGATATTGTTAACATTCGAGGATGAATGTTTCTAAGGGGGGAAGAATGTAACACTCCGTACCTTCCCGACCCTACTTGACGACGTTGAACAATGTTTACTTAGGTGTCGAGAGCGATAGGTATGTATTTTGTAGTGTCATTGATGAAACATTTGACATTGGGCCTAGTGCATGTGATTAAACCTTTGTATGAGGTGTTTGTGACTTTCATGGAGCAATTGTGGGGTGAACAATGAGGATTGGAGGACTTCCAAGCAATGGATATTAAGGTTAGGAGGTAAGCAAAAGACTTGAACTTGAAGGATTTAACCAAATCTGTAAAGAAAATTCGAAGAAAGGAAAAAAAATCACATTTTGGGTGTGGGGCGCGCCCAGGGGCATGTCAGGCCACTTCTGGCAGAATTTTTTTGGCACAGGTAGCCCTGGGGCGCGCCAGGCCGCCTATGCATAGGCAGCATTGGGGCGCGCCAAGCGGTGTGCTAGGGTGGTTTTCGCTAAAAATTTTCTCCGACTATTATGATGTATATAAGACTTTTAAGTCATGGTATCATTACTCCATGTTAGTAGGACTATTCTTGAGCGCATTTAGCATCCGAGTTTGGGTTAATTCTTCGTCATAAGTATTTTAACAAATTATGTTCAAATAAGCCATGAGCGACTAGCATTTCTATTTTTGCGATTGAGGCTACAAACGGGAATCTCGTAAGTGAAAATTGTCATGACATTTATGGAATTATTTAAACATGAGAGAATTGGAGACTAAACATTGAAAAGATAATATGTGTAATTGGGCTCAATTTGAGGCCAAAGAGAGACCAAAATGCAAGGCCCAATGGGGCAAATGACCCATTCTTCTACTTTGACCAAGAAAACATTGCATTTAATGCAAGGAAATGGCTTAGGATGAATTTAGTACTATATAAAGGCCAGAAAAATCAGATTTTAATTCATTCCAACTCTCATGCCTCCTAGACAATTTCAAGATATTTTCTCTCAAACCCTAATAACCCTAAGGCACTTCTTTGGACAAGATCACTCATTTGCAAGTTTGGGTAAGTGATTATTCTTATGGATTCATATATTATATGCATGGTAGAGCATGTAGATCATGATGGTTATGTCTAAAAGTGTAAGTGGTGCACTTTTGTGTTTTTGTAAAAGATGTGTCATCTTTGTGAATTAAACTTGAAAGGTGACTTGTGGTTTTGATGAAAGTGCATGGTATGGATGAAATATTAACATGTATGGTGTAATTATGTTACTAAACTTGTTATTTTTCTATAAGTGTAAATTATGGGATTTTGGCCAATATGTTGTTATGAGGTGTATTGAGGTGATTTGATGGAGTAATTGTGACTTCGTGTTAATGAAGAAATGTAAAGAATGAACTTGGTATAAAATGCTATTGGGTTGCGATATGTTGGTCAATGTTAGGCATGTTGTGGTATTGTTGGTATAGCAATACCGTAAATGGTATTGTAAGGGGGAAATGACATTTTTAAGGTAAACATGTAACTCATTGTTGTCTTATACACTTGGAAGGTAGTTGATTGTTAATGAAAGCCCCGTTATGTACTTGTGTTGTAGAGTGAAACATAAGGAAGGAGATGTACTATTGTGTTCACGTATAGGGTTGTGTATTCATATTGGAAGTATAAGGTATGTAAGGTTTCTCTTTCCGTATCCTTCTGTAGCACATAGTCGTCACATTGACATTTTATTTGTTCCATTCCGAAATGTTCTATAGGTATCCTATATTCGGTTACCAATTGTTATTATCACATGTTTCCTACTCATTGATAAATTGTGATTCACATATCTCGTGTTCATTGACTAATGTTCCAAAGATCCCATGGTCCCAATAATGTTATGTTTCTAATAATGTTATGCTTCCAATAATGTTATGACAATCATTGTATCAAACTCAAAAGTAAAGAATGAAGTAATGCATATGTGGTTAATGATGGAATTTGGGTGGTAGCTTTGGGGGCAAAAGCCTAGCTCAAGCTGATCCTGAGATTATTGGATCAGGGGGTAGTCCTAGAGGCATAAGCCTAGCTCGAACCAAACCTGACAGGGGGTAGCTCTAGAGGTAATAACCTAGCTCGAGCCGAACCTGATATATTGGTTTATGGGTGGCAGCTCTAGAGGTAATAACCTAGCTCGTGCCGAGCCCGATATATTGATTTATGGGTGGTAGCTCTAGAGGCATAAGCCTAGCTCGAGCCGATCCCAACATAACATTATGTTATGTAAAGACCCACTGATTAGTCAGGGCCCGAGTACATAGTGACACAAGTGATGATGAACAAACATAGAAGTAAAGAAGCAAAGAAAGTAATGAAAGCAATACACATGGTTCCCAACATATGGAATGGTGACTTATCCATATTTGTTATTCATTTGTATTTGAGTTCATTGAAGTATTTATGTGCCATACAGTTTCTTATGAGCTTTACATACTCAGTACATTCTTCGTACTGACGTCCCTTGTGGGACTTACCTTACTTGTTGCAGGCGCAGGTGCTAGTAGGCCTCCACAGTAGGTTGCCAGTTAATTGTGGATCTTTGGTGAGCTCCAGTTGGTTCGGGGATTTTTGAGTCACAGTTGTATATGTGTTTTGGTATTGTACATGTTGTATAAAGCGGGGACTGGTCTCGACTTTCAGTTAGTCTTACAAATGCATCTATTTGTGGCTTTTGTTGACATATGTGGGTACATGAATGTAAGAGATGTATGTCCTCTTGACTTGATGGCCCTAACGGCCAAGTTTCATGTATATATATATAGATCACATGCTCTATGATTTCTGTTATAAGCATTTTATGTTCTTACGTGTTGGTGATGTTTCTTATGGCATGCATATGAATGGATTTGAGAAAAGATTGGCTTTCTCGGGCCTTGTCGGTTCCGGGTGCCAGTCCACCCCGTTGGGATATGGGGCGTGACATGGGTAAGCACCAATTTGCCTAATTTTAACTAATTATTGTGGATAGGTTAAATTATACATTCCAACGACAATCTTTCAATAAAATATTGAAATTTCATATGTGGGTTCTTTCGAACACCTCACACATTTTTCCTTGTAACCAACCAAATACCTCAATTAGTAGCCTTATGTCTAAGATATACTATTAAATGATAAAATCAAGTTATTGTCAATCACTACTCCTCACCCTTATCCCCTTTGTCAAGGATGAAAAAGGGTTTAATAAAAACTAGAATTTGCAAGCTCTAATCTTACGTTAAATCATGGAGTAATGACTAAATCCACAACAAACAATTAATTATCTAGGAAAATAGGTAAAACCCACACACAAATCACAACTCAATCATGCATAACCCCAAGTTAGGTATTTGGCTACTCATAACAAGAGAAGAAGGAAATATACCTATATTCTCATTAAATTTTTCCATAGAATCAAGATATTCCAAGAGAAATTCTAAATTTAAAGAAAATCAAGCACAATCACTAAAATCCCACTCTAGGGTTTCAATTATAAGCCTTAGACTTCAAAAAATGGTAAAAGTTGGAGTTTCAAATCTGAAATATCCCTTTTATAGTAACAGATAATTACAAAAATGCCATCGTGCCTGACACATGATGGAGCACATGCCAGCGCATATGGCCATGTATGCGTAGGTGGCTATGCAAGTCCTAGTTATTCCACTTATAGATTCATTGGCTTTCCATATGCGACCTTGACATGCTAGCGCACATGCCCAGGTACGGGCGCATGTGGCCACGTATGTCAGGGTAGTTCCTTCAGTTCTCTAGGAGGCTGAGATGCCCCCTCATATGTGGTGACATATGGTGAGATGCATGAGCATATGACCACATCAATCCTCATATTCCTTCCATGCATTATCCTAAGTCTTTTTTCTTCATTCTTGCACTCTTTTTAACTCGTAAGGCTAGCTCATCCTCAAGTTCATCAACCACCTCCACAACTGAGCATTTTAACATAAGATATGCATCAAATTAAAGAAATCAAGGCAATAATTCAAGTTAAAAAAGACTAAATAGTTGGCAAAATGCCAACTCATCAACCTCCCAAACAACAAAGGGTATTAATCTTGACTTCAAAACAAACATAACACACTAAGCTATACGACTAAAGTCACAAAGTCCAATCAGTTCTGACAACAAGTCATGGCAAACAAGAAAATAACACTTCTCCTTTCAAGATACAAATATTTTTATTTCAAAGGTAGAGGACATCAAAGAGTAAGAGTTTCAAAAACATGGTGCTTCTCAAATCTTGACACTAGACTTTTAAAAATTGCCTCAAAGTTACTTCGCGTCTTGTCTTGATTTCTCCTAATTGAAAGTAAGACATCACTTTCCACTTCTAAGTATGGGTTCCACTGACAAGTAAGAATATTTTCCCCTCACATAATAGAATGCAAATCACAAGGAACATAGAGATAGAAATAATTACAACTCACCCTAACAAAGAAATTCAAGTAAAACAAGTAGAACCATAGGCTTGCCCTTTGTTTCGTTCACCACTAATGTAGACCTACAATGTTTGAAATCACCAAGAACTTATGGGAATTGAGGTAGGCTAGGCTATATTACGGTCCGAAAAAGTCCTTGAGTCATCCTCCAAACCAAGCGTGGTCTAGGATTTTGATTTGAATACACTTGGGTCAAGTTTTAGACTATAATGCATGCACAAGAATTGAGTAAAAACCTCACCACATAAGGAACCCACTTTTAAAATAGAAAGCTAGTCTTACAAATAATTTGAGCAAATGAACTTGACAAGCTACTCCGAATTGGAAACTCATCTTTTGTGAAGAAAAAGCCAAATATTGAATTTAGAGGTCACGATTCAAGAGAAAACTTGAAGTTTATTTGATCATTTATTTTCAAAAACTTATTTTGCTTTTCAAAAATCATTTTGCTTGACAATGACAAATTTTGGAGGTACCTTTCTAACTTTGCAACTCAATCACTTGAGTCTAACTTTAAAAGATGGGCATTTCCCTTAAGATAGTCGCCCATTCTATCTATTATAGGAAAATGCTACTCAATTCGACAAAGAAAACAAAATATCAAAAAGAAAACATGCTCCTCGAGAAAGAACCGAGTTTTGAAGAAAACCCTTGGAGTTTATTTGACATATATTTACAAGAGGAGAATAAAATAATACGCTTGTTCAACATAGACATCACCCAAAATCGATAACCAACACAAAGAAAATGCGCATGGGCCTCGAATGATATAACAAGTACATAATACGGGCCCAACCAGGGCTATCAAAATGTAAATCAAAACACTAACCCGGTGAGGGAAATGTCAAGAGTGTATTACAAATCACAAAGATGAGACCGACGAGGGCAATTTCACCATCAAGCGAGTGTATCAAAAAGAGATACTATTACAGACTAAGAATAAAATGTCAAGAATAAAATATCCCACCCCCAACTAAAGAACATTAATTATCCCTAATACAATAATATAGAATGATAGGAAGGAAGAGTAAGGACTCCCTAAGGTACACTAGGTGCATGTATTCATATCATGAGTGGTCTGTAACTAATCATCATCTAAAATACGAGGTCCTTAGACTAGGCTCCTGTGACTGTAACTGAACTAATAGATGATCCTTAGGAGGCTGCAAATTGGAACTGGCACCAAGTAGTTGGGCATATTGAACATCCCATGATAATTGTGCCGTAACTCGAATCTGATGAGCCTCAGTCAGCCCCAAACCTATATCAATTTTTGCCTCACCTCTCTCGGTGGTGCTCCAAAATAAATTAGTAAATGGTAGAAATGGATCAAAGGCAACCCGAGGTAGCATCATCTGGTCATATTCCAAAGTAAATAAAGGTTGTACCAATCGAAACTCCTCCCTTAGGCTAGTAAGATCCTCCCTTAGAGTAGCAACTACTTCACTATATTCTCTCCCCTTAACTGCTACTAATATCTACTCATAATCCTGCATTTGAGCACATAGGGTAGTAAAACTCCTCTTAATGGAAACCTGGATGAATTGTGGTATATCAATGAAAAGCAAAACAAGAGTGTTGTTGTTTGCAAGGGTCATGGATACAACCTTAGCAAAGTACTTATAGAATCATCTCTAGAAAGCTAAGTAGACTGAGGAAGAGGTTGTGTAGTGATCAAATGAAGAAGTGAAAAAGGTGGATCAATAACTAGAGTAGTCCCAAAATAAGTCTACAGGGAATCCAATGAAAGTGAAATCACAAGATGGATGCTTATGCCCTTAAGACTAGGTAGCTGTCCCAAAGACAAATTAGACACCTCAAAAGTTTTCCTTTTTATCCCTGTCAATTTGGCATAATCTTGACTTTAAGTGATATCAATCACCCTAGTACACTTCAATAGTTGATCAACTTAAGGAAAGAGAGGAACCTTGGTGGCAAAGCACAATATAGATATGCGGGAAAGAAATGGTAGTAAAGTCCAAGGTTGTTTTGCTCTTATCTTAATCACGTCAAAAATTATTTCTCCTACATTGACATGTATACCACTGATAATGTAACCCACTAGGATGGCCCTCTCAATAGTAATGATTTGATTATTAGTGGAAGAGAGCAACCAGGAACCCACAAAGCCTAGTCAATGCTTGGTTGGAATAGAAAGATCATGCCTTTTGAATTGACCTTCACCATTTACCCATGTAGGAATGCCTTTAGCAATAATAGTAACAAGCCAACGAAATTGAGTGTGCCCATCATTCATCTGCTTTTTAGATTCAGGGTTAGGCACCGAAGAATTCTCACAATAAATCTTGTTGATGGCCTCTGGGGTGCAAGGCATCTCAACACCCCAAACAGGAATACTAGATAAGCAAGGTTGTAGCTCTAAAACTTTTTTATACTTGTGTTACGTATGTAGAATGTTCTAGGAAGCATATAACTCCCTAACAAGCTTAGGAAAGTATGTAGCCAGTTTTGGTGAAACCTTGTCATCCGTAAAGATTTGCCACTCACACTTCTAAATTTGCTGGACAATATAAGGGAAGTGTTTAGGGAACCCTTTCAATATAAACACCTTTTTCTGGTTGAACCCTCGGATGCATACCAAGTGAACATAAATCTCACGTACCCCCTCTACCGCACACTGGATTGTAATGACCCTCCAGGTTATTTTCCCTATTTTTGAGCTTTTACTTTATTTAAAGCTTTTCTATAGCTGCCCCAGGCCATTTATGATTTTTTGGGACTTATAATTAGGTTATCGGGTGGTTCGTTTGGTTTTTAGAACCATTTCCCTATTTTAGAGCTTTTAAATTTAAGAATAGGGTCTCAGGCCCAAACCTCAGGTAAACAACCTTGGATGTCATTTTTGATAGTCTCATCAGCTCCAAACCATCAATTTTATATTAATGGAACCCTTGGTTTTGGTCTCAAGGATTCCAGACTCATTTTGGGTTATTGGGTGGATTTTGGTTAAAATGGCCCTTGGGGGTGTGAGACCTACTTGCTTTTAGATTGAGTTTACTTATGGTATTAGCAAAATATTGTGCTAGTTTTGGATAGGTATTTTTAGCCTGATACCATTTTAGTACTATTTGTTTCATTTAGCTGGTTAGGGCTCTATTTTAGTTTATTTTTGGGACGTTCTCCCCTAGCATAATGTATTATCATTCTTTAGGGATATTATTAGCACTGTTAGTGTATTCATAATAAGGATAGGAAGCCTTAGACTAGACTAGGTTAGGTTCTGGTGTAGGTTTGGTCATCGAGATCCTATAGTGGGCCCCACTGCCCTTTTGAGATAGTGTATTTTGACATGAAGATTCCTTAGGTTTAGTTAGACTCTTGGCTATAATTTTAGTCTATTTTAGTCCCTTTTTCCTAGGTAGAGTAGTAACTGACCTGGACCGCACTTCCTTGACCTAGTATTTGGGACACGTTTTGCCTTAGTGAACTCATCCACTTGAGATGGAAATTTATCACCTTATGGCTTGGAAATATACTTGAAACCCCTTGTATTTCCTCCCACTAGCTAATTATACATATAATTTTGTAAATGTATTTCAACTTCGGTTTGAGTTTGACATATGCTTTATTGCTATTATTATTAGAAGTTCTGGCACGTTATTGGCATTGGTTATGGACACTATTTATGATCTACAGTATGAGTTGATATAAGTTACAATTGGGGTTTGCTACTTATTGGATCACTTTTTTTTAGTTACGGTATGGTTACTGTGAGCTCTGATTCGAATTTGGCATTTTTTTTGGTATGGTCGGGATGTTCTGGTGTTGATTATGGTTGTTACTGGGAGTTCTGACAGTGGTACTGAGTTCTATTGTACATGATTCATATGGCCTCTTATTATTACCCATTATTTCCAGTTCGAACCCTACGTCTGGCCATTCATTATTATCCATTAGTTCTTATTTAAGCCTAGTACACACCGAGATATTTTATCATGGATTTGGGATCAGAAGGTTACTTGAGTAATTTTAGCTTTGGGTTACTTATGTTTCGTACTTAAGTTACTTTGTTCCTATACCCACCGGATTACAGGGGCTCGATAGGGTTAATTGTCTTCTTGTGTGTATCGTATGGGCTTACGGGGGCCTAGTTAGGTTGTAGCTTGTAGCTAGTTCATTTATCTTACATTCTTAGTTATTTATTTCCTTTATTGCTCTTACTTAGTATAGTAGCTATTTACATTTTACCCTTACTATTGTTGACTTAGCTTACACACTCGCATTATATTTACGCTTATACTATATTTGAGCTCAGTGGGTCGATGATGTCTACTGAGTACCCATTGCTTTGGTACTCACACTGCACTTCTGTATCTTTTTCTTGATATAGATCCTAGGATAAGCCAATAGAATTAACGTTATTCTTAGGCTGAGCTACTGATCCGGAGATAGAGTGAGCTTTCTAGAGTCTGAGGTTGATGATTCTCCATCTATTTTAGTTAAAGTATTTTGTATTCCTAGACTACTGTGCCATCATGACCTAAGAAATTAGGTCGTGACAGCTTGGTATCAGAGCCTAGGTTCACTAGTAGTATTAGTACAAGAGCCAATGTTTTGTAGAGTCCCATGGATTTGTAAAGAGACGTCTATATCATATCTTCGGGAGGCTACTGGATAATTTTAGGAAAATCTCACCTTTTTTGTTCACTTCCTTATGTTGTGTCTGTTTTGGTTTTCAAATTCTTTGTTTGTTTCACTCTCTTACATATTGTTAGGAGTCGAAGCATAGAAACCATGGATCAGGACCCTGAGTGTGCTGCTAGAGCATCGATTTAGGGCAGAGGTCGATCGCCAGATCATATTGTTACCCCTGAGTCAGAGATAGCACTTGGTACCACTGCCTTAACAGTAGGTGGGCCAGGGAAAGTCCAAGCCCCACCCAGGTGTATACCTTCTACAGTTCTCCAGGATGCTTTGGTTTAATTATTAGGGTTAGTTTGTGGTCCACCGAAAGATGGGGCTCAAACAACAGCTTAGGGTGGTATTAGTTTAGGGGCACAACCTACAGCTGCGGCCCTCAGACCAGAGGTTCGACCAACACCAATAGTTTTGTAGTCGGTAGTAATCCAGCCAGTTATAATCATAGATGAGCTGAAGATGTTGGGCCCATTTGTAAGATTGACTCCACCTAGGTTTATTGGGGCCCTAAGAGAGGATGCATATGTGTTCCTTACCAGTTACGAGGAGAGGCTGCATGATTTTGGATTGGTCGAATCTCGTGGCATGGATTATACTACTTATCAGCTTGACAGGGTAAAGAGATAGTGGTGGAGAGGTTATCTTGATTCCAAGCCAGATGGATCTCCATCTTTTACTTGGACTCAGTTCTCCGAGGATTTTTTAGGGAGTTCATGCATCGCAGCATGCGCGAACGCCTCAGGGATAAATTTTCTGCATTGAGATAGGGCTATATAACTGTGGACGAGTATGAGGTAAGGTTTTACTAGATAGCCCAACATGCTACTATGAATCTTCCTACAGGGTACAAGAGGATTCGATACTTTGTGAGAGGGTTGAGACTATTACTCCACAGGGCTACTTAGAGATTGGTGACTTCGGGGAAGTCTTTTACCAATATTGCTGACCATGTCTATACTATTGAGGAGATGTATCGACAAAGCCCAAAGGGGCAGTGATAAAAAGCCCCGTTATCATGGTAATTACAATGGAATCCATAGTGGCTCATAGTTCAAGGGCCTAGGATTACAGGGTAGGTACCCCCAACATTATCCTTATCAACACCAAGGTCAGTCTAGTAGGCCCGTTCAGGTGGAACTTCAGATTTTAGACAAAGGTCAACCCAATTGTTATAGTCCGGGTGGTCAGAGCATTAGTCAGTCAGAGAGGGGTATTTAGTCAAGGTCATCAGGCCGAGGTAGCCTTTTTGGGTCAATCAAACCTTCTAGATGGAGCAGGGTGCTGGGAGCTTGTTATGAGTATGACGTTGTTGGCTACTTCACTAAAGAGTGCCCTCGCTGTGGTATGATTGAGCCTATAGTTTAGAGTGCTCAGCCGATCAGATCAGTGCCTCCACTGATTAAGGCTGGTGCTCAGGGTCGCAGGGGTAGTCCCTAAGGTTCTAGAGATGGTCCTCAGGCAGGTAGGATAGGTTGTCGGGAAGGTACCTAATCCAGTAGCATACAGGGCCATTTGTATGTTGTACCTGGTAGTATGAAGGATAAGGCTTCAGATGCTACGATTACAAGTACGATTTTAGTATGCCATCACCCAGCTTCTGCTTTATTTGATCCCGACTCCATATTTTCATATGTTTTTGCTTATTATGCACCACAGTTGGGTTTGTCTTAGGAGTCTTATATGTGTCATTGCGTGTAGCTACCCTCGTGGGTGATTCTTTAGTAGTGGATCAGGTATATAGATCATGATTGGTGACTATTCGAGAGTTTGATACTCGGGTTGATCTCATTCTGTTAGATATGGTGGATTTTGAAGTGATTTTAGGCATGGACTAGTTTTCCCATTATCATACAGTCTTTGACTGCTTTACCAAGACAGTTACCTTAGCCATGTCTGGCATACCCCCCAGTTATGTAGCAGGGTTCTTTTAGCCATGTGCTGATGGGGATTATTTCTTATATTTAGGCTAGAAGAATGGTATCGAGGGGTTGTGAGTCATTCCTTGCTTATGTTCAGGATGTTAGTGTTGATAGTCCTTTGCTTAACTCCGTTTCTATTATTTGTAATTTTTTTTGATGGTTTTCCATCTGACCTACCTAGCCTTTGTCTTGAGCATGATATAGAGTTTTTATTGACCTCGAGTTGGGCACCCGACCTATCTCTATGGCTCCCTATTAAATAGCTCATACCAAGCTAAATGAGCTAAATATTCAGCTTCAGGATCTTTTTGGTAAGGGTTTCATTAGATTGAGTACATTGCCTTAGGGTGCTCTATTTTTGTTTGTGAAGAAGAAAGATGGTTTTATGCGTTACATTTTTGTATCGACTACTGGCAGCTGAATAAGGTGACCGTGAATAATAAGTATCTTATGCCTCGTATTATTGATTTATTTCACCAGCTTCATAGTGCAGTGGTGTTTTCTAAGATTGATTTAAGGTCTAGTTACCATCAATTGAGGATTTGGGATGAGGACATCACTAAGACAACCTTCAGGACTCATTACTGCCATTATGAGTTTTTAGTGATGTCTTTTGGGTTAACTAATACCCCAACATCATTTGTGGATTTGAGGAACTGCATTTTCAGTCCTTATTTAGACTCCTTCATGATTGTTTTTAATGATGACATTCGAGTATATTCAAGGAGTAGGGAGGAGCACGAGTAATATTTGAGGACTGTGCTCCACACTTTGAGAGATAATAAGCTTTATACCAAATTCTCAAAATGCGAGTTGTGGCAGGAGTCTGTGGCCTTCTTAGGGAACGTGGTTTCCAAGAATGGTATTATGGTAGATCCAATAAAGATTAAGGCTATTCATAGTTGGGCTAGGCCTACAACCCCTACTGAGGTTCACAATATTATTGGGTTAGCAGGCTACTACGGGCGATTTGTTGAGAGATTTGCTTCTATTGCAGCCCCTATGACTAGGTTGACTAGGAAAGAGGTTCCATTTTAGTGGTCCACGAGTTGTGAGGCAAGATTTCTGAAGCTCAAGGACTTGCTTACTTTGGCTCTTATTCTGACTCTTCTAGTTAAGGGTGAGGGGTTCACCATCTACTGTGATGCTTCTGGTAGTGGTTCGTGGTGTTTTCTGGTAAAGAGGGGCCATTTTATTGCCTATGCATTGAGTCAGCAAGGAGCATGACCGAAACTACTCCACTCATGATTTGGAGTTAGCAGCGGTAGTTATTGCACTTAAGATTTAGAGGCATTACCTATATGGTGTTCTTTGTGAGATCTTCACTGACCACCACAGTCTTCAGTACATTATGACCCAGAGGGAGCTTAATTCAAGGTAGAGTAGATGTATTGAGCTGCTGAAGGACTTTGATATCTCTGTTCAATACCATTCGAGCAGGGCAAATATGGTAGTGGATGCCTTAAGTCGGAAGGCAGTGAGTATGGGTAGCTTGGCCTTCATTGCAGTTTTGCAGCGGTCATTGGCTTTGGATAGCCAGTCTTTAGCCAACATGATGGTTTTTCTTGATGTTTTTGACCCCAGTAAGATTTTTTACTAGTGTTGAGGCTAGGTCTACCTTGTTGGAGTAGATTCAAGGTCATCAATTTAAGGATGGCAAGCTTTGTAGCATTCGAGGTTAGGTGTTGAGAGGTGAGTCTAGGAGGTCTACCTTAGATTCTCAAGATGTTTTGAGATTTGATGGCCCGATTTATGTTCGAAGGGTTAGAGATTTGATTCAATTGATACTTTGTGAGGCTCATAACTCTAAATATTCTATTCACCCTGGGATAGCTAAGATGTATAGGGATTTGAGGCAGTATTACTGGTGGAGTGGTATGCAAAGAGATAAAGTAGAGTTTATGGCTCGGTACCTATGTTGTCAGCAGGTGAAGGCAGAGCATCAGAGACCTGGTGGATTGCTTCAGAAGTTACTTATTCCCGAGTGGAAGTGGGAGCTGGTCACTATGGATATCATAAGTGTTTTTCCTCACACTTTCTGTGGTTCTGATAGCATTTGGGTCGTCATGGATTGATTGACTAAGTTCGCCCAATTTATCCATGTTCAAACTTTTTTCCCTGTTGAGAGGTCAGCTCGTATCTATATTTGAGAGGTGGTTTTCCTTCATTGGCTGCACATGTCTATTTTATCAGATCGAGTTTCTCAGTTCACTTCTAGCTTGTGAAGGACATTTCAGGAAGAGTTGGGTACCCAAGTTGATCTTAACACCGCTTTTCATCCCTAGACTAATGGCTAGTTAGAGAAGACTATTCAGGATTTGGAGGATATGCTCCATGCTTGTGTGTTGGATTTTGGAGGTCAATGAGACTATTTCTTAGCTTTGGTAGAGTTTACTTATAATAACAGCTACCATTCGAGTATTCAAATGGCTTCATTCGAAGCATTGTATGGTAGGATTTGTTGGTCTCTAGTTGGTTTGTTTAAGACTTCTGAGGTTAGGCCCCATGGTACGAATTTTCTTTGTGAGACTTTGGACCAGGTTTGGGTTGTTTAAGATAGGCTATGGGAAGCTCAGAGAATACAGAAGAGTTATGTGATAGGCTATGGGCAGCTCAGAGCATACAGAAGAGTTATGCTGACCTTAGACTTCGTGCCTTGAGGTTCAAAGTTGGTGACTGGGTCTTTCTACGAGTATTTCTCAAGAAGGGCATGATGAGATTTGGGAGTAGGGTCAAGCTCAGCCCTAGGTACATTAGACAATTTGAGATACTACGAATAGCTGAGAAGGCAACATATGAGTTAGCTTTGCCTCTATCCTTTTCAGCCAGCCATCTAGTTTTCCGCATATCTATGTTGTGGTGCTTTATTTTGAATGAGTCTCACATGCTTCAGTGGGACTCGGTCTTGTTGGATGAGAGGTTGACTTTTACAGAGGAGCTTGTGTCTATTTTGGCCAAAGATGTTAGGCGATTGCGCTCTAGAGACATTCCTGTGGTTAATGTTCAGTGGCATCACCATCTAGTCAAAAAGTCTTCTTGGGAGACCGAGCGTGATATATGAACCCACCCAGTATTCCTACCTGTTTGAGCCTTCAGGTACATCTTGATCTATTACTTTCGCGCACAAAAGTCCTTTTAGTAATGGATGTTGTAATGACCATCCAGGTATTTTCCCTATTTTTGAGCTTTTATTACATTTAGAGCTTTCCCACAGCTACCTAAGGTCATTTATGACTTGCTAGGACTGACAGTTTTGTTATCGGGTAGTTCATTTGCTTTTTAGAACCATTTCCCTATTTTGGAGCTTTTAAAGTTAATAATGGGGTCTCGGGCCTAAATATCAGGTAAACGGCCTTGGATGTTATTTCTGACAGTCTCATTAGCTTCGGAACATCAATTTTAGGCTAGGGGACCTTTGGTCCGGGTCTCGAGGTTTCCAGACTCATTTTGGGCAATTGGGTTGATTTTGGTTAAAATGGGTTTTGGGGGTGTGGGACCCAGATTTTATTGAAATAACCCTAGTTGGAAATTTTGATAGCGTCATTAAGTATCAAATGTCAAATTTGGTAGGGTAGCATAGTTCATTTGTGAGCACGGGATTCTAAACTAATCACGATCACCCAATCGGAGTCCGTTAGGACTAGTTAAACTTGGCTGGTGTCAAGTATCTGGTGCAGCCACTTAAGTGGCTAGGGGACCGCTTTAGCGGCCCTGGACTGCTTTAGAAAAGTTGGACTAGCCTTGGCCTAACCACTTTAGCATCCTCTTCGGGGCTTAAGCGGTAGCAGCTTTAGCGTCCCTTGAGCGCTTAAGCGGAGCCTGGCCAGCTGGGGCAGGGTCGCTTTAGCTAACCTAGGGTTTTTTAGCGGTGAATGCTTTAGTGGTCATTTAGCCGCTAAAGCGGCCATCGCTAGTGTAATATATAAATTCCATTTATGTTCTTCTCTAACACTTTTACCTAAGTATTATCGACCATTTTTGACATTCCAACCTCAAAATCAGTAAGATATTGAGCATGTGAGGCTGGTTTTTAGCTCAGGATTGTGGTGTTGAGCGTGTAGCATTTTATCTTATAAGTAATTCGATCAAATCTCCATTTAATTTGGTAATTGGATTCCTTGTTTCTCTAGATTATATTGGGTCTGATTTTTGGTCTGTGGAGCTCGAATTTAACTAGATTTCCTACAACTTTTGATCCTTGAGTTGTGTGGGATGTTGTGACAGTTTCAATTTCGTGATTCCCACAAGTGTCCCCCATATAGGATTGTTAGTCTGATTTCTTACCTAAAGCATTTATCAAAATATGGGTATCATTTTTCTCGTGTTGATTCATGGATCATTGTTTTGATATTATGGCAGCTCTTGGAGGCCTCTCGAAATAGGAAAGCTCCAATTTAGAGGACATAGTGGTCTTTCAGCAGCATCCAGGTAGTCTAGCCTTACTTTTCTTTTAGATTGAGTTTGCTTATGGTATTAGTATACTATTGTGCTATTTTTTGGCAGGTAGTTTTAGCCCGATACCATTTTAGCACTTTTCACTTTATTTAGCTGATTAGGGACCAGTTTGGGTAGATTTCGGGCCTGTTCTCCCCTAGTATAGTGTATTATCATCCTTTAGGGCTATAATTAGTACTGTTAGTGCCTTGAGATAGGGATGGGAAGCATTAGACTCGACTAGGGTAGGTTCTGGTATAGGTTTGCTCATTGGGATCGTATAGTAGGCCCCACTGCCCTTTTGAGATAGTGTATTTTGACATGAATATTCTTTAGGTTTAGTTAAACTCTTTACTACAATTTTAGGCTATTACCTTGGGTAGGGTTTGACTTAGACTTAGTTTCTGGCCTATTTTAGCCCATTTTTCTCGGGTAGAGTAGTAATTGACCTAGACAACACTTTCTTGACCTAGTATTTGGGACCCGCTTTGCCTTGGTGAACTCATCTACCCGAGATGGATGTTTATGGCCTTATGGCTTGGAAATATGCTTGAGACCCCTTGGATTTTCTCCCACTAGCTAATTATGCGTATAATTATGCAAATGTATTTCAGTTTCGATTCGAATCTGACATATGCTTTATTGCTATTATTATTAAGAGTTCTAGTATAATACTGGCATTGGTTATGGTCACTATTTATGAGCTCCATTATGAGTTTATATTAGTTACGATTGGGGTTGGCTACTTATGGGATCACTTATATATGGTTATGGTATGGTTACAATGAGTTTCGATTCTAGTCCGACATCTGTTTATGCTATGGTCGGGATGTTCTAGTGTTGATTATAGTTGTTACTGGAAGTTCTGCTAATGTTATTGAGCTCTATTGTACATGATTCATGTGGCCTCTAGTTATTACCCACTATTTCTGGCTCGAACCCAGCGTCTGGCCTTTCGTTACTATCCATTGGTTTCGGTTTAAGCCCGGTACAAACCTAGATATTTTATCATGGATTTGGGATCAGAAGGTTACTTGAGATCAGTTTAGCTTTGGGTTACTTATGTTTCTTACTTAATTTACTTCTTGTTAGTACCCACCGGCTTATGAAGGCTCGGTAGGGTTAATTGTCTTCTTGTGTGTGCCTTCTGGGCTTATGGCGTCCAGTTAGGTTGTAGCTAGTTCATTTATCTTATATTCTGAGTTATTTATTTCCTTTATTGTTCTTGCTTAGTACAGTAGATATTTACATTTTACTCCTACTATTGTTGACTTAGCTTACACACTCGCATTATATTTATGCTTTTACTTTATTTGAGCTCAGTCAGTCGATGAAGTCTACTGAGTACCCATTGCTTTGGTACTCATACTGCACTTTTGCATCTTTTTTATGATGCAAATCTGAGTACAAGCCAATGGAATTGACATTATTCTTAGGCCCAGCTGCTGAGTCGGAGGTGGGGTGAGTGATATCACCCAAAATATACCTCCAAATAAGAATAATGTGGTCGCTGTTTCAAATATAGAACCTAACTAGGTTGGGGTCGATCCCACAGGGAATAGGATGAAATCATGTCGAATGCTCGTCAGAGTAATTGACAAGTAAGTTAAACTGAGGGGGGGGGTTGTGAGTAAGTAATAACAGTAACGATTGTTGATTTTCGAATTTATAATCAATATGAGAAATACACTAGGACTGTGATCCCCAATGATTCCTTAGCTCCACCGGTTACTTGTGATGGCAAGGCTATCCCTCTATGTTGCATGAAAAATCTAACAAGTTAAGTTCATCTAAACATCTCTCGACCTTGGTTAGACAAATTTCACTCTTCTCCTCTCGGTCTCTGAGGGTCGCACTACTAACCCTTGTATTGGATCTCAAATAACTATCCCTGTTATGGCTCAAGTTATTAAATGAAGGTTGATAGCTTCAAATCTCTATTGTTATTCCTTTTTTCCAATCTCTACCTCTCTCTCGAGTATGTCTAGAATACAGGCGAGTTTCTAATGTTTGCAACCATTAGAAGATCAATTATAATGAAGGTAATAACAATACATGCATTCACAATGGTTCAGAATTGCTTTGCACATAACCCGTTTTGTTAATTCCTCATAGTTCACACAACCCTAGTTGACGGGTTTAGCTACTCATGATTGGAGTAATACAAGAAGAATTCCATGAAGAAAACATAATTGCACACTCACAATAAGCAAAAAACTCTGAAATCTCAATATCAATAAAACCCTGGAATCGATGTTCCAAGATTACAAAATCAATAATATAAGCTCAAAAATAATGGAAAATATCTCTCAAAACAATGTACTAACCAACCCTTAACATAGGAAAATAAAAGGGTATTTATAGATACAAGGTGAATTCTATCCTAAACAAAACAGGAAAACTGAGTCGGCACTTTTCCACGGTACCGTGACTTGGTATCGTGGAACCAAGTCACATCACGTGGGTCTCTGCCGTGAGAATCGGGCTTCTTCACAATCTTCAGGATTTAACCCACGACACAGATCTACGCCACGTGGGTCGACTCACATTATGTGGGTCCTGCCATGGAAATCAGGTCACTTGAAAAATTTTCAGGAGTCGACCCACGACATGGACCTACGTCACGTAGGTAGACATCACGTGATGTGAGTCCTGTCGTGAGTCACTCCTTTGGTCCTGACATGACTCTTTTGTCTTCAAATACTTTGTTCTCATTTATGATTCTTCCTCTTTGTCCATTTTGCCTCCAAAAACCTATTCTCCTACAATATAGAACAGAAAACACATCATACCAACTAAACATACCTGATTTATTACATCTTTTCCTTGTTTTAAGAATCAAAAGTGCCATGAAACCACATCAACACCCTCAACTTAGAACAGTTGCATGTCCTCAGGCAAACAAAATAAAGCAAACACATTTGATGTTTAACTAAGAGAAACCTAAGAGACCTACGGCAACCGACTTATTGCTTTTGGCTTCAAAACTTCTCTGACCCCTCCTATTTGCTCATCAAAACCACGGTGTGTATACATGTAGCATATTATCATGACACAGAAGGGATCTAGTGATGGAATCAGATTATGATCAAACAACTAAGCATATATGCAAATGACATAATTCGAACAAATAGCAGCTAACAATGTAATCCATGTACTCTCACAACAAAGAAGTCATTTACACTTAAAGTATGCTACTGAATATCAGAGTATGGACTGGGTCAAAACACTCTCTCTCAGAAAGAAGTTCAAACCGTGTGCATGAAATACCACAGGCTTGCCCTTATTTTCTATACCTTAGTTTTTCAGATAGTTGGACTAGAATCACTATAGGACTTTCATCGGCTTATAATGTAGGCTTGAGGACGGGTGTGGTACATATGAATATAGTAACTCAACCCTCCTTGACACTACACTATTTTTGGCTCCACTTTCCAACCATTCTTATTTTATTCTCCCTTATTCTCCTTCATTCATTTTTAGATTTTTTTTCTCTTTTTTTTTTCTTTTTGCAATTTCTATTTATTTCACTCTTTTTTTTCTTCACACTCAAATTTGTTTTCTTTTTCTTTTTCTAACCCCTTCTTCATACCCAAGCTAAACTACACACCCCTATAATTGACACCCTCAACTTAAGCAATTTGCCTGAGTTGAGGTACATAATGTCCAAGGAGGGACCAGGGCCAATACAGGTTCATTGTAAGTCAAAATGGGAAGGTGAATAGGCTAATAAAAGAAATAGGTTAATTAAGTCTCAAACTCGGGATCAAGGGATACTTAATTCATTTGGTCGGGCATTTAGGCTAAAAGTGGACTTATTCAAAAACGGCATATGATCCTTTCCTAACCACTATCCTATAACCTAGGCAAGAATAACCAGGTAAGTTTTGGATCACACACACAAAGTGAACTAGGTAATGACCTCACACACACACATAGCACAGGGTTACACTATAAACTACTACCTATCCAGTTCATGTATTTCTAACTACAGTCAGTCATGTTTCCTATAATACTAATGCCATAACAAGATCCAACAGTTGTCCTAAACTAACATAATACACACACATTTCAAAACCACATTTTCAGGAGGGGTGTCCTTTAAACAATCAAAAAGCTTAAAAATTGGACTGCACTAAGGTTCCCCTATTTTTCTCCTAACTAATCATGAAAACACATAAATACTATAACTAACGACCTAAACATGTCGGTTCTACTATGATAACACACTTGGGGGGAAAAAAACACGACAACAAAAAACCCCAAGTGGTGGTATACCCCCACTCCTAACAAAATAATGGTGCACTGTCCCCAGTGCACAGGTATCAATATAATGAGTATAAGGGAGTGAAGACATACCTGTGGTGCCCTAGGCGCCAGATGTGGTACCATCCACAGTGGGATCATCTATATGCTCTCTGGGCTCAATGCTAGAGGCTGACAATGGGGGAGATGACTGACTAGAAGATGCTCCCAAGTTTCTCTACTTATGTTCTATCTGATTGAGGTGATATTCAACTTGGGAGGCTTTCATATCTCTCCTTAGGTCCCTGTCAAAATCATCGCCACTCGTCTAGAGACCCTTTGTGCTATGTGGCAGCTTGGACCTCTCCAAAGGCGGCTCCTCATCAGCAAGCAAATCCACCTCAAAAATCGATCTTATCGGGGATGACACAAGCATAGGTGGAATGACAGGGGTGCTGCTCGGTGCTAAAGCTCTAACCTCCTCCCTTAATACAACCACCTCTTGTGTCAACCCTGCCATATCAGAAATCTGTGTCGAACTCATCCGGTTAGCTATTCCTGTCTCAAAACTATCAATTCTCCCATACAGCTCTCTCATAAATCTATCCATGGCCGCAGTCATGCGGGCCTCAACTCTCACTTCTGAAGCTTCTACAATGGTCCTGACCCATGGCTTAAGCTGGGATACCAACTTAGCCATGACCCATGGCTTAAGCTGGGATACCAACTTAGCCATCTGGGCCTCTGTGTGAGCCTGCCTCTCAAACATCTGGGTCTATTTGTCAACCACCTACTGTAGAAATTCCCTCAAAACTGAGACCATACTAGACGAGGGCGGTGCTGTTGTACTGCCTGTAACCTCATCATCAATCATAAGGCTTGTGCCCTCAACAGGTACATGCACAGTCTTAGGTACACCCACCGATGCAAGAGTACTAACAGGCTCCTCTCTATCTCTAGGGCATTAAAAAATGGCCTCGCCAGATGAATTAAATGGTTGAGACCTCTTCAGAAAATTGGGTTAGCCCCCCCTGCTACATCAAACCTTTTTCAACAATGCAGGTCACCTCAACATCATAATCAACTGTACGTATTGAGGCCACACCAGCAGTATTACATAATCCCTAGATCAAACATGGAAAAGGGATACTGGTGAAGTCACTAAAAGCATGTTCATGGATCTCCTAAATGATGCAGCGAGCAAAGTTAATGTCATAACTTGCTAGAATGCTTGCTAGCAGAACTGCTAGATCAAGTGTGAGTGAATTATCTGCATTAGTAGGACCCAAATGGTGCCTTACAATCGACCACCAAAATTTTCCTACAAAGTGAAGCGAGGACTTCTTAATGTCCAGCTTCCCAGCAACCCAACTAGCATATGCACCATCCTCTGTTATGTAACCTACCGCAGTAAATCCAACCGGTGATCGGCGTCCTTCTTCTTAGTTCTGTTTCATACCGTCTCCATGTGGTGATAAAACTCAGCAGTCGTGGCCAGAATCTCCCTATCCACTCCAAACAAGAACCTATGGATAGTCCACTCGGATATGTCAACTCTAGTGCCATGAACAAAAATTTGACTCAATGGTGGTTGGTCCTGATATCTCTGCCCATTAGATGTAATCAATGCTACCGATGCCGCTTATGAAGCATAAAACTTGCGGAAAAACTCACGAGTATAGTTGTCCAACAGCTCTGTGATCCACCCAAATCCATAGCGAGCAAACAATGTCTTTATCTCAGGCAGTGCATTCACCTCTTCTATCCGGTACCGAGCCTCCTTCGTGATATTTCTCCGCCATGTATCCCACTTAGTTGGTTTAGGATCCCTATCATAAATGTCTTTATCCCATCAACACACCACCTCCTGTTATCCCTTTGGACCAGAGCTACGGCCTGACGTGCATCCAAAGATCTTTGTGAGGAGGTAGTCGAATCCTGGACACCGGTATCAGAGACAGAAGCTATCTCATCAACCGTACTCCTCTCACCGGATGGAGACTCATTTGTACCCACAGCATTCTCCTCAAAACAAGATACATCACCCTCACGGTCAGCACCGATTTCAAAACCCTTCGTCCTCTCTTCAGACTGAGGGGCAGAATCAGAAGACCGATCAGGAGTAGACGATTTGGCTAGTTGTGGGGGCTGTGGAATAGGTTGAAGTGCAGCCCGGGTGGCATCTTGTACCCTAGTTTGTAGCCTCGTTGTGAGAGGTACAAGTGTAGAATCATCATGAGAAATCTCAAACACCTCCTCGGATCCACTTGCATCTGGCATTGAAGGTTCATCGCGCAACCTTTTTGTAAATTTGAGGTTTTTAGTTTGAATTCTCGAAGATGAACCTATATCTCCCCATTTGGGGTTTCCTTTAGGCGGCATGGTCGGGTTTTTTATGGGGTTTGGTCGGGTTGGTATGGGTATTCGAGTTAGGATTCTGTGGTGTAGGGTCAGGTCGGGTTTGGGTTATTAGGGCAATGGGTTTCAAATTTTCTTGTAATTGGAGAGGTAGTGGTATGAATTAGAATGGTTGGTACTTGGGATTTATAGTGATTATTGGATTGAAAATGTTAATTTGGATGAATTGGGGAAAGAAATTGAGTATGAGGAGGCTTGGAGAATCGAGTTTTATGATTTTTTAAATGGGTAGTATCGGGTTTTATAGAGGGTAGGTCGATATTAGGGTTGGGTCGGGTCAGATCTTGGCTTTTATTTGCGGGTCTGAGTCTCACGGTACCACCCATGCTATATGGTTCAACCCACGTCACGTGGGTCCCTACCGTGGGTCGGGCTTTGCAGCCACAAATAATCTCTGATTCCCACAATACTGACCCATGCCACGTGGTTTGGCCTACATCAAGTGGGTACCTATCATGGCTTAGATTTCACAACCAAAATTTTTCCTCTGATTCCTATGATACCAACCCATGTCACGTAGGGTAACCTACGTCACGTGGGTCCCTTTCGTGGTTTAACCTGGACACTTTTCAGTTCACTTCTTTCTTTTCAACTTATGACTGGTAACCATCCTTTGGTTACCTCCCAAGCAGTGCTTGATTTAATGTCACTCATACTTCACCAACCAGCCTAGGGTTTGCCTTACATAAAGCGCCTGATTTAACGTCGCAACACGACGTAGCTAGCTTGACTACTCAGACTTCATCAATACTAAGCTCCTCACATGTCCTTATTTCTTCCGTGATTCCCACATAGTGTTTTACGCGCTGCCCATTGACCTTGAATAAAACATTATCATCACCTTTCAGCTCAATTGTTCCATGCGGGAACACACTAGCCATCGTGAATGGTCCAGAACATTTGGACTTTAACTTTCCAGGAAACAAGCGAAATCTGGAGTTATAAAGTAGTACCAACTCTCCTGGGTGAAATTCTCGTCACTCAATCCTTCGATCATGAAATAATTTCATCTTTTCTTTATACAGTGCTGAACTTTCATAAGCCCAGAGACAAAATTCATCCTTCTCATTCATCTGCTGGAATCTCAATTTAGCCGCATCACTCCATTCTAGATTCAGCCTCTTCAATGCCCATAACACCTTATGCTCAAGTTCGACCGGCAAATGACATGATTTCCCAAATACCAGCTGATATGTAGATACACCAATCGGTGTCTTGAATGTAGTTCGATATGCCCATAGTGCATCATCCAATCTTCTTGCCCAATCAATCCTATTGGCATTCACTGTCTTCACCAAAATAGACTTAATCTCACGATTTGACACTTCAACTTGCCCGCTCATCTGAGGATGGTAAGGTGTTGCAACCTTATCAGCCGACTATAGAAATGGGATCCTCCATCACTAATGATAACTCGTGGTGTACAAAATCAAGAAAATATGTTCCTTTTCAAGAATGTTGTGACACTTCTACATTCATTATTAGGAAGCGCAAGTGCCTCCACCCATTTAGAAACATAGTCGACAGCTACCAAAATATATTTCATCCCATGTGAGCTCACAAATAGGCCCATAAAATCAATTCCCCATACATCAAATAATTCCAGCTCAAGGATAGTTGTCATAGGAAGTTTATGTCTGCACGAGATATTCCCTTGTATTTGACATTGGTCACAAGCTCAAGCATAGTCATGAGCATCTTTATAGATAGTGGGCCACTAATATCCATATTATAAGATCTTATGCGCAGTTCGCGTACCGCCATGATGATTCCCAACTGGAGATGAATGACATGCTTCCAAAAAACTCATTATCTCGGCCTCTGGGATGCACCTTCGAATCATACCGTCTGCACACACCCTAAACAAATAAGGTTCATCCCGAAAGAACTTTCTTACCTCATGCATGAATCTTTTTTCTCTGCTGATACGACATATATTTCGGGACTAGGTCACTTGCCAAAAAGTTGGCAAAATCTGCAAACTAAGGGATTAAGTCTTGTGATGCTGCCAACACTTGCTCATCTGGAAAAGTATCACCAATATCAAGATCATCCCTTAATTTAAGCATAGCTCATTTCTCAAGGTGTGATAGATGGTCAGCAACCTGATTCTCTATTCCCTTTCGGTCCTTGACTTCAAAGTCAAATTCTTGTAATAGAAGCACCCACCGAATCAGTATTGGCTTAGCGTCCTTCTTTGACATAAGATATTGAAGT
Organism: Capsicum rhomboideum; assembly: GCA_031232105.1. Taxonomy (NCBI): domain Eukaryota; kingdom Viridiplantae; phylum Streptophyta; class Magnoliopsida; order Solanales; family Solanaceae; genus Capsicum; species Capsicum rhomboideum. Next base: position 95,085,064 of record CP124711.1, on the reverse strand, counting down.
GTTGCGTAGTCTGTATGCACAATTAACTTCATGCCAATCAAGTAAGATCAAAATTTCTCGAAAGCGAAAACCACTGCCAACAATTCTTGTTCAGTCACAATGTAATTCTTTTGGGTTGGATTAAGTGCTTTGCTAGCGTAGTAAATTGGATGTAAAATCTTCTCACGTCTTTGGCCAAGGACTGCACCCAATTCCACTCCGCTAGCATCACACATAACCTCAAACGGCATCGTCTAATATGGTGAGACAATAATTGGGGTTGAAGTCAATTTCCCTTTTAGACACTCGAAAGCTTTTAGGCATGCCTCATCAAACACTAACTTTACCTCCTTCTCTAAAAGATTGCATAATAGATGTGCAATCTTCGAGAAGTCTTTGATGAATCTTCTATAAGAACCAGTATGACCAAAAAAACATCAAATTTCTTTCACAGAGATAGGTGGAGGTAACTTTTCAATCACCTCAATCTTTGCCTTATCAACTTCAATACCTTTTTCCGATATGCAATGTCCCAACACAATACCCTCATTCACCATAAAGTGACATTTCTCCCAATTCAGTACCAAGTTGCACTCCTTGCATCTTTATAATACCTTAGCAAGGTGAGCCAAGCAGTCATTAAAAGAGTCTCCCACAACCAAAAAACCATCCATAAATACTTCAATAGTGTCTTCTTCCATGTCAGAAAAATGGACATCATGCAACACTGAAAAGTTATCGGTGTATTACATAACCCGAAAGGAATCCTCTTGAATGCAAACGTCCCATATGGACAAGTGAAAGTGATCTTCTCTTAGTCTCTGGGAGCGATGAAAATCTGATTATACCCCAAAAACACATCAAGGAACCAATACCATCCTCTATCAGCAAGGCGGTCTAACATCTGGTCCATGAAGGGCATAGGAAAATGGTCCTTCTCGTTCTAAGAATTCAGCTTTCGATAATCCATGCAAACTCTCCATTCGGTTACCGACCTCATTGGGATTAATTCATTTTTGTCATTTGGAACCATAGTGATTCCTCCCTTTTTTGGCACACACTGCACCTAGCTCACCCACTTGCTATCCGCAATAGGGTAAACCACTCCTGCATCTAACCACTTAATGATTTCTTTCTTCACAACTTCTAGCATAGGTAGGTTCAAATGACATTGGTGCTCAATTCTCGGTATGCATTCAGGATCAAGTTGAATTTTGTGAGTGCAAATACCAGGTGGAATACCTATAATATCAGCGATGGACCAACCAATGGCCCTCTTAAATTTCTTCAATACCAAAACCAAAGCCTCTACCTACCATTCTTCTAAATCAGCAAAAATAATTACGGGCAAAGTGTTTTTGACTCCCAAAAATATGTAGCAAAGATGAGATAGAAGAGCCTTAAGCTCCAAAACTGGAGGCTCCATGATGGAAGGACGAGCTGGTGGTGTTACCCTATTCTTCAGATCAAGATCAAGTTTCTTTGGAGCATAAGTGAATGATCCCCTACCAGCGAGCGCACTAACCATCTTGTCATACTCCTCAATCCCATCACTATCAAAATTCATAATCACGGCTTGAAGTGCTTCTACCCCTAACCTTTCTTCAATAGGATCGACGATGTCACTCTCCTCAACTGTATCTATTATAGAAATCACTCGTATATCTCTCGATTGCTTCATGGAACGGCAGACGTTGAAGTTAACACGTTCATTATTCAAACTGAACTTCATCTGCCCAATTTTCATGTCAACTAAAGCACGGCTTGTAGCAAGGAATGGTCTTCCCAGGATGATGGGCACCTCGAAATCAACTTCACAATCAAGAATCACAAAGTCAGTCGAAAAAATGACAGATGCAACTTTCACCAACACATTATACAGAATGCCTACCAGCTTTTTCACAGTTCTATTTTGCATAAGAAGCCTCATAAGATTTGGTTTTAGTGGTCCCAACCCTAACTGCTTGAAAATTGCTAGCGGCATCAAGTTAATGCTAGCACCTAAATCATACAGTGCCTTTGCAAAAGTTGTAAGACCCGATAGTACAAGGAATTGTGAAAGCTCCCAAATCTTACTTCTTTTCCACTAGGGAATGTGAAGCAACTGCACTACAATGGTGCAAATTGTCTGCCGACTCAAAACTGACAGTTCTCTTCTTTGTCACCAAATCTTTCATGAACTTTGCGTAACCTGGCATTTGCTCCAAAGCCTCAATAAGAGGGATATTTGTCGATAACTCTTTCAACATTGAAATAAATTTCTGGTGTTTACCCTCCTCAGTCTTCTTTTCCAACCTTTGAGAAAAGGGAGGAGAAGGTCGTGGGATACTTTTCAAAACTTATGGAACCTCCTTCTCCTGCCTCTTTTCAGATTGAACGTTCTTATTAATACTATTAAGGTTTTGAGCTACATTGTTGTCTGCTGGTAAATTCCCTAGCTCTAACTCAACATCTTCATCAACTACCACTGGTCTATCTTTTTTACCATTATCCGCAAGAATAGGTGGGTCTACCATACTCTTCCCACTTCTAGTAGTGATGGCCAAGCAATGACTATCGTTCTTTGGGTTTTTGATAGTGTTGCTTAGAAGAGTGCCTGGTTGACGTTGGTTCAATGCCACCGATATCTTCCTGAATTTTTGCTCCAACTATTTTATTGCAGTTGAGTGAGACTCAACTTTTTGACTTATTCCCAAAATATCCGCCCTAATTTCCTTCAAACAATTTTCTTGGTTTTTTGATTCTTTAACTAATTTGTTAAGAAGGGTTTCCATTCGTGAATTTCTGTAGTCAGCATCACAGGTCCCTGGTGGAATATAAGAACCACTCTTCTCTTTGTAATCATATTTACATTTCCAGTCTCCATCACGATCTCAATCTCTATCTCTATATCCTGACTTGTTGTAATTGTCTCCATAGTAGTTTCGACCTTAATTCCCTTGCCTCGAGTTCCAAGAGTCTTGATTAGACCCTTGACCCTTGGCTCAAAAACCCACCACTTCTCGATCTAAGTACTTAGCCTCCTCATTAGATTCATACTCGTCATGCCTAGGTGCTTTACCTTGTGCACCTACAGTGTGCACCTTCTCGGTACCTCTAGCCAAAATCTTCTTATCTAGCAAACCAATTTCTGTCCTCAATTGTGCAACCTCTTGAGCTACAGATTATCCAAAGCCCGTTGTGTTGCTGATGCTCCAATAGCGTACGTACTAGCAGATATATCTTCCTCCCTAGTATGCTATCCTTGGTTGGTCTTAGTGATACGATTTAAAATCTCTGAAGCTTGTTCCCACCTCAGACTCATAAATGCTCCGCAAGTAATAGTATCTGCTACAGCCTTGGTATTTGCGTTTAAATCCCTATAAAAGATTTCAAGTAAACTGCTACCACTCATCCTATGATTTGGAACATTCTTCAGCTTCTTTTTAAACCTTAGCCATGTCTTGTAAAGTGATTCATAACGTAGTTGTCTGAAGTTGTAAATCTCATTCTTCAACTGTAGCATCTTAGAGGGTGGGAAAAATCTCTCCAAAATTAATTTCTCAACTCTTGCCAAGTAGTGATGGAGCCTCGTGGTAATTCGGCCAACCACAAAGTTTCTTCTCCTGTTAGAGAGAACGGGAACAATCTTAATCGAATAGCCTCTTGGTCCACTCCAGAAAAATTATATGAAGTGTAGACCCCTACAAAGTTCATCACGTATATGTTAGGATCATTCATAGGAAGACCGGTGAATACGCCTTTCAAGTTAAGAAGGTGGATCATGGCAAATGTAATGTCGAAATTAGTGCCCTGAGGTAGTTCTGGTGGGATAATGGCACCAGTCTCTAACAGCTCAAAATAAGCCATATCCTCTTCTTCTAGATCATCAAAAACTAGCGCTTATGGTCTTTGAGGTGTTTGGTGCACCCTCAACCTTCTTTGTCTCTCTTCAGCATCAGCCATATGCTGTGTTACTTCCTGCATAGCTCGATCATCTCTATCTGCTTGCCTAAGAGCAGCTTAACTAGCTTGCTCTTCCCGTGTCAATCTAGCGGTAGTTTGGTCCGCCTTTTCATGACCAACTGGCTGGATTGGTTGGTTATGAATGTCTCCCGCGGCTGTAGGATCCTGAACTCCGTCGGTATTCATCATTCTTCGATTAGCTCTCAGTGTTCTTTCTATCTCAGGATCAAGTGGAAACAGGGGATTTCCTTGACTCCTAGTATTGGGCATACACCGGCGTGTGCCCTTAAAAGTATATATAAAAAAAAAATAAAACCAATCAACTCCAACAAGGAAACTACTCAACTCCGTAACCGTACTCCCCAGGAGTAGGATGAAATTATGTCGAATGCTAGTCTGAGTAATTGATAAGTAAGTAAAACTTGGGGGTTTGTGAGTAAGTAATAACAGTAACAATTGTTGATTTTCAAATTTATAATCAATATGAGAAATACACTTGGACTGTGATCCCCAATTATTCCTTCACTTCATTGATTACTTATACTGGCAAGGTTGTCCTACTGTATTGCATGCAAAATCTAACAAGTTAAGTTCATCTAAATGTCTCTCAACCTTGGTTAGACAAATTTCACTCTTCTTCTTTCGGTCTCTGAGTGTCGCACTACTAACCCTTGTCCTGGATATCTGATAACTATCCCTGTTACGGTTCAAGTTATTAGATGAAGGTTTATAGCTTCAAATCTCTGTTATTATTCCCTTTTCCCAATCTCTACCTCTCTCTTGAGCAAGTCTAGAATACAGGCGAGTTTCTAATGTTTGCAACCGTTAGAAGATCAATTATATTGAAGGTAATAACAATACATGCATTCACAACGGTTCAGAATTGCTTTGCACTTAACCCATTTTGTTAATTCCTCATGGTTCACATAACCCTAGTTGACGGGTTTAGCTACTCATGATTGCAGTAACATAAGAAGAATTCAATGAAGAAAATATAATTGCACACTCACAATAAGGAGAAAACTCTGAAATCTCAATATCAATAAAACCCTAGAATCAATGTTCCAAGATTACAAAATCAATAATATGAACTCAAAAATAATGGAAAATGGCTCTCAAAACAATGAACTGACCAATCCTCAATATAGGAAAATAAAAGGGTAATTATAGATACATGGTGAATCCTATCCTAAACAAAATAGGAAAATAGAGTCGACACTTTTTCACGGTACCGTGACTTGGTATCGTGGAACCAAGTCACATTACGTGGGTCCCTACCATGAGAATCAGGCTTCTTCACATTCCTCAGGAGTCAACCCACGACACCGACCTACATCACATAGGTCGACTCACGTGACGTAGGTCCTGCCGTGGAAATCAATTCACTTGACAAACTTTCAGGAGTCGACCTATGACATGGACCTACGTCATGTAGGTAGACATCGCGTGATGTGAGTCCTGTCATGAGTCACTCCTCTGGTCCTGACTTGACTCTTTCGTCTTCAAATACTTCGTTCTCGTTCATGATTCTTCCTCTTTGTTCATTTTGCCTCCAAAAACCTATTCTCCTGCAATGTCGAATAAAAAAACACATCATACCAACTAAACATACCTGAGTTATTGCATATTTTCCTTGTTTTAAGCATCGAAAGTGCCATGAAACCACAACACATCAGTGAGCTTTTTAGAGTCCGAGGCTGATCCTTCTCGATCTATTTCAGTTACATTATTTTACATTCCTACACTACTATATATATTTTGGATACTGTCTAGGAGGATCTAGTATCGACCTTACCAGGTCTTGGGAGGGATTCTTTTATTCATTTTGTCCTTTCCCTCTCTTGTACAACATATTATGTATATATATATATATATATATCCTTGCTTCCACTTATATTATTGTTGTATGTTGGTTTCATCCTTGGGTTCCTTTATTTTCCTCCTGTTAGCCCATTACTTATCGTTCTGAGCTATGGCGTGGCTTACCTACTAGTGGGTTAAAGTAGGTGCCATCATGACCTGAGAAATTGGGTCGTGACACGGATCTTCTATTCCTTTTCCTTTCTAAGTGCCTCTGTATCCTTGTCCAACCCCATAGAAAGATGAATAGCTTTTTGAAGCTCGGGGTACAAAGGGTCATCATAATGAGTCGGAGCTTTATTTTTAGAAGTGGTGGCTTTTGACTTACCATTATCCTTAGTATTCCTTGCAGTATGAGGCATTGATTTCCTGGGAGTCATCTCTAAGAAGAAAACAAAAAAAAATGATCAAAACAAAAAGGAAAGGTAAAACATGTTTTTGAATTTTTAATATATTATAAAAGAAAAGAAATACTATACTAAAAGTGGTGAATACAAAGGATAAAGACATGTAAAATCATATGAGAGCAAACGCTCGGAAAAGACTGACTATGCAAATAGTAGACACTGAGATGCCGACGCATACCAGCACCTGCAGAGGCATGTCAGCAAGCCGGTGGGGATAGTTTGTAACAAGGGAACATGCGAGGTCACATGCTCATGCAAGTGACCATGTACGCATGCATGTGACCAAAAAATGACCTGGTAGATTTGATTCCAAAGCACGTCTTCCCTTGCGACTATGTATTCGGGTTTTGAAGGATTTAGTTCAAGGTGTATTCTTTGTGAAGACTCTAAATGAGGTGTGGTGGTTATGCATCTTCCTCGTTTAGTGTTTTCAAGGACACACAACAAGTTCCAAATACGTCAAAACCCAAATGAATGTGAAGCAAATTAAAAGTATGCACATAATTTCACTCCACACACTTAGCATTGGACACAAGAATGGACCATGATCATTGGATTAACCAAAATGATGATTTGCCCTTAAGAATGATGTCACCCAATATATCATCGGGTAAATCATGCATTTTGCTTAGTGGGGTTAGTTAGACTTCTCCCTTGAAGTTTAAATTAAGAGCAATCCACTCAATTCATCAAAGCTCATACCAAAACAATTCTATTAACAAAATACCACCCAACTTGAATTACCAACGAAACACTCATTAGAAGACATCTTGACTCGAATTTGAACTTAAACAATATCAAAAACATATCCCAAAACCAAATAAATCATGAGATATTAAAGAACATGTCAAGAACTTCTTTTGCCATGGACTTCTAATTCAATAGAACCACTAGGATACACATTCAACACCATGAAAGGGCCCGACCATTTAGACTTGAGCTTTCCCGTAAAGAGTTTTAACCTCAAATTGAAGAGCAACAACTCATCTCCCATATGAAATTCTCTTTCAATGTCTTGTCACCATGCCACTTCTTCAACCTTTCTTTGTATAGCACCGATCTCTCTATGCCCTAAGCCAAAATTCCTCCAACTCTTGTATTTGCTCCACTTTAGACTTGGAGGCATCCTCTCAATCCATATTTAACTTGTGCAAGGCCCACAACACCTTGTTCTCTAACCCAACGGGGAGGTGAAAATCTTTTCCAAACACCAATTGATATGGTGACATGCCAATAAGAGTCTTAAATGTGGTTTTATAGGCATAAAGAGCATCATCTAATTGCTTTGCTCAATTTGTGCATCCTGCATTCACGATTTTTTCCACGATTAATTTGATTTTTCTATTGTAAACTTCCACTTGGACACTCATTTGAGAATGATACAGGGTATCCACCTTATGCTTCACCCCGTACTTATCAAGCTCAACACCAAACATCGGATTACAAAAGTGAGAGCCTTCATCACTAAGGATTGCGTGGGGAGTCCCAAACCTTGTCAAAATGTATTTCTTCAAGAAGAATGTAACACTCTTTCTCTTATTGTTTGGCAAAGCAATTGGTTCCACCCATTTTGACACATAATCTATGGCTACCAATATGTACTTGTTACCATACGAACTCACAAGGGTCCCTATAGAGTTAATTCCCCATATATAAAACAACTCCACCTCGAGGTTAGGCTTTAAGGGCATCTCGTGCCTCCTAGAAATATCTCCTTGCATTTGGCATTGAGTACAAGTTTTAACTAAGTCATGAGCGTCTCTATGAAAGGTGGGCCAATAGAACCAACTTTGAAGGACTTTAGTGGCCATTCTCACACCACCATGATGGCCACCGAATGGGGGTAAATGGCAAGCCTCAATAATGGCCCACATCTCCGATTCCATCACACACCAACGGATCACTCTATCCATACAAACCTTAAATAAATAGGGGTCATCCCAATAATACTTCTTCACATCATGGAGGAATCTTTTCTTTTGATAATGATTTATCTCATCGGGGAGCAAACCACATACCACATAATTTTCATAATCTGCATACCATGGTTCTACACTCCCCTAAAATTCCATGATTAGTTCATCGGGAAAGGTTTCATTAATCTCGATTTCACCCAACTTCTCCTTATTAGACTCAAAGCGGGATAGATGATCTGCCACTTGTTTTTCACAACCTTTCCGATCCTTAACTTCAAAATCAAACTCTTAAAGGAGAAAGATACGCGTAATAAACTAGGGTTTGGCCTCCTTCTTATCCATCAAATATCAGAGTCACATATTCGGTGTGCACAACAACCTTCATGCCTAAAAAATAAGCACAGAATTTTTAAAAAACATAGACTACGACAAGTAATTCTTGCTTCGTAATTGTATAATTTCATTGTGAATCATTCAAGGACTTGCTAGCATAATTTATCGGATGAAAGAGCCTGTCCTTCATTTGGCCTAATACCGCATCCAATGCCAAACCACTTGCATCGCACATTAATTTAAATTGATGGTCCCAATTTAGGCCCATAACTTTGGGAGCCGACACAAGTTTTTCCTTGAGGAAATTAAAGGCCCTCACACAATCACCATTAAAATTGAATTTTTCTTCTTTTTCAAGAATCTTACACATTGGATGAGCAATCTTGGAGAAATCTTTAATGAACCTTCGATAGAAGCCGACATGACCAAGAAAGCTTCGAACATCTTTCACGGATATTGGAGGGGGTAACTTGGCAATAACCTCAACTTTAGCTTGGTCAACTTGAATACCTTGGCCCATAATTTTATGCCCAAGTATAATTCCCTTCTTCACCATGAAGTGTCACTTTTCCCAATTCAACACAAGATTAGTTTCAACACATCGTTCAAGTACCTTTCCCAATTGTTCAAGACAAGATTCAAAGGTATCACCTACAATGGAAAAATCATCCATAAAGACCTCCATAGTATCCTCCACCATATCTGAGAAGATCGATAGCATGCACCTTGAAAAGTGACGGGTGCATTGCATAACCAAAAGGCATGTGCATAAGGCAAAGGTACCATATGGACACATGAAGATAGTCTTCTCTCGATCTTCCAGTGCAATAAAAATTTGCTTATATCTAGAGTACCCATCTAACAAACAATACCAACCTCTCCTCGCCAACCGATTAAGTATTTGATCCATAAGTGGCATGTGAATGGTCATTTTCTGTCAACGAATTCAATTTTTGATATTACATGCATACTCTCCATACCATAACCCGTATTATAGGTATAGGCTCATTATTTTCATCAGTAACCACCATGATTCCACTTTTCTTAGGGATGCATTAAATAGGGCTTACCCATGTGCTATTTGAGATCAGATACACAATGCCCGCGTCCAATAACTTGATTATCTCCTTTTTCACCACTTTTTGCATCGAAGAGTTGAGCCTCTGTTGATGATCTACACTTGGGATAAAATTTGGCACCAACTTTTTCTTGTGAGTTCAAATGTCAGGAGCAATCCCAATAATATCCATAATAGTCCACCCGATAGCTCGAATGAATTTTCTCACGACTGATTTCAATGCTTCTATTTGCCAAGGCAAAAAATCTCTCACAATAATAATAATCAAAGTGTTACCTTCCCCCAAAAATACATATCAAAGGTGCGGTGTCAATGGTTTAAGCTCAAGTTTTGGTGGATCTTTAATTGAAGGCCTTGTAGGAGGAGTCTCCCAATTTTTCAAGTTAAAGTCCAATTTGCATGGCTTCTAGGTATAGGATTAAAGACCCATCAAAGAAGTGACCACCTTATCATACTCTTTAATCTCTTTCTTTCCATAATTCCATAAGACACTAGCTAGTGGAGCACTAATGAAATCCACCTCCATAGCACCAGCTACCTCATCATCAATCATGTCAATTACAGAGATTACTTGCAAGTCCTTTGGTTGCTTTATGGACTTGCACATGTTGAAAGTCACCTCTTCATTATTCACTCTAAACTTCATCTCTCCATATTCTACATCAACTAATTCCCTCCCAGTAGTAAGGAAAGGTCTACAAAGGATAATTACAACTTCAAAGTCGATCTCACAATCTAGGATCACAAGGTTGATGGAAAATATAAATTTTTCAACCCAAACAAGTACATCTTATAGATATCCACCGATTGTTTGATGGAAAGATCCGCCATTAGGATTCTCATAGTTGTGGGCCTGGGAGCACCCAACCCCAATTTCTTGAATATAGCTAGAGGCATCAAGTTTATACTTTCCCCTAAGTCACACAATGAGTTGCCAAATTGATACACCCCAATAGTGCAAGGAATAGTGAACGCACCGAGGTATTTTTTCTTGACCACCGTATGGCTAGACATGATAGCACTACAACTATGTGAGATCTCCACCATTTCAAAGTCCACTATTCTTTTCTGTGTCACCAAATCCTTCATGAACTTGGCATACCCGGGCATCTCTTGCAAGGCTTCCAACAAAGGAATGTTCACCGATAAGTTGCTAAATTTTGAAAGGAACTTTTTGAACTTTGTATCATCCTCCTTCTTCTTGAATGGAGGGATTTTGATTTGTGGCTTTGAAACAAATGGAGTTTCCTTCGATTTTAAGACGTCATCATCAACTGCTTGAGGCATCTCTTCATTTTCACCTTTTTCTTCCACTTCATCTGGCTTCTCAACATTTGGCTCATTTGGAATAGGGACTTTATTATTTGACTTGTCAAGCCACTTTCTCTTTCTGCTCATTTGTTTTTCAACCCCCTCTCACTGGCATCATCATCAAGATTAAAAACATCATTAACAAGAGTCCTATCACTTTTCTAGTTACAATTACCATGCAATGACCATCATTTTTTAGATTTTTCACAGTGTCACTAGGTAAACTACCCTTTCTCCTTGTGTTTAGTTGAGCCAAGATTTAGCCTAATTGATTCTCAAGTTGCTTGATTGAGTCCAAATGCAAGGTGACCATGTGATTGATTTAAGAAAAATCACTTTTCATCTCCCTTAACATCTTGTCACTCTCTTTAACCCTTATAAGGATACGAGCAAGCACATCTTCATTCTTATAACTCTCCAGGTCCACGGTGGTAGTCTCTTTACCTTTTAGCCTACCATGAGAAGGGATGTATCTATCATGGCCATGATTTTTGTATCTCTAATAGTGGTCCCTATCTCTCTCTTTATCCCTCCAATCTCTATCACGAACATGGTCTCTTTAATCATGGTTTTTCTAATCACAGTCTCTCTCCTTCCAACCTTGATTCCTGCCTTGCCTTTGACAGGTAGGTCGAGAACCCCCATTTGGTTTTACAAGTACCAAATTTATTCATAAAGAGACTCCGCATCATCATATTTATATGCTTTAGTCCCCTTTGTAATATGGCACTTACCTTGACTGCCTTTGGAGTTGCACCCATTTTTTTTGTAAGGAGATCTAGTTGTGTCATTACTTTAGCCATATTTTCGTCTCTCTTCTCATCCTTCTTTCTTTGATCTTGGCTCACTTAAGATGTGGAGAGAGACCCTATGGCCACCTTGGTATCTCGTGTGTCTCATGCTCTACTTTGCTTTGTCACTTAGTCCAATAACTCTCAAGCAACTCTGAAGGTTTGTTTAATCAAATATCCTCCAGCCGTATTATGTGCTACCATCTTGTTCAATGGTCCAATGCTCTCTAAAAGATTTGGAGAAGCATCTTATCTTGCACTTCATGGTTTGGCCATTGTATCAACTTTTTGTTAAACCTTAACCATGCTTCATGCAATAGTTCACCACTCAATTGCCAAAAGTTAATGATCTCATTCCTTAATTGGAACATACGGGATTGTGGAAAGAATTGGTCTAGAAAAACTTTTGTCAACTCAGTCCAAGATGTTATAGATCCCGCTGGCCATTCCCACAACCACAATACCATATCACCCATCAATGAGAATGGAAGAAGCCTCAATCGTATGGATTCTTATGAGATATAAGCAATGTCGAGTGCAGTCCAAACATATATGAAGTTCTTCAACTGGAGGTTTGCATCTTCGTGAGCTTGACCACCAAATAGGTCTTTCATTTGGAGTATGTGGAGCATTAAACTTGTGACATGAAACACTTGATTACCCTCTGCGGGTAGGATGTGAATTGGACTTTCCCTTCCGGTGTCCCCTAGGTGATCCTCATCATTTAGATGTCCATCAAAGGAGGCGACATCACTACCATGTAGACTCATTATGTCATGAAGACTAAGATTATACTATGAACAAGACAAAAACAACATATAAAGTAAATTTTACACTACAGCTAACAAAAGTAACTTATAACACTACCAAGAATGAATATTATGGCTTATTTCCCAGCAACGGCTCCATTTTTTACTACACTCAAATACACTCTAGGAAAGGAATGTACGCGGTCGTTAGCAATATATTTACCCAACTTGAAGTTGGGGTTGATTCCTCAAGGATTGATGGTGATATCTTCACACTCAAGTGTCATAAGTAAATATGAGTTGGCAAACAATGCTAGGAATAAAGCAATAAAGTAAAATAGGGGGTTTGTTCAATCAATTTTATGTTCAAATAGTTAATTTTGAAGTTTGATTTACAAAAGTGAAATCTAAAGAGTGTAATCAGGAGTAAGAGAGACTTGGGTTTATGCCCTCATGAGTGTGATTATATGCATGAGCAAGCACCAATTTGTCTAAATTTAACTTATTATTGTAGATAGGCAAAGTTATAGGTTTCAACGTCAATCTTTCAATAAAATATTGAAATTTCATATTTGGGTTCTTTTAGACACCTCACACATGTATCCTTGTAACCAAAACAATACCTCAATTAGTAGCCTCATGTATAAGATCTACTATTAAATGATAAAATCAAGTTATTATCAATCACTACTCTTCACCCTTATCCTACTAAATCCTCAACAAATAATTAATTATCTAGGTAAATAGGTACAACCCACACAAATCATAACTCAATCAAGAATAACCCCAAGTTGGGTATTAGCTACTTATAACAAGACAAGAAGGAAGTATAAATGTATTTTAGTTAAATTTCACCATAGAATCTAGATATTCGAAGAGAAATTCCAAATTACAAACAAGAAAATCAAATCCAATCACTAAAATTCCACTCTAGGGTTTTATTTAAAAGCTTTAGACTTCAAAAATGGAGTTTTAGATCTGAAAAATCCCTTTTATAGCTGAAATATGCGTAGCAGATAATTAGGAATATGCCACAGCGCCTGGCACATGCTAGTGCACATGCCAGCACATATGCCCATGTGTGCGCTCAGGTGGTTATGCAAGTCCCATTTTTTCCTCTTCAAGATTCACTGACTTTCCACATGCTGGCGCACATGCCTAGGTGCAGGTGCATATGGCCACGCATGTTAGGTCAATTCCTTTAATTCTCTAGGTAACTTAGATACCCCCTTATGTGTGGGGGAATATTGCGAGATGCTAGAGGATATGACCACACTAATCCTCATCTTTCTGCCATGCATTATCCTATGTCCTTTTTCTTTATTCCTGTGCTTTTTTTGACTCGTAAGGCTAGCTCATCCTCAAGTTCATCAACCACATATACAAGTGAGATTTTTAACATAAGATATGCATCGAATAAAAGAAAACAAGGCAATAATTCAATCTAAAGAGATTAAAAAGTTGGCACAATTCCAACTTATCATTTATCAAAAACACAACTAATTGTATATTTGTATATTCATACACGTGTCATTCTTATGTATTTCTTAGTAATCCATTCAAACATCATGCTCGAAGGCCTAATCATGCTTTCTCTGCTCAATTATACATAGTATATACATTTACTAATTAAATCCTACTACTCGTTAAACTATAACCTACCTTGATGCCAAGTTGCTGACATGGGATGTATGCACCCTTGCTCCTTGTTCTCGATCTAGAGTTCGCTGATGGATGATCCACGAGGACAATGTTGGAACTGTGTCTCCTTGAGAACTTTTCCCCTCTGCTCTTAGGGTTCTATGCTGGAAGTAATCATTGACACCTAATTCCTTTCCTCCACTAGTTAGTTTAATTTTTAGCTTATTCAGTTCTAAATAAAATTAAAATAATTGCTTTATCAAAATAATAAATTTTCTCAAATAATTTTTGGGTTAATTTTTTTATTTTAAATAGCAATTATGCATTCCCATATTCATTATAAGGGATTGTATAATTTTGTTATTTAAATAAACACATTTTACCAAAACCAACTTTTGATCAGAGTTTGCATTTTAAGGTTAATTTTATTTAAATATATTTTGTCTTAAAATAAATTATTTTTAGAAGATAATGAACACCATATGGCATATATTAGGTCAATAAAGGACATATACAATGGGCCTAAGACTTGGGTGAGAATTGTGGAAGGTGATTCAGAGCACTTTCCTATATTAATAAGGTTACATCAGGGATCAGCTCTTAGTCATTTTTTATTTTCCTTGGTGATGGATGTAGTAACGTGAAAAATTCAAGGTGAGGTCCCATGGAGTATGTTATTTACGGATGATGTAGTTTTGGTTGAAAAGACCACGGAGGATTTAATACTAAGTTGGAGATTTGGAGACAAACCCATGAGTCTAAAGGGTTTAGGTTGAACAGGACCAGGATAGAATATTGAGAGTACATGTTCAGTGAGGGAACACAGGAGGAGGATATGGTGGGGAAGCTCGTTACTCAGGTTGTTCAGAGAATGGATGGTTTTAAGTATCTTGGCTCTATGATCAAGGGGAATGGGGAGATTGACGAGGATGTCACCCACCTTATTGGTGTAGGGTGGATGAAATAGGGGCTCATTTCTAGAGTTTTGTGTGATAAGAAGGTGCCTCTTAAACATAAAGAAAAGTTCTACAGAGTGGTGGTTAGAACAGTTATGTTGTATGGGGCGGAGTGTTGGACAGTCAAGAACTCTCACACCAAAAAGATGAAGGTGGAGGAGATAAGGATGTTATGATGGATAAGTGGGTTTACTTAGAGGGATAGAATATGGAATAAAGTTATCCGAGATAAGATGGGGGTGGCTTTGATGGAAGACAAGATGGGAGAAGCGAGGTTGGAAAGATTGGGCATATGATAAGGAGGTGTCTAGATGCCCTAGTGTGGAGGTATGAGAGGATGTCTACGGATGATTTTAGGCGTGGTAGAGGTAGACCAAAAAAGTATTGGAGGGAGGTGATTATACATGACATGGAGCATATATAACATATCGAGGACATGACCCTAGATAGAAAGATATGGAGGATGCAAATTAAGGTAGATGAATAGTAGGTCGTAGTGCATCTTTGGTAGTAGGTAGGTGTATTTTATCTTGTTATCTATTCTAGTTGGTGTAGTGCTTTGCTTGTAATGTCTTGGTCTTGGAATTTTGGTGATATTTGTTATTTATAGGAGGTCGAGTATGGTACTACTTTGTGGTAGGCTTATTTTTTTGTAATTCTCTATTAATTATTTCTACCTATTGTTTCTTGTTTTTATATTATGTCCTTCTTTAGAATATTTTGTCTTGAGCCGGGGGTCTTTCGAAAACAGTATCTCTACCTCACCTCTAAGGTAGTGGTATGGACTACATACACTTTACCCTTCGTAGACCCCACTATGTAGGAATATACTGGGTATGTTGTTGTTGTCGTTGTACTAAATCAAGAAGCTCATAATTAAATTAAATACTAATTCATCTTAATTTTTGGTTAATTTAAGTTAATTGCTAAATGTGACCGTATTTGAAATTGATTTGGTTACAATTGACCTTATTTGAATCTAATTTTTCTATTAACTATATGGAATTGTCTAAATCCTAGACTAATGGGCCATTTCCTAAATCAGCCCAAATCTACCCTTTGACAACCTAACACTCTACCCACTCTAGCTCATCTCCTACACGAGCTAATCTAACCCAAACCATATATCCCCTTTCTTCCTCAACCCTTAAACAATAATTTCAACACAATGACAATAACATCCTAGCAGCTCTAAGAGCTCCTAAACGACGCCACCCCTACTCCCTTCAATCTCATCTCTCCTCCATACAAATATGTGTACCAAGAATGTTCCTCATACTATGCAGAAGTTTCTAAGAAAAAACCCTCAATACAACATCCCCAATCCTTTTTTCCAAATTCAAAATTCAAAATTTGTACGAATTAGCATGATTCCAGCTCACCCAAACCCTATCCTATCTCAAATTCGTAAAACCCTTTCAAAAAGCCCCCAAAATCCCTTTGAAATTTCTATCCCACATTGCTCAACATTCAAAATCCTATTTTGAAGTTTACCTATAAGTAAAACCTCTCTATAACATCACCTCATTATAACAGCATTTCACTATAGCAGGCTGATTTTCTCTAGAATCAATTTTTCATATTATATTTTACTTCTCTATAACTGTATTGTACCTGTAACAGCAATGGCGTTCATTATAGTGGTACACTCTTTGTAAAATTACCACTCTATAGCAACAAACTTAAATATTATTTAATAATATTTTGAAAAAAATATATTATGTAACTAATAAAATACCAAAATATTTATGGTAATTATCATTAATGTCATATACAAAGAAAATTTCAAGAACGAATATCTAATTTAAAGAAAAATTATTTTTAAATAGTGCACATCGGTTACTTTTCATAACTTCATTAGAAAAAGGCTACTAATATTTGTCTTTTTTATATTCATGCTTTTTCTAATTTTGCATTCGTTTGTTTATAACAGTTAAATGAGATCTGAACATCAATGCCAGTATACATATATAACAGCACCTCTCTATAGCAGCCATGAATTTTTTGGACAAACGCTGTCACTATAGAGAGGTTTAATGGTATATGCCTTACTATTCCATTTAGTGGGGGCAAGTCTTGAAGAATAGAAGAAATTATTCAAGTAAAAAAGCAAAGAATTTTAGAATTGAAAGAAGATTTTCTTTATTAAGTTAAAAGTTTCTAGGCTAAAATCCATGTAAGACTCCGTTGAGCGCTGTGTACTTGACTTTACTTCTACTAGTTTTCTCTTGATTAGACAAACAAGCTCTCAAAGTTTATTCATTTTCATTTGATAGTAATAGTTATATTCTGTCTTCCCTTTGATTATGTGTTAAATGGATAGTTCACTAAGACCCTTTGATTCATGATATCAATAGGGGTAAAAGAACTTGTCTATAGCTTGAAACTCTCAGTCCTACATACCTTTAATGACCTCTTGACTCATGGACTTAAATGACTAGTCAAGGAGAGAGTTAGGATGGTTTAAAATTGTGTTTCATTAGTTGTGGCAGATGCTTGTTGATTCTCTAGTTAGGGACTCTCTAAAGATCTTCTTGATCTAACATCGAGTAAGGAGGGATGAAACTGCCCTTTGAGAGAATTAAAACTATGAATGAGACATGGCTTCATTATGGGTTGTTATCATTCTTAAAGGTTTTGATTTAATGCTCTAAGTTGAAGATCTGTTCATAACTGTCATGACCCAAAATTCCATTCAGGCCGGACTGGAACCCGAAGCCGATATGGCTCGAGAGAACCAATCTTTACTCCTGTTCACTCGCAAGAATATTTTAGTATGAATCTTATTATACTTCATACAACTAGGCGGAAGTCATGGAAAGCTTATATAGTATATGAAACTTGGTCGTTAGAGCCATCAAGTCAAACAGAACACACGTCTCTTACATTCACTTTCCCACATATGTCTACAAAGCCTCTAACCGATACATGAACACAACAACTTGTAGTCGGTACAAGTCTCCGCTTTATACAATAATTTCAAAACCAAAACAATATACACATGTGACTCGAAAAGCCCCGAACCAACTGGGAGCTCACCAATAATCCGCGGATGACTCATAGCCTACTGTGGAGGTCTACTAACACCTGTGCCTGCAGCAAATAAAGTAAGTTCCCCAAAAAGGGGTCAGTACGAAGAATGTACTGAGTATGCAAGGCTATAAGAAACTTCATGAAACTTAAACACCTTAATGAACTTGATTTCAAGAGAATAGTCAATGTGGATACATCGTGGTTCAGTATGTGTGGAAATAGGTACCTTACATTCATTATTCCATTTGCATTTATGTCCGTTACCATTAGTAGTTAGAACCGTCAATAGATAATCGTCAATAATGTATAACCGTTAGTATGCAACCATCAACATGCAATGCAACCGTCAATATGCAATGCAACCGTCAATATATATATATATAGCAGGTTCGGCCCTTAGGGCTACCCCCTTTCAGGTTCGGCATCAAGTTAGGCTTTTGCCTCACTGAGCTTCCCCCCTGCCATCACTCGAAAATCAGTGAAGTAGGTTAGGCATCAAGTTTGGCTTTTGCTTCACTGAGCTTTCCCCCTGATCCAACAATATCGGGAACGGCTTGAGTTAGGCTTGCACCCCCACAAAGTTGTCACCCGTACACAATAAGTATAAAGAAAATGTAAAGTAACCATAAGAAAAGTGTAAAGTAACCATGAGGGAAATATAAAGTAATCATACGGGAATTACTTCTTTCATTACTTCATTGGATTACTTCTCTCTTTTACTTTTATGAGATTGATACATTGGGGATCATAACCTTATTGGAAGTACATAAATGCCTTACGTTAGTCTTTTATGTTCATGAGATTAATACTTGGTAGTAATTATGACTTTATGGAAGCTTTGGAATTTCGATCCATGATTAAGAGACATATGAGTCATGATTGGTCCATGATTAAGAAACATGGGAATAATAACATATGACAACCTGAAATGAGATACCTTTTAACATTTCGGAATGGAACAAGGACAAGGACAACATGAACAATATGTGCTGCAGAAGGATACGGACAGAGTAACCTTACATACCTTATCTCCTCAATATGAATATACAATCCTATACGTGAATACCTTAGTCCCGCTCCTTTATTTTGTTTCACTCTACAACACAAGTACATAACGGAATTTACATTAACGACCAACTATCTTACAAGTGCATACAACGATAATGAGTTACATGTTTGCCTCTAAAATGTCATTTCCTTCTCTACAATACTCTTTATGGTATGGTCATATCAACAATACTACAACATGCCCAACATTGACCAAAATACCATAAACCACTAGCATTTCATACCAAGTTCATACTTTCCACTCTTCATCACCACAACATCACAATTATTCCATTAACTCACCTCGTTACACTTCACAACAACATATCGGCCAAAATCCCATAATTTACACTTATGGAAAAATAAAAAGTTTAATAACATAATCACACCATTCATGGAATTATCATAATAAAAATACCATAGTATTCCATACATTGACCAAGGCATCATAAATCAATAAAATTTTACACCAAGTTTACCCTTTATACTTCCACATTAACACTACGTCACAATCACTCCATCAAAGCATCTCATTACCGTTTGTAACAACACATGAACAACCATCCATAATTTATACCATGCAAAATACCTTCGATATACTCCTTTAAAGTCATTCAAAAGGTATCACAAGTTTATAATTACATCCATGAAGGGTATAGGGGTTTCGGGGGGTCAAAGGGATGTAAAAATAATAAATTCGGAGTTTTGGACCGACCCGCTAAGACACCTGTGCCCATAGGTGGATGAAATGCATCCGCAGGTGCCCTTTGGCAGTATCCAGAGGCACCTGCATTGGCACCTGCGCCCGCAGGTGCTCCAGTCTCGGGGCAGATGCCCATTTCAGCCTCCCGGGGTCATTTTAGGGTCTTTTTTTGCCATGAATGGTACATGATCATAATTAAACTTATAATAACATATTTTAGATAATCTTAGATTCCAAATAACATCCATGTCTTCACAACGCACATAAAAATCACCAAACTACATGTTTCTTTTAATACGTCACCAATTCCATGCCCAATTTCGAAATAAAAATTCCAATCATTATGTACAAGAATAAAACAAGTTAAGGTTATAATCACACCTCACATGTCAATATTGAATCCTTCAAGTTCACTTCTCTCAATACCACAAATCCATTTTCAAGCTTAAAAGACAAAACCATCCTCCGATTTAGCAAACCTGCAATATTACACACATAGTGAATTCTCAATACATCACCAACACAACCAACATCATATATGCACCCTCTCATTCACATAATATATTAATCCATAAGAATAATCACTTACCTAAGCTTTAAATATGATGATCTTGCTCCAAAAGATGATTTAGGGTTTGTGTGTGTAGAAAGAAATTTTGGGAAATTTCTAGAAATGGCATGTGAGTCTTGTGAAATAAAATCTGATTTTTAGTCCAGTTTATAGTCCCTTAATGGTCACTTTCTAGCCAAACATTTTGTCCAATCATGGTATATTAACTTGGTCACACAAGAATGGATCAAATTTCCATTTGGGCCATGTTTTCTTATTAATATTGGGCTTCATTTGGGCCCAATGACTTAAGCCCACAAATTTTAATGCATAAATCATCGAAGCTCTCATGTTTCATTATTTCCATAAATGTTACGGGAATTAATTAGACTCAAAAACTTACGGGGTGTTACAATAACTTATTTGTTAAGTTGAAAGGTTAGCCCTTTTGGACATCCTTGAGCTACGTTTTGAGTTTTTTTTGTGTTCAGGAATACCTATTGATCCCTCATATCAATATGGGATCCTAATTTAGCTACGCCAGCCTCTCTTACTTTTCATGTGGATTTCAAACTTTGATCATTTGTTCCTTGTTATAGAAAATGTTATCATTTTGAATTCACGACTTTTTTCATGTTTCGTTTCATTCCTTCGCCCTAACTGGAAAAACATTTATATAACAAACCATGTTGTGTGTCAAAATTTTACTTTGTACGACCACATGATCTATTTTGAGTTTGTTTTGACAAAGATTGTGTGCATTCTAGAGTTAGTTAGCTGCTTTGCAACATGATCATTTTAGGCATGATATGTTGGTCGATTTTTTAAAGCTTAATCTAAGTGAGAAAGTTTCTTTGGATAATGGGAGTGGTCATCACTGGAATGTTTTAATATGGTGTTAAGTATTTTTTGATCCATCTTTTGCTTGTCTTATTCTATGTGTACATGTATTAATTCTTTTCCTTTCTTTTGCTTTTCTACATGTGCATTTGGGTCCATTTAGACCCTCCAAAGCCTATCCTTGCATTTCTGTTGGGTCCAAGCCCAACGCCTTGAGTCAAACCTTGTCATTTAGAGTAAATTAGGAGATGTCACAGGTTGAATAATGCAAAAGAAATGGGTAAAATCACATAAACCAGCTGAAAAGATTGAATTGAAGACCCAAAGTCTCAAAATATGATATGGTCCTCAAAAGGCTTAATGATAGACTAGGATAGGAAAATGGAGCAGCAAATGGGTGAAAGCCCATGACCTTGAAACAACCAATCAATAAATTTAGATTTTGAGACTCTAAAGTCTTAAAAATCATATTTTGGGCCCTAAAGGCTCAACATAGAATAGGACAAGTGTGAAAGGTCTCAAAATCCCAATAGATATTAAAACAGGGTGTTTTTGGACCAAATTCCAGGAAGATGTTGGTTAAGCTAGTAGCTTAATCAGTTTCCCTTTACCTTCTTTCACATGTATATTTATTTTCTACTAATCTAATCTTTTGTTCACCTAGTCGAATTTCTCTTTGGATTTTGCCATGGTTTTTCTTCAAGTAATCTTTTCACAAACTTGATCATTTTCATTAAAAAAAAAGCATTGGATTTTTTTCAAAAATTGAACTCGGTCATTATTTCTACCATGATTAATTCTTTCTTAAATAGTCTTAATAGATAATTTTTTTAATTTTAATCAATCAAAGTTGGTTTCAAATAGATCAGACAACCACAAGCTAGTGGATACTCTTGGTGCTTTAACACCCTTCCAAGAGTATTACTATGAACCGCTTACCCAAATTTGTGAAATTTTTAAGATTTTTTATGTTTTAAGTCTTTAGAATTTTCAAAAGGTTTTCTTAATTTTCCTTAATCAAATTAAGTGGACTCTTGATTTACTTAAATTTTTTTGAATCTTTGACAAGTTTTGAAAAAATTTTGAAAGTCAAAAACCATTTTTCCGCAAAACAAAAATGGAAAATCTGCTGGAAATTTCAACTAGGTTCTAACCAAATATTTGAAACTAACTTTATTTGAATAACTATTTGGATTTATAATATTTAACTGTTTATTTCCTTACTTGTTTAAAAATATGCAAATTATAACTGTTGCATTTTTGTAACAACCCAAAATTTTAGAACCTTCAAGAACCCATATATTTATATGAATTTAGGTTTAAAAAATAAAAAATTTCCACGGAAGGACCCACGTGACGTGGGTTGACCTACGGGACGTGGGTGGGTTTCCACAGAACGGTAGGTTCAAATCATGGATCAGATTCTGCAAATTGAGAAAAAATTCTAATTTCCACGACATGGACCCATGGCACGTGGATTGTTCTACAACACGTAGGTCAAGTAGTGGACTGATTTCGAGAAAAGAAATTTAGGGTCATACTAGGGGTATTTTTATCATTTTCCCCTTATGAAATCCGACCCTTGTATACTTAAAATCCTTTTAGCATCAGTTGCACTTATTTTGAAGAGAGAGGCAATTATAAACTCTTTCTCCTTCCCCAAAACATTCAGAGGAGAAAATTCAACTAGGGTTCGTGATTCAAGACCCAAATCTCAAGCTTTCTCAAATTCTTCCATTCAAAAGGCATGTTTGAACACTCCCTTTTTCAACTATTATTTCAATATATGATTAAGATTAGCATTATGTATATTTTGTTGATGTTTGAAATTGGGTTTAATGTTTAACTCAGGAAAAGCTTGGTAACTGTTTTTCTCCTTTTCTTCATGAATAAATTTTTAATCTTTATTTGGGGTTGGAGACTAAGATGGCTATTTGAAAAATAATGGATCTTCATGTCTTGAAAGTTGATTGTTAAATGGATGTATTTTAAGCCATGATTTTTTTTAAAGTCTCTTGAAAGCTTTGGATTGCATAAGAAATATCAATGTTTTTCACGTCTCTTGATTTGCAAAAATATGAAATAATGGGATGTTTTAAGATCCTTATGAAAAATTGACTATGGCCATGTTTATGATTTCAAAGATGGGATTGAGAGTCTTAAATGTTTAATGATAATGATTTGGCATGATAAGAGTGACTTGTAAGTTCTTGGTATGACGATACCAACATGTTAATGCCTTAATGAAATACTCCATAATTGAATGTAATGAAAATATTTTAATTGGGCTTAAAGAGAATTATGTAGTTCACCGAGAAGGTGTAGTCCCTTAGACCAACACTGGAAATCGTGTTTGCCGATGTTGGTAGATCTTGTCCTGAAATATGGATGACGACTGTATACTTTTCTGGAGCAGTTGTATACAACAATGATTATATTATGATTTGGCCAACTATGTTATCTCAGTCCATTTAGCTAACATGGATTGAGACCCGCCAGTTGGGGAGTACTGGACCCATATTGCCCGTGGGTTACTTAATGTTGGTGTAACTACATAGTTTAGAACTAAAGAATTTCTAGTGATTGCTTTATTTTATATTTTAAATATTTTTTACATCGTACCTCATTTATGACAGACTTATATTGTGAAGCTTTTTGAATTTTAATTATTATTATATTATATAAATTGTTTTAGATTCCCTTTCCTCGGGTTGCATGCTAGTACTCATCATACTGACCATCCCCAGACGTTACATCTTTTCATGATATAGGTTCCGAAGTACTTACCCGAGATTCTGACCCTCATTAGGATACATTCTGAGTTGCAGCTAGCGTGTGGTGAGCCATCCATTCTTCTGAAAGCATATGTCTTAGATTTATTTTCAGTTGAATTCAGACTATTTGGATTTTTTGGTATTTTCAGGGTCATGTTCCGACTAGAATTTCCATTCATAATGTTAGAGGCTTCGTAGACTCAATGATGGTTATTGTTTTGAGTTTCATTCTAAGATTTGAATTTAAATTATCCTTTTAGTTGAATTTCTTCATTATGGGTCTATTTTCCACAAATTTTTATTATGACTATGCTTATGATGTAATGCTAAGGGGTCTTCTTGGTCCATCATTGGTTTGGGAAGCCCTTCACGACTAGGGCCTCAGTTCGAGTCATGACAAACTTGGTATCAGAGAACGGTTCAGGGTCCCAGGGTGTTTACGAAGCTGTGTCGAGTAGATTCATTTTTATGGGTGTGTAGCGTGCCACGCTTATAAATGGGAGGCTACAAGACATTTAGGAATTGTTCCATTTTCTTGATACTTTAATTCATGCTAGAAAGTCTAGTTTTAAGAAAATTCTTCTGACTCCTACTTTTCCACGTTTCAGATCATGCCTCCACGAAGGACTAACGGGCAAGGAACTCCTGCAGGAACCTCTATCCCGCTGGGGGAAATGCTGAAGAGGTTCTTCCTACTCATGGGATGTGGACCCGTAATGGAGTTCATACCTCTGGCCCGACTGCTCCTGTTGGGGTTCCACTTTTCCTAATCAGTCCTTCGAGAGCCCCTAGAACCGGTACCAATCATACTCGGACTCCTCAGGGTGAGATTTCAAATGCTGAGTTCAAGTAGACTATTAAGATGCTTGTATAGATTGTGTCATCTCAGGCTCGTCAGTCATGTAGTAGTGGTTCCGCAATTGGTTAGTCTGATTCTACTCGTGTGGGTCATTTTATACGACAGAATCCACCGATATTTACTCGGTCCAAAGTTGAGGAGGATCCTCAAAGGTTTGTGGATCAAATGAAAAAGATTTTTAAGGTGATGTATGCCAGTGATACTGAAGGGGTGAAATTTGCAGCTTATCAGTGGTATGATGAATGGGTAGAATTTAGGGGTGAAGATACAGAGCCTATAGTTTGGGAGGATTTCTCTCAAGCCTTTCTTGATCACTTCTTTCCTCAGGAGTTGAGCGAGGCTAAGGCTGAGGAGTTTGTGAACTTGAAGTAGGGGAAGATGAGTGTCAAGGAATATGACTTAAAGTTCACTCAGTTGTCTCGTTATGCTCTAGAGTTAGTGTCTAACATGAGGTCTCAGATGAGGAAGTTTGCTTCGGGTCTTAATAATGGTTTGGTACTGGACTGTAAGGGTGTGATATTGAATAGCGACATGTATATATCCAGGTTAGTGGTGTTTATGCAGCAGGTAGAGGTTGAAAAGAAGATACAGGCAGAGGTTGAGGATAGGCAGAGTAAGAGGGCTAGGTCGGTAGACCAGGAGACTAATCAGCAGTCTGGTGGTAATGGTAAGTGGGGTAAAAGATGGCATAAGAAGAAATCTTAGGGTAATGATCAGTCTTCATCTAGTGCACCTATCCCTAAGCCTTCAAGAGACCAGCGATTTCAGCCTAGCAATGGTTCCAAAGTGCAGGGAATTATGTCTCAGGCCAGTGCGACTCAATCAGCTCATTCTTACCCTCCTTGTCGCACTTGTGGAAAGTTGCACCATGGGCCTTGTCGTTTAGGCAAGGGTGTGTGTTATGGTTGTGGTCAGGCTAATCATTTTTAGTGGGAATGCCCTTTGGCAAAGGGGACTTTTGGGGGCGATAAATCCCAAGTTACCGGTTCTTTAGCCTCAGCAGCTAGAGGTACTACTTTGGGAACCAGCGGAGGTCGTAACCGTTTGTATGCCCTATCTACTCATCAGGATTCAGAGGTTTCACCAAATGTTGTCATGGGCCTTGGATATTTATTTAGATCACAAGAGTTTGCAGTATATTTTCACGCAAAAAGAGTTGAATCTCAGGCAGAGGAGGTGGCTTGAGTTACTAAAGGATTATGAGATGAGTGTGCACTATCATCCATGTAAAGCTAATGTTGTTGCCGATTCTCTTAGCAGGTTGTCCATGGGGAGTCTTTCTCATGTTGAGGAAGAACAAAGAGGATTAGTGAAAGATATTCACAGGCTTGCTAATTTGGGAGTTCGACTGTTGGATGCGGAAGATGGGGGAGTGATTGTTCACGAGGTGGCTAAGTCTTCATTATGTGCTAAAGTTAAGGAGAAATAGGTTGATGATCCCATTCTTATGCAAATCAAGAAAGATGTTGGGAAGCAAAAGGTTTTAGCTTTCGAGATTGGGGAAGATGGTATTTTACGGTATCTAGGGAGACTGTGTGTTCCCGACATCGATGGGCTACGAGAGAGGATCTTGACTAAAGCCCATGTCTCTAGGTATACTGTTCATCCCAATTCTACTAAGATGTATCATGACTTGAAAGAGATATATTCGTGGAATAATATGAAAAAGGATGTTGCAAACTTTATTGCTAAGTGTTTGAATTACCAACAAGTTAAGGTTGAGCATTTAAGGCCTGGTGGTACGTCTCAGGAGATAGCCATTTCCATGTGGAAGTGGGAGATGATAAACATGGATTTTATCACTGGTCTTCTGCATTCTCGGAACCAATACGATTCCATCTAGGTCATTGTGGATAGGATGACCAAGTCCACTCACTTTCTGCCTGTAAGAAAAAACTATTCGGGAGAGGATTATGCTAACATTCAGGAGATAGTTCGGCTTCATGTAGCTTCGGTGTCCATCATATCTGCCAGAGGTAATTTTCTTCTCAATTTTGGAAATCCTTTCAGAAAGGTTTAGGTACGCAGGTGAACCTTAGTACCGCTTTCCATCCTCAAATGGATAGGCAAGCAAAGCATACTATTCAGGCCTTAGAAGATATGCTAAGGGCCTGTGTTATTGACTTTAAAGGTAGTTGGGTGGATCACTTGCCTCTTATTGAGTTTGTTTATAATAATAGTTATCACTCTAGCATCCAAATGGCTCTTTTAGAGGCTCTTTATGGTAGGAAGTGTAGGTCACCAATTAGATGGTATGAAGTGGGTGAAACCCGATTGTTTGGGCTGAATATTGCTCACCAAGCGATGGAGAAAGTTATGGTTATATGCGAAAGGCTTAAGACTGCTCAAAGTCGCCAAAAGTCATATGTAGGTGTGGGGCGAAGAGAGTTGGAGTTTGAGATTAGTGATTGGGTATTCTTGAAAGTTTCTCTTATGAAGGGAGTAGTGAGGTTTGGAAAGAAAGGTAAGCTCAGTCCTCGTTACATGTGCCCGTATCAGATTTTGAGAAAGTTTGGTAATGTCTCTTATGAGTTGGACTTGCCTGCGAGTTTGGCATCAGTTCATCCTGTGTTTCACGTGTCTATGCTCAAGAAGTGTGTGGGTGATCATTCTCTTGTGGTTCCCATAGAGAACATTAGTGTGGATGACTTTTTGTCTTATAAGGAAGTTCCTATAGAGATTTAGGATAGGCAAGTCCGAAAGTTGAGAACCAAGGAAATAGTTTTAGTTACGGTCTTGTAGAGAAATCAAAAGGTTGAGGAGGTTACTTAGGAAGCCGAGGAAGACATGAGGACTAGATATCCCTTCTTGTTTCTGACGTCGGGGGACGTCGTATGAGGTACTAACGCTATACTTACTTTTATCTTATAAGTTCATGTCCTTCAAGTTTCATGCACTCTCTTTATTCAAGCTAAATGTTACCTAATCATCATTCGGGGACGAATGATCCCAAGGGGGGATATTGTAACACCTCAAAATTTTAGAACCTTCAAGAACCCATATATTTATATGAATTTAGGTTTAAAAAAGAAAAAAGTTTCCACGGAAGGACCCACGTGACTTGGGTTGACCTACGAGATGTGGGTGGGTTTCCACGGAACCATAGGTTCAAATCGTGGATCAAATTCTGCAAATTAAAAAACTTTTTGATTTCCACGACATAGACCCAAGTCACGTGGACTGTTCCACGGCACGTAGGTCACGTCGTGGACTGATTTTGAGAAAAAAAATTTAGGGTCATCCTAGGGGTATTTTTGTTATTTTCCTTTTATGAAATCCAACCCTTGTATACTTCAAACCCCTTTTAGCATCAGTTTCACTTATTTTGAAGAGGGAGGAAATTATAAACCCTTTCTCCTTCCCCAAAACATTCAACGGAGCAAATTCAACTAGGGTTCAAGATTCAAGACCCAAATCTCAAGCTTTCTCAAATTCTTCCATTCAAAAGGCATGTTTGAACACTCCTTTTTTCAACTATTATTTCAATATATGATTAAGATTAATATTGTGTATAGTTGTTGATGTTTGAAATTGGGTTTAATGTTTAACTTATGAAAAGCTTGATAACTGTTTTTCCCCTTTTCTTTACGAATGGATTTTTAATCTTTATTTGGGGTTGGAGACTAAGATGTCTATTTGAAAAATAATGGATCTTCATGTCTTGAAATTTGATTGTTAAATGGATGTATTTTAAGCCATGAAGGCATATGTCATAGATTTATTTTCAGTTGAATTCAAACTATTTGGGTTTTCTGGTATATTTAAGGCCATGTCCCGGCTAGAATTTCCATTCATAATGTTAGAGGCTTCGTAGACTCAATGATGGTTATTGTTTTGAGTTTAATTCTAAGATTTGGATTTATATTATCCTTTTAGTTGAATTTCTTCATTATGGGTCTATTTTCTGCAAATTTTTATTATGACTATGCTTATGATGTAATGCTAAGGGGTCTTCTTGGGCCATCATTGGTTTGGGAAGCCCATCAAGGCTAAGGCCTAGGTTCGGGTCGTGATAATTTTATGGCATTTTCCGCCACTCCTGACAAATCATTAGGCATTAGGGTAAAAGGGTGGTTATTTGAGTATTTGCAACATTATGTTAGTATAAAACCTTCATTTCTTTGAACATTTAAGTGAAGTAGTTGATTCGAGTCGGTCAACAGTCACTTGGTATGTTACCCCGAAAAGACCATTCGGGTTCCCAATCAATTTGAATAGACCACTCTAGTTAACTAGGAGAGAGTAAAACCAAATTCTATTTAACTAGTCATGTTTGACCTAAGTGACCCGGTACCACAGGGGTATCGGGCTTAGTAATGAGACCACCTTGTATCGAAAAGGGCCCCCAGTCTGAAAAGACAAATGTACCTTATGTGACTAATTGAAGGATGTGATGCAAATTTGTAAGGGTCATTGTCCCTCTAGGTTGTGAATTATTTAGGTAGTTTCTTGATTTAAAGATCTTCATTCAAAAGGTGTTTGGAGTTCCAAAATCCAAGAAGTTCGAGAATGAAGGACCTCCCAGCGAGCTAGTTTAGGAATTTTCCCCTACATGGGACTGATATTCATTTGTATACATGTTCCTCTATTTTGTATTCCCATTGAATCTATTTATATTGGTTTGTATATAATATGTTTTGGGGGCAATGGAGCGTTTCAAAAATTGTATACACATCATTCAATTTGTTAGGCCTACCTTTGGCATTACAAGGTCACATATTTGGATAGGACGCGCTATAAACTGTTTACATATTGTGTGATATGTTGTATTATGTGAGTTTCTTAAATCAAAGGTGAACTGCTCCACTCCTACTCATATGATTTTTATACAACCTCTTTAGGCGAAAAAATGTAAGCTCACTGTTCAAAAGTCCAACCAAAACTCTATGAGTGTTCCCGAAGTTTTCCAGAAAAACTCCTCAAACCTCCTTTAGAAAACCTCTAAAAATTCAAACTATGTAGGACCTGACTTATCTTTCGTGAGATACGTTGGCAGTCTTTTTGCCCGGTCCCATCCCTCAAAATCTTTATTTTCCCTATTTTTTCAAATAAGTTATAAGGATGCGAAAGATTAGCAAGAAGAAGCATCAAAAGAAGAAGACTTAACAAAAATCAACCTTCCTAACAAATGCACTTATACTGAAACCAATGGACAAATCTTATCCATTGGAATCTTTCGAGTTGATATCCATCTATGGATCAATTTGCCTGCGATGAAAGCAACTTTATGTGTTAACTTCCTGTCAAATATCTTGTATTATTTGGCACTAATGGAGTCTAACATATGTTCCTTTTAAGTTGTTTTTACTTTATCAGGTAATAAAATAAATAGAAATTGATCTATGTTGACATAAAATGGCGGAGCATACCTTCTTCACTAGATCAAAAGTGAATAAAGATTGACCATCACTTCGTTATTGGAAAGGGAAAAATGACTGGTAGTGACGAAGGAAATGCTCTAACAAAAATTACCATCAAGGATAATATGATAAAGGCACAAGGTGAAATAATTACCAAATTGGCTAGGAAAATAGAGGAGCTTCAAGAAGAAGTGCAATGAGTAAACTACATGTCTAGTCTGGCCTTTGCATCTAACATGACGATCTTAGATGATATCGTGCCTCCAGCCTTATAAAATTCATATCCCTCCTTCTATGGCCAAACTAAATATACAACCCCTCCCAAAAAAACCAAACTCCACCTTCAAAATGTCAAGTTCCTCCACCAGCATACCAAAACTTCCAACAATATTTTTCGATACCAAACCCATTATGTCCAACTCAACAAACGTACAATAAGGTGGCTCCACCAATGTACCAAAATAAAATCTCTCATCCAAATCATAAGAGGAAACTTCCTCAGGTATTTACCCCTTTAGTTGAAAGTCGAACACAACTTTTTGAGAGACTAAAAGAGGATAGAAGAATTCAAATTATTGATCCAAAGATTATCAACGTATATGCAAAACTTTATAGAGCTGATCGATATTGTGCTTATCATTCTAGAGGTGCCGGACATGATACCGAGGACTGTATAAACCTGAAGTGCAGGATCAACTACTTGATTAACCTAAAAGTCATCTCACTTCAGACAGCACCATCAAATATCACCAACAATCAACTCCCAAACCACAGAAGAGCCATTATCAATATGATAGAAATGGATGAAAAATGGGTAGTCATCAAATCCATAGTAAAAGAAAATCCCAAGGATACTGAAATCCAAAAGATAGAGTAAGTTGTGGCTACTTTAAATGTCAACGAGAAACCTCACTTTATTGCACTAACATCACCGAGCCAAGCCTTTTCCTTGATACCCATACAAAATTTATAATGAACCTCCAAGTCATTTTCTGTGTTTTCATACTTTTCTGTATTTAGAGCTTTTTTATAGCTGCCCTATATCATTTATGACTTCCTGGGACTAACAGTTCGATTACCGGGTAGTTCATTTGGTTTTTATAGCCATTTTCTTGTGTTGGAGCTTTTGAAGTTGAGAAAATGGTCTCGGGCCAAAACTTCAGGTAAATGGCCTTGGATGGATATTTTGATTTTTTTGTTAGCTCCGAAATATCAATTTTAGGCCAGGGGACCCTTGGTTTGGGTCGCAAGGAATTTAGGCTCATTTCGAGCTATTGATTGGATTTTGGTAAAAACAAAACCTTAGGTGTGGGACCCACATTCTGTTGAATTGAGCCTAAAATCCAAACAAATTGTTCGTTAACCAAACCGACAGTTTAGATACATCATAAATGACCTGTAGCCACTATTGGAAGGTTGGAAATGCAAGAAACATGCGGAATTTGAGAAAATGACCTGGAGGGTCATTACAATATCCACTACTAAAAGGACTTTTGTCTGCGAAAGTCAATTGATAGGGAGATCCCAAAAGGTCAAAAGGATGAGGTGTAAGCTCACATGCTCCGAGCAATACTCCCCAGATAACCTCAAAGGCAAACCAACGCTTGCAAGGGATTTCACCAAATTTATCCCTTTTTCACCGACTTCCTTACTTCATTTTCCAAATAGCCCAACTTCATCCTCAACAACCAACTAGCCTTCAACTGATCCAGGCACGATTTGAACGTGCAAACCCTAACCACAACATACTGACATCATATGGATACAAGCACAACCAAGTCAAAACTCAACCAAGCCAAAGCCAACCCATGCAACCAACTCCAAATTCAAAATCCAACATTCTTTTGCATTCCAAAGCTGCTATATACTTTGACCTGCATCGAATATCATCTGAGTCCTGTCCACGCAATCACATCACACTAACCTCGAAAGACTAAAGTTGATATACTAAAAATCCATAATGGAAAGCATAAGAATAATCCCATAGGGTGTTACCTGGACTTATAAATGGAGATGAACAAGGCATGTGATCTCTAGCCACAAATACAACTAGTTCAGATGACCCTCAAAACTGACAGTCAGGAATTCGAATCACAAAATACTCAATCTCAACTATCCAAATCGATCATGTTGATGAGTAAGCATCCATAACCCAAAATCTATCACAACTTCCAATCTGCCATTCAAAAGAGTCAAATCCAAAACTGAAGCCCACGAGTCTTCACGGATGTCAAATACTCAAACCAATCTCACTATAAGAAATTCAGCATTTACCCAACGATTCTCACAAAAGTTAAAACTGAAACGTTACCGAAGAACATAACCACAACTTGGGGAAACCATAGGCTAAAGATATAGGCAATCAAATCCACATCCGCTGAGGACATAACACAACAAATCCATTATTGATCCAATTTTTTTTACCACTACTAAAAGAAATCATCTACGGGTTAATCATATATGCATAAATATACACAAAGGCATACGACAATCAATTTAGTAATTTCAAGGCATAAAACCACCGATGGGTATGAAAACCCTAACATAATTCAAATAGAAACTAAAATATAGTAATTCAAAATCATACCTATATAATGGAATCTGAAGCCATAGTCCTTCATGTGCTCAAAGAAGTATGAATTTGAATGCGTCCAAACCTGGACTGAGAGTCTGAACGACCAACTAAAACACTAAGTGCACTACCTCTAACTGAAGGTGCCATTAACTTGTGAGACTGATCAGTCTGTGATGACTGACTAATAATCCCCCACTGGGGACACTCTCTAGATCAATGACTGGACTCTCTGCGTTCATAACAAACCCCTGAAGCTCTAACTTGGCGAGAAACATGAGCTATCCCCAACTGGCTGACCGACTCACACCTGGGGCACTCCCTAGACCAATGACCAATTTCACCACAATTGAAACATACCCCTGGGACTCTCTAATGTACTATACCTTCTGACCTAGAATGGACACCACGACCTGAAGACCTAGATCGAATAACCCATGATGTCTGACTAGAACTCTATCCACTGTAACCACCATGACCTATCTTAGAGCCACCTATCATCTAAAGAGCTACCTGTATGGACCTGATAGTCCATAAGTGTGGCTGACCTCTACTGGGAGGATTCCAACCTCCAGACAGAATACTACTAGCACTGTAATGCTGGCATGGCCTCTTACCACCACCTCCATATGTATTAATACATGCCCTCTCTATAGTCCTCGTGTGATCGACAACCTGAAGGAAGGTTGACCCAGCTGCTATCAAATGCTCCAATGCCAAATAGAGTGGTAAAGCTAATCCTCTAATAAATCTCTGCACCATCTCATGCTCTGTAGCATATAACATAGATGTCTGATTGGCCCACTCGAAAAACCCAATCTCATACTCTGAAACTAATAAAGATCCTTGTTGAATGCCAACAAACCCAAATCTAACATGAGAACCACTCGATGTATCGGACAACATCTCTGGCTGATGTTGAAGATCCCTAATATAAACCTCTAACACCCTAGACAAACACTGAGTTAAAACTTTAGTAACACACGTAGAAGTCCTATCTGCATCTATCGACAACCTCGTACTATCCAATTGGGAATGAGTGGAGTCAAAAGAATTACTTAGAGTTTCATAGAAGTACGGACACACGACAAAGAGTCTAGAATATAATTTTCTAAGAATGCCCTATAGACTCCCAAAGATAGGATACCGACATCTCTGTACCGATCCGCAGGACTCTACTAGACACTTTGCTCTTGTACCAAAAACACCGGTAAACCTATGCTCTGATACTAATTTTTCACGACCTAATTTCTCAGGTCATGATGGCACCTACTATAACCCACTAGTAGGTAAGCTAACCCATATTTTCGAAAAACTAGTAATGGACTACCAATAGAAATGAGGAAAATAGCGAAAAGGAATTTAATAAAGAGACTAATATAGATTACAACCCCAAGACCTGGTGAAGTCAGTACAAGAGCTTCTAATACAATAGGAGTACAAAGAAGAAAATAGAGTCAATATATATACAAAGTTGTCTCTGAAATACAAAATAAAGATCAAACTAACAATATAAGGGAGAACAGGAATACTCCGAATGTCAGGAGCTCACCCCAAATCTCTGATCTATGGTTGCTCCAAACGATGCACATATCAACAAAAAGAACTCATACTATGATTTGCAGGCTGTAGAAGTGTAGTATGAGTACCAAACACGTAGTGCTCAGTAGGCATCGATCGACTAAGCTCCAAAGATAATGCAAGCATAAATAACATGTAAAGTAGGAATATAACTACAAGAAACTAAATCATTATAATGCTAATGGAGCAATAAGGATAAACTATCCTATTCTAATAGTATTCAGGAACTAAAGTGCGATATTATATATCATTAGCCAATATACAACTAAAGAGTGAAGGAATGATATATAGTAGTAATACAATGTCAAATAATACATATACAATATAAATAGATGAGGAAAGAGAGGGATATAAGATAATGCCATATATATACACATATATATAGGACCAAACTCAGAGGTAATATCCTGAGGGAGCCAACCTAACATCTCGAGGGTCATAACCAAGAAAGAAAGCTAATACTAGCATAATCGAGGTCTCTAACCAAAATAAGACTAATCATGAGATAGTCTAACAATAACATATTTTATCAAAATAGAGAGAAGAATTCAAAAACATATTAACAATCTCGAGTACCAGTCGATAACCATCCTATCACGAACTAACCATAGTAACTAATAATAAAGTAACTGGCTAATCTGAATAATCAATAACCTAACCGGTCCCCTATAAGCCCGAAAGGTCCAAAAAAGCACTCAATAAATAGTAATCATAGCTTATACCTATATAGCCCACTATAAGACCAATAGATATAAGTGCCAAATAATCATACTGGTGATAAGGAATGCATATGAGTAAATGAATGCAACATAAACCAATAATATTGTATCCAATCCGAGTGCCATAACATACCAAGTGTATATACTTCCTCTAGCTCAGTAGCTCGTAAAAGAAGGACCTACGGAGACCATCCTTCTCCAGCACTGTGGCTCACTGATGAAGTGGCCCATAGGGGACTCGGGATATCCGTATACACTGCCTGGTCCCAAACCAGGACTTCCAGTAACCATAAAAATCAATCTACTCCATCCAACACCGATGAGATATATAAGTATAGTAAGTGCTCGAACTCAAGCAGAGGCTAAAAGAGTATAAATCTGTAAATCCATTACCCGAGATCAAGTTTGGGACTAAATCAGCACAATAATGTAGAAAGGGTCGGGATATTACTAAATCGAAGTAAATAATAGTGGTAAAATATAGTGGATCAATAATTAACCAAAATCAATCTCGATCTAATTTCCAAAATATCACATTTAGTTTTAAAAAATCATAATTTATTAAATAAGGAGGTACGATTCCTGTGATAAAAGAATCTGTTTTAATGGTGAAAGTGGGAATAAATCCCTAAATAGAAAACAGTAGTAAAATCAAGGTTTTGGTTGGAAGCGTACCACTAAGTGAGCATAAATGCGCCTAAAAGTATGCATGCCATCACCAGCATCCACACAATACAACCATAAGCGCCTAAGCATCTATAAACTAGAATTACGTCCTTTTAAGGATAGAATACTCGCCTGGAGTCCAACTGGTATAGTAACAACGACCTCAGGCCCAACAATACATAACTAGCATGCTAAAAGCACCATGATCCAGAAAACTAAGGTAAATTAGGGCACACAGATACTAAAGAGAGCTAATTGGGGAATATGACCCAAATCACGAAGTAATATGATAAGTATTATACTAAAGTATCCTTAATATAAATCTATGGTTAACATGACTATAATCAAGGATAATAGAATTCTATAACCATAACGGGTGTTCTAGGCTAAGGTTTCGAACACTTTTCTATTCTAAATTCCCTAAATAGGTCAAATCATGAAATTACTAGGTATAAACCTACCCTATAATCCATACCTAAAATGTAATCTATATAATAAACTATCTCATAGAGAAAAATAGACCAAAGCCTACCTTGATGCCGAACCGCAATCTTGAATCACCCATAAATCACTCGTCCTTGCTCCATGATCCTAAAATGTTGCCATGCTATAAAAATAATATTCTACACATTAATAGGAGTAAACGATACCCATATTGCAATATCAAAATCTGGATGCAAAATTGGGTCAAAAATAGGCCCTGAGCCTACAAATTAAATTCCAAAATTGAATCTGTCATGAGGTCCCTTAAGGACAAGGAATGCGTGCTCAAAATTTGAGCACAAATGGGGCATAAATCTCAAATAAGTCCCCAAAGCCCAAAGAATCTAAACCTAAAACTAAGAATTAAATGGATTTTGGGACAAAAACTTACAAAGGAATTAACACAGAATGATCACCTCAACACCCTCGACTCATCCCCAACTCCAACTTTTGATTCCCTACGAGCTTCTTGAACTCCTAGGGATAAAAATGGCAGAAATGAGGCTTTGGAATGGATGAATAATTGAGGGAAAAAGTTTATATACTGTCAGGGCAATGCCCTTTCCGAACGCGAGGCTCAAAGGTAGCGAATGTGACGGCCATGAGAATTGCCCTTTGTAAATGCAGATAAGGTGTCGTGAACGCGAAGGCGAATGAGATCAGACTATCATAAATGCAACACTAATAGTCGTAATCACGAAGATGATGCACCAGAAGCTGGGAAACCAACAAAAGTTAAGTGATAACGGACTCCGACCGTGTGCTCGGGATTAGTTCGAAACCCTGTGCGCATAAACAAACTATGCTACCACACCAAATTTGACATTCTGGACTTAATGAAATCATCAAAATTGCCAACAAAGATCATTTCAATTAAATATAGGTCCAACATATATAGTTTTATTTTTTAATCAAATCCACCCAATAGCCCAAAACGAGTTCGGAAGCCTCAAAACCCCAATCAAGGGTCCACCTAGCCTAAAATCAACATTCCAGAACTTATGGAGCTGTCAAAATTCTCATCAGAGGTCGTTTATTAGGAATTTTGGTCTAAGATCAATTTCTTAACAGTAAAAGCTCCAAAATAGGGAATTGAGCCTAAAATCCAAACCAACTGTCCGATAACCAAACCGACAGTTCCAACAACTCATAAATGACCTGTAGCTGCTAAAGGAACTCTCCAAACACCAAAAACATGTGGAAATTGAGAAAATGACCAGGATGGTCATTATAGTATGGGACCCATAAATTATCAAAATGACCTTGGGTGGAAATTTTGATGGTTCTGTTGTGTCCAAAATGCCAAATTTGGTAGGGTTCAATAGTTCATTTGTATGCATGGGGTTCTGAATAAATCCCGAGCAACCGATCAAAGTCTATTTAGACTTACTAAAATTTTAGTGCCAAGGTTACTGGTGCAGCCGCTTTAGCGGCTTAGAGAATGTTTAAGCAGTAGTCTCTTTAATGGCTAAGCACCACTTAAGCAGTAGTTGGTCACCTCACCGACGGCTGCTTAAGCAGGCTTTGGTTGGTTATGTGATGACCTCTTAAGCAGTCATTTGGCCTCTTAAGCAGCCACTGCAAATGTTTTACATAAATAGTACTCCCTTCATTTTTCAACTCTTTTTCTAAGTTTTTTTCTCCATAGCTCACAATTGGCAGCTTTGGAATTAGTAGGTAATCG
Organism: Capsicum rhomboideum; assembly: GCA_031232105.1. Classification (NCBI taxonomy): domain Eukaryota; kingdom Viridiplantae; phylum Streptophyta; class Magnoliopsida; order Solanales; family Solanaceae; genus Capsicum; species Capsicum rhomboideum. Next base: position 95,047,227 of record CP124711.1, on the reverse strand, counting down.
ACAATTGATGCCTGGATTAGCTGGGAAATGTTGAAGTGAGCATTTTGTGACCGATTCTCTGTAAGTTCCTGGCCAAATTCCCTTTTTAATTCTCTATTTTATTCGTGATTTCCTTAACTTTTGGGGCTTTTTTAGGCTTTGATTTGAGCTCCTATGGTGCTCAAATTTTGAGCACGCATTCCTTGTCTTTCGAGGGATCTAGTGACAGATTTAATTTTTGAATTTTGATACTGGGTCCCATGAGCCTATTTTTGACCCAATTGTTTCCCCAGAATTTTATATTGTTATATGAGTCTTGTTTTACTCGTATTAATGTGTAGATCATGAATTTTATAGTGCAGCGACATTCGGATATCAAGAAATGGAGAAGAGCAATTCGTGGATGGTTCAAGACTGTTGTTCGGCTTCGAGGTTGGCTTCTGTCTACTCTTCTCTTTGAGATTTATATTGTATAGATTGCATGTGAGGTCAGAATTATAGGATAGGTTTAAGGCTATTGTATCTTGATATCAATATTTGACCTATTTAGGGGATTTTGATAAGTGGTAATTTTGCCACTTATTTGTATCCCTTTTCTTATGATTTGTGATGCTAATTAATGATATGAGGCTATTTATGATGTGAAATGTATCAAATGCAGGTATGATGAAGCACAAATTGAATTGGCACAAAGGAACTTAAACTTGAAGCAAAAAGGAGTTGAAATTGCATTAAAGCTGCCAGGTGAATTGCCTTAACGGGAAAAGGACCACCTGAACGATCCCTCCTAGGTAAAGGAAGAGCCACCTTTGTGAAAGGAGACTGATTTAGAAAAACATCGCCTTAGCGATAGATCTCACATCTATGTGAGCTCGCCTCGGCGACCAAAGTGTCGCCTTAGCTACGAGTCAGCAGCAGTCAAGTCCTCACTTTAGCGAGGTGAATTTCACCCAGGCAAAGCCGTCTTGGTGAAGAAAATGTTGCTTAAGCGACTGACGGGCTAAAGTCAAGGGTAAATCTGGAATTTTACATTAGCTTAATCCAAAAACATACAAAATGCGATCCCTATCTATTCCAACACATCTTTGGCATATTTCTCAACCTTAGAGGCTAGGGTTCTTGACCCAAAACCCTTGGAATGAAGATTTGGAAGCTTTGTAGTGAATATTTCTTAATCTTTTCTTCATTTCATTGATTTGTATAGAATATTTTGGTGCAATTAAATTCATACTTGGATATTATTATTAGACATAATGCAATGTTTGTGTTTTGATTTTATCTCATGTTTCTATATTAGTTGATTTCTCTTGATTTATAAATGGGTTTTGCTTATTTAAATTAGTCTTGTGCTTTATCGAGTTCTACTCTACTTTGATTAATTCTTCAAAGAGCTAATTGAGGATTGAAAAGATTAATTTAGCCTGATTTGGGATGTATGACTCATTTAATGTATTTTGTTACTAGACATAGTCAAATCCTAGTGTAGCCATAGATTGGAATTATTTATGTTGAAACATGGCTAATATTTGATGAATTAGCCAAGAAATATTTGTTAATCACTCAAAAGACATGGCAGATACTTGAGGTTCCAAGGCTAATTTTCTAATCTGTGATTAAGTCATGAGTAATCAGTTAAATATAATGGATCATCAATAGAATTGATTCCCCATTGTCATTTCCCTTGTTTCCCATCGTCTGTGAAAGTCATTTATCAACTTGTTTATATTATAACTGGTTGTTATCCGTGTTATGTTTTTATATAAAAAACCCCAAAATATTTGTATCTTTTGTGTGGATTATAGCAAGTTGTTTTTATTTCCTACTTTCTCGATCGCTACTCACATTGTTCCTCATGGGATCGACTCCGACTCTAAGTTAGGTAAATATATTGCGAACAACAGTGTACATCCAATTCTAGGGTGTATTTAAGCATTATCAAAAATGGCGTCGTTGTTGGGGAATAATTTGGCATATTGAGTCAGTTTTAAATATTAGCTTACTTGCTTTGATTCAAACCTGTGAATATGTGTTTGTGATTTTCTTTTGCTTCTCGTGATAGTTAGATTTTTATTTTGTTATACTTGTTACTATGGAAACATGGAATGAAAATGAGTTTGGTGGTTGCAAATCTTATCTTAAAGACCCATGTTTGTATTATGGAGGACCCCACTTTTGGAAAGATTATAGACATGCTTCTAGGAGAGAGTTGTGTGCACCATCTCGATCCTATTGGGAGTATGATTGTTACTTGTGTGGTGGTTGAGATGGATAATGGAGTGACTGTCCTAATTATTGTGCCCCCTCCCCCAGTTATGCTAATAAAAATACTAGTTGTTCTTTTGAATTTTTATAGGAATCATGATGTGGCAAAGGAAGAGCAACGTGTCGGCAACAAAGGTATTGAAGCAATGCTTCAAACTATGTTGGACCGGGTGACTAACATGAGTGAGAATATACATATGTTACACCAATCTATGGAGGCATTTGGAAAGGAATGTGAAATAAACGAAAACCCTTGTGAAGATACCAATATCCCAAGTTCCATGGATTTGCCTAATCTTCAAAAAGAAGAGGTTAAAGAAGATATTTCAAGCTATGTGACTGAGTCCCAAAATAAATTGTAAGCCAAGAGCAGCTATTGAACCAAGCTCAACAACTTGAAGTCAATGAGGATCAACTTAAGAGAATTTTAATAATGATGGATGAATCCCTCAAAGTACATGTTAAGTGATGTCAAGTGTGGATTGAAATTGAAATAGCTCCTAGAAAATTGGAAACTGAATTGATTGGAAAAATTATGACATATGATATTCAAAGTCAGACGCAAGTGAAAAATAGTGATGAGATGGTTTCCAATGAAGACGTGGGTGAGATTATTTTTGAGAATTCTTGGTTATTTTCCAACCAACCGAGCCAAAAATAATGAAGGATGCCAAAATTGATGAAATGGTACTAAAGTTGCAAGTAAAAGTCAATCAAATCCTTTTCAAAGACTCTAGTTCATTTCAAAGCGACAATGTCAAGAAAGATGCAAATTTGGAAATAGAGAGGCTTAAACCTCATTCCAACTATTTTTCAACATTGTGCTTGGTGGATGTAATGGAATGCAAAATAACTGGGCAAATAGAGAATTTTGGAGATGAGGGGTAAAGTCCCTACATTTTAGAGTTTTTCATACAAAGAGGGAAAACTAACGTCCCTCACTTGAAGGCCAAGAAGTGTAAAATCCGGTGTCTAACAAGTGGCCAATTGATCTTCTCATAAATGCCCAATGAGCCTAAACAAAATTTGATGTGAAGTTGGGTAAAAGATTCAAGTCTTCCAAATGGCGAGATAGAGTTGGTCTCGTTGCTTCCTTACCTTTGCCCCACGTGCCTCAATGAGATTTTGATTTAAAATTAAGCCAAAAATTTAAATCCTCAAAGTAGAGGGATCAATGGTAAGGTTACTTACGTCGTCCCATGATGTTAAATCAAGCGCTTGATGGGAGGCAACCCAATATTCTCAAAAATTTTCCCTCTACTTTTGAATTTTTGACTTTTAGAATAGCTTAGGATTTTATTTTTGAAAAATCCACAAAGTGTTAGATTCTTTTGGAAGTGATTTGAACAGGTTGGATCCAAAAATTTGATTGGAAGGAAGTTCGGGGTTGTAATACCTTGAAAATAGGAGTTTGAACACTTTTTAGGAGTCTTCAGATCGCCAAACTCAGTGGCGTATCACAAAATGGGAAGTGAGAATCGCCAAAATTAATATTAAGTTTCTAAAAAATGTGTAGTGGTGTCGCCTACGCGACACTTTGGTTGCTAAGGCAGAACCGCCTAAGCGGGCCTTTTTTCCATTAAGGCGATAAGCCACCAAGTGTAGAGGATCGCTATAGCGGTGAGTTTTTACACCTAGGCGGCGACGCTTAGGTGAAGGTTTGTCCGCCTAGGCAACTGACAGACAAAACTTTAGAATTAAATGGGTAAGAACCCTTCCACTTTCATCCTTACCCATTCTATCCCTCTATATCTGACTTTCCCTATTTCTTCCTTCCCCTAAAACCTCCACCACTAATATTTCAACCTTTTCACTTCCCACAAACTGCATATAATCTATAAGTTAACAAATTTACCTTAAAAACTCAAGGAAAACTGCCAAAGAAAAGAAAAGGACAAAAATCACCCATTTTTATTTGCTCCAAACTAAGGTATGTCTTCTTTGAATTTCTCCCCTATGCTTGATAAATCGAGGTAATGTAGTTGCTATCACTGAGTTGTGCATATTAGTGGTTTGATTTTGATTCAAAAAGTGATATTCATGATAGGGTTGTCTATTTGTGTTAAACTTGGATTAAAATTGAGTCTTACAATTAGTAGATCTATAATTTGAAAACATATGTGCTTGATGTGTGATAGCGAATCTGGAAGTCTTGAGTACGAATTTTTGCCAAAATTAATGTTTGAATGTTTGTTTAAATTTGGAATTTTTGGGGCTATTCTTGAAGAAGACGATGTCACTTAGGCGACACCTTTGTCACTAAGGCAAGGTTTCATCTGCTTGAGTGAGTCTTGACCCCTGCTGACCTTCCTCTAAAGCAATATTGCTTCTGCTAAAGCAATGTCACCATGAATTTTTCGCTCAGGCGATGGTTCTAACAAATTTCCAGGTCGCTAAGGCAATGCTTTTCTGCTATGGCGAGGTCGCCTAAGCGACCATTTTGCCACCTAGGTGAATACTACCAGATTTTTCTTAAAATAGTAAGCTTGCAACTGGTGCTTCCTGAGCCTTTTTAACTTGATTCTTTGGGTTACATGGAGTGTTTTTAATTTCTTAAAATGAATTCATTCTCCTCCAAATGTGGTTTTGCATTTTTAGGCACTTTAAAAGATTAAAATGGCATAAAACCATGATGGAAATTTGGAATTGGTTGATGAGATCGAAGAAGAAGGTGAGGATGAGCATTATGATAAAACCAGGTTTATGTCATGGGATTGCCATCATCACTACTACAATAATTTACTTGACAAGAATATCAAATCGGAGTGAGAGGTGTTAGAGGAGAGATTGGCCAAAAAGCTCCCTAATTTTTATGCTAGCTTGAGGCCATGGGATGGACTTGCTTATTCCCACTCCATGTTGTTCTAATGAAGAGTGGGTATACGAGTTTTATACTAATATTAAACGTATAAAATTTGCTTATCCCAAGCTCATCATAAGGGGTAAGAGGGTAAAGTTTTGTTCGGTAAAGATAAGTGTAGTGTATGGGTTGCCTGATCATTCACTTGAGGAAATTTGAGCCAAGGAACATGGTGCTAGTGATTAGATTATGTCAAAGATTTGTCCTCCGGGTGCAGCTGTGAGATGGACAAGAACACTAAAGGGCATCAAGGGTGGTGACTTCACTATTGAGGTGAAAATCTGGTTAAAGTCATTTGTAGTAGAGTATCACCTTCTAGGAACTTTTCCCGCTAAGGCTCAAGTTATTAGATGAAGGTTGATAGCTTCAAATATCTGTTGTTATCTCCTTTTCCCAATCTATACCTCTCTCTCAATAAAGTCTAGAATACAGGCGAGTTTCTAACATTTGAAACCATTAGAAGATCAATCACAATGAAGTAAATACCAATACATGCATTCACAGCGGTTCAGAGTTGCTTTGCACTTAACCTATTTCGTTAATTCCTCATAGTTCACACAACCCTAGTTAATGAGTTTAACTACTCATAATTGCAAGAACACAAGAAGAATTCAAAGATGAAAACATGATTGTAAACTCACAATAATGAAGAAGAACTAAATCTCAATTATCAATAAAACTCGAAGCTAGGGTTTGTAACTACAAAACCAAGAATATGTTTATGAACTCAGAAACAATAGAAAATATCTCTCAAAACAATGTACAGACTCTCCCGTACATAGGACTATACAGGGATATTTGTAGATACAAATCTAATCCTATCCTAATCCGAACAGGAGAACAGAGTCGGTAACTTCCACGGTATTGTGACTTGGTGTCGTGGAACCAAGTCACGCCACATAGGTGAGTGTCGTGGAAATCAGGCTCAATTAGACATCTTCAGAAGTTGACTCAAGCCACCTTTTCATGTCACGTAGGTGGTACTCATGCCACGTCAGTTCTATCGTGGAACTCAGACAACATTTAATAATCTCTAAAGTATACTCACAACAGCCACTCACGTCACGTGAGTGACCTCCACATCACGTGAGTGGTGTCATGACTCTCTCTCTGGTGCAGATTCTTGTTCTTTCATCTTCAGACACTTCATTCTTGGGCTTGATTCTTCCTTTTGATCATTTGTTGCCTTAAAAACCTGTTTTCCTGAAAAGTAGGACAGAAACCACATCATACTAACCAAAGACACCCAAGTTATTGCATATTTTCCTTGTTTTAAGCATCAAAAGTGCCATGTAACCATGGCTCATCAAAACCCTCGACTTAGAATGTTTGCATGTCCTCATGCGAACAAAACAAAAACAGATATATACGATGCTTAACTAAGAGAAACCTAAGGGACCTATGGCAGTCACTTATTGCCTTTGGCACAAAAACTTTTTCGACCCCTCCTATTTGCAAATCAAAATCATAGTGTATATACAGGCAACATATTATCATGACACAGAAGGGATCAAGTGATGGCACCAAATTATGCATAAACAACTAAGCATATATGCAAATGACATTATTTGAACAAATAGCAGCTAATAATGCAACCCATGTACTCTCACAATCAAAGAAGTCCCATGCACTCACAGTATACTAATAAATCTCAAATTAGGGAATCGGTCAAAACACTCTCTCTCACAAAGAAGTTCAAACAATGTGCATAAAATACCATAGGCTTGCCCTTATTTACTACGCCTTAGTTTTTCGGATAGTTGGACTAGGATCACTATAGGACTTTACTCAGCTTGTAATATAGGCTTGGGGATGGGTATGGTACATATGGATGTGGTAACTCAACCCTCCTTGACACTACATTATTTTTGGCTCCAACTTCCACCCTTTCTCATTTTTATTCTCCCTTATTCTCCTTTCTTTTATTTTCAGATTTTGTGTGTGATTTTTCTCAAACTTCACAACACAAACAACTAATTTTTTTTCTCTTTTTCTTTACTTTATATTTTTTTTCTTTTTTTTTATTACTCCCTTCTTCATACCCAAATCAATCTACACACCCCTATAATAGCCACCCTCAACTTAGGCTATTTGCTTGAGTTGAGGTACAAAGTGTCTAAGGAGGGACCAGGGCCAAGACAGGTTCATTGTAATTAAAATGGGAAGGTGAATAGGCTAATGAAAGAAATTGGTTATTTCAGGCTCAAAATCGGGATCAAGGGATACTTATTTCATTTGGTCGAGCATTTAGGCAAAATGTGGAATTATTCAAAAATGGCCTATGATCCTTTCCTAACCACTATCCTATAACCTAAGCAAGACTAACCGGGAAAGTTTAGAATTGCACGCACAAAGTTAACTAAGTAATGACCTCACACACACGTAGCACAAAGTTGTATTGTCAACTACTACCTATCTGATTCATGCAATGCTGGCTATAGTTATTTTGTCTATAATCCTAGTGCCATAACAAGATTCAACAACTGTCACACATAAACATGCTACACACAAATACTTCAAAATAAAATTTTTCAGGAGGGGTTATTTTCAGGAGGGGTATCCTTAACATTCAAAAAGCATAATTTTTTTCAAAATTGGACTGCACTAAGGTTTCCCTATTTTTCTCCTAATTAAACACATAAACATATAATTTTATAAATAACACCCTAAACATGCCGGTTCTACTATGATAGCACACTCGAGGGAAAAGAACACAACAACAAAAACCCCCAAGTGGTGGTACACCCCCACCCCCAACTAACAATGGTGCACTGCCCTCAGTGCATATCTATCAATATAATCAATGTAAGGGAGTGAAGACATACCTGTAGTGCCCTAAGCGCCAGAAGTGGGCCTGCCCGTAACGGGATTATCAGTCTGCCCTCTGGGCTCTCTGCTATGTGCATCCAGTGGAAGGGGTGCCTGACTGGAGGATGCACCACGTGCCCTCTGCTCCTCCGCTATCTGTCTAGCATGGTACTCCATCCTAGAGGCCTTAACCGCTCTCCGGAGATCACTCTTATACTCATCAGCACTGTCAACCTAGTCTTCTGGACTGCGTGGTCTCTTGCCTCTATCAATCGTAGGCTCCTCGTCGGTAAATTGATCCACCTCAAAGGCTAGTCACATCGGTGCCTGAGCAGGCATAGGTGGGATAACAGGAGTTCTGCTCGATGCCAACGCTCTAACCTCCTCTCTCAATGCTGCCACCTCCTGTGTCAATTCGGTCATAGCAGGACCCTGGGTGAAACTCATTCGGGAGGCCATCCGTGCCTCAAAGTTGTCAATCCTCCTATGCATCCCCCTCATAAATTGATCTATCATCGCAGTCATCTGGTACTCTACCCTAGCCTCTACAGCCTCTACCATGGTCTTAACCCATGGCTTAAGCTGGGATACCAACTTAGCCATCTGGGTCTCAGTGTGGGTTTGCCGCTCAAACATCTGCGTCTGTCTATCAATCAACTGCTGCAGAAAGTCCCTCGACACTGAAACCATACCATGGGGAGGCGGTGGAGCTGTAGTATCGGGTACTGCATCATCAATAGGGCCAGTGCCCTCAGTCGGTACATGAACAGTCTCTGGTATCCTAACCGGTACTAGAGTAGGAACGGGTGTACTACCCAGCTCATCTCTATCTCCAAGCCCTTCAAAAAGGGCTGCTCCTGATGACTCAGAAGGCTGAGACCCTCGTGGAACAATGGGGTGAGATCCCCGCTGCTGCATCAAACAAATATCTGCTATACAAGTCACCTCGATATAATGATCGAGGGTAGGTAGCCTAGCCACACCCGCCCTATCATATAGACTCTGAATCAAGCAGGGGAACAGTATACTGGTATGATCACGAAAGGCCCGCTCATGAATCTCCCATATGATGTATCTGGAAATATGAATCTCATAACCAGCAAGGATGTTGTCTACCACCACGGCCCGATCCAATGTAAGTGAATTGTCAGCATTAGTTGGACCCAACCGATGCCGAACAACTGACCACAAAAATCTACCTGCAAAATATAGCATGGATTTCTTGATATCCTGCTTACCAGTCACCCAACTAGCAGCCACACCGTCCTCCGCTATATACCCCGCAATCCACTTCAGCAGCTTCAACTTCTGGTCCATATCTCGTATCTTAATCCTATCTCTGACAATGTCCATGTGGTGATCAAATTTAGCAGTCGTAGCTGGTAGTGGACGGTCCGCACCAAATAAGAAGCGGTGGATGGTCTGCTCCGATATATCAACTTGGGTACCTCGAATAAAAATGTGTGTCAATAAGGGTTGATCCTTGTACCGCTGCCTGACAGGTGTACTCAAGTCAACCAACGCAGCATATGAGGCATAAAATTCTTGGACCAATTTTGAGCTATATCGACCAGGAGGCTGCCCCATCCAACCAAACCCAGACTACTCAAACACAACCCAAATATCAGGCAATGCCTTCAACTCCTCAATCCTATATCCGGGCTCCTCCATAATACTCCTACTACATACACCCCGCTCCGTTATCTCATCATCCCTGTCATAAAATGCACGCATGCCCTGAACACACCACCACTAAACCTCCCTACTCTGCATGGGAGTCGGAGCACTCTGTGCACCAGTACCTGAAATAGAGGCTATAGCCCCCGCCGCAGAGGTACCCTGACCTGTAGCATCATCTGCAGAGCCTAAAACTAAATCATCCTCCCCCTCTTCAAACTAGGGAGGCAGACGCAAAATACTGATCCGAAATAACCGGCGCTATCGGTGGTGGAATAGGATGAAATGCAGCCCGATCAGTAGCTTGGTCCCGAGTCTGTAACCTCATGGTACAAGGTACTAATGCAGTATCATCATTTCCAATCTCAAACTCCTCCACGGACTCACTTTGTGTGGATTCAGTCGGTTCATCACGCAAACGGGTTGGTAATTCCAAATTTTTAGTGCGAATACTGGAAGAAGAATCAAGGTGGTCACTTTTGGGGTTTGATTTATGATGCATGGTATTGGGTTTGGGTTGAATTTTGGGTATATAGGTCAGTTTGGGTCAAATTTTGGATCTGGGGGGTTGGATTCTGGGTATATGGGTCGGGTTTGTTTGAGATTTGTTGTGAGGGGTTTAGATTTGGTGTATTTTTTGGTGGTGGAGGGGGGGGGGGGGTCGGAATTTGTAGTGAAGATTGAGGGGTTGCGGATAACTTGGATCTTTTCTTCATTTTATGAATTAAATGATTCTTCATAATATTGTTTTCTAGTGAAAGTAATTGTAAAATCTCTTTTATATTTTTTGTTATGTATTCTAGATATAGTATATCTTAGGTTCTTGATACTCTTTTATATTGGTTGTTAATAAGTTCTGTAATAACATTCTTTCTTTCCTAGTTTGCATCCAGTGTTGGAGTGATTCGTATTTAGTCATTTAATCTGAGTAGTATAAATCTAATTCATATCTTTCTTCGTCATAATTTGCTATATTAAATTCTAACCAATTTTGTTGCATTAATTCTATTATTTCATAGATGACTAATATATCATAGATTTTTCTTCTTATGTCATTATCAAGTGGTCTAAGGGTATATAATACAAGTATTTTATAAGCATTATTTTCATCTATTAAAGGGGTATGGTTGCTCATTTGATATGTATTATTCATTTTATGTATTTTCTAAACATATTCCCTCTAACCTCTTTGTTTATCATTATATTCATCATTTTATAAAAAAATTATTCTTGAACAATCTTTTTCTGGTCACTACCATGTTTTTTTGGCTTCAATCATTTACCTAACAGCGCCTCAACTTTGTCTACTCCCCTTTAACGGCCTTCTTGCCTACTCGGTTTCGACGTTAGGATGGCATAGTCTGGGCTTCACTATTCTTAGCCTATTTCTACATGGCAAACTTTCTCAAGATGTTCAATATAATAATACTATAACATGATAAACAGTAATGATATTCAAGAGATTATAAGGAATATAATAGTTTAGCTATATATATTTATGAATATGTATACCTGAGTTGGTAGCTTATCAGAATCCATAACTGATATCTTATATATCTGCAAAAGAGAGGATTTTTTATTTAGTTGGGTGCTCAACACATGAGCTGATTGCTGAGGATGTCCTCCTCTGTTCTTACATTTACATATATATAGAAAACTAAAATGGCCTTACTATTTACATCCGGTCTTTCAAAACTAAAAAACTAAAATGACCTTTACTATGCGGCCTACACTATTTATGAATAGTATTTGACTCTACTATTCACTACTATTTACTTGTCACATCTTTGTGACTTTTGGAAAAAGAAAACAAAACTCTTTACATCTACTTTACGACTTATTCAAAAAGGAAAAGTTAAAACTTTAAGTAGTACAATAATTTACATATGTCGGGGAATCTTGATGTCCCTATCTGCGTTATATCATATCTGCTTTAGCTTCTCCATTTTTCTGTGTTGTTTATTCCATGTCTATTCCAGCTGGATTTCTGGTATTTCTACAGTATCTTCTCCATTGCATTTTGTGCAGTGGTGATCGGGGTATTTATGTCCAATTAGCTTACAATATCTAGTCAATAATTCTTATGAAATAAAATTCTTCTTAAGTGCTCTTGTTGTAGGTTGTTCCTCTGGTCGAAGTAAGGATAATATCCATTTTTTGACTTCTTCCATATCTGCTTCTCGTATTTCTCGTGAATTTGCATAAATCATTAACTGGTCTCTTGAGTAATAACTCCATATGGCATTGCCATTTAAATAATTGTTTACTAGCTCTTGGATAATAGTTAATATGCCAATGATTCGTTTGTTGGAATAAAAACCTGGTATCTCTATCTCTGGTATCTCGGGTTGTTGTACTATCTCTTCTGGGATTATCATTTCTCGGGTTAATCCTATTTTTACTACTTGTATGATAGGTTTTACCTCGTTGTATAGTATCTCTGCTGGTGCTGTATAGAACTTTACATAAAGTAAATTTCCTTTTGTAATTCTTTTGTATGTTAGTAATGCTCTATGTACTTCGGGTATTCCTGTTAGCTCTTCGCCGTCGTATGTATATACAGTATTTAGTAATCCATAATAATAACATGTTTTGACTAGGTTAGCACTGGTTTTTGGTTGTGCTATTAACTTGTTGTATCCTTGTAATTTTTGGGTTATGTAGTCTTGGGTTATTTCTTGGGTTGTAGTAGATTTGGGGTTGAGATTTAAATATGTTTGGATTTTGTGGATATTTCTGATATAGTTTTGGGAGATGTGGTTGTATATCTTTTTATCCTAGTTTAAACTGTCTGCATATGTGGAGGTTTGAGGTTGTGTGGTATTTTGTGGCTTTTGTATTTTTGGTGGAAATGGCTTTGCAAATATACTGTTTAGATTGGTATTTGTATATGGTTTCTTGGTAGCTGGTCCACTTGTACCTGCAACATTAGCAAAGTTTTCATGGGTTTTTCGGAGTTTTCCAACGTCTCCTTCTACCTCTGGAATTTTAGAGTCTTTCGATCGACTTATCTCAGCATATTTATAGTCATGCAGCTGACTTGTACTAGCTTTAGATTTTAGCTTAGCTTCATCAATCTTTAGCTTTTGTAATTCAAAGTCTATACTGTCCACTTTTACACAAAGTGTAGTTAGAGCTTTGAGTATATCTTCCATTGTATTATCTGGCTTAGTTTGAGTAGCTTTGTCTTGATAAGTAATCTGCAATGACATTTTTATTAGATTTAACTAACTCAATTGCAAATGTAAAATTTTGTATATTTAATACTAATCTCCGTATTTCTTTTGTTGTTACTGAATCGTGTATCTTCCGTGTTATCCACCATTTTACTTGTGTATTATCTGTTCTTACAATGAATTTGTTATATACAATATATGGTTCAAATGCTAATAAACATTTATATAATGCAAATAGTTCTTTTCTATTTATTTCCCATTTTAATTGTGGTTCCGCATATGATCCTGAATAGTATCTACAATGATGTTCGATTTTGTCATTGTCATATTTATATTTAAGAACTCCTCCATAACTATGATCACTAGAGTCCATTTCTAATATGTATATAAATTGTCCATTCTCATCTGGAAAATATAATTTTGGTAAATCCTGACACATAGTCTTAATTTTTTGTATGTATGTTTTATCCTTTTCATCAAAATGATATTCAGTATCTTTCTTTAATTTTTCTGCAAAGTTTTTAGATTTTCTGCTAGTTTAGATACGTATTCTCTTACCTGATTAACTAGTCCTAAGAATGATTGTAATTTCTTCTTTGTATCTAGTATTTCATCTGAATTTATTATTTTTTGCACTATATGGGTTTGCATTTTTATTCCATTTTTATCTATTTGTATGCCTAAGAATTCTATTTGATTTTTCATTAGTTCTACCTTTTTCTACTTAAGCTAATTCCTGATGTTTCTATTATATGTATAAATTTTTCTAATAATTTCATGTGTTCTTCTTGGGTTCTAGAGTATAATAGTATATCATCTATGTATACTATACAATTTTCTAATTGATTAAAATAATTATCCATAAAGTGTTGATATCTACCTGGTGCATTTTTATATCCAAAAGGTAATACATTCCATTCGTAAAATCCTTGGGGTACAGTGAATGTTGTTAATTTTTTAGAATTATCTTCGAGTTTTAAATGGTAAAATCCTGATTTACAATCAAATTTGCTAAAATAGTTATATCCTTGTATTTGTCTTATTTTTAATATTTTGTTTGGTATTGGGTAATTATATGCTTTTGTTTTTGCATTTAAATTTCTATAATCAATAACCATCCTACTTTTTCCTCTTTTTTGTTCACTATGTTTATTTACTATAAATGCTGGGCTAGTGTGTTTGTTATTACTTTCTTGTATATAATTGTTGTCTAATAATTCTTTTATATGCATTTTAAATTCTGTTAAATCAGCAAAATTATATCTTAAAGGTTTTTGTGTTATTATACTGTTTTCATCTATTAGTTCAATTTTTATTTTCGTTTTATGTTTTTCCCATCCTTGTAAAGGATTGTCATTATATAGTAATTCTAACTTATCTTGGAGTATTTTTATTTTGTCTATTGTGAATATAATCATTTCTATCTTATGATCACTTTGTTTTATATTTTCTAGTTTTTGGGTGATTTTTTCACTTCCTTTAATCCATGGTGTTGTTTTTCTTGATTTATTATTTACTCTTTTAGCTCCTACTTTTTGTTTACATGGGGTAGTAAACCACCAATGTGTTTTTGTTAATATATGTGGGTATAGGTTATCTAAGAATGGCATTCCTAGTAATATATCTTTATTTGTAAATTCATAGCTATACATTTCTTTAATATTTAATATTTTATCCCATAGTTGCATTTTTATATTTTTTGCTTTATGTGTTATCATACTTCCTTCATCATTAAATCCTGATATTACTATATGTGTTGTTAATTTTTCCCTTTTATCTTCTGGTAGACAATTATGTTTACATAGGTTAGCTTCTGCTCCTGTGTCTATCATGGGTGTATAATATCTGTTATAATATTCTTCTACTATTATTTTTGCAAGTATGTATACTAGCATATCTATATTTTTATCATTTTATCGTATCAGTGTGCGTTTTATTAGTATCCTTTTGTTTTCGTAAGTTATCGTTAGCTGTTTATTTTTAAGGTTATATGGTTTTACTTTTTCTAACCATTTTATTCCTAATGTAATATTCTTATCTCCTTGGTAGATTTTAAATTTTATTAATATTGGTATACCTCCAATGATTAATTCTTTCTCTGTTATTTCTTCAGTATTTGTTAATGCTTTTGGTAGTTCTGGACATAGTTGTTCATTTGTTATTATTTCTTTTTCTGGAACTAGTTCTCTTGTAATATAATTTTCTTCTTGTCCGGTATTAATTAATATTAAGTATTTTCTTTGGTCCATTATTCCTGTTATGTAGTAATGATATGGTTTTATTTCTTCCATTTTATGTTCTATTAAATTTTGTGGTGCATAATCTATTCTTCTTGATGTGCTCATTCTTGATGATGATGTAGGTGTTTCATTAGTTATTCTTTTTGATGTATTTAGTCTTTCTTTTACTATTTCCAAATCTTCTTCTATGTCTAGTTCTTGATAGCTGTATTCATTATTATCTATGACTGTGACTATTTTTTCAAAAGGATTTTCGATCTTGATTTTATCTATTTTATTTTTTGCTGTTATGTTATGTTTCGTAGTGTAGATATACAGGTTTTTACATCTTGCTGTAAATATTTTACTTCCTGGTGCTAATTCTATTCCTGACATTTTCCAGTATAATACTAATGATTTATCTATATTTGTATCAGTTACTGCTACTGAATAATTTGCACTTATTATAAATTTAAATTTTTGGTATATTAAATTTCCTTTAACTGCACTTATAACACTTTTTCCTATAGGATATATGATTCTATCATCTATCATCTGCTAAATATATTTCTATAGGGGTATCTATTCCTTCTCTAAAACATGCTTTTATTAATATTTCTGTTCCTCCTAGATGTACATATTTAATTGGAGTTTTTGATCTTATCTCTTTTATTTCTTTATTTACTATTTTTTTTACTGATTATCGGTATTTTAGCTTTTCCTTTAGTGTATCTACAGTCTATTATATGTTCTTTTTGGCTAATTACATAGTATTCTTCTTTTTGTTTCTTAAACCAGTGTTTTACTACAGGTACTTCTAAGACTTTGTTTATACTTAAGTCTAATTCTTTTCCTTTTATTTGTTCAAATACATGATTATCAAATATTATTTTTTGGTCTGAAGATTCTTCATCTTGGTGTTCTTCATGTTTAAGTATTTGTATTTCTTTTCAATCATATTCTTCGTCTGATTCGTTTATTATATTTTCATTTATATCAATATCTGAAAATTCATATATACTATCTTCACTTTCTAGTTCATAATCTATGTAGTCCAGTTGCGTATACTCATCATTTTCTATTTGTATTTCAGTTATTTATTTTTTCTTTAGGTCTTTGGGTATCTTACAATCTTTAGATAAATGTCCTAACTTTCCACAATTATAACAGGTACATTCTGCTAGTTTTTTCTTTTTCTTATATGGTTTCTTATTATTGTAATTTTTTACATAATATCTTCTTCTTGGTTTCTTGTATTTATATTTAGATTTGTATGGTTTATATTTACTATAGTTTCTTGGTTTCTTACTTCTTTTATAATACTTATCTGTGCATCCGAATTGGGGTGCTGTTTTATTTTTGCAACATGCTAAATTTTTCACTAATATTTTATCCATATTTTTATTTTCTTTGTAATTTTCACATAGTTCTACAAACCAATTTTGTAAAAACTTTATTCTAACTCCTAAGGTATCTGTTAGTCCTTTATTCCAATTTTTCGTTATTTTTGAACCAAAAGGTTCTGGTAGTTTATTAAAATATAACTTTCTTATTTCTTCGCTTTCATCGGTATTATATGTTCCTTTATAATAATAGTTTCTAAATGCACAAGTATATTCATCTATATAGCACATATTACATATTGCTAATTTTGACATTAAATTTTTGTTTATAGTTTTTTCTTTATTTTGTTCTTCTATTTCTGTTGTCATACTGCTAAATTCATTTCTTATTGCTATCTCATATTTATATAGAATTATTTTTGTTGTTGTTGTAGTTGTTCCATCATGTTGTTTATTACTTCTTAATGTGGTTAAGCTTGCTGTTGATAAGTTTTGTAACCATAGTTTTACTGTTCCTATCAGTGTTCTTTCTATATAGCCTGGTGTTTCGGCCATTGATATTTTATTATCTATTAATTGTTTTGAAATATATCCTATCCATAATTGGATTGTTTTATTTATATCTGCGACACAGTCTAAGTCTAAGAAATTATATTGTTCTGTTATTTGTCTTAGTGTCCATTTTCTATTTAACCTTTTATCCCATAAGATTTTGTCTCTATCGTATGGTTCATAATTTCTATTAGCGTAATTTTTATCTAGTTGTTTTGGATTTTTTACTCCTGATGTACTTGGTTTATTATCTGTTGTATTTATTTCTAGATTTATTTTGTTTATTTTTTCTATAAGCTCTTTGTATGTGAAGTTGTAATTTGAAGGTATGGAAGATGGGGACTTATGGGAATTGGGGTTTAGTTGTATGGTTTTAAATTAGAGAAAGAGTAGGGTGGGTTCGGAGTTTTATTGGGTAAAGAAGATGGGTACTGAATTTTTATAAAGAAAAGGGTCGGGTCGGGTCGGAATTTGGGTTGTTTACAGATTCTAGTTTCCATAGAACCACCTGTTGACACCCAATTTTGGCTCTCCTTTTTCCCTAAATTAATTTTTTTTTCTATGCTTATGAGTCTCGGTGACTTTGCCAAAATATCTTTCTTACTTTTCTAATTAATTTTGATAAATTTGACACCAATAAAATGATTTTGAAAATATTATTTCCCTTACTTTCTATTCCACATATATATAGTAACTACTAATATCGTATCTTATAAAATTACACGAAAAAATATATTTCTTTATATAATTTATTCTTTTCACTATTTTTCCAACAAAATATTAGTGTGTTAATTTTTATATCGAACGCTAAATAATTTTTGCTATATTGTAACATTACTCTATTTTATAATGTCATTTTTTTAAAAAACTATAGTCTTGCGAATTATTATTAATGTGTATGTATATATAGTAATTCATATATATGTGTGTATGTATACGTACATGTATATGTATGTGTGTGTGTATATATATATATATACAAATATATTTTGAGAAGCTAATTGGGACGAAAGATAGCATCGCTAAATTAATTTAGTAAAAAATGGTTGGAAAAATCAGATTTTTTATAAGCTAATTTATTTACTAAATTTGGGCAAAATTTATCTTTACTTTTCAGCCAAAATCGGCCCAAAAAATATTAAAATTTTCTAACCCAGCCCAAATCTAACACCCCTAAATATCCCTAATCTCTTTTCTCTCTTCACTTCATTCAACTCCATCAGTAAACAACTCTCTAAACACACCTTGAACAAACTCCATTGACAACCCACACCAAACTCCAACTACTCCTCTGCGTATCCCGTCTCCTCCTCCCCAAAAATCTGCCAAATTTCACAGGTGCAGAGTTCTACTACCCTGTCAATCATCTCAATAGTGCTCTAGCCTTATCCAAACGGCTAATTTCAACCTCACAACCGGCAAGTTAGATTTTTAAATCTCTCAAAAGCTGCAAATACACTTTGAAATGAGTGGAGAAAGCTTGGTCAGGCCTTCAAATCTCAATACCCAACTTGCCTTTGGTTGAATTCAGAAGTTAAGATCAAATCCAAGGGTTAGGTTTATTGACTTTCTTCATCTAGATCTTATCTTCTCTGCCTCCTAAATTTGTTCAGAGAAATGACATGTTATTTTACTCTTATTTTTTGAATCCGAGCGCCAATTTTTCAACTAGTGGAGCTTTGGTTTTTCACTATTAATAGGGCTTTGAATGCCCTCAACAGACAAGGTTTTTGATCATCCAAAATCACTTCCATAGCCTTATGTTTAGAGTTTTCAGTATTCTTAGTTCTCTTCTGCTAAAGTTTTTACTTGTCCTTTGAAAAATCTAAATCTTTTCAGAGGGAAATGATAGCGGAGCTTGAAAATTGACACTTCAACGGCCTTAATCGTTGCCCTACGAAAGGTAAATCCCATTCCGTCTTAATTAAATTGCACTTAATTTTTGTTAATCATCAATGGTGTTGTTATTCGATATGCTAGACGGCTTATTTTGAGACATAAGATGTAAAATCAAAGTAGTTTTCTAGTCATTTGATTTTATTCTCATTGGATAATATGTTTGTGAAATATTTTTCTATTTGGCTTGAATGAAGCATATAGAGTATAAAGTTTTGAATAAAGTGGGCTGTTGTGTTTTGCTAGTTATGAGTGTGAACTCAAAGGCAGTAGTTCTTGCATCATTTGGCTTCATACAAATGTTTGTTAGTATGCTTATAGACTATTCTCAATTCTGAATTAGTTTCGAACGAATTCCATGAAGCTTTAAATTTTCCAATATATATTTGGTGGACTGTTTAAGGTCAGTTTGATGTAAGTATTAAGGATTTGAATATGATAATAGCATCTTGGCTATGTCTTCATTTGGTTGATATGGTCGCAAGGTGTTGGCAGCTATAATTTTTAATGAATAGGGGTTCCAAAGGTCTTAAAACTTTACAAATGCTTGACTATCCGTCACGGAATGTTGTAACTTCTCACTTGAATATTTGAATATGGTATCCACTACTGCTTGACATATCTAGGATGGATTGCACATTTGAATGGAAAATTTCAGCTTCTTATCTAGAACTAAAAGGCTTTTACCATTTTAAGTTCTAAAAAATAACTAAATCTTGATGTTTGGGGTTCTAGCTCACTGCTTGTTAGGATATGGATACGTTTGGTTTTGCTCATTTCCTTATATTTGCAAACTAATTTTCTGGTGGGTCACGCAAGACCCCTTTTGGTTTTGTGTTTGAATTTGTCAGTTTTGTGTTTAAAATCAATAACGGGATATGGCCAAATTGTTAAAATGGTTCCATCATCGGGAGTCCTAGACTCATTTTTGTTCGCATACTTTTTCTAGTTTGTCTTGATAAAAAGAAAAGAGACTCGTTAACTTTCCAAATCGGCAACTCGATTTCTACCTTTGGCATTTGTGCCTTCGGGTAAATAGAAAAAGTCTTGATAAGGGTCAAATGTGGGTAATTCTCTTCCCTTTGCTCTGGTTTCGTTTGATTGAATAAGTGTTAATACATTGCTCGCTCTACTTTTAACGTAGGTTGCTCACTATCTGCACATGAGGCTTAATAAATTTGATTTTTTTTTCTTGCTATTTTTTGTAAGTCTTGGTGACTGTTTTGACGACCAGCTATTTTTTAAAAAAAAAAAATAAAATTGTTCGCCTCTGTTTTGCATTGGTTTTTGATAGTATATGGACGTTGATGTGTGTAAAATATAGTTTGAATCACGAGCAACTTGTAATACCTTTCATGATAGTAAGAAAAATATCCATATGAACGCTGGTCACTAAATGATTTCCTTCCCTTCTTTCATTCAAGATCTGACCGGACAGAGATTAGTACCTATTTGTTTATGATAAGCAATAATGTGGTTGCGTAATTTGAATTATCAGTCGTCCTTTTGTTGATTTACGGTAAAGTATAAATAATAATATGCGAGTCTGTGTCTAAATAAGATTAAAAATGCAAAAGTGGCTAACACAGAGGTATAGCTTCATGTTTCTTCACTGTTTTGATCCTCAATAGTTTGTACAACTATTTATTTGTTAGCTATTGATATATTGCAGCGAGAAACAGTGTCCCATTTGATCACAATATGAAGGGGTTGCTGGTTATTAAAATTTGTTGCTTAATTTTATCTCAGTTCTTGTTTATTTCTTTAATGACAATACGTGTTGGCAAAGTGTTATTGGTTATATGAAGCTGCCCTAGACCAATACTCAGTTTGAAAATTGAAACCTTTTCTCGTCGCAAGCATGAATATACATATATGGTTGCGTATCATTATGTTCCTTAATTCTAACCCCTGTTGCTGTCTTAAACAAGGCGTGAGTCCGTCCCTTTTAGTTTCACTTTTATTTCCCTTCTCTCATTTATTTGACTATATGAATACATGATTTCCCTTAGTCTCAAGTTTTACGATGATATTGTTGCTTGTTTTTCTTGAAAACAATTTTAAAAGTTACGGTTTCGTCTCTTTCAATCCTTCAAAATTCATTTGTTTCAAGAGAAGGCTGCTTTGCACCTAATTGCGAAATAATGTTAAAGTCCTCTTTATTCTTTCTCTTTCTATCTACTTCTTCTTGTTCAAAATATTTATGTGAATCATGAGTGTTGTAATACGAATTAAATATTCCTAGTCGTTTTTACAAAATTAAGATGTGTCAATGAGTTGTTTCGAGTTTTGGTTTTAATGCGCCGCTGTTTTGAGCTAAAATTGTGTAGCGTACTGATAATGGTTGAAAAACATTAAAATTGATTCTATAAGTTTGACGTTTTTCTCTCTTCTTTTGTTGTTCAATATGGCAATGTGCTCTCATCACTATGCTTCCCCTATGACGTGTCTTCTCAGTCCAGATCGTAAGCATATGGTCGATTCCAAGGTGTTTTGAAAAGAGTCGTAATGATCTTTCCCAAAATACCATTTAGTTCTTCTTTACTTTAAAGATTCCTATAGCTAAAAGTTACTGATTTGTTTGCCTATAATTTTGAGGTTTTGTCCAGTCTCCAAGATTGAAGAGTTTGCCATAATCCTCCCAAAGTGACCATAAGCCCGTTCAGGATATTTACGTATTTGTCACCCATGAATGTGCTATTTTTAACTTGAAATGATTTCCCATTTCTATACCAAAGTTCTTCACTTTGGTTAGAGAAAAGTGTTTTTTTTTTGTGATAATTTATGAACTTGAATGGCCCATTAAAGTGTGTTTGTCACTTGTTCTCCTTCCCTTCACCATGTTACGTGTAATTTTTTTTAGAAATTGGGGGCTGCTCTTTCTTTGTTCACCATGTTGTAAGAAAAGAAAATTTTATTTTCATTTGTTTGACCTAGCTATCTAGCCTTAGGCTTTCTGCTAAAATCATTATGTTATATTTGACGTTGAGTTGTGTACTAGTACATACTTGTTGAAGCAAAGTTAAATGTTATGAGCTCAAGTTTATTTCTTATGGAGATAGTTCGGGTCACAAGTCCCCTGCTCCTGTATTTTTAATCTCCAGTGCGCAAGTGTTTTAAATTGTTTCGAGTGCTTGAAGTAGTCTCTTGAATCGTGTTAGTTTCCTTGAATTCTAGAAGTCAATTTAAATGTGTTCTTGATTCCTATTTATGTATTATCCTCATTAGCTATCTTGGTTGATCTGATTTAGATAAACCCATTTCTAATTACTTTGCTTTTCTTTTCTTTTTCATGGTATAACTCGGGAGTTGGAGTTTCAATTGAAACTCACTTTGACCCAAAGATCGGGTCAACGGCTATAGGATCATAGAGCTTGGGGTCTAAATCGCTAGAATACGGTTCCTTCAATAGAAACTTATAGTATCGAGTTCCTTACCCACCTTGATTACTTTATTATTTGTATATGTTTTACTAAGACGTGTATGTAGTTGATTATGAACTTTTTCTATGTGGTCAGTTGAATTTGAATTAGCTTTATCTTTATTTATTTCATTTAGCTTTAATCACCTAGGATTAATCCCTTTGGCTAATCTCTTGTTCATTAAATTTTTATAGACGCGATACGACATATCGTTTAATCATTTACTTTAAACACATGAATAATTTTTTGTCACGCCCCGAATTCCATCGAGACATGATTGGCACCCGTAGCCGATAAGGCCCGAGAGAACCAACCTTTGCCTATGTTCAATCATATGCATATCATAATCATAACCACCATTTCGTAAGAACATGAAAGACGAATAAAGGAAAACATGGTACATATTTATACATGCATATGAAACTTGGCCGTTGAGGCCATCCAGTCAAAACAACATATGTCTTTTACACTGAGACACCCACATCCGTCTACAAAAGCCTCTAACAAGAGCATTGACCAACACAAACCAAAAGTCGGGACAAGTCCCCGCTTTATACAACATGTACATCATCAAAACATATATCTACTCTGACTCGGAGAAGCCCCGAATTAAATGGAGCTCACCAAGGAACCGCTAACACTGGCAATCTACTGGGGAGGCCTACTGGGACCTGCGCCTGCAGCAAGTAAGGTGAATTCCCCGAGAGGGGTCAGTACGAAATAAGTACTGAGTATGTAAGGCTCAAATGAAACTTTATAACACATGAACATACTAATGAACTCAATACAAATGACTAGACAATGTGAATTGCTTTCATTACTTCCATTACTTTCTTTACATTCAATGCTTGCTTGTCAATACATATGTCACAATGTACCCGGGGCCCTACTGATCAGTGGGTCTTTCCATGACTTATCGTCATGTTGGGATCGGGTCGAGCTAGGCTTATTCCCCTAAGACCTTCCACCCATAAAGCACTGCATTGGGATCGAGTCGAGCTAGACTTATGCCCCTAGACTTGCCACCCATAAATCAATACATCGGGATCGTGTCGAGCTAGGCTTGCGCCCCTAGACTTGCCACCCATAAATCAACACATCGGGATCGAGTCGAGCTAGGCTTACGCCCCTAGACTTTCCACCCATACTTGATCATTGACCACATTTGCATTACTTTGATCCTTACTTTGAGATTGATAGTTGATAGTCATAACATCACTTGAACTTTGGAACATAACATTATTAGAAACTTTGGATCATTAACCAATGAGTGAGAGACATGTGAATAACTTGGCAACATAACATTATTAGAATCATAACACCATGGGAACTATGGGACAATAATCTATGAACAAGAGGCATAAGTAATATCACTAGTGGAACAAAGGAACATAACCTTATTTGAGCTTTTGGAACATTAACCATGATTATGAGACATGAGACTCACAAATGACCCATGAGTAGGAAATATATGACAATGACTATTGAAAAACGGATATAGGATACCTTAGCACATTTCGGGATAGGACTAGTGAAATAGCAATGTGTGCCGCAAAGAGATACGGACAGAGTAACCTTACATACCTTGTACTCTCAATACGGATATACAATCCTAGATGTGCATACAATAGTCCCGCTCCTTCTTTATGTGTCACTCTACAACACAAATACATGACGTAATTCACATTAACCACAACTACTTCACAAATGCATATAACATCAATGGGGTACATGTTTGCTTTGAAACATGTCATTTCCCCTTGACAAAACCATTGATAGCATCATTATTCCAAAAAAATCCTACAATATTCCCAACATTGACCAATACATGATAATCAATACATTTCACCATAACACTTCTCTTTTACACCTTCTTATCCACACCACATCACAAACAATCCATCAATTCACCTTAATACACTTCATAGCGCATATCGGCCCAAATCCCACAATTTACACTTATAGTCAAGAACAAGTTTAAAAACAAAAATAACACCATAGACGTTCATATTTTATCCATACCATGATCTTTCATCAAAGGCACAAGTCCTAATTCAAGTTCAAATCCCATGGATCACAAATCTTAGACAAAAGCACAAAGTACCATGTCCAATATTTCCAAGCACAACCAACATGATTTACATACTCTTTCATGCATATAATATATTAATCCATGAGAATAAATACTTACCAAGGCTTGGAATAGGATTATATTCACCAAAGAGTCCAAAGGAAATATTGGCTTTAGGGTTTTGGAACTAGAGAAAATGCTTGAGAAAATAACTAAAAGGCATGAGACTTTTGAAGCAATAAAAATCAGATTTCTTGCCCTTTATATAGGCCCCCAATTCCATCCTTAGCCACTCTTTATCATTTAATGTTGGGTTCTAGAAGGTCCAAGCAAGAATGGGTCTTTTGACCCATTTTTGGGCCATGCTTTCTTCTCATTTTTGGGCCCTTTTTGGGCCTAATTCACTTAACCCGATAAAATCAATAATTTCTCGTGTTTAATTCATCTTATACGTATTACAATAATATTCCCACTCATGCTATTCATATCCGTAGCCTCATTTCCAAAACCAAGTGATTCTAGCCACGTTTGGCTTATTTTGACCTTAAGGGCAAAACTATCATTTTGACCCCAAATTCGTTCTCGAGTAATTTTATCATACCAATGTAATATTTCATTCATTTCATGTATATACTCTTAGTTGTATAATAAACGTAGAAAAAATCGGCTCGGTACGTCTCCGGATACCCTTGAGATTTAAAAATTTCCAACTTTCGAAAAAGTGGAAAACCCAAGGTGGCACGCCCCTGGGCGTGCCAACCTACTGCCTCTGGGCTAAAAATTTTAGCCCATAGAGGCGTGGCATGGTCCCAAATGCGCCCCTCCTTAAAATTTTCAAAAATTCCATTTTTCGACTTCTCTTCGCGGGTTTGGTTAGACACTTCAAGTCCTATTCTTTAACTCACTTCTTAACCTTATTATACTTTGTTTAGAGGTATTCTTAGCCTCATTTTGAACCCCACAAATGCGCAATGAAAATTTCAAAATACCTTCTATGCAAGTTTAACCACATAACAAGAGCCAAATTCAATTGTCTCACCAATAGCCTTACAAATGCATACTTATAGCTCTCGATACCTACGTACATATTATTTAATGTCGTCAAGTAGGGTTGGGAACGTACGGGGTGTTACATTCTTCCCCCCTTAGGAACATTCGTCCTCAAATGTTAACAATATCGTTGCCATTACAATCAATGCATCTCTACATTAGCATACATATACATAAACTTTTAAGGCTCATGGAGACTTACTTGTTATTGCTCCACTCCCGCACTTTGAACTTCTTGATCCATTTGAAATAGATGGGGATTTTTGGATTTCATCATCTCTTCCGCTTCCCATGTGATCTCTTCTACTTGTTGATTTCGCCAAAGGACTTTCACGGAAGCTACGCCTTTATTCCTCAATCTTTTCACTTGTCGATCTAGGATAGCAATGGGTACCTCTTCATAAGTAAGATCCTCTGTAACTTGAACATCTTCAATGGGAACAATACGAGATGGATCTCCTATGCATTTTCGAAGCATGGAAACATGAAATACCGGATAGACTGAAGAAAGTTCTTGAGGTAGTGCTAATTCATAAGCAACTTGCCCAAATCTTATAATAACTTCATATGGGCCTATGTAACGTGGACTCAATTTCCCTTTCTTTCCAAACCGCATTACCCCTTTTATTGGT
The DNA here is from genome assembly GCA_031232105.1 of Capsicum rhomboideum. Lineage (NCBI taxonomy): Eukaryota > Viridiplantae > Streptophyta > Magnoliopsida > Solanales > Solanaceae > Capsicum > Capsicum rhomboideum. Next base: position 95,021,280 of record CP124711.1, on the reverse strand, counting down.
GACACCTTTAAAAACACCCAATCACCTATAGAGAATTCAAGACCTCTTCTTCTAACATCCGCATATGACTTATGACGACTTTGAGCCGTTTGTAACCTCTGTTGGATCACCTTAAACTTTTCCATAGCCTGATAAACGATATCTGGACCAAGTAAAGCAGTTTCACCTGCTTCAAACCATCCTAGTGGTGATCTACATTTCCTTCCATACAAAGCTTCATAAGGTACCATTTTAATACTCGAATGATAGCTATTGTTATACGCAAATTCAATAAGAGGCAAATGGTCATCCCAACTGCCTTGAAAATCTAACGTACAAGCTCGTAGCATGTCTTCAAGTGTCTGAATAGTACGTTCTTCTTGTCCATCAGTCTGAGGATGGAAAGTTGTACTCAAATTCACCCGTGTACCCAAACTCTGCTGGAAAGACCTCCAAAAGTGCACTGTGAACTGTGCTCCTCTGTCTGATATAATGGAAAGTGGAATACCATGCAATCGTACTATCTCTTTCACATACAACTTCACATAATCCTCAGCTGTATAGGTCGTCTTGACCGGTAGGAAAAGCACTGACTTGGTAAGACTGTCCACTATAACCCATATAGAATCAAACTTCCGCAATGTACGAGGCAAACCTATAATGAAATCCATGTTAATCATATCCCATTTCCAGACTTGAAGATTGATACATTGCATGTAACCTCCCGGTTTGTGATGTTCCACTTTCACTTATTGACAATTTGGGCATTGCGCGACAAATTCTGCAATGTTCTTTTTCATGTTGGCCCACCAATATATTTCTTTCAATTCATGGTACATTTTAGTCGCACTCGGATGAATAGAATAGCGCGAATGGTGCTCTGTCATTATTCGTATCCTCAGCTCATCTACGTCTGGTACGCATAGTCTCCCTTGACATTGAAACACCCCTTCCGGTGTAATATCAAATGCCTTGGTCAAATTCTGCTGCATATTTTCCTTTAGCTGCAATAAAATAGAATCTGCAAATTGCTTCTCTTTCACTTCAGCTATTAAGGAGGATTCTGCTGCATTCTGCACAATAACTCTATCATCTGAGGATTCAATAAGGCGAACTCCCAAGCTGGCTAATTGATTCAAATCTTTGATTATATCATGCTTTTCATTCAACTGACCACTAGTGCTTTCTCCTGCCTTACGGCTCAATGCATCAGCTACTACATTTGCTTTGCCTGGGTGATAAAGAATATCAATGTCATAATCTTTTAAAAGCTCTAACCATATTCGTTGCCTCAAATTGAGTTCCTTCTGCTTAAAAATATATTGCAAGCTTTTGTGATCCATATAGATGTCAACATGAACCCCATATAAATAATGACGCCATATCTTTAAAGCAAAAACTACCGCTGCCAATTCAAGATCATGTGTGGGATAGTTTTCTCGTGTGGCCACAACTGTCGTGAGGCATATGCTATGACATTACCATGTTGCATCAACACACATCCGAGGCCAACCCCGGAAGCATCACAATATACTACATAGCCTTCGGTACCTTTGGGAAGCACTAAAACTGGTGTGGAGGTTAATTTATCTTTCAACTTTTGGAAGCTTTTCTCACATGCGTCATTCCACTTAAATTTTACTGCCTTATGTGTAAGCTTTGTTAACGGTGATGCAATAGAGGAAAAAACTTCCACAAACCTTCTGTAATACCCTGCCAGTCCAAGAAAACTACGAATTTCTGTGGGTATCGTAGGTCTTGGCCAGTTTTTCACTGCTTCAATCTTTTGGGTATCAACCTGTATATCTTCATCTGATACAATGTGACCTAAGAACGAGACTGATTTCAACCAAAACTCACATTTGGAGAACTTTGCATACAACTTTCGTTCATGAAGAATCTGTAACACTTGTCGTAAGTGATTAGCATGGTCCTCCGGTGATCTTGAATAAACTAGGATGTCATCTATAAATACCATGATGAACACGTCCAAAAATGGCTTAAACACCCTATTCATCAAATCCATGAACACAGCTGGAGCATTTGTTAGTCCAAATGACATAACTAAAAATTCATAATGGCCATACCGTGTTTGGAAAGCTGGCCTGGGTACATCTTCTTCTCTAACTCTGACTTGATGGTAACCCGACCTCAAGTCAATTTTTGAAAACCACCTGGCACCCTGTAACTGATCAAACAAATCATCAATGCGAGGGAGGGGATATTTATTCTTGATCGTTACCTTATTCAATTGCCGATAGTCAATGCACATTCTTAAGGTGCCATCCTTCTTCCGCACAAATAATACTGGTGCACCCCACGGGGACATACTAGGCCTAATAAAGCCCTTGTCCAGCAAATCTTTCAATTGCTCCTTCAATTCACGTAATTCTGCTGGAGCCATTCTATATGGAGGAATAGAAATAGGCTGAGTGCCTGGAATCACATCAATGCCAAATTCTACTTCCCGTTCTGGGGGTAAACCTGGAAGATCCTCTGGGAATACATTTAGAAATTCATTGACCACTGGGACCGACTGCGGAGTTAGTGGTTCCGCTTCGGTATCTTTCACCCATACTAGATGACATATATAACCTTTAGCAATCATTTTTCTGGCTTTCAAATAGGAAATAAATCTTCCTCGTGGTGCCCCTACATTACCCTACCATTCTAGAACATTTTCTTGCGGAAAACCAAAGTGTACCTTCATGGCCCGGCAATCTACCGTAGCATAACAAGAGGCCAACCAATCCATTCCCATGATCAAATAAAAATCCACCATGGCTAGTTCAATGAGATCGGCCAATGTATCATGACCACACACAGTTACCACACAGTTAGGATACACTCTCTTTGCAATAATATATTCACCAACCGGTGTATACACTTCAATTGATTTAATTAATAATTCTGGTGCCTTTGCAAATTTCGCAGCAATCAATGGGGTAACATAGTAAAATGTAGAACCTGGGTCAATCAATGCATATACATTATGTGAGAATATGGATAATGTACCTGTGACAACATCAGGGGAAGCCTCTGAATTCTGGCGGTCTACTAAAGCATAAGTACGATTCTGGACCCCGTTAGTACTGGCTGCTCCTCTGGTACCTCTACCACGTCCAATAGGCTGCACCCCTCGGCCCTATGAAGGAACCAATTCTAGTGATGCAACAGCCGACCCAGCTGGTCGTGCTATACCACCCATGCTCCGCTGTGGACAATCCCTCGCTATATGCCCCGGCATACCACACCAAAAGCAGACATTTGTCCCTGACCGACATGTACCTGTGTGCATACGCCCGCAGTGCTGACACTGCTGACGAGGAAAACCTGCTGCCTGTGACCCATGAACTCCGCTACTCTGCCCCGATGGACCACCCCTAGACCCTCGAAACTGTGAGTGAGCACCCCCTGTGGAATAAGAGAATGACGGTCTAGGTGGTCTAGGAAACATGCAGGGCCTAGATCCTCCATGGGACATCATAGGTGGTCCCATAGGTCTAGCCCTTTTGGACTGTCCCCTATCAAATTCATGCACTCTTCTTTTCTGTCGTTGGTCTTCCATTTTCTGAGCGAAGGCTTGTATTCGAGCAATGTCCATGTCCTTATTCAAGGCAGCAATAGTGCAATCCCGTACCAAATATGTCTCTAGTCTGTCCACATATCTATGGACCCTGTCTGTCATTGTAGCCACAACATTTGGCGCATATCCATCCAAGGAATTAAATTGAAAGCTATATTCCCTCACGCTCAAATTTCCTTGACGGAGATTTAGGAATTGATCCGCACTTGCCTCACGGGTCTCATAGGGCAAGTAATGATCAAGGAAAGCAATTTTAAACTCTTCCCACGTAGGTGAAGTTGTACCAATATCACGAGATTTCTTCCAATCCTCGTACCACAATATTGCCTATCCTTTTAGCCTATACGCAGCAAGTTCAACTGTTTTGAGCCCTGTCACATGCATAACTTCCAAGGACCTCTGAATTTGATCCATGAAGTCCTGTGGATCTGCTTTTGGATCTGACCCAGTGAAAATAGGAGGGTCAAGTTTTAGGAAATCCTGTGTTCTGCGACTCGCCACTCTAGCCACATCATCATCATGTGTCACTGCACCAGCTCATCCCTGGCTTTGTGCCGCCACTAACTGTGTCAACATATGTACTGCATTCCTAAGATCTTGATCCGAGGCATTCATCGGTGGCTCTACAGGTACTTCTCTACAAATTGGTTCTTCCGAAACTGGGAAGGTAGATGAAGACCGCGATGATATCTCAGCATTCGCTCCACCTTGACTAGCTTGGTCAGGTGGTACTCTGGTCATTCCTTCTCCAGCCGGAACATCTACCTACTTCCCTTTACCTCTACCTCTCGTGATTAGCATTTTGACTATACCAAAGAAAAACAAAATACCATGATTAGACACACTTCAACTGACAACACTGGCTCTATTGCACGATCTAGAAGTGAAGAACAGAAACAACATCCTAAATTTCTCGTAGCCTCCTACTTATAAATGTGGTGCAAAACACATCGATAAGTAAGACTATACTCAGACACGGCTTTGTAGACACCCTTAGAACGACCTGCTCTGATACCACTTTTGTCACGCCCCGAATCCCATCGAGACATGATTGGCACCCGTATCCGATAAGGCCCGAGAGAATCAACCTTTGCCTATGTTCAATCATATGCATATCATAATCATAACCACCATTTCGTAAGAACATGAAAGACGAATAAAGGAAAACATGGGACATATTTATACATGCATATGAAACTTGGCCGTTGAGGCCATCCAGTCAAAACAACATATGTATTTTACCCTGATACACCCACATCCGTCGACAAAAGCCTCTAACAAGAGCATTGACCAATACAAACCAAAAGTCGGGACAAGTCCCCTCTTTATACAACATGTACATCATCAAAACATATATCTACTCTGACTCGGAGAAGCCCCGAATTAATTGGAGCTCACCAAGGAACCGCTAACACTAGCAATCTACTGGGGAGGCCTACTGGGACTTGCGCCTGCAGCAAGTAAGGTAAATTCCCTGAGAGGGGTCAGTACGAAATAAGTACTGAGTATGTAAGGCTCAAATGAAACTTTGTAACACATGAACATACTAATGAACTCTATACAAATGACTAGACAATGTGAGTAAGTCACCATTTTGGATTTTGGGAACCATGTGAATTTCTTTCATTACTTCCATTACTTTCTTTACATTCAATGCTTGCTTGTCAATACATGTGTCACAATGTACCCGGGCCCCTACTGATCAGTGGGTCTTTCCATGACTTATCGTCATGTTGGGATCGGGTCGAGCTAGGCTTATGCCCCTAAGACCTGCCACCCATAAATCACTGCATCGGGATCGAGTCGAGCTAGGCTTATGCCCCTAGACTTGCCACCCATAAATCAATACATCGGGATCGAGTCGAGCTAGGCTTGCGCCCCTAGACTTGCCACCCATAAATCAACACATCGGGATCGAGTCGTGCTAGGCTTATGCCCCTAGACTTTCCACCCATACTTGATCATTGACCACATTTGCATTACTTTGATCCTTACTTTGAGATTGATATTTGATAGTCATAACATCACTTGAACTTTGGAACATAACATTATTGGAAACTTTGGATCATTAACCAATGAGTGACATACATGTGAATAACTTGGCAAAATAACATTATTAGAATCATAACACCATGGGAACTATGGGACAATAATCTATGAACAAGAGGCATAAGTAATATCACTAGTGGAACATTGGAACATAACCTTATTTGAGCTTTTGGAACATTAACCATGATTATGAGACATGAGACTCACAAATGACCCATGAGTAGGAAATATATGACAATGACTATTGATAAACGGATATAGGATACCTTAGCACATTTCGGGATAGGACTAGTGAAATAGCAATATGGGCCGCAAAGAGATACGGTCAGAGTAACCTTACATACCTTGTACTCTCAATACGGATATACAATCCTAGATGTGCATACAATATTCCCGCTCCTTCTTTATGTGTCACTCTATAACACAAATACATAACGTAATTCACATTAACCACAACTACTTCATAAATGCATATAACATCAATGGGGTACATGTTTGCTTTGAAACATGTCATTTCCCCTTGACAAAACCATTGATAGCATCATTATTCCAAAAAAATCCTACAATATTCCCAACATTGACCAATACATGATAATCAATACATTTCACCATAACACTTCTCTTTTACACCTTCTTATCCACACCACATCACAAACAATCCATCAATTCACCTTAATACACTTCATAGCACATATCGGCCAAAATCCCACAATTTACACTTATAGACAAGAAAAAGTTTAAAAACAAAAATAACACCATATACGTTCATATTTTATCCATACCATGATCTTTTATCAAAGGCACAAGTCCTAATTCAAGTTCAAATCCCATGGATCACAAATCTTAGACAAAAGCACAAAGTACCATGTCCAACATTTCTAAGCACAACCAACATGATTTACATACTCTTTCATGCATATAATATATTAATCCATGAGAATAAATACTTACCAAGGCTTGGAATAGGATTATATTCACCAAAGAGTCCAAAGGAAATATTGGCTTTAGGGTTTTGGAACTAGAGAAAATGCTTGAGAAAATAACTAAAAGGCATGAGACTTTTGAAGCAATAAAAATCAGATTTCTTGCCCTTTATATAGGCCCCCAATTCCATCCTTAGCCACTCTTTATCATTTAATGTTGGGTTCTAGAAGGTCCAAGCAAGAATGGGTCTTTTGACCCATTTTTGGGCCATGCTTTCTTCTCATTTTTGGGCCCAATTCACTTAACCCGGTAAAATCAATAATTTCTCGTGTTTAAGTTATCTTATACGTATTACAATAATATTCCCACTCATGCTATTCATATCCGTAGCCTCATTCCCAAAACCAAGTGATTCTAGCCACGTTTGGCTTATTTTGACCTTAAGGGCAAAACTATCATTTTGACCCCAAATTCGTTCTCGAGTAATTTTATCATACCAATGTAATATGTCATTCATTTCATGTATATACTCTTAGTTGTAGAATAAACATAGCAAAAATCGGCTGGGTACGTCCCCGGATACCCTTAGGACTTAGAAATTTCCAACTTTCGAAAAAGTGGAAAACCCAAGGTGGCACGCCCTTGGGCGCGCCAACCTACTGCCTCTGGGCTAAAAATTTTAGCCCATAGCGGCGTGGCACGGTCCCAAATGATCCCATCCTTAAAATTTTCAAAAATTCTATTTTTTGACTTTTCTTTGCGGGTTTGGTTAGACACTTCAAGTCCTATTCTTTAACTCACTTCTTAACCTTATTATACTTTGTGTAGAGGTCTTCTTAGCCTCATTTTGAACCCCACAAATGCGCAATGAAAATTGCAAAACACCTTCTATGCAAGTTTAACCACATAACAAGAGCCAAATTCAATTATCTCACCAATAGCCTTACCAAATGCATACTTATAGCTTTCGATACCTACGTACATATTATTTAATGTCGTCAAGTAGGGTTGGTAACGTACGGGGTGTTACATTTTTTTTATTTTTTATTTTTATTTTTTATAATAAAAGAGGCAAATTTTAATTTAAGAGCAATCTAAAAGAAATACATTTTTTTGGAATTGAGTAAAATGGTTAACTATTTGTTTTTCCAAAAAATATTTCTTAACGATTTTATCATCTTAATTAGATTTTTTTTCAAGTAAATCACTAAACGATTTTAATTAATCAACCCTTTAATTTTGCAAATAACTCACTTATCAAATTTGGGTTTTTTTTTAACTCAATATAGTTCAAATGCTACTCACTATATTCCATATTTATTTCTTAACTTTATTTCATAGTTTTCAGATTTTCAAAGCCTCCAAAATGCACGGTATATACATGTACTTATGCTACCATATACAAGGTATATTTTTTTTTATTATTATTCTTATTATATTTTTTCTACTATTACATTACTATATATACATCATGTCAACTTTATTATATATGCATTTATTATTGCATTCTATCTACCATTTGGTTTGGAATTTCTTAAATTAAATAAATTTTCACATCCTTTCCATATACTTTTATATTTATGTTTATTCTAAATAAGTTCTCACATGCTTTCAAAATATATTTCCTTCTACTTTATAATATTTTATTTACGTAACTTGCTTCATATACCTTTTTAACATATTTTCTTATAAAACCTTAAGAATTTATATCTTCTACTATATGTATTAAAAATACTACTCTTTATTTTTCCATATTTTTGAAAACATACACACGTATATTTTGTAAAAAATTATATTGCTTTCTTGTATATTGTAGTGACACATCTTATATGCCTTGAGTTTCTTCTTTCTCAAAACTAATAAAAGTTTTACCTATCACCATTTGCAAATAATAAAACAAATTATTTCCCAAATATTTTTTCTAAAACTAAGTTTAAGGACTATCTTCGAATAGGCTCTAAGGGGTGCTTAACACCTTCCCCTCAAGTAAGCAAAACCCTTATCCAGAATCTCAAAATATTTTAAAGACCAAAACAGAGTTTCACATTACAAAAAATGGTTTTCCTAATTTTTTCTAAAAGTTAGGTGGCGACTCTAAACCTTTTCAAAACCAGATAGAAGAGCCGAATGTTGCAAACGTATTTTGACCAGTTCAAGATAAGGACGCGACACCACCCACGTGACGTGGGTTGCACTCACATCGCGTGGGTCTATGACGTAGCTGAGCTCCTGCAGGTGGCCAGTTTCTCTGATTTTCACGATACAAACCACGTGACGTGGGTCAACCTACGTCACGTGGGAAACCTGTCGTAGGTCAGTTTCAGAAAGACAAAATATTTCTCTGATTATCACGGTACCATTCACATGACGTGTGTCGTCCTACATCACGTGATTAGGTGTCGTGAGTGGTATTGAACATAATCTGTTCACTCTTTCAGATTCCAGTTAACTTATCCTCTATTTCTCAGTCTTCACTAGATCACACATAACAAGACCATGTGTTGCCTCCCATAAAGCGCCTGATTTAATGTCGCGGCACGACTCGGATAACTTGGATACTCAGACTTCACCAAGCTCAAGTTCCTCACATGTCTTTATTTCTTCCATGATTCCCACATAATGCTTAACACACTGCCCATTTACCTTGAACAGAATATGATTCGCTCCTTGTAGCTCAATTGCTCCATGTGGGAATACCCTAACCACGGTGAATGGTCCGGACCATTTGTACTTTAATTTTATAGCAAACAAGCGAAGCTTGGAGTTATAAAGTAGCACAAACTCTCCCGGATGAAACTCTCACTTCTCAATGCGACGATCATGATATAATTTCATCTTATATTTATATATAGCTGAACTTTCATAAGCCCGGAGATGAAATTCATCCATATGTTTCATCTGCTCAAGCCTCAATTTGGCCGCTTCACTCCAGTCTAAATTCAACCTTTTCAAAGCCCATAAAGCCTTATGTTCAAGTTCAACGGGCCAATGGCAAGATTTTCCAAAAACCAACTGATATGGTGATGCACCAATTGGCATTTTGAAAGCAGTTTGATATTCCCATAACACATCACCCAATCTTCGAGCCCAATCAGTCATATTGGCATTCACTGTTTTTGTCAAAATTGACTTGATCTCACGATTTGACACCTCAACTTGCCCGCTTGTCTGAGGATGGTAAGGTGTTGCCACCTTATGTTTAACACTATATTTTTCAAGCAGGGCCTTAAACAGATGATTGCAGAAGTGGGATCCTCCATCACTAATAATAACTCGGGGGGTTTCGAATCATGAAAATATGTTCTTTTTCAAGAATATTGTGACACTTCTTCCTTCGTTGTTAGGAAGCGCAATTGCCTCCACCCACTTAGAAACATAGTCGACAGCTACCAAGATGTATTTCATCCAATTTGAGCTCACAAAAGGGCCTATAAACTCAATTCCCCACACATCAAACAATTCCAGCTCAAGTATAGTTGTCATGGGAAGTTCGTTTCTGCGTGAGATATTCCCTTGCCTTTGACATTGGTCACAAGCACGATCATAATCATGAGTATCTTTGTAAATACTGGGCCAGTAGTACCCACATTGTAAGATTTTATGGGCAGTCTGCACACCTCCATGATGGCCCCCAATTGGAGATGAATGACAGGCTTCCAAAATACTCATCATCTCGACCTCTGGAACATATCTTTGAATTATGCCATCTGCACACACCCTAAATAAATATGGCTCATCCCAAAAGAACTTTATTACCTCATGCATGAATTTCTTTCTCTACTGATATGACATATATTTTGGAACTAGATCACTTGCCAAAAAGTTGGCAAAATCAGCAAACCAAGGGATTAAGTCTTGCGATGATGCCAATACTTGCTCATCTGGAAAAGTATCATCAATCTCAAGATCATCCCTTAATTTAAGCATGGCCTCCTCCTCAAGGCGTGATAGATGGTCAGCAACTTGATTTTCGGTTCCCTTACGATCCTTAACATTAAAGTCAAATTCTTGTAATAGAAGTACCCACCGAATCAATCTTTGCTTAGCATCCTTTTTTGACATAAGATACCAAAGAGCTGCATGGTCTGTATGCACAATCACCTTCGTACCTATCAAGTAAGATCTGAATTTCTCAAAAGCAAATACCACTGCCAACAATTCCTGCTCAGTCACAGTATAATTCTTTTGAGCTGGATTAAACACTTTGCTAGCATAGTAAATCGGATGTAACATCTTCTCACGTCTTTGGCCAAGGACTGCACCCAAATCCACTCCACTAGTATCACACATAACCTCAAAAGGCATCGTCCAATCTGGTGATACAATAATAGGAGCTGAAACCAACTTCTCTTTAAGACACTCAAAGGCTTTTAGACATGCCTCATTGAAAATGAACTTCACCTCTTTCTCCAAAAGTTTGCATAACAGATGTGCAATCTTAGAGAAGTCCTTGATGAATCTTCTATAAAACCCAGCATGACCTAAAAAACTTTGAATACCTTTCACGGAGATAGGTGGAGGTAACTTTTCAATCACCTTAAATTTTGCCTTATCAACCTCAATACCTTTCTTTGAAATCTGATGCCCCAATACGATACCCTCGTTGACCATAAAGTGACATTTTTCCCAATTCAGCACTAAGTTGCACTTCTCGCATCTCTGTAGCACATTAGCAAGGTGTGCCAAGCAATCATCAAATGAGTCTCCCACAATAGAAAAATCAACCATAAAAACCTCAATAGTGTCTTCCACCATGTCGGAGAAAATAGACATCATGCAACGTTGAAAAGTGGTCGGTGCATTACATAGATCGAAAGGCATCCTTTTAAATGCGAATGTCCCATATGGACAAGTGAAAGTGGTCTTTTCTTGGTCTTCGGGGGCTATGAAGATCTGATTATACCCCGAATAGCCATCAATAAAACAATACCATCCTCTACCAGCAAGACAGTCTAACATCTGATCCATGAAGGGCATAGGAAAATGATCTTTTTTTATCCAAGAATTCAGCTTTTGATAATCCATGCAAACTCTCCATCCAGTAACCGGCCTCATTGGAATCAACTCATTTTTGTCGTTTGGAACCACAGTGGTTTGATATCCTGCTCTTTTAAAGGAGCCATTATATTACTTGAACGATCATGTGCACTTGTGTGTATAGCTGGGTCGCAACAAGTTTTTGGCGCCGTTGCCGGGGACTTCGATTTTAATTGTTTATCTAGATTGTACTTTTTCTTTTTATTTGTTAAAGTTGTATATAATTTATATTTGTACAAAGTTTTGTTTTACTTTTCTACCACTCTTGTTAATATGTCAGCCTGGGATAGATGGTCATTGAATGATGACAATTCGTGATGTTTTTGTGGAGGACCACACTTGGATGGTAATTGTCAGGATGTTTAAGAGAAAGGGTTGTGAGCACCTGCCCAATCTTTTGAATTGAATAGATGTCAAATGTGTGGTGGTCAGGATAGCTATTGAAGTGACTATCCAAACTATTATTCCCCTACCCTGAACCTCTATTATGATCAGTCTATTGTTTGTGATGTTTGCAGGGCTAATGGAGCTAATGAGGTAGAACATGAGGTTCATCTTATGGATATGCTGAAGCGAGTAATAGAGATGCATACATAACAAATGGAGTACATGAAAAGAATGACGAAAGCCACCGAGAAGATACAGTCCCAATTCACAAAGTTACAGGCTAGGGCTGAAACTTGTGTTGATCAGCAAGTTACAGTCTTATCAAAAGAACCCCGGATTGATGAAGAAAGGGAGACACTAGTAGAAGAAAGTTGTGATGAAGAAGACATAGTGAGCCAGGAATGGCTAATGGAGCAAGAACATCAATTAAAAATTCATGAGTATCTCCAGGATGGTCTCACAGCCATGGCAAACCAATTAAAAGGGGGGAGAGATGAGCTTATTCCAGAGATAGCTCAACTTGGCTTAGATATCCATGACTTAAATGTTCAGTTGATGAAAAATATTGAGATGTCTGATGTCCAATCACCAATAGTTAAGGAGACTAGCCATTCTGTGGAGAAAGAAGAAGAATGTTAACAATTCGACTATCATTCTTTAATTGAGGCTGACGTTGAGAGAGAGTATAAATGTGAGCATGTTGCAGCTAGTGCAAGTGGAAAAGTGGGACGTATTGGATCTCATTCAAAGCATTTTTCTATATTATTTTTAGATGATGACATGTATTTTGAGTCACCTGAACTAGTGGAGGATTGTGTAGATGAGAAACAACAATCCTACATTCTTAAATTTGCACCAGACAAGCAACAAAACAACATTAGTCACCTCAGGGCTAAGCGATTTAACATGCACCCTCCATCACTTGGTCCCTTTATATGTTCACCACCACCCTATGAGCGAAGCAACAAGATGGATGCGATGTTAGGGGTGAAATTTATATCCTCAATGTAGAGGAAAAATTTGATGGGTCGTGCCGCGACGTTAAATTAGGCGCTTGTGGGAGGCACCCCAACGTTTAGTAAGTAGTTTTTATTATTTTTTTATTAGTGTCACCTTTGTCTTTGTTTTTTGTTTGTTTTGTTTTGCAGATTAAGGGAAGTCTGAGTACGCAAAAATCTAAGCTAAGGAGCATGGAAAAACTAAGTGTGGGGTCCTCCAGACCTCTTTGATGGATAAGATGCTACTAGCTAGGCCTAGAGGCCTCAGGGAGTATTTCTCTTTATTTATTCTTTGAGTTATACTTTGGGGACAAAGTATGATTTTAAGTGTGGGGTGGGAAATCTTCTGATTTGGTTAGGGTGGAGTGTGCTATAGGAGTCTTTTGGTTATTTTTTTTTTGCTTATGTTGCTGAAAATTTGAAAAATACAAAAAGATTTTTTAGTAATTTTTAGTTTTATTTAGGAGCACACTTCATTCACCCCTCGGTTTTTCTTTTCGATTCTTTTCTGAGGGGAAGCCCTTTGAACCCAGTATCCTTTTTATTTTTAGGAGTAATTTTAAAATTTTAGAGATGCTCTAATCAGATGCTACGTATGATTGCATGATGCAAGTTGGTTTTGAATATTGAAGCATTTGTAGTGAATTGAATGACTATTGTTGAGACACCTAGGCTCATTTGTTTGAATCTTTTGTGATGTTGGCTTAATGTTGAATTCTTGCTATTGCTTGGTTGAGAGTCTATAGGGATCCATATTGATTTAGACATGTGCCATGTGTGAGTGAGGTTTTTGTGTTATTCCATGTGCATATTGATATCTAGAACTTGCCCGGTGTGTTTGCAAAGTGAAATAAAGGGTGTTGAGTTTAGGAGATGATATAGGCATTTCTTTGATAGTCATGTTTTATACCTACTTTATCTACCCTTTTTGCATGATCTTAGTTAGCCTCGTTGAGCCTTTAGCCTATTCTTTGGTAGCCTTATATGTAGCTTAATCCTTTTCTTTCAATTAACCGTAATTTGATCCAAAACTCCTAAGCGCTTTAGTTGAAAAATTAAGATGTTAAGGAGTGTAAAAAATTAAAGAAGGAAAAAGTGAAGTTGAAGCCCCAAGTAAATAGCTTGTGGGTGTGTGAAAAAGTTTATGTATTGTTGGTAGGGAGTAATTAATGAAAAGAAAAAAATTGAGCAAAAGAGATGGGGCAAAACAAAAGAGAGTTGGGAAGATAAAAGTGGTGCAAAATAGGTTGGTTGGAAGTGATCTTAATGTAAATTGTAGTGTATTAAAGCGCTTAGGGAAGATAGTCACTATTTTTGACCAAATAGTTCCTACCCGTCCCTTAGTCTACATTACAACCCTTAAAGTCCTACTTGATCTTGAGCTTTGACATTCTGATAATAGTGGAGTACTACACTAAGGGCAAGCTTATGGTTTATCTTATGTGCCATGTGAATTCTTTGTGAGAGTGAGCAGAATTTGTTTACACCCATTATTGTGATAAATTGCATATCTATGAGTGAATGTGGGTGACTTTCTTGTGGTGAGGGCACATGTTTGATGATAGGTAGGTGACTTATATGATCACTTTGTTGAGTAATGTGCATGAGTTGGCAAACTTGGCAGAGTCAATTCTTGAGGCTAGGAAGTTTTGAGGTAGTATTCATGTGTTTCAAATTGTAATATAACATGCCAAATGTAGAGCTTGCTATTCATGTGGTCGTTGTAGTGCTAGCTTGAGTGTCTTAGTTGTAGTAGTAATTATAGAGTCGTCATGAGTTGAGTATGGTTGTTGTTCGAAGACGAACAAAGGTTTAAGTGTGGGGTGGTGATCTAAGGTGTATTTATACGCCTTATTTCCATCTTCGACCCATATTTACCTTAGTTTTGAGAGCAATAAGTATGTATTTTGTATAGTTTTGATGAAATATTTGATATTGTGTTAATAAATATGATTAGGCCCTTGTAGGTGGAATTTGTGATAAATTAGAGCATTTTTGGAGTGGAAATTGTGGCTTGAAGGACTTAAGAGCAAAGGATCTTGAAGATAAGAGACAAGCCCAAGATTTGGACTTGAAGAATCCACCCGAAGCCATGAAGAAAGGTCAAAATAATGATGAAAATTGGAATTTTTGGGTCTGGCGTGCCGAGCCGCTTTGGAACAATATTTCATTTGTATGGACAGCAGAGGGGCGAGATTAGGGGAATGCCGGGCCACTTTTGCACAAATTTTTAGAGCCAGAAATTTGGCTAAGTGTTAGGCACGTTTTGTAGCGTGCCAGGCTGCTTTTTGCCAAATTTCTTCTCCGAATTCCAGCCTATAAATACGGCTCTTGGGTTATTGTATCAAGGGGGCAAAAATATTCCATCTTTGTTGGACTACTTTGGGGCAATTTTGGCATCCAAAGTAGGGTTAATTTTTCTTCTTTTTTATTTTTATTTCTTTTTTATAATTTTTTATCAATTTATGTTGTTAGAGCAAGCTATGAGTGGCTAAAATCCGTAATTCTTGGGGTTGAGGCTATGAACATGAAACTCGTGGGTTAAATATTATTGGGTTTTTGCTGAATTTTAGCAATTTATTGGTTATTCTTATATTCTTGATTTTACTATTTTAATGCTTAATTACCATTGAAATAAATCTATAGTCTTGAGACGAGCTCGAGAGAGAAATTGAGAGATAGAACGTGGAATATAAGGAGCGTGATCTTTACTTGAGGAAGGGATTCCAAGAGATTGGTATGTGGTTAGGACCGAGAGGTACCTAATTCGCCGCGCTTGTTCAAATACGAGAAGATAGCTTAAATGCGTTAGAATTGGTTAAATCTATCCCCGCGCAATGATGTAGTTAGGTTTCCAATTTCTAATAGAAGGTTATAGTTTGGAGACGAATATAATCATATTATCAACCTCATGATCAATAACCACGATAGATATCTTAATTTGCTTAAACCATTAATATTCATGTGCTAGAGATGATGTTCGGAATGCCTTGACCCTAGGAATTCAACTTGCTATTGTTTACACCCCTATTTAATCATGTTAGCTTAGTTCATAGTTATTTTATACTTTATAACCAATCATATCTCTATATTCCACCGCTTAAATAAATAATCAAGAACTAGTTTAGTCTAGTGAATAGTTAAATGACAAGTCCCTGTGGGTTCGATATCCGTCTCTTCTAAAGGAGCCATTATATTACTTGAACGATCACGTGCACTTGTGTGTATAGATGGGTCACAACAGTCTGTACTTTCATGTTTTGAGTTGGATATTTGTGTGCCCTTGTCGGGCTTTGTTTATGAATTTTGGAGTGTTTGCTCTTGTAGGGCCTTTGGATTATGTTTTGGAGATTATTGTACCTTTGTTGAGCCTTTATTTCTTATATGATATCTTGTACCCATGCCGAGCCTGATCTATTTGGTTATGTATGTTGTGCGCCCTTGTTGGGCTTGAGCTTAATTTTGATTTTATTAGATTAGTCGTTTCTCTTGTTTTCATTTCTAGATTATTTCTTTAGTATGTTAGATTTTTGTAGTTTTTCTTTTGATAGTTATTTTGGGTGACCTTTTCCCAATGATAGATTGAGTAACGACATTCTTAAAGCAAAATCATCATTTTTGGGTGTTGGTGTCATTTGTGCAGGGGAAGTTTGAGTACCGTAGACATTATGAATTGGGGTTATGATTGTTGTTATGGTAAAGTCTAAGTAACCAATTTCTAGGGTGAAGTCTGAGTAGCCGTGGAATTATTGCCCTTATTGGAATCAAAATATGGGATTATGGCTTGTTTGGTACTAATAGAATTAGTTTTGCATTGTGAAATGTTAGAATGAGCATACCCCTCCAACTTAAAATTTTGTGAAAACAAGTACATAGAAGTGAATGGTGTTTGTGACAATACTTTGACTCTTTTTGTGACTCCTTACTCATTAGGTGGTGATAATGTGAAAAAATGACTCCTTTTGTTCTTGTTTAGAAAATGAAATCGATCCTTCTAGAATAGTTTGCATGCCATGTGTGGTGAGATTTTGTGGAATAATTCTTGTGCTTACTTGTGTCATCTAAAACTTGCCCAGTTGGGCTTTCAATGCTAGGCTTGATGGTTAGAGAAATGATCTTAGGCCTTCTTAGTGATTTTTGGAAACCATTTAGCCTTAAAAGGCCAACCTTTCATAAATGTTATCACTAATTACCCCGTTTGATCCTATTACCCTTTCTTTGGCAACCACATTACAAGACTTGAACCTTTTTGAAAGTTTTCCTCTCTTGAATCCTACCCTCCTTGAACTTAAAAATTCCAACTTGAGGCTAAAAGCCTAAGTTGGGGTGGTGGAACATGGAAGAGGTGATCATGCACTGTGGTTTTGTAAGTGAGTGCCTTGTGAACAAATCAATGATTGAATAATATGAAAGAAAAAGAAAAAAGAAAAGAAAAAAAAAGAGAGAAAAGAAAAGAAAAAGAGTTGTCAATAAGTGAGTGAACTAGAATGAAAAGGAAAGGCACTTGTGTTGTATGGAAATGAAGAGGTAAATGGTCAAAGTTTGATTTGTAAAGTGTCGTGTAGAGTTCAAGGAGGGTGTAGTCACTTTCTCCCAAATGCTTATCCTACCTTTCCTTAAGCCAACATTATAATCAAGAAAAAGTCCTTCAAGCTCTCCAACCGATGCTTTTGAGTTAGTGGTGATTGAAAATAAGGGAAAGCCTATGGTATGATACTTGTTTGCACTGGAAATTCTTTGTTGAGTGTGAGTGGTTTGTGCATTTGTCCCTTGTATAAGTGTCATAAATATTGTGTATTTTTGGACTTTCTTTCTTGTGAGGGCATGTGAACTAGGATAGATTGGATGAAGTTGATAAATTCTAAAAATAAGGCAAAGGAGCATATTTGATTGACTATTGCTTGTGAGTCACTTCTTGAGAATCGTTTGTTGTTACTTGATCATTCTTGAGATTCCATTGCGCTCTTAAAAGCGTGTTTGAAATTTAGGGAGTTGCTTGGTTAAGAGTCACATGCTTGTTTACAAAATGTTAGTACCAACCAAAGTCACAGTCATGGTGCTTATTTTGAAAATATGAAGTGAAGAATTTGAATTTTGTTAATGGCTCAAATTGGTAGATCTCATTGGGTTTGATTTTGTGTTTGCTTAAGGACAAGCAAAGTCTTTAAGTTGGGGTGTTGATAAGTGACGATTTTTCCATTTATTTGTATCCCTTTTCTTATAATTTTATGTTGTTAATTAATGATATGAGGCTATTTATAATGTGAAATGTGTCAAATGTAGGTATGATGAAGCACAAATTGAATTGGCACAGAGGAACCAAAACTTGAAGAAAAAAGGAGTTAAAATTGTATTAAAGCTACCAGGTGAACCGCCTTAGCGAGAAAAGGACTATCTAAGTGGACCTGGACCCATTTAGGTGAAGGAAGAGCCTCCTTAGTGAAAGGGGACTGATTCAGTAAAGCATTGCCTTAGTGATGGATCTCACGCCTAGTATAGCCCGCCTTGGCGACCTAAGTATCGCCTTACCGATGAGTCAGCAATAATCAAGTGCTTACCTTAGCGAGGTGAATTTCACCAAGGCAAATCCGCCTTGGCGAGGAAAATGTTGCTTAAGCGACTAATGGGATAAAGTCAGGGGTAAATCTAGAATTTCACATTGGCTTAATCTAAAAACATACAAATCGTGATCCCTATCTATTCCAACACATATTTGGCATATTGCTCAACCTTTGAGGCTAGGATTCTTGACCCAACACCCTTGGAGTGAAGATTTGGAAGATTTGTAGTGAATATTTCTTAATTCTTTCTTCATTCAATTGCTTTGTATAAAATATTTAGGCGTGGATAAATTCTTCCTTGGATATTGTTGTTAGACATAATACAATGTTTAAGTTATCAATTTGGGTTTTGATTTTATCTTATGCTTTTGTATTAGTTGATAACTTTTGATTTATAAATGGGTTTTATTGTTTAAATTAATCTTGTGCTTTATCAATTTCTACTCTAGTTGAGCTTGAAAGAGGATATTAGAGTGGTAATTTCTCATCAATTTGATTAATACTTGAAAGAGCTAATTGAGGTTAGGAAAGATTAATTTAGCACGATTTGGGATGTATGACCCATCTAATGGATTTTGTTACTGTACATAGTCAAATTCTTGTGTAGCCATAATTGCTACTCACATTGTTCCTTGTGAGATCAACCCCGACTCTAAATTGGGTAAATATATTGCTAACGACCGCGTAAATCCAATTCTAGGGTGTATTTGAGAGTTATCATATTTAGAATAGAATTGTTGTTTGAGCCCTAGCCTAGAATGCCCGTTATAGTTATAAGGTTACGTTAAGCCTGATTACATACTTTCTTGACCTTAGGTAGACATTAGGGATCCCTGTTATAAGATTTGTGGTAGTCTTTAGAGATATAGGCAGTATTCTTAGATTAAAACCTCAGAGTAGTATGATCCTCTTGTCTACCTTAGCTTCTTGAGTTATGACATTTCTATCCCTTTGCTTCATATATTATTGGGCCCGAGGCCTTGGTTGTGAGACCAGCTGGACTTCAGGTTAGTTTGTGGTGCTCTAAGAGAGCTATGATTTTAGTTTATAGATGCTTGAGTCCTTAAATTTATATTATTTAGATACTGGTGATGGAATGGATACACTTATACATGTTCATGCATACTTAAGTGGTATGATTCCAATTAAAACATTGGTTTTTTTATTGTTTTTCTAAAAAGGTGATTTATTCCCCCTTTTCACTTTTAAAATTGATTTTAAACGAAAGTTGTACCACCCTAAGCGGCCACTGCTGATGTTTTATATAAATGGCACTCCCTTCATTTTCAGCTCTTTTTCTAAATATTTTTCTCCATAGCTCACAATTAGGAGCTTTGAAATTGATGGGTAATCGATAACTGATGCTTGCATTAGCTGGGGAACATTGAAGTGAGCATATTCTGATCGATTCGCTATAAGTTTCTGACCAAATTCCCTTTTTAATTCTCTATTTTATTCGTGATTTACTTAACTTTTGGGGTTGTTTTGGGCTTTGATTCAAGCTTCTGCTGTGCTCAAATTTTGAGCACACATTTTTTTTCCTTCGAGGGATCTCATGATGGATTCAATTTTTGAATTTTGATAATTGGTCCCACGGGCATATATCTGACCAGTTTTTATCCCGGAGTTTAATATTGCTATATGGGTCTTGTTATACTAGTATTAATGTGTAGATTATGAATTTTATTGTGCGGTGACATTTAAATATCAAGGAATGGAGATGAACAGTTTGTGGATTGTTCGACTATGAGGTAGGCTTTGGTCTACTCTTCTCTATGAGATTGTATATTGTATAGATTGCATGCGAGGAGGGATTATAGGATAGGTTTAAGGCTATTGTATCTTGATATCGATACTTAACCTATTTAGGGGATTTTAGAATAGGATTGTACTTTGAGTGCTAGCCTAGAATACCCGCTATAGCAATTGGGTTATGTTAAACCCCGATTACATACTTGTTTGACCTTAGGTTGACATTAGAGCTCCCTAGTATAAGATTTATGGTAGTCCTTAGAGATATGGGCGATATTCTTAGATTAAACCCTCTAAGTAGTATGATGCCCTTATATACCTTAGCTTTCTGAGTTATGACATTTCTATCCTCTTGCTTTGTATTTTATTGGGCCGCCTGAAGCCTTGGTTCTGAGACCAGTTGGACATCCGGTTGGTTTTCGATGCTCTGAGAGAGTTATGATTTTAGTTTATAGATGCTTGAGTGCTTACATTTCTATTGTTGGATACTGGTGATGACATGCATACACTTATACATGCTCATGTATACTTAAGTGGTACAATTCCAACTAAAACCTTGGGTTTTCTACTATTTTCCAAAAAGGGAATTTATTCCCTCTTTTCACTTTTAAAATTGATTTTAAACGGAAGTCGTATCACCCTGATTATTGGTTTATGGTATTTTTAACTAAACTTACCACTTTGAAAACTCGAATTGGGGTTGATTCTGATCCATTCTTGATCCATTCTTTGTTTTAATCAAAGGATCGAAGCTTGCCTACTTATTAAAATAAAAAGAGAGATATTTACAAGGAATTGGCTAGGTCCAAAAGTGACCCAGCCCAATAAAGAAAAAATCAGACAAAAGCTACCAAAAAAGAAACAAAGGAAAAAAAATCTTGTGGAAAATGAAGAGGCTCCCTTTTGGAAACCTTCTCAAAGCCTCTCTATTTCTTGTTGACATCAAATCTCTTCTCTTTAATCTTGTTTCGATTGATCTTGTTATCTTTGATGAAGATCTCTAAGCTAAGTTTTGCGCTAAGCTCCAAGTCATAATTTCTCATCGTTCAAAATCAGCTGAAACCAAGATGCTTTTTGTTGCTATCGAATCTCTTCTCCTAAATCTTGTTTGTACTTAGCTTGTTAGTTGTGATGATGGTTGAAGACATCTGAGCTAAGCTTTAACTGCTCAACTCTATGTCTATGACTTCATCATCCATTCAAGTTCAGTTGAGGCCAAGATGCTAAATTCCTCTAGATCCAGTCGCCTATGTTGAATTTTTCTTAAATCTTAGATAAGTTTAAGTTTGTATGACTTTCTTCGTAGCTTAATCACTTTACCTTTAAACTACAAATCAATGGATTGAACCCCAATTGAAGTTAATATAATTATCTGATCCGAGGTTAAAAGAAAAATAATTAAGCTATTATTAAGTCATCTTCTTGCTTCTCCTTTTGCAGGTGTTGTTGTGCGTTCTGATTTGATTAAGCACAGTTAAGTGAGGTATATGCGTACTAATCTTGGTTTCCATCGAGTAACCCCTAAAATTCTCATAGGTGCGGATAGTAGAACTTCATGAAATGTCTTCAGATTAGTAGTTATCTATTTAGCTTACACTGTTATTCATCTATATCAGTAGCACATACCCTGCTTAGAGATACTGTTGTCCTGTTGATTGCTTACTCATTGTGGACTGTACTTCTTCTTATGTTAGGAGCGCCTTGCTTTTCTAGAATAAAAATATTTTTTCTAGTGCTAGAAATATCCTAATAATGGCTGAAATGATAATAACCTACAAAAAAGAAAACTAAGTTTGCAAAAAAGTCAATAAGAGTATTTCCCTCCCTAAGGGAGTGTTGTACTCTCACTAACAAAGATTCCCTTATACTATTAATGCATTCTAATTCCACTGCTTTGCTCTATGGAAACTTTTATTCCCCTTGAATAATCTGAACCAAAGCCAATGAATCTGATTCCATAATAACATTATTAATGTTTTTATCCCTATAATAGGACAGACCTTCTCTAATGGCTCTAGCCTCAGCCACTAGATTGGTGGAATCTAGCAGCCTCACCCCTTTAGCAAAAACAAATTCTCCATCTGACTCTCTGATGCAAAAAGCAGTCGAACTAGGTCCAAGGTTACCCCTGAATGCCCCATCAGTGTTACACTTGAACCAGTGTATAGGAGGGGGTAACCATTTAACATTCTTGAAGCTAAAAATAGGCCTAAATCTCTCTAGATCCTTAACTATTTGAGGCCAGTTTTGCCTTCACATTGGATTCTGAAACTGGCTTTCAAGAATTTTTTCAAAGTATGTGTGACCTCCCATCTAACCTTTGCAGCTGAATAGTTACCCCTATGCATTACTGTGTTCCTTCTCTTCCAAAGAAACTACAAAATTAGAATGGGCATTACCTGGTATACTCCTTTAGCTCTAATGTTATCCTCAAAGCTCCACCATTTTCTAATATTTTTATTCATATTTGAAAGAGGATAAAAATATTTCCAAGTAGATAGTGCAAGCTCTCCCTTCAATAATAAGTTTTCAATGGTTTCATTTTCCTCTTCTTCACAACACCTACAAAACTGTGAGATATTATTATTCAATGAATGTATCACTGGTACTTTACCTTTCCAGATTCTCCAAGAAAAGAAGGAGAATTTGAAAGGTAAGTCTTTACACCAAAGCTTTTCCAAATCATCACAAATCTCCTCTTTATTCCTCAGCAAATCCCATGCACTCTTGACACCAAACTGCCATGTGTTTGTAGCAGTCCACCATGTCCTATCTCCTTGATTATATAGTGCACTCAGACTTATATTATTCCTGATATGTGCTACTACATACTCAGGAAGATGATTCTCCATTTCTTCAAAGTTCCACCCATTCTCAGAAAGGAATATTTCTACATCCCTCATTTCATGACATGTGTGAACATCTGACTGGTGTTTATAAAGAGGGCCTAGGTTAGTCCAATTTTCAAACCAGATGCTAGAAGTTCCACCTTTAGGTTCCCACCATATAGCCTTTTCAAGTTTGTCCCTGTTTAACAGTATGTGTTTCTAAAACTGTGATCCTCCTCTCCATTCCACTAGTGCTGGGATTTATTTCTTACAATATTTGTTCCAAAAATAGTTGGACCACATAATGTTTGGTGTTCTAAACCTCCACCAAATTTTAGCATAATGTGCCTGAGAGACTTCAAAAAGGGATCTAAATCCAAGTCCCCCTTTTTACTTTGGGAGGAACACCTAGATCCATATAGAACTCCTACCTGATTCTTTATTAATCCAAAAAAAATTAGAATTTTTTTAATAAAGCTCTTTAATGACACAAATAGGAGGCACAATAATAGAAAGCACATAAATAGGAGTACTTTGAAGCACACTTGCAATTAAAACCTCCTTGCCTCCATATGACAGCAACTTACATTTCTAAGACTGTAGTTTTCTTTTCACCTTTTCCATCAAATCAGCATAGTGTTCTTTCCTCTTTCTTGTATGAGTAATGGATCATCCCAGATATTTCATAGGGAAGGACCCCTTTTCATACCTAAGCATTTCTATATCATCTCCACAGTATTTCTAGCAGCATTTTTATGCATGTAAAATAAACTCTTTTCCATGTTCACCGTCTTCCCTAATTGGATCTCATAGTCTTTCAAGATACCCATAATTTTCCTTAGTGACACTTCAGTTGCAGAGGAAAATATAATGTTTTTATTATCATAGTCAAGATGATTCAAGTTAGGGCTCTATTTAGGCATCCCATACCCCATAAATAGAAAATTCAGAGCCCTAGAGAGGAATCTGAGGATAAGATAAACAAAGTTAGAGATAGAGGATCTCCCTGCTTCACTCCCCTAGTAGAGTGAAAGAAACCATGAGATTTATAATTTATCAACACTGAGTAGTAGTTGTTGGAGATCAGTCTCCATATCATGTCAACTACCATATTTGAAAAACCCATCTTTCTCAGCACCTTCATAAGGAAGAACTATGAAACCCTGTCATATATTTTAGCCATGTCCAGCTTGAGAACATCATTTGCAGGCTTTCCTCTTTTACCAATGTCAGTCACCAATTTTTGAGTCAGCAGCACATTTTGTATAATACTTCTCCCTTTAACAAACCCTAATTGATTTGTAGAGATATTCCTCGGTAGAAGCCTCTTTATTCTGTCATGGACAATTCTTGATAGAATTTTGTTCATAAAATTACTCACACTAATAGGACTTAGATCAGAGAAAGTATTGACAGTAGCTTTCATCGGTATTAGAACCAGATTAGTATGAGTAATTGATTTGGGTAATGAATTACCTACAAAGAAATCATATACCACTCTCACAATATCATACCTAATAATATCCCAACATTCTTGAAAAAAAATCTACCTAACAAACCATTTGGTCCATAAGTACTATAACTATTGAGGTTGAACATGACCTTTTTTACTCCTTCAAGATCTGGTATGGCTCCCAGATTCACATTGGCATCATTACTGATCATTTCTGGGACATCATATAGCAGAGGACAATGAATAAAATCTCTTTCTTGTGAAAACTACTTGTGATAAAAATCTATTGTTGCATTAGCGATTTCCCCTTGATTGTCCATCTAGTCACCATTTTGGTCTTGAATTTTATTCAACTGCAGCCTGTGTCTTCTTCCTTTCACCACACTATGAAAGAACCTTATATTCCTGTCTCTATTTTCAAACCACTCATACCCTGCCTCTGTTGCCAATAAGATTCCTCCAACGCAAGATATTTGTTGTACTCAGCCTTAGCTCTCTACATAACCACTCTATTAGCAGTAGTAGGATCTTCATCAAATAACTTTTCTTTGATTCTTGCAATGTTTTCTCTGATTAGCAACTGCTGAAAGATATATCCATTAGTTGCTCTACTCCACAAAGTAAAAGCTTTTTTAATCTTCTTAATCTTTTTTTTTTTGAAGTCCAAGAAAGGATTAGAAGAGACAAAAGTGTACCAATTCATTCTAACCACTTCCTTGACAAATTCATGAAAAGTCTAAAAGTTAAGAAATTTAAAAGGCTTGCTAAAATTAGGGGTTTCAGTCTGGCACGTAACAAGCAGAGGTGCATGATCAGATCCATTTCTTGGAAAATGTTCCACTTTTGATTGAGCAAAAAATCCCCTAAAATTCATCATTCCTAAGAACTCTATCAACTCTAAAAAATGCAGTCATCACCAGCTCTACCATTCCACCAAGTAAAAAGGCTCCCTTTGAAGGGCATTTGGTCAAGATCACAGGATGCAATAATTTTTTTAAAATCATCAGTGTCAGCATCTAAAATGGTCAGACCTCTAATTTTATTTTCCCCATTTAACACCACATTAAAATCACCACCAATCAGCCAAGGGTGAGTCATACCCTGGCCTATATTGTACAAGTTATAACATATGGCAATTCTAAGATTAATTTCATATTTAGCATACCTAATGGAGGTATAAATCACTACACCTAAATTCATATCCAATAATTTCAAGGTTAATTATTGATCAGAATCACTCACTACTTTAACATTATAACCAATTGGTAAATACCCAAATCTGGCCATTTCTATTATAAAATGCTACCTTCATCTGCAGTCTGTTCTTGTATTTGTTAATGTTTTTGAAATGATGAAAAGGTTCAAGTAAAGCCACAAAACCAAACTTATGGAACTTGTGCAACATTTTCACTTTTTGGAATGATTTTTGTGATTTAGCTAACCTTATATTCCAAACAAAGACTTTCATGATTTATTAGAGTTGTTGGAACCTACATTCCTCTTTGGTTGTACCCTGACATGTTGAGATGCATCTCCATTACCTTATTTTTTTCCTTTTCTGGATGATTTAAGAGTCTTGATTGCTCTTGGTGAAACATCAACATCTCTGGAAATCTGCTCATCATTTAGAGATTTTGCCTTGTTAGTCTCTTCTGCAATCACTGGTGGCCCTTCTATTTCACTTATATTTTGAGTTAGTATGTCATGCAATATTTTGTTAGATTATTCAATTGCAACTAAAGTAATATGTGATTCATCAGTTTACACCACTGTGGGGATCTCTACAACTGCCAAACGAATTAGATCACTATGTCTTGTGATTTCTACTTTCTCTTTATTCTTCCCTGTATTTATATATAGCTGCATTCTTACTCATTACACTTTATTTTGTTTGCAGGACTACTTATTATTGAGTTGGCATGGTCAGCTACTGCATGTACTGATACCACCTCTCCATCCTCTTCTTTATTGTCCTCATTGTCTATAGTTTTTAGGGCCTTGTTAGCTTGAGTAATAACCTTAGTTGTTGTGTTGGTTACTGTTGATGATGTTTCCAGGACCTCCTCTTTTTGTTTCCCTTTCCCTACATCCCTATTTGAAATCTTCCCTTGCTTATTTATCTTAGTGTTGTTTTGTTGTTCAATTGACTCCACTTCTGTTTTTTTATTATCAGCTCATGTTGTGTAATTTCCTTCTAGCATCTTCTTTATCCATATTCATCTGGGCATTTGTATTATTATCTTTTTGTTGCACGTTTGTGAAAGATTGTGTGATCCACTGTTTAGTAGATATGCCATCATTGTTTTTCTTTACATTTTGTGCTTTGTCTACCTGATTATCTGTGTGAGTTGTATTTGTTACCACTGCTTTGCTGGTTGCTGATATTATAACTATTGCATTCTCTTGATTTGAGTCCATGGTCTTTTCATTGCTTGCTAACTTGCTACTCTCTTCTGGTACATGCCTGCTACTCCCTCCCTCCTCTTATAATACATCAAATAAGTTGGTCATGGAGATGTCTTCACTGGTATGCACTTTATCTACAATAAGGGATCTTAGAAACTCCCCCTTCTCAAATTTGAATCTTTTTTGTATAGGGTTTCATTTAGACAAGACTGTTTTTTCTTGTATTAATATCCTTTGCACAGGGGTAGCATCCTCTTTCTAAACAGTATTTTCCTTAGTTTCTTCTTACTCTTGTCTCTTTAACTCCAGGCTTAAAGTCCTACATTCATTTTCTTCATGACCTTGAAGCTTACATGTATGACAATACTTATGAGCAAGTCATATTGTATTTTTATCCGTTGCACTCTAGCCTCATTTGTTTTATCTTTCACCACCTCTAACTCCACAAAGTCAGGTAATATTGCACCAAATCCACCTGCACTTTGACCCTCACACAACTTGGTCTAGTTTTGTTTATAGTAGCTATATCTAGGTGAATAGGCTTACCAACAGTAGCCGCCAATGAAAAGATAGACTCCTTTACAAAGAAAGCTGGTAAGAGGTCTGGGAAAGATATCCATGCCATAACTTATGTCGTCTCTTCATTAGGTTTAAAATTAGCATCATAGATGAGGGCTCTCATTTGATAGGCCATCCCATCCCTCACAGTAATGTAGTAAACATTTTTGGACATCATATTCATGAAATCCTCCATTAAATTGAACCTCATCAAAGTATGCCTATTTTGAAGTAGACCAATCTTACACTCTCCCTTTATATTGTACTATTTAGGAATTTGTACTCTAAGATCCTCTAACTCTGGCCATTCATAGGAGAATTTACCAATCACTGTCATCTGTAAATCCTCTATGACATTCATCTTATTTACCTCCTCTTTAGTCTAAGATATTTGAGGTACACCATTGACCTATGTCACTTGCTTCATAAGAATGGCATCTCATAAAGGCTTCTTGTTGAGTTGCTAAAATTCCTTAGGCTTCATCAAATCTATTTATTTCACTTTGTTATTTATGTCTTCTTCTTTGTTGTTGGATTGCACCTTGTCGTCCGCAACAGCTTTAGGCAAATCAATAGGTTCAATAGGTAAACTAGGTTTTTTGGGGGAATTGGGGTG
Source organism: Capsicum rhomboideum (assembly GCA_031232105.1). NCBI lineage: Eukaryota > Viridiplantae > Streptophyta > Magnoliopsida > Solanales > Solanaceae > Capsicum > Capsicum rhomboideum. Next base: position 94,993,146 of record CP124711.1, on the reverse strand, counting down.
TAGTAGTTCTAGGAAGGTTGTACTTGATGTGAGCGAGATGTGCTGGCCAGCCCCGTCGGACTGTCAAGTGGCCAAGCCATCCATTTCACCGGCGGTAGATATAGGTTTTCTAAGAAAATAGGGCTATCAAAGAGAGTGCGTTCAACTAGCTTTTAAGAACTTTTGTATTACTCTTGATCCATTCATTTGTCTTTATTTGTTTATTCCAATCGAGGGGGGATTCTGACCCCTTTTTATACTATTGTACTATTTTAGTCTCGAATTTGATCTTGGGCACTAGACTTTATGAATTTCTACTTATTTTCGTTAGAGATCCAGTCTGAGCACTTATTATTCTTTCACTGACCTCTGATACTAGATGGGGCAGTTTTATTATGGTTGATCATTGGAAGTCATGGTTTGGGACCAGACAACATATACAGATATCTCGAGTCCCTTATAGGCCCCTTATATCTAGGAACCATGTACCTGAAGAAGGGATTCCGCATAGGTCCTGCCTTATGATCCATCGAGCCAGAGAAGGTGTATATACTTGGTACATTATGGCACTCAGTTGGTATGGTAGGATTGGCTTTTCTTTGCATTCATTCATCTATATGAATTGCCTATCACAATATAATATTATGATTGGTGTATGCTACAGAGTTTTTTTCCTCTTTGATATTATAAACCTTGTGATTATTCATATTTCGGGTTATACATTATGATTGTGCCAGAGCTAGCTCTTTACTTGTTTATAACCCTAGTGAGATTTAGGCTGTTAGGCTAGCTCCCTCAAGTTAGTTCCTTCATGTTTAGTTTCATGTACAGTACTATTGTATATCTATTTCTTCTCTAGCTACTCTTTTGTATATCACCTTCTTTCTCCATACTACTATTGTATATATCTTTCTTCATACTACTATCGTATATTGTTTAGCTATCTATTGAAGTGCTCTTTCATCCCTAGTTTCTTAAAGAATATGGTAGTTTATCTTTCCCTCTCTATTAACCTTATTGTGATTCAATTCTTAGTTAGTTGCCTATAATTTATATTCTTGTCGTACGTGTTATATATACTTGCATTATCTTTAGAGCTCAGTTGGTCGATACCTACTGAGTACCTCATGTATGGTACTCATACTACACTTCTGTACCCTGCAGATCATAGTACGAGTTCTCATTGCTACCGTGTACATCGTGCGGAACTGTTATGGATTGAAGATTTGGGGTGAGATATTATGTATGAGTTCTCCTCTTATTAGTCTACCAACAATCGCACCTCTAAATCCATGTTCACCTAACTCCTGGAAATTAAAACTATGCTAATAGACTCAGCATCGTCTATCTATAATCGATTAATTAAGCTATTAATAATACCATCTACTATATAATTAGCCTTCCCCACACTTAACAACTCAAGAGAACTAACTAGGCAAACACAACATCTAATAATCTTAGAATATAATGCAACCACATACTACCTCGGGTTCACATATATCTTTCTAATATTTAAGTCTCTTTTATCTAACAACTTAGTCACCATTAGCTTATTGCAGGTCAACCAACTTGAATTCTTGAATACGCTATGTCAAGCCTACTAGATTCATTTTCACAAAGTATGCACTACTAAACCCAAACTATCATTCTTTCCACCATGGTGATCCTTCACGGTTCAAACCTAGTATCTTACCCTCAACATGGATAGCTGGTCAACCTCTCACATACTATACTGATTTATGACTACTAGATATAAACCAAGATACACTAGTTGTCTACAACCTTATGATAATAACCGATCTTGATCTTATAGTCTATCTAATTATAGTCCATGGGCACAACTTCCTTTCATACACACTACTACTCATTCGATAACCTATCTAACTAATTTCATAACTCTCTAAACATGAAAAGGCTTTTTCTTCAAAGACACACTGTGCATCCTAGATCCATCCATGCATAAACACTCTACATTTAACTTAAAACATGTGCTTGATCTATACTAACACAATGACAAGCTCTAAATACTATAACCAACAACTCCTCCTCTAAGTACTACTACGAAATCTACCCCGCACTTATTACCCCTTAGTTAACACCTAAAGGCATATCACCCTATTACTAACTTAATGGATACATAGATCCATATATATACCTTACCCAATCACTATCCCCACCTTTCTAGTCATTGCACTTCTAAATTCCTACCCCAACCCTCCAACATTTATCTATACAACCATAGGGCATTGAATCTTTTTTTATTCTATGTATGTCCCTCTACTACATATAAATCATAACATCCCAAATCATACTATCTTCCGGGTGACAACTCTATCTAATAATCTAGGTATATACTTTCTTCTCTCATGGGTGTTATTTGTAACGAAAGAGTAAAGAAGAAAATGAATACATATCATACTCTGGTTCAATAGCATGATTCATATAGATAAGGATGTCAATTTATGAGCTGGAGGACTAAAACACACTAGCTCTTCTCAACCCCTTAGTGTAGTTGCTAAAATACCTGATAGTTCTATCTGAGAGAACGGCATCAGTAGGAACTAAGCTTTACTACTCCTATAACCTCGAAAACGAGGCATAGTTGGAGGAATTTAGATCAACTTACTATTCTATGTAAGTTTCTCAGGGGACTGCTCTATTGGACTGATCTAGCGTATCAAAGAATAGAAAATATTTTCTTAAATATCTGTAGTCCCTTATTCATAGTAGTGTCACCCTCAAAACCATAAATAAGATTCTACTGACATAATTTCATGGACTCCCTAGGACACTTAAAACTTTTTGTTCTGATACCAAGTGTGTCATTCCCCGAGTCTACACCCTAGATGAGACACGATACTTAGAATCATGATTAACCCTTAGCAAACCCTTAGTACTAGCATATTACTAAGATCATACATTTAAAAACAACTGAGTGAAAGCTTAAGCATAATAAAATGGGAAAAACTAAAAATAAACTAAAAGACTATAAGTTTAATACATAAATCGTTTAAAAGTTGACTTTAACTGACTCCACTGACTACTTTTTTATGAAGCCTCTATTAATTATACTGACATAACTGGTTACAAACATACACTCTAAACTATGCCTTCTGGAAAGATGGAGAGCATCATCAGTAAATGAAGAGTTGAAGCTTACTCTAATTATGTACCTGCATATCTGTAAGCTACATTGTAAAATAATGTAGTGTAAGAAAAGTTTGCATCAGTACAAAGAAGGTATTGAGTATGTAAGATAAGGGCTAAGCAATTTAAGAAAACTGACACACTTACTCAAACTAAATCTAAATAGCTGAGGAACTCAATGACTAAATCATATTTGCACCATAATTACCTACTGGGACTAAGTTTCATATTACAAGTGTCATGATTCACTTGCTAAACTTGCAAGGGGTGTTCGCAACCTATTATATCATAATTTGAGAGAAGAACTAAAATGAAACTTTCATAGATATAAATATCAAACTAAGAGTAAATATAGTTAAAAACCATAAGTAAGGATTTCTACAAAATGCATATATGAAATCATACTATCTGAATTCATATAATGATCATATCATGTAAATTATAAAAATGGATTTAAATCTTTTAGGTGGGAGTTTCTTATAACCGACATAAACCATGTGAGCTCTATGGAGTCCAATGTCATACACCCAACTGAAAAAGGTTGTTCCAATTAGCCAAAGTTAGAACCATATACATAAGGATCCTGAAGTTTTCCTTTTAGGCTAAAGAGGTTTACAGACTTATGGTACATATCATAAATCCTATGGTGGCATATAGTTATGGGATTTGGGTTTTCTAAACTTGTATTCACTTGGTGCTAAATACTCTCTAAAAACAGTTCATATAATCATATGCTCATAATATATTCAAATCATATCCATATGTATGTAAGGCTTGAGTCATTACTAAATTCATATTTCATAACTATCACTAATTTCACCATTATAAGGGTGACTCTATCTCTTTAAATGTTCAGACAATCAAAAAATTCAAAAATTCATACTTTAAAAGATAAAATTGATAAACAACGAGTAGAAATCATGATAAGAATAAGAAATCCAACAAGGAGACACCTTGCTAAGCTTATAATTAAAATACAATCTCCATAAAACCATAATCATATAAGGGACTTCAAGAGAGTCATGAAATTTTCATAGTATAAGGGAAATTAAATGTGGGTTCATAAAACCTAACCATAATATTTAATTCATGAAATTTCTAGAGTTTTGGACGTGAGTATGAAAGGAAAACCCCCCATTGAAGTCCTGCATACCTAAATTAGAAAGAACCTTGGAGAAAATCTTGAACTTGGGAGCGTTGGAGATTTAGAATTTGAAAAACCCTTCTTGAGTTTTTGAGTAATGGGAGAGAATGGGAATGAGGTAATTTGGAGATTTCTACTAGTTTAGGATGATCTTAGGGTTATAAAATGGGTTTAGGGAAGTTAGATAGGGTGAAAAGAATGAGGAGCCGAACTTTTATGCCTAGAAAGGGAGTGTGCGCCGCACTCCCTAACTCAAAGGAGTGCCTTGTGCGCCACACACCCTGTCATGCATGCCATCTAGTGGCTCCACAACATGTGTTTTGCAGCATGGAGCCCACAGCAGAGGCGTCCGTACGTAGTGCACAACCCCTATTTCTAGGTCCATGACGTTCTTTTATGACCCAATACTCAATCCAAACAATTTCTAACCTTCCTAAGTGTCAAATGACCTCACTTTATGACTCTAAACCCATAGGAAAGCTACTACAAACATCATGGAACTTTCATGGATTTTGGGGTGTTAGAAAAGCACAAAAAAAATAAAATTAGTTTATCACTTTGTATGAACTAATACTCAAGTAAACCAGCAATAATAAAAAAGGAAAGAAAGGAAATAATAAAATGAAAAGGTTATATATGAACGCATAGGAGGAACAGTTTATCACAGTTTTATGTGGTTTTCTAATATCTATTTTTTATTCTCCTCTCAACCCCCTAACCACATCCCCTTACCTATAAATTCCATTTATTTCACCACCTAACTACCCTATTTTTTAGAGTCTAGAATGATGTGGAAAAAAGTCAAATAGTCAGTGCTCTCTAGACTCATGACACAAAAAACCTAAACCTAGCCAAATCACCAAAATGCATGGCCTTGACAACCGATGATCAGCCTCATGGGGTTGATCTGCCATTACCTTCAAAACATTATTCCTTTTTTTGATCACTCATAACCCCAATCCTACTTCAGGCATAAACACAATTCAAAATAAGTAACCGTCAAGGAAATTATGCATCACCAGTGAACAAGGTGGAGCCAATCAACATCAAACCAATAACTTTTGTTAATGGGTAACAAAAAATACAATGGATGAAGGCAGAAGTGGAGCGGATAAATGTAATTGAGAACCTCCAATATGTTGTCATAGGTAAATTCTCCTATGGGTGATCGAAGAGTGATGAACTTATGAAAATTATTCCTTCTCGATGTGGTATGAAGGGGGAGTTCCAGATAGGAGTATTCCAGACTAGACATGTACTAATAAGACTCTCACTTTTGGAGGACTTTGTGAATCTCACTTCTAAAGGATCATATTATCTAAACTCAAAGGGTGGTTTTTCCTATCTAATGAGGTCCTTGATATATGATGCTAGATTCATAATAGAGGAGGAGATGATAAAAGTTATGGCTTGGATCTCTTTTCCTAAGCTATTGCCTACATATTACGTAAAGGAGTCTCTCTATTGCTTGGCTGCGGTAGTAGGCAAACCTCTACATTTGGATCTGGCCGCAATTAATAAGACAAGATCGAATTGTGCTAGAGTGAAGGTGTTGGTAGATCTAAACTCAAATTTACCAAAATCTTGGCGTATGGACATCACAAATGAAAAAACTAGAACGGAGAGTACTGAAATAGTTCATATTAGGTATGATTATCTAATGTGAAGTATAGAAGAATATTGGGAATGAAGGCAGCCTTTGCTAACAAGAATAGGAAGATATGGGTTTTGATGGATACTGAAGTTGAATGGAAGATATTATGGACACATAACAACAAATAAAAGTAAAGCTACAACATAAAGGCCTTGGTAAAGACATTTTTGCCACTTTTGTCTATGCCAAATGTAGTAAAGGAGAAATAAAGAAACTATGGGATGACCTATATCAGATAGCAGCTACTCAGGAACTACCATGGATGGTTAGAGGAGACTTTACTATCATCCTATGACAAGAATAAAAACTAGGTGGGCTACCAGTTACATTAGCAGAAAGTGAAGATTTTGCATTTTGCATAAATTCCTATGAACTATTTAACATGGGATTCAAAGGAAGCTTATGCATTTGGTGGAATGGAAAATCATCAAAGGATTACATATTCAAAAGGATGCATAGAATTGTATTCAACAACCCTTTCCAGGAAATACTCCCACAAATAGAGGTGAACATCTAACTAGAACAGGGTCATATCATGTTCCCCTGCTTCTCTCATGTGGTGAAGAAGCTATCAACTTCAAGAAACCTTTTAGATTTTGAATTTTTGGACTATACATGAGTCATTCAATGATTTGATAAGGCAACACTAGAAAAATTATTTTATAGGATCCCATTTGTTGGCTTTCAAATAGAAATTGAAGAAAGTAAAGGGAGCCCTAGCCAAATGGAGCAGCGACACATATGGTGACATTTTCAAGCAATTATCAACAAGGGAGGAAGTAGTATAGGTGAAACAGAAATTGTTTGAAGAAGAACCAAGTATTGTTTATAGAATTGCACTTCAAAAAGACTAAGTAGAATTAAGAAAGTATTTGAGTTTTGAGGAACAATATTGGAAGCAGAAAGCAGGCTTTACATGGTACACAAAAGGGTATATAAACACTAGTTTTTTCCATAATTATGTTAAAGGGAAAAGAAAAAAGCTACATCTGGGGGAATTCAAGATGATAGTGGCACTTGGCTAGAGGTTGTGGAGCTTATTTCAGAAAAAGCAGTAAAGTTTTTCCAGAAACAATTCATAGAATAAAGATCTAACAGTGATCTTGAGATACTTCAGCATGTGATTCACAAGTAACTTAAGATCAAAATATGTCTGTTTGTACATACCCAACTAAAGAAGACGATAAAGAATGCTATTTTTTCCTTAAGTGGGGAAAATGCAAGTGAACCTTATGGTTTCACAAGGGTATTTTACCAATAATGTTGGGAGATAGTAGGAAATGGTGTTTATTCAGTGGTACTAACTCTTTTTGATGGGGATACACTTCCTAAGTCCATTACCCATACAAATCTAGTATTGATTCCTAAGAAGCAGATAGTAGAGACTTTCTCAGACTTGAGACCATCAGCCTCTCTCATTTCATTAGTAAAGTGATTTCAAGGGTAGTGCATGATAGAATAGAGGGCATAATTCCAAACCTGATTGCATCAAATCAATCATGTTTTGTGAAAGGGAGGAGTATTTTTTAGAACATTCTTCTTACATACGAGATAGTTGTAGATACCATAATGAGAGAAAAACCTGCTAGTGTGGTACTAAAACTAGACATGATTAAAGCATATGACAGACTATGATGGAGATATCTAATGCATGTGCTAAGGAAGATGGGTTTTACAACACATTTCATCACTATCATTTGGAGTATAATAGCAAATAATTGGTATTTAGTTCTACTGAATAGACTACTGGATTTTTTCAATCAACAAGAAGGGTGAAACAAGGGGAGCCTTTATCACCAACTATCTTCCTATTATTAGCTGAGTCCCTATCAAGAGCTTTGAGTTCTTTATTTAAAGATAACAACTACATTGGCTATGGGTGCCAATGTGGACCACACAAATTAATCATCTAGCTTATGTTGATGACACCATTATTTTTACGTCAGTTGATACATATTCTATGGAGTGTATTATGGAAGTTTTGAGAAACTATGAGCAGGCTTCAGGGAAGTTAATCAATTAGAGAAAATGTTCATTCTATAGGTACAAAAAAAGTAGGTAATGCGCTAATACAGAAGTGTGGTAGATTACCAGTTTCTCATAAGGAAAATTGCCTTTCATTTATTTAGGATGATCTATTTGCCAAACAAGGACGAAGAAGGTATAATAGTAAGACTTAATAAAGAAGGGGGGCAAACTATACTATTGGAAAGGTAATTACTTTCTTTTGGTGGAAAAGCAATTTTGATCAAAAGTGTGTTACAAAGCATGCCTACTCACCTCTTTTCTATCCTAGAACCTCCTAAGTGTGTCATCAATAAGATTTACAAAATATTTGCTAGATACTTCTGGAGTAATAAGGAGGATGGGAGGTGTAACACCCCGTACCTTCCCAACCCTATGTGATGACTTTGAACAATGGTTACTTAGGTGTCGAGATGCCATGAGTATGTAACTTGTAATGTCAGTGATGGGAAAATTGAAATTTGGCCTTGTAGATGTGATTAAACTTGCGTAGGAGGTATTTTGCGATTTTCATAGAGCATCTGTGGGGTTCAAAATGAGGCTATGAGGACCTCTAAACAAATTATATTAAGGTTAAGAAGTAAGTTAAAGAATAGGACGAAGTATCTAACCAAACCCGCGAAGAAAAGTCGAAAAATAAAATTTTCAAAAAAATTAAGTGTGGGGCACGCTAGAGGGCGTGCCAGGCCTCTCTGGGCCAAATTTTTGTGCCCAGAGGCAGCAAGTTGGCACGACCAGGAGCGTGCCAGGGTGGTTTTGTCCATTTTTTGAAAGTTGGATTTTTTTTTTTAAGTCCCAAGGGTGCCCGGGGACGTATCGAGATGATTTTTGCCACGTTTCTTCTAAAACCATGAGCATATACATGAAATTAGTGAAATATTATGTTGGTATGATAAAATTTCTCGAGAACAAATTTGGCATCAAAATGACGATTTTACCCTTTTGGTCAAAATAGGCCATACGTGGCTAGAATCGCTTGCTTTTGGGATTGAGGCTACGAATATAAATCTCGTGAGTGGGAATATCGTTGTAACAATTATATGATGGATTTCACATTGATTTTAGTGGTCCAAGATAATATATGTGTTAATGGGCCAAAAGGTAGCCAAAATGCATGGCCCAATGGGTCAAAAAGACCCATTCTTCCATTGACTAAATACATACACAAATAATATTGGATAACCATGAACTCAAGCCCTATAAAAAAGGGGAAAAATCATATTTTAATTCATTATGCATACACATCACTTTCTCTCATTTTCTAGAGTTTTCAAGATAACTCCTTTAGTGGCTATTCAAACCCTAAGGTATTTTTGGACAAGATCATCCTCTTTCAAGCTTGGGTAAGTGATTATTCTTGTACTTTAACATATTATGTACATGATAGACTATGTATATCATGTTGGTTATTCTTGGAATTTTTGGACATGGCACTTTGACTTTTTGTTAAAAAAAGATGTGTTACCCATGGGATGGTAACTTGAATTATGATTTGTGGTTTTGATGGAAAAGCATGGTATGGATAAAATATCAACATGTATGGTGTGATTATGGTCTTGAACTTGTTATTTTTCTATAAGTGTATATTATGGGATTTTGGCCTATATGTGATATGAGTTATATTAAGGTGACTAGATGGATTAATTGTGATATGGTGCTTATGAGAAAGTGTAAAGGAGAAACCTTGTGGTGAAATGCTATTGGTATGTGATGTTGTGATCAATGTATAAAATGTTATGGTATTGTTGGCATGAAAAGGGCCATGAATGGTATTGTAAAGGGTGAATAGGGAACTCATGTAACTTATGGTTGTCTTATGTTCTTGAAATGTAGCTTTTGGTCAATGTATGGCATGAATGGGGTATTGTTGGTATGACAATGCCGTAAATGTTATTGTAGAGAAGGAAATGACATTTTAAAGATAAACATGTAACTCATTTTTATCATATGCATTTGTAAGGTAGTTGGTGGTTAATATTGGTTCTGTTATGTACTTGTGATGTAGAGTGAAACGTAAGGAAGGAGCGGAATTGTTAAGCTCACATATTGGATTGTGTACTTACATTCGGAAGATAAGGTATGTAACGTTACTCTGTATGTATCCTTCTGCAGCATATAATGTTCATATTGACATTTCACTTGTCCTATTCCAAAATTTGCTAAGGTATCTCATTCAGGTTTGATGTATATTGTTATCCACACGTTTCTTATTCATTGACCGATTGGTATTCATACGTCTCCTATCCATGGACTGAAATGCCTAAGCTCTCATAACGTTGTAATTCTAAAAGAACTATCTCAAAGAGGGTAAGATGTAAAGAGAATCTATTTATTCTTGAAAAGCATTCTCCAATCATGTCATGTTTCAAAGTCCAATATTATTATGAATATCTTTGTACCAATCTCATAAGAGTAGTGAAGTAGGTAAAGTGCGAACTAATATATCTATTCCTCACAAGTGAGCGTATTACTCTCTTAAAAGTAAGGAAGTGAAGTAAGGTATAGAGGTGTGTTTCCAATAGTATCATGATCCTTAAAGTAACAATCTCTCATAAGTGGATGTGTTAATCTCTCACAAGTTAAAGTATCAATCTCATAAGAGTAATAAGAGAGGTGATGTGCAAGTTAATATAATTATTCCTCATAAGTGAAGATGTCAATCTCATGAAGTAAAGGAGTGAAGTAATATATGTAAGAGCGTCCTTCAATTAATGTCATGATCTTTAAGGTGTTACTCTCATAACTATGTAAAGGGTATAAGATTTGTAGAGAAGTAATGTACGTATGGTTACTATAGGTTACATTGGGTATGGATCACAATCTAAAGGGTGTAAGTTCAAGATGGAACAATCCCAATCTTATGTTATGTTATATATTATAGCCCACCAAAAGGTGGAGGCCCTGTATTATTTATTATAGCCCACCAAAGGTGGATATCCGATATTATACTTATATATTATAGCTCACCAAGGTGGAGGCCCGGTACTATATACTTATATATTATAGCCCACTAAAGGTGGAGGCCCGGTACTATATACTTATTTATTATAGCCCACCAAAGGTGGAAGCCCTGTACTAACTAGTTGAGTGAACAATAATAATGATAATATAAATATGAAGGTTATGATAAAGATGATGATGATGCGACTGAATGACCAACTAATGACATAATAGAAGTAATGGACATGGCTCCACATATTCAGGACGGAGGTATATCCATACTGATTATTTCCTTATGCTTAATTTCTTGGAATTACTTATGTATTATTATAGTTTCATATCGCTTACATACTCAGTACTTTATTCGTACTGACCCCTCTTGGGGGACTTACCTTACATGCTGCAGGCATAGGTGCTAGTAGATCTCCGCAGTAGGCGATGAGATATCCGCAGATTATTAGTGAGCTCCAGTTGATCCGGGGCTTTTCCGAGTCATTATGCATATTGGTTTGAGATTGTATATGAGTATAGAGTGGGGTGTGTCCCGACTCTAGGTTTTTCATAGTCATGTATCTATAGAGGCTTTGTAGACATATGTGGGAAGCTGAATGTAAGATGTACACGTTCATTTTGACATGATGGCCCTAACGGCCAAATTTCATATATTGCATATGTTGCCATGACTTCCGCCATTGATATTTAATTACATGAGATTAAATGATGTTCATACGCGAACATACATATGAGAGTACATGAGCAAATATTGGTTCTCTCGGGCCTTATCGGCTCCGGGTGCCAGTCCGGCCCGGCTGGGATTCGGGTCGTGACAAAAGTGGTATCAGAGCAGGTCATTCTAAGGGTGTCTACAAAGCCATTTCTGAGTAGAGTCTTGCTTATGGATGTATTGCGCGCCATATTTATAAGTAGGAGGGTACGGGACATTTAGGGTTGTTTCATTTCTTCATTCTAGATCGTGCAATAGAGCCATTGTCATAGGAGAGATTACATTTGACCATTGTAATTGGTTTTCTTTGATATAGTAAAATGCCGATCACAAGACAAGGTATGGGAAAAGATAAGCAGGTAGATATGCATGCGGGAGAAGGAATTAGTAAATCCCCACCTAACCCAGTTAGTCAATATGGGGTTGAAACTTAGTTTACATCACGGGCATCTTCTCCTCCCCCTTCTCCAGGGAGGCCACAAAGGAGGGAAGTATCCCCAGAATCGCCTGCTAATTTTACTAGGCAGGAGTTACAGGATTTGAAAAATACAGTACAAATGTTGACTCAGATAGTTGTTGCCTAGAGTCAAGGACGAGTTGGTCCAGTGACAAGTGATGATGGTGTGGCTAGGATAGCTAGTCGGCGAACACAGGATTTCCTAAAATTGGATCCTCCTACATTTACCGGGTCCGATCTTAATGAAGATCCACAAGACTTTATAGATCAAATTCAAAGATCTCTAGATGTTATGCATGTGATGGGTGTAGAAACAGTGGAGCTTGCAGCATATAGACTTAAAGGAGAGGCTATATTATGGTACGAAGATTGGAAACGATCCAGAGGTATCGGTACAAATCCAGCTAGTTGGGAGGAATTCAGGGTGGCATTCCTTGATCATTATCTTCCATATGAGGTCTGCGAGGCTCATGCGGATCAGTTTTAAAATCTTCTTCAAGGAAATATGAGCATCGAGGAGTACAGTCTTCGGTTTAATTCGTTGGCTAGATACGCTCCTCATATGGTAGCAACTATGGCCGATAGAGTTCATCGATATGTAGACAGATTGGAGCCCTACTTGGTATGAGACTGTACTATTGCTGCATTAAATAAAGACATGAATATAGCCAGAATACAAGCCTTCGCGCAAAAGATGGAGGATCAAAGGCAAAGAGGAAGGATACAAGAATCTGAGGCAGGGCCGTCAAAGCGGGCTAGGCCCATGGGACAGCTCATGGCATCCCAAGGAGGATTTAGGCCTCAGGTTTTCACAAGACCACCTAGACCATCATTTTCTTACCCTACAACGGGTACTCCACCTCTATTTAGAGGGTCTAGAGGCACTCCGATTGGGCAGAGTAGTGGAATACGGGGTTCGCATACAGCAGGATCTTTTTGTCAGCAGTGCCAGCGCTGCGGAAAGTTTCATTCAGATGAATGATGGTTTGAAACAGACGTTTGCTTTTGGTGTAAAAATCCAGGACACATGAAGAGAGAATGCCCACAGAGGGCCACGGGTAGTATGACACGACCTACGGGGTCAGCAGAATTTGGAGGCTCTCCTTCATATAGTGACAGGTAAGTTATCTATATGTTTACCTAATAAATATGCATCAATTGATCCGGTTTCTACCCTATCATGTGTTACTCTATTGACTGCGAGAAAATTTGAAGGAACACTAGAGTTAATAGTCAAGTCAGTTGGGGTGTCCACACCAGTTGGTGAATTTATTATAGCTAGAAGAGTATGTCGCAATTGTATAGTAAATGTTGTGATCACGTTACATCGACTACTCTTACTTATATGGACATGATAGATTTTAATGTTGCAATGTGTATGACTTGGTTGGCTTTTTGTTGGACCACAATAGATTGTCGAGCAAAAAAATTACATTTTCATTTTCCACAAAGAATTTTCTTGAATGGAAGGGTACATATGTCGCTTAGTCAGAGTGAAGGATACCAAAGTTAAAGCTACTAATGTGAAGGATACTAGTCTACCCCCGTAAGGTGTAGCAGTGTAAATTGTACCGACGAGGGATGACACGTCGAGAATGTGCATTAATTATAGGCAACGGATTGAAGTGTCAAGAAGATTTTATGTATCGAATATATATGAGCTAAAGAAATGCATTATGGTAAAGCACACCATTCACGATATGCTATTTAGTAGGGAGTAATAAATATGTACCGTGATTTGGAAGTGACTTAGTGACACGATTAAAAAAAAAAATAAGAACTATTGCAAAATTTATACTTCAGTAATCGAAGTGATAACAAGTAAAGGTAAAGTATTTAGAATCTGAAGGTTATAGGCTATGTAGAGATTCTTTTTAGTTAGAAATAGATGTGATGCCATATGGGTAATAATTGATAGGCTTACCAAGTTAACACAGTTGTAGGAATGTTTTTGGGAACCCAAGTGAATGTAAGCATGGTTTTCGTCTTCGGACAGAGGAACAAGCAAACCGTATTGTTTAAGCATGAGAAGTTAGTTCTATATAGCGTACCTTCTAAGATGGTTCGAAGATGTGGTCAAGCCGCATATGACTTTAAAGTATCCCAAGGACTCTTTATAGTTCATTTAACATCTCCTATGCGATGCTTTGAAAGTATATAGGAGTATATCCCGCATTGCTCCCAGTGGAATTCCACCAGTTACAGAAAAATCTCATATGTGAAGAAGTACGGCTTACTATTCTAGCTCGAAAAGCGAAAGTAATAAGAAGTAAAGAAGGTGCTTCCGTAAAAGCACAATAGGAGAAACGAACACATGAAAGGAGTCACAAGGGAGACCAAAGAAATAATGAAATCTAAAGTAATAGTAAGTTTTGGACACGAAAGCAAAGTTCAGGATATGGAATTGGATTCATAATAAGTAAGTCTTTACAAGTACTCTATGTGTATATGATAATTGAAGGATCCACTTCGGCTTTTGGGATTGAGGCTACGAATATAAAACTTGTGAGTGGGAATATCGTTGTAACACATATATGATGGATTAAACATTGATTTTATAGGGCCAAGATAATATATGTGTTAATGGTCTAAAAGGTAGCCAAAATGCATGGCCCAATGGGTCAAAAAGACCCATTCTTCCATTGACTAAATACATACACAAATAATATTGGATAAGCAAGGACTCAAGGCCTATAAAAAGGGGGAAAAATCATATTTTAATTCATTATGCATACACATTACTTTCTCTCACTTTCTAGAGTTTTCAAGATAACTCCTTTGGTGGCTCTTCAACCCTAAGTTATTTTTGGACAAGATCATCCTCTTTCAAGCTTGGGTAAGTGATTATTCTTGTACTTTAACATATTATGTACATGAGAGACTATGTATATCATGTTGGTTATGCTTGGAATTGTTGGACACGGCACTTTGACGTTTTGTTAAAAAAAGATGTGTTACCCATGGGATGGTAACTTGAATTATGACTTGTAGTTTTGATGGAAAAGCATGGTATGGATAAAATATCAACATGTATGGTGTGATTATGGTCTTGAACTTGTTATTTTTCTATAAGTGTATATTATGGGATTTTGGCCTATATGTGATATGAGTTATATTAAGGTGACTAGATGGATTAATTGTGATATGGTGCTTATGAGAAAGTGTAAAGGAGAAACCTTGTGGTGAAATGCTATTGGTATGTGATGTTGTGGTCAATGTATAAAATGTTATGGTATTGTTGGCATGAAAAGGGCCATGAATGGTATTGTAAAGGGTGAATAGGGAACTCATGTAACTTATGGTTGTCTTATGCACTTGAAATGTAGCTCGTGGTCAATGCATGGAATGAATGGGGTATTGTTGGTATGACAATGCCGTAAATGTTATTGTAGAGAAGGAAATGGCATTTTAAAGATAAACATGTAACTCATTGTTATCATATGCATTTGTAAGGTAGTTGGTGGTTAATATTGGTTCCATTATGTACTTGTGATATAGAGTGAAACGTCAGGAAGGAGCGGAATTGTTAAGCTCACATATTGGATTGTGTACTTACATTGGGAAGATAAGGTATGTAAGGTTACTCTGTCCGTATCCTTCTGCAGCATCTAATGTTCATATTAACATTTCACTTGTCCTATTCCAAAATGTGCTAAGGTATCTCATTCAGGCTTGATGTATATTGTTATCCACACGTTTCTTATTCATTGACCGATTGGTATTCATACGTCTCGTATCTATGGACTGAAATGCCTAAGCTCTCATAACGTTGTAATTCTAAAAGAACTATCTCAAAGAGGGTAAGATGTAAAGAGAATCTATTTATTCTTGAAAAGCATTCTCCAATCATGTCATGTTCAGAAGTCCAATATTATTATGAATATCTTTGTACCAATCTCATAAGAGTAGTGAAGTAGGTAAAGTGCGAACTAATATATCTATTCCTCATAAGTGAGCGTATTACTCTCTTAAAAGTAAGGAAGTGAAGTAAGGTATAGAGGTGTGTTTCCAATATTATCGTGATCCTTATAGTAACAATCCCTCATAAGTGGATATGTTAATCTCTCACAAGTTAAAGTATCAATCTCATAAGAGTAATATAAGAGGTGATGTGCAAGTTAATATAATTATTCCTCATAAGTGAAGATGTCAATCTCATGAAGTAAAGGAGTGAAGTAATATATGTAAGAGTGTGCTTCAATTAATGTCATGATCTTTAAGGATTTACTCTCATAACTATGCAAAAGGTATAAGATTTGTAGAGAAGTAATGTACGTATGGTTACTATAGGTTACATTGGGTATGGATCACAATCTAAAGGGTGTATGTTCAAGATGGAACAATCCCAATCTTATGCTATGTTATATATTATAGCCCACCAAAGGTGGAGGTCCGGTATTATTTATTATAGCCCACCAAAGGTGGATGTCCGGTATTATACTTATATATTATAGCCCACCAAGGTGGAGGCCCGGTACTATATACTTATATATTATAGCCTACAAAAGGTGGAGGCCCGGTACTATATACTTATTTATTATAGCCCACCAAAGGTGGAAGCCCGGTACTAACTAGTTGAGTGAACAATAATAATGATAATATAAATATGAAGGTTATGAAAAAGATGATGATGATGCGACTGAATGACCAAGTAATGAAATAATAGAAGTAATGAACATGGTTCCACATATTCAGGACGGAGGTATATCCATATTGATTATTTCCTTACGCTTAATTTTTTGGAAGTACTTATGTATTATTATAGTTTCATATGGCCTTACCTACTTAGTACATTATTCATACTAACCCCTCTTGGGGGACTTACCTTACATGTTGCAGGCATAGGTGTTAGTAGATCTCCGCAGTAGGCGACGAGATATCCGCAGATTATTGGTGAGCTCCAGTTGATCCGGGACTTTTCCTAGTAATTATGCATATTGGTTTGAGATTGTATATGAGTATAGAGTGGGGTGTGTCCCGACTCTAGGTTTGTCATAGTCATGTATCTATAGAGGCTTTGTAGATGTATGTGGGAAGATGAATGTAAGATGTACACGTTCATTTTGACATGATGGCCCTTACGGCCAAATTTCATATATTGCATATGTTGCCATGACTTCCGCCATTGATATTTAATTACATGAGATTAAATGATGTTCATACGCGAACATACATATGAGAGTACATGAGCAAATATTGGTTCTCTCGGGCCTTATCGGATCCGGGTACCAGTCCGGCCCGACTGGGATTCGGGTCTTGACAAAAGTGGTATCAGAGCAGGTCATTCTAAGGGTGTCTACAAAGTCGTGTCAGAGTAGAGTCTTGATTATGGATGTGTTGAGCGCCACATTTATAAGTAGGAGGCTATGGGAAATTTAGGGTTGTTTCATTTCTTCATTCTAGATCGTGCAATAGAGACATTGTCATAGGTGAGATTACATCTGACCATTGTAATTTGTTTTCTTTGATATAGTAAAATGCCGATCACAAGACAAGGTATGGGCAAAGATAAGCAGGTAGATATGCATGCGGGAGAAGGAATTAGTAAATCCCCGCCTAACCCAGCTAGTCAATATGGGGTTGAAACTGAGTTTACATCACGGGCATCTTCTCCTCCCCCTTCTCCAGGGAGGCCACAAAGGAGGGAAGTATCCCCAGAATCGCCTGCTAATGTTACTAGGTAGGAGTTACAGGATTTGAAAAATGTGGTGCAAATGTTGACTCAGATAGTTGTTGCCTAGAGTCAAGGACGAGTTGGTCCAGTGACAAGTGATGATTGTGCGGCTAGGATAGCTAGTCGGCGGACACAGGATTTCCTGAAATTGGATCCTCCCACATTTACCGGGTCCGATCTTAATGAAGATCCGCAAGACTTTATAGATCAAATTCAAAGAGCTCTAGATGTTATGCATGTGACGGGTGTAGAAACAATGGAGCTTGCAGCATATAGACTTAAAGGAGAGGCTATATTAGGGTACGAAGATTGGAAACGATCCAGAGGTATCAGTACAAATCCAGCTAGTTGGGAGGAATTCAGGGTGGCATTCCTTGATCATTATCTTCGATATGAGGTTCGCGAGGCTCGTGCGGATCAGTTTTTAAATCTTCGTCAAGAAAATATGAGCATCAGGGAGTACCGTCTTCGGCTTAATTCGTTGGCTAGATACGCTCTTCCTATGGTAGCAACTATGGCCGATAGAGTTCATCGATATGTAGACAGATTGGAGCCCTACTTGGTATGAGACTGTACTATTACTGCATTAAATAAAGACATGAATATAGCCAGAATACAAGCCTTCGTGCAAAAGATGGAGGATCAAAGGCAAAGAGGAAGGATACAAGAATCTGAGGCAGGGCCGTCAAAGCGGGCTAGGCCTATGGGACAGCTAATGGCATCCCAAGGAGGATTTAGGCCTCAGGTTTTCACAAGACCACCTAGACCATCATTTTCTTACCCTACAACGGGTACTCCACCTCTATTTAGAGGGTCTAGAGGCACTCCGATTGGGCAGAGTAGTGGAATACGGGGTTCGCATACAGCAGGATCTTTTTGTCAGCAGTGCCAGCGCTGCGGAAAGTTTCATTCAGATGAATACTGGTTTGAAACAGACGTTTGCTTTTGGTGTAAAAATCCAGGACACATGAAGAGAGAATTCCCACAGAGGGCCACGGGTAGTATGACACGACCTACGGGGTCAGCAGAATTTGGAGGCTCTCCTTCATATAGTGACAGGTAAGTTATCTATATGTTTACCTAATAAATATGCATCAATTGATCCGGTTTCTACCCTATCATGTGTTACTCTATTGACTGCGAGAAAATTTGAAGGAACACTAGAGTTAATAGTCAAGTCAGTTGGGGTGTCCACACCAGTTGGTGAATTTATTATAGCTAGAAGAGTATGTCGCAATTGTATAGTAAATGTTGTGATCACGTTACATCGACTACTCTTACTTATATGGACATGATAGATTTTAATGTTGCAATGTGTATGACTTGGTTGGCTTTTTGTTGGACCACAATAGATTGTCGAGCAAAAAAATTACATTTTCATTTTCCACAAAGAATTTTCTTGAATGGAAGGGTACATATGTCGCTTAGTCAGAGTGAAGGATACCAAAGTTAAAGCTACTAATGTGAAGGATACTAGTCTACCCCCGTAAGGTGTAGCAGTGTAAATTGTACCGACGAGGGATGACACGTCGAGAATGTGCATTAATTATAGGCAACGGATTGAAGTGTCAAGAAGATTTTATGTATCGAATATATATGAGCTAAAGAAATGCACTATGGTAAAGCACACCATTCACGATATGCTATTTAGTAGGGAGTAATAAATATGTACCGTGATTTGGAAGTGACTTAGTGACACGATTAAAAAAAAAAATAAGAACTATTGCGAAATTTATACTTCAGTAATCGAAGTGATAACAAGTAAAGGTAAAGTATTTAGAATCTGAAGGTTATAGGCTATGTAGAGATTCTTTTTAGTTAGAAATAGATGTGATGCCATATGGGTAATAATTGATAGGCTTACCAAGTTAACACAGTTGTAGGAATGTTTTTGGGAACCCAAGTGAATGTAAGCATGGTTTTCGTCTTCGGACAGAGGAACAAGCAAACCGTATTGTTTAAGCATGAGAAGTTAGTTCTATATAGCGTACCTTCTAAGATGGTTCGAAGATGTGGTCAAGCCGCATATGACTTTAAAGTATCCCAAGGACTCTTTATAGTTCATTTAACATCTCCTATGCGATGCTTTGAAAGTATATAGGAGTATATCCCGCATTGCTCCCAGTGGAATTCCACCAGTTACAGAAAAATCTCATATGTGAAGAAGTACGGCTTACTATTCTAGCTCGAAAAGCGAAAGTAATAAGAAGTAAAGAAGGAGCTTCCGTAAAAGCACAATAGGAGAAACGAACACATGAAAGGAGTCACAAGGGAGACCAGAGAAAGAATAAAATCTAAAGTAATCGTAAGTTTTGGACACGAAAGCAAAGTTCAGGATATGTAATTGGAGTCATAATAAGTAAGTCTTTACAAGTACTCTATGTGTATATGATAGTTGAAGGATCCACTTCGGCTTAAGTTATTACGATGAGACAATGTTACTAACATTTGAGGATGAATGTTTCTAAGGGTGGAAGAATGTAACACCCCGTACCTTCCCAACCCTATGTGATGATTTTAAACAATGGTTACTTAGGTGTCGAGATGCCATGAGTATGTAACTTGTAATGTCAGTGATGGGAAAATTGAAATTTGGCCTTTTACATGTGATTAAAATTGCGTAGGAGGTGTTTTGCGATTTTCATAGAGCATATGTGGGGTTCAAAATGAGGCTAAGAGGACCTCTAAACAAAGTATATTAAGGTTAAGAAGTAAGTTAAAGAATAGGACTTGAAGTATCTAACCAAACCCGCGAAGAAAAGTCAAAAAATGAAATTTTCAAAAAGAATAAGTGTGGGTGCGCTATAGGGTGTGCTAGTTCTCTCTGGGACAAATTTTTGTGCCCATAGGTAGCAATTTGGCACGCCCCAGGGTGGTTTTGGCCATTTTTCGAAAGTTGGAATTTTTCTAAGTCCCAAGGGTGCCCGGGGACGTATCGAGCCAATTTTTTCCACGTTTCTTCTACAACCATGAGAATATACATGAAATGAGTTAATTATTATGTTGGTAAGATAAAATTACTCGAGAAAGAATTTTACATCAAAATGATGATTTTACCCTTTTGGTCAAAATAGGCCATACGTGGCTAGAATCGCTTGCTTTTGGGATTGAGGCTACAAATATAAATCTCGTGAGTGGGAATATCGTTGTAACGCATATATGATGGATTACACATTGATTTTAGAGGGCCAATATAATATATGTTTTAATGGGCCAAAAGGTAGACAAAATGCATGGCCCAATGGGTCAAAAAGACCCATTCTTCCATTAACTAAATACATACACAAATACTATTGGATAAGCATGGACTCAAGGACTATAAAAAGGGGGGAAAATCAGATTTTAATTCATTATGCATACACATCACTTTCTCTCATTTTCTAGAGTTTTCAAGATAACTCCTTTGGTGGCTCTTCAAACCCTAAGGTATTTTAGGACAAGATCATCCTCTTCCAAGCTTGGGTAAGTGATTATTCTTGTACTTTAAAAAATTATGTACATGATAGACTATGTATATCATGTTGGTTATGCTTGGAATTGTTGGACATGGCACTTTGACTTTTTGTTAAAAAAAGATGTGTTACCCATGGGATGTTAACTTGAATTATGACTTGTGGTTTTGATGGAAAAGCATGGTATGGATAAAATATCAACATGTATGGTGTGATTATGGTCTTGAACTCGTTATTTTTCTATAAGTGTATATTATGGGATTTTGGCCGATATGTGATATGAGGTATATTAAGGTGACTAGATGGATTAATTGTGATATGGTGCTTATGAGAAGGTGTAAAGGAGAAACCTTGTGGTGAAATGCTATTGGTATGTGATGTTGTGATCAATGTATAAAATGTTATGGTATTGTTGGCATGAAAAGGGCCATGAATGGTATTGTAAAGGGTGAATAGGGAACTCATGTAACTTATGGTTGTCTTATGTTCTTGAAATGTAGCTTTTGGTCAATGTATGGCATGAATGGGGTATTGTTGGTATGACAATGCCGTAAATGGTATTGTAGAGAAGGAAATGACATTTTAAAGATAAACATGTAACTCATTTTTATCATATGCATTTGTAAGGTAGTTGGTGGTTAATATTGGTTCCGTTATGTACTTTTGATGTAGAGTGAAACGTAAGGAAGGAGCGGAATTGTTAAGCTCACATATTGGATTGTGTACTTACATTGGGAAGATAAGGTATGTAAGGTTACTCTGTATGTATCCTTCTGCAGCATCTAATGTTCATATTGACATTTCACTTGTCCTATTCCAAAATTTGCTAAGGTATCTCATTCAGGTTTGATGTATATTGTTATCCACACGTTTCTTATTCATTGACCGATTGGTATTCATACGTCTCCTATCCATGGACTGAAATGCCTAAGCTCTCATAACGTTGTAATTCTAAAAGAACTATCTCAAAGAGGGTAAGATGTAAAGAGAATCTATTTATTCTTGAAAAGCATTCTCCAATCATGTCATGTTCAGAAGTCCAATATTATTATGAATATCTTTGTACCAATCTCATAAGAGTAGTGAAGTAGGTAAAGTGCGAACTAATATATCTATTCCTCACAAGTGAGCGTATTACTCTCTTAAAAGTAAGGAAGTGAAGTAAGGTATAGAGGTGTGTTTCCAATATTATCATGATCCTTAAAGTAACTATCTCTCATAAGTGGGTGTGTTAATCTCTCACAAGTTAAAGTATCAATCTCATAAGAGTAATAAGAGAGGTGATGTGCAAGTTAATATAATTATTCCTCATAAGTGAAGATGTCAATCTCATGAAGTAAAGGAGTGAAGTAATATATGTAAGAGTGTGCTTCAATTAATGTCATGATCTTTAAGGTTTTACTCTCATAACTATGTAAAGGGTATAAGATTTGTAGAGAAGTAATGTGCGTATGTACATTACTATAGGTTACATTGGGTATGGATCACAATCTTAAGGGTGTAAGTTCAAGATGGAACAATCCCAATCTTATGCTATGTTATATATTATAGCCCACCAAAGATGGAGGCCCGGTATTATTTATTATAACCCACCAAAGGTGGATGTCCGGTATTATACTTATATATTATAGCCCACCAAGGTGGTGGCCCGGTACTATATACTTATATATTATAGCCCACCAAAGGCGGAGGCCCAGTACTATATACTTATTTATTATAGCCCACCAAAGGTGGAAGCCCGGTACTAACTAGTTGAGTGAACAATAATAATGATAATATAAATATGAAGGTTATGATAAAGATGATGATGATGCGATTGAATGACCAAGTAATGAAATAATAGAAGTAATGAACATGGTTCCACATATTCAGGACGGAGTTATATCCATATTGATTATTTCCTTACGCTTAATTTCTTGGAAGTACTTATGTATTATTATAGTTTCATATGGCCTTACATACTCAGTACTTTATTCGTACTGACCCCTCTTGGGGGACTTACCTTACATGCTGCAGGTACAGGTGTTAGTAGATCTCCGCAGTAGGCGACGAGATATCCGCAGATTGTTGGTGAGCTCCAATTGATCCGGGGCTTTTTCGAGTCATTATGCATATTGGTTTGAGATTGTATATGAGTATAGAGTGGGGTGTGTCCCGACTCTAGGTTTGTCATAGTCATGTATCTATAGAGGCTTTGTAGACGTATGTGGGAAGTTGAATGTAAGATGTACACATTCATTTTGACATGATGGCCCTAACGGCCAAATTTCATATATTGCATATGTTGCCATGACTTCCGCCATTGATATTTAATTACATGAGATTAAATGATATTCATACGCGAACATACATATGAGAGTACATGAGTAAAGATTGGTTCTCTCGGGCCTTATCGGCTCCGGGTGCCAGTCCGGCCCGACTGGGATTCGGGTCGTGATAGGAGGAGTAAGCTTTAGGCTAAGTGAAAGGACCTGTACTTGCCAACTCAGGGAGGGGGACTAGATTTCAGGTCTCTTTTAGATGTATCTAATGCACTTTTTGCTAAACTATAGTGGAGATTTAGAACTACTTCAACACTTTAAGAAAATTTTATGTGGAACAAGTATTGTAATAAAGTGATTCCAACTTAGTATAGTGGAAAGGAGGTACCTAGGTGTGGAATAAGATGCTCAAAGCAAGAAAGGCCATTGAACAAGAAATATGGTGGGAAATCAAAGCGGGATCTACTAGTGTGTGATATGAAAATTTGACCAAGTTTGGTGTTCTTAATTATGTAGTTCCCATCGAATATCCACAAAATAAAGACCTAGTGGATGTGGCATATAGAAGAAGGAAGATGAAAGACTCAGTTACTACAGCAATCTTTTCCCACAGATATTGTAAATCATATTAAAACTAGAATCCATATTAAAGAATTACAAGGGAATTAAGAATAGCCTAGGTGGATGTCAACAACTACAGGAAAGTTCACAGTCAATAGTGCTTGGCATTTGGTGAGGCACGGTGAGAAACAATTGTGGATAAAATGGGTGCCCTTTAAAATAAATTTCTTATTGTGGAGAAAATGGAAGTATAAGGTGACTACAAAGGACAAGCTTATAAAAATGAGACAAATCTTACTTCTAGTTGTTATTGTTGCAATAACCCTCAGCAAGAGACAGTGCAACATCTATTCCTAACTGGCCAATTTGCAACAGAGGTATGGAATACATTTAAAACTTTAGTAGGAATACAGATAAACCTGGTGGAAATTCACTGGGTGATCAGAATTTGGCGGAAAATTAATTATGGAGAGAAACTTAAAGCTTATCCTATATGTAGTGCCAACTAAGATCACTTAGAAATTGTGGGAAAAAATAAAAACTATAAATCATAGAGGGAAGATGAGCTTCACTAGAGTTATACATAATGTGAATAATAATCTATTTTTTCCAGCAAGGAGTACTTATCCTTGGCTTAGGAATATCCCTTTCCTTTGGCCTGACTTGATTGCCTTTCGAGAGAACTATAAGCCCATTTTGATTACCAGGATAGTTCATTAGAATTTACCATATGAGAACTTGTACAAATGCAACTCTGATGGTGCATCTACAGGCAACCCTGGATTCAGTTCCTATGGTTTTTGTGTGAGAAATTGGCAAGAAAGTCTGGTGCCTAGTGCAAAATGTTATGTTGTAAGACCAATGTAGTGGCAGAAACTAAAGTTATGTTGGAAGGCTTAGTTTGTTGTATTGAGCATGAGATACACCCCTTGATTCTAGATACAGACTCTATGATATTGAAGAATGTTATGGAAGGAAGGTGGGAGACATCATGGTGCATAAGTACAGAAGTTGAGATGATCAGTAGACATATGGAGAACTTCAATGCACTGATACACCATGTCCATAGGGGACACACTATCGAAGTTTATAACTAACATAGCTTTTAATTTTGTAGGTAAAACTAAGTTTTCAAAATTTTCTGAGTTACCAAGTGTAGGAAGGAGAATACTAAATCTGGAATAGCAACAAATACCAAATCTTAGCATGAAAATGCAAAAAACACAGGATACACGAAGGTACAAGACTGAATTTGTGACTCAGATACTAACAAAACTTCTAATGGTGATATTAGCTTCAGCTCACTCCATTGAAGGTTTATCGGTAAATAAGAAGCTCATGTTTGCACACACTATGTTACACCTAGAACAATGTACCTATAGATTTACTCAAATGAATATGGCCGCAATCAAGAACAACAACAACCATAAAAGGGTGGATAAAAATCAACAACTATCAAATTGCATAGTTGAAAAGCAGATTCAAGCTCGAACCAACAATAATAAGAAAGTTAGAAAGCATAGAAGGCATAAAACATATATCCGAGACAAGGCAACAAAGCCCCAACTATTCATACACAGTCTTCACATTTTGGGGAAAATAAAAGAGACCCAAGAGCTTCATAGATTCACATTCTATTCTATATAGAAATAAGAAAAATTCAAAGCTTGCAACCTTTCTTGAATAGAAGAGATGGCTTGTCTGAAGTGTTTCTCCTTAGTTAAGGATACACGACATTAGGTGAGAGATTTGTGATGCGAAGAAGTCAATCTATAATGGAGTGACCAATTCTAAAATCCTGTGAAGTTCATGATCTCTGGTACTTAGGGACAATGATGCATTAGCCCAGAAGTTTCCCAATTGAAGTGTGGATAGAGAAAATGAATGTTCGACCTTTGTAACTTTACTTTTTTATCTGTGTTTTCCTTTTTTTCGATTTAGAATTTTGTTTTGAGTTTTCGTCCTATATGTAACTTTTATTATCGAATAAAATTTTCCCACTAAGTCATACTTGGTGGTTTCTTAAAAAGGCTATATGTGAAATTGGGAAATAATTGATTATTAGACAAAAATGGCCAAATTCAAAATTATGTGCAAAATGTGATTATTTCTACAGATCTGAAATTTCACCTATCTCTTCTTCCTTCACCTAGAATCTGAACTACAACTAAAAACCACTTGAATTCTTATTCAAATAATCTCAAATTTTAGATATAAGCTCCTCTCGATATTTCGGTTCTTTTGATATATTACCCATCCAAAATGGAGCCCATTTGTGGCAATCTGACAATTTAAACTTGAGGCTTTGAAGTTGTTAATGGTGGACTACTTTTCTATAAAATTTTTCTGACCATACATCATTTTCAAGCACAAAAATTGATTCTTCATCAATAGTAAGCCAAGGAAACTTGTGGTGATCTAGAAACCACTTTATTATAACTCCAAAGCTTAGCCTCTTGATTTTATATCTTCACTGATGGAGTTTAATGGTTGTTTCCTACACATTACTTGCTCTATATCAATAGATAATTTTTTTCAGCCATAAATATATAGTAAGCAGTAGTTAATAGTGATTAAGAATAAAAATCTAATGACCAACGTATTGCACACCGAGATTTTTTGATTCCCTTTTTATCAGCAGTCATGAGTATTCAAACCCAATTGCTCATTCCTTCATATTGTATAGGTCAATCAAATTCCATTTTTTCTTTTTTTTAGATTCCACATTCAGACGAAGAATAATAAAATGAACAGTGAAACAATTCTCAAGTTTTCAATAGACACTCGAACAAGGAAAATAAATATTGAACAAATCAAATGCACGTGCAATACATTTTTTTTAAGTCAAAGCAACCTCATGAGCCATTTATTATCAAAGAAAACAAATAATCTTTGCAAAAGTCAAGCTGACTCAAGCCCTAAATGAAAACAACAAAACTAATAAAATATCAAAACAACTAAAATATTTATACAAAACAAAGAGTCTATAAAATCCCAAAAGGGAAAGTGAGCTCTTCATTTTCGATCTCCATCTTGCAGCTCAATCGATCATCCATGGAAAACCTTCTGATGCAAGAAACTGAAGACACACTTGAGAAAGAACAGCATCCCACTTACTATCAGTATCGACCTCTCAATCCCCAGATCTGTATATCATTGAGTTTGAGTTGTTTTTACTTAGGACATTCAATACACTCATGAATGACATGAAAACTGACTCATTGAGGACTTCTTCAACTCCATGTGGACAGATTTTGTGAGGACAATGATCGTTCATGAGGTTGCTGCTCTTCTTTTATCAATACAATTGACTATTTTGCAAATTCATTTGTGGCTTTCTTTATTTGTAGGTTTAGATCTTCCAGAACAAGACTCTTTAGTATAAACAATGTAAGCTCTTTTACGTACCTATTTATGTTACCCTCTATTAGTGGATTTGATTGTATGCTTTCCCCATTTTCCTTATTTCTCAGTAAATTGAGATTAGAAAAAAGCTGATACCACTGCTCAAGATTCAAGAACAACAGGTTCTTCATCCAATCAATTTCATGAATTTTTTTACTTCTTCTTTCTCATTTCTGTATATGTATCTCCATATTTGTTTTTCTCTTTCTTTGTTTTGTTGTTTGTATGACTGGTGCTTCCATTTATGCTTGTTTGCTCCTATATTCTTTAATTATACCTATGTATTGCGTGACCTCTATTTTGGAACTTTTTGATTCTGAGATTAGGAACTTGGTATTTTTCCATGATGATAATATTTATTGCTTCCAATAGTATGTCTTGCATTGATGTGTATGTTAGCCTTTGTGTACCTACAAAATAGAGAACATGTTTAGCAAAAATATTTGTGATCTTGTTTCCTTCTCTGAATATGTGTTCCACCACGATATTTGCATCAACTATTAGAGCTTTAATTCTCCTTAATTCCAAAGCTATGCACCAAGGAGTATCCCAGATCCCATCCAAAATTTGTTTTAAAGTGAGAGCGTCTATTTCTAAAGTCAATGGCAAGTAATTCTTCCAAATGCAATATTCTAGACCTAGTCTTAGTGCAACCACTTTAGTAATTAAGTTAGAGCCATCTTCCAATGTCCTAGCTTCTACATAAACAAAATTTCCTTCTTTATTCTTGATATAAAAGGCCCCAGAACTAGGACCTGGATTCCCTTTGGCTGCCCCATCTGAGTTACCCTTATAAGCTCCAAATGTTGGTGGTCTTCAGACTACCACTTTGCACCTTATAGCAGGAGTGTATTCCTCAAGTAATTTCACCATATGAGGCCATGTTGAAGGCATATTTTCCATCCATAGAGAGTTGTGTTTAGCCAACAAAAATAGATTTCTGTTTACCTCAATTTCCATTCCAAACTCAGATATTTTTCCTTCATGATTTATAGAATTCCTTCTCTTATATATCTGCCACAAAATTAACATAGGCACAACTTTATAGAGTAGTTTGAGCTTAGGATTAAATTCATCATTCCACAACCTAAAAAATATGTCCTTGAGTTGTATAAAAGGCCCAAATATTCAAGCTGTAGCTGCAAACCTACTCCAAATTTTGTTAGCTGCAAAGCACTTAATGAAAAAATGTCCAATTGTCTCCACTTCCCCATCTCTACAGCAACTACAAACCACCTTTTCACAGACTCTAATCTTCATGAGCACTTCACCAATAAGTATCCTCTTCTTTCAAA
This sequence comes from Capsicum rhomboideum, assembly GCA_031232105.1. Taxonomy (NCBI): domain Eukaryota; kingdom Viridiplantae; phylum Streptophyta; class Magnoliopsida; order Solanales; family Solanaceae; genus Capsicum; species Capsicum rhomboideum. The sequence continues at coordinate 94,964,428 of CP124711.1, read as the reverse complement.
GTCTTCACAAAAAAAAGAGACTTTAAAAGGCATCATATTCAACCACAAATGCCTAAATCCCTCTAGTACCTCCCCTCTTTGTCTTGCAATCCCAAGTTGATTTAACAATGAATTTTCCAGAGCTATTTAGAATCCACCATGGGCCTATCCCACTTCATAGAATCTTCATCAACCAGTAAATTATTCTAAATATGAGTACCGATATCCTCTGGAAATAGCTGATTAAGCAGCTCTGTATTAAAGTTTTCCTATGCAAATATTTGATTCACATTTTGTATTGGATGTAAATCCATGTTAGTGACTGGCAGATAGTAGTACAAAGCACCAAGTTATATCCAGTTATTAAATTATGTATTAGCATGATCACTTTTAGTCTACCACCATAACTCTTGATCAAAGAAATTTCAAGCCTCAATCATGTACTTCCATGCCTATGATCCTCCTCTCCACTCCACTATCTGGGGTCCATGTCTCTTGCAGTATTTGTTCCATATGGATTTTTAAGTCTTAAACACCCACCACAATTTGACAAAGAGAGAGTTAGATATATCGAACAAGGACATAAAACCTAATCCCCTTCCTCTTTAAGAATACAAATGTCTAACCAAGCTACCCAATGTTTGTTTCTGCCTACCTCCTAGAAATTCCATATAAATCTAACAAATATTCTATGCAAATCCTTTAACACATTTAGGAGAGTTAATTATAGAAAGTATGTAGATAAGAATACTAGTTAGAACACTATTGAGTAACACTAATTTTCCACCAACTGTCAACATTTTATCCTTCCAAGCCTGTAGTTTATTGTGTACCTTTTTCATTAATTCTAAAAAAATGCCCTCTACTCTTCGTTGCATGATCAATAGGACACCCTAAATACATTAAATAAAATCTGCCTCTAGGAACCCCAATGTAATTTTCCACTTCTTGAATTACAGCATTTGTATTCTTATGAAAAACATAGTAAGTACTCTTCTCCTTATTAATTTTTTGCCATGATTGCTTTTCATAGTCTTCCAAAGTCTGCAAGATAAGATGTAAAGATTTCTTGTCTGCTGATACAAATAAAATAGTATCATCAGCATAGGTCAAATGATTAATCTTTTCACTCCACTTGGGCATTCCAAAACTCTTGAATTCTTAAATATCAAATAGTGCATTTAGAGCTCTAGTTAACACCTTTGCAGACAAGATAAAAAGAGCTGGAGATAGAGGATCTCCTTGCTTAACACCCTTGGTAGAATGTAAGAACACATTAACCTGACCATTTATAAGTATAGAATACCTATTGTTAGCCGCTATTCTCCAGATCTTATCAATCCCTTGGTTATCAAAACACATTTTGTCCAAAACCTTGATCAAGAAGTTTCAATCCACCCTGTCATATGTTTTGGACCTGCCAAGCTTAATAAAAACGTTGGCTGGCTTTCCCCTTTTTCTTATATTAGTAATAATTTCTTGTGCTAACAAAGTATTCTCAGTGATGCTCCTCCCTTTTATAAAACTCGATTGATTCCTGGATATAAAACTAGGAAGAAAAGCCTCTAACCCATCATGAAGTACCCTAGAGATCACTTTATTCAGAAAATTACTCAAACTAACTGGCCTCATATATGAAATAGACTAAATAATATTTTTTTGGGAAGTAAGACCAAGTTGGTATAATTAATTGATTTAGGAAGAGTACATCCTTCAAAAAATGTAGCCACCACTTTAAAAATGTCAGTACCAACTATGTTCCAACAACTTTGATAAAAATGCCTTGTAAGCCCATCAGGACCACTAGCACTCTCTCCATTCAATTCAAAAACTAGCCTTTTCACTTCTTCTTCTGTAGGAGAGGCATTAATAACACTCTTAATCTCTTCTGTGACTAAACATAGAACATGATTTAGCAATGATAACTCAACTATATCCTAAATACTAGTGAATTGCTTTTGAAAGAAAGAAATTACTTCTGGTACTACCTGATCAGACCCTTCTGTCCATTGCCCATCCTCCTTAGAAATTCTATTGAGTGATAGTCTCTTCCTCCTACCATTTACAAGACTATGAAAAAAATCTAGTATTCTTATCTCATTCAGAAAACTACTGTATACCAGCCTTTTGTCTCTAGAATTCCTGCTTATAATGTAGATACTTCTTCAACTCAGCATGTTCCCACTGTAGAATAGATTTGTTTTTTGTACTAGGGTGTTCTTCAAATAGCTCTTCTTTCAATCTAACAATTTCTTCCCTAATAATTAGTTGTTAAGAAATGTCTCCAAACCTCTCTCTACTCTAAGAAGCAGGAGTTTTTTTGGTCTTTTTTATTTTTTGCTTTATGATAATGAAGATATCAGAGTTTTCATGAGAACCCCAATTAGCCCTGACAACCTCCTTAAAATCAATCTTCTCAGACCAGAACTTTAGGAATTTAAATGGTCTTCTAATTTGTGTTGTTTGCCCTCCACAATTCAGAAGTAGAGGGGCATAGTCAGATCTAATCCTAGCCAAATGTTTCACCTCCATATTTCCCATCATGTCAAGGATGTCTGATTAATCACCAATCTATCAAGACTTTTGAAAATACATTCACTATCTGCCTTTCCATTTCACCATGTAAATGGAATGAACTTAAAATTGATGTTAAAAAGATCATAAGAACTAATACAAAAGGTAAATCCTCATATTCTATAGGAAAACAGGAAGCATTCTAATTTTTTCTTCCTCACTCATTATAACATTAAAATCTCCACCTAGTGAATAGATATCATCCCAAAGCCTCAATTTCTCTAGAGCTTCACATTTAGTATAATCCATAGTAACCACTATTGATTGTCCAGTTTCCTAAAAACTCAACTAGAAGGATAATTACTGATCTGAATCTGATAGCACTCCCACCTGGATATGCTCTTGAATAAACACCCATATCTCTTCATTCTGATTATAATTGGAATATTTCATTCCTAGCCTGCTCTTGTATATGTGAATTTTTCTTGCTTCTTGAAATGGCTCCATCAAAGCTATAATAGCAAAATTATGGTACTTACGCAGTATTTGTATTCTATGGAATGAATTTTGAGTCCTTACAGATTTCACATTCCAAAATAAAGCTTTCATCTTCATTTAGCACCAGTTTTCCCTGTCTTCCTAGGATATACCCTAGTAGGTTTATTTTCAACTTTACCATTGGATTTGATACCCTTTATTGTTGGTTAGAGAGATAACCCTGCACTTTTTCACACTTCATCCTTTACTTGCTGATTTTTTCCTTCCTTCTTATCCTCTATCTCCATATCAATCTTCTCTGGTTTATGTTTGTATTACTTTACTTCATTCAGCTGATGTGACACTAATTCATGAAGTATTCTCACTGTTGTTGGTTGTGTACAGGTAGTTATTGCATTAGGACTCAGCACTATGTCTTTGTCTAGTGGATCTAACAGAACTAACTCTTGGTTGATATTGGATGTTGCTACTGGATAAGTCTCTCCTTCTAAAAAATCATTATCTGCTGAATCTCCTTTCAAAGCCCTAAAACTGTCAACTTTTAATGGTTCATGATACTTAGCTTTGGCTAGTTTACTGAGCAACTCCTTCTTTTGTGGTTCACTGAGTTTGCTGATAATCATGTTTGTTAGTATACTGAGCTCTTTCTCTTGTTCACTTTCTTTTGTATCCTTCTTAATGCTCAATTCCAACAGATTTTTATTTGGTCCCTCTACAACTCTTCTTGGTGGATAATGGAGAAATCCTCATCATTGGGTTGATGATCGCACTCTTTAAGCTTTGACTGCATATTCCTTATATCTACACTTTTATTATTGCTTTTAGGACTTCCATTACTTTGATATGATTCATTATTCATTGGATGATCTCATTTCTTGTTACTTTGACTGTTGCTACTAGTCTTTTCCACATCCTCATGCTCATAGTACGTGTTCCCACTCTGCTCCTCTACTATTTTTTTTATAGTGCTTCAAATGCATTACTCGTAGAAAATCCTTTATATAGTGAGTTAGTAGCCTTATCTCTCAAAAACCTTGATGGGTCCTTCTTTAATTTGAATCTTTTACTCGTTGGATACCATCTTTGTATTTGTCCTCTCCAACCTCTATGATACTGAGTTCTATGATTTGCCTTATTTTGTTCTAACATTTTTCCCTCCTCTATCTCCACATCTTGACTTGATCTTCTCAATTCTGGATGAAGACTCCTACATTCATCTTCATCATGGCCTTGGTGCTTATAGCTCTTGCAATAAATCAGGACGCTTGGAACTCGAGGCAAGGGAATCAAGGTACCACTATAGAGACAATTATAATAAGTCAGGATATAGAGACAAAGAATGAGATCTTGATGGTGATTGGAGGCAAAAGGATAATTACAAAGAGAGTAGTGGCGTTTATGTACCACCATGGAACCGTAATGATGAGTCTGGAAATTTGAGGAATGAAGCCTTTCTTAATAAACTGGTTACAAGGTCAGAGAGCCAAGAAATCTGTCTAAAAGAGATTAGGGCAGACATTTCAAGAATAAGTCAAAAAGTTGAGTCTCACTCGACTGCCATCAAACAGCTGGAACAACAATTCGGGTTGATATCTATAGTATTGAATCAGCGTCAACAAGGTACGCTTCCAAGCAACACCATCTAGAACCCAAGAAATAAGGCTCATTATATGACTATCACAATGAGAAATGGGAAGACTCTCATTGAGGAAGCCAAACAAGTTGAGGGTGTTCATGCTACACTAAAAGAGAAAACGAATACCACGAAAAAGGTAAAGGAAGCTCTAAAGAAGTATGTTCCATTTCCAAGACAATCGTCTTTAGGTCTTCTTACCCGGATCAAATTAAAATTCAAACAATCGTAACTTTAAAGAGAAAGAATGGGGAAATCATGAAAGAAGTTGAAAAGCCTCAGACTGATGAAAATAAGGTGAATGCTGAAAATGAGAAAGAAAAAGAAGCCCTACAAATGCTAACCCTCATTCCTAAGCTGCCACCTCCATTCCCTCAGTGCTTAAAAAAGAAGAAGGAGGATGGAAAATTTCATAAGTTCATGTCCATATTGAAGCAACTTTCTATAAACATTCCATTGGTTGAAGCTTTGGAACAAATGCCAGGATATGCAAAGTTTATGAAAGAGTTGGTCACAAAGAAGAGAACTATCAGTTATGAGTCTATCAGTGGTTTGCACCATTGTAGTGCAATTGCATCCCGTTCTCTTGTGTAAAAGATGATCCAGGTGCCTTCACAGTTCCATGCATAATTGGGTCAGTTAACTTTGCCAGAGCTTTGTGTGACCTAGGTGCGAGCATTAACTTGATGCCGCTGGCAGTATTTGAGAAATTAGGCTTGGGAACCCCCGAGCCAACAAAGATGTGGTTATTAATGGCGAATCGTAGATCAAGAGGCCTGTAGGCATATTATTTAATTTTTTGGTCAAAGTTGAAAACTTTATCTTTTCTGCTGACTTTGTTGTCTTAGACTGTGAGGTCGACTTTGAGATGCCCATAATTTTGGGGAGACTATTTTTATCCACCAACAGAGCATTGGTGGATATGGAGCGAGGTGAGCTGAAATTTAGGTTGAATAATAAGGAGGTCACATTCAATGTTTGCAGAACTATGAAGCAGCTAAAGGACATGAGGGTGGTTTCGAAAATAAATAGTCTAGATGACTCTGGAGGCCAACCCAAGGGATATCTTGATGAATCTAAGTAATCAAGACACCCGCATCGTGCCGCGATGTTAAATCAAGCGCTGTTTGGGAGGCAACCCAAGGTGTCTTGCTATTCCTACATTTGCTTTGATTTTTGTTATTTTGATTGACATTAGACCCACATACCTAGGGTGCCACAAGTATGTTCCTAACTCTCTTGTTTTACTTCGGTCTAATGCATTGGGGATAACATGCTTATTTGGTGGGGGCGGAGGTACTTGTGGGTCTATTTGTCCTCTTGGGGATTTTTGTTGTCGTGTTTCTTTTCCCTCAAGTGCTATCATAGTAGAACCTACATGTTTAGGTTATTATTTATATTGTTTATGTGTTTTCATGTTTAATTAGGAGAAAAATAAGGGAACCATAGTGCAGTCCAATTTTGAATGAACTTTGAATGATAATGATGCTTTTTTATTGTTTAAAGGACACCCCTCCTGAAAACTTTATTTTGAACTGTGTGTGTAGTATGTTAGTTTGTGACAGTCGTTGGATCTTGTTATATCATTAGTATTATAGGCAACATGATGGTAGCTAGCAATGCATAAATTGGATAGGTAGTAGTTGATAGTGTAATCATGTGCTATGTGTGTGCGAGGTCATTACCTAGTTCACTTTCTGTGTGCGATCCAGAACTTGCCCAGTTAGTCTTGCCTAGGTTATAGGATAGTGCTTAGGAAAAGATCATAGGCCATTTTTTGCATAAGTCCACTTTTAGCCTAAATGCCTGACCAAATGAAGTAAATATCTCTTGATTTCGATTTCAAGCCTTAATTGACCTATTTCTTTCATTAACCTATTCACCTTCCCATTTTGACTTACAATGAACCTGTCTTGGCCCTAGTCCCTCCTTGGACATTGTGTGCCTCAACTCAGGCAAATCATCTAAGTTGAGGGTGGCTATTATAGGGGTGTGTAGTTTAACTTGGGTATGAAGAAGGGGTTACTAAAAGAAAAAGAGAACAGAGTTGGGTGTGAAAAAAAATGAGTGAAATCAATAGAAATTGCGAAAAGAAAAAAAAAGAGAAAAAGAGAAAGAAGAAGAAAAAAAAAGTGTGTTTTGAAAGTATGAAGAAAATCACACCAAAATCTAAAAATAAATGAAGGAGAATAAGGGAGAATAAAATGAGAATGGTTGGAAAGTGCAGCCAAAAATAGTGTAGTGTCAAGGAGGGTTGAGTCACTATATCCATATTTACAACACCCGTCCCCATTCCTATATTAAAAGCCTATGAAAGTCCTATAGTGATCCTAGTCCAACTGTCTGAAAAACTAAGGTATAGAAAATAAGGGCAAGCCTATGGTATTTCATGCACACTATTTGAACTTCTTTGTGAGAGAGAGTGTTTTTACCCAGTCCCTACTTTGATATTCATTAGTAGACTGTGAGTGTATGAGACTTCTTTGTTGTGAGAATACATGGGTTGCATTGTTAGCTTCTATTTGTTCGGATAATGTCATTTGCATATATGCGTAGTTGTTTGTTCATAATCTGATGCCATCTCTAGATCTCTTCTGTGTCATGATAATATGCTGCATGTATACACATCGTGGTTTTGCTTTGTAAATAGGAGAGGTCGAAAAAATTTTGGTGCCAAAAGCACTGAGTCGACTGTCGTAGGACTCTTAGGTTTCTCTTAGCTAAGCATCGTTTGTGTTTATTTTATTTTGTCTACCTGAGGACATGCAAACGTTCTAAGTTGAGGGTGTTGATGTGTTATGGTTTCATGGAACTTTCGATGCTTAAAATAAAGAAATTATCCAATAACTTGGGTATGTTTGGTTGGTATGATGTGCTTTCTATTCTATATTGCCGGAGAATAGGTTTTTGGAGGCAAAATGGACAAAAAGTAAGAATCATGCTCGAGAAGAAGTATCTGAAGACGAAAAAGCCAAGTCTTGCACCAGAGGAGTAACTCACGACGGGATCCAAATCATATGAGTTGACTTACGTGGCATGGGTCTGTGCCATAGGTCGACTCCTGCAGTTAGTTGAAGCAGCCTAATTTCCACGGCAGGACGCACGTGGCATAACTTGGTTCCATGACACCAAGTCATGGTACAGTGGAAAAGTGGCGACTCTATTTTCCTATTTTGTTTAGGATAGGATTCATCATGTATTTATAAATACCTATATATTATCCTATGTTTAAGAGTTGGTCATTACATTGATTTAAGATATAGTTTCATTATTTTGTTCATAAACACATTATTGATTTTGTAATCTTGGAACACCAATTCTAGGGTTTTTATTCATCTTGAGATTTCAGAGTTTTCTTCTTATTTTGAGTTTACAGTTATGTTTCCATCCTTGAATTCTTCTTGTGTTCTTGCAATCATGAGTAACTAAACCTATCAACTAGGATTGTGTGAACTATGAGGAATTAACAAAACGGGTTAAGTGCAAAGCAATTCTGAACTAATGTAAATGCATGTATTGTTATTTCTTTCGTTGTGATTGATCTTCTAACGGTTGCAAATGTTAGAAACTTGCCTGTATTCTAGACTTGCTCGAGAGAGAGGTAGAGATTGATAAAATGAAATAACAACAGAGATTTGAAGCTATCAACCTTAATCTAATAACTTGAGCTGTAACAAGGATAGTTATCTGAGATCCACGACAAGGGTTAGTAGTGCGACACTCGAAGACCTAGTGGAGAAGAGTGAAATTTGTCTAACCAAGGTAGAGAGATGTTTAGATGAACATATCTTGTTAGATTTTGCATGCAGCGCAGTGGGATAATTTTGCCAACACAAGTAACCGGTAGAGTTAAGGAATCATTGGAGATCACAGTCCTAGGGTATTTCTCATATTGATTACAAATCTAAAAATCAATAATCGTTACTATTACTACTTGCTTACAACCGCCCCAGTTTTACTTGCCAATTACTCGAACAAGCATTCGATATAATTTCATCCTATTCCCTCTGGAATCGACGCCAACCTAGTTAGGTTCTATATTTGATACATCGACCGCATTATTCTTTTCTGGAGGTATATTTTGGGTGACATCAGCTCCTAGATTAGAGGTTTGACCAGCACTGGTAGTTCTACAACTGGCATCAGCCCAGCAAGCCATGACTTTTGAGGAGTAGAAGATGCTGGTCTGACTTCTTAGATTGGCTCCATCGAGGTTGGCAGGGGCCCTAGGAAAGGTTGCATTTGATTTCATTACTAGCTGTGAGAAGAAGTTGTATAATTTGGGCCTAGTTAAGTCACATGGTATAGATTACATAACTTTTCAATTTGACATAGCAGCGAGACAGTGGTGGAGGGGATATCTTGATTATAGGCTTGCTGGATCTCCTCCTGTGACTTGAACTCAGTTCTCTGAGACTTTATTGGAGAAGTACATACCTCACAGCATGTGCGAGCATCTAAGGGATCAGTTCACAAGGTTATATAAGGTTTCATGTCAGTGGCAGAGTACGACATGAGATTTTATGAGTTAACCGGACATGCCACCATGATTCTGCCTACTAAGTATGAGTAAATTTGGTATTTCATCAGAGCGCTGAGACGTCCACTAAGTATGGTTACTAAGAGTCTGGTAGTTGCATGTAGGTTATTTATTGATATTGCAAATTATGCTCTGACTATGAATGATATGCATTGGAGACCCAAGGGGGCAGCGATAAGAGGCCTCGTTAGCAGGGTAGTTACAGTAGCAGCCATAGTGGCTCACAGTTCAGAGGTAGAGTTTTTAGGGTGGGTAGCCCCAGCATCAACTGTATTAGCATCAGGTTAGTCTAGTAGGTCAGTTCAGACAGTGCTATAAATTTCAGATGGGGTCAGCCTGGTTATTGTAATTACAGCAAGCAGAGTAGTGGTTAGACTTTGGGGGGGTATTCAGTCAGGGTATTAAGGCTAAGGTGGACATTTTGGGTCAGGCAGACTTTCTCAATAGGGTAGAGTGCCCCGAGCATGCTATAATTGTGATGTTATGGGACATTTCACTAAAGAATATCCTCGGCATGGGGTGATTGAGCCTTACTACATCGAGTGTTCCACAGATCATCAGTGCCACCTCCAACTAGAGGTGGTGCATAGGGTTAAAAGGGTGGTCCCTAGGGTTTTAGAGGAGGTCCTTAGGCAGGTAGGAGAGGTGGTCGGGTAGGCACCCAGTCTGGAGGTGAGCGAGGTCTTCTTTATACTGTTCCTAATAGGCTAGAGGTTTCAGCTTCAGATGCTATTATTATAGGTATGAGCTTGCTATGCCATCAACCAACTTTAGCTCTATTTGATCTAGGCTCAATGTATTCTTATGTGTCTATTTAGTATGCATCTCAGTTGGGGTTATCTTGGGAGCTTTTATCTATGAATTTGCACTTAAATACTTCTGTTGAAAATTCTTTCATAGTGGAACGGGTATATAGATCATGTCTTGTGATTATTTGGGAGTATAAAACTAGGGTTGATTTTATTGTGCTAGGCATGGTTGATTTTGACGTGATTCTGGGCATGGAATTATTATCCCTCTATCATGCAGTCTTGGATTGTTTCGCCAAGATGGTTACCTGAGCCATGTCAGGCATACCCCTGGTTGTGTGGAAGGGTTCTTATAGCCATGCACCAATGGGTATTATTTCTTATATTTAGGCTTGGATACTGGTATCGAGGGGTTGTATAACTTACATAGCTTATGCTTGTGAGTCAGTATTAAGGGTCTTTAGCTTGATTCTGTTCCTATAATCCGTGTGTTTTTTGATGTTTTTCCTACCGACCTACTTGGCCTTCCTCCTGAGTGTGATATAAAGTTTGCTATTGATTTTTAGTCAAGCAGCAGACCTATTTCTAAGGCACCTTACCAGATGGCTCCTGCCGAGCTAAAAGAGCTAAATATTTAGCTTTAAGATTTTTTGGGTAGGGGGTTTATTAGAATGAGTGTCTCTCCTTAGGGTGCTTCTATTCTGTTTGTGAGGAAGAAAATTGGTTTTATGCATATGTGTATCAATTACAGGCAGTTGAATAAGGTGACAGTGAAGAATAAGTATACTATGCCTCGTATCGATAATCTATTTGACCAGCTTCAGGGTGCAACAGTGTTTTCTAAGATTGACTTGTGATCTGGCTACCATCAGTTGAGGATTTGAGTGGAGAATATCCATAAAACAACCTTCAGGAATCGCTACATCCATTACGAGTTCCTGGTGATGTCTTTTGGGTTAACCAATGCCCCAGCAACATTCGTGAACTTGATGAACCACATATTTAGGACTTATTTAGACTGCTTCATGATCATATTTTTTTATGACATCCTTATTTGTTTGAGGAGTAGGGAGGAGCACGAGCAGTATTTGAGGAGTGTGCTCCACACTTTTGAGAGATCATCGACTTTATGCCAAATTCTCAAAGTGCAATTTGGCTTAAGTCTATAGCATTATTAGGGCATGTGGTGTCCAAGTAAGGGATTATGGTAGACCTGGTGAAGATTGAGGACATTTGTAATTGGGCTAGGCCTACATCTTCGATCGAGGTTCATAGTTTTGTTGGGTTGGCTGGCTGCTACAAGTGGTTCATCGAGATATTTGCCCCTATTACAACACCTATGACCAGATAGACTAGGAATGAGGTTCCATTTCATTGGTCCGATGGGTGTGAGGCGATCATTCTAAAGCTCAAGGACTTGCTCACTTCATCTCTTATTCTGACTCTTCCCGTTGAGGGCAAAGGGTTTACTCTATATTATGATGCTTTAGGTATTAGTTTGGGTTGTGTTCGAATGCAGCAGGGCTGACTTATAGCATATGCTTTGAGACAGTCTAAGGTGCACATGCACAACTACCCCACTTATGACTTGGATACTTAAGATTTGGAGGTATTACCTGTATAGTGTTCGTTGCCTGATATTCACCGACCATCATAGTCTTCAGTACATTATTACTTAGTAGGATCTTAATTTGAGACAATGTAGGTGGATTCAATTTTTGAAGGACTATGATCTCTCTATTTTATACCATTTGGGCAAGGCGAATATGGTAGCGGTTACCTTGAACTAGAAGGCAGTGTGTATGGGGAGCTTGGCATTCCTTTTAGTTTCGAAGCAAACATTGGCCTTGGACATACAGTCCTTAGCCAACATGTTGATTCAACTTTATATTTCAGACTCAAAAAGGATTTTTGCTAGTATTGAGGCTAGGTCTACTTTGTTGGAGCAGATTTTTGGTCGGAAATTTAAGGATAGTAGGTTATGTGGTATTCAAGATCACGTGTGAAGGGGTGAGTTTAGGAGGGATACCTTAGATGCTTAGGGTATATTGAGATTTGATGGTTGTATTTGTGTTATGAGGGTATGAGGTTTAATTTAGTTGATACTTCAAGAGGCTCATAACTCTAGATATAATATTCACCCTGGGACAGCTAAGATGTATAGAGATTTAAGGCAACATTACTAGTGGAACGGTATGAAGAGAGACATAACAGATTTTGTAGCTCGATGCTTATGTTGTTAATAGGTGATGGTTGAGCATTTGAGACCAGGAAGTTTACTTCAGATGCTACCCATTCTTGAGTGGAAGTTGGAGTGGGTTACTATCGACTTCGTAGATGGTGTACCTCATACTTCCCATGGTTTTGATAGAATTTGGGTCATTGTAGATCTATTGACCAAATCTTCCTATTTCATTCATATTCAGACTTTCTACAATGTCGAAAGGTTGGCTCTAATATATTTGTGAGAGATGGTTCTTCATCATGGGGTGCCCATGTCTATTATTTCAAATAGAGGTACTCAATTAACCTCTAGCTTTTGAAGGGATTTTTAGGAGGAGTTGGATACCCAGGTTGACCTTAGCATAACTTTTCATCCCCAGATTAACAGACTGTCAGAGCAAACTATTCATGTCTTAGAAGATATGCTCTGAGCATGTATTGGACTTTAGAGGTCAGTGGGAGCAGTTCTTGGCCTTAGCGGAGTTTGCCTATAATAATAGCTACTATTTAAACATTCAGATGGTACCATTCGAGGCATTAAATGGTAGGAGGTGTCATCTTTGGTTGGTTGGTTTGAGACTTCAGAGGTTAGGCCATGGGGTACCAACATTCTTTGGGAGTTATTGGACAGAGTCTGGGTGATTCAAGATAGGCTACGTGTAGCTTAGAGCATACAAAAGAGTTATGATGACTGTAGGCTTCATGCTTTAAGGTTTGGAGTTAGTGATCGGGTTTTCCTTCATGTGTCGCCCATGAAGGGCATAACGAGGTTCGGGAAGAAGGGCAAGCTCAGCCCCAGGTATATTCGGCCATTTGAGATCCTTTAGATAGTTGGGGAGGTAGCTTATTAGTTAGCCTTGCCTCCAGCCTTTTCAGCCATTCATCTAGTCTTTCATGTATCTATGCTTAGGCGTTATATTTTGGATGTGTCTCACGTGCTTTACTGGGACTCAGTTTAGTTGGATGAGAGGTTGACCTTTGTGGTGGAGCCAGTTTCTATCCTAGCCGGAGATCTCAGAAGGTTGTATTCCAGAGATATTCCTATGGTTAAGGTTTAGTGGAGACACTGTCTGGTCGAGGAGGCTACCTGGGAGACCAAGCACGATATGTGAACTCAGTATCCTTACATGTTCAAGTCTTCAGGTACTTCTTAACTCTTTACTTTCATGGAAGAAAGTCCTCTTAATAGTGGATGTTGTAATGACCCTCTAGGTCTTTTCTATTGTTTTATGCCTTTTCGGTGTTTAAAGCTTTCTTATAGTTGCCCTAAGTCATTTATGACTTGCTGGGACTGACAGTTTGATTATCGAGTAGTTTATTTGATTTTTATAACCATTTCCATATTTTAAAGCTATTGAAGTTGAGAGAATGGTCTTAAGCCAAAAGTTTAGGTAAACAGCCTCGGATGCCAATTCTGACAAATCCGTCAGCTCTGGAATGTCAATTTTAGGCTAAGGGGATCCTTGGTTCGGGTCCCGAGGCTTTCAAACTTATTTTGGGGTATTGGGTGGATTTTGGTAAAAATGGAACCTTGTGTGTGGGATGCACTATTTGTCGAAACAAACTCTGATGAAAATTTTGATGGGTCCATTGAGTTCGAAATGTCAAATTTTGTAATGTATCCTAGTTCGTTTGCATTCACGGGATTCCAAATGAATTTTGAGGGCCCATCCGGAGAATTTGTAACTTAGCAAAATTATTAGTGCATCAGCACTTGCTGCAGGCTTAGATCCTTCATCGCCAGAGCAATGAGGACCCCCGTGATCATGAAGGCCTGTGGATCTTTGTCATCACGACTGCGAATTTAGGTGTCGTGATCTTGATGAAAGAGAGTTGTGGGACTTGGCCTGCCTCTGTATCGCGATCACGTGGTTAGGCCATAACGATTGCGATGGTTCTGTTAGTGGGATCCTGCGATCGTAACCTAGGGGCCTTGCAATAGAGATGAGAAAATAGTGGGGGCTTAACAAATTGGAGTAGGTATTGAGTTGGGAGCATTGTAGTGATCATTTCCCTATCTTAATCTCTTAAGTTTCCGGCTATATTTTCGTTAATTCGTAGTTAAATTCTTATTTTTCTCCGAGCATTGGCGGACTGTTTTGGGCATGGAATTGAGGGTTATTCAAGCCTAATTTTTTAGCACTATCTCAATATGATCCGAGGAACGTTGTGGCAGTTTCAATTTAGTGGTTTCGTAAGTGGGCTCCACTAGGGATTTTTAGCTCGATTTCTGACCAAGAGCGTAAATTTGCAATATCGGTATCTTTATTCCCATCTTGATATGTAGAACATTATTTTGATAGTGTGATAGTGGTCGAAGGCTTCTGTAAAGGGAAAAGCTCTGGTACAGTGGACTTTACGTGCTTTCGGTGGCGTCCAAGTAGACTAAGCTTACCCTTCTTCTAGAATTTACTTGATTATAATTTTAGTATGATATTGTGCTAGTTGTGAGTGGGTTCTTATAGTCTGAATATTCCTTAAGCGATTTCTATGTAATTTATCCAATTAGGGCCCTTAACCTATTTAGTGCCTTAGGATGGAATTGAGAAGCCTTAACCTAGGTTCGGGAAGGTTCTTACCTTAGGTTGGGTTTTTAAGACTGGTGGTGGGCACCACCGCTCCTTTTTAGATAGGATGCTTAAGATAACACCCCTTTGGTCTTAAATGATTGTTTCACAGCTTTCTTAGGCTATTGCTTGGGATTGGGGTTGACTTAGTCATCATAATAGTCTTAGTTAGCTTCGTTACCCCGGGTAGGGTAGTATTTGACCTTAAACTGCATTTTCTGACTGAATAATTTGAACTCGCTTCTCCTTAAAAGGATTTGGCCGCCTAAAATTGGAATATGTGATTAAATGGACTTGAGATGGGTTAAAACTCTAGGATATCACTGCAGATTGCTTACTTAGTAGTTTCGGTTGGATTTTGGCACCTGGTATATTGTTATTATCTATTAGTTCTGGTTTGAGTCCGATAGTTGCTATGTTGTTATTACCTATTAGTTCTGGTTCGATCCCAACATTTGCCATATTATTATTTCCTACTAGTTCTGGTTCGAGTCCAACATATATTATTATCACTATTACTGGTCTGGGGCTGAGAAACTTATAGATACCGATAGAATAGTGGATAAGGCTGGCAAGGGGAGTATAAGGTTTACTTATAATGCAGTTTGGATCATTTTACTGTCATTACTGTTATACCTCGTCCTTACATTATCATTACTCCTTATTTGTACCCATCGTTCTTATGGGGGCTCGTATAGGTTTAATTCTCTTTGTGTGTGCCTTCTGGGCTTATGGGGGTTTAGTAAGGTTATATATAGGATTTTATTTCCGCTTTTAAGTTACTTACTTTTGATTTACTGTATTTGCCTAGTATAGCCTATTATCTCCATTTCTGTCCCTTTAGATTATATTCTCGCACCTTATTTATACTTTTACTGTAATTGAACTCAGTCGGCCTATGATGTCTATTGAGTACCCATGGTTTTGGTACTCATACTACACTTCTGTATTTTTTTCCTGATGCTGATCCAAGTACGAGTCACTATCGTTGACATCCTCGAGTTGTGCTACTGATCAGAGATTGGGTGAGCTTTTAGAGTCCGAAGTTGATCCTTCTCCTTCAGCTTTTATGATTGTCTTATTTTGTATATTCTGAGACTATGATGTATATGTTGGCACTATCTAGAACTCTTTTGTCTTAGTGTCTCTTATACTGACCTTACCAGGTATCGGGGGATTCAGTTTGGTATTTTGGCCCTTTCCTTCTCTTGTATAATATGCTTATGTATATACATATATCTGCTTTTTCGTTTATTGCTTATTACTATTATAACTTTATTCCTTTATCTTCAACCGGTTGGCCCGTTACTAGTTGTTTCGGGCTATGGTTTGGCTTACCTACTTGTGTGATAAAGTAGGTACCATCATGATTCGAGAAATTAGGTCATGATCGGACTTTAATCGGGTGCTCGGGGTTCGTTCAAAACCTCATGCAAGCAAATGAACTATGCTACCCTACCAAATTCGGCATTCTAGACTCAACAAAACCATTAAAACTCATTTCCAAGGTCGTTTGGACTGAATGTGGGTCCCACACCCAAGGTTCTAATTTTCACCAAAATCCACCCAATAGCCCCAAATGAGTCTGGAAGCCTCGAGACCTAGTCCAAGGGTCTCCCTAGCCTAAAATTGACATTTTGGAGCTAATAAAACCATCAGAATTGTCATTCGAGGCTGTTTACCTAAAGTTTTTCTAAAGTAAGGATCAATCGCATCTAGTAAGTAAGTTTCCCTTTGAACTTTCCATAGTGATAATACTTTAGATATACTTGATTAATCGGTAGATATGATATCCTTGAACCATCAATCTTTGATGTATACCTAGGCAACCTATGTCACACAATTAACCCTTAACCATTCATAGTTCTCATTGTTTTGTTTATTTCGGCCATGAACACCGCTTGGTTTCATGAGTGCATAGAGAACTAGCCTTACACTCGTTCTCCTTGAAGCGGTTTACACTTCACTCTCACATAGGTGATTTCCTAAAAGTATAACCTATAGATACACCATTTGATCATGTCAATCTTAGAAATTATTAAAAAGTATTAGCACTTTATCCTTGTCTCTGAACATTCTCTTATCATGAGAATGGATATAATTTTAGTGACAATATTGAACCTTCATCTATAACTTTGTTTGATCTCCTTGAACATAGATCTCGGGATCTCCAGTCAACTAGGTAGAGTTACCATATCATCAACATATCATCAACATATAAACAAACAATGATAATGTGATTTGGAGTGTTCTTGATGTAAACACATTTATCACACTCATTAATCTTAAATCTATTTGACAACATTATTTGGTCAAATTTTTGATGCCATTATTTGGGTGCTTGTTTTAGACCATAAAGTGACTTAACAAGTCAACATACCTTCTTTTCTTTCCTTGGGATTACAAACCCTTTAGGTTGATCTATGTATATTTCTTCCTTAAGTTCTCCATTTAAAAAGGATGTCTTCACATCTATTTGATGAATTTGAAGACCATACACAGTGGCTAATGCTATCAACACTCGAATAGATGTGATTCTTGTTGCCAGTGAGTATGTATTGAAATAATCAAAACCTTATCATTGTCTAAATCCATTGACAACTAGTCTTGCCTTATATTTATCAATAGCGCCATCATCTTTCATCCTCTCTTTAAAGATCCATTTAGAATCTAATGGTTTATTTCCTAGAGAAAGATCAACCAATTCCTATGTATGATTATTTAATATAGATTCTATTTCACTATTGATTACTTCCTTCCAATATTGTGCTTCTGAGGAAGACATTGCTTCCTTAAATATTTGATGCTCATTCTCTACTAAGAATTTCAAGAAATCAGGACCAAAGGAAGTTGATGTCTTTTGAAGTTTGCTACGTCTTGGATTCTCCTCATTACGTATACTTTCCTTTGATTCTTCCTAAGGTCATTTAGATCTTATTCTAGATGACTCACATTCATTCTTATACGAATAAGTGTTTTCAAAAAGTTCAGCATTATCTGATTCAATTATCGTATTCACATGAATATCAGGATTTTTTGAGTTATGAACTAGAAAACAATATGCTTTGCTATTGATTTCATATTGAAAGAAAATACAGTCAATTGTTTTTGGTCCTATTTTAATCTTTTGGGTTTAGGAACTTGTACTTTGGCCAAAAACCCCCATACTTTGAAGTATTTCAAGCTGGGGTTCATTCCTTTCCCTTTCTCATATAGAATGGACTTTGTTTTGATGTTCGTTACTCAATTGAGTATTCGACTAGCTGTTAGAATAGATTCCCTCTACAAGTTTTGTGGTAAACCAGAACTTATCAACAAGGCATTCACCATCTCCTTTAATGTTCTATTTTTTCTTTCCATGATTCCATTAGATTGTGAAGTGTATGGGGCAATTTTTTGATGAATAATGCCATATTCCAAACATAATTCTTCAAAAGGAGATTCATATTTTTCACCTCTATCACTTCTAATCATTTTGATTCTCTTATTATGTTGTATTTCAACTTCATTCTTGTATTTCTTGAATGCATCAATTGCTTCATCTTTGCTATTAAGTAGATAAACATTACACTATCGAGTAATATCATCAATGAAAGTTATAAACTATCTTTTCCCACCGCGAGATGGTATTGATTTGATGTCACAAATATCTGTATAGATTAAGTCTAAGGAATTTGAATTCCTTTCAATTGACTTATAAGGATACTTAGCATAATTAGATTCCACGCATACTTGACACTTCAAAGTAGGAAACTTTTCAATAAAAGCTGCCACTTGAAGTGCTTTATTAACAATCATACCTTCAATAATAATAAAAATTTTATAAGCAACATAACTAATATCTTTAATACAGATATTGATATAATCATACCTTCAGCAAGTAAATCATGAATGATAACTTTCAATTCCTGGACTTGAGATATAACAGACTTACTATCAATCATCTTAAATTCTAGAAATTTGACAGCCATAAATTTCTTTAGTTCAGCATCGTCGATCTTGTATTTCTTGTTTGAAGCATCCCATAATTCCTTCAAAGTCTTGCAAATGTTATAAACATTATACAGACTATCTTCCAAACTATTCAGAATATAATTTTTGCAAAGAAAAATCTGAATAATTCTTGCAAAGAAAATCCGAATGATTCCACTTTTTTGTGCTTTTTCCATGTTTATAGCTTTCCTATAGCTTCCCCAAGTTATTTATGACTTGTGAGGACTAACATTTTGGTTCCTGGGTAATTCGTTTGGTTTTTATACCAGTTTCCCTATTTTAGAGCTTCTAAAGTTGAGAAAATGGTCTCGGACCAAACCTTCAGTAAAACGGCCTTGGATGATAATTTGGATTGTTTCATTAGCTCTGTAATGTGAATTTTAGGCTATAGGGACCCTTGGTATGGGTCCTGAGGCTTTCAGGGTCATTTGATGCTATTGGTTGGAATTAGATAAAACTAGAACATTTGGTGTAGGGCCCACTCTTTGTTGAAATAACCTCTGTTGGAAATTTCAATGCTTCTATTGAGTCCAAAATTTTGAATTTGGTAGGATAGCATAGTTCGTTTGAGTGCAAGGTCCAAACAATCTTAAGCACCCAATCGGAGTCCTTTTGGACGTAGTAAAAATATTTGTTGCCAAGGTTGCTGGTGCAGCCTCTTAAGCGGTTGGGTACCTCTTAAGCGATAGTTGTTCACCTTACCGAGAGCCTCTTTAGCGGATTGTGTTTGCTTAAATTATAACCACTTAAGCAGTCATTTGGACGCTTAAGAAGCCACTACTGATGTTATATATATTTTCCCCATTTTGATTTTCAGACTATTCCAAATGTAAAAACACTCCACAACTAATATTTGGGAGCTCTGAAAAGTGTGGGAAATTATAAATTGAAGCTGGGGATAGCTTGGGGATGTTAAAGTGATCGTTTTTCCATCATTTCCCCAGAAGTTTTTGCCCTGATTCTCTATTTAATTCTCTAGTTTGTTTTTGATTTTTCCTGCTATCATCGGGACTATTTTGGGTCTATTGTTAACCTCGAATTACACTCAATTTTGAAGCAAGTGATCCTTGAGCTAAGAGGGACCTAGTGAAGGACTCAATTCTTAATTCTTTTGATGGGCCCCACTATTCAACTTTTAGTCTGATTTCTTACTCGAAGCATAAATTCATAATATGGATATCATCGTTCTCTTCTTGATTCCTAGATTATTATTTTGGTAGAGTGGCATGTCACGCCTCAAATCCCATTGGGGAGGACAGGCACCCGTAGTCGTAAGGGCTCGAGAGAACACACCTATGATCATATTTTTCTTATGCATATAATTGAGCTAACAAATGTGCTACAGTGTATGGACATGATATATCGATAAAGTGAACCAGGTAGGTAAATACAAAATAGATATACAGGACTTGGCCGTTGGAACCTCAACTTCTAAAGGACAAGACACTACTATTCTTAACTTTACAATGTCTACAAAGCCTCTAAAATATACATAGACTTAGTTAAGGTCGGGACAGGTCCCCCGCCTTACACATAACTACTACACAATACAAAAGATATATACAACTGACTCAAAAAGCGCTGAATCAACCTGGAGCTCAAAAATAGCCTTTAGATGTCCTGTACTCCTACTGGAGAGATCTACTAGCTCATGTGCCTGCAGCATGAAAGGTAGGACCCCAAGAGGGACATCAGTACGAAAGAATGTAATGAGTATATAAGGCTCAAAGCAACTGTATATAACCCAAAAGTTTAAGTGACATCAAGTACAAGTGTATAGATAATGTTAATAACCCACCTTAGCTAGTATCTGGGGAACCACGTACATTACATTCTTTACTTTCCTTTTTCCTTCTTTCCTTTATAATCTTTAATAAGCCATGTAGTACAAATGACCAACTGATCACTGGTAGACAAATTGAGATCAGCCTATGCTAGGCTTATGCCCCTGAGCTGGCACCCATATAAATCAGTCGGGATCGGCCCATGCTAGGTTTTTGCCCCTGAGCTGCCACCCGCACATAACCAGCTTTAAGTTACTTAGTTTAATTAGTCTTTGAGATTGTTAGATTGGTGGTGATAACATTATGGAATTTTTTTGGAATAACAGCGCTCGAGTAAAATTAAAAAAGCACGTGAATAAACATTTGATGTAATTGCCATAAAGTAAAGAATACTTGTACACAATTGAAATTCTTAGGAGCCAGATTAATAGATAGATCTTAGTTGACTAAGATGGGAATACCAAAAGTTGGCTAGTGAAGGTAGACATGCCAACTTGACAATAAACATATATTGAGGTACATTAAGACATTACGGAGTGGAAACAAGGTTGTTAACTACGTGGACATTTTATGCTGCCAAAGGATACGAAAAACAGTAACCTTACATACCTTATCTTCCCACCACGTGCCTATAATGATTCAGATGTTCCTTTAAGTGTTACTCTACAATTTAAGTACATAATGGAACTAGCATTAAAAGCTAATTACATTAAAAGTTTACAAGACGGTAATTAGTTACTTAACGGGAAGTAAAAACTGTCCAACCTCCTAAACACTGGTGTGTCACACCCCCCTTCTTTATACTTCCAAATAACCTTACTCTACCTCCCTTACACTATAACTTACTGCCTCACAATGATAATACCACCAAAACGTCCACAAACCAACACAAATGTTACAAACCGATTGGATTTCCTACCAAGTTCATACTTCACATTACCAACTCAATGCAACTCCACATATTTATTCAATCAAGACACCTAAATTCCCTACAACAACATACCAAACACAGTCCACAATGGTTTCAAAATTCACTTTAACATAACAAGAGAGTATTCTCTTTTCACTACACCAATCGTTCCATATATAAACACGTATAAATATTTCCACCAAGCTATACATAAGTAGGAACGAATTAGGGTAAGAACCACACTTTAACATACTGAAATTTCATCCTTTTAATTTAACTTCCTCAAGACCTTAAGCTCCTTTTCAATTTTAAACCATAAAGAAGGCAAATCTTTTAGAAACCAAGTAAAAGTGGACTGCCACAATTAAAGGGGACTTCCCTATCCTTTTTAAACATAAATAACATGCTTTATATACTCCCTTAGCAAATATTACACTAAGATATAAGTGTAAACACTTACCAAGGCTTGTAAGGTGGAGGATTTATCCAAGAACCCTAGGGAAAATTTGGGGCGGCTGGTTAGGGTTTAAATGAGAAAGGAGAGAGTGTTTAACTATAAACCAATTTTTGGAAAATAAAATGAATGAAAAATAAGGCTGAAATGAGCCCTATATACCCCCTCTTTTGCCACCTCATTCCAGCAATCCTTAGCCAAGTCTTTGGTCAAAAATAGTCCAAGTAGGTGATGCACCTACTTGGCTATACAAGCTGCTCAAAAAGTCCAAGTAGGTGATGCACCTACTTAGTTTATTTCCATTTGGATCCTATCATATTGGGCCTTAGTTAACTTTGGGTTTGGGCTGATCATCCTTCCCTTTTCCCTTCACTTAGTTTGGGCCTCAATTGAGTCCATTAACATATGTCTCAATTCAGCCTAATAGTTTAAGTAGGTGATGCACCTACTATCTTAATTAAGTCATGGAATCACCTCGCTTATGTTCTCCCCTTTTTCCAAAGTTTTAAACCCTTCTGTCTTAATCCACCACTTAACTTTAACTTTACGCTTAAATACGTCCTCATTATCTCAAGTTTAAATAATTTTATCCATGCTAGGTTGGTCGTATAAGTTTTGAAAATATACGGGGTGTTACATCCTTCCCCCTTAGGAACATTCATCCTCGAATGTTTGTATCATCATTACTCAGCCTCAACAAGTTCAAGCATAAGTTTAATCTTTATTTTGTCACTTAATACTTATATATATATATATACTTACTTGTTATTGCTCCAATTCAGTATCTAAGGCTTCCTCTTTGGTTTCAAATAATTGAGGATACTTAGATTTCATCATTTCCTCAACCTCCCATGTGATCTCTTCCACCTGTTGATTCCTCCAAAGTACTTTTACGGAAGCTACTTCTTTATTTTTTAACTTCTTAACTTGTCGATCCAGAATAGCAATAGGTACTTCTTCATAGGTGAGATCTTTCATAACTTGTACATCCTCAGTAGGAGTAATATGAGATGAATCTCCTATGTACTTTCGAAGTATTGAGATGTGAAACACTGGATGAACTATGGAGAGTTCTTGGGGTAGTTCCAACTCATATGCGACTTGGCCAAAGCTTCGGATAATTTTATATGGTCCTATATAACGTGGACTTAGCTTTCCTTTTTTCCCAAATCTCATCACCCCTTTCATTGGCGACACTTTCAAAAATACCCAATCACCTATAGCAAACTCTAGCCCCCTTTTTCTAACATCGGCATATGATTTGTGTCAACTTTGGGCTGTTTCTAGCTGTTGTTGTACCACCTTAACCTTTTCCATGGATTGATGAACAAGATCTGTTCCAAATAAAATAGTCTCACCTACTTCAAACCACCCAATCGGTGACCTACATTTTCTCTCGTGTAAGGCTTCATAAGGCGTCATCTTGATACTTGAATGATAGCTATTATTGTAGGCGAACTCAATAAGAGGTAAATGATCATACCAACTACCTTTAAAGTCTAATACACAAGCTCCCAGTATATCTTCAAGTGTTTGTATGGTACGTTCTGCCTGTCCATCAGTCTGAGGGTGAAAAGTTGTACTTAAATTCACTTGTGTAACCAAACTCCTCTGAAAAGACTTCCAAAAGTTTGCAGTAAATTGAGCTCCCCTATCAGATATAATAGAGATTAGAACTCTGTGTAGTCGAAATATATCTTTAATATACAATTTTGCATACTCTTCAACTGTACAAGTAGTCTTAACAGGTAAGAAGTATGTTGGCTTAGTAAGTCTGTCAACTATCACCTATAAGGAATCAAATTTTCGAAATGTATGAGGCAAACCAGTAATGAAATCCATGTTGATCATGTCCCACTTCCAAATTAAAAGATCTATACATTGCATATAACCTCCAGGCTTCTTATGCTCTACTTTTACTTTTTGACAATTTGGATATTGGGCTACAAATTTTGCAATGTTCTTCTTCATGTCACCCCACCAATATATTTCTTTCAGATCATGGTACATTTTAGTTGATCCCGGATGGATAGAATACCTGGAATTATGTGCCTCTGTCATAATCCTTCTTCTTAACTCATCTACATTAGGTACACACAATCTATTTTGGCACTGAAACACTCCTTCTTACTTAAGCTCAAATGTTTTCGTCATACCTTGTTGTACATTCTCCTTAAGCTGTAATAGAAAAAGGATCTACATACTGCTTTTCTTTTACCTCAGTTTCTAACGAGGATTCTGCCGCATTTTGCACAATAACTCCTTCATTTGGAGTTTCAAGAAGGCGAACCCCTAAGCTAGCTAGTTGATGTAGATCTTTGATTATACCTTCTTTTTATGAGCTAGCCATAAGTGCTCCCCATTGCCTTACTACTTAGTGTATCAGCTACCATATTTTCTTTCCCCGGATGATATAAAATATCAACGTCATAATCTTTTAATAGTTCAAACCACCTCCGCTGCCTCTGATTTAGGTCCTTCTGCTTAAAGATATATTGCAAATTCTTATGGTCGGTATATATGTCAAAATGAACCCCATACAAGTAGTGGAACTAAATCTTTAAAGCAAATACTACTGCTGCTAGCTCAAGATCATGTGTCGGATAATTTTTCTCATGTGGTCGCAATTGTCTTGAGGCATAAGCTATCACTTTACCATGCTGCATCAATACACATCCCAAGCCAATTCCTGAAGTATCACAATACACAACATACCCTTCTGTGCCTTCTGGAATTACCAATATAGGTGTAGAAGTCAACTTATTCTTCAGATCTTGGAAACTCTTTTCACATGCATCGTTCCATTGAAACTTGGTTGCCTTGTGTGTCAACTTTGTTAAAGGTGCAGCAATAGAAGAAAATCCTTCAACAAACCTTCTATAATAACCTTCCAATCTGAGGAAACTATGAATCTCTGTAGGCATTGTAGGTTTTGGCCAGTTCTTCACAGCTTCTATCTTTTGAGTATCAACCTTTATTCCTTCATCAGATACAATATGACCAAAGAATGCTACAGATTTTAACCAAAACTCACATTTAGAGAACTTTGCAAATAACTTATGATCACGAAGAATCTACAACACCTGTCATAAGTGACTAGCATGGTCCTCTTCTAATCTAGAATAGACAAGAATATCATTTATAAACACTATCACGAACACGTCTAAAAATGACTTGAACACCCTATTCATCAGATCCATAAAAGTTGTTGGTGCATTTGTTAGCCCGAAGGACATAACTAAAAACTCATAATGAACATACCGTGTTCAGAAAGCTGTCTTGGGTATATCTCTCCCTCTCTGACCTTTACTTGATAGTAACCCAACCTCAAGTCAATCTTTGAGAAATATTTAGCACCTTGTAATTGATCAAACAAATCATCAATTCGAGGGAGGGGATATTTGTTCTTAATTGTCACCTTATTCAATTGCCGGTAATCAATAAACATTCTCAACGTGCCATATTTCTTGCGTACAAAGAACACCGATGCACCCCACGGGGACATACTAGGCCTTATGAATCCCTTTTCTAGCAAGTCTTTCAATTGCTCCTTCAATTCCCGTAACTCTGTCGGGTCCATTCTATATAGAGGAATAGAGATAGGTTGAGTACCTGGAATCACATCAATACCAAACTCTACTTCTCGTTCTGGGGGCAAACTCGAGAGATCTTCAGGAAATACATCAAGAAATTTATTTACCACTGGAACAGATTGAAGAGTCGATGGCTCCACATCTGTATCTTTCACCCTTACTAGGTGACATATGTACCCCTTGGATATCATTTTCTTCGCCTTAAGATAAGAAATAAACTTACCTTTTGGCGCTCCAACATTACCCCTCCATTCAAGGACTGTCTCTTTTGGGAAATGAAAATGTACCTTCTTCGTTTGGCAATCTACTGTGGTATAACAAGAAGCCAACCAATCCATACCCATTATAACATCAAAATCTACCATCTCTATCTCAACAAGATCAGCCAACGTATCATGATCACAAACAGTTACTATGCAATTACGATAGACTCTCATAGCTATAATAAATTCACCAACTGGTGTAGATACTTCAAATGGCTTAACTAATAATTCTGGTGTTTTTTCAAATTTTCCAGCAATCAGTGGAGTGACATACGATAGTTTAGAACCCGGATCAATTAATACATATAAATTATGTGAAAAGATGGATAATGTACCTGTAACCACATCCAGACAAGCCTCCAAATTTTGTCGATCCGCTAAAGCATAGGTACAATTCTGGGCTCCACTAGAACTAGTTGTTCCTTTACTACCTCTTCCATAACCAGTAGGCTATACACCTCTACCTAAGAAAGGAACCGACGATGATGATGCAACGACTGATCCAGTAGGTCGTGCCATACTACCCGTGCCCCTTTGTGGGCATTCTCTCATCATATGCCCCGACATACCACACCAAAAATAAGTATTTGTCCCAAACCAACATGATCCTAAATGAAGCTTTATGCATTGCCTACATGACTGGCGAGGAGGTCTTAGTTGGCTCATACTCCCTTGTTCTTGATACCCTGTTGTCCGTGAACCTTGAATTTCACTTCTTTGGCCAAATTAGTTGCCCCTAAAGCCTTGGAATTGGGGTGGAGCACTTGTTGTAGAGTAGGTAGGTGATGGCCTCGGCGTTCTATTAAGAAACCGAGGCCTAAACTCTCCTTGGGATTTCATGAACTGCCCCATAGGTTTAGCCCTCTTGGAAGGTCCTCTTTTAAATTCCTGTGTTCTTCTCCTTTGCCTCTGATCCTTCATTTTTTGTGCAAAAGCTCGTATCCTTGCTATATCCATGTCTCTATTCAAAGCAGCAATAGTACAATCCCTAACCAAATACGGATTTAATCTATCCACATATCAATGAACTCTGTCATCCATAGTAGCTACTACATTAGGAGCATACCTAGCCAAAGAGTTAAACCAAAAATTGTACTTCCTCACGCTCATATTACCTTGATGAAGATTTAAGAACTGATCTGTACGAGCCTCTCGGATCTCAAATGGAAGGTAATGATCAAGAAATGCCGTTTTGAACTCTTCCCAACTAGCTAAAAGTGTGTCGGTGCCTCTAGATCGTTTCCAATCTTCATACCATAAGATAGCCTCCCCTTTTAATCTATACGCTGCAAGTTCAACTGTCTCTACACCATATACATGCATGATATCCAAAGCCCTTTGGATTTGATCCATAAAGTCTTGTAAGTCTTCATTAAGATCGGATCCGCTGAATGTGGGAGGATCCAATTTGAGGAAATCCTATGTCCGTAGACTAGCTGCCCTATCTGTACCACCCATACCTATAGTTGGACCAGCTTGTCCTTGACCTTGTGCAGCAACTATACGAGTTAACAATTGTACCGCATTCCTTAAATATTGCTCACCAGTATTAATAGGCGATTCTGGGAGTACTCCTCTCCTTCTTAGCTCTTCTGGAGATGGAAGAGTAGAAGAAGTCCGACATACAAACTCATATTCAGCATCACTTTGATTAGTTTGTCTAGGTGGTGACTTGCTGGTCCTTTCTCCGGCTGCCATGTCTACCTTCTTGCTTTTATTCTTACTCCTTCTTATAATCGGCATCTTCACTATAATGAGGAAAGAAAGAAAACAAATTCAATGATTAAATATGACTCCACCTACAACTTTGGCTCTATTACATGATCTAAGAAATGAAGAAAAAGAGACAACTCCTAAATGTCCTGTAGCCTCCTATCTATAGATGTGGTTCACAAACACACCCATAAGCAAGACTCTACATAGACACGGCTTTGTAGACTCCCTAGGATGACCCGCTCTGATACCACTTTTGTCATGCCTCAAATCCCATTGGGGCGGAAAGGCACCCGTAGCCGTAAAAGCCCGAGAGAACCAACCTATGATCAAATACTTCTTATGCATGTAATTGAGCTAACAAATGTGCTGCAGTGTATGGACATGATGTATCGATAAAGTGAACCAGGTAGGTAAATACAAAATAGATATACAGGACTTGGCCGTTGGAGCCTCAACTTCTAAAGGACAAGACACTACCATTCTTAACTTTACAATGTCTACAAAGCCTCTAAAAGATACATAGACTTAGTTAAGGTAGGGACAGGTCCCCCGCCTTACACATAACTACTACACAATAGCAAAAATATATACAACCGACTCAGAAAGCCCCGAATCAACCTGGAGCTCACCAATAGACTTTAGATGTCCTGTATTCCTACTTGAGAGATTTACTAGCTCCTGTGCCTGCAGCATGAAAGGTAGGTCCCCCAAGAGGGACGTCAGTACGAAAGAATGTACTGAGTATATAAGGCTCAAAGCAACTGTATATAACCCAAAAGTTTAAGTGACATCAAGTACAAGTGTATAGATAATGTTAATAACCCACCTTAGCTGGTATCTGGGGAACCAAGTACATTACATTCTTTACTTTCCTTTTTGATTCTTTCCTTTATAATTTTTAATAAGCCATATAGTACAAATGACCAACTGATCAGTGGTAAACAAATCAGGATCGGCCCATGCTAGGCTTACGCCCCTGAGCTGCAACCCATATGAATCAGTCGGGATCGGCCCATGCTAGGCTTTCGCCCCTGAACTTCCACCTGCACATAACCAACTTTAAGTTACTTACTTTATTTAGTCTTTGAGATTGTTATATTGGTGGTGATAACATTGTGGAATTTTTTTGGAATAACAGCGCTCGAGTAAAATAAAAAAAACACGCGAATAAACATTTGATGTAATTGCCATAAAGTAAAGAATACTTGTACACAATTGAAATGCTTAGGAGCCAAACTAATAGATCGATCTTATTTGACTAAGATGGGAATACCAGAAATTGGTTAGTGAAGGTAGACATTCCAACTTGACAATAAACATATATTGAGGTACATTAAGACATTACGGAGTGGAAATAAGGTCGTTAACTACGTGGACATTTTATGCTGCAAAAGGATACGAAAAACAGTAACCTTGCATACCTTATCTTCCCAACACGTGCCTATAATGATTCAGATCTTCCTTTAAGTGTTACTCTATAATTTAAGTACATAATGGAACTAACATTAAAAGCTAATTACATTACAAGTTTACAAGACGGTAATTAGTTGCTTAACGGGAAGTAAAAACCGTCCAACCTCCTAAACACATGGTGTATCACTCCCCCCCCCTCTATACTGCCAAATAACCTTACTCCACCCCCCCTTACACTATAACTTACTGCCTCACAACGACAATACCACCAAAACAGTCCACAAACCAACACAAATATTACAAACCGATTGGATTTCCTACCAAGTTCATACTTCACATTACCAACTCAATGCAACTCCACATATTTACTCAATCAAGACACCTAAATGCCCTACAACAACATACCAAAAACATTCCACAATGGTTTCAAAATTCACTTTAACATAACAAAAGAGTATTCTCTTTTCACTACACCAAACCTTCCATATATAAACACGTATAAATATTTCCACCAAGCTATACATTAGGAGGAACTAATTAGGGTAAGAAACACACTTTAACATACTGAAATTTCATCCTTTTAATTTAATTTCCTCAAAACCTTAAGCTCCTTTTCAAGTTTAAACCATAAAGAAGGCAAATCCTTTAGAAACCAAGTAAAAGCGAACTGCCACAATTAAAGGGGACTGTCCTATCCTTTTTAAACATAAATAACATGCTTTCTATACTCCCTTATACAAATATACACTAATTTATAAGTGTAAACACTTACCAAGGCTTGCAAGGTGGAGGATTTATCCAAGAACCCTAGGGGAAATTTGGGGCGACTGGTTAGGGTTTAAATGTGAGAGGAGAGAATGTTTAACTATAAACCATTTTTTGGAAAATAAAATGAATGAAAAATAAGGCTGAAATGAGCCCTATATACCCCCTCTTCTGCCGCCTCATTCCAGCCAGCCTTAGCCAAGTCTTTGGTCAAAAATAGTCCAAGTAGGTAATGCACCTACTTGGCTATACAAGCTGCTAAAAATGTTCAAGTAGGTGATGCACCTACTTGGTTTATTTCCATTTGGATCCTATCATATTGGGCCTTAATTAACTTTGGGTTTAGGCTGATCATCCTTCCCTTTTTCCTTTACATAGTTTGGGCATCAATTGAGTCCATTAACATATGTCTTAATTCAGTTGTTTAGGTAGGTGATACACCTATTATCTTAATTAAGTCACGGAAGCACCTCGCTTATGTTCTCCACTTTTTCCAACGTTTTAAACCCTTCTGCCTTAATCCACCACTTAACTTTAACTTTACGCTTAAATATGTCCTCATTATCTCAAGTATAAATACTTTTATCCATGATAGGTTGGTCGTATAAGTTTCAAAACTATATGGGGTGTTACATGGCAGAATTCAAAGGCTTCTCAAAAGAGAAAAGATCTGATATAGAGGATTTTCGAGTGTTTTCGGCGATTTCCAGGTAGGCTAGGCTTACCTTTCTTTAGACTTTGCTCCTTTATGGTACAAGTATGGTATTGTGCTAATTTTTGGTAGTTTATTATGGTTCGGATAGTCATTTAGGCGATTCCTAATTATTTTAGCCGATTAGGGGGCCTTAGGTATAGATTTCAGTCTTAAATTCTCTTAGGCTGGTAGTTGCTTCTCCTTTAGGACTTGACTTAGCATACTTCAGGTCTTAGGATTAAGTTTAGAAGCCTTATCCTAGGTATAGGTTGATGCTTGCCTAGGTTTTGGTTCCTAGGACTTGTAGTTGACCTTATCGCCCTTTTTAATGTAGGTTGCTTTAAGACAATGCCCTCTTTTTCATAAATTATTCTAGTATTATTTCGAGATACTTGTTACAGGGATTAGGTTGGTTTAATTGCTATGCTATGCTCGTTATCTTTGGTACCCTTGACATGTTAGCTTTTCAGCCTTAAATTGCAGTTTTCAACCTAATAAATGGAACCTTGCACTTCTTTAATGAATTTGACCTTCTAAAATGGGAAAAGGGACTAGATAGACTTGGGTTAAATAAGAACATTGGATTATTATCACCTGTTGCTCATTTAGTTTTAGTTTGAGTCTGGCATCTAGTATTATTGAATATTATCTATCAGTTCTGGTTATAGTCTGTCATATAGTTATAATGGTTATTATTTGTTAGTTTTGATTTGAGTCCGGCACCAGGTCTTATTGCTTATTATATTATAGTTTTGGTTCAAGTTTGGCATTCATTATTATTGATTTAAAATTTGGAAATTTGGTTTGGGGATGGTAAGTTTTATGGTGATGGATGAAGGATGGATATAAAATATGCCTATCGCATAGTTTGGTTAGTTTTCACATTTATTATTATGTACTTGGTTTTATATTAGCATTATTCCTTGTCTGCACCCATCATGCTTATGGAGGCTCGGTTGCGTTTTATTTTATTGTGTACCTTCTGGGCTTATAGGGGTCCAATTAGGTTATATCTAGACATTTATTTTCCATTTTGGAGTCATTTTCATACGATTTACTCATTTTCTTAACATGGCGTATGATTTTTTACTTGTGACCCTCATTTATTGCCTCTTAGTATAGATGTACTTTATTTATGTTGTTGCTTTAATGAGCTCAGTCAGCCTATGATGTCTACTGAGTAACCTATGTTTTGGTACTCACACTACACTTCTACAACTTTTTTCCTAATGCAGATCCTAGTATGAGTCATCGTCGTTGACATTTAATCAAGAGATGTTGTTGACCGGAGATTTAGGTGAGCTTTCAGCGTCCAGAGCTGATCCATCTCCTTTTATTTTAGTACTAGTTTTATTTTGTATATTCGGAGACTATTTTGTATATTTTGGCATATGTCTAGGACTCCTTGTGTATAGCGGCTCTTGTACTGACCTAACTAGGTCTTAGTGGATTCATTTTGTACATTTTTTACATTCCCCTCTTTTTGTATGCTATGCTTATATATATATCTTCCTTTATGGTTGCACTAAATTACTGTTTTACCCTTGATTTCTCTCTCTTCCTTCTATTAGCCTGTTACTTACCATTCTAGGTTATGGCTTGGCTTACCTACTGGTGGGTTAAAGTACTTGACATCATGACCTGAGTATTTGGGTCGTGATAGTTTATTACAGAGCCTAGGTTGACCAGTATTGTCAGTACAAGAGTATGTGTCTAGTAGAGTCTCGTAAGTCGATACGATGACGTCTGTATCCTATCTTCGAAAGGCTACAGGACATTCTTAGGAAAAACTTCACTTTTTTGGTTCATTATTGTACGTACTATCTATATTGGTTTCTAGATTCTTATTTGTTTCACTAGTCTATGAGTTCCTGGATGTTTGTCCTGCCAACCTGTCTGGCCTTCCTCCTAGGCATAATATAGACTTTGCTATTGATCTATAGTCGGGCAAATACCTTATTTCTCCAGCTAAGCTAAAGGATCTAAATGTTCAGCTTTAGGATCTTCTAGAAAAGGGGTTTATTAGGCTAAGTGTCTCACCTTAGGGTGATCCTGTTCTGCTTGTGAAGAATAAAGACGGCTCTATGCGTATGTATATCAATTACAGGCAGTTGAATAAGGTGACAGTGAAGAATAAGTATCCTATGCTACGTATCGATGATTTGTTTGATCAACTTGTAACACCCCATACATTTTCGACCCTACTTGATTGGTGTTCTAGGGTTTATATGCCTCATTTGAACCATGTGTACCTTAGATTTGAGAGCGAGAAGTGTGTATCTTGTAGTGTTTTTGATGGACTATTGATCTTGTGTTAATATCCGCAAAGAAAAGTCGAAGAAAGGAAGAAAATCACATTTTAAGTGTGGGGCGCGCCCAGGGGCATGCCAGGCCGCTTCTGGCCAAAATATTTTTGGCACAAGCAGCACTGGGCCGCGCCAGGCAGCGTGCCAGGCCGCCTATCCCAGAAATTTTTCTGGCATAGGCAGCATTGAGGCGCGCCAGGCGGCGTGCCGGGTTGCTTTTCGCCAAAATTTTTCTCCGACTATTATTCTATAAATAAGACTTTTGAGTTATGGTATCATTACTCCATCTTAGTTTTACTACTCTTGAGCGAGTTTGGCATCCAAGTTGGGGTTAAGTCGTCGTCATAAGTATTTTATCAAATTATGTTAAATTAAGCCATGAGTGGCTGAAATCGCTTGTTCTTGAGGATTGAGGCTACGAACGTGAATCTCGCGAGTTGAATATTATCTTGACATTATGGAATTATTTAAGCATGAGATTTTGGGGGATTACACATTAAATTTGTTGGGTTAAATGAGTCATGTGTTAATGGGCTCAATTTGAGGCCCAAAATGATGAAAAAGACAAGGCCCAAAGTGGGCAAATGACCCATTCTTCCATGTTGACCAAGTAAACATGGCATTTAATTCCAAGAGTTGGCTAAGTATGAATTGAGGGGCTATATAAGGTGGAAAAAATCAGATTTTTATTTGCACAAATCACACATTCCATTCTAGACATTTCCACAAGATATTTCTTTAAGCTTTCAAACCCTAAACCATCTCTTTGGACAAGATCATCATTTTTCAAGCTTGGGTAAGTGATTATTATTGTGCTTTAATATATTATATGCATGGAAGATTGTGTAGATCATGATGGTTATGTCTAAAAGTGTGAGTAGTGCACTTTTGCTTTTTGCTAAAAGATGTGTCATCTATGTGATTTAAACTTGAAAGGAGACTTGAGGTTTTGATGAAAGTGAATGGTGTGGATGAAATATCAACATGTATGATGTGGTTATGTTCCTTAACTTGTTATTTTTCTATGAGTATAACTTGTGGGATTGTTGTTGAGATGTTGTTATGAAATGTATTGAGGTGACTTGATGAAGTAATTGTGACGTAGTGTTAATGAGGAAGCGTAAAGGATGAACTTGGTGTGAAATGCTATTGGTTTATGATGTCTTGGTAAATGTGTGGAACGTTGTGGTATTGTTGGTATGACAATTCCGTGAATTGTATTGTGAAGGGGGAAATGACGTTGTAAGGCAATCATGTAACTCATTGTCGTCTTATGCACTTGTAAGGTAGTTGGTTGTTAACGTGAGCTCCATTATGTAAAGTTGGCGATCTAGTTGATGAAATGTCAACCCTCTGACCGGCCATCAACTTTATCATGAGATGCAAGGTGGACAGTTTAGACTTTAAATTAGATTTCCAATTTCCCTAAACTATAAATAGCCACTATTAGAGTCTATTTTATTATCTTATGTTCATGGAATGAAAATACTATTGAGCTTACAATACTTTGTGGATTTTTTAATGCAATTATACTTGGTGATTGAAGATAATTGAATTCTTGAGTTCATCTTTGTAAGATTATTCTTTTTTCATAAATTATATTGCTTTAATTGTCTCAAAAGCTATGAATAGATAAACCCCACAGTTAGGGTTGTGGGATCCATGGTGAATTGACAATGTTATGGTCAATTTTGGTGTAGATTCGAATAGTGCAAATGTATTTATCATTAATTCTTTCATCTTAACTAATTTCTAATGGTTGGAAACATTGGAACATGCCTTAGGTTTAACTTGCTTGAGTAAAGAGGTTAAAACTAGGAAAAAGGATTAATAACAAGGATTCGGGGTTTCCAATCCCTATCTAATGATTACTGCTATAATAAGATTAACCAACTTGGGGTTATTATTGAGTTTGACATTCTTATGACTTTTAGTTTGAGAGAATTGAAGTGAATATCATCTAATTAGGTTGAGAAACATTTAGATGTGTTAAACTAATCGATAGCCTTGCATAATTTGTACTAGAAGAGTTTATTACCGCTAATGATTCGATCTTGTCATGAAACCATGGTGAAAATAGACCTAGTTCTCTCCATTAACTGATTATATTACTTGAAAATCTCACTTTTGTTACTTAAACATTTCTTGAAAATTAATTCCATAACTCTTTTCACAAACCCCTATTTTTATGAAAATAAGTAACTGGAAGTCAACGTAACTGCATAAGGCTTAGTTTTCACTTTATTTCCTGTGGTATTCGACCTCAACCTAGTTGGATTCTATATTTGACAGCGACCTCTTTATACTTCTAAATTGAGGTGTAATTTGGGCATCAAATTTTGATGCCATTGCTGGGGAATGCAGTTGTCAATTAAGTCAAGTGTGTTTATTTGATTCTTAGTCTTATTTCCTAATTTTACTTTATTTTTCATTTCTTTTTGCTATAGGTTACAGGTCAGTGCATGCCCAATACCCGAAGTTGAGGTGAACCATTATTACCTATCAACCCCGAGCTTGAGAATACTCTTAGAAGAGTGATGAATTCACAAGAGCATGAAGCACAACTTCTTGAAGCTCATGCTAGGGCCAACAACCAAGATGCACCTATCAATGATGGAATTATTGGTGATGATATATACAATCAAAACATTGACAATGTAGCCCATGGCAATCCACATCAACAAAAAACAGGTCGAGGACAACAGCGACAGGCTATGCCCTTTGATGTGGATGATGAAGATGATGCAGATTTTGGATGGGATTGGTGCCATTGGGGCCATCATCCCTCCACCACTAGCTTAGGGAGAGAATTTCAATATTACTAGAACTATGATCCAGTTGTTGAATATGAAGGGATCGTTCAGAGGTATGGCTGGTGATGACCCAAACTTGCACTTGATGAACTTCGTGGGAATTTGCAAGTTTGATAAGTTGAGCTGCCCGTAGTTAGTCAAAACGCCATCCATTATGGTTGTTCCCACTATCTTTATCTTAGGATGCAACCTTGTGGTTGACGGAGCTGCAACCTGATTCCATCACTAACTGGAGTCAGTTGAAAGGAGCTTTCCTAGAAAAATTCTTTCCACCCTCCAGGATATTATAGCTAAGGGACGAGAATAGTAATTTCAAGCAGCTGCCTGGTGAGGCATTACATGAAGCATGGTTGCTATTTAAGAAGAAGCTGAATCAATGTACCAACCATAAGTTGATGGATAAGCATTTGATGGAGACATTTTATAGGTCTTTGAATTTGGTAAATAAATCGATTTGCTGATAATGCCACTGGGGAGTCTTAATGTCCCTCACTTATGTAGATGTGTATATAATCTTAGATAAGCTCACGAAAACCAATAGAGCTTGGCATACTAGGGATTCTGAGGTTGCAGATGATACATATTTTGTGGGTATGTCTTCTGAATAATATCGAAGAGAGGAGGAACTTGACCAAGACAGGGCTCATATGAAGACACAGATGGACTTGCTCACAAAATATTTGTTGGAAAGTTGTGCTAAAAAGGTGAACGATGTAGGTTCACAAGGTAAGGTAGCTAAATTAAATCCTAAGGAGGAGGTAAATTATCTAAATAATCAGACGAGGGGGTTTTGGGCCAGCGCCTAAGGAAACAAAGGTTGGAACTATTAGAAGGATAATTTCTATGACAGGGTTGGATATAAGGATAGGGATCAAGGCAACTAGAAGAGAAAGAATGATAGAAGTGGTCATTATGTGCCTCTTAGGAATCATGATCGAACTAGTAATGGTTCAGGATGGAAGATATGTTGGCTCAAGTTTTGCAGAAAGTTAAATCTACCGACTTTGGTGTCAAAGATATTAAGGGAGAGATTTCTAACATCAGCCAACTAGTGGACTCACACGCCACTTCTATCAAACAACTAGAATACTAAATAGGTCAAATGTCTGCAACTTTGAATTAGCAGAAACCTTACCTAGTGAAACCTTCCAAAACCCAAGAAATAATGGTCAATGTGTAACACCCCGTACCTTCCTGACCCTACTTGATGACATTGAATAATGTTTACCTAGGTGTCGAGAGCCATATGTATGTATTTTGTAATGTTATGGATGAGATAGTTGAATTTGGCCCTCGTACATGTGATTAAACCTTCGTAGGAGGTGTTTTGTGACTTCATGGAACATTTGTGGGGTTAAAAACGAGGTTTGGAGGACCTCCAATTAAAGGATATTAAGGGTAGGAAGTAAGTTAAAGAATAGAACTTGAAGTATCTAACCGAATCCGCGAAGAAAAGTCGAAAAATGGAAATTTTTGAAAAACTAAGGGTGGGGCGCGCCAGAGGGCATGCCAGGACATTCTGGGCCAAAAATTTCAGTCCACAGGCAGCAAGATGACGCGCCCAAGGGCATGCCAGGCTGATTTGGCCCACTTTTCAAAGTTGAAAATTTTCTTAAGTCTCAAGGGTGCCCGGGGACGTACCGGGCCGATTTTTGCCACTTTTATTCTACAACCAAGAGTGTATACATGGAATAAGTGAATTATAATATTGGTATGGTAAAATTACCCGTGAACGAATTTGGCATCAAAATGAAGGTTTTACCCTTGTGGTCAAAATAGGCCATACGTGGCTAGAATCATTTGTTTTTGGGATTGAGGCTACAAGTATGAATCGTGGGAGTGGGAATATTATAGTAACACGTATGAAATGATTTAAACATGAGAAATTATGATTTTTATTGGGTTAAGTGAATTGGGCTCAATTAAAAGGCCCAAAATGAGAAGAAGACATGGGTCAAAATAGAACTTGAAGGATATTAAGGGTAGGAAGTAAGTTAAAGAATAGAACTTGAAGCATCTAACCGAATCCGCGAAGAAAAGTCAAAAAATGGAAATTTTTGAAAAACTAAGGGTGGGGAATGCCATAGGGCATGCCAGGATGCTCTAGGCCAAAAATTTCAGTCCACAGGCAGCAAGCTGACGCGCCCAAGGGCGTGCCAGGCTGATTTGGCCCACTTTTCAAAGTTGAAAATTTTCTTAAGTCTCAAGGGTGCCCGGGGACGTACCGGGCCGATTTTTGCCACGTTTATTCTACAACCAAGAGTGTATACATGGAATAATTGAAGTATAATATTGGTATGGTAAAATTACCCGTGAACGAATTTGGCATCAAAATGACGGTTTTACCCTTGTGGTCAAAATAGGTCATACGTGGCTAGAATCATTTGTTTTTGGGATTGAGGCTACAAGTATGAATCATGGGAGTGGGAATATTATCGTAACACGTATGAAATGATTTAATGAGAAATTATGATTTTTATTGGGTTAAGTGAATTGGGCTCAATAAAAAGGTCCAAAATGAGAAGAAGACATGGGCCAAAATGGGTCAAATGACCCATTCTTGCCTTGACCTTCTAGAACATAACATTAAATGCCATAGAGTGGATTAGGATGGAATTAAAGGATTATATAAAGGGGCAAAAATCTGATTTTATTCATCACAAAGTCTCATGCCTTTTAGACCAAAAAGATAAGATATTTTCCTTCAAACCCTAAGAACTCAAAGCCAACTTTTGGAGCAAGATAATCATTTTTCAAGCTTGGGTAAGTGATTATTGTTAAGTATTAATATATTATATGCATGGCAAAGTATGTAAATCATGTTGGTTATGCTTGGAAGTGTTGAAGGTACTTTGTGTTTTTGGTAAAAGATGTGATATCCATGGAATTGTAACTTGAAATATGACTTGTGATTTTGATAAAAGAGCATAGTATGAATGAAATATCAACATGTATGGTGTGATTATGTTATTAAACTTGTTATTTTCATATAAGTGTAAATTATGGGATTTTGGCCGATATGTGTTAAGAGGTGTATTAAGGTGACTTGATGGATTATTTGTGATATGGTGTGGATGAGAAAGTGTAAAGGAGAAGTTTTGTGGTGAAATGTTATTGACTATCATGTATTGGTCAATGTATGGAATATTGTGAGATTACTGGTATGATAATTTCATCAATGGTTTTTTCAAGTGGGAAATGGCATGTTTAAAGGAAAACATGAAACTCATTATCGTTATATGCATTTGTAAGGTAGTTGGTGGTTAATGTAAACCCCGTTATGTTTTTATGTTGTAGAGTGACACATAAAGAAGGATCGGGACGATTGTATGCATATCTAAGATTGTATATTCGTATTAAGAATACAAGGTATGTAAGGTTACTCTGTCCGTATCTTTTTGCGGTAAATAGTATTCACATTGACATTACGCTTGTCCTAATCCCGAAATGTGCTAAGGTATCCTATATCTGGTTATCAATGTCATTATCATATGTTTCCTACTCATTGATCAATTATGAATCTCATGTCTCATATTCATGAAGAATGTTCCAAAAGCCCAATAAGGTTATGTTCCAAAGTTCCAATAGTGGTTATACTCATGTATCTTGTTCATTGATTATTGTTCAATGGTTCCAATGGTGTCATGTTTCCAATAATATTCATTCACATGTCTCTCACTCATTGGTTAATGATCCAAAGCTTCAAAGAAAGTTATAACTATCATTGTATCAATCTCAAAGTAATGATTGAAGTAATGCATATGTGGTTAATGATCAAGTATGGGTGGTAGATTTGGGGGCGAAATACCTAGCTCAAGCCGATACCGAGGTTGTTGGACCAGGGGGCAGTCCTAGAGGCATAAGCCTAGCTCGGACTGATCCTGACAGGGGGCAGCTCTAGAGGTAATAACCTAGCTCGAGTCGAACCTGATATGTTGGTATGGGTGGCAGCTCTAGAGGTAATAACCTAGCTTGAGCCGATCCCGATCTATATTGATTCATGGGTGGTAGCTCTAGGGGCATAAGCCTAGCTCGAGCCGATCCCAACATAACATGATGTTATGTTAAAACCCATTGTTCAGTCGGGGCCCGGGTATCACAGGTCACAGGCAAAGATGAATAATCATAGAAGTAAGGATACAAAGAAAGTAATGAAAGCAAAATACATGGTTTCCAAAGTTTAGTATAGTGACTTACCCATATTGGTTATGCATTTGAATTTGAGTTCATTGACATATGTACATATCATACAGTTTCATTTGAGCCTTACATACTCAGTACATTCTTCGTACTGACCCCTCTTGGGGGATTTACCTTACTTGCTGCAGGCGCAGGTACTAGTAGGCCTCCACAGTAGGTTGCCAGTTGTTGCAGATCGTTGGTCAGCTCCAGTTAGTTCGGGGCTTCTCCGAGTCACAGTTGTTCATATGTTTTGGTAGTGTACATGTTGTATAAAGCGGGGACTTGTCCCGACTTTCAGCTAGTGTTGGTAAATGTATCTATTAGAGGCTTTTGTAGACGTATGTGGGTGTATGGATGTAAGATGGTACATGATGTTTTGACTTGACGGCCTCAACGGCCAAGTTTTACATATGTATATATATATCACATGTTCCATGTATTCCGTTGTTGGTATTTAAAGCTCTTACGTGATCATGGGTTTCTTATGGCATGCATATGATTGAATAGAAGCAAAGCTTGGTTCTCTCGGGCCTTGTCGGCTATGAGTGCCAATCCGTCCTGATGGAATTCTGGGCGTGACAAAAGTGGTATCAGAGCAGGTCGTTCTAAGGGTGTCTACAGAGCCGTGTCTGAGTAGAGTCTTACTTATCGATGTGTTGTGCACCACATTTATAAGTAGGAGGCTACGGGACATTTAGGATGTTTTTTGTTTTCTTCACTTCTAGATCGTGCAGTAGAGCCAGTGTTGTAAGTTGAATTGTATCTGATCATGGTAATTGTTTTTCTTTGGTATAGTCAAAATGCCAATCACGAGAAGAGGTAGAGGTAAAGGGAAGCAGGTAGATACGCCTGCTGAAGAAGGAATGAGTAGACTACCACCTGACCAAGCTAGTCAAGGTGAAGCAAATGCTGAAATTTAATCACGGTCTTCTTCTACTTTTCCAGCTCCGGAAGAGCCAGTTGGTAGAGAAGTACCCGCAGAACCGCCAATCAATGCCACATATCAGGATCTTAGAAATGCAGTACATATGTTGACACAGTTAGTGGCATCCCAATGTCAAGGACGAGATGGTCCAATAACACATGAGAATGATGCGGCTAGAGTGGCGAGTCGCAAAACACAGGATTTTCTGAAACTGGACCCTCTTATATTCACTGGGTCAGATTCGAAAGCAGACCTACAGGACTTCGTGGATCAAATTCATAGGGCTTTAGAAGTTATGCATGTGACGAGGATAGAGACAGTTGAACTTGTTGCGTATAGATTGAAAGGAGAGGCGATATTGTGGTACGAGGATTGGAAGAAATCCCGTGATATTGGTGCAAATCCACCTAATTGGGAAGAATTTAAAACAGCTTTCCTTGATCATTACCTGCCCTATGAGATCTATGAGGCACGTGCGGATCAGTTTCTAAATCTCTGTCAAGAAAATCTGAGTGTCAGAGAATACAGCTTGCAATCTAATTCCTTGGCTCGATATGCTCCAAATGTGGTGTCTACGATGACAGATAGAG
Organism: Capsicum rhomboideum; assembly: GCA_031232105.1. Classification (NCBI taxonomy): domain Eukaryota; kingdom Viridiplantae; phylum Streptophyta; class Magnoliopsida; order Solanales; family Solanaceae; genus Capsicum; species Capsicum rhomboideum. The sequence continues at coordinate 94,923,324 of CP124711.1, read as the reverse complement.
TCCATCGATACGTGGATAGATTAGAGCTATATTTGGTCAGGGATTGCACCATTGCTGCCTTGAACAAAGACATGGACATAGCAAGAATACAAGCCTTCACCTAGAAAATAGAAGATCAAAGACAGAGAAGAAGGGTACATGAATTTGACAGAGGACAGTCCAAAAGGGCTAGACCTATGGGATCATCTGCGATGTCTCAAGGAGGATCTAGGCCTCATATGTTTCCTAGACCATCGTTCTCACATTCCACAGCAGGTCCTCACTTTCAGTTTAGAGGGTTTTGAGGCGGTCCAGCTGGGCAGAGTAGTGGAGGTCACGGATCACAGGCAGTGGGTTTTCCTCGTTAGCTGTGTCAGCACTGCGGGCGTAATCATGCAGGTACATGTCGTGTAGGGACAAATGCTTATTTCTGGTAGGTTATGACGGTACACATGATGAAAGAGTGTCCCCAGAGGAGTATGGGTAGTATAGCACGACCGGAAGGATCAGCCGTTGCATCATCAGCATCGATTCCTTCTTTGGGCCAAGGTGTGCAGCCTGTTGGCTGCGGTAGAGGTGCCATAGGAGCAGCCAGCACTAGTGGGGTTCAGAATCGCACTTATGCTCTCGTGGATCGACAAAATTCAGAGGCTTCTCCTGATGTCGTCACAGGTACATTATCCATATTCTCATATAATGTATATGCACTGATTGACCCAGGTTCTACATTTTCCTATGTTACTCCATTAGTTGCTGCAAAATTTTCAAAGGCACCAGAATTATTAATTAAATCAATTGAAGTGTCTACACCGGTTGTTGAATATATTGTTACAAAGAGAGTATATCATAACTGTGTGCTGTCATGATACATTGGCCGACCTTATCGAACTAGACATGGTGGATTTTGATATAATCATGGGAATGGATTGGTTGGCCTCTTGTTACGCTACGGTAGATTACCAGGCCAAGAAGGTGCATTTTTGTTTTTCGTAAGAAAATGTTCTTGAATGGCAGGGTAATATAGGGGCACCACGAGGAAGATTTATTTCCTATCTGAAAGCTAGGAAAATGATTGCTAAGGGTTACATATGTCACTTAGTACGAGTGAAATATAATGATGTGGAACCACTAACTTCGCAGTCGGTTCCAGTGGTCAATGAATTTCTAGATGTATTTCCAGAGGATCTTCCAGGTTTACCCCTAGAACGGGAAGTAGAATTTGGCATTGATGTGATTCCGGGCACTCAGCCTATTTATATTCCTCCATATAGAATGGCTCCAGCAGAATTGCATGAATTGAAGGAGAAGTTGAAAGATTTGCTGGACAAAGGCTTCATTAGGCCTAGTATATCCCCGTGGGGTGCACCGGTATTATTTGTACAGAAGAAAGATGGCACATTGAGAATGTGCATCGACTATCGGTAATTGAATAAGGTAACGATCAAGAACAAATACCCCCTCCCTCGAATTGATGATTTGTTTGATCAGTTACAGGGTGCTAAGTGTTTTTCAAAGATCGACTTGAGATCGAGTTACCATCAGGCTAGAGTTAGAGAAGAAGATGTACCCAAGACAGCTTTCCGAACACGGTATGGCCATTATGAATTTTTTGTTTTGTCATTTGGACTAACAAATGCACCAGCTATGTTCATGGATTTGATGAATAGGGTATTTAAGCCATTTCTGGACGTGTTCATCATGGTCTTTATAGATGACATCCTGGTTTATTCAAGATCAACAGAGGACCATGCTAATCACTTACGGCAAGTGTTACAGATTCTCTATGAGCGTAAGTTGTATGCAAAGTTCTCTAAATATGAGTTTTGGTTAAAATCAGTTGCATTCTTGGGTCACATTATGTCAGATGAAGGGGTACAGGTTGATACACAGAAGATTGAAGCAGTGAGAAATTGTCCAAGACCTACGACACCCACAGAGATTCGTAGTTTTCTTGGACTGGTAGGTTATTACCGAAGATTTGTGGAAGGTTTTTCCTCTATTGCTGCACCGATAACAAAGCTTACAATAAGGCAGTAAAATTTCAGTGGAATGATGCGTGTGAGAAAAATTTCCAAAAGTTGAAAGATAAATTAAACTCCACACCAGTTTTAGTACTTCCCGAAGGCACTGAAGGTTAGGCAGTGTATTGTGATGCTTTCGGGGTTGGCCTCGGATATGTGTTAATGCAACATGGTAATGTCATAGCATATGCTTCACGACAGTTGCGGCCACATGAGAAAAATTATCCCACACATGATCTTGAATTAGCAGCGGTGGTTTTTGCTTTAAAGATATGGCGTCATTATTTGTATGGAGTTCATGTTGATATCTATACGGATCACAAAAGTTTGCAATATCTCTTTAAGCAGAAGGAACTCAATTTGAGGCAACGAAGGTGGTTAGAGCTTTTAAAAGACTATGATATTGACATTCTTTATCATCCAGGCAAAGCAAATGTGGTAGCTGATGCATTGAGCCGCAAGACAGTAGAAAGCACTAGTGGCCAGTTGACTGAAAAGCAGGAGATAATTAAAGATATACATCAATTAGCCAGTTTGGGGGTTCGTCTTCTTGAATCCTCAGATGAGGGAGTTATTGTGCAGAATGCAACGGAATCCTCCTTAATAGCTGAAGTGAAAGAGAAGCAGTTTGTGGATTCTATGTTATTGCAACTAAAGGAAAATGTACAACAGAATTTGACAAAGGCATTTGATCTTACACAAGAAGGGGTACTCCAATGTCAAGGAAGATTGTGTGTACCAGATGTAGATGAGCTGAGGAAATGAATTATGACAGAGGTGAATCATTCGCGCTATTCTATTCATCCGGGTGCTACTAAAATGTACCATGATTTAAAAGAAGTGTATTGGTGGGGAAATATGAAAAAGAACATTGCAGAGTTTGTCGCTCAATGCCCAAATTGTCAACAAGTGAAAGCAGAGCATCAGAAACCAGGGTGTTATATGCAATGTATCAATCTTCCAGTCTGGAAATGGGATATGATTAATATGGAATTCATCACAGGTTTGCCTCGTACATTACGAAAATTTGATTCTATATGGGTTATAGTGGACAGGCTTACCAAGTCAACCAATCAAGACCACCTATACAGCTGATGATTATCCAAGATTGTATGTTAAAAAAATAGTGCGGTTGCATGTTATTCCACTTTCTATTATATCAGACAGAGGAGCACAGTTTACAGCTCACTTTTGGAGATCTTTTCAGCAGAGCTTGGGTACACAGGTGAATCTGAGTACGGCTTTCCATCCTCAGACTGATGGACAAGCAGAACATACTATTCAAACACTTAAAGATATGCTACGAGCTTGCGCGTTAGATTTTCAAGGCAGTTGTGATGACCATTTGCCTCTTATTGAATTTGCTTACAACAATAGCTATCATTCAAGTATTAAAATGGCACCTTATGAAGCTTTGTACGGAAGGAAATGTAGATCACCAATTGGATGGTTTGAAGCGGGTGCAACTACTTTACTTGGGCTGGATATTGTTCATTAGGCTATGGAGAAAGTTAAAGTGATCCAACAGCGGTTACAAATGGCTCAAATTCGCCACAAGTAATATGTTGATGTTAGAAGAAGAGGGCTTGAATTCGCCATAGGTGATTGGGTATTTTTATAGGTGTCACCGATGAAAGGGGTAATGCGGTTCGAAAAGAAAGGGAAATTGAGTCCACGTTACATAGGCCCATATGAAATTATTAGAAGATTTGGGCAAGTTGCTTATGAATTAGCACTACCTCAAGAACTCTCCTCAGTCCATCCAGTATTTTATGTTTCGATGCTTCAAAAATGCATAGGAGATCCATCTCGTATTGTTCCCATTGAAGATGTTCAAGTTACAGAGGATCTTACTTATGAAGAGGTACCCATTGCTATTTTAGATCGACAAGGAAAAAGATTGAGGAATAAAGACATAGCTTCTGTGAAAGTCCTTTGGAGAAATCAACAAGTAGAGGAGATCACATGGGAAGCGGAAGAAATGATGAAATCCAAGTATCCCCATCTTTTTCAAATGGACCAAGAAGTTCAAAGCGCGGAAGTGGAGCAATAAAAAGTAAGTAACCATGAGCCTTAAGTGTTTATGTATAAATACATAGATACATTTGGCGTACTTGAAGTGATATTGTTAACATTCGACGACGAATGTTTCTAAAGGGGGGAGAATGTAACACCCTGTACCTTTCTGACCCTACCTGACGACATTGAATAATGTTTACCTAGGTGTCGAGAGCCATATGTATGTATGTTGTAATGTTATGGATGAGATAGTTGAATTTGGCCCTCGTACATGTGATTAAACCTTCGTAAGAGGTGTTTTGTGACTTCATAGAACATTTGTGGGGTTAAAAATGAGGTTTGGAGGACCTCTAATTAAAGGATATTAAGGGTAGGAAGTAAGTTAAAGAATAGAACTTGAAGCATCTAACCGAATCCGCGAAGAAAAGTCGAAAAATGGAAATTTTTGAAAAACTAAGGGTGGGGCGCGCCAGAGGGCATGCCAGGACATTCTGGGCCTAAAATTTCAGTCCACAGGCAGCAAGATGACGCGCCCAAGGGCATGCCAGGCTGATTTGGCCCACTTTTCAAAGTTGAAAATTTTCTTAAGTCTCAAGGGTGCCCGGGGACGTACCGGGCCGATTTTTGCCACTTTTATTCTACAACCAAGAGTGTATACATGGAATAAGTGAATTATAATATTGGTATGGTAAAATTACCTGTGAACGAATTTGGCATCAAAATGATGGTTTTACCCTTGTGGTCAAAATAGGCCATACGTGGCTAGAATCATTTGTTTTTGGGATTGAGGCTACAAGTATGAATCGTGGGAGTGGGAATATTATAGTAACACGTATGAAATGATTTAAACATGAGAAATTATGATTTTTATTGGGTTAAGTGAATTGGGCTCAATAAAAAGGCCCAAAATGAGAAGAAGACATGGGCCAAAATGGGTCAAATGACCCATTCTTGCCTTGACCTTCTAGAACATAACATTAAATGCCATAGAGTGGATAAGGATGGAATTAAAGGCTTATATAAAGGGGGAAAAATCTGATTTTATTCATCACAAAGTCTCATGCCTTTTAGACCAAAAAGATAAGATATTTTCCTTCTAAGAACTCAAAGCCAACTTTTGGAGCAAGATCATCATTTTTCAAGCTTGGATAAGTGATTATTGTTAAGGATTAATATATTATATGCATGGCAAAGTATGTAAATCATGTTGGTTATGCTTGGAAGTGTTGAAGGTACTTTGTGTTTTTGGTAAAAGATGTGATATCCATGGAATTGTAACTTGAAATATGACTTGTGATTTTGATAAAAGAGCATGGCATGAATGAAATATCAACATGTATGGTGTGATTATGTTATTAAACTTGTTATTGTCATATAAGTGTAAATTATGGGATTTTGGCCGATATGTGCTATGAGGTGTATTAAGGTGACTTGATGGATTATTTGTGATATGGTGTGGATGAGAAAGTGTAAAGGAGAAGTTTTGTGGTTAAATGTTATTGATTATCATGTATTGGTCAATTTATGGAATATTGTGAGATTATTGGTATGATAATTTCATCAATGGTTTTTTCAAGTGGGAAATGGCATGTTTAAAGAAAAACATGAAACTCATTATCGTTATATGCATTTGTAAGGTAGTTGGTGGTTAATGTAAACCCCGTTATGTTTTTGTGTTGTAGAATGACACATAAAGAAGGAGCGGGACGATTGTATGCATATCTAAGATTGTATATTTGTATTGAGAATACAAGGTATATAAGGTTACTCTGTCCGTATCTTTTTGCGGGAAATAGTATTCACATTGACATTACGCTTGTCCTAATCCCGAAATGTGCTAAGGTATCCTATATCCGGTTATCAATGTCATTATCATATGTTTCCTACTCATTGATCAATTATGAATCTCATGTCTCATATTCATGAAGAATGTTCCAAAAGCCCAATAAGGTTATGTTCCAAAGTTCCAATAGTGGTTATACTCATGTATCTTGTTCATTGATTATTGTTCAATGGTTCCAATGGTGTCATATTTCCAATAATATTCATTCACATGTCTCTCACTCATTGGTTAATGATTCAAAGCTTCAAAGAAAGTTATAACTATCATTGTATCAATCTCAAAGTAATGATTGAAGTAATGCATATGTGGTTAATGATCAAGTATGGGTGGTAGATTTGGGGGCGAAATACCTAGCTCAAGCCGATACCGAGGTTGTTGGACCAGGGGGCAGTCCTAGAGGCATAAGCCTAGCTCGGACTGATCCTGACAGGGGGCAGCTCTAGAGGTAATAACCTAGCTCGAGCCGAACCTGATATGTTGGTATGGGTGGCAGCTCTAGAGGTAATAACCTAGCTTGAGCCGATCCCGATCTATATTGATTCATGGGTGGCAGCTCTAGGGGCATAAGCCTAGCTCGAGCCGATCCCAACATAACATGATGTTATGTTAAAACCCACTGTTCAGTCGGGGCTCGGGTATCACAGGTCACAGGCAAAGATGAATAATCATAGAAGTAAGGATACAAAGAAAGTAATGAAAGCAAAATACATGGTTTCCAAAGTTTAGTATAGTGACTTACCCATATTGGTTATGCATTTGAATTTGAGTTCATTGACATATGTACATATCATACAGTTTCATTTGAGCCTTACATACTCAGTACATTCTTCGTACTGACCCCTCTTGGGGGATTTACCTTACTTGCTGCAGGCGCAGGTACTAGTAGGCCTTCACAGTAGGTTGCCAGTTGTTGCAGATCGTTGGTGAGCTCCAGTTAGTTCGGGGCTTCTCCGAGTCACAGTTGTTCATATGTTTTGGTAGTGTACATGTTGTATAAAGCGGGGACTTGTCCCGACTTTCAGCTAGTGTTGGTAAATGTATCTATTAGAGGCTTTTATCGACGTATGTGGGTGTATGGATGTAAGATGGTACATGATGTTTTGACTTGACGGCCTCAACGGCCAAGTTTTGCATATGTATATATATATCACATGTTCCATGTATTCCGTTGTTGGTATTTAAAGCTCTTACGTGATCATAGGTTTCTTATGGCATGCATATGATTGAATAGAAGCAAAGTTGGTTCTCTCAGGCCTTGTCGGCTACGAGTGTCAATCCGTCCCGATGGGGTTCGAGGCTTGACACAATGCATGACCATTAAGACTAGAAGTGGGCATCCTATTCTATTACAGTCACCTTGAGCCTGGTTTGGGAGGTTCAACACAATAATTCAGGAGTTTGGCATTATTTGTAGTGGAGCTGATCACTCAGTATTTTATCGGCATTCTGAACTAAATCTGTGTATTCATTTGGTGATTTATGTTGATGATATCGTTATCACCGGCAATGATCAAGACGATATCACTAATTTGAAGCAAAATCTCTTTCAGCATTTCCATACTAAAGTATTTTGTAGGTATTGAGGTTGCTCAGTCTAGATCATGTATTGTTATTTCTCAACGCAAGTATGCCTTAGACATTCTTGAGGAGACAAGAATGATGGAGTGTAGACCTATCGACACTCCTATTCTGGCAGGACAGGGGGAGCCACTCAGTGATCTTGAAGGTATAGGCCGCTGGTTAGAAAGTTGAATTATCTCACAGTGACTAGACTTGACATATCTTTTCCTGTGAGTGTTGTAAGTCAGTTTATGACTTCCCCTTGTGATAGTCATTGGGATGTAGTTGTTCGTATTCTGCGATATATAAAGTCAGCTCCAGGTAAAGGACTACTCTTCGAGGATCGAGGCCATGAGCATATCATTGGATATACAGATGTTGATTGGGTAGGATCACCCTCTGATAGACGTTCTACATTCGAATATTGTGTTCCAGTAGGAGGTAATTTGGTGTCCTGAAAGAGTAAGAAACAGAGTGTGGTTGCTCGATCTAGTGCGAAAGCAGAATATCGAGCGATAGTTGTAGCAATTTGTGAGCTCGTTTGGATCAAACAGTTGCTGAGAGAACTAAAATTTAGAGAAATTGATGAGATGGAACTTGTGTGTGATAATTAAGCAGCCCTTCATATCACATTAAATCCAATGTTTCATGAGAGGACTAAGTACATAGAGATTGATTGTCACTTTGTCAGAGAAAAGATACTCTCAGGAGATATTGTTACAAAATTCGTGAAGTCAAATGATCAACTTGCAGATAGCTTCACCAAGTCCCTCACCAGTTCTCGTATTAATTACATTTGTAACAAGCTAGGTGCATATGACTTGTATGCACTAGCTTGAGGGGGAGTGTTAGAATATGAGTAGGAATAGAAATAGGAATAGTATATAAAATCCTATTTGGAAAGAATTGTAATGTAGTGTCTATAAATAGGGTCTCAATTTAATTATATAGGTACACAATTCAATAATATTTTCTTCTTTATTTCTCACAATACAAAAATAAGGGTGACATTCAGAGTTGTAACAACTGTAGGGGTATCAAGTTATTAAGTCACACTATAAAGGTTTGGAAAAAGGTGGTAGAGTTGAGGTTGAGGAGGATCGTGACTATTTTTGAGAACCAGTTTGGTTTCATGCCTGGTCGCTCGACTACTGAGGCCATTCATCTCGTGAGGAGACTAGTGGAGTAGTATAGGGAGAGGAGGAAGGATTTGTACATGGTGTTTATCGATCTTGAGAAGGAGTGCAACAGAGTCCCCAGGGAGGTTCTGTGAAGGTGCTTAGAGGCAAGAGGTGCTCCCATGGAGAACACTAGGTCAATCCAGGACATGTATCGTGGGGAGAAGGCTTATGTGAGGACAGTGGGAGGAGATTCAGAGCACTTTCTTGTTTTGATAGGGTTTCACTAGGGATCGATGCTTAGTCCTTTTTTATTCGCCTAGGTGATGGATGTTTTGACGCGGCATATTTAAGGGGAGGTACTTTGGTTTATGTTATTTGTTGTTGATGTAGTTCTAATTGACGAAACTCGGGAGGAGTTAATGATAAGTTAGAGGTTTGGAGACAAACCCTAGAGGTTAAAGGGTTTCAGTTGGGCAGGACCAAGACATAACACTTGGAGTGCAAGTTCAGCGACTTGATGCATGAGGCTAACGTGATAGTGGAGCTGGATTCCCAGGCCATTCGAAAGAGAGATAGTTTCAAGTATCTTGGATCTATGATTCAGGGGAATGGAGAGATTAACGAGGATGTCACACATCGTATTGGTGCTGGGTGGTTGAAATGGAGGCCTGCTTTGGGAGTCTTGTGCGATAAAAAGGTACCCTATAAATTGAAAGGCAAGTTCTACAAAGTGGCAGTTCAATTGGCTATGTTGTATGGAGTAGAGTGTTGTCCAGTCAAGGCATCCCACATCCAAAAGTTGAAGGTAGCGGAGATGAGAATGTTGCGATGGATGTGTGGACTTACTAGGAGAGGTAAGGTTCGGAATGAGAGTATTCGGGAGAAGGTGAGAGTGTCCTCGATAGAAGACAAGATGCGGGAAGTGCAGTTAAGGTGGTTCGGGCATGTGATGAGGCGGTGTATAGATGCCCCAGTATAGAGGTGTGAGGTATTGGATATGGATGGATTTAAATAGGGTAGAGGTAGGCCGAAGAAATATTGGAGGGAGGTTATTAGACATGACATGGAGCAGCTATAACTTACTGAGGACATGACCCTATATAGAAAGGTGTGGAGGGAGCAGATTAGGGTAGAGGGTTAGTGGGTAGAAATGCATCCTGGATAGTAGGAAGGTGTGTTTTGTTTACTTCTGTGCATGTAGTCGTAGTATTATATGTGTGTCTTGTAGTTCCTTGTTCGTGGTGTTTTGGGGTTGTTTGGGATTTCTGGATAGATTGTGTATCGCATTACTAAGGGGTGTCCCATTTATTATATTTTCTATTGGTGCGTTATCCCTTTTTGTTTGTTGTTTTTATGTTTCTCTTGTACTATTACTTGTCCTGAGCCGGGGGTCTATCAGAAACAGCCTCTCTACTTTGTTAGAGGTAGTGGTATGGACTGCGGACATCTTACCCTCCCCAGACCCCACTTTGTGGGAATACACTGGGTATGTTGTTGTTGTTGTTGTTGTTGTTGTTGTATAAAATATGTATCACAAACACTAAGGGCTATAGCTTAATTGGTAGAGAAACTCGTTTACACAAGCGCCAATGTTTTTCAAGGGAGTTCATCATATAATTATATTTGACTTATTTACTTATATCTCCATTTACAGTCGATATTTGACCTTGTATGTTCATTCTAACCTTCCTTAACCTTTCTTTGCTTACATTCACACTTTGTTGTACTTTTATCCTATTCGAGTCAATCGGCCTATGATGCCTACTGAGTATTATGTGTATTGGTACTCATACGACACTTCTGCATCTTTTTCTCTCATGTAGATCCTAGTATAAGTCATCACCACTGATTCCTTTCCCCTTGTAGAGCTGTTGTCCAGTGATATAGGGTGAGCTTTTTACGATAGAAGCTGGTCTATCTCCTTCTATTTTTGGAATAGTCTTATTTTGTACATTCGGAGACTGTTCTGTATAAATTGTACGTACCTAATACTCCTTATGTTGTAGTGCCTCTTGTACTATACTGACTATACCAGGTCTTGGACATTTTTTTGTATATTTAGTTCTTTCCCCTCTATATTTAGTTTTGTGTAGTTGTTTGCCTTAGATGGGGTTTCCTCAGGGATTTATGGTTATTGTAGCATTTTCCAAAGAATAACTATCCTAGGATAGTAATTTTTTCCTGTGGTACGATTCCTTAGACTCCTTTGCTATTGTGTGGTTCATTTGGTATTGACCTTTGACTTGTTTATTCACCTTATTTCGTGTATTGTTGTTGAATTTCCATGGCATATTGACAACTTGGTATAAAATACTATTTTTCAGATTTAAAATGGGATTTTTGAATATTTTAAATGGACTTTGCTTTGTTAAAGGAAATTGGACTATTTTAGCCCCGATTTGAGTTCGGGCACTATTATTATTGTTCTTATGTTGGAAGTCCTGTTCTATTCCAGGCAAGGTACACAGAGTAGGAGGAGTATGTAGTACAGTTGGACATTTCTCTCATATCATACTATATTTCATGGCATTCTTTCCCAGTTATTTACTTTCCCGCTTGGCTTGTACTTAGTATTACTTATTGTTTGCATCCACCGTGCTTATGGGGGACGATTGGGTTTTATTGTCTATTGTTTGTATCTTTCGGGCTTATAAGGGTCCGGTTAGGTTGTAGTTACACTTTTATTATTATGTTTTTTGAGCTATTTAGTTATATCTCCACTTATTGCCTAGATTTGACCAGTTATGTTCCTTCTGGTCTTTCTCAACCTTACTTTACTTACATTTGCATTTTATTGTACTTTTATGCTATTCGAGTTCAGTCGGCCTATGATGCCTACTGAGTACTGCATGGTTTGGTACTCTACTACACTTCTGCATCTTTTTTTATGATGCAGATCCTAGTACGAGTCATCTCCGTTGATGTCTTTCCTCGTACGGAGCTGTTGACCTGAGATATAAGTTGAGCTTTTGGCAACCGGAGCTCATGTATCGCTTTCTATTTTTGGACTAGTCTTATTTTGTATATTCGAAGACTGTTCTATGTATATTGTACCTACCTAATACTCCTTATGTTGTAGTGGCTCTTGTACTGTACTGATTAGATCAGGTCTTGGGCGATCTTTTTGTATATTTTGTTCTTTTCCCTCTCTATTTGTATGCATGTTTCGTCTATTTCCTTTATTAGTCGCTTTATTGAGTGTTGTTATCATGTTCTTCTCTCTTCCACTCATCAGCCTGTTACATGCCTTTCTAAGCTATTAATTTGATTTACCTACTGGTGGGATATAGTAGTTGCCATCATGACCTGCGTTTTGGATCGTGACAATTAATTACAATTCTTCTATGTTCTTACTTATTTTTATCTCAATTTTTTATATTGTTTGCCTATGTTAATAAATTGTTTTATTTCAAATTAATATTTTGAAGCTGAGTTATTTCCTCTATACTTTTTGGAATTTTTTTTTTATTTTCTTATTTCGTTGAAGGATGTTTTGGAATGAGAGAAAGTGAAGAAAATATTATTTTAAGTATTAATCTATTTTTAACAGATTATCTGTCTTTTGCAATTATAGAGGTTTAGCTCTTCTTCTGATGGTTTTTGGGAAAATATAATCTTTATTTCAGCTTAACTTTGAGTTTCTTCTAAATTCATATCTACTCTTATTGTATAGTTTGGAGTTCTCTCAATATTTTCTTTATGCCTTGTTAGTGTATTTGAAAAATCTCATTTAAAAAAAAAAAGAAGAAGAATCATTATTCCTTCTCACATTTAGTTATGCCCTCTTTTAAATTTTGAGAATCAAATTATCAAAATCATTCAATTTTATATTTATTGAAAATACAAAAATATATTTTGAGTTGATTTGGAGTCTTGGCTACGCAAAAGGCAAACGATCGATGAGTTTTCATCTTATCTTTATTTTATTTAAAGTATGTTTAAAATCATTGCAAAATTTGCTGATTAAATAAGTAAATATTTGAATATCATATCACGATATAACTTTTGTTTTTCTAGTGAGATTGTAACTTGAAGATGCTTTTACAGTCATTTTCTTTTCAAAAATATGGAGCAAATTCTCCAAAAAATATTTCTGAATATTAATAGTTGAACAAGAAACGAAAATGATAGTGAAAAAAATACTATTTTTAAGTATACTAAGAATGTGAATATAATGGCATATTTTTGAGTTTATTTTTAAAGATGTAATTTTTGATACCAAAACTTATTTTTCTCTGCTTTTGAATTCTAATGACTAATAATGTCGCTTCTTTGATAGGGGCTGAGAGTGTACCTAAAATATTTTTTTTAATTAGAATTTTGGAACTATGTCTACTAACATCTATTCTTGGACTTCTCTGTTAGAAAATAAGTTCTTTTGATACTTGCTCTATATTATTTCATATGTTTAACTATATTAGTATTCGTTCCCGCACGATGCGTGAAATATGTTAAGAAGAAAAAGAAATATAAATACTATTATCTTATTAGTTTGACCCATTGAATTTTTTTATTAATTTATTTATTATCAAGTCTGATTCATGACCTTTTGTACTTATATAAAAGATATGAAATTTTTTATTAAAGTTATTAAATAAAAATAAAAGCAAAAAATTGCAAATTCTTGATAAATAATAATTTTGATTCTCTTTAGATAATTCAACAAAAGAAGAAGTCATGATGTAAATTTCAAGTTACACCTTCTCAACAGGTCAGACACCCTTTCATACGACGTATACAATATAAATTTCAAATCATCTTGTAACATATAACTATATCCCTTTTAAAAAAAACTCAAACTTCATTATGATATATTAAAAAGAGAAAGGAGAAGAGAATGAAATTGTTGTCATTGTTGAAGGAACAAATATACAAAGAAGTAGAATAAAAAAAATTCTAATATATCCTTGTCTATTACTCCCTATTATGCCCAAAAAAAAAGGTGTAAAGTGTTACTCCTGAAAATTAATTTATTTTTAAACTTGTATTCTATAGCAAAAAAAAATATTTTACCCTTCAATTGATTCATAATAATTTTTAGCATTATTCAATTTTTTACTTTTGAAAAATAAATATAAAGTATAAATATCTTTATAGTATTTATATTTTTATCTTAAAAGAAATAAATAAACATACAATGCCACGCGATTGTCGATGTAACTGAAGGCATAGTGCTATGCCTATGCCTGGTAGTTTCTTGTTTGTGTTGTTTTTGTGCGATGTGCTCGATTTTGGAATAGTAGTTCCTAGCATTACTTCATGGGCGTTCTGTTTCTTTTCCTTGCGGTATGTTACCTCTTGTTTGTGTTTGTTTTTATGTTTCTTGCTTGTTATACTGCTATCTATACTGCGTTCTATTCTGAGCCGGGGGTCTGACGGAAACAGCCTTGCTACTTCGTATGAGGTAGTGGTATGGACTGCGTACACTTTACCCCTCCCCAGACCCCACTTAGTGGGAATACACTGGGTATGTTGTTGTTGTTGTACAATGCCATGAGATCTAAAATGTGGAAAAATATCACATAACGAATATAAAATATGATTTAAATTTTCATATAGTTAATTTGCAATTACTAAATTGAAAAAATAAAACAGTAAATAAATATGAATCCAAAATATTGCAAATAAAAATGTTATTACAAAAGAATATCTAAAAGACAAAGCTATTTAGTGATCAGTAGAAAATATTGCTAACTTCCTTTTTTTTTTCTTTCTAAAAGTCCCATCTTAACATTTTATTTTTTTATTTTTTTGGTTTTCCACCCGGTGTTCGGTACCCACATTGGAGCCCGACTAAATTCGGATTCGCGCCGGGAAGTCCCACATTGGGGGGTAAAGCGCTCCATAACAAAGGTGACTCCGTACCTAGAGGGACTCGAACCCGAGACCTCTCGTTAAGGATGAATGAGTACTTATCACTCCACCACAACCCTTGTTGGTCATCATAACATTTTAATTGAAATGTGTTTAATGACTTTAAGTTACAGACATGGCATATAAAATTTTATTTTCGCTATTAAATATTGGTCATTTGCTCCCGAGGTGATTTAAAGGAGATTATCGAATATTACTTTATATTTTATTTGATAATATTGAATTAATACAAAATTACATTTTCTTTTCCGAAGATTTGACATTAAATCATACTCTAAAATGCACCTTTAGCTTCTTCACTCATTTTGCGTATAGTTTCTTTTCCGAATTTTTCCTCGTGTACAAAACATATAAAATTAAGATATCATAAACATAAGTAAATTACGGTAATCATATCGAAGATACAAAATATCGATCTTAGTCAGTACAGAAACGAAAAAGGAGATAAACTTGATTTCTAATAAAAATTGTTTAAATTGCTACTAACTCAAATAATACTCAAAGTTAATCAGTCCACAACTTTTAATTCATTTTTTTGAGTTGTTGCCTTCAACTCCTTTGTTATACTCCTCAGCCTTTAAAAGTGATATGCCGGAGAGAAAAAGATCGATTCGGCTGTCCCGCGTTCTAAAAAACAAATTTAGGAGCAAAAAATAATGAAATAATTAAGCAATAAAAATATTATTAATAGAGAGGAGAGAAATTCAAGGAAAAAAGATTTTAATATGAGTGAAAATATTCATAAAATTTCAAAGAAGCCAGCAATATCTGCAATGTGGTTTTCATTTTCAATTATAAACTTAAACAATGTAAGTATAAAGACTAAAATCAAGATATTCTAACATAAAGAAAAATATTGAATCAAAGACCTCGATCTAGGGAATACATTTTTTTAATAAAAATTCAATTAGCTTTGTATCAAATGAATGTATAGTATAATAGCTGAATTCTAAAAGGGAGTAAGGTGTTGGTATTTGTCCTGATTTTCTTACCATAATTGTGCTTTCCTTTTAGGAAAAGGAGAACATGAATTCTCCATATTTGGCTAATCCTTGTTCTTGTAGGAAAAAGTTATAGACTCTATAAATAGAGACTCCTTTCTTCTAGCTTGGTAGCATCCACAATGTAATCCTAGGGTTTTGAGAGTATTGTTTGGGGGGGAGACTTTGTGAGACACAAGTGTTGCGGTATCACTTGTGTGAACCTCTTTTTATTCTGAGTGAATTGTGTGAGGTTGTCTCTCTTGACATTTTGTACTCTCGTTTATATAGTGGATTGCTCATCTCCTTTTGTGGACGTAGGTCGATTGACCGAACCACGTTAAATTATTGTGTCTCTTTTGGTTTTTTCTCACATGTCTTCTTATTTGGGTTTTTCGAGGTTTGCTTTACTAGTTTTCCCATGACACCTGATTATTTCGATCCCAACATAACGCTCCAACTTAGTGATTGTGAAAACTTTAACATCAAGATTCATTTTACTATGTTTTTATACGCACATACTCCCTCCGTTTCAAAAAGAATGACTTACTTTCCTTTTTAGTCCGTTTCAAAAAGAATGACCTTTTCCTTTTTTGGCAACACTTTAATTCCAACTTTCCACATGGCATGTTTAAGACCACAAGATTAAAGGGCATTTTGGTACATTTGTCATAACTTTAATTTAGGACCACAAGATTCAAAAGTCTTCTTTATTTTCTTAAATTTCGTGTCAAGTCAAACTAGGTCATTCTTTTTGAAACGGAGGGAGTAAGAAGTATCACGATTACGCCGTACAACTAAAACTTTGGGGCTTCATGAGTACTGCTTCCTACCACGTTCTTGCTAACTTTCACACACTTTGATTAATTTATATAAAATATATCACCTTCCACCAGCAACAGGTATCTGAAATAACTCTATACACAAAGAAAAAACAAAATTTTCAGAACATATTCATTAGAATAAGAAATGTAGCTGATTTACTAATATGAAATGTTAATAGCAACAATAACCGTACATAGCAACTATTAAAGATAAGAATTACCCAGACCCAATATCTAATGACAATAACTAAACTGGAAGCAAAGAGTTCTTAAACAAAATGTGACAGATATGTCTAAAATATTTCTTGTTCTAGTTATTAAAATCAACATAATCCTAATAAAACACGACATTTTTTTTGAATAGACCCTCTGACAATCTCTTTCTCTACTACTCTTATATATGATTACAAATTATATGCCAAATAGAAGAAGAATCATGAATTCCACTAGAAGATACCTATAATCATTCTCCCATGATCATTACCTATACTTTATCAAACGTTTAGGCAACGTTGACATACAAACAACAGTGACTAATATACAAATTGGAAAAAGAAACAAAATCAAGAAGAACTTTCAAACCTTGGACGTTGCCGAGACAATCAGTAAATTTCATGTTGTTTGCAGCCGTTTTTTTTTCCTTGCCTTCTGAAAGATATGTTTTGTGTCATGTAAACTGCTGTTTTAAATTGAGAAGTGAAAGAGAGAAAGTAGGACAATGTAAAAGTAAAACAAACGTTTTATTTTATTTTATATTAGTAAATAGTAAATTAGTGGGGGAAATGGGAGTGGGAAGTTGGAACGGGGGGGGGGGGGGGAGGGGGAGAGTGTTTTTGGTAGTTGATCTTCTTTAATTTTTATGGTTTTTCCTTCCTTTTTAAGGATAAAAATACAAATATGATGATAAAATCATTGCTGTACTTAATTAACTATATTCAGACTTAATAGCTAGAGTAAACTAAAAAGTAACTAAAAAAATCTAGACACCACTTTTTTATTTATTTAAACATAAATTATAAGAAAATATATTTATTTCTTTTTGAAAAATGTATACAAAATTTACATTATAAAATGTCACTCTAAATAAAATCATGTAAAACATGGGGTCGGTCAAAAAATAATTTCACATAACGTCCTCAGGTTATTTTTATTTTATTTCTATTATTCAATATTGTTTTTGATTTGTGCATTAGTCTTTTAAATGTAAGTTACAATATTTTATTTACAATATGATATTTTTTATAATAAATTTAAATTTTTCAAACAACTTTAATTTGTATCTCAATTCAAAATACCACAGTAATTATTGATTTTAATAAATGTGTGTTTATTTTTCAAATCAAATTCAAACATTTTATTTTATAATTCAAATACCTTTTTTTAAATTATCTTATTTTTAAAAATTAATTTAGAATGTATTGAAAAGTGAAATAAAATGAAAAAAAAAGGTTTCATACTTGATTAGCGATCTGCAATATTTTCTATTAATATAACTATGCAATTGTGTTTATAATTTAGTTGGGGTAATGGGGAGGGACGTGTAGGTATTTAGATTTCTTTTAAATTATCTTTTTTATTTGTTTAAGTGCTTTTTCTTTTATGGATATGAATATTTTAAAAATAAAATATTTTCGAAAATGCTGAAATAAAAAAAATTGTAAAAAGTAATATTAACTTCAAATTTCTGATTTTTTTTTTTAAAATATAAAATTAAACACAATAAATATTTTGGAAAATGCTGAATTAAAAAAATTTTGTAAAAAGTAATAGTAACTTCAAATTTCTGATTTTTTTTTAAAAATATATAAGTAAACACAAATACTAACTAATTCTTACCTAATTAACTAACTTGTCCTAAAAACTAAAACATGTCATTTTATTAGGCCGCCACTTGGCAAGATTATAGGCAAGACTTTCTTGCTATTTAGTATACTAGTATACTTACCCGTGCGATGCGCGGAATTACCATTGAAAAAAATCATAAATATTATTATCTTATTCTTTAGATTATATTGAAATTTTTTATTATTTTATTAATTGTGGAATATACCATTTGATCACGACCATTTATTTATTGTTTAAAACTATAAAAGATGGAGTATTAAACTTTTTACATGAGTCATTAAATTAAATTAAAAGCTAAAAGGTGCAAATTTTTTATAAATATAATATTGATTCTCTTTAGGTTACTCAAAGTAATATAGCAAAGGAAAATAATATATAAATATATGTATATGAACTATGTGTTATAAATTGAAAATATTTTACTCCCGATCTTATTTTGGATTATCATTAGTACATAATAATATTTTGTATGTTATATAATATCAATTGTTTTAATAATTTTATTGCTATTCAAATATTATATATAGTTTATATTTTATGGGTTGATAACTTAATAAGAAGATGTATATTAATTATTGTAGACGTACTTTTAATATATTTCATTAAAAGTACATATAAAAAACTCATTTACGTACCTGTGCGATGCACGACAAGTATTAATGAAAAAAATCATAAATATTTTTGTCTTATTAGTTTGACCATATTGAAATTTTTTATTATTTTATCAATTATGGATTTAAACCGTTTGATTCACGATTGTTTATTTATTGTTATAACTAAGTTGAAAATTTTAAACTTACATAAATAATATAGTATTAAATTTTTTATTAAGTTATTATTAAATAAAAATAAAAGCAAAAAAGTTCAAATTATGGATAAATCTAATTTTGATTCTGGTTAGCAAATTCAAAGTAAATACAATGAAGAGAAATAATATATAAATATGTGTATATGAACTATGTGTTTATTAAAATTATTTTATTCTAAAAATCTTCTTTTGGATCATTGTTAATGCATAGTAACATTTAGTATGACATACAATCTCTATTATTTCAATGATAGTAGTATGGAATACCCGTACTGAGTATGGGCCCAACAATATGTGTTTATAAAAAGGGTATTGACATTAACTTTTTTCTTTTTGTGGAAGTTGAATCTCGATGCCTGATATTGGCATTAACTTTTTTCTTATTGTGGAAGTTGAATCTCAATGCCTATTGTGTTAGGTTAAAATTAGAAAAGAGGGAAAAAAAAATGAAAAATCATGATTAGATTTAATACTCCATTTATATTACTATACTAATTCACAAGATAATTGTACTCTTTTAAAAAAAAAAATTGAGTTTAATTTCAAATTTTTATCGTCAAATATGTTTTTCGGAATTCAATTTCTAAAAAAGTAAAATAATTTATGGCCAAATGTCCAGTTAATTGCATTGATACTCTCTTTGTCTCAAATAAGTTGGTATGTTTGCTTTTTGCAAAACTCTTAAGAATAAATTAGTAAGGGGTTTAAATTGACTAATATACTTTTTTTAATCTTGATTAAATGAATCTTCTTCAATTAATATGGGTATAGTTGGAAAAAAATGGTTAATTATCTCTTGAATTCTTAAACATGCCAACTATTTTGAGACAATTTTTTTTTAGAAAACATGCCAAGTAATTTGAGACGTAGGGAGCACTGAATAGTGAAAATTTAATTGTATAAAATATACTCCATCACTTTTATTTGTCCACTATATTAAAAATAATTTTTTACTTTATTAATATGTCAATTAACATATCAAGAGATTATTTATTTTGTTATTTATATTAACTACTACTTTTTTTGGAACCCCGGGATAACACACAACCGCTATAACCTCTGCCCTTCAGGTAAACACTCTGTGGTGAGCACTTTGTGCGCACTGGGTAATAATGCTAATCATTTTTCAAGAACTTTTAAAATGCTAAAAATCATGAGTATTATAACGAAATACGCATTTCATTATTATTTTCTTAAAGAATGTGCAAAGTTCACTATGGACAAGTAAAAGAGCACAGGAAAATATAAAAGATATGTCACGCCTCGAATTCCAACGGGGCGGATTGGCACCCGAAGATGTTAAGGCCCGAGAGAACCAATCTTCATTCATGTACATTCGTATGCATGTCTCTGAGTGAACTACATTCTATCTCATGTAATTACAAGATACTAATGGCGGAAGTCATGGAGAACATATGATATATACGAAACTTGGCCGTTAGGGCCATCAAGTAAAAATGGACGTACATTCTTTCATTCATCTCACCACGTACGTCTACAAAGCCTCTAACAAATACATATACATAACCAACCTAAAGTCAAAACAAGTCCCCGCTTTATACAACATTTACATAGTACCAAAACAAGTGTACATGTGTGACTCGGAAAGCCCCGAACCAACTGAAGCTCACCAATATTCCGTAGATGACCCACAGCCTACTGTGGAGGTCTACTAGTACCTGTGCCTGCATCAAGTAAGGTAAGTCCCCCAAGGGACGTCAGTACAAAGAATGTACTGAGTATGTAAGGCCATAAGTAACTGCATAAGATATAAGGACTTCAATGAAATCAAGTACAAGTGGGTGGACAATATAGATTAGCCACCATAATATACATGTGTGAAGTTGTATACATTGCATTCATTTCTTTCGTTTTCGTTCATATCATTGTCACAATCATTTATATAACATCGTTCATATAATATTATTTATATAATAATTCGGGATCGCCTCTAGCTAGGCTTCCGCCCCTTTGAGTTGCCACTCGTTCGGGATTGCCTCTAGCTAGGCTTATGCCCCTTCGAGTTGCCACCCATACCCAATAATCCTTCGGGATCTCCTCTAGCTAGGCTTACGCCCCTTCAAGTTTCCACTCGTACTCAACATTCATTCGGGATCGCCCCTAGCTAGGCTTTTGCCCTCTTGGGTTGCCACCCGTACTCAACAAGTATGCATTACTTCAATTCTTTTGTTATAAGAGTGATACGTTGGTGGTTGTAACATTATGGAGCTTTTGGAACATTAGTCAATGAATAAGAGACATGTTAATAACATTTGCTAACCAACCTGAAATGAGATACTTTAAAACATTTCGAAATGGAACAAGTGCGATGACAATGTGAACAACAGGTGCTGCAGAAGGATACGGAAAGGGTAACATTACATACCTTATCTTCCAAATATGAATACACAACCCTATATGTGAATACAACAATCCAGCTCCTTCCTTACGTGTTACTCTACAACACAAGTACATAACGGAGCTCACGTTAACAACTAACTACATTACAAGTGCATAAGACGATAATGAGCTACGTGACTGCTATATAGCGTCATTTCGTCCTTCTACAATACAACTCACTACATTACCATACCAACAACACCACAACATTCCACACATTGACCAAGACATCATAAACCAATAGCATTTCACACCAAGTTTATACTTTACACTTCCTCAGTAACACCACGTCACAATTACGCCATCAAGTCATCTCAATACCTTTCACAATAACACATTAACTACAATCCATAATTGATATAATCCAACATGCCTCCGAAAGACCCCTTAAAGCCATTCAAAAGGTACCATAAGTTGATACTTGCATCCAAAAAGGGTGTAGGGGCCTTGGGGGGTCAAAGAGAGACAAAAACATGCAAAACAAAATTTTGGACTGGGATGTGGAGCCACCTGCGCCCGTAGGTGGATGAGGTGCGGCTGTAGGTGCCTATCTGTCCCTGTCCAGGGCCACCTGCATTAGCATCTGCGTCCGCAGGTGCCCCATCCGCGAGGGCGAATGCCTGATTTGGCCAAAATGGGTCTCTTTTTGGTCCTTTTTTGTAATAAATGGTCCATGACCATAATTAAGCTTCTCCTTTCATATTTTAAGTTATCTTGTATGCCAAAGAACAACCATGGTTTCACAACGCACATGAACATCACCAAAACTACATTTTCCTTTTAATACGTCACCAATTCCATGCACAATTTCACAACAACAATTTCAAATGTTATACACAAAGAGAAAGTAAGTTAAGGACATAACCACATATTACATGTTGATATTTAATCCATCAAATTCAATTCCTTCAATACCATAAGTCTCCTTTCAAGTTTATAAGGCAAAACCCTTTACCGATTAAGCAAACATAGACTGTTTCACACATAGTGAACTTCTCCACACTTTGTCAACATAACCAACATGATTTATAAAACCTCTCATGCATATAATATATTAAACCATAATATTAAACACTTATCAAAGCTTGCAAAAGGATGATCTTGTCCAAGAGAGTGATAGCTTAGGGTTTGTGAGAGATGAGAAATGTTTTGGAAAATTCTAGAAATGGCATGTGTGTTGTAATGAATAAAAATCTGATTTTGTGCCTTATATAGTCCCTCAAGTCATCCTTAGCCAAACATTAAATGTGTGTTTACTTGGTCAACTCAAGAATGAGTCATTTACCCCATTTGGGCCATGTCTTATGACTTAATTTTGGGCCTTTATTGAACCCATTAGCACATGTTAATTCAATCCACTAAAATTAATGTGTAATACCCCAACAATCTCATGTTTAAATAATTATGTGAATGTTACGGTAATCTACTAGGTTCGGAAATGTACGTGGTGTTACATCCTTCCCCTCTTAGAAACATTCGTCCTCGAATGTTAGTGACATTATCCAATTTAAACATTATCCAATTTAAACAAATTCAAGTCTAGGATCATTCTTCATGTTATCATATCTATACATAATTCTCATAGATACTTACTTGTTATTGCTCCAATTCCGCATCGTGCACTTGTTCTTCCGTTTGAAATAGATGAGGGTACTTAGACTTCATCATTTCTTCAGCTTCCCATGTGATATCTTCTACTTGTTGATTTCTCCAAAGTACCTTTATGGAAGCTACTTCTTTATTTCTTAACCTCTTCACTTGTCGATCCAGAATAGCAATAGGTATCTCTTCATAGGTGAGATCCTCCGTAACTTGCATATCTTCAATGTGAGTAATACGAGATGGATCTCCTATGCACTTTTGAAGCATCGAAACATAAAACACTGGTGAACTATGGAGTGTTCTTGGGGTAGTGCTAATTCATACGCAACTTGCCCAAATCTTTGGACAATTTCATATGGCCCTATATAACGTGGACTCAACTTTCCTTTCTTTCCAAATCTCATTACCTATTTCATTGGTGACACCTTCAAGAATACCCAGTCACCTATGGCAAATTCGAGCCCTCTTCTTCTAACATCAGCATATGACTTGTGTCGACTTTGGGCTGTTTGTAGTCGCTGTTGGATCACTTTAACTTTATCCATAGCTTGATGAACAAGATCTATCCCAAGTAAGGAAGTTTCACCCGCTTCAAACCATCCAATTGGTGATCTACACTTTCTTCCATATAAAGCTTCATAAGGTGCCATTTTGATACTTGAATGATAGCTATTGTTGTAGGCAAATTCAATAAGAGGTAGATGATCATCTCAACTACCTTTAAAATCTATTGTGCAAGCTCGTAGCATATCTTCAAGTGTTTGGATAGTACGTTCTACTTGTCCATCTGTCTGAGGATGAAAAGTCGTACTCAAATTCACTTGTGTACCTAAACTTTTCTGAAAAGACTTTTCCAAAAATGTGCAGTAAATTGAGCTCCCCTGTCTGATATAATAGAGATTGGAATCCCGTGTAATCGCACTATCTCTTTAACATAAAATCGTGCATACTCTTCAGCTGTATAGGTGGTCTTGACTGGTAGGAAATGGGCTGACTTGGTAAGCCTGTCAACTATTACCCATATGGAATCAAATTTCTGTAGTGTACGAGGCAAAACTGTGATGAAATCCATGTTAATCATGTCCCACTTCCCAACTGTAAGATTGATACATTGCATATAACCTCCAGGTTTCTGATGCTCTACTTTTACTTGTTGACAATTTGGACATTGAGCTACAAATTCTGCAATGTTCTTCTTCATATTACCCCACCAATACATTTCTTTCAAATCATGGTACATTTTGGTAGTTCCCGGATGAATAGAATATCGTGAATGATGTGTCTCTGTCATAATTCGTCCCTTTAGCTCATCTACATATGGTACACATAATCTACCTTGGCACTGGAGTACTCCCACTTGCGTACGATCAAATGCCTTTGTCAAACCTTGTTGTACATTCTCCTTCAGCTGCAATAAAATAGAATCAGCATACTGCTTCTCTTTCACCTAAGCTACTAATGAAGATTCTGCTGCCTTTTGCACAATAACCCCTTCATTTGGAGATTCAAGAAGACGAACTCCCAAGCTGGCTAGTTGATGTAGATCCTTGACTATATCTTGCTTTTCTGTCAACTGGCCATTAGTGCTTCCTACTGCTTTGCAACTTAATGTCGGCTACCACATTTGCTTTCCCTGGATGATATAATATATCGATATCATAGCCTTTTAAGAGTTCTAGCCATCTCCGTTGCCTCAGATTGAGGTCCTTCTGCTTAAAGATATATTGCAAACTTTTGTGATCAGTGTATATATCAACATGAACCCCATACAAATAATGGCGCCATATCTTTAAGGCAAATATCACAGCTGCTAGCTCAAGATCATGTGTTGGATAATTTCTCTCATGTGGTCGCAACTGTCTTGAGGCATACGCTATTACATTCCTGTGCTGCATCAATTCACATCCTAGGCCAACTCCGGAAGCATCACAATATACTGCATACCCTTCTGTGCCTTCAGGAAGTACCAATACTGGTGTAGAAGTCAATTTATCTTTTAGCTCTTGGAAACTTTTCTCATATGCATCATTCCACTGAAACTTGATTACCTTGTGTGTAAGCTTTGTTAAAGGTGTCGCAATGGAAGAAAACCCTTCAACAATCTTCTGTAATAACCTGCCAACCCAAGGAAGCTAGGAATTTTCGTAGGCGTCGTAGGTCTTGGCTAATTCTTCACCGCTTCTATCTTTTGTGTATCAACCCTTATTCCTTCATCGTACACAATGTGACCCAAGAATGCTACAGATTTTAGCCAAAATTCACATTTAGAGAACTTTGCATATAACTTACGATCACGAAAAATCTGTAACACCTGTCGTAAGTGATCAGCATGGTCCTCTTGTGATCTTGAATAAACCAGAATATCATCTATAAATACGGTCACGAATACATCCAAGAATGGCTTGAACACCCTATTCATTAAATCCATAAAAACTGTTGGTGCATTTGTTAGTCCAAATGACATATCTAAAAATTCATAGTGACCATACCATGTTCGGAAAGCTGTCTTGGGTATATCCTTGTCTCTAACCCTTACCTGATGATATCCCAATCTCAGGTCAATCTTTAAAAAATATTTGGCACCCTGTAACTGATCAAACAAATCGTCAATTCTGGGGAGGGGATATGTGTTCTTGATCGTTACCTTATTCAATTGCCGATAGTCAATACACATTCTCAACGTGCCATCTTTCTTCTGTACAAATAGTACTGGTGCACCCCACGGGGACATACTAGGCCTTATGAATCCCTTGTCCCTTGTCCAGCAAGTCTTTTAATTGCTCCTTCAATTCTCGCAATTCTATTGGAGCCATTCTATACGGAGAAATAGAGATAGGCTGAGTGCCTGGAATCACATCAATACCAAACTCTACTTCCCGTTCTAGAGGTAAACCTGGAAGGTCTTCAGGAAATACATCAAGGAATTCGTTTACTACTGAAACCGATTGAAGAGTTGGTGATTCCACATCAGTATCTTTCACGCTTACTAAGTGACATATGTACCCCTTGGATATCATTTTCCTTGCCTTAAGGTAGGAAATAAATTTACCTCTCGGTGCCCCCACATTACCCGTCCATTCAAGTACATTCTTTTGTGGAAAATAAAAATGTACCTTCTTAGCCCGGTAATCCACCGTGGCATAACAAGAAGCCAACCAATGCATACCCATTATAACATCAAAATCTACCATCTCCAGCTCAATAAGATCGGCCAACGTATCATGACCACATACAGTTACTACACAATTAAGATATATTCTTTTTACAACAATGGATTCACCAACTGGTTTAGATACTTCAATTAGCTTAACTAATAATTCTGGTGTTCTTTCAAATTTCGTAGCAATCAATGGAGTAACATATGATAGGGTAGAGCCCGGATCAATTAATGCATATACATTATGTGAAATATGGATAATGTACCTGTAACTACATCAGGAGAAGCCTCTGAATTCTTCCGGTCCAATAGAGCATAGGTGCGATTCTGGGCTCCACTGGAACTAGCTGTTCCTCTAGCACCTCTACAACACCCAGTAGGCTGCACTCCTCTACCTAGGGAAGGAACTGATGATGATGATGCAACGGTTGATCCCGTAGGTTGGGCTATACCACCCATGCCCCTTTGTGGGAACTCTCTCACCATGTGCCCTGGCACGCCGCAAAAATAGAAAACATTCATTCCAACCCGGCATTCACCTGAATGAGACTTCCCACAGTGCTGACACGGTTGGTGAGAAAATCCTACTGTCTGTGAACCTCAAACCACACTGCTCTGCCCAAAATGGCTGCCTCTAAACCCTCAAAATTGAGATTGAATGCCTGCTGTGGAATAAGAAAATGATGGTCTAGGCGGTCTGTTAAAATTTTGAGGCCTAAACTCTCCTTGGGACGCCATGACCTGTCCCGTAGATATAGCCCTTTTAGATGGCCCTCCTTCAACTTCTTGTGTCCTTCTCCGCTGCCTCTGATCCTCCATTTTCTGTGCAAAAGCCTGTATTCTAGCTATATCTATATCTCTGTTCAAAGCAGCAATGGTGCAGTCTTTTACCAAATATGGCTCCAATCTATCCAGATATCGATAGACTCTGTCGTCCATACTGGCTACTACATTAGGAGCATACCGAGCCAAAGAATTAAACCGCAGACTGTATTCTCTGACACTCATATTCCCTTGACGAAGATTTAAAAATTGATCTGCACGAGCCTCTCGAATCTCATATGGGAGATAATGATCAAGGAAGGCAGTTTTGAATTCCTCCCAACTAGCTGGAATTGCACTAATACCCCTAGATTGTTTCCAATCTTCGTACCATAATATAGCCTCGCCTTTTAGTCTATATGTTGCAAGTTCAACTTTTTCTACACTAGTCACATGCATAACATCTAGAGCCCTTTGGATTTGGTCCATGAAGTCCTGTGGGTCTGCATTCAGATCTGACCCAGTGAATGTGGGAGGATCTAATTTCAGAAAATCTTGTGTCCGCCGACTAGCTACTCTAGCCGCGCCATCCTCACTTGTCATTGGACCAAATTGTCCTTGAGTTTGTGCAGCAACTATATGGGTCAACATTTGCACCGCATTTCTTAGATCCTGCTCAGTAGCATTAACAGGTGGTTCGGCAGGTTCTTCTCTCCTTCTCGGCTCTTCTGGAGCTGGAAAAGTAGAAGAAGCCCGCGATGCAAATTCAGTGTCACCCCCACCTTGACTAGCTTGGTCAGGTAGTGATTTACTCATTCCTTCTCCGGAAAGCATATCTACCTTCTTACCTTTGCCCCTACCTCGTCTTGTCATCGGCATTTTACTATAACAAAGAAAACCAATTACAATGGTCAGATACGATTCCACCTACAATATTGGCTCTATTGTATGATCTAGAAATGAAGAAAAGAAACAACTCCTAAATGTCCCGTAGCCTCCCACTTATAAATGTGGTGCACAACACATTCATAAGCAAGACTCTACTCATACACGGCTTTGTAGACACCCTAAGGACGACCTACTCTGATACCACTTTTGGTCACACATCGAATTCCAACGGGGCGGACTGGCACCCGAAGCCGTTAAGGTCCGAGAGAACCAATCTTCATTCATGTACATTCGTATGCATGTCTCTGAGTGAACTACATTCTATCTCATGTAATTACAAGATACTAATGGGGTAAGTCATGGAGAACATATGATATATACGAAACTTCGCCGTTAGGGCCATCAAGTCAAAATGGATATACATTCTTTCATTTATCTCACCATGTACATCTACAAAGCCTCTAATAGATACATATACATAACAAACCTAAAGTCGGGACAAGTCCCCACTTTATACAATATTTACATAGTACCAAAACAAGTGTACACGTGTGACTCGAAAAGCCCCGAACCAACTGGAGCTCACCAATATTCCGTAGATGACCCGCAGCCTACTGTGGAGGTCTACTAGTACCTGTGCCTGCAGCAAGTAAGGTAAGTTCCCCAAGGGACGTCAGTACAAAGAATGTACTGAGTATGTAAGGCCATAAGTAACTGCATAAGATATAAGGACTTCAATGAAATCAAGTACAAGTAGGTGGACAATATAGATTAGCCACCATAATATACATGTGTGAAGTCGTATACATTGCATTCATTTCTTTCATTTTTGTTCATATCATTGTCAAAATCATTTATATAACATCGTTCATATAATATTATTTATATAATAATTCGGGATCGCCTCTAGCTAGGCTTCCGCCCCTTTGAGTTGCCACCCATTCGGGATTGCCTCTAGCTAGGATTATGCCCCTTCGAGTTGCCACCCATTCCTAATAATCCTTCGGGATCACCTCTAACTAGGCTTACACCCCTTCGAGTTTCCACCCTTACTCAACATTCATTCGGGATCGCCTCTAGCTCGGCTTTTGCCCCCTTGGGTTGCCACCCGTACTCAACAAGTATGCATTACTTCAATTCTTTTGTTATAAGAATGATACGTTGGTGGTTGTAATATTATGGAGCTTTTGGAACATTAGTCAATGAATAAGAGACATGTGAATAACATTTGCTAACCAACCTGAAATGAGATACTTTAAAACATTTCGAAATGGAACAAGTGCGATGACAATGTGAACAACAGGTGCTGCAGAAGGATACGGAAAGGGTAACCTTACATACATTATCTTCCAAATATGAATACACAACCCTATATGTGAATACAATAATCCATCTCCTTTCTTACGTATTACTCTACAACACAAGTACATAACAGATCTCACGTTAACAACTAACTACATTACAAGTGCATAAGATGATAATGAGCTACGTGACTGCTATATAGCATCATTTCGTTCTTCTACAATACAACTCACTGCATTACCATACCAACAACACCACAACATTCCACACATTGACCAAGACATCATAAACCAATAGAATTTCACACCAATTTATACTTTACACTCCCTCAGTAACACCATGTCACAATTACGCCATCAAGTCATCTCAATACCTTTTACAATAATACATTAACTACAATCCATAATTGATATAATCCAACATGCCTCCGAAAGACCCCTTAAAGCCATTCAAAAGGTACCATAAGTTGATACTTGCATCCAAAAAGGGTGTAGGGGCCTTGGGGGGTCAAAGAGAGACAAAAACATGCAAAACAAAATTCTGGACTGGGCTGTGGAGCCACCTGCACCCGCAGGTGGATGAGGTGCAGACGCAGGTTCCCATCTGGTTTCACAACGCACATGAATATCACCAAAACTACATTTTCCTTTTAATACGTCACCAATTCCATGCACAATTTCACAACAACAATTTCAAATGTTATGCACAAAGAGAAAGAAAGTTAAGGACATAACCACATCTTCCATGTTGATATTTAATCCATCAAATTCACTTCCTTCAATACCACAAGTCTCCTTTCAAGTTTATAAGGCAAAACCCTTTACTGATTAAGCAAACATAGACTGTTTCACACATAGTGAAATTCTCCACACTTTGTCAACATAACCAACATGATTTATACACCCTCTCATGCATATAATATATTAAACCATAAGAATAAAAACTTACCAAAGCTTGCAAAAGGATGATCTTATCCAAGAGAGTGATAGCTTTAGGGTTTGTGAGAGATGAGAAATGTATTGGAAAATTCTAGAAATGGCATGTGTGTTGTAATGAATAAAAATCTGATTTTGTGCCTTATATAGTCCCTCAAGTCATCCTTAGCCAAACATTAAATGTGTGTTTACTTGGTCAACTCAAGAATGGGTCATTTTCCCCATTTGGGCCATGTCTTATGACTTAATTTTGGGCCTTTATTGAGACCATTAGCACATATTAATTCAATCCACTAAAATTAATGTGTAATACCCCAAAAATCTCATGTTTAAATAATTTCGTGAATGTTACGGTAATCAACTAGGTTCGAAAATGTATGGGGTGTTACAAGATATGAGCAAGAAGCCTTCGGAGTTCCGTATAGTTTTTCAAAAAAATCTTCAATAGTCAACAAACTTACAGAATAATCACCATGACAAGCCTTTGAATGATACATAACTCTTAACCATAGGAGGAAGAAATAGTTAAAAACATTGTGGTCAATTTAAACAATTAAATCACATGTTTCATTTTTTATGCATAATGTACATATGGTGGCAGTACATAAGAAAATGAAATATCGAAGTTACCCTTGAAGCAGCTGGTTAAGCCTAAGGATAAGTATGTCAATTGGCACAAAGATGACATCTTTTTGGTCTATATAAGCAATGGTATAACCCCAAAAACTTACTGCACAAGCACAACAATGCAAACTCAAAGTGAAATCCTAAAATGTCATTGACTATCAGCTAAGCAGACAACTCAACTGTCTCTTCTATATAAGGAGTAAATATATTCATTTTCTTCGAACATTATATACTATTTATATTTAAGGGTCGAATAATTGAGTAAAAAGATACAATTTAACTTTAACAATTATTGTAAATGTATTTCAAGAAAGTAAAAGTTTAAAAAGCAATATTGTTTCCTCGGAATGCAATTGAACATAAAATGTATAATTTTATTTGAAACAATCCGCGCACGCATATTATCTTCATCATAATTCTCAGAACTTTACTTCCCAATTTTTTTTATTATATAAAATTACATTTTGACCTATAGTGTTCTATTCCATTTGTCGAAATTAAATGACACGCTTTTCTTTTGAATAAATCTCAAAAGAATGACACATTTATTTAACAATAATTATAAAATATCAATTTTACTCCTAATGAGATGATTTATAACTATACAAAATATATAATTTAATTTAGACCACAAATTTTAAAAGTTTTTCTATATTTTGGAATTGCGTATCCATTTAAAATATTTTATACTCCCTCCATCCCATATTAATTGGTCATCTTACTAAAAATAATTGTACCATATTAGTTATCCACCTTACTAAATCAAGAAAGCATTGATTAAATATTTTCTATATTACGTTTGCAATTAATTCTTTTTAAAGTGTTCACACTTGTTTGTAAAGTTTCCAAGAATCTTTTTAAGAGGTGAGTTAATAAAATTACCTTTTTATTTATAATTTCTTAACATGTGTATAAAAAGGAAAATGAACAACTAATATGAAATGAGGAATATAGGTTAACCCCCCCCCCCCCCCCTCCCCAAAATTTCTTAACATGTGTATAAAAAGGAAAATGAACAACTAATATGAAACGAGGAATATAGATTGGAAAAAAGGAAGTAAAACTTGGAGAGTTTAAATCCTCCCCCTCCCCCCCACCCCCACCCCCAAAAAAAAAGTCTTGGAGAGTGTTGTACATGAAAATAGACTTTGTAGTCTGGCCCAAACCCGAAAAGGCCCAAATCAAAAACGAAAAGACAAAAACAAAATAGGTAGTAAAGAAAATATATTGTAATTTGTCTGAAAAAACTCTCCAGAAGGTTCATTTGCTTCTCTGAACAATGTTCTTAGTTTTCTCTATTCAAAGCTTCTTTGTTGTTCCAAACTCGATATGTTCATGTTTGTTATTTTGTTTCTCTGCTCCAAAAGGGTGATGTAACACCCCGTACATTTTTGAACCTAGTTGATTACCGTAACATTCATGGAATTATTTAAACATGGTAGTTTTGAGGAATTATACATTAAATGTGATGGATCAAATTAATCTTGATCCATTGGGCTCAATTAATGCCCCAAAAGACACAAAAAACATGGCCCAAATGAAGGGGAAATGATCCATTCTTATTTTGACCAAATCAACACATTAATTATTGACCAAAAGATGGATAAATATGACCATTAAGGGTCTATAAAATGCACCAAAAATCTGATTTTTATTCATTTCATTACACATGCCAAAATCTAGAAATTTCCACAACATTCTCTCAACTCAAACCCTAAGCTATCATCCTCTTTGGCCAAGATCATCACCTTACAAGATTTGGTAAGTATTTATTCTCATGATTTACTATGTTATGTACTTAATATGGTGTAAAAATCATGTTGGTTATGTTGGCAAAGTGTTGGACAGCGTACTATGTGTAAAACTATCTCTTTTGCAATCGGAAAAAGATTTTGCCTTGTAAACTTGAAAATAGACTTGTAGTCTTAAAGGAAGTGGAATTGGTGGATTAAATATTGACATGTGAGATGTGATTATAGTCTTAACTTGTTTATCATTGTGTATGATGTTTGGAATTGTTATTGTGAGATTGGTTATGGATTTGGTGACTTATTGAAAAGGGAAGTCTAGTTTTGGTGTTGTTTATGTGCGTTATGGAACCATGAATGTTTGCTGGAATACAAGTGACCAAAAATATGTAAGTAAAATCTTACTTATGGCCTTGAACCATTTATTACACAAAAGGACCCATTTTGGCCGATTTGGGCATACGCCCCCGCAGACGAAGGCACCTGCGGGGCCAGATGCCAATGCAGGTGCCTCTGGCTTCTGCCAAAGGTCACCTGCGGGTGCACCTCAGACACTTGCGGGTGCATGTGGCTTTGCAGGTCAGCCCAGGATTTGGTTTTGTATGTTTTCGTCTCTCTTTGATCCCCGAAGGCCCCTATACCCTTTTTGGATGTAATTATCAACTTATGATACCGTTTTAATGACTTTAAGGTGTCGTATGGAGGAATTTTGGACTATATTATGTATGGATTGTTGTTCATATGTTGTTATGATGGAGTAATTGTGATGGAATGATAATGAGGAGACATAAAGGGCGAACGTGGTGTGAAATGCTATCGATGTATGATGTATTGGTCAATGTGTGGTATGTTATGTATTGTTGATGTGGTAACGCAGTGGATTGTGTTGTAAAAGGTGAAATGACATTATATGGCAGTCATATAGCTCGTTGTCGTCTTGTACGCTTGTACGGTAAATAGCTGTTAACGAGGGTTCCGTTATGTACTTGTAATGTAGAGTGAAACGTAGGGAAGGAGATGGACTATTGTGTTCATATATAGGATTGTGTATTCATACTTGGAAGTGAAGGTATGTAAGGTTACTCTTTCTGTATCCTCCTGCAGCATGTAGTATTCACCTTGTCATTGTACTTGTACGTTTCTGAAATGTTCTAAGGTATCTCATTTCAGGTTATCATCTATTGTTGATCATATATACCTTATTCTTGATCTATTGTAAGTAATGTGTCACATAATGATGAACATGGTTCCAAGTTCCAATAATGTTACATTCAAAGGTTCCAATAATAACATAATCATCGAATGATCTATTTCTAAGATTGAGGAAGTGAGGTAATGAAGTCTCTATTCTTGGGTGGTATCCCAGGGGTTAAAATACCTAGCATGGGTCGATCCCAATATCTACGGGTGGTATCACAGGGGTGAAAAGAACACCTAGCATGGGTCAATCCCGCTACTATGGGTGGTATCCCAGGGGCAAAAGAAAAGCCTAGCATGGGTTGATCCCGAAAATTGTTGATTACCCACTGATCAGCTTGGGGCCCGGGCATTATATGAATGGAAGGACGAGTAATGAATGAAGGAATGAGTGAAGAATGAATGAATGAACGTAAAAAGGGAGGAAAATAATAAATGTAAGGTACATGGTTCCACACATTCAGAACGATGAATTATCCGCATTGACTATTCTCTTATATTTGTTTCCAAGTTCTTATGTGTGATGTAGTTTTCTTATAGCCTTACATACTCAGTAAATTCCTCATACTGACCCCCTTGGGGGGACTTACCTTACTTGCTGCAGGCACATGTGATAGTAGACCTCCACGGTAGGCTACGAGTCATCCGCGGATCATTGGTGAGCTCCAGTTGGTTCGGGGCTTTCCGAGTCACATGTGTACATTATTTTGGTATTGTAGATAGATGTTGTATAAAGCGGGGACTTATCCCGACTGTAGGTTGGTTATGTACATGTATCTGTAGAGGCTTTGTAAAGGGTTGTGGAAAAATGAATGTAAGAGATGAATGTTCATTTTGACTTGATGGCCCTAACGGCCACGTTTCATATATAGCATACGTCTGCCATGACTCCCGCCATTGGTATTTTATAAGTTACATGAGATAGAATGTTATCTGTACAGGGACATGCATATGAATGTTCATGAGTAAAGATTGGTTCTCTCGGGCCTCAACGGCTTCGGGTGCTAGTCCGTCCCGAATAGGATTCGGGGCGTGACAGGTGAGCTATTTTTGAGCTCTTGTGTCTATCGGTAAAAAAATTAATTAATTTTGAGTTTAGAATCTTCAAATTCCCGATGAACTTCTACATCTATTCTCCAAGGCCTTGTCTCTCTTGATTGTCCAGATCCAAAGTGAGCTCTTTCTGTCATCATCCATTATTTGCTTCGATTAACGGGAATCGGGGCTGATTTTTTGATGTGTAGCTCTATGTATCTATTTTATGAGTTACATTTTGTTGTTGTTGTAGACATTAAAATTCGAGTCGAGAAAATAAATAATCGGGACAGGAAAATATCGCAACAATCATTTTATTTATTTAAATATGTGAGTGTTACAATCTCTATGAATCCTCTGATTCGCCTTTTCAAATATAAATTCAAGGGCCTTAGAGCTTGATCTTGAATTTGTTGAATTTGAACTTGATTTGTGAACTTGAATTTAAGGGTTTTTGAGCTTGATCTTGAATCAGGTGGTCTTGATATTGACTTGTACTTGAATCCAAGGACTTTTGAGGTTGATCTTGAATCTGGTGGTCTTGATCTTGAGTTGTGTATGAACTTAAATATTTGAATACTTGAATTTGTAGCTTGTAGAGAAATCTGCGGCGTTTGATCCATGAGCTCTCTCTTGTTTCTTGTTAGAATTGGTGGTGTTTTTCTGAATTATGAGACCCCTATTTATAGTTGTGGAAAGGTAAGAGTCATAGTGAAGATGGGCTTTTTCTGGCTAATCAGATTTAAGTGATATGACGACATTTGATTTGCCTTTGATTTCACTATGCATGCTGCAT
Organism: Capsicum rhomboideum; assembly: GCA_031232105.1. Lineage (NCBI taxonomy): Eukaryota > Viridiplantae > Streptophyta > Magnoliopsida > Solanales > Solanaceae > Capsicum > Capsicum rhomboideum. The sequence continues at coordinate 94,888,001 of CP124711.1, read as the reverse complement.
CATTTTGACACATGGTGTGATTCTATTGTCTCCTTCACTTGACTTGGCGTGCCATGTCATTCGACATGTGACACTGAATTGGGCCTCTAGAATAAGATAACATCTTGGGCTTAGCAAAACGGGCTCATTATTCGTAACTCAAATTAATGGACTAGCCTAATAAAAATGGGGTATTGGGCTTTAATTAAATCCGTATTTCTTGGACTTAATAATTAATTCAATTATATCAATCCACAATATTTATTTGGACTAATATATTTTGAATTTAGTATAATTTGAATTTCTTACGAATAAAATTTTATTGCAAATAAATTGCCCCCTGCTTCAAGACTTGTCGAGATATTTAATTTTTTGAAGACTAGACTTGAAGTATGAACTTGATGCTTTAATTGTATTATTATTTGTGTAAAAAAATTATCATATACCAAATGAGAATATATTGAACACAAATTATATATTCCTTTAAATTTGTGAAATTTTTTTTCTTTCATTTTTTTTTACGTGGAACCAAAATAAAGAAAGGAAAAAAAAATGGGGTTTGACATGCTGGCATTTAATGCTCACCTTTCTTGTTTAATTTTGTTTGAATTACAAGCTCCTGCTCCATTTTTTTTAATTTCCCGAATTAGGAGTAATTAATCCGCCGCCTATAGGAATTCCTAATCTCACTTTACTATGCAGCCACCGCCTTCAGCAGTCCTAGTTGGTGTATCCCAACAAATCTTTCCCGTCCTTCTACAGTTCGGATACCTAATAGTATCGACTTAGGATTGGCAACCCCACATGCACACCAATAAATAGGATCCTATACATTATTCCCTGAACATCAATTTTGCAAGTTCTTTCACGGAGTATGTGGAATTGATTTGAGGAAATTAACAACGAGGTATTTTCTTTCTCTTTTTTTTTTTTGACCTTCTTTATCCCCTTTCTTTTTTTAGGGTTGAGGCAAATAGCATTCCCGAAAGGTCAACTTAAGGTGTGAGAGTTTAACTTCGCTTCTAACACCTTGTGACCTGACAAGTTCTGTTTCAAGTTTGGCTCTTTCACCGATGTACTTATGCAATGGTCAGCTTAAGGTGCGAGAGTTTAACTTCATATCCGTCACCTTGAGACTTGACAAGTTCTTCTTCAAGTTTGTCCCCTTTCACCGATGTACTTATGCAGTGGTCAGCTTAAGGTGCGAGAGTTTAACTTCACCTCCATCACTTTGATACTTGACAAGTTCGGCTTCAAGTTTGGTCCCTTTCACCGATATACTTATTCAATGGTCAGCTCAAGGTGCGAGATTTTAACTTCGCCTCCATCACCTTGAGACCTGACAAGTTCAGCTTCCAGTTTGAGGAACTCGTTGGCTCTAGTATATGTGACTATATTCCAATAAAACCAAAATATGGAGGACCTTTCTGTCAGTTGGCGTTCATGCAGGTATATTTTTTTGAATCTTCATTTTGTATTTGACCAAGATTCTTTTGTTTATGCAGCTTGCAGAGATGGTTCACTTCGGACAATATACATCTTTATCTTCCAAAAACAAGTATCTCCTAATCGAGGCCAATGACGGTACAGTTTTATCTAAGTTATTGATAGATACTACAATAGTCGGCAGGTATGCGGATCCATGGCCACCCTTGCAAAATTCTCTTCATATGTTATACTGGACTTCAGAAAACGACATTGATTCTAATCGGCCGATTAAAGTATGGTCTCTTCGGACTCCTAACGAACGCCAACTGAACATTGTGAGCACCCTTCCTTGCTTAGGACGTCGAGTACTCCAGGGAGATATACACTGGACAGGTACTATGGAGATAACCGGTGAATATCATCACACTCAAGGATACTGGGAATGGGCTGAAGACATATTGGCTGGAAGCCAACAAACCTTGAAGGCAGCAAAGATATATGATGTTGTTTATGCTTCTCTATTTACTTATGATGGAAATTCAAACATATTGCAGGCATTTTTTGAAGCTTGCTGTCCAAATACCAATACATTTCTTACATCAGTTGGGGAGCTATCCATATCCCTTTGGGATTTACACAAAATTAGGGGTATACCCATTGGAGGTCTTTCTTATGAAGAAGTAGTGCCCGAAGCTAAGGAGCTCGCAAGTATTGACAAAAAGAATGAAATTCATCCTCCGTTCTTGTGAATTCTTATTTGTAGCCTTTTAACATCTTCAAAAAGGAGAGACTTCTAATCCGAGAGTTCCTATAAGCAAGTGGATAACGTTTTGGTCTAAAATGGTCTTGAGGTACAAGCCAGCTCCGTTGAGGAAGGAGAAAAAATATGTTCGCTTGAAGTCCACACATAACCAAACCGAGGCTATTCCTAAAGTAGCAAAGTGGTCAAGTACAGATGATGCGATATTTTCTAAACTCGGAGTGGAGAACGAGCAGAGGACTAATACATATTTGGAGGCCTTTTTATCATGTTGGTTATGCACCTTTGTGTTTCCCTCTAAGGATGATCTTATTCGTCCAGGAACTTTTAAGATTGCAGCCATGATAGCAGATAAACAATCATTCAGTCATGTGGTTTTGGTCTTATCGAGCATTTATAATGGTTTAAACAGGATCTATAAATCTTCACAGCTTGAGCACCTCAAAATATCCTTTCCTATTCATTACGTATATGGTTGGCTTTCTTATTACTTCAAGACGCATTATCCTCTTCCTAAAGGACCATCCATTCTATTGATGACAACATAATCCGGTGAAGATGGAGTAAGGTATTTTGATGGTGAGCTCTCCAGAAAATGCATTCATCAGGGAGACGATGTTGTTTGGACTCCTACTATGTCGATCGAGTCCACTCTTTGCTATTTTGTGGACAATGATAAGAATGCAGAATTGGAGATAAGTTACTTCATGAGCCTTTGTTTTAACTTCCTCCCTTTGAGATATGGAGACTCATTCATCCTTGATCCATATAGTCCGCATCGATTTAGCCGTCAGTTTGGATTTTATCAGAACATCTGTGGCAGCTTGAAAAGTGATATTCGCAGCACTTCATTAGATGAAGGCCTTAGATTTTATCAAATTTGTGTGTCACATGGATCTATATGTCGAAAGCAACTTTCCCCAAAGCTACATCCAATGTGCGAAAGTACTTTTCCACTTCGTATAAATCATGGTGAAACAAAGCTCATAGAAACTTTCTTGAAGTTAACTTGCACTCATTGGTGAATGTTGTAGGTCCCATTACCGACACTTCTCCAGAATATGGAGAGGAGGTCCCAATTGTGGTTAAGCCTCCTATTTTGAAATTTAAAGTAGTCATTCCATACAGAATCAAGGGACCTCTATATGCATAAACTCGAAAATAAGAGTCGCCCGACCACCTCAAGATGAGAGCAGTAGTAGTCATGGAGATCGTTGTTGGAAGAAGGTGAAACCATCTTAGACAAGCCAGGAGATACCAACTCGTATGCGGTGAAGATTCTTGACAATGATGATAGTCCCTCAAGGACCCCGCCAGCCATTGAAGAGGTAATGACTTAACTTCCTCATTAACTTTATACGTCTCCTTTATCATGCTCTTTTTTTTGTTATTTTTTTGTGTGTGTCCTGCCAAGAAAAGTCAAAATTTTGGAGGATTCTCACCAAAGTAAGCCACAAGATAATAGTGAGTTCGTAGTAGGTCCAGACTCGAGAGAGTTACCTTCCCCATCCAAAGAGGTTACTTCTACTCCTTGCGTTAAAGTTAAAGCAAATTTAGAATCAAATTCCCACCGACGACCAGTGGTAGCTATGTTCATTTTTGATGGAAAGAAGGTTTTCTCAGAGCTTAAAAGGAACTTCTTCATAAAAGCTTGAGATAGCATCCGTACCAAACTTGCAGGCCTTACTGCGGACTGCATTTTTTCTATCAAAGATGAGGTCCAAGTCTTAGTTAACAACATCAGTAGAATGGGTGTGAATATTTCTCCTTTGCAGAATTTGTTGGTATCTTTCTTCAAGCTTTCCGCTTCTTATGACCAAGCGCAATCCACCCTCATTGATAAAGCCACATAAATTGAGAAGTCAGAGCCACATTTGAAAGCCAAGGAGCATCTTGAGCTTGTGTTGAGGGAAAACGATGAGAAATCTGAAGAGCTATCTGCTGCCTGCCAATCTCTTAAGAAAGAGAGAAAGAAGGTGAAGAAGTTAAAAACACGCTGAGATGTTGCCAAGCAAGAAGTTGAAGAGGTCGATTCTAAAGTTTCAGCTACTGAGGAAGAATTCTGCAAGTGCTCTGACGTTTTCATAGCGAAAAAAAATGCCTCGAATGTCATAGAAAAGAAGAAGCAAGGCTTAGAGACTACTCTCCAAGAGTTAGATAATTATGAGTTATACTTAGATTAGCCTTAGGAGATGCTTTTTTTTTTTCAAACTTTCTGCTTACTTTTTTTTTAGCATTTTATTAGTTAGTTGACATTATTAGTAGCAATATAAACTCCTTTTGATTTATATTACGCATTCTTTTCAATATTCCTCTTACGTTTTAGCTTCAAAAATTGTTTGCTTATTTTAATGTATTGCTGTTATAATATTAAGCCTTGACTTTCTATTCAAATTTGTTGATCATTAGCTTCACGTCTTTATCTTACAACCGTGTTGTATTTGAAACTTCAATTCGAAGGCCTTAAGAATTGAAGCCTATAACTTGCAAACTTGATAACTGCATGCTTGATAGACTTGCACCCTCAGCTATTGGTTTGGAGAACATGAGTATTCCAATTCCCATTGAATAAACTCATTTTTTTGAAGTGTTGCCCCCATCGAGCCATGAATATTTGATATAAGTCTAAAATTTGGTAATAATACTTAGTGACTTCCAACTGAACTTAGAATTTGAAACTCTAAGCTCCTACTTACCTCAGTGAAGAGGATCAAGTCACAACGTAGTTCTAGAAAAGTATTTTTTTTTAGGTCCTAACTTTTGCCTAGGCTGCCTCTTTCGAGATTTTCAACCTAGCGGATAATTTTTTTTGTTTTTTTAAGCCGTACACAGTTTATACTCTTGCGGGCCAGGAGTGACATGTAGTTTGCATCATATTTCTTCAAGGATAGTACTTCTTCAAGAACTTGGCATTGATAGGACCAATTTTCATGTCATCTGTATCGACAAGCTTGTAAGTACCATTTGAATATGCCTCTTATATGACGTATGGTCCATCCCACTTTGAGGTAAATTTTCCCCCAGGCTTATGAAAAGTGACAATGGGTGTCCGTACTGCAAGAACTTGATCTCCAACTTGGAAGAACCTCAAGTGAACCTTTTTGTTAAAAGTACGAGATAGATAGGCTTGATAACATTCAATATTTTTGCGAGCCTCTAGCCTTTTCTCATCAAGTGTTTCTAACTCCGCAAGACGCAGTCGAGCATTTTCTTCTTTGGTGATCCCTTCTTGAATAACAAGTCTTAAAGAAGGTATTTGATGCTCAATTGGTAGGACTGCTTCAACTCCAAAAGCAAGTGAGTATGGGGTTGCTTGCATCGGTGTGCCGTACGTTGTCCTATATGCCCACAAAGCTTCTTCCATTCGCTCATGTCAGTCTCGTTTGGATTTGGAGATGACTTTCTTTAACAGATTGCATAAAGTCTTATTGAATGCTTCGACTAGACCATTGGAGGCAGCATGGTACATAGAAGATTTACTTTGCTTGAAGCCAAAGAGATCACAAATCTTGTTCATCAGTTTGTCATCAAATGGCTTGCCGTTGTTGGTTATTATGTAATGAGGAATTATGAAGAGATAAATGATATTCACTCGGATGAAGTTCACAATATTTTCCTTTTTTACTTCTTTAAGAGCTATAGCTTCGGCCCATTTTGAGAAGTAATCTGTCACGGCCAAGATGTACAAATGTCCACCAGAAGATTTTGGTAGTGGTCCAACAACATCCAATTCCTAAGAATTGAATGGACAATATACGATAGTTGGGTGTAATATTTCAGGAGGCTAATGTATGAAATTCACATGAAATTGACAGGCCTTGCATCTTCTAGCATAGTCCAAGCAATCTTTCACCATCGTTGTCCAATAATATCCCATCCTTTTATGTGAAAGTAGAGCTTCTGTCTAGACTGATGAGATCCACATACTCCCGAGTGTGCTTCCTACAAAGCTTGAAATGCTTCTTCCTCTCCCAAATATAGCAAGAGTACTCCTTCAAATGATCTTCTGTATAACGTGTCCTTATAGTAAAAGAAGCGAGGTGCATGATGAATGATGTCAGTATTTTTCCTTGGATCTTTTGAAAGTATTCCATAACACAAGTAGTCAATAATTGGTTGCCTCCAATCTTCCTTCACGGCTTTAGACACAACGACGAGATGCTCAAGTTTGTTTTTTGTATATTCCTCCTCATCCGGTGGTGGTATCTTGGCAGATAGTAACTCATGTTTGATTCAAAAGAGTTAGGGTTGAAGCTTAGGCATCCAAGGCATCGGCTTGCTTATTTTCCTTCCTTGGCATGTGTTGGAGAGTCACTTCTCCAAGCCATCCTATCAAATTTTGAGCATAATCATAATATTGGCGTAGCTCAGGCTTTTTAACTTCATAGTCTCCCAAGAGCTGTTTGATCACCAATTGAGAGTCACGAAAGACTTATAATTGTAGTTGCTTTATGTCCACAGTCATTTCAAGTACAAGTATTAATGCTTAATATTCAGCAACATTGTTGGAGCAATAGTTTGTCAAGGTAAAAGAGTATGGATGGACCTATCCATGTGGAGTGACAAACACCACGCTAGCAGCAGATCCATCTCGATGAGCGGCACCATCAAAGTACATCTTCCATGGGGGGTCAAACTTTAATGAACATGGCATCCTCATCAGAAAGTTTATCGGTTAGTTCCCAATCATCAGGTATCGGGTGGTCTGCCAAGAAATTCGCTAATGCTTGTCCCTTTATAGCCCTTTGAGGGATGTACACTATCTCAAATTTTTGAAACTGAAGGTACCACCTTGCAAGTCGGTCACTAAGGACTAGTTTTGACATTACAAACTTGATAGGATTTGCTTTAGACACCAGACGAACAATATGAGCTTAAAAGTAGTGCTTCATCTTTTGGATTGAGAAGATCAACGCCAAACACAACTTTTCAATAGGTGAATAATTCAGCTCATTCGGTGTCATCATTCTGCTCAAGTAGTAAAGAGAATTCTCTTTGCCTTCACTCTTCTCTTGAGCCAATAGTGCTCCAACTGACTTTTCTTGTGTTGTGATGTAGAGAATCAATGGTTTTCCAAGTATAGGCGCTGCAAGTACTGGAGGATTCATCAAGTATAATTTGATACTTTTAAAGGCCTTACTATAGGCTTGGTCCCATTCGAAAGGGGCACCCTTCTTCATGAGATGGAAGAAGGATTGACATTTTTCGGCCAGATTTGAGATGAACCTTGTTAAAATGCTAGTTTTACTTGAAGACTCTTTAACTCATGAATGTTTCGAGGCTCGGGCATCTTTAAAATTGCATTAACCTTGGCTTGATCAATTTTAATTCCTGAGTGTTGTACAATGAAGCCAAGAAACTTTCCAGAAGTAACTCCAAAAGCACATTTCCACGGATTCATCCTAAATTGATATCTTCGGAGTAACTCAAACACCATTCTCAAGTCTTTCAAGTGGCCATTCCTATTTTTGGATTTCACTACTAAATCATCCACATAGCATTCAACATTTTTATGGAGTAGGTAGTCAAAGATGTTTTGCATAGCCCTTTGATAAGTGGCCCCAACATTTTTCAAACCAAACGACATCACCTTGTGCAATAAATAACTTTAGGCGTATGAAATGCAGTGAGCTCTTCATCCTTTGGTGCGATACGGATTTGGTAATAGCCAGATGATCCATACATGAAAGACATTGCCTCAAAACCAGTCATAACATCAATCATCAACTCTGGAATAGGGATTGGAAACTCATCCTTAGGACATGCCTTGTTGAGATCCCTAAAGTCGACACAAACTCGAATTTGTTCATTCTTCTTCCGCACTGGAATGATTCCTGAAATCCATGTGGGGTATTTAACTTCACGAATAAATCCAGCTTTGATGATTTTGTTAACCTCATTTTCAATCAATGGAACCAAGTCTGGCCTAAAACGCCTTTGGGCCTTCTTAACGGGGATGAGCACCATTCTTGAATACTAACTGATGAACAACTACTTTTGGATCTAAGCTAGGAATCTCCTTATAAATCCAAGCAAAGACATCCTTATATTCTTTGAGTATGTCCATATAAGTAATTTCTTCATCTGTTTTGAGAAAAGCACTCAGGTAAGTTGGTCTTGGGTCTTCAGCAGTGCCAAGATTAACTTTCTTTAAAGGATCTATTGTGGTCTTTACTCCTTCTTCAAGTTATGGCACAACATCTCCAGCATCCTCCTCCTCTTGAGGATCATCATTGTTGACAGATATATGGTAACACCAGGAAATATCTTTTAACTCTTCGTCAACTTTCATTTGAGATAAGGTATCATACCCACTCTGGGTTGTAACATGATATGAAGAACCTACGCTTTCTTTGTCTTCCTCACGTTCCTTGTTATAAACCACAGTATGAGTCTTTCCCTTTAAAACCTCCTTACACGAAACCCCAAGTTTCGTCTATCGCCTTATTCTAGAAGGAATCAAACTTTGGAAATCTTTCTGGATTTTAGGTGAAAAGTGTGTTATAGTGCCTTGATAACTTCTCTGAGGTTTGTTACTCTTCTTTTTCTTCAGTGGACCCAACCTCTCAAACACAGAAGTTATTGTGGTTGATTCTACAAGTCGATCAAAGATAGAAGGCCTTTCATTGAAAGTAATAGACTCCTCTTCCACAGTGATATAGTTTTTAACCACACTTTTTATGGAGATGTGAACCGATGGTGGCGGCGTGTACCCAAGCCTTTGCGTGCTTGCTTGGTAGTGGCTTCTAATGGGCGAATTTTGAGCCACAAATTCCCCAAGTAGCTTTGAGGATAAATTTGTTGCATCGATTCGCTTTTTCAGAAGAGTTAGCCCCCTAGTACATTATCTTAGACATCAGATGAGTGTCCTCCCTCTTTCCCTACATTTGGTACATAGTGAAGCACAGGAGTTACCTTTTTTTTCAAGGACGCGACGTTCTCTTTATTTGAAGTGGAGGGAGGCTTCTTAATAATGACTTTTTCGACAACCACCTCGGCCTTCTTAGCTGACAAATCATTACACTTGATTGTAGTGACATCATCAACCTTTTTCTCCTTCATAACATAATTCTTCAAAATAGAATTTTGCATCGACAAAGTGTGACTCAGCTTCAGTAAATGGCTTATCATCAACAACTATTTTTTTTCCACTCCGTATTCGAGATATTTTAAGCATTGATAGTAGGAGAAGGAGATAATTTTGTTTTTGTGTACCCAAGCCCTACCAAACAATATGTTGTACGAAGTTTTGGCATCGATCACATGCATCAATACATTAGCTCGCAAATCATCCATATGGATCTCTAACTTGATGGATCCTATGGCCCTATGACCCCCTTAATTGAACCCTTAGATCATCAAATGGCTTTCAGTAAGTTTGTCAGTTGTGATGCCAAGTTCCTTCATTATGCGAATAGGTAGGATGTTGATTCCAGACCCCTCGTCTATCAAGATTCTATTTATCTTCTTCTCTAGAACATGACCCACCATATACAAGAGGTGATTGTGCAACGTTTCACCAAACAGGAGATTCTCATCTGTAAATGTGATTTTTGTATCTCATACATGTGCTTCTTGGTGAAGAGATTTAGTAGGCTTTTCAGGAGAAGGAGGTTCTATTAATAGGCTTTCACCCTTCACTTCTTGTTTGTCAGTATTGAAACAAGATGCCTCAATGTTGTCTTGAGTATTCTTTGCGCAGAACCAACTTGGCAAAAATTCTTCCAAGGTCATAGGATGCTGTGGTTTTTGGTGGTGATGCTCCACTACCCTTGCCCTCTTTGAAAGCTCAACCAACCTCTGTTTCCTCAGTTTTTTCACCATTGTCCTTCTAGTTAGCTGCTCGAATGACTCTTTTCATAGACTTATCCTCTTATTGCGTCTCCGCCTAGTCACCAAAGTCCAACCTTCATTATCACCTTCATCAATTAGAGATTTATCATACTTCAATGGCTTCTCATTACGCTCTTTAAAGTTGTATATTTGGACCGAATCGAGTGAGCCAAACGTGATAGAGCTTTTATGAGAACTGGCTTTCTCGTCATCAAGCACGATCTTCTTATCATTAGCCAGTTGCATGATTTTATCCTTGAAGATGAAATATTTCTCCAGAGGGTGACCCACAAGCCTGAGATACTTACAATAGTTTAGGTCATCAGTTTTTTCAGCTTCATCGGGCCACTTCTTCTCTAGTAGATCAATGAGCTTCAGCTCAAGAAGTTCATCAAAAATTTTGAAAATATCAGAATCAAGGAAAGGGTATTCTTTTTCCTTAATCTCCTTGAAAGTTAACTTCTGGTTTGGACGCGCTTGAGAAGTCGTCTTCACGCTTTGCTTCTTGCTTACCTTTATGGTGAGCTTCACAGGAGACACGTTGACATTCATGGATTCTTTGTTGTTGCTTTTGGGGGAAAACTTGGTCCATCTCCTAGGTTCCTGCTTGTCCTTTCCCTTTCGAGGGTAATGGATGGGCGATACTCCTTTTTCAGCAGAAAACATGCTCAACTCCATGTCGTGAGCACGGGTAGCTAACTTTTTAAAGGATTTTGGCTTAATTCCTTACAAAACATAGAGAAGCTCCCAGTGCATTTGTTGGATACACATCTCTATTGTGGAAGTTTCACTAAGCCTATCTTTGCAGTTTAGACTAGCATTTTTCATCGATTGATGAAGTCGATAACTGGCTCATCCTTTTTTTGACAAATATTTATGAGCTCTGCCATGTTCACGGTATGCCTCATGCTATAGAAGTGATTCAGGAACTCATGCTCCAGTTGCTCCCAGCTATCAATGGAATTGGGCTCGAGCTCCATGTACCAATCAAAGGCGTTTCCCTTTAGAGAGCGGACAAATTGCTTGACGAGATAGTCACCGTATGTTACAGCATTGTTACATGTCCCAACAAAGTGGGTGACATGCTGCATTGGATTCCCTTTGCCCTCAAATTGTTAAAATTTGGGGGGTTAATAACCGGCAGACATCTTAAAGCTATCAATCCTAGCAGTGTAAGGCTTGGCGTACGTTAGGGAAGACTTGGTAGCAACTTCATACTTGTCCTTGAGGGTCCCTTTAATTAACTCTTTCAATTGATTAATTGGGATCATTCTGTCAGAAAAGACTGACACCTTCTTAGTAGGTGGCGTCTGTTTGGTAGGAGGATTTGTCTCTTGAACTTTTGGAGCCTTTCCAGGTGCATGGGTAGAATCTCTATCTATTAATCCTTCCATTCGATCCACCAACTTATCGATTCAAGAGTCTTGAGTTTGCACATACTTGGTCAAACCTTCAATCGCCTTTGCCATATTCGCAAGCTGCTCCTCTATGAATGAGACATCAGTTACCATTGCTTGCATAATTATTGGAGACATCGGAGAGTAGCACGAATTGTCACATAAGTTGATCTTTGAAGTCCTCGGCTCGCGCGGAGTAAGTGGAGATGACACATTGGTTGAATGACCATTGTTCTTTGTGCCAGAGTTTTTTAAACCAGAGAGATCAAATAGAGCTAGAGTCTTCTTGATTTTATCTGCCACACTGTTTTCTTCTTCTGACTTGTAGGGGACCTTGTTCCTTTTAGGGTTGAAGATCCAAAAACTGAAGTTGATGCAGATGATATTTGGTGTGTTTGTTGCCCCATCATGCTGGCCTTGCTTCTTGTGAAGTAACACCAAGGATGTTTTCTACCTCGGCGGAGAACTTGGAATCATCGGCCTTAGAGGCAGTGGATTAAGAGTTGACCTTCTTGGAAAACATTTAAGTGTTTTTGAACTTTGATATTGGAAAAGTTGAGATGCGAGGTAGAGATTGTCCCACTGGGTGTGCCAGAATTTGTAGATAATAAAATTTGAGTCGAGAAAATAAATAATCGGGACAAGGAAAATATCGCAACAATCATTTTATTTATTTAAATATGTGAGTGTTACAATCTCTATGAATCCTCTGATTTGCCTTTCAAATATAAATTCAAGGGCCTTCGAGCTTGATCTTGAATTTGATGAATTTTAACTTGATTTGTGAACTTGAATTCAAGGGCTTTTGAGCTTGATCTTGAATCTGGTGGTCTTGATCTTGACTTGTACTTGAATCTAAAAGCTTTTGATCTTGATCTTGAATCTGGTGGTGTTGATCTTGAGTTGTGTATGAACTTGAATATTTGAATGCTTGAATTTGTAGCTTGTAGAGAAATCTGTGGCATTTGATGCACGAGCTCTCTCTTGCTTCTTGTTAGAATTGTTGGTGTTTTTTCTGAATTATGAGACCCCTATTTATAGTTGTGGAAAGGAAAGAGCCATTGTGAAGATGGGCTTTTTTCTGGCCAATCAGATTTAAGTGACATGACAACATTTGATTGGCCTTTGATGTCACTAGGCATGCTGCATCATTTTGACATATGGTGTGATCTTATCGGCTCCTTCACTTGACTTGGCGTGCCGCATCATTCGACATGTGGCACTGGATTGGGTCTCTAGAATAAGACGACATCTTGGGCTTAGCAAAATAGGCTCATTATTCGTAACTCAAAATAATGGACTAGCCCAATAAAAATTAGGTATTGGGCTTTAATTAAATCTGTATTTCTTGGACTTAATAATTAATTCAGTTATATCAATCCATAATATTTATTTGGACTAATATATTTTGAACTTAGTATAATTCGAATTTCTTATGGATAAAATTTTACTGTACACAGCTGTGTTCAAGGATTTAAGGTATATGTGGTGACCCTTTTTTTTACCTGATGCATGCATTAGTCTCAGATGTGTAGATCGTTGGTGAAATAATAAAGAGAGTTTGTGTGTCGATCGATGTACTTTCTATCTTCTGGGTTTAGAAGCTTATTTTCCAGATGAGCTTCAAGATCTATTCTCCAAAGCATTGTATCTGTTGATTGTACATATTTGAGGTAAGATATTTCTTTCGTCTTTCTTTCTTACTAGTCACACTTCTCTGAACTTCGTTTGTCTGATATTTAGGACTGATTTATTTGTGTGTAGTTGTCTTTGTGTTTCTACTCCACTTGCTTAAATTATCTGTGGTGACCCTTTTTTCCTGATGCATGCATGATTATCAAATGTATTGTTATGAAATGTGTGTTAATATATCTATACTTAAATGAATCTTATATTTTTTTTCTTGGAGTGTTTATGTTATGTTTATTTTTTGAACATTAAATGCTTGGAGCTCTATTCATTCAAATGTGCTTAGCTCAATATTTGAGTTGACTCCCTGTAGTTACATTTTATAAGAGCCTTATGTACGTCATGAGTCAAATATCAAGTCTTGTTAATATTTAAAGCATGTAAATAACATAACTTAAACGATAGGGAGAGAGTTATGAGTGGTCATGTAACTGGGCCTCCACCATCCCTCGGGGTGAGAAGTTTTCATCCCTTCTCTAAAATGCCTGAGTGGTCATGTAATTGCCCATCACCATCACCATTTAGCAACAACATTTATCTTTTTTGTTGCTGAACATATATATAGAACCAATTATAACAGGATTGGGCACAGTATGAAGGGCTGCACCTTTGATTCATAGTGACATCAGTTTCATATCAAATTTTGCTTAAGCTTTCAAATCCTTTTTCTTGTATGTGCCTTTGCAAAAATTTTATGAAACCGTATATCACTTTCAATTTTGTCAAAGTCACGCCTAATACATGCTTAAGCCCTAAAGCTTGGTGCAAAATAAGATGAGCACTTGGCCACGCTTAGCCGGAGCCTCAGTGCATTCATCAGAGTGCTAAGACATATGCCCCATCATAAATGGGCACTATCATAAATAGGCTACACTAAACAATTAAAATTTCATGTAATTGTAAAGTTTTAAAACTTTTCTCCACATAATTGTTATTTATGCTTATAATTGTTTTGCTTTAATTTTATTCTTATCTTTTTCTTCATTTACGCCTTTCTTTATCAAAGCCCGTGCTTTATTAGTGCTTTCACCAAAATTAAGACATATATTTTCAGTTTACATTGACTACTAAAGATGTGCAAAAAGAAAGTGAAGTTTCAAATCTTCCTAGTTCTTTTAATTTGATGGACTCCCTCATATCAATTTGTTGCTTTCATTTTTAGTTATTACTAACCTTTTGATATGGTTTTTTATTCTTTTCTCCTAGGAGAAATAGACTATGTAATAATACTAAACGTAGTCCTGCCAAATGGCATTAGCATTATGGGTTGTTCTCATATTCCAGTTGATTTCAGTGCAAGGTTTGTACTACTTCGTATAACTTTTTCCTTGAGATATCTTTAAGATAGTTACAGTTTGCTGGTTAAAAGCATTTTAAAACACCTAACTCTTTTTCTAAAGTGTCATGCTTTCTTCCAGTAGTTATAATGGAGTTCATAGTATCATGCTTCTGATAATACCTAGGACAGAAATATTTTGCATTTAGTTGGGTGTGGCCTTGTGGTTGATGAATTTAGTGCAAATCTTAGGGATTAATGTCCAACCCTAGCAGAGATAAAAGCATCACTTAGTACCTGTGTGCACAAACTGGTCCGTGCATCACATTACCCAAATAACATTCAAGTAGTATATGACTTTTTTTGAGGAAGAAAGTATATGAAATTTTGAATACAATCCGTCATTATTTTATTACTAACAGATTAAATTTATAATAGGGGGAGGAACTCTTTCGTCTTACGAAATCTTATTACGATCTCAGATTCCTGTGAAAATGAGCAATGCTAAACTATATTTGGTAACATATCATAGGCACAATTTATCAACTTTGATGTGGTCTCCAAGTATATTAAGTGAAATCATGGCTGAACTTGAAAAATATGTCCTGAATCCCCTTGAAGTCAACTTTGACATCCTTACATCCTCTTAAGTTGAGAAGTTGTACCATAGTTTGTTCGATGATTATGATTTTGGTTCTTTGGGGTGCTTATTTTGTGTTTGATTTTTGTATCTACTATATCTGCTATATTTGGAAACCAACATCTTCAAGGGAAGGCCAATTACATAAATATACCCAAACTTTGACATTAAATGAAACTTTATATCATTTGAATTAATATCTAATTCTGAATAAGTGTTTATATTATCTAACCATGTACTTTCTATCTGGCGTATATTCACATCTCATTATTTTTTGTGTCGGCAAGTTGGTTCGCATCGTAAGGCTTCTGCGGCCATTGCTTTCGAAAAATTCAAATACCAAGTGTTGTAAATATTAAAAGAGTTTATAAATCATAACATAAATAAAGGGTGACCCAAAATAATAGAGATGAGACACCAGTAATCATCTCTGTTGATGATGGAGTCTGATCAAATGCATGTGTGTCAAACTTGGTAAAATTAAATTCAGTAATCAATAAAAGTGGAACTACAGTTGCTGGTAATTTGATAGTCTTCAGGTATGAGAAGTAACTTAAATTTTGAATTTGGTTAATGAAGTTCTCTTATTTGCTGTAGGGAATTCCGGCCAAGTAACTGATGGTGGTAAAGGTGCAGTTCTTAAGAAAAAGAAGTCTTGCACCACAAATGGAAATTCCTATCGTTGGTGTGTTTCGATCAAGTAACTGATGGTGCTGGAGGTGCACTTCTTTCTTTCATCTTCCTTTATTACTATTCACATAGTTTTGATTTGGTTATATGTGATTTAGGATTGATTTACTGCTGTATAGCTAATTTGTGTGTTTGTGTTTATGAGTCGACTTGTTTAAGGAACCTGTGATGACCCATTTTCCTTAGTGCATGCATGATTTGCAAATGTATGGTCATAAAGTGTGTGTTGATGGATATATGCTTAGATGAATCTTATATTTTTCTTGGGCGTTTATGTTGTGTTTGATTTTTTATCCTTCAATACTTGGAGCTTTATTCCTTCATATGTGCTTAGCTAAAAATTTGGATTGTTTCTGTTGTGTCCTCTTACGCTTCTGCTGTGTTCTATTAAAGATTGTTGACCCAAATGAAATTATTGCATGAATTCGCTCTCCCTACAAATAAATAAATGAGAACAGAAAGTCAGAATTATAAGTCAGTATTGATACAAAAAATAGCAAAATATTGATGATTTTGAAACACCTTTTCATTTTGGAGAACTAATTCAATCGCTAGAATCAAATTTGTTTTTTCCTTTAGTGTAGCATGCCACATACGTACAACCCTTACCTTCAAAGTCCAGGTCATTCTGTTATTTGAAATTTCACTTATATAATCAACTCCTGCCATATTTTAGAATGTGTGTTTGTTGAAAATTCTATGATCTGAGAAAAGTTTGTTTGCGTTGGACATATTTATAGAAGAGAGTTGTACAAAGTTTTGAATTCTATTTTCTTAAATATAATAGTAAATAGTAAATATTTTAAATAAGGAGAAGTAAAATAAATTATAAAAATCCTAATAGCTTTATTGTGTGTGTGTATGGGTGTCTCTGAGTCCTAATATTTTTTTTAATTAATTAATAGAGATTGTAGAATAATTGCAACAAGTATTTTAGTAAAAAGAGTTTGAAGAAGTAACAAAGAATTTTGTTTGTTTTAAAAACAGAAAAATAAGAAAAATAGGGATGTAAATATTTAAAAATCTATATGAAAAACTGCGTAGCAGCTTATTGTGGAAGTTGCTTGAAAATAGAAAATGTGATTTTATTGTAAAATAGAAAGTTTATTAAAAAATTATAAACTGCCAAGTACATTTGTTGTGGAAGTGGTTGTGTGGGAGATTAGCATGGGTATGAATGTGACATAGCTCATGTTACTTTTAAAACAGTTATCTTCTTAATGTAATTTTTTTAAAAAAAATTAAATTTTTATAAATGTAAAATAGGTGTTTTTATTTCCACAGCTAACTGCCTGGTGCTTTGTATTAATATATGTATTTATGGGAATTTTTTTAAAAAAAAAATAAAAGGGAATGTTTTTGAGTTGATTGTTGGGAGCGTGGGTATCCAAAGTGAATATAATGTGACTTTTAAATCACAGTTATCTTTTTATGAATTTTTTATTTATATAATTTAATTTTAATTACTTAATAAAGGCTTGTAGAATAATTGAAACATGTAATTTAGTAAAAAAAATTGGCGGTAATAAAGACTTTTGTTTGTTTTAAATTTATATAAAAAAATAGGGATGTAAATATTAAAAAATAAAATGTAAAACTCCCTAGCAGATTTTCATGGAAGTTGCTTGAAAATAGGAATTGTGATTGTGTTTTAAAATAGGATTGGTATTAAAAGTTATAAACTGCAAAGTAAATTTGTTGTGGAAGTGGTTGTGTGGGAAATTAGTGGGAAACATGGTTATGAATGTGTAACACCTCGTACCTTCCCAACTCTATTTGACGACATTATATAATGTTTACTTAGGTGTCGAGAGCTATACGTATGTATTTGGTAATGTTAGTGATGGAAAAATTGAAATTTGGCCTTGTACATGTGATTAACCTTGCGTAGGAGGTGTTTTGCGCTTTTCGTGGAGCATTTGTGGGGTTCAAAACGAGGCTAAGAGGACCTCTAAACAAAGGATATTAAGGTTAAGAAGTAAGTTAAAGAATAGGACTTGAAGTATCTAATCAAACCCGTGAAGAAAAGTCAAAAAACAAAATTTTCAAAAATTAAGGCACAAGCGCGCCAGAGGGCGTGCCAGGCCGCTCAAGGCCAAATTTTTGTGCCCAGAGGCAGCAAGCCGGCGTGCCCAAGGGTGCCCGGGTACGTATCGAGCCGATTTTTGCCATTTTTCTTCTACAACCATGAGCCTATACATGAAATGAGTGAAGTATTATGTTGGTATGATAAAATTACTCGAGAACGAATTTGGTGTCAAAATGACGATTTTACCCTTTTGGTCAAAATGGGTCATACGTGGATAGAATCGCTTGTTTTTGGAATTGAGGCTACAAATATAAATCCCGCGAGTGGGAATATCGTTCTAACATGTATATGATGGGTTACACATTGATGTTAGTGAGTTAAGATGATATGGGCTTTTGGGCCTAATTTGAGACCAAAATAAACAAAAGATGAAAGGCCCAATGGGTCAAAATGACCCATTCTTGCCTTGACTTGTCAAAGGGTGGATTAAATGGCTAAGGATGACTTTATGATGTTATAAAAGGTGGCCAAAAAATCAGGTTTTTATCTTATTAGACACACATCACATTTCTCTCATTTTCTAGAGTTTTCAAGATAACTCTTTTGGTGGCTCTTCAAACCCTAAGGCATTTTTGGACAAGATCATCATCTTCCAAGCTTGGGTAAGTGATTGTTCTTGTACTTTAACATATTATAAGCATGATAGAATATGTATATCATGTTGGTTATGGTTGGAAGTGTTGGACATGGCACTTTTGGTTTTTGTGAAAAAGATGTGTTATCCATGGGATTATAGCTTAAATTATGACTTGTGACTTTGATGAAGGAGGATGGTATAGATAAGATATGAACATGTATGGTGTGATTTTGTTATTAAACTTGTTATTTTTCTATAAGTGTAAATTGTGGGATTTTGACCGATATGTGCTACGAGATGTATTAAGGTAAGTTGATGGATTATTTGTGATGTGGTGTGGATAAGAAAGGGTAAAGGAAAAGTGTTGTGGTGAAATGTATTGGTCAATGTTGTGAATATTGTGGGATATTTGGTAAGATAATTTCATAAATGGTATCGTCAAGGGGAAATGACATGTTAAAGCCAAACATGTGACTTTTTGTTATTGTATGCATTTGTAAGGTAGTTGGTGGTTAATGTTGGTTCCATTATGTACTTGTGATGTAGAGTGAAACGTAAAGAAGGAGCGGAATTGTTGCGCTCACATATTTGATTGTGTACTTACATTGGGAAGATAAGGTATGTAAGGTTACTCTGTCCGTATCTTTCTGCAGCACATAATGTTCATATTGACATTTCACTTGTTCTATTCCAAAATATGCTAAGGTATCTCATTCAGGTTTGATGTATATTGCTATCCACAGGTTTCTTATTCATTGAACGATTGGTATTCATACGTCTCCTATACATGGACTGAAATACCTAAGCTCTCATAATGTTGTTGTAACTACTAAAAGAAACTGTTACAGGGAAAGTGACGACGTAAGGAGAACCTATTCATTCCTAAGTCACGTATCCCTCATTCATTAGTCGCTGTTGTTCATGAGTTACCTAATTATGGACATGGTTCCAAGGTCCTCATAATAGTATGTTCCAACAGAGTCATAACGTTGTGATTCTAGAATAATTATCTCAAGGAGAGTAAGATGTAAAGAGAATCTAGTTATTCTTGAAAAGCATTCGCCAATAATGTCATGTTCCAAAGTCCAATATTAGCATGATCATTAAAGTATCAATCTCTCATATGTGGATGTGTTAATCTCTCACAAGTTGAAGTATCAATCTTATAAGGGTAATAAGAGAGGTGTTGTGCAAGTTAATATAATTCCTTCTCATAAGTGAAGATGTCAATCTCATGAAGTAAAGGAGTGAAATAATTTTATGTAGGAGTGTGCTTCAATTAATGTCATGATCTTTAATGTGTTACTCTCCTAACTATGTAAAGGGTATAAGATTTGTACAGAAGTAATGTACGTATGGTTACTATATGTTACATTGAGTATGGATCACAATCTAAAGGGTGTAAGTTCAAGATAGAACAATCTCAATACTATGCTATGTTATATAATTATATATTCTAGCCCATCAAAGGTGGAGGCCCGGTACTATATATCCCACCAAGATGGAGGCCCGGTACTATATACTCATTTATTATATCCCATCAAAGGTGGAGGCCCGGTACTATATATCCCACCAAGATGGAGGCCCGATACTATATACATATACATTATATCCCACCAAAGGTAGAGGCCCGGTATTATATACTTACTTATAAGGTGATGATCCATAAGGTATTATGAATCACTAACTAGTTGAGTGAATAATAATAAAGATAGTTGTAAAAGAGATGAGACTATATCCCTTGTATGAGTATATAAATATGGAGGTTATGATAAGAATGATGATGATGATGTGACTGAATTGATGCGAATGAATGACCAAGTAATGAAATAATAAAAGTAATGAACATGGTTCCACACATTCAGGTTGGAGGTCTATTCACATTAATTATTCTCTTACGCTTAATTTCTTGGAAGTACTTATGTATTACTATAGTTTCATATGGCCTTACATACTCAGTACTTTCTTCGTACTGACCCCTCTCGGGGGACTTACCTTACATGCTGCAGGCCCAGGTGTTAGTAGATCTCCGTAGTAGGCGACGAGATATCCACAGATTTTTGGTGAGCTCCAGTTGATCCAGGGCTTTTCCGAGTCATTATGCATATTGGTTTGAGACTGTATGTGAGTATAGAGCGGGATGTGTCCCAGCTCTAGGTTGTCATAGTAATGTATCTGTAGAGGCTTTGTAGACGTATGTGAGACGTATGTGGGAAGCTGAATGTAAGATATATACGTTCATTTGGACATGATGGCCCTAACGGCCAAGTTTCATATATTGCACGCATATCCATGACTTTCGCCATTGATAATTAATGACATGAGATAAAATGATATTCATACGCGAACATGCACACGAGAGTACATGAGCAAAGATTGGTTCTCTCGGGCCTTATCGGCTCCGGGTGCCAGTCCGGCCCGAATGGGATTTAGGTCATGACAAAAGTGGTATCAGAGAAGGTCGTTCTAAGGGTGTCTACAAAGCCGTGTCTGAGTAGAGTCTTACTTATTGATGTGTTGCGCACACATTTATAAGTAGGAGGCTACGGGACATTTAAGAGTTGTTTCATTTATTCATTCTAGATCGTGCAATAAAGCTATTGCCATTGGTGGGATTACATCTGACCAGTGAAATTTGTTTTCTTTGATATAGTAAAATGCCGATTACAAGACAAGGTATAGGCAAACATAAGCAGGTAGATATGCAAGTGGGAGAAGGAATTAGTAAATCCCCACCTAACCCAGCTAGTCAATATGGGGTTGAAACTGAGTTTACATCACGGGCACCTTCTCCTCCCCCTTCTCCAGGGAGGCCACAAAAGAGGGAAGTATCCCCAGAGTCGCCTGCTAATGTTACTAGGCAGGAGTTACAGGATTTGAAAAATACGGTACAAATGTTAACTCAGATAGTTGTTGCCCAGAGTCAAGGACGAGTTGGTCCAGTGACAAGTGATGATGGTGCGGCTAGGATAGCTAGTCGGCGGACAAAGGATTTCCTGAAATTGGATCCTCCTACATTTACCGGGTCCGATCTTAATGAAGATCCGCAAGACTTTATAGATCAAATCCAAAGGGCTCTAGATGTTATGCATGTGACTGGTGTAGAAACAGTAGAGCTTGCAGCATATAGACTGAAAGGAGAGGCTATATTATAGTACGAAGATTGGAAACGATCCAGAGGTATCAGTGCAAATCCATCAAGTTGGGAGGAATTCAAGGTGGCATTCCTTGATCATTACCTCTCATATGAGGTCCGCAAGGCTCGTGCGGATCAGTTTTTAAATCTTCATCAAGGAAATATGAGCGTCAGTGAGTACAGTCTTTGGTTTAATTAGTTGGCTAGATACGCTCCTCACATGGTAGCAACTATGGCCGATAGAGTTCTTCGGTATGTAGACAGATTGGAGCCCTACTTGGTAAGAGACTGTACTATTGCTGCATTAAATAAAGATATGGATATAGCCAGAATACAAGCCTTCACGCAAAAGATGGAGGATTAAAGGCAAAGGGGAAGAATACAAGAATCTGAGGCAGGGCCGTCAAAGCGGGCTCGACCCATGGGACAGTTCATGGCATCCCAACGAGGATTTAGGCCTCAGGTTTTCCCAAGACCACCTAGGCCATCATTTTCTCACCCTACAGTGGGTACTCCACCTCTATTTCGAGGGTCTAGAGGCACTCCGATTGGGCAGAGTAGTGGAATACGGGGTTCGCAGACAGCGGGATCTTCTCGTCAACTGTGCCAGCGCTGCGGAAAGTTTCATTCAGGTGAATGCTGGTTTGAGATGGATGTTTGCTTTTGGTGTAAAAATCCAGGACACGTGAAGAGAGAGTGTCCACAGAGGGCCACAGGTAGTATAACACAACCTACGAGATCAGCAGATTTCGGAGGCTCTCCTTGATATAGTGACAGGTATGTTATCTATATTTTTACCTAATGAATATGCATCAATTGATCCGGGTTCTACCCTATATGTTACTCTATTTTACTGCGGGAAAATTTGAAGGAATCACAAGGGAGGCCAAAAGAAAAAGAAAAAAAAAAGTTTGTGATTATAGTTGATGAAGTACTCTTAAAAGCGTTACTCATGAAAGGTATAAAGGGGATTCAGAAAGAAGGGAAAATTGACCCTATACAACATGCCATGTGAAATTGTTAAATGTGTATAAGAATTTCATTTCATAATTGTTCTCATAATTTTTCCTATTGAAATACCTACTGTTATTCTAGACCAACAAGTGAAAAGTCTAATAAGTAAAGACGCAAATTTTGTAAGAGTTCTTTGGAGAAATCAACAAGTCGAAGAGATCGCATGAGAAGTTTTGCACTTTTTGTACATGTGATTAACCTTGTGTAGGAGGTGTTTTGCACTTTTTGTGGAGCATTTGTGGGGTTCAAAACGAGGCTAAGAGTACCTCTAAACAAAGGATATTAAGGTTAAGAAGTAAGTTAAAGAATAGGACTTGAAGTATCTAACCAAACCCGTGAAGAAAAGTCGAAAAACAAAATTTTCAAAAATTAAGGCACAGGCGCGCCGGAGGGCGTGGATGGCCGCTCTGGGCCAAATTTTTGTGCCCAGAGGCAGAAAGCTGGCGCGTCCAAGGGAGTGCCAGGGTGGTTTTTCCACTTTTTCGAAAGTTGGAAATTTTCTAAGTCCCAAGGGTGCCCGGGGACGTATCGAGCCAATTTTTTCCACGTTTCTTATACAACCATGAGCCTATACATGAAATGAGTGAAGTATTATGTTGGTATGATAAAATTACTCTAGAACGAATTTGGTGTCAAAATGACAATTTTACCCTTTTGGTAAAAATGGGTCATACGTGGATAGAATCGCTTGTTTTTGGGATTGAGGCTACAAATATAAATCCCGCGAGTGGGAATATCGTTGTAACGTGTATATGATGGGTTACACATTGATGTTAGTGAGTTAAGAGGATATGGGCTTTTGGGCCTAATTTGAGACCAAAATAAACTAAATATGAAAGGCCCAATGGGTCAAAATGACCCATTCTTGCCTTGACTTGTCAAAGGGTGGATTAAATGGCTAAGGATGACTTTATGATGTTATAAAAGGTGGCCAAAAAATCATATTTTTATCTTATTAGACACACATCACATTTCTCTCATTTTCTAGAGTTTTCAAGATAACTCTTTTGGTGGCTCTTCAAACCCTAAGGCATTTTTGGACAAGATCATCATATTTAAAGCTTGGGTAAGTGATTGTTCTTGTACTTTAACATATTATAAGCATGAGAGAATATGTATATCATGTTGGTTATGGTTGGAAGTGTTGGACATGGCACTTTTGGTTTTTGTGAAAAAGATGTGTTATCCATGGGATTATAGCTTTAATTATGACTTGTGCCTTTGATGAAAGAGGATGGTATGGATAAGATATGAACATGTATGGTGTGATTTTGTTATTAAACTTGTTATTTTTCTATAAGTGTAAATTGTGGGATTTTGGCCGATATGTGCTACGAGGTGTATTAAGGTAAGTTGATGGATTATTTGTGATGTGGTGTGGAAAAGAAAGGGTAAAAGAGAAGTGTTATGGTGAAATGTATTGATTATCATGTATTGGTCAATGTTGTGAATATTGTGGGATTTTTGGTAAGATAATTTCATAAATGGTATTGTCAAGGGGAAATGACATGTTAAAGCCAAACATGTGACTTGTTGTTATTGTATGCATTTGTAAGGTAGTTGGTGGTTAATGTTGGTTCCATTATGTACTTGTGATGTAGAGTGAAACGTAAAGAAGGAGCGGAATTGTTGCGCTCACATATTTGATTGTGTACTTACATTGGGAAGATAAGGTATGTAAGATTACTCTGTTCGTATCTTTCTGCAGCACATAATGTTCATATTGACATTTCACTTGTCCTATTCCAAAATATGCTAAGGTATCTCATTCAGGTTTGATGTATATTGCTCTCCACACTTTTCTTATTCATTGACCGATTGGTATTCATACGTATAATATACATGGACTGAAATACCTAAGCTCTCATAATGTTGTTGTAACTACTAAAAGAAACTGTTACAGGGAAAGTGACGACGTAAGGAGAACCTATTCATTCCTAAGTCACGTATCCCTCATTCATTAGTCGTTGTTGTTCATGAGTTACCTAATTATGGACATGGTTCCAAAGTCCTCATAATAGTATGTTCCAACAGAGTCATAACGTTGTGATTCTAGAGTAATTATCTCAAGGAGAGTAAGATGTAAAGAGAATCTAGTTATTCTTGAAAAGTATTCGCCAGTCATGTCATGTTCCAAAGTCCAATATTAGCATGATCCTTAAAGTATCAATCTCTCATATGTGGATGTGTTAATCTCTCACAAGTTGAAGTATCAATCTCATAAGGGTAATAAGATAGGTGTTGTGCAAGTTAATATAATTTCTTCTCATAAGTGAAGATGTCAATCTCATGAAGTAAAGGAGTGAAGTAATTTTTATGTAGGAGTGTGCTTCAATTAATGTCATGATCTTTAATGTGTTACTCTCCTAACTATGTAAAGGGTATAAGATTTGTACAGAAGTAATGTACGTATGGTTACTATATGTTACATTGAGTATGGATCACAATCTAAAGGGTGTAAGTTCAAGATAGAACAATCTCAATACTATGCTATGTTATATAATTATATATTCTAGCCCATCAAAGGTGGAGGCCCGGTACTATATATCCCACCAAGATGGAGGCCCGGTACTAGATACTCATTTATTATATCCCATCAAAGGTGGAGGCCCGGTACTATATATCCCACCAAAATGGAGGCCCGGTACTATATACATATACATTATATCCCACCAAAGGTGGAGGCGAGGCCCGGTATTATATACGTACTTATAAGGTGATGATCCATAAGGTATTATGAATCACTAACTAGTTGAGTAAATAATAATAAAGATAGTTGTAAAAGAGATGAGACTATATCCCTTGTATAAATATATAAATATGGAGGTTATGATAAGAATGATGATGATGATGCGACTGAATTGATGCGAATGAATGACCAAGTAATGAAATAATAAAAGTAATGAACATGGTTCCACACATTCAGGTTGGAGGTCTATTCACATTAATTATTCTCTTACGCTTAATTTCTTGGAAGTACTTATGTATTACTATAATTTTATATGGCCTTACATACTCAGTACTTTCTTCGTACTGACCCCTCTCGGGGGACTTACCTTACATGCTGCAGGCCCAGGTGTTAGTAGATCTCCGCAGTAGGCGACGAGATATCCGCAGATTGTTGGTGAGCTCCAGTTGATCCGGGGCTTTTTCGAGTTATTATGCATATTGGTTTGAGACTGTATGTGAGTATAGAACGGGATGTGTCCCGGCTCTAGGTTGTCATAGTCATGTATCTGTAGAGGCTTTGTAGACGTATGTGGGAAGCTGAATATAAGATATATACATTCATTTGGACATGATGGCCCTAACGGCCAAGTTTCATAAATTGCACGCATATCCATGACTTCCGCCATTGATAATTAATGACATGAGATAAAATAATAATCATATCCGAACATGCACACGCGAGTACATGAGCAAAGATTGGTTCTCTCGGGCCTTATCGGCTTCGGGTGCCAGTCCGGCCTGAATGGGTTTTGGGTCGTGACAAAAGTGGTATCAGAGCAAGTCGTTCTAAGGGTGTCTACAAAGCCGTGTCTGAGTAGAGTCTTACTTATTGATGTGTTGCGCGCCACGTTTTTAAGTAGGAGGCTACGGTACATTTAAGAGTTGTTTCATTTCTTCATTCTAGATCGTGTAATAGAGCTATTGCCATAGGTGGGATTACATCTGACTAGTGAAATTTGTTTTCTTTGATATAGTAAAATGCCGATTACAAGACAAGGTATGGGCAAAGATAAGCAGGTAGATATGTAAGCGGGAGAAGGAATTAGTAAATCCCCACCTAACCCAGCTAGTCAATATGGGGTTGAAACTGAGTTTACATCACGGGCACCTTCTCCTCCCCCTTGTCCAGGGAGGCCACAAAGGAGGGAAGTATCCCCAGAGTCGCCTGCTAATGTTACTAGGCAGGAGTTACAGGATTTGAAAAATGTGGTACAAATGTTAACTCAGATAGTTGTTGCCCAGAGTCAAGGACGAGTTGGTCCAGTGACAAGTGATGATGGTGTGGCTAGGATAACTAGTTGGCGGACACAGGATTTCCTGAAATTGGATCCTCCCACATTTACCGGGTTCGATCTTAATGAAGATCCACAAGACTTTATAGATCAAATCCAAAGGTCTCTAGATGTTATGTATGTGACTGGTGTAGAAGCAGTAGAGCTTGCAACATATAGACTGAAAAGAGAGGCTATATTATGGTACGAAGATTGGAAACGATCCAGAGGTATTGGTGCAAATCCATCCAGTTGGGAGGAATTCAAGGTGGAATTCCTTGATCATTACCTCCCATATGAGGTCCGCGAGGCTCGTGCGCATCAGTTTTTAAATCTTCGTCAAGGAAATATGAGCATCAGGGAGTACAGTCTTCGGTTTAATTTATTGGCTAGATACGCTCCTCACATGGTAGCAACTATGGCCGATAGAGTTCATCGGTATGTAGACAGATTGGAGCCCTACTTGGTAAGAGACTGTACTATTGCTGCATTAAATAAAGACATGGATATAGCCAGAATACAAGCCTTTGCGCAAAAGATGGAGGATCAAAGGCAAAGGGGAAGAATATAAGAATCTGAGGCAGGGCCGTCAAAGCGGGCTCGACCATGGGACAGTTCATGGCATCCCAAGGAGGATTTAGGCCTCGGGTTTTCCCAAGACCACCTAGACCATCATTTTCTCACCCTACAGCGGGTACTCCACCTCCATTTCGAGGGTCTAGAGGCACTCCGGCTGGGCAGAGTAGTGGAATACGGGGTTCGCAGACAGCGGGATCTTCTCGTCAACTGTGCCAGCGCTGCGGAAAGTTTCATTCAGGTGAATGATGGTTTGAGATGGATGTTTGCTTTTGGTGTAAAAATCAAGGACACGTGAAGAGAGAGTGTCCACAGAGGGCCACAGGTAGTATAACACGACCTACGGGATCAGCAGATTTCGGAGGCTCTCCTTGATATAGTGACAGGTATGTTATCTATATTTTTACCTAATGAATATGCATCAATTGATCCGGGTTCTACCCTATATGTTACTCTATTTTACTGCGGGAAAATTTGAAGGAATCACAAGGGAGGCCAAAAGAAAAAGAAAAAAAAAAGTTTGTGATTATAGTTGATGAAGTACTCTTAAAAGCGTTACTCATGAAAGGTATAAAGGGGATTCAGAAAGAAGGGAAAATTGACCCTATACAACATGCCATGTGAAATTGTTGAATGTGTATAAGAATTTCATTTCATAATTGTTCTCATAATTTTTCCTATTGAAATACCTACTGTTATTCTAAACCGACAAGTGAAAATGCTAATAAGTAAAGATGCAAATTTTGTAAGAGTTCTTTGGAGAAATCAACAAGTCGAAGAGATTGCATGAGAAGTTAAGAAAACAGAAATGATGAAATCGACGTACCCATATTTGTTTCAAATGGAAGAAAGGTTCAAAATGTGGAAGTGGACCAACACTAAGTAAGTATGCATGAGCCTTGAGTGTTTATGTGTATGTATGCTAGTATAGAGATGCATTTGTCGTAATTGAAGCGATACTATTAACATTCGAGGACGAATGTTCCTAAGGGGGGAAGAATGGAACACCCCGTACCTTCCCAAAACTATTTGACGACATTAAATAATGTTTACTTAGGTGTCGAGAGCTATACGTATGTATTTGGTAATGTTAGTGATGGAAAAATTAAAATTTGGCCTTGTACATGTGATTAACCTTGCGTAGGAGGTGTTTTTCACTTTTTGTGGAGCATTTGTGGGGTTCAAAACGAGGCTAATAGGACCTATAAACAAAGGATATTAAGGTTAAGAAGTAAGCTAAAGAATAGGACTTAAAGTATCTAACCAAACCCGTGAAGAAAAGTCGAAAAACAAAATTTTCAAAAATTAAGGCACAGGCGCGCCAGAGGGCGTACCAGGCCGCTCTGGGCCAAATTTTTGTGCCCAGAGGCAGAAATATGGCGCGTCCAAGGGCGTGCCAGGGTGGTTTTGCCACTTTTTCGAAAGTTGGAAATTTTCCAAGTCCCAAGGGTGCTCGGGGACGTATCGAGCCGATTTTTGCCACGTTTATTCTACAACCATGAGAATATACATGAAATGAGTGAATTATTATATTGGTATGATAAAATTACTCGAGAACGAATTTGGCGTCAAAATGACGATTTTACCCTTTTGGTCAAAATGGGTCATACGTGGCTAGAATCGCTTGTTTTTGGGATTGAGGCTACAAATATAAATCCCGTGAGTGGGAATATCATTGTAACATGTATATTATGGGTTACACATTGATGTTAGTGAGTTAAGATGATATGGGCTTTTGGGCCTAATTTGAGACCAAAATAAACAAAACATGAAAGGCCCAATGGGTCAAAATGACCCATTCTTGCCTTGACTTGTCAAAGGGTGGATTAAATGGCTAAGGATGACTTTATGATGTTATAAAAGGTGGCCAAAAAATCATATTTTTATCTTATTAGACACAAATCACATATCTCTCATTTTCTAGAGTTTTCAAGATAACTCTTTTGGTGGCTCTTCAAACCCTAAGGCATTTTTGGACAAGATCATCATCTTCCAAGCTTGGGTAAGTGATTTTTATTGTACTTTAACATATTATAAGCATGAGATAATATGTATATCATGTTGGTTATGGTTGGAAGTGTTGGACATGGCACTTTTGGTTTTTGTGAAAAAGATGTGTTATCCATGGAATTATAGCTTTAATTATGACTTGTGCCTTTGATGAAAGAGGATGGTATGGATAAGATATGAACATGCATGGTGTGATTTTGTTATTAAACTTGTTATTTTTCTATAAGTGTAAATTGTGGAATTTTGGCCGATATGTACTACGAGGTGTATTAAGGTAAGTTGATGGATTATTTGTGATGTGGTGTGGAAAAGAAAGGGTAAAAGAGAAGCGTTGTGGTGAAATGTATTGGTCAATGTTGTGAATATTGTGGGATTTTTGGTAAGATAATTTCATAAATGGTATTGTCAAGGGGAAATGACATGTTAAAGCCAAACATGTGACTTGTTGTTATTGTATGCATTTGTAAGGTAGTTGGTGGTTAATGTTGGTTCCATTATGTACTTGTGATGTAGAGTGAAACGTAAAGAAGGAGTGAAATTGTTGCGCTCACATATTTGATTGTGTACTTACATTGGGAAGATAAGGTATGTAAGATTACTCTGTTCGTATCTTTCTGCAGCACATAATGTTCATATTGACATTTCACTTGTCCTATTCCAAAATATGCTAAGGTATCTCATTCAGGTTTGATGTATATTGCTATCCACACGTTTCTTATTCATTGACCGATTGGTATTCATACATCTAATATACATGGACTGAAATACCTAAGCTCTCATAATGTTGTTGTAACTACTAAAAGAAACTGTTACAGGGAAAGTGACGACGTAAGGAGAACCTATTCATTCCTAAGTCACGTATCCCTCATTCATTAGTCGTTGTTGTTCATGAGTTACCTAATTATGGACATGGTTCCAAAGTCCTTATAATAGTATGTTCCAACAGAGTCATAACGTTGTGATTCTAGAATAATTATCTCAAGGAGAGTAAGATGTAAAGAGAATCTAGTTATTCTTGAAAAGCATTCGCCAGTCATGTCATGTTCCAAAGTCCAATATTAGCATGATCCTTAAAGTATCAATCTCTCATAAGTGGATGTGTTAATCTCTCACAAGTTGAAGTATCAATCTCATAAGGGTAATAAGATAGGTGTTGTGCAAGTTAATATAATTTCTTCTCATAAGTGAAGATGTCAATCTCATGAAGTAAAGGATTGAAGTAATTTTTATGTAGGAGTGTGCTTCAATTAATGTCATGATCTTTAATGTGTTACTCTCCTAACTATGTAAAGGGTATAAGATTTGTACAGAAGTAATGTACGTATGGTTACTATATGTTACATTGAGTATGGATCACAATCTAAAGGGTGTAAGTTCAAGATAGAACAATCTCAATACTATGCTATGTTATATAATTATATATTCTAGCCCATCAAAGGTGGAGGCCCGGTACTATATATCCCACCAAGATGGAGGCCCGGTACTAGATACTCATTTATTATATCCCATCAAAGGTGGTGGCCCGGTACTATATATCCCACCAAGATGGAGGCCCGGTACTATATACATATACATTATATCCCACCAAAGGTGGAGGCGAGGCCCGGTATTATATACGTACATATAAGGTGATGATCCATAAGGTATTATGAATCACTAACTAGTTGAGTGAATCATAATAAAGATAGTTGTAAAAGAGATGAGACTATATCCCTTGCATGAGTATATAAATATGGAGGTTATGATAAGAATGATGATGATGATGCGACTGAATTGATGCGAATGAATGACCAAGTAATGAAATAATAAAAGTAATGAACATGGTTCCACACATTCAGGTTGGAGGTCTATTCACATTAATTATTCTCTTACGCTTAATTTCTTGGAAGTACTTATGTATTACTATAGTTTCATATGGCCTTACATACTCAGTACTTTCTTCGTACTGACCCCTCTCGGGGGACTTACCTTACATGCTGCAGGCCCAGGTGTTAGTAGATCTCCGTAGTAGGCGACGAGATATCCGCAGATTGTTGGTGAGCTCCAGTTGATCCGGGGCTTTTCCGAGTCATTATGCATATTGGTTTGAGACTGTATGTGAGTATAGAGCGGGATGTGTCCCGTCTCTAGGTTGTCATAGTCATGTATCTGTAGAGGCTTTGTAGACGTATGTGAGACGTATGTGGGAAGCTGAATGTAAGATATATACGTTCATTTGGACATGATGGCCCTAACGGCCAAGTTTCATATATTGCACGCATATCCATGACTTCCGCCATTGATAATTAATGACATGAGATAAAATGATATTCATACGCGAACATGCACACGAGAGTACATGAGCAAATATTGGTTCTCTCGGGCCTTATCGGCTCCGGGTGCCAGTCCGGCCCGAATGGGATTTGGGTCGTGACAGAATGTGCCATAGATCATGTTATTTTTAAAACACAGTTATTTTCTTAATGTAATTTTTTTAAACAATAATTTTTTATAAATGTAAAATAGGTGTTTTTATTTCCACAACTAACTGTCTGGTGCTTTGTATTAATGTATGTATTTATGGGTATCTTTTTTTTTTTTTTCAAAAAAAAGAGAATATTTGTGAGATGATTGCTGAAAACATGGGTATCCAAAAGTGAATATAATGTGACATTTAAGTCACAGTTATCTTCTTTTTAATTTTTTATTTGTATAAATAAATTTGAATTAATTAATAAAGGCTTTTAGAATAAAGAAACATGTAATTTAGTAAAAAGATTTTGCAGGTAACAAAGACTTTTGTTTGTTTTAAATATAGAAAAATAAGAAAAATAGGGATGTAAATATTAAAAAATAAAATGTTAAACTCCCTAGCAGATTTTCGTAGAATTTGCTTGAAAATAGGGAATGTGATTGTGTTTAAAAATAGGAATTGTATTTAAAAATTATAAACTGCAAAGTAAATTTGTTGTGGAAGTGGTTGTGTAGGAGATTAGTGGGAAACGTGGGTATAAAATTATAAAAGGAGATGGAGAGCTCCTAAATAGTGCTCCTAAATATTTGCAGGTAACTTATTTTTTCAAATTAGTGCTCCTAAATATTTGCTCCACTTTGTCTCCTTCACGAAAAGCAACATCCATGTTTCCACTGCTATACAGTTTTAATATTTTTAAGAAAAAACTCTTAATTTTCAAAACACAGTTATCTTCTTAATTAAAAAATTTTAAAATAAATATTAAAATGTAAAAAATAGGTGTTTATAGTCCCATAACTAACTTGAATTGTATTTTGTATTAGTGTATGTATTTGTGGGTAATTTTTTACAAAAAAAGAAAAGAAAAGGGAAAGTTTGTGAAATTATTGTTGGAAACGTGGGTATGCAAAGTGCATACAATGTAATAAGAAGATTGGTATTATTACAATGTTTTTTTTTAATTTTTAATTTTTTAAAAACTAATATAAAATATAGTAGTATTGGTCCCTTTTTTTTTTTTTTTTAATTATATTTCATAAATGGTTTATTTTCATCCCAATTTATTTTGAATGCATGGTTGTACTTAACATTTGTTTGGTTAGTCGGGTTATATAATTATGTATGTAGGATTTTTTATAGTAAATTGTTATCCTATTGTAATTATGATTATGTATGATATAAGTAATTGCAGTAGCTTTACTTCGATTTTGAAAGTAGATTGGTAAACATTTCCTTCTCATACATAATTTTAGGGGTCGTTTGGTACGGTGTATAAGAATAGTGCAAAATATGGTGTATTAATAATGCTTGTGTTAGTTATGCTTGCGTTAGTTATGCTTGCATTTTTCTTATGCAGTGTTTGGTTTGGTGTATTAAAAATAACATTAATTGCATGATTTCTAAAAAAAAATATTTTTTTTTAAATACCCTCCAAAAATATGGTGGAAAGGATGTGAAAAAGATTTTGAGGGACAATTGTGACTAACCATACTAATGCATGTATTAGAGCCATTGCATTACTAATACCATAGATCTCAATGCATTAGTTATACACTCCTTAATACCAAATAGAGTGTATAACTAATGTAAGCATAAGTAATACATAGGATGAAAAAGTATATCAAACAAGGTATTAGTAATACGCAAAGCTAATGCATGCATTATTTTTTTCAATACACTCTACCAAACGACCCCTTAGTGTGTTAAAGCAAGTATAATATGTGCATATTTGTTATATTATTATTATTTTTCGTCTTAAAAATAAATAATTCAAGTATTCATTCAGGTCGTAAACATATAGGCAGAGGTGAGCAGCTAACAAAAATATTAAAATTAAACTTTTGAAAATTGTGTATCCAAACAGAAAAAACTATCAAAAACAGTCGAGTAAAAAGGAAATTTATGAAAATGAAAATAAAGTATAGTAATAATGTATATAGATAAGCAAATTATTAAGGAAATCAATTAAAGAGAAAAATTTCAAATAATAAGATTAATGAAAGAAGAAGTTGGTGGACTGGAATATTGAAGGAAAAGAACAAAACCTGATTAGTAGCTAGAACAACATAAACACAATTGCACAAATTCATCAAATGGGAGACTACAAGATAGGCTATGAATTAAAATTTGACATTAAAAGGCATCAATAGAAACCAAAATTGAAAAAAAAAAAAAAAAGAAGAAGAAGAAGAAGAAGAATGTAAAGGTACAGCCAAGCTTTGATAAAGCTGGACATGATAAATAAATGATGATATAATCTTACATTTACATAAAATCAAATATTTTATGGTTGAACATTCATGAACTTGTCCAAAATGGTCTCGTAATTTCTTAATACAAATTACGACCCATGTTATCCCGGTCTTGAATGCATATAGTTACAATCTTTTACGTCAGCAACATGGCCGTCAAACTGAAGAGAGACCTAGGTTTCTGAAAATTTCATTGAGCAACAACTTTGTTGCACTTTAACTCAACAATCTGCAACAAAATGCAAGAGAAATCAGATCCAAGGTATTGCCAGAGAAACATCAATTAGATGCTCAGAATTCACTTTAGGTTGCAAGTTCTTAAGAGAATCTTCCTTGAAATTTTGGTGTCTACTTCCTACTTATCAACCACAATAGTAGGAAGTAGTTTCCAAGGAAAGACAACCCCACACATGAAATTAACTTGCAACAAATCAAACAAATTAATAGTGTAAAAATATGACTGAGAGAAGTAACAATCATTTGGGTACTTATTCTAGTGCTTTCCCATTTGTCTCCGTTGCATATTCATTTCATCTGATTTTGGATAAATAGAATGAACACCCAATGTTACATTAGTTTAGTTTCTGCAGATAGGAAAAAAAAACTTTATAGCTTCTCCATTTGGAAAAGCTATAGAGAATTCTATTTCTCACTTGATGCCACATATGTACATTTCAACTCCAGCAACCTGCTCAATCAATATAAACATGAACTATCAAATACCTTGAAATGAAAAATTGAGAAAATAAATTTAGTATAGAAGTTAAAATTACTGTTACCTGATTAGTTCCCTTTTTCACTGCTTATGAAGACTATTCAATTTATAAGCAGTGAGCATTTAACTTCAGATACAACTATCTTTTATTCTGGATAAGTTGGAAGTGTTATTTTCAGATGGTTGTAATTATAACTTGCAAAATCCGTTGAACCATAGTATATAATGGAATATAATATGTTTACAAAACAGAGTACAACAACAATAACATACCCACTGTATTCCCACCAAGTGAGAGGTTGTTTTCGATAGACCCCCGGCTTAAAACAGAGTAATCTATTTAATTTCTGCAATCTCTTATGATGGAAATAAATAATTGAACAGTCTAGAATCATTTCTCTGTATTTTTAAGGTAAACATCATTTAGATTCATTGATGAGCTAATTTGGAGCTTCTGTGTCCACGGGAGCAAAGTGCTGCTTGTTTTCTGGGTTTAGAAGCTTCATATTCCAGATGATATTCTACATCTCTCCTCCAGCGCATTGTCTGTATTGATGCTCCAGATCTGCTCCTCTCTTTGCTCTTCCTTGCTTCATCTGTACACCTCTCTGAACTTCTGATTCTCTGGGATCTAGGTATAGTTTTATGATGTGTACTTGCACATATCTATTTGATGACCTGTGTTTATGTTTCTGAGTCCACTGGGGCAAGGTGTTGAGCTGATCATAGGAGCTTTTAGGACCTCATAAGGTGTTGAGCTGATCATAGGAGCTTTTAGGACCTCATAAGTGTTGTTCCTGCATTTTCCTATAAAGAACATGAAAGTTTTAGCAATTAACAGAAGTCAAATACTAATACAGCAAAAATTAATAATAGATTACTTTAAAAGGGAAAGCATAATATATCCAAGTAGATTAATGTAGAAGAATAGTTGCCTATAATTTAGAGAAGGCTTATTTATACACTACATTTGTATTTTCTTTTGTTATTTTCTCATTTTCATGATAACATACGATGTTCATCCCTTTTATAGATGTTATTTGTGAAAGGGCAACATATAGTTGTCCATGAGTAAAAACAGGTTCTTCAAAAATAGTCCCACATAACATTACAGGTGACCTTGAATTTTATAATTATATATTTTGTTGATGGTAAGAGTATATTCAGAAGCACATAATTCTGTGATGAGAGCAAGATTTACAAAAGATCCATGGTCATAATCCTACTTTAAGCCTTAAAATTCTTCTTCAACAACAACGACATACATAGTATAAATTAGGGGTTATGTCGCATTTGACGTATTATAACATAAAATTATGTATAAGAAAATTTGAATTGCCATGTTTGGTTTGAAAGAGACAGTGTTCATATAACATCATTTTCAAGTATAAGTTTAACAATTAAATTTATTAAAGAGAATAAGTAAATGTTTGCAAATGTTTTTGGTATGTGAAGACATTTTTTAGAATAAAATAGGACATCACATTGAGCATTTAATTAATCGGATTGTACCTGCAAGAGAATTAATAAAGCACGAAATGTTTGTCAAAAAATTAATAAAGCACGAAATCTCATTCCATCGAATGTATGAAATGGTTCTAAGATATGTCTATTGATGAATTTCATACCTTCAATTTTCCTAATGAATTATTTGTTGTGTATAAATTGATAGGAGTTGTATGCTTGATTTCCTCTGTTAAAGCGGCAAAGATGATGAGATGTGGAAAAACTGATGAAGATTGGATTATGGAGTTTGAATATAGATTCTAAGGCTTAAAGCTTGGAATTTTTTGTAAATTTTGTGGTATTTGTAATATCAGCGTGAGGAAAAAGGAAGATGACTCGAATTTTGTTTATGTTGTGTCTATCCCGATCACTTTGTCCGGTATATATGGAGAGGCCCCTTTAACTCTTCAAGACGGTTCCATAACGTGGAAGTGGGTAGGTACATTACGTGTTGATAACTTCTCAATTTTAAAATAGAATATATTTCAGAATAAGTAATATTCAATATAGAGATATATTTGTTGATTAATTTTTTTTTTAGATATTCGTGAATTCGTTAAGCAATAACTAATTGTACACGATGTGGAAAAGCTGAAGGAATTTATTAGGGTTTGAGTTATATTTCTCTATTTAAATTTGTGCCACTTTTCATTATTTTGATCTTTTTCCTGGGAAAATTACATAATTTTTTTTGAATATTGAGTTTTAACCTGAAAAACTATAAAAATTAAAAATGATGGATTGTTGAAAAATGAGTTTTAACTTGAAAATCTGGAAAAATAATAAATAATGGATTGGAAGATTAAAAAACAAAATATAAATTTGTTAAAAGAAAAACAATTTAAAATATGAATAGAAGTAAATAATAAAAAACAAATAATTTGTTAAAAAATATTAATGTTTAATTATTTTCAAACAACTAACAACTAATTACCACCTGACTTTAACTAATTTGTCTTGAAACTAACACATGGCATAAATATATGTTGCTACTTGGCAACAATCTATGTAAGATATATAGATATATAGATAGTGAATGCGACGTTTTTGCACCAAGAACAGTGTGTCTTGTGTGTTTTGCTTTGTCAAGAATATTATTACTGAATATGTACACATTTGTATTTTTTTTTCGGTATAAGTATCTACTCAAAGTTTTGTGTTCATAATATTGATCTTATCTTTATAAAATTATGTACTACATCACTCGGTATACACATACAACGCATGTATCTAGAAACTAGTATGTATATCTATACATTAAGTGCCTATTCAGTGTCACACCCCTATTTTCATCTGCAAAGCGAAGAAAAGAGTTTTCCACAGTATTGAATAGGAATTGTTTTTATTTATTTATAGAGTATTCACTTGGAACTGAGTTGTGGTGTTCCAAGTCACCTTTATTGAATCTCTAATCAAAAGGATGTTGACTCTTTTATTTTTTGGTCTGCAAAAAAAAAAAAGATCGGATAAGAAATTCTATTGACTGAGGGGAAGGTGTGAGGCACTCCTCGAGTCCTGTGGTTCTAGAATGGTTGTGTCACGCCCCAAAATCGTGAAGGCGCAACTGACACCCGATGCCTCACTTGATTGAGCAAACCACCAAATAGCTAACCAAGTAAGACAACCTGTGACAAGTCAGGATCGACGAGGCTCGAATGACACCCATCACTCATAATATAAAAGTAGAAGAATAACATAGCAGACTAACATGGTCACTTTAAATCAAGACCGACATGGTCACTTTAAACCATAATCTACATGGAAGCTATCCCCTCACATGAATAAATACACGAGGCCGAAAAGGCCAAACCTGAGAATAGAACTGACAACACAACCCAAATGGCCAAAACCAACTTACAGGACCCACAACAACTATCTATAAGACTTTAGGATGAGAAATCACTAATCACTTGTTAGTACAGGTCCCAAAGAGCCCATTAACTATACAAAGACAAAGTAGACTCTAGACTCATCGACTTTGGAAAGAACGGATTACTAACACCAGCTGAATTCGAGCACAGGCAACAAAGACCACTGTCCACCTAATAACCTGCAGGCATGAATGCAGTGCCCCCAGGCAATGGGGACGTCAACACAAAATAATGTACTAGATATATAAGTCATAAAGTTACCATAGGTAAAACAAGAGCTCAAACAAAATCAGGTAACAATGTATAACTGTATAGGTAAGGATAAAAGACCACCTTTTCTTATACTTGTGGAATCATATACATTACATTCTTTGCATTATTTTACTTTTATTTGCTTTATAAATTTTGTAGCATGTGATACAATGAGCAACTAATCAGTGGTAGATGAGAATGACCCATGCTAGGCATTTTAACCCTTGGAATACGGTCCTCATAAATATACAAATCGATATCGATCCTTGCTAGGTATTATAATCCCTGGAATTCCTCCCATAAATATACAAATTTGATTTCGGGATCGATCCATGTTAGGCTTTTGTCCCTGGGATACCACTCATAAATATATAAATTTGCTTTTGGGATTGACTCATGCTAGGTTTTTGCCCCTGGGA
Source organism: Capsicum rhomboideum (assembly GCA_031232105.1). Taxonomy (NCBI): domain Eukaryota; kingdom Viridiplantae; phylum Streptophyta; class Magnoliopsida; order Solanales; family Solanaceae; genus Capsicum; species Capsicum rhomboideum. The sequence continues at coordinate 94,849,439 of CP124711.1, read as the reverse complement.
TACCATCCATAATTACATTAATTGGGATCGACCCATGCTAGGCCTTGGTCTCTGGGATACTATCCATAAATATATGAATTTACTTCACCATGTTTCTTTAATCTTTGAGAGTGTTCTTTTGATGGTCATAACTCTTTTGAGCTTTGAGACTATAAACTAGTGATGTAGACATGTAAATAAAATATTTGAGGCAGTAACAATGATATAGGAAGAAAAATTTAAGATACTTAGGAACTTATATGACTTAATGAGCTTCATTGGACACAAATAATATATACAAATAAGCCATGAAGGCTTGTGACAAGTAAGGACATTAGGGCATGCAACAATGGTCCATTAAGGTGTATAACAAGTGAGAAAGTGATTCTACTTAGCACATGGTTTGTTTAAAACCCATTTAGACATTTCAAATGGGGCAAATGTGAATTCAAGTGGAGACATGTAACTCCTCAGATAAAGAAGTTCAGACTGTAAAATAAATACTTACTAGGTGATAACAAATAAAAGGGTACATGAACATAGGAACTATTGTGGCATGTGGGCACATTCCAATTAGGAACAAACACACATTCCAAGTAAGGATATAAAATTGTATAATTGAACTAGTAAGGACTCTATTAAGGTCACATTATATCCCAACACGATGGAAGTGATATCGAAAGAAAGGAACATGTGAATATATGAACCAAATGAAGTATATGATCAAGTAAACAAACCAATTTGACAGTATATGAACAAAATATATATCCAACATATTAACACTCTTAACATGTGTTATCTGGGTCTTATTAGCTTATATAAGAGAAACATGTCATAAGGGTTCATGCCTTAATGGTGAAAGAGATTAGTCTTACATACTTTGTTCATATTTTTTAATCAATACAACTACCACGATTTAGCCTCCCTTTTAAGGTGTTAATCTACAACGAAATAAGTGGAAAAGCCAGTATTAATAGCCAATCAATCAACAATCTAACAGGGCCCCCATAAGCTCGGCAGGTGCCAACCACAATCACATGATAATGAATGCAATGCAATGCAAAATAATTAGAACCAAACAACTATAGCCTCAACAATTTTACCTGCCCCTACTTCAACTCACCCAACTATCACAACTACAACACGACAACCTACCATCGATAACTCGGAGTTAATTTTATCTATGCCTGACTCTTATATAACCATAAAATCAGTAACTTACTAATCCTCCATAGGCCCCACACACAACTAACAACAACAAATCAAAGTCATGTTACACAACTATAAATGCAATGCAATGCATATGGTATAGGTGTTCACCCCGATCCCTATCCTCAAGGACATGCAATGCATGTAGTGTAGGCATCACCCCGATCCTAGACCCTAGGGCATGAAATGCAATGCATATGCACCATGCATATATATGTGGGCAAACAATAAGTAAATCATACCACAATAATAATTTCAGCTAACCAACAGTCCATAAAGGAAATAAGTAGATTACTATATGGGTTGACAAGACCACCATGATATCTAAAAACACGTAAATTGTTATGTGGTCTAACAAGACTACCATGATATCTAAAAGTACGTAAATTGCTATACGGGCCGACAAGACCACTATGATATCTAAAAGCACGTAAATCGCTATACGGATCGACAAGATCACCATGATATCTAAAAGCATGTAAATCTCTATATGGGCCGATAAGACCACCATGATAGCTAAAACAACAAGTAAAGCATGAGTATGGAAATAGAAATACCATAAACATTATATGTATGAAAGTATTTTTAATATAATATACTTATATTAATATGCTCTCTGTATAGTACTTTAATTTTTTTAGACAAACTAAGTCCTATAAGTGAATTTTCCAATTTCTATTATTTAAACAAAGTTACAGAGAGGCGTGAGAGGATCAAATACATATGTGAAATTATCAAGAAAATGGTCCAGTAAAGAGTACATCTACCAACCTATCACCCTAAAGCAACACTTAAGTAGGATGGCATAGTAATCTATAATAACAGGTAATTAAAGTACAATAAATTCCCTCTATTGCTATGTGAGCCAAATAGCCACCTTCCTTATCCTACAAAAGTGTAAGGCAATTAGATCCGTACTCTTTTAACAACCAAACTGTTTAAGGAGTAGCAATTGTATAATTTAGTATTCCCGAACATATAGGTGGTAATTATCTAAGAACCACATGAAAGTATATTTTAATACTCAACTTCAATAGCACGGGATTACTTGATAAGAACACACTGGATAGTTCTCATTCAATTACTAAGATAAGTAAGTACTTATTTTAGGATATTCCTAGTAAATTATAAAAAAAAATCATATCATATTAGAGATCTACATTTGAATATAATATCTTCCATTTCTTTTACCTCCTTTATTTCACAATCTTAACATCACAATCAAATCGACAATCATCATAATTCAAAAATCATAACAATATATGCACCACCTCCTACTTCCAACTTGACTCGGGACTGACATCACCGATAGGGATTTTTAACAAGATCTATACCAACACCAATTTAGAGACACCTAATAATTGACTCTTTTGATAGCACGATAGACCTGAAAGTCACAAATCTTATGAAATCATGCCAAAAAGAAAGGATTATCATTGACATACCTAGAACCCAAGCTCGAATAATTTGAGTAAAAAAACAATTTCTTTTCAGAGATGAAATTATAACGTCAAAATGGTTTTCTTATAAAATTCATCCTTTAAGTGAATCGTAGGAATAAGTGCAGCACCTTTAGAGAAAGAAATTTTAACTTGCCTTACTTTGAGAAATAACTCATAATGAATAAAATGAATGCTTCAAATATTTGTAAACTAGATGGCCCATGCCTGTCCTGAGCACGGGCATGTTTGCAATACCACTGTACAAAAGTGGCCTCGTTTAGAAAAGTAGTTGCACCAATAATTCCCTTAAGAAAAAGGATTATTCACAAAGAATAGATAAGGAAACTTAACAAAATTATCCCACGACCTACTGCAGAATAGAAATCAGTGCAACTTTATGTCATTCCTTTACACCATTTACTAAACAAGTCTTTAAAGAACATTTCAGAACACCACTGGCCCCACCATTGGAGGAAGATTTCTTCAATATTTGGTATTATAGTTTCATTTTCAATGCTTCTGGCATGACCCAAAATAGGCAGGTGATGGCACTTGTCACACCCTCTAGACAAGTAAGACTATCCCAACCCAAAATCAAAAATCAAGTAAATCAGAAGCGGAAGAAAAAGAATAATCCCCAAAATATATTTAAAGAAGAAGCAAATTTTTAAGGTACATCCAGGCCTGATTGTCACTAGTACATGCCTTTAATATAGAATAGGAATAATAATCTTCTAGAATATCTTAGATGCGAATAAAGCATAACACATAAATAGAGAGATCTGAGAAGTTCTGAAGTCCCTCAGCTACTACCTCAATCTCCGCAACGCTAATACTAGAAGAAGACGATCTATAAACTGATACTCGGCCCAATACCTGCACGGGGTGCAGAAAAATAAGAAAAAGGAAAAGAAAGCAAGAGTGAGTATGAAACCACATGTATTCAGCAAGCATCGTCGATAACCGACCCTAATCCAAAGTGATGGTGAGAACCACCACCCCAACTACCCAAGGCTTCCCCAATCCTTCTATAACCCGCCAAAATCACAGTACTTTATCCTACCAGGGTAACCCAAGTCAATGGCCAACAGGTAAACCAAATGCAGGTAGGCATACTAATCCAGGTGAGTCAATCATTATTAACCAATACTATGGGATAGAAACAGGGAGAGTGTATATATATATAAGGATGTATCTCATGCTACCAAAAAGGGTGATATCCATCTATCTTTTGATCAAGTCACCATCATACCCAAGTCTTATCATACCTTTCCCTTTCGACCAACATACGATGAAAGAGCATAATGAAATAAAGTGAAATGAATGCTCAAACACAGTATCACAAACAAGGTCCTAACACAGAAATACGGTACAAGAGTAGACACTAACACAATATTAAAACACACCAAGGATGATAATGCAATGCAAATGATGCAATGCAATGAAGTTATAATGATGAATCTTTAAAAGTTATCGCATAACTTTTTGTATACACCCACCGAGCTCACAGCTACCAAGTAGGACCCATGGGGGTTTCGCAACCCATATACTACTCAGTCTCAATCTCAATCTCAATATCTCCTCTCCGCCTCGTTGATCACGGTAGAGGGATTGGTAAAAATATCTCATCAATATCGCCTCTCCGCCTCGTGGATCATGGTAGAAGGTTTTACAAAATATCCCGGTGATACCAATGTCTCATGAATATGTATGTATGATATGAGGATGCAATGCTCATAATAATCTCAACACAAGGATCTCAAATCCATCAATACGCATAATATATGCACAAGTGAGCCCAAAATCAACTCAATGTATCAATAACTCATGATATCAGTCTCCACTTGGTACAAACCGAATATATGGTCATGTAATCATCAAAATTACCATTCTCAAGACTACTCTCGGGCATCACTATGGTGAATATGCAATCACATGCTCAGATAAGGCCTACAATGTCAAGTCAAGCCCCCACTCGGGCAACACAATAATAAATATGGCCTTAATATAAAATCATGACCAACAATCATCAAGTCAAGCCCTTACTCGGCGACATAGTACATAATATGACAATTAAATGCACGCTCATAGCCAATTAACACAATTCAAGCTCCCATTCGAGAATCACCATAAAATATACACTCAAGACCGGTAATAATAATATGCACATAAACCCCCACTCGGGCACGCAATGATAGCTATCAACAATCTCAACAATAATAGAACGTGAGATTACCCAAACTTAACTTGATCATAACTTAAGCTTCCTTAACTATTACAGGCCAATATTGCTCTAACTATCTTCTAACCCCAGTTATTCCATCAAATCACGATGATCACACAATTATCCCTTAAGAGGTCACTAAATCCCTAATCATTATGTCAAAGTCCACTAAACATGAATCTAGCTCCAAAACAGGCATTAATACTAACATTACAGAAACAATAAGTTAGTTATCTATAATCTACTTCTAAGGATAAGCACAAGCAATAATACTAACTAAGGAAAACAATAATCTAATTATGATCCACCAAAAACTTCGGTACCCGCGGAGATGTTCGTCATTTCACCTAAGCGGGATCCCCAATCAAAACGAATCACCAAATACAAACAACCAAGTATACAAACACATAAAAACTTTGGAAAAAGTCAAGATGTAGCTCAACCTGCCTTAAATGAAGACCTGCAAGCTCAAATGTCGTCCAAAACCTTAACCGAAAGCCCAAATCTCTCGAATCAACACCAAATGTGTTCAATCAAGTCAAATATGTCATCTACAAGTCAAAAGGAAGCTAATGATACCCATATTGACCATATTTGAAATAGGTCAAAAACAGACCTCGAAAATAGGTTTTGAAAACGAAGGGGTAAAATTGAAATTTTATTTTAAAAACACATTTTCCAAGGTTAAAGGAACCTACATCTGAAAACCCATGCAAAAACGAGTTAAAAACGAGGTCCAAATGGAAGAAAAAACATTTTCAAGCTTTACCGTCAAAACCCCAAAAATCCATCGAAAATCAAAAAGGGTAAAAACGGAATTTTTATTTGAAAATCATAATCCTCAAGTGAAAAGGACTCTATGGGTGAAAACCCAATAAAAAATAAGGAAGAATCAAATCTCAAATCAAAGAAATACCAAATCTTCAATTTGGGAAAAAACTCCAAAAACCCTCTTTTGAAATATTTGATTTAGAAGAATTTAGATGATAAAGTCGGTAGGAAATGATTTAGAATTGAGTTAGGAACTTACCCGCACGAACTTACGCATGAAATCTCCCCCCAAAATCTTCCTCCCAAGCTCCCAATATGATAAAGATGGAGAAAATGAACAAAAAATGGGGTAAATCCCAAATTTCGGCAATTTCAGCAAAGAAGGTTGACTTGTTGACCGTTGACCAGCGTTGACCGCGGTCAACTGTTGACCAACCATCAACAATTTTTAAAACTTGTTTTTGACCCTCGAAACTCATCCGAAACCCTATGAGCATGAATCAATAGTGCAAATTGATCATAAAATACGTTCTGGATCCAATGGAATTTTTGGATTTACGAAAAAAGGTCGTTTACAATAAATTAACCCCCGAAACCCCTTTAGGCCAAAATACACTATTTTTCAAATGGAGGGTTGAAATATAATTAAAGGTTACGAACCCAAACCAACCATGATACCAACCTAAAATCAACACTCCGAATCTAATGGGACAGTCAGAAACCTCATCCGAGACTCCAATCACAAAATGTTGACCAAAGTCAAACCTATCGTTATAAGGATACTCAAAACCACAAACTCAAATAAAACACTTTCGAATGCATCGGGGACCACGCCAACTATACCTATAACTCTTAAATAAGATAAGGCAACCACGGGGAGGGGCAAAATAATCAAAACACAGAAAATTCTGAATATCAGTATGAGGGTCATTACAATATCCACCACTAAGATTCACGTTCGTCCTTGAACGTAAAAGCAAGAAAAACCAGCACTAGTAAAGATAGAAGATGCCCTTGAGATACATCAAACAAGCACCCCAACGCAGTTCACAACTAATGAACTACCAGTCTCATCATAGGATCAGAATCTATCACATAAGACCTCACTAGGTCACAAGCCACGAATGGCCAGAATTCTTGATGAAATCGAATTTCTATATCAATGAACTTCCTCTAAACTCATAAATTGAGTCAAACACAATAGAGGTACTGAGCATGCTCGGCTAATCTAAACGTGAATAAGGCACCACAAGGCACATGCCACAACCACAAGAGCACAAATCACCCTTGGACCCACAAAACCAAGGGACTCACCAATCACATAACCACCTACCAAAACACTGAATCCACCTGTCTAAGGCTGATACTATCACTATCAAAAACCATTCACACTATATCCTCAGGCTAAAGCTACTCGGCCAGAAACCAGTAACAAAACTACACAAAACACCTAAAAACCACACTCAGCATACCAAAACTCTACTCTACCATAACACCCTCATGCTCAACCCCTTTGAGGCAATCAACAAGCACCATAAAACTCTATATACCATAGACATGAACATAAAAATGGCATCGAATCCCCGCGTGATTCATCACAAAGACCTAAGCAGATCTCGATACCCAAAAGCCATCACACAACCCAAAATCCTCAACAACTGGGTAGAACAAAGAATTTTTCTAATCCCGCACACATAAGCGACCCATTATAAAAAAACAATCAACCGATAGAAGAAGCGCAACCATCATAATATCTCACTGACTGACGCCCAAGTCGTAAATTAAATATCGGGAAAGACACTACTAGACTCTACACAAATTACCAGTGAACCATACTAGCAAGACTTCAAATCACTAACTCAGCCCATAGATCAATTTCGAATGAATCAAATAACCTTATGCACAAGAAGAAATCCTTATCTCTTTTTCCTAACTCTATGTCCATTCAAAATTCTTTAACACATAAGTCGTGGACTAATAAGGTACAACTCGGACTAGCTCAATCCTCATTCGACATTCCCTAACAAAAGGTCCACGAAGAGTAACACATACTCAAATCGAAGCTTATGAGCTGAATGTTCCACCAAGCCACTTATCTACAAAAGTAACAATGCCACAACTAGGCACCACTTTCTATTCAAACTCTTTCCAAATTAAAAGTAATTATCCTCATGAGCTGAAATCTTCAATTCTGATTGAGGAGTGTCTCAATACCAAGTAGTGTATTCACGCAAGTAAAAGCCAAATACTAAGGAAGTAACGAATCGCCAGGCCCAAATGCCTTAAGTCTTTCCTTATCCAACTAGAATCTCTTACTCGCAATCCTTTTCAAATCAATCACACCACAAGTCTAGGCTATCACAGGGTCTACCACTAAGAAGTACCACTAGGCATGCTATAACCCAAAATGCCAGACCACGAGACCAATCCATTTAATCAATCGACAGACACTGAAACCTAGAATTGATCCACCAGTATTCCACAGCATAACCATCAAGAGAACCATACTCAGAACACCAAAATCCACAATACTCAAAGAGATCAAAGTATATCCAACGACATACTATGAACAAGTCTCAACATTGGATCGACACACCCGATCCACCACTAAAGAAACATCTAGGGGGTAGAAAATAACAACGATTCCAGCGGAACTCATGAAATCATATCAAGTATCAATGCTGAATAGACGAACACATAGGAGAATGTAGAATCATAATCGAACACCGCTAAGGCATAACAAAAACGTACCAAGGATCATACCTGTGGCTACAGTACCAGAGGCTCCTGCCTCGATTCCATCCTATGAGACATGATACTGAAATATGTCATCTCCTAGAGTAACTAGTGAAGCATCTCCCTGTCTAATACGTGGGCAACTCCTCCTATAGTACCCCAAATCTCTACATAAGAAGCAATCCAATAAAGTTGGAGTCCACAGAATTGGTCCTGAGAAACCTGGATGACTACCATGATCTAACCCCCTCCAAGCATAACCACAAAGATCCTGACCTCCATCATGCATTAGCTATGAGCATCAAAACCTCAGGCCCTCTGACATGAGCCGTTCATGTCTCCACATAAACTCCTCTAGAAATACTCGAGCAAACTGATCCCATGAAAGAGGAGGTGATCCAACTGGTCTACTTTTTACAAAGGTCCTCCACCACTGTCTAGCTAGCCCAAAGAACTGAAAGTAAGTGAAGTCTACTCCATTAGAATCCACCAAGACCAACCTGTGCAACCTCTTACGGCAACTAAGCAAGAACATGTAAGCATCAACCCTAAGATCTCTATCGAATCAAAGAGGATCTGTCTTCATAAACTCTATAAATCTAATCTGTACTTCCATGGACATGAAGGGTAAGGTCACTGGATGTGAAGTAATCTTTGGAAATATCTCATCAACACTAGGAGAATCAATAGGAGTCATAGATACATCTAAAGGCTGAAGCCCTGAAGTAGTATGCTGAATCAGAATAGGAGCCACCCTCTGAAGGAAACCCAACACTCAAACCTGACAATCCTCAAGCATAGGTATAGTCATGGGTGGTGTCTGCGCAGGCCTCACCCCTCTAACTCACTAGACCTACCACCACTAGCCACCCAAGAACCTGTAAAGACAACTCTATCTTGACCTCTAGCTATCCCCAATATTCCAATCCGACCTCTACCTTAAACTATACTTCTATCGTGCACCGAAGGCACGGTATTTGAATTTTTAGGCACAGAAGAACGCATGCTCACCATCTGTTAGAGATTGAATAAGAGATTTTTAAGTCATACAAAGCTACGAAGGCACGAGAAGAATGAAGAATTGGAAATCTCCTAATGTCATATAGCCTCTCAAAGATTGATAACGGACGTCTCCGCACCAATCTACAAAACTCTACTAAACTCAGCTTTTACTAATGAGACTAATGAATCGAGCTCTGATACCAATTTACCACGACCCAAAATAGGCACATAATGACACTTGTCGCACCCTCTAGACAAGTAAGACTATCCCAACCCAAAATCAAAAATCAAGTAAATCAAAAGCGAAAGAAAAAGAATAATCCCCAAAATATATTTAAAGAAGAAGCAAATTTTTAAGATACATCCAGGTCTGGTTGTCACTAGTACAAGCCTCTAATATAGAATAGGAATAATAATCTTCTAGAATATCTTAGATGCGAATAAAGCATAAGACATAAATAGAGAGATCTGAGAAGTCCTGAAGTCCCTCAGCTACTACCTCAATCTCTGCAATGGTAATACTGGAAGAAGATGATCTACAAACTGCTACTCGGGACAATACCTGCACGGGGTGCAGAAAAATAAGAAAAAGGAAAAGAAATCAAGAGTGAGTACGAAACCACATATACTCAGAAAGCATCGTCGATAATCGACCCTAATCCAAAGTGATGGCAAAAACCACCACCCCAACTACCCAAGATTTCCCCAATCCTTCTATAACCCGCCAAAATCACAGTACTTTATCCTACCAAGGTAACCCAAGACAATGGTCAACAGGTAAACCAAATGCAAGTAGGCATACTAATCCAGGTGAGTCAATCATCATTAACCAATACTATGGGATAGCAACAGGGAGAGTGTATATATATATATATATATATATATATATATAAGGATGTATCTCATGCTACCAAAAAGGGTGATATCCATCTATCTTTTGATAAAGTCACCATCATACCTAAGTCTTATCACACCTCTCCTTTTCGACCAACATACGATGAAATAGGATAATGAAAAAATGTGAAATGAATGCTCAAACACAGTATCACAAACAAGGTCCTAACACAAAAATACGGTACAAGAGTAGACACTAACACAATATTAAAACACACCAAGGATGATAATGTAATGCAAATGATGCAATGTAATGAAGTGATGATGATGTGATAATGATGAATCTTTGAAAGTTATCTCATAACTTTTTGTATACACCTACCGAGCTCGCATCTACCAGGTAGGTCCCATGGGGGGTTCGCAACCCATTTACTACTCAGTATCAATCTTAATACCAATCTGAATCTCAATATCTCCTCTTCGCCTCGTGGATCACGGTAAAGGGATTGGTAAAAATATCTCATCAATATTGCCTCTCTGCCTCATGGATCATGGTAGAAGGTTTTACAAAATATCCCAGTGATACCAATGTCTCATGAATATGTATGTGTGATATGAGGATGCAATGCTCACACTAATCTCAACACAAGGATCTCAAATCCATCAATATACATGAAATATGCACAAGTGAGCTCATAATCAACTCAATGTATCAATAACTCATGATATCAGTCTTCACTTGGTACCAACCGAATATATGGTCATGTAATCATCAAAATTACCATTCTCAAGCCTACTCCCGAGCATCACTATGATGAATATGCAATCACATGCTCAGATAAAGCCTATAATGTCAAGTCAAGCCCCCACTCGGACAACACAATAATAAATATGGCCTTAATGTAAAATCATGACCAACAATCATCAAGTCAAGCCCTTACTCGACGACATAGTACATAATATGACAATTAAATGCACGCTCATAGCCAATTAACACAATTCAAGGCCCCATTCAGGCATCACCATAAAATATACACTTAAGATCGATAATAATAATATGCATATAAACCCCCACTCGGGCACGCAACGATAGATATCAACAATAATAGAACTTGAGATTACACAAACTTAGCTTGATCATAACTTAAGCTTCCTTAACTATTACAAGCCAATCTCGCTCTAAGTATCTTCTAACCCCAGTTATTCCATCAAATTATGATGATCACACAATTATCCCTTAAGAGGTCACTAAAGCCCCAATCATTATGTCAAAGTCCACTAAACATAAATCTAGCTCCAAAACAGGCATTAATACTAACATTACAGAAACAATAAGTTAGTTATCTATAATCTACTTCTAAGGATAAGCACAAGCAATAATACTAACTAAGGAAAACAATAATCTAATTATGATCCACCAAAAACTTTGGTACCCGCGGAGATGCTCGCCATTTCACCTAAGCGGGACCCCCAATCAAAAAGAATCACCAAATACAAACAACCAAGCATACAAACACATCAATACTTTGGAAAAAGTCAAGGTGTAGCTCAACTTGCCTTAAATGAAGACTCACAAGCTCAAACATCGTCCAAAACCTTAACTGAAAGCCCAAATCTCTCGAATCAACACCAAATGTGTCCAATCAAGTCAAATATGTCATCTACAAGTCAAAAGGAAGCTAATGATACCCATATTGACCATATTTGAAATGGGTCAAAAACGGACCTCGAAAATGGATTTTAAAAACAAAGGGATAAAACTAAAATTTTATTTTAAAAATATATTTCACAAGGTTAAAGGAACCTACAGCTGAAAACCCACGCAAAAATGAGTTAAAAACGAGGTTCAAATTGAAGAAAAACTTTTTTCAAGCTTTACCGTCAAAACCCCAAAAATCCATCGAAAATCAAAAAGGGTAAACATGGAATTTTTATTTGAAAATCATAATCCTCAAGTGAAAATGACTCTATGGGTTAAAAACCAAGCAAAAACGATGAAGAATCGAAGCTCAAAACAAAGAAATACAAAAACTCAAAAAATCCTCTTTTGAAATCTTTGGTTTAGAAGAATTTAGATGATAAAGTTGGTAGGAAATGATTTAGAATTGAGTTAGGAACTTACCCGCACGAACTTAAGCATGAAATCTCCCCCAAAATCTTCCTCCCAAGATCCTTATATGATAAAAATGGTGAAAATGAGCAAAAATGGGGTAAATCCCGAATTTGGGCAATTTTCAGCAAAGAAGGTTGACTTGTTGACCGTTGACCACGGCCAACTGTTGACCAACCATCAACAATTTTAAAAACTTGTTTTTGATAATCGAAACTCATCCGAAACCCTATAAGCATGAATTAATAGTGCAAATTGATCATAAAATACGTTCTAGATCCAATGAAATTTTTGGATTTATGAAAATGGTCATTTACAATAAATTAACCCCCGGAACCCCTTTAGGCCAAAATACACTACTTTTTAAATGGAGGGTTGAAATATAATTAAAGGTTCTAAACCCAAAGCAACCATGCTACCAACCTAAAATCGACTCTCCGAATCTAATGGGACAGTCAGAAACCTCATCCGAGACTTGAATCACAAAATATTGACCAAAGTCAAATCTATATTATAAGGATACTTAAAACCACAAACTCAAATAAAACACTCCCGAATGCATGGGGGACCACTCCAACTATCTCCACAACTCTTAAACAAGATAAGACAACCATGAGGAAGGGAAAAATAATCAAAACACAAAGATTTTTGAACATCAATATGAGGGTCATTACAGTTTCATACCACAGAGAAGTTTTGTTAAATTAGAGTATGAGATTTTACAATTTAGGGAAGTTCATTAGCTACTACAGTAATTGCAATATGTATTAAAATAGATTGAGTCCTAACTTCTTTAGACTTTAATAAGCACCCCTCAACCTGAGATTCATCAAGAGAGGGCAATCAACATTGCATCTAATCCTCATAACATCTTCTTGCAATCCTTACTAGCATTTTTTTCTCTACTTGAGCCAAAATATAGTTTGTCTTCTATATTACAACCCTTGTGTAATGATCCTTTCCATGATTACATTAAAGTCTAGTGTGCCAAAATTTGGGTCAAGGTTTCCCCCGAATAAAGAGTTAGAAATTTCAGGCTAGGCTAGTCTTAGATGAAATCAAAGTGTGGTATGGTCTAGGATAATCCGAGAAGGAATTAGTGGATGATTTTATGACTTGAGGATATTATATGATATCCAAGACATTTAGCAGTCCATAGAAACCTTTGGAAGTGAATTTGGGTTAGTAGAACTTCCGATATCGCGTTTGACATAAATGAGATAGTTTGGGATGTCAATATCCGGAAGTGTGTTATATTTCAAGGGTTGATAGACTTTATATCTCTGCCTAGGCCTCTATAGTGGGAGTCATGCCACTACCACTGGTCCGCTATAGTGGGAATATTCCCGCTATAGCGGGAGTCAGAGTCGGTCAATCCCACCATAGCGGGTGAATTCCTCTATCGCGGAAATTATCTCGCTTAGTGGGATAAATGTTGATTTATGTAAAAAATAGATCAAAAATATTATTTTTATTCCATATTTGTCTAAGGGCTAGGAGAGACAATTTTAGGCAATTTCAACTAATTTTCCACTAATTTTCATCATTGAGGTAAGTAAATCCATTCCATTAACTAGTTTTTCAATAATTAACCCCTAGAATCACTAGTTTTGGTGTATAGGAAAGGATAGAACTTGACCTAGGTGAATTTTCTGGTGCAATTAGATGAGCTGGGTGGAAAATCCTTAGGGTTTGGTCAAGGATTACTAAATTAAGAATGCATGCCTATAATTCATTGTGATAACCATGAAATTGGTAGAATTAAGGTGGAATGATGGTACAAAGGCCCAAGAATGAGGGGATGATCATGAATTTGACCTAGGGGTTATGGGATTAAGTTGTAATACTTGAATGTGTTAGGTCATTATCTGAACTAAAATTACATTCTTCTTTTTAGACCACAACCAAGCTGAGATTGCAAGAAAAGGCAAGGCTCAAGTTCATTAAAGTGATGTAAAGCTTAGATTGAGGTAGATGATGGTTAAATGTAGTTGAAAACCCAACTTGGTTTATGTGTCATGTTAATTATTTCTTCATATACTTGTTACAATGCATATTAAAGGAGAGTAAATTGTTGAATGATATCCTAAGTGTTAATCACATATAATGAGGTTATATTAAAGGCTTTTTGATTGTACAAGTATGATTGTTTTATTCTCATTGTGGTTGTGATTGTTGTGATATCTATTGCTATTGTGAGATGATCCAGTAAAGGACATCTTTACAGGATTTGTTATTATTGTGAGATGAGCAAGTAAAGGATATCGTCATGGGATTGGTTGATATAAGGTTGATAGACACTAGATGTCTGGGATGTTTGGTACATAGACAAGAGCTCGGCCCCTGCAGGTCATGGCTAGTGCGCGACCATAAGACCCTTAGCATATGTGTACAAAGTATTGATGAGTTTGACGATTCCTTGAGTGGACCAGGTTTGTAATTATTGTTGTTGTTGTTATTAAATTGAATCCTTGAGTCATCCAGGCTAAGAATATAAATGAATGTTATATCTTTTATTGATGTCTACTTACTTATATATTTGAGGCAAAGTGTAACTTTCTATTATGGGTCATGGATTTGCTGACTTGATCTTGTGTTGGTAGTCATGGTCTTAACTTGGTATATTGTCTATATTGACTTACACTTGACTAAATTCTTTGTTGTTTGAAAAGGTCTAAGTGGTAAATATTGGAGATAAAGTTATTTGGTAGGTGTTCATGGTTGTATTTGCTTACTAAGTTTTGGTTATTTGTTCACATTTATTATCTTGGGTTGGCCGATGACCCTACCAGTACATTGTGGTTTTGTACTGATACTACATGTGCTCTTCTTTTTGTTGAGTGCAGAGCATTTTCCAGCGACTTATCGAGACCTCAGCTTTAGATCGGAACACATTTCGACTCAAGGGTGAGCTACATCTTCCAAGAAGTCATGAGTCCTCTATTTTAGTTCTTGTCTATTTGTTTTGAAAACAGATACTTTTATTTTGTTTTGGGTTGAACCCGTTGTTGACAATTATTAGTGTTTTGGTACAATGACTTTTAGTCCTTAGGGTATTTTAGACATTTTCTATTTTTCCACATTGGTTTTGTTATTAGATTATTTGAGTCCTTAGCTTATTTAATGGAATGATTAGTTTCTCCTAAAACTGACTAAGTGTTGGTTTTGAGTAGTTTGGGTTGGATGGTTCTCCCACCGAAGGATTAGTGTGGGTGCCACTCGCGATGGGTTTGGGTTGTGACAAAGTTGATAGTAGAGCCCTAGGTTCATTGATCTCGTTGTTCCAAAATGGGTCCAGTAGAGTCTTCCAAAACTGTACGAAGATGTCTGTACTTTTCTTCGAGAGGCTATAGGACTTTAGGAAATTATCACTTTCTTTATTCTTTCGTGCTATAACTTGATTCCAATTATTGTCTGGTGATCCAAATTGGTATCTGACCTTTTATTATTTTGTCCACAGATGGTGAACATGAGCTAATAAAGCCAGAGCAGTAGCGCTCGCACCAGCAGCTCCAGCTATAGAACCAACTGTTCATGGTCGGGGAAGGGGTAGATAAAAAGGAAGAGGTAGATCAACACCCGCTAGGGGTGAAGTTTGGGTGACAGCTAATCTAGCCAGTTAGAGATCTGAGACACCTTTTCCTCCTCAGTATTAGTACGATAAGATTATGAATGAGGATGTTATGGAATAGGAGAAGGAAACACCAACTGGGGGTGTAGCTCTTCCTCAAATGTCTTCAGAGTTGATCCAGCAGGTGCTTGATTTTTTGAGTGGGTTGGCAAGTAGTGGAGCCACTCCTGCTATGCCTGCTTATCAGTTTTCAGGTGCTTAGCCTGCTGCTACTTTTTTCTCCTAGGATGGGTGAGGCCTTGGGGACTGAGAATTCGCCTCGCCATGTATTAGGTCCACTCATCATTGGGACTGAACATGACATGCTGACTAAATTTTTGAAGATGAAACCTCATACTTTTATTGGTTTTGAGACTAAGGATGCGTTTGTTCATAGTTGATTGTTATGAGAGGCTGCATAAAATGGGTATTGTGGAGCAGCATGAGGTTGAGTTTGTAACTTTCTAACTTCAAAGTGATCCAAAGTAGTAGTGGATGGCTTATATGGAATATCGATCATCAGCTTTACCTCCACTGATATGGGCCCAGTTCCATACCTTATTTTTGAAGAAATATATATCCCGTACTCTTCGTGGTTGTAAGAAGGATGAGTTTTTGGCAGTTGAATTGGGAAATATGTCTGTTGCAGCCTACGAGGCTAAGTTTCATGCCTTGTCTCATTATGCTACTCAGTTGCTTGGTGTAGAAAAAGAGAGAATTCATTTGCTTGTAAAGGTTTTGAACACTGACTTACAGGTTTTGGCTGTGCATATGACTTCTACTGGAAAGACCTTTAATGATGTTGTTGATTATGTGAAGAAGGTAGAAGGATCCAAATAGGTTGTCCAGGACAAGGTCATAGCAAAGAAATCTCGAAATGCGGGTAACTTCGATGGTTCTTACTCTAGGGGTTATAGCCATCAGGATTATTCGGCTTTCCCTATTCAGTCAACTCTGCTAGCTTCTATAGTGGGTCCGTTAGGGACCACTCAGCAGTCTTTAGTTGTGAGAAGCTAAGGGTTTTCATATTCTTCTGCTAGCAGGCCTTCCCTAGATCAAGGTTGCTATACTTCTGGTATTGTAGGTCACTTCAAGAAAGTGTCCTCATAGACAGGCTGGTTCTCAGGGGGGACAACAGACTAGAGTTGTGGTTCCTATTGGTAGAGGTGACAGAGGTAATGGTAGAGGTCATCCACAGGGTAGGTAGGGTAATTATTAGGGAGACCATAGGTGAAATCATGGTGGTGGTAATGTAGGAAAAGGTGGTGTGCAGCCTGCTAAGAAGGTTGCCTAGATTGATGATAAAGCTCATTGTTATGTCTTCCCAAACAAATTTGAGGTTGAGGCTTCCGATACTGTCTTTACAGTTACTATTCTTATCTGTGACTGAATGGCTATTGTCTTGTTTGATCCAGGTTCCACTTATTCTTATGTATTTGTTAAATTTGAGTTGGGATTGGACATGGTTTATGATATGCTTGACTCTCCTATATATGTGTCTACTCCAGTTGGAGACTCTGTGGTAGTGACCCAAGTGTATCATACTTGTTATGTTCTGTTTATGGGTTACCAGACTTGGGTAGATTAGATAATCTTGGATATGTTTGATTTTAATATCGTCCTAGGTATGGCTTGGCTATCTCCGTATCATGCTATTCTAAACTGTAATGCTAAGACTGTGACCTTAGAGATTTCTGGGATGGATAAGATAGAATGGGAAGGTATGTATAAGTCTAGACCTGTGAAAATTATATCTTTTATTCGGGCTAAGAAGTTAGTTGGGAGGGGGTGTTTGGCATTTCTAGCACATCTTTGGGATGTTAGTGCAGAGGTCCCTTCTATTGAGTCATGTCCCGTGGTGTCAAAATTTCAGGAGGTATTTCCTACCAACTTGTCAGGTATGCCTCCGGATCAGTACATTGACTTTTGCATTGATTTGGAGCCAGACACTAGCCCAATTTCTATTCCTCCCTATCGAATGGCTCCGGCTGAGTTTAGAGAACTCAAGACTCAATTGCAGAAGTTACTTAAAAGGGATTCATTCATCCTAGTGCTTCTCCTTGCGGTTCTCTAGTGTTGTTCATTAAGAAAAAGGATGGTATCATGAGAATGTGTATTGACCATGGACAATTGAATAAGGTTACCATTAAGAATAAGTATCCTTTTTCCCTGAATAGATGATCTTTTTAACCAGTTGCAGGGTGCTCCAATTTTCTCCAAGATGGACTTGAGGTCAGGTTATCACCAATTAAAGATTCGGCCTGAGGATATACCCAAGATAGCTTTGAAGACTTGGTATGGGCATTACGAGTTCTTAGTGGTGTCCTTTGGGTTAACCAATACACCGGTAACCTTCATGAGTTTGATGGATGGTATTCTTTAGTCTTTTTTGGATTCGTTTGTGATTATTTTTATTGACAACATTTTGCTTTACTCCAAGAGTAAGGAAGAACATGCAGGTCATCTTCGTATAGTCTTGGGGATTTTGAAGGAGAAGCAGCTTTATTCTAAGTTCTCTATATGTGAATTTTGGATGTCTTCTGTAGCCTTTTTGGGGCATGCGGTTTAAAAAAAGGGGGTAATGGTAGATCCCTAGGTGATTGAGGCTATCAAGAGTTGGGTTCGGCCTAGCTCTGTGACCGAGGTTAGAAGTTTCGTGGGTCTTGCTAGTTAGTATCGCAGGTTTTTCAAGAACTTTGCCTCCATTGATACTCACTTGACAAGAGTGACTCAGAAGCAGGTGCCATTTGTATGGTCTAATAAGTGTGAGGAAAGCTTCCAAAAGCTCAAGTCTTTTTTGACCACACCACCCATTTTTGCCTTGCCAATTAAAGGTAAAGACTTTATTATGTTTTGCGATTTTTCACGCTCTGGTTTGGGTGCTGTGTTAATACAGGATAGGAATGTAATTGCCTATGCTTCAAGGAAATTGAAGCCTCATGAGAAGAATTATTTGACTCATGATTTGGAGTTGGCAGTGGTGGTTTTTGCACTTAAGATATGGAGACACTATCTCTATGGTGTCAAGTGTGAAGTGTTTACAGACCATCACAATTTACAATATGTTTCCACCCAAAAAGATTTAAACTTGAGGCAAAGGAGTTGGATGGAATTATTAAAAGATTATGATGTGACCAATAAGTACCATCCGGGCAAGGCCAATGTGGTGGCAGATGTATTGAGCCAAAAATCCGTAAGCATGGGTAGTTTGGCCTGTTTAAGAGTATCAAAGTGGCCTTTAGCTAGAGAGATTTAGATTTTAGCATCGCAGTTCATGCAGTTTGGTATATCTGAAAGGGGTGGAATATTGGCTAGTGTAGAGGTAAGGTCAACATTCCTTGATCAAATCAAGACTAGACAGTTTGAGGATGCGAAATGGAACAAGATTCGAAACAAAGTAGTACGTGGTGAAGCTTCAGATGCCACACTTGATGTGTGTGGAGTGTTGAGGGTGAGGGGACGTGTGAGTGTGCCTTGTGTTGGTGATGTGATTTTGAGTTTGGTTGCAGAAGCTCATAATTCTCGATACTCTATTCATCTGGATGCAACCAAGATGTACCATGACTTGAGACAACTCTATTAGTGGCCCCAAATAAAGAGACAGATATAGTGGAGTATGTGTCTAGATACTACAACTGTCAGCAGGTGAAGTACGAATATCAAAGGACTAAGGTTTTGATTCAGAAAATGTCCATTGTCGAGTGGAAGTGGGAGAGGATAGCCATGGATTTCATAGTGTGTGTTCGTAAGACCTTGGGG
Organism: Capsicum rhomboideum; assembly: GCA_031232105.1. NCBI lineage: Eukaryota > Viridiplantae > Streptophyta > Magnoliopsida > Solanales > Solanaceae > Capsicum > Capsicum rhomboideum. The sequence continues at coordinate 94,829,763 of CP124711.1, read as the reverse complement.
CAACATGACTTGATTTGGGTCATAGTATACAGGTAACCTACTCCGCTCACTTCATTTCGGTTAAGGTAGACTACAATTCGAAGCAGTTAACCAAGATTTATGTCAAGGAGTTATTGAAATTTGATATGCCCAAATTACACCTCCCTTAAGAAGTATAAGCGTTCGTTGTCAAATATATAACCCAACAAAGGCAGGGGTCGAATCCCATAGGGAATATGGTGAACACAAAGTCGTTTGTGAGTTAAATGAATTTTAGTCTATGATTTCTATAAAATAGGGGTTTGTAGAAACTGTTTAGTATCAATATCCAATTGTTATAAGTAACAATTGTCAAAGTTCTTAGAAAATAAATCAATAGAGAAGTCAAACTAGGCTTGTGTTCACCATGGCGTCATAACACTTTCACGATAATGGTAATAGATTCTCCTAATAAACGTGATGTAAGACAATTGATTTCTAATGTGCATCTAAATGTCTCTCAACCTTATTAGATGACTATCACCTTAATTCTTTCAAACTTAAAGAGATGAAAATAAAAAACTCAATTTTAACCTCAAGTTAGTTAATATTGTAATAGCATTACCCATTAGGCGGAGGTTAGAAACTCTGAATCCTTATTGTTAACCCTTTTTCTCGATTTTAACCTCTTAGAACAAGCAAGTTAAACCTAGGGCTTGTTCTAATGTTTGCAGCCATTAGAAAGTGGTTAATATGAAAGGAATAGCAATACATACACAATTATTAGTCGAATCTAAACCGAAATCAACCTTAGAGATGTTATTTTGCCTTGGATCCCACAATCCTAGTTGTGGGGTTTTAGCCACTCATCATCTTTGAAGAAAATATGATAACTGAAAACATAAATGAAAAATACCCTTTTAATAGATGAACTAAAATCAACTTGTCTTCCAAAGAATTACACAAATTTCTAAAAACCAAGAGAAATTAAATACCCAAGTGTATTTTGTTCAATGCAACGTAAGATGTCTCAAAAAAACCATTTATAGTATAGATAAAATTGGATTCAAAAGAAAACTCAGAGTTTGCCCGCTCGTGTGTGAAAACAAGATTGATGGCCCATCACACGACTGACGACTCGTTAGTGTTGGTCGTCACTTGAATCCTAATTGGGCCAGTTTCTGTTTAAGGTTGACGGCCTGTGGTGACGACTCATCATAGGGTTGATGGCTCTTCACCTTGGGCCATCACTCAACTTATGTTAACTTCACATTCTGGTAAGCCTGACGAGATAAGTGATGAGTCATCATAGGGTTGACGTCTCATCACTTTGGCCTTCACTGCTCTTTTTTAGCTTATTTTCTCCTGTTTTCTACCTGTTGCCTTTTTCTGCATACTAAAGGTGAAAAATAATTAAAAACAGCACAAGTTGTTTAAGAACTCACAATTATTCCTAGTTGAAAGCCTCAAATGTGTCGTCAAAATGCCGGCACATCAACACCCTCAACTTAGAACATTTTCTTGTCCTTAAGCAATTAAACAACACCATACTATACAAATAATAAGATTCTAAGTAACAGCACAATGGTCATAATCATTATACTCATCCCATTAATTTAAAATAGGCTCACATACATGAACTATCTATCAAACTAACCAACAAGGATCTATGATTGGCATTACGATACAAATAGGTAACATTGCATACACATATAGTAGACAACTTAACAACTAGCAGTTAAAAGTACTATCCACATGACCTCACCACAAAGAAGTCCCACTCACAAGACATCAAATTAATGAAGGACTAAAATCAGATCTCTTACTCTTACAATGAATTTCAAACAATGCACATACGATGTCATAGGCTTGACCTTACTAGTCTACTTTAGTTCTTCAGAAGATAGACTATGATCACTACAGAACTTTTCATGGCTTGTAATGAAGGCTTAGGTATAGGTAGGATACATTTGGGGGATTAATGGCTCAGTCCTCCTTGACATTAATGCACTCTTATTTCCACTTAAAACTGATTGTTCTGCCCTTATTCACCCTTTGCTACCAATTATTTTTAGTCCCGGGTGTAGCAACTCTTTTGATTCGACCTTCTCTTTTTCTTTCTTTTTCTATCTTTTTCATTCTTTATCTTTCTTTTTATTTTTCTTTCACATGCTCACACCCACTAGTTCTTTTTCATCAATACCCGATCTTTTTATAACTCATTTCACTTATCATACGCCTCTACAATATCCACCCTCAACTTAGGTGATTTATCTGCTTTGAGCTATATGATGTCCAAGGAGAGACCAGGGCTAAAATAGAAGTTCAAAGATAAAAGAAGGAAGGTGAATGACTATTGAATAAAAGAAGGTCTAATCAACTCAAAATAGGGATCAAGGGATTTATTCACATTATTTTGACGGTCGTTTTAGGCTAAATGGACTAGATTCAAACAAGGCCTGTGATCCTTTCCTAACCAACCAACTTACAACTTAGTAGAATAAACTAGGCAAGTTCTAGATGCATGCACAAAGTAAGAAAATATGCAAAATAAGCTCACACACTCTTGGAACTAAATATCACAATACACCACTAGCTATCAGATTCTTACCCAAGCTTAAACAATAATTACCAAATTCATAGACCACTAATGACAAGCACAGATCCACAACAGTCAATTTATCAAAACAGAACCATACACATACACCAAATTTTGATGGGTCCTCATTTTTCAAAACAAGTGACTGTTATAAATTCCTTATCCTCTTTTTGCTCACACAATAAACAACATCAATTGAAAATAATCTAAACATCCCAGTTCTACTAGATAGCACACGAGGAAAAAGAAAAATGAGAACAAAAACCCTCGTATGGACACAGGTACCCATACCCCCCATAAGAAAGGTATGTATTGTCACCAATGTAATAGTAATGAAATAATAAAGTACTAGAGCGAGGACGTACCTATGGCACCCTAGGTGCTTATGTCATATGACACGGAGTGGGATGCAACATCAACTGCAGCGTCATCAATAGTGGCACTGAGTATGACTGACATACTCAATGTAGTATTTAATGGAGTAGAATACTTCACACTCAACTCAGTATCACCAGATACCCTTGGTGGGACATTAGAGGAGGTTTCCACAGCCCGAGCCTGTAATGCTTCTAGTAGTGGTTCTTGGGCCTTTTTTTCTCTCTTTTGTACTTTTTATAAATCTCTTCTTTCTTGCTTGCTTTCTCTTTCTCTTTTTAGCATTTTCTAGGTCATTTGTGTCTTTTCTTATCCTCTTACTCTTGCCCCTGGCTTTGAGAGGCTTTCCCATCAAATCATACAAGGTTTTTCCTTCCTTCTCTGACTCCTCATCATTCAGAGTCAAGAATGCCAAGTTGGGTCTATTTTGTAGCGCACTGATGTCCTCTCGGGCCTTTTCCGATTCAGTTTCAAACTTAGCCAAATTTGGTACAGTCATAGCCTTTAGTCTTTCATTTATCTGACCCTCTATGTCATTTATATGACTGTAGAGGCAAGCATATAACACTAGTGTAACTTTTATTACTCGGTTCACGAATGGCTCAAATTATTTTTGATATTCGGGTTGTAGTAGTCGAAGTATCTGTGGTCTCAGCTGTAGGAATAGTGCCTACAGTAGAAATAGTGGGTGGAGCTATAGACACATCTAGCTGCATACCTGAGGCGGAGCCTGCGGCCTCCGAAGTAGCAGGTGGGTCTCCATTAGTCTCAGTATCAACTCCTAAATTGGTATGCTTGCTCAGTCATAATCCAGGCTTTCCTTCATCCTTATATCTCTTAAAATTATGGGTCTTAGTTGCAGTTGTTTCAACACTAATACCTATTAGCACTGGAACATGATCCTCCTCATATAGTTTTGTGATAAGGCATGGAAATAGGTAAGAGGTGTCACGCTTTATAGCCTATATTCTCATCTCATAAGCTATGATCTACCTAAACTTAAGCTTGAATATAGACATCAAGCTTGCTACTAATACCACCCCGATCATCACCTAAAATATTATCGCCTCCCATAGGCATCAACCTGAACCGCACTAGTGCCCACCAAAAATTTTCTATGAAAGACAACATGGATTTAGCAATTCTTGTGTTGTGATTAGTCAACCACTCAGGTTCCCCTTAAGTCAAAACTTGTTCTAACCAAGGATGTTGATTTACTTTGTCAGTCATTTTGTGGTAAAAGTCCAGAGTGTTAGTTGGTGGCACAATATCTTCCCCATGTAAGAATCGATTGATTGTTCATTTTGAAATATTCACCTGAACCCCCAAACTAGAACCTTGACAAGGTTTGGTAACTTAGTAACTCATATTGATTGAACCACCACTCAATCTTAGGATAATTCGCTAGCCCCAAAGCAATTATCTTTACCTCCCCAGTCAGTGGTCTCTTGGTACTATGTTTTCCAGTTGAAAAGAGACCATCTTGATAGATTTTGTCTGCCCCTTTCACTTTCTATCGGAAACTATCTCTCATTCCCAGGTTTTTGTTCTTCATTACATCACCCCACACTGGTTCAGGGTCTCTTTCTGGATTGGTGGTGGTATCAGTGCCACCCTCAACTTCATCTTCTGAACTAGAACTTTGCGTGTTATATTAGCTACCTGCCAACTTAGCTCCCTCATCAGACTGGGGAGCTATTGTATATTTTCTTGCACTCTACCTCATTTTGCAATATGTTGCCTCCGTATCTTTGACCTCATGTTTTGATTTATCAATGAGTTTACGGGTTGAGGTGACCTTGTCGGATCTCTTACTTGCACTGCTGTGTGTAGGTTAAAACTTGAGAGGTATTTTTACCTATGGAGGAATGATGTTAACATGGAAAAATAATGGACAAAAAAAAAAAGTTAAAGGATTTACATTTTATAAACCTTCCTGACGACATAGAGTGACAGCTTGTCATAGGTATGACATTTTGTCAACCCTTGTCATTAGGATTAACAGACCCCAGATCACAGATGATGACCTAAGGTGATGGTTCATCATAGATGTGATGGCTCATCATTCCTCGTCATCAACCTTAAATAAATTGTAGTTTAAATTTTTTCGAATTGATGACCTTGGGTGATGGCTTGTCACAAGTGTGATGGCTCATCAGTCCTCATCGTAAACCTTAAATAGATTGTACCCAAAGTTATTCAAAGTTGACGACCTGAGGTGATGGCTCGTCACTCTCATAGTCACTTCAAGAAAATTATATTATAAACATGAGTAAGCAGCTATCTTGAAAATTATTAACGCTTCATTACATCATTGAGGTTACAGGCTCAAACGAGGTGTAAAATTCATGGTATAATAGAGTGTTCATGATTATCAAGTGGATGAAGGGTTACTCAGACTTCACCTCGACTAAATTGGTGAGCAATCATATTTTTCCAAAGATTTTAAAGATTCGATGGAGGATATGTTGCCCGCGAATTTATCTATTTGCTCATTCATTTAAAATCAACCAAAATGGAGTCACCTTAAGCTTTAAATAGATGATGGATGATTAAATAACTTAACATACCTTGGTGAAGATTCACTTATGCCCCACAAAAGAATTGAAATTACCTTTAATTTTTCATATGTTAAGTACAAGTTGGAGGATGAATTTAGGTGTTGGTGAAGCTTGAAAGTTGTGGGTGATTTATAGGGGTGGAAGAAGATGAAATGATGGGATTTTGAGGGGCAATTTTTTATAATGCTCAAATACACCCTAGAAATGAGTGTACGCGGTCGTTAGCAATATATTTACCCAACAAGAGTCGGGGTCCAATCCACGAGGAACAGTGAGACTAGCGATTAAGAGAGTACGAAACTAAAGCAACTCGCTAAAATCCAAACAAAGATACAAGTGTTTTGGGTTTGATAAATAAAAGTAAACAAGGATAGAACTAATTAAAATATGAACAAGTTGATCAATGACTTTCACAACAATGGAAAACAAGGAAAATGATATGGGGAATCAATTCTATCCATGATCCAATGTATTTAAATAAAATACTCATCATTAACGATGGGTTAGCAAGCTAGTCTTTGAACCTCAAGTATTCGCCACGTCTTTCAATCGATTGACGAATATTTCTTAGCTAAACTCCATCAAATATTAGCCAAGTGTCAACAAGAATAGTTTCAATCTATGGCTACACTAAGATTTGACTATGTCTAGCAACAAAACCCATTAGATGGGTTGATGCTAAATTAACCTTTCCCAACCTCAATTAGCTCATTCTAGCATTAGTCGAAGTAGATGGGCAATCCCCACTCTAATCTCCTCTTTCAAGCTCAACTAGAGTAGAAATCGATAAAGTATGAGATTAATTTAAACAAGCAAAACCCATTTATAATTTAAGAGTATTTAATCAATACAAAAGCATGAGATAAAATTAAAACCCAAATCCAAAACATAAACATTGCATTGTGTCCAACAACAACATTCAAGAATGAATCTAACTGCACCTAAATATTCAATACAAAGCAATGGAATGAAGAAAGGATTAAGAAATATTCACTATAAAGCTTCCAAACCTTCACTCTAAGGGTGTTGGGTCAAGAACCCTAGCATCCAAGTTTGAGAAATATGCCAAAGATCCAGTTCGAGAGCTGAAAACCCCCTTTTTAAAGCCCCAAACTTGTGTTCTTGGAAATTACAAAAATGCCACCGCACTGGTCACCTGCTGGTGAAGGTGACAGTGCAGGTGGAGGTCTTGCATGTGCAGGTGCTCAACGCAGGTGTCAATGCCTCCTAGCTTCAATAGCCACCTGCGTGAGCAACTCATGACATGCATGCGCAGGGGGCCTATAATCATCCCATGTGTTAGTTTGAGCTTCTTTTCTTCAGTTCTCGCATTCTGATTGACTTGTATGGTTAGCTCGACCTTGTATTCATTAATTACCTGCATAAACGAGTAATTTTACATAAGATGATCACCATTTAAAGGATAATTAGCCTCATATTATGAATTAAGGACACAAAATCATAAGAAAAAAGATATAAATAAGTGACAAATCCACCACTTATCAATGAACATAGAGGAATTAATGGAGAATGAATTAAATAAGGAGTTACAAATTTGAAATGTTTGAATTTAAACCATTTCTTCTTTAAATGATTTAGGCAGATCGGGTCTAGGGTTTTGGATTGGGTCAGTTTGGGCCTAATCGGTTGGCCTGGAATTAGTAGGTAGTTATGTTTAGGGTTTAAGGGTTAATTTGTTTAATATGGTGGATTTGGTTTAAATAAAAATAGAAAACACTTACGTAACCTCAAGATTAGTTGACGGCTCGTCACTGTTGCCGTTAGCCTTAAACAGTTTAACCTATTTTGAATCACCAAGTAATGACCAGGGATGACGACTCATCACTTGATTGAAAGCTCGTTAGTAAAGTCAAAATCCTTAATCAATTTGCTTCATTTTGAATCACAGAGTGACAACTAGGGTGACGACCCATCACCTACTTGACGAGACGTCAGGTAGGCCATCACCTTTATCCAAAATCTAACATTTCATGGTAATTTGTGATGACTTAAGATGATGAGCCGTCAGTCTTTTGATAAGACATCACTCATATCATCACTTCAAACAGTTATCTCCAGTTTTTTTTCTCTTAACCTGCACACTTTAGCACACACATTAACCATATTCAATAATACAGATTACTCTATAGATTATGGTACAACTTAAAAATATGGATTGCCTCCCATTAGCACCTGATTTAACATCACGGCATGACTCGGGTATCTTGATTACTCAAACTTCATCAAGATACACCAATGCTAACACTTTTACCTCCTCCGAGACTCCGAATTATTGTTTTACCTGTTGGCCATTCACTTTGAAAATCTCTCCATCCTTGTTCTCTAATTCAACAGCTCCGGATGGAAACACTTGAGTAACTTTGAATGACCCAGACCATTTAAATTTCAGCTTACCCAAAAGCAACTTTAGCCTTGAATTGAACAGCAGCACTAAGTCTCCAACCTTGAATTCCCTTTTCTCAATACTCTTATCATGGTAAAATTTTATTTTCTCCTTATAGAGGTAGCCCTCTCATAAGCTCATAGCCAAAATTCATCCATCTCATTTAGTTGTTCCAACCTCAAAATCTACAGTATTGATCCAACTCAGATTTATCTTTTTGAGCACCCATAGGGCCTTGTACTCAAGCTCCACTGAAAAGTGACAAGCTTTACCAAAGATAAGTTGGTAAGGAGACATACCGATTGGTGTTTTGAACGCTGTTAGATAAGCCCAAAATGCATCATTAAGTTCACGGGCCCAATTACTTCTGTTGGCATTTACTGTCTTGGCTAATATCATCTTAATTTATCGATTTGATACCTCCACTTGCCTACTAGTTTGCGGATGATAGGGGATATCTACCTTGTGTTGCTTCATTCTATACTTAACTAGAAGTGTACGTAACACCTTGTTGCAAAACTGCTACCCCCCATCACTTATGATCGTTTAGGGAGTCCCAAACCTAGAGAAAATATTCTTTTTAAAAAATGCAGTCACTCTCTTACCATTATTGTCCGCCAAAGCCATAGCTTCCACCCATTTTGATACATAATCCACCGCCACCAAGATATACTTGAGGCCATAAGAACTCATAAATTGGCCCATAAAATCAATTTGCCACACATCAAATAACTCAACTTCCAGAACTATGGACATAGGCAATTCCTATCTCCGAGAGATAGAGCCTTGTCATTGGAATTAATCACATGCCTTGCAAAGTCTTGGGCTTCTTTGTGATAGTGGGCTAGTAGTACCCTCTTCGTATTATCTTTCGAGTTATACGATCATCCACATGATGTCCCTCTACTAGGGAAGAATGACAAGCTTGTAGAATGCTCAACATCTCTACTTCTGGTACATATATCATAATTATATTGTCAGCATATAGATGGAATAGATATGGCTCATCCAAAAGTAATTACTTACATCATTGAGAAATTTCTATCTCTGATGAAAAGTCAGTTCTTCCAACATCATATCACTGACAAAATAATTAGCAAATTTAGCATACCAAGGCATAAGACCAAAAGATGCAGTTAATACCTATTCATCTGGAAAATATTCATCGAGTTCTAACTCATCTTTCACCTTTCCTTCATCCTCAAGTCTAGAAAGATGATCTACTACTTGATTGTCACAACCTTTATGATCTTTGACTTTAAAGTCACACTCATGCAGCAATAATACCCATCTAATCAACCGAGGTTTAGCATCTTTCTTTGTCATGAGGTATCTCAAGGCAGTATGATCAGTATGTACAATGACTCTCGTGCCAAATAAGTATGCCCAAAACTTCTCAAAGGCATAGACAACTGCAAGTAACTCCTATTCTATAATAATGTAGTTTTTTGGTGCCCTATTTAATGCTTTACTAGAATAATATATGGGATGAAAAATCTTCTCCCGCTTTTGCCCAAGAACAGCCCCAAGTGCAACCCCACTCGCATCACACATCACTTCTAATAGTTTGGTCCAATCCAGAGAAACAATAATGTGTGCAACTACCAGCTTCCATATAAGGCACTCAAATGCCTTCAAGCAGTCACTATCAAATACTAATTTTACTTCCTTCTCCAACAACTTACATCACGGATTAGCAATTTTGGAGAAGTCCTTAATGAACCTCCTATAGAAACCTGCGTGGCCAAGAAAACTTCTAATTTCCTTCAACGAGATTGTTGGAGGTATTTTTTCAATCACCTCTATATTAGATCTATCCACCTTAATACCTTTTTCCAAAACCTTATGCCCCAAAACAATGCCCTCCTTCACCATGAAGTGACATTTTTTCGAGTTTAGAACAGGATTAAACTCTTCACATCTTTGCAAGGCATTGTTAAGATTTGCTAAGCAGTCTTCGAAAGCATCGCCAACAACTGAGAAGTCATTCATAAACACCTCTAAAGTGTCTTCAACCATGTCAGAAAAAATAGACATCATACACCTTTGGAATATAGTAGGAGCATTGCATAATCCGAAGGGCATACACATGAAGGTGAATATCCTATAGGGGCATGTAAAAGTAATTTTCTCCTGATCTTCGGATGCAATAGATATTTGGTTATAAATCGAGCAACCATTTAAAAAGCAATACCATTCTCGCCCTACTAACCTATCAAGCATTTGATCCATGAACGCCATTAGGAAGTGATCCCTGAGAGTCCATGAGTTTAGCTTTCTGCAATCCATGCAGACACACAAACCAATAACTAGCCTTAAAGGAATCAACTTATTACACTCATTGGCTACTACCATCATACCTCCTTTTTTTAGGGACACACTGCATAGGACTTACCCACTTGCTATCCAATATTAGATATATGACACCTGCATCTGGCCACTTGATTATTTATTTCTTCACCACCTCTTACATTGGTGGGTTAAGTCTTTACTGTTTCTCAATGATGGGAGTACACTATTCTTCTAATTAAATTTTATGGGTGCAAATACCTAGTGAAATTTTGATAATATCCACAGTAGTCCAACCAATTGCCTTTTTGTGCCTCTGCAACACAGAAACAAGTGCTTCTACCTACCATTCCACTAAATCAGTTTCTATAATCATAGGTAATGTATTATGATCACCTAAGAATGCATAGCAAAGGTGGCCAAGTAACTCTTTTAGTTCCAACACAGGTGGCTCTTCTATTAATGATTTTCTGAAGGAGTTGGCCTACTTTCATATCAAGGTCCAACTTCTTTGGAGCATAAGAATATGACCCCATTCCAACCAAAGCATTAACCATGTCCTCATAATCTTTGATGTCTTCACCATTGAAATTCATCATCATAGAAGCTAAGGTTTCAACAACAAACCTTTCCTTAATGGGTACCTCAACATCAACCACATCAACAACATCAATGATCGAGACAATAATCATGTCTCTTGATTGCTTCATCGATTAACACATATTGAACTTTAGCTCTTTATTGTTCAATTTGAACTTCAACTCATTACTCTCCATGTCAACCAATACTTTTCTGGTGGCTAAGAACAGTCTACCCAAGATTATGGGTACTTTGAAGTCCACCTCACAATCAAGGATCACAAAGTCATCCGGACATATAAAATTCTTTACTTTCACAAGCACTTCATACAATATCCCTACTGGATTTTTGATTAAATGGTTCACTATCATAGCTGCATAGTCATCGATTTGGGGGATCTTAAGCCCAACTATCGATAAATAGCTAGTGTCATCAAATTGATGCTAGTACCAAGATCATATAATGCCTTTTCAAATGCAAATACACCAATTGTCTAAGGAATAGTAAAAGCACCTAGATCTTTCTTCTTTTGAAGCAGCAATTGTGAAGCAATTGCACTACAATGATGAAGATTATGCAGTCCTCTTCTTGGTGACTAATTCCTTCATAAAGTTCATATAGCCCGTCATTGGTTCAAGGGAATCCACCAATGGAATATTCACCGATAACTTCTGCAACATGGAGATAAATTTATGAAATTTACCATCATCTAGCTTCTTCTTCACTCGGTACGGAAATCAAGGGCAAGGTAGGTATTTAATTACTATCAGAGAGATAATTGTGGTTTCTTTGGCCATTGGAATAAAAAAAAACCATCTGGTTATTCAAGTAATTCGCCTCTTCTTCACAGTTAGACTCAACTACCTTACCCCATGAACCAACAACTTTCACTTTATCAATACCACCTACCAACAAATGTTTTATAAGCAAGTCCATCGACGTCTTCATGTGAGCTATGTCCTGATCACACTCTTTTTCCTTTAGTGTTATTCAACTGACAAGCCCACAGTATAAGTACCACTTGCAACCTCAGAATCCCAAGTATGTCAAGCTCAATTTGTTTTTGTCAGCCTATCCAGAATCACAGTCGCATCTGTAAAAGTAAGTGCCATAAAAGCTCCTCCTGCAGTGTTGTCAACCATTGATTTGGTTACCAAATTTAGAGACCTGTAAAAAGTCTCCATTAAGTTCTCATCTGTCATCTTGTGATTGGGGCATTGAGCCAACTTCTTCTTAAGCCTCAGCCACTTTTCATGTAGTTCTTTATCCAGTTGCTACTTGAAATTACAAATTTCATCCCTCAGCTATAACATCCTGGAGGGTAAAAAGAACCTTTCTAGGAAAGCTTCTTTCAGTTGACCCCAGTTTGTAATAGAATCAGGAGGCAGCTTAGTTAGCCACAATGTTGCATCCCCAGAAAAATACAATGGAAATAACCTTAGTTGGATGGCATTCTGACTAACACCTGGCAATTCGAAGGATTTATAGATCCCTATGAAATTCATCAAGTGCATATTCTGATCATCACCAGCCACCCTCTGAATAGACCTTTGAGGTTCAACAGTTGAATCATGGTGTTGGTAATATTAAACTTTACTCTAGAGGCTAGTGGTGGGAGAACAATGGCCCTAGTGGCACCAACCCCATCTAAGTCAGCCTCATCTTCATTATCGAGGTCAAAAAACATGGCTTGTTGTTGTCGACCTCTCTCCTTTTGTAGCTGATGTTGGTTGGCTGGGGAAACATTATCCATATGTTGCACATCAATATCATCACCTAAATCATCATTGTTCTTATTATTGAGTGCATTAAGATTTTCCTGATGTAACTGATTGGCAGCAAGCTGTTGAAGCCTTGCTTCTTCTTGCTCTTGTGAATTCATGTTCAATCTCAAAGTCTTGACAAGTTTTGGATGGTAAGGTAACAATGGTTCACCTGATATTTGGGTACTTGGCATGCATAAAAAAATACCCTGCAGTCACAGAAACAACAAACAAAAGTAAAATTAGGAAATATGACTAGGAGTCAAATAAACACAACACACTTAATAGACAATCATTTTCTATAGAAATGGCACCAAAATTTGATACGCCCAAATTACACCTCTCTTAAGAAGTATAAGCGGTTGTTGTCAAATATAAAACCCAACAAAGGTTGGGTTGAATCTCACAGGAAATATGGTGAACACTAAGTCGTTTGAGTTAAATGACTTTTAGTTTATGATTTCCATAAAATGGGGGTTTGTAGAAAATCTTTAGTATCAAGATCCAGTTGTTATAAGTAATAATTTTCAAAGTTCTTAGAATATAAATCAATAGAGAAGTCAAACTAGGTTTGTGTTCACCATGGCATCATAACACTTTCAGGTCGATAATGGAAATAGATTCTTCTAATAAACGTGATGTAAGGCAATTGATCTCTAATGTGCATCTAAATGTATCTCAACCTTATTAGATGAACATCACCTTAATTCTTTCTAACATAAAGATATGAAAATAGAAAACTCAATTTTAGCCTCAAGTTGGTTTATCTTGTTATAGCATTACCCATTAAACGGAGGTTAGAAACTCTGAATCCTTGTTGTTAACCCTTTTTCCTAGTTTTAACCTCTTATCTCAAGCAAGTTAAACCTAGGGCTTGTTCTAATGTTTAAAACCATTAGAAAGCGGTTAATATGAAAGGATTAGCAATACATACACAATTATTAGTAGAATCAAAATCAAAATCAATCTTAGAGATGTTATTTTGACTTAGATCCCACAAACCTATTTATGGGGTTTTAGCCACTCATCATCTTAGAATAAAATATGATGATTAAAAACATAAATGAAAATTACCCCTTCAATAGATGAACTAAAACAACTTGTCTTCCAGAGAATCGTACAAATTGCTAAAAACCAAGAGAATTGAATACCTAAATGTATTTTACTTAATGTAACATAAGATGTCTCAAAAAGCCCTAGTAGAAACTATTTATAGTATAGGGAAACTTGGATTCAAAATAAAACTAAGAGTTTTCCCGCTCGCGTGTGACGACGAGAATGATAGCCCATCACATAACTGACGACTCGACAGTGTTGGTCATCACTTGAATCCCAATTAGGCCAATTTCTGTTTAAGGTTGATGGCATGTGGTGATAACTCATCACAGGGTTGATGGCTCATCACCTTGGTCCATCACTCAACTTATGTTAACTTTATATTCTGTTAAGCCTAACGAGATAAGTAACAAGTTGTCACAAGGTTGACGTATTGCCACTTCGGCCTTCACTGCTTCTTTTTAGCTTAGTTTCTCCTACTTACTACCTATTGCCTTTTTCTTCACACTAAAGGTGGAAAATGATTTAAAAAAACACAATTTTCTTAAGAACTTACAATTATTCATAGTCAAAAGCCTTAAGTATGTCGGCACATCAAAGTTGCATGAAGAGTTTGGTACCAAGCTTGATTTTAGCACTGCATTTCATCCTGAGACTAATGGGTTGTCTGAGATGTCTATTCAGGTGATTGAGGATATGTTATGGGTCTGTGAGATTGATTTTGATGGTTATTGGGATAATTTCTTTCTGTTGTGTGAGTTCTCATACAACAATAGTTACCATTCTAGTATCGACATGGCTCCATTAGAAGAACTCTATGGAAAAAGGTGTAGATCACTCATAAGTTGGTTCGAGGTTGGTGATGTAAAGCCTTTGGACACATACTTGGTGACGGAAGCTCAGGAGAAGGTGAGGCTCATTCAAGAAAAGTTGTTGGCATCCCAAAGTAGAAAAAAAAATATGGATCGCAAGGTAAGGGATACGTCTTTAAAACCCGGTGAGCATGTGTTATTGAAGGTATCTCCTATGAAGGGAGTCATATAATTTGGCAAAAAGGGTAAGCTTATTCCTCGGTATATTGGTCCATTCCATGTCCTTAATGATGTTGACCCAGTAGCTTACAGATTGTCCTTGCCACCAAGCCTGTCAGGAGTCTATTCGATATTCCATGTTTCTATGCTTAAGAAATACCATAGGTATGGTGATTATATCATCAAATGGGACTCAGTTTTGCTAGACAAAAATCTTTCATATGAAGAGGAGACGATTATGATTCTTGATCAGGATGCTTAAAAATTGAGAACTAAGGAGATTCGGTCTGTGAAGGTTCAGTGGAATAATTGTCCTATTGAGGAGGCTACTTGGGAAACTGAGAAGGACATGCGTGACAAGTACCATAACTTGTTTGAGGATCCAAGAACTTTCTTATTTCCCGTTTGTCTCAATTTTTTTAATTTGATCATTCAGGGATGAACAATGGGTAAATTGATATCTGTTGTAACAACCCTTTTCGTTATTACAATAATGTCTAGCATGCCAAAATTTGGGTTAAGGTTTCCCCCAAATAAAGAATTAGAAATTTCAGGCTAGGCTAGTCTTGGATGAAATCCAAGCATTGTATGGTCTAGGATAATTTGGGAAGGGATTAGTGGATGATTTCTTGACTTGAGAATATTTTATGACATCCAAGACATTAAGGAGTCCATAGAAACTTTCAAAAGTGAACTCGGGTTAGTAGAACTCCCGATTTTGTGTTTGACATAAAGGGGATAGTTTGGGATGTTAATAGCTGAAAGTGTGTTGTAAAATGGGAATGTTTTAGGGGTTGACAGACTTTCTGCCTCAACCTACGCTGCTATAGCTGGAGGCAGGCCGCTGGTCTGCTATAGCAGGAATATTCCCGCTATAGCGGGAGTCAGAGTCTATAATTCCCGCTATATTGGGTGAATCCCCCTATAGCGGTGCTGCTATAATGGGATAATAGCTGATTTATGTAAAAAAAAATAGACCAAAAATGTTATTTTCATTCCATATTCATCCAAGGGCTGGAAGAGACAATTTTAAGTAATATCAATTGATTTTTCACCAATTTTGTTCGTTGAGGTAAGTAAATCCATTCCATTAACTAGTTTTTCGATAATTAATCCCTAGAATCAGTATTTTGGGGTATGTGAAAGGATTGGACTTGACCTAGGTGAATTTTTTGGTGCAATTAGATGAATTGGGTGGAAAATCCTTGGGGTTTGGTCAAGGGTTACTAAATTATAAACGCATGCCTAGAATTAATTGCGATAACCATGAAATTGGTTGAATTAGGTTGAATGATGGTAGAAAAGCCCTAGAATGAGGGGATGATTATGAATTTGACCTAGGGGTTATGGGATTAAGTTGTAATCCTTGAATGTGTTAGGTCATTGTCTGAATTATGATTACATTCTTGTTTTAGACCACAACCAAGTCTATATTGCAAGAAAAGGCAAGGCTCAAGTTCGTTAGAGTAGTGCAAAGCTTGAATTGAGGTAGGTGATGGTTAAATGTTTTGAAAACCCAACTTGGTTTATGTGTACATGTTAACTGTTTCTTCATATACTTGTTCAATGCATGTTTCCGGAGAGTAAATTATTGAATGATATCCTAAGTGTTAATCACATATAATGAGGTTATATTAAAGGCTTGTTGATTGTACAAGTATGATTTTTTTATTCTCATTGTGGTTGTGATTGTTGTGATATCTATTGCTATTGTGAGATGATCCAGTAAAGGACATCTTTACAGGATTTGTTATTATTGTGAGATGAGCAAGTAAAGGATATCGTCATGGGATTGGTTGATATAAGGTTGATAGACACTAGATGTCTGGGATATTTTGTATATGGACAAGACCTCGTCACCTACAGGTCATGGCTAGTGCGCGCCATAAGACCCTTAGCATATGTGTACAAGGTATTGGTGAGTTTGACGGTTTCTTGAGTGGACCGAGTTTGTGATTATTGTTATTGTTGTTGTTAAATTGGATCCTTGAGTGGTCTGGGTTAAGAATATAAATAAATAGTATATCTTCTATTGATGTCTATTTGCATGTATGTTTGAGACAAGGTGTAACTTATTGTTGTGGGTCATGGATTTGTTGACTTGGTCTTATGTTGGTAGTCATGGTCTTGGCTTGGTATATTGTCTATAGTGGCTTACACTAGACTGAGTTCTTAGGTGTTTTTTGAAAAAGGCTAAGTGGTATATATTTGAGATAAAGTTATTTGGTAGGTGTTCATGGTTGTAATTGTTTACTAAGTTTTGGTTATTTGTTCATATTTATTATCTTGGGTTGGCCGATGACCATACCAATACATTGTGGTTTTGTACTGATACTATCTGTACACTTCTTTTTGTTGAGAGCAGAGCATTTTCCAGCGACTACATCAAGGCCTCATCTTTAGATAGGAACACATTTTGACTCAACGGTGAGCTACATCTTTTGGGCAACCATGAGTTCTCTATTTTAGTTCTTGTCCATTTATTTCGGACATGGATACTTTCATTTTGTTTTGGGTTGAACCCATTGTTAATAATTATTAGTGTTTTGGTACAATGACTTTTAGTCCTTGGGGAATTGTAGACATTTTCTATTTTTCTGCATTGGTTTTATTATTAGACTATTCGATACATTGGTTTATTTAATGGAATGATTAGTTTCTCTTAAAACTGACTAAGTGTTGGTGTTGAGTAGTTTGGGTTGGATGGTTATACCACTGAAGTGTTAGTATAGGTGTCACTCGTGATGGGTTTGGATCGTGATCCCCTACGTCCTTGAGTTTCAGCCTTTTGCGCTACAGCTTTCGAACTCTCAAGTTTCAGCCTTTATCTTTACTATAAAATTACAGAAGCATCGAAGAATTCAACATCTTTTATGAAATGTTCCTTGATAAATCATCTGAAAGTTGAAAGATTTCTCCGAGAAACTAAATCACCAGAAAATATATACTCATTCTGAAACGCTGCTATATCCAATATTCTTGTCAACAGAAAGTTAGACAAATAAGAGTCATGCTATAATAGAGATACACATGTAAGCAAATGTAATACCAAAACACCCAGTTCATGTCTTTTTTCCATCACATCAATAGGCTTGAATGTATTGACTTTAGTCTTGATATTACCAGACACATTAGAACTCACTAATGCATTGAGAAGTTCCCTGTCCACAATATCAATATTCGGAGTACAAGAACTCATTATATCCACATTAAGATTTGTACCTGAAAGTGCCACAGGCTGCTGCCTAGGAAGAGATTTACTCGCCAATTCTAGTTGTTCTCTAGATTTTTTTATGGTTGTAGTGCCTAATCCAGAAACCAAGCTCTGCTGCCCAGTAGGCACAAAAGCAGTTGTATTTGGACTTGGAGGGAGAATTAAGTACCTTTGACGTAGGTGCATAGCTGATCAACCTTTTTTTTTGCAGATGTTTGAGAGATTTTTACACCAATATTTTCATCTTTTTGTTCAATCAAAACTGCCCAGAGCTACATTCTATATAACTCAGCATTTAAATTTGATGATAGGCGTGTTAATTGCATTCTCACAGTATTTTAAACTCCACCTAGCTTCCCCCTTTCTTTTGTTGTATTAATGTATGTCCTTCCCTTTCTCAACTTGTACGAAAGAAAAAGAATCTCAGTATTTGTCCTATTTATTCAGGTTCTATGACGAAGATAGTGAAAAAATATAATGAAAGAAAAGGGTGGTCGCTGCCTTTGGAATCTGTTTATGAGGTATTCATGACTTCCAGCTCAAATAATTCTCACTGATGGTGCAATATTTAGATTGTTACCTTGAATGCGGTTGGTAGGTTGAAGTGGTACAAAGGCAAAATGTTTGTGCACTATTAACTGCGCCTCACTGTCACGCCAACCATGTCTTATTCTCCTAGATTCTTTTGAATAAGACAATTGCTCATTCTCTTTCAAGAGAGCCTTCGCTTACCTGCTTAGATGTAACTCCTATCGGACCCAATATTGTAATGACCCTCCAGGTCATTTTGCTACTTTTCATATCTTTCCTATGTTTTGAGCTTTCGGATAGTTTCTACCGTCATTTATGACTTGCCGGGACAGGAGTTTGATTTTCGGGTAGTTTGTTTGAGAATTTTATTAATAACGGGCGTGTTATGAAATATTTATTTTTAAATTAGAATTTGGTAAAAAATCTATTTTATTACCTTTCTAAAATGCTTTAGATATTTATAAAAATTCTTTAATTACGATATAATTGTGTATGTATTTATTTGAAAGTGTATTGACGTGTAGATTAAATTTTTGTCAGCACAACAGATTTTTAAGGTGGAATTGAGGGGATGAGAAGCTCGTGGTTGGTTTGAGGCAGCAGTTCAGCGTCCAAGTAGGCTACAGTCTACTTTTTTATAGACTTAAGACTATCTTAGCCTTTTCATTGTTTCTGACCTTCTTTGGGAAACTCTTAGAATAGACCAGTAGCTTGTACCTTAGTTGTGTATGCCTGCTGTAGCGATAGGATTAGGATAGGGATATTTGTATATTTCTGTGAGATTGAGATTAGACTAGCGACCTTTAGTGTAGGTTGGAGATAGTACCTCAAAATGTTACTAGTATGCCTCGGTTAGTTGTCGTTTACTATCATGGATACCCCCGATTACTCTCTTTTCCTATTAACATATACATATGTTGTTCTATACATTAGTGGGCTCGAGGCCTTGAATACAGACTCGTGGAATATTAGGTTAGTATTTTTTTCTCTTGAGGAGCGGTGATTTATGTTTAACGATACTTGGGTTACTATGCTCTTATTGTGTGTATACTGGTAATGGCATGCATACCTTCACATGTGCACTCGCATGCATTGTGGTATGATTCCAAGGAAAAACATTGATTTTCACTACTATTTTCAAAAAAGGGTTATTTCTCATTTTCCACTCAAACTATTTTTAAAATAGAAATCGTACCACCCTTACTATTGGATGATGATTTTTAAGACTAAGTTGCACAGTCTATATTTTCACCTTATTAAGGATTTTCTCTATCATTTTTAGGGAAATTTGGCTTTAAACCACCGTTTTTAACTTAATAAATAGGATTTCATAAATCTTTAAGGATTTTGGTTTTTTAAAATGGAAAAAATGACTAGCATGACTTGGTTTTGATATGAGCTTTAGATTGTTGTCTCATATTGCATATTTAGTTTCGGTTCGAGTCCAGCACCTGGTTTTACTACTTATTACCTATTCAGTTTTGGTTCGAGTCTGGCACCTGATTTTACTACTCATCTATCCATTTAGTCCCGTTTGGAGTCCGACATATATTGATATTGATTCTGGTTGGAAATCTGATTTGAGACTGGTATTATTTATGGTTAGGGCTAGAGAATGTATACTCTATGGTTAGAAGTGGCACTCGTCTCATATTGTATCACTTGGTTTTTTATTGCACTCATCTATTCATATGCACTGCCAATGCCAGTATGATTGTTGTTTGGTATCTGTCGTGATTATGGGGGTTGGTTGGGTTATGTTTGTTGTTTGTACCTGTCATGATTATGGGGGCCAACTAGGTTTTGTCGGTTGTTGTGTACCTTCTAGGCTTTTGGGGGTCTGGTTATGTATTGTTTGATTATTACTACTTAGTTTATGATAGGTTATTTTTGGCATGTACTCGCGGTCTGGGTATGTATTGTGGACCCTCTTTTTAGCATTTCCAACTCAAGTGTTATATTATCTTGTTGTTTCTCTAACTTTGGGTAAACATTTTGAGTATACTACTATTGATATTCTTCCTTAGACGATTCTTGCTATGTTAGACTATTACCCTAATTTCTCTAGGTAAGTACTTTTCTTCTAGTTGACTAGTTTGTATATCATTTCCTTTTTATGTTATGTACATTTTTCATTATCTCATTTCATGTTATATATACGTGCATTATATTTAAAGCTCAATCGGCCTAAGCCTACTGAGTACTGCATATTTTGGTACTCATACTACACTTTTGTATCTTTTTCCTTGATGCAGATCCTAGTATGAGTTATCGCTACTGATGTGTTCTTCGTGTAGAGCTACCATAGATTGGAGATTTGGGGCAAGATCCTGACGCTCGAAGTTGTTCCTTCTTACTCTATTTTACTGGACTGATCTTTACCTTGTATTTCAGAGATGGTTCTGTATATATGGTATTTTCTTAGTACTCTTGTTATGTTTAGTAACTCTTGTACCAACTAATACCAAGTCTTCGGGTGTATTTTGTATAGTTTGCTTCTTCAGTTTCTTTATCTATCTAGTTTATTTTTGGAGTTTATATTTATAGTTGGCCCTTCGGTTTCATGATTTGTTCTCTCATTCTATTGGCTTGTTACTTGCCATTTCAGATTATGGGGTTCAGTTTACCTACTGGTGGGTATAGTAGGTGCCATTATGGCCTGAGATTTTGGGTCGTAACATATATAACCTTTTCTTCAGTTATATCTAGCTTCATTTCTGCTTCCAACTACCAATGAGAGTATAGAGAAGCATTCGATTGGCTTAATATTCATGACTGGTAAATGTAGAGAGGGAAAACCTGACCCTCTGCCATGTGAATTTGTATATTTTATGGTATAAGATTCTTTTATTATTGACTTATTGGTGAAATGCTATAGGTAACAGAACTATTTACCAGAAAGCCACTTACATAAGCTTTAATGCGAGACAGATTTTCTTTTGGACTGCAATGTGACTTAACTACTGATAGTAGAAGCTTCTCCATTTTTGTTGACCATCTTCAATAGTATTTCCTTTTTCCTATTCTCAGGGGACAGATCAAAACATTTTGGTTCAGTGGTGCCTTTGGTGAATGTTGTTGCATGAAGCTTGAAAGTTCAAGATAAGATAGTTTTTGTCCATAAAAAGATTGCAAATGGTGGCTTTTTAGATCAATACTCTTTTCTCCATAATGATGTTTCTTTTTCTCCTAAATGCTACTTTTAAATCATCCTATACCTATATCTCATTTACTTCTCTTAGTAAATTGAAAACTCTCAAGGAACAATGCGAAGTCTCATATATGGTAGAAATCTAAATAAATTTCTCAATACACTCATAAAATTATAATGTTATTTTCATTCTTTAGACAATAGAACTTTATGAATATATGGCACACTTATCATTACTTTCACTTCACAGGATAATTTCTCTGTTTATTAAAGATTTTACAATTGAAGGACTTCAACAAAGATAGCTGTCATGAATCTTTCACTTCTCTCTCAGACCTCTCGAACCTTCATTTATAACATTAAACCAAGTAGACATCTCATTTCTTAGAACTAAAAATTAGAGGAAGCAACACATACAAAGCAATCATCAATACTTAAGATATGTAAAAGATAGGTGGTAATCAAAATTTGGAAGAGCAGCAACCTAAGAAACCAGGAGAAAAAAGTTGCAAGTAAAAAATGCAAGATATGAGAAAGAAAATGATTTCTTAGCTCATCACTTGACCTTTTGAGCAGCTTCTTTTTTACTCTAAATAATAAATTAATACCTCATCTTTGGCACCCGTTAATGTCACAAAAAAATAAATGCACTTCAAGGGAAAAAGATAATTTCCTTTTTTTTAATGTTTTATTTCTGTCATTACAATATTTCGTTCCATTTATCTTGATCTTGGAAGAAATATATTAGAATGCAAAATAGATTACCCATAAATAATAAGACTTTTCTTAGGGATAGTTTCACAGTGTATGTAGATCATTTTTATCTTTAAAGTTGATTTTCTTGTCAAATTTTTGTAAGTTTTCAAGAATATGAGAACATTTGAGAATTCCAAATAAGTAGTAGTAGAAATATTAAAAAGTAGCAGTAGCAGGTGGAAGAAACACTGAAGAAATGAAATTGCAGATTAAAACTTACTTGTTAAGGCCATTGAGGGACGACAGGTGAATGGGAGAGCAAGATGGAGTACCAACAATCCTGCTTATGATTTGACATATTTCTTTTAGTTTTTTATGGCCACATCTATAAGAAGAAAAGAGTAGATATAGTAAGAAATAATGATTTACATAATTGTAAACAACCAATTAGGTTTACAACGAAATTTAGAAATCGACCACTAATTCAATTTAAGTACATACTAGAGGTGCGTCCATTTTTCTTTTGTTTTCAGACATTTGATTTTGTCAAGTGTTTCATAAAGTTCTTTAATTTTGTAATCTTAACATTTAATTTGTTCCAAATATTATGTAGGTCTATATAGTCCAACATGGAATATAAAGCACAATCATTTTGTGGTATAACTAAGCTTATAAAATAAAAAATGTCCAGAACTTATCTCTCATGATCAATGTATTTTATCGCTCACCTCAAGCATAATTGACCTTCAGATTAAGCCTGTGAAATTCAAGAATAAATAAAATTGAAGAAAGGAATGTTAAATTGTACATTGTTGAAGGCAGTTCTAATTTACTCGCAAACAACAAGAATAGAAATTCTTACCAAATAGTTAAGTTATTTCAGGCATATCACCAAACACCTTGGATTCATCCGTCTTGATAGCTTAAATTCGCCTCATAACAAAGAATGAAAAATAAGCAAAAATATTTTTTTTTTAAAAAAAGGATAGAGAGAGATCCAGGAAAATAAAAAATATCACAAATTATAGAAATAATGAAAGAACACCATAATAGAATGTTTACAAATATATCAATTCATCTCTGGAAAAAAAAAAAACACCAAAGACTCAATCTTAAAACATCAAGCTTAATATTAAAGGATTTTACACAAATGATTAGATTTGCAGTAGTAAATTAGTGCCAAATTCGAAAAAACCATCAGCATCAGTAATCCAAAACAATATATAATTACATGTACGTAGAGTCATCTATTTTCAATGATGCATTTGTGGATCAGATAGAATTACTGACATGAATATAAGAAATTTAACAATAAATTATACAGAAGAGTAGAAAAATAAAAATGAAATTTTTTTTAAAGGAATTGAAAAGTGATGAGTAATAATCCCTTCAAGAAAAGAAAAGAATAGGAGAAAACTTACCAGATGTTGCAATAAGATGGAAGCTAAAAATTACTAGAGAAATCAGAAGCAACGAAATAAAATCGAATAAGAATGAAAGAGTAGAGAGAAGAAAAATGATGGAGGGAGAAACAAAGAATAAGACAAATGAAGAAGAAGAAGATGAAAAGAGACACAAATGTTAGAAAGACGAGAAGTGTAGTCCATGTGGGTCTCGACTCAGTCAACACGTATAGAGAAGACAAGTGAGCCTATTTTAAAATATATATTGATAAAAATGTCCATGGATTGTAATTTGAAATATCAAAAATACCCTTCGTAGTACCACCAAACGTTCACTTATATATAATAAAATAATAATAATAATATATATATATGCTTCCAAGGGCAATTAAGTCTTTTAAAGAAAATTATAGTGTGTTTCTGTCTACTCTCTATGTGTTGTTGGCTGAGATAAGAACACAAAAGAGGTACATAATTTTTGTCAAATCCTTTAGTTTTTCCTCTCTCTTTGGCAGCTACTCACAATCTAAGAAACCTAAATCAAATGATGTGAGTAACATCTTTAATTTTTTGTTTTGTTTAAACAAAGTTTTAAGATCTATATGATTCTGAGCTAAGCTTTCATGTTAAAAAAATAATTAAAAATCAAAGCTTTTATACTGCAACAGTAACAAACACTCCATCTGTTTATTCAGTTGATTTGGCTTCCATGAAACTAATATGGGTCTAATCTTCATTTTCTCTTGATGTGTTAGTCATTGTTTTTTGTGTGTTGATTTTTGTAATTATTGAGTAGTTTTTTGTTTGATCTTATTAATCTTATAGTTGAGGAGTTGTACTCTTATGTATTATTTGTGCTTTCGAGAAGAACTAAGAAAAGATGTCTCGCTTCAAATAAAATCAATACCTAATGTAGAGTTTGAAAATTATGATTTTTCCCAAATTTTTCACTTTTTTTCCGAGACAAATTTCATGTCAATTAGTCAATGAATTTTCAATAGATTAAAGAATGAGTATTAGCGGCAGGATTTCCTTTACATTGAGCCTTTTCATCAATTAATGTACCAAACATCAATATACTTTGCATAATCATTTTTATATCTCTTATATGATGTATTAAGATGGTGATTGTGAATATCTTCGTTACATAATTTTCTATTCAAAGATGTCAACAAATAAAAAAAGGCCACCTCAACTTATTGCTCAGAGCAATGGAAGCGCCAATACTCAGTAAAAACTACTTCTAGAATCAACCTTTGAAGACGTGAGCTATATCAAAAACTTTCACCTGACAAAAAAGAGACACTTTTATTGCACCGACAATCAAAAAAACTTAAATCAAGAAGACAGTGCATCGGGGCATCATGATCCTAAGATGGAGTTGAATGGTACAGACAAGCAACACTAACAATATGTAAGTCATTTTTTGTTGCTACGAGAGGTTAGAAACGAAAAAAAATATTATGTACTTTTTGTGTCATAGATATAAGAACATTTGTATTTTCTTTCGATTATAGTTACACATGATTTTCTAATGCTCAACTGTCATGCCCCGAATCCCAACGGGGCGGACTGGCACCCGAAGCCGATAAGGCCCGAGAGAACCAATCTTCAAGTAACACCCCGTACATTTTTGAACCTATAAGACTACGTTAACCTTTATGGAATTATTTAAAACATGATAGGGTTGGTGAATTATGCAAAAATTTGTTGGGCTTAAATGAATCTTGTGCTATTGGGGCTCAATTGAGGCCCAAAATTAGACAAAAGACATGGCCCAAGTGGAAATGACCCATTCTTGTGTTTGACCAAGTAAGCCTAGCATTTATGATTAATGTGTGGCTAAGGATGAGGCTAAAAGGGACTACAAAAGTGAGCAAAAATCATATTTTATTCAACACAATACACATACCAAGTCTAGACTTTTACAAGATATTTTATTTCTCTTCCAAACCCTAAGCAACTATTCTCTTTGGGCAAGATCACTCTTTTTCAAGCTTTGGTAAGTGTTTAATTTAATGGTTTAATATATTATATGCTTAATATGGTGCATAAATCATGTTGGTTATGTTGACAAAGTGTTGGACAGTTCATCATGTGTAAAACTGTCTATTTTTGCATTCGGAAAAGGGTTTTGCCTTATAAACTTAAAAATGGACTTGTGGTCTTGAAGGAAGTGAACTTGATGGATTCAATATTTACATGTGAGATGTTATTATAGCCTTAACTTGTTTTATCCTTGTAAATAATATTTGGAATTGTTATTGCAAAATTATGCATGGACTTGGTGGTGTATTGAAGGGAAAATGTGGTTTTGGTGATGTTCATGTGTGTTGTGAAACCATGGTTGATTGTTGTCATCCAAGTTGACCTAAATTATGTAAAGGGAAGTTTATTCATGGTTTTGATCTTATTAATCTTATAGTTGAGGAGTTGTACTCTTATGTAATATTTGTGCTTTCGAGAAGAACTAAGAAAAGATGTCTCGCTTCAAATAAAATCAATACCTAATGTAGAGTTTGAAAATTATGATTTTTCCCAAATTTTTCACTTTTTTTCTGAGACAAATTTCATGTCAATTAGTCAATGAAATTTCAATAGATTAAAGAATGAGTATTAGCGGCAGGATTTCCTTTATATTAAGCCTTTTCATCACTTAATGCACCAAACATCAATATACTTTGCATAATCATTTTTATATCTCTTATATGATGTATTAAGATGGTGATTGTGAATATTTTCGTTACATAATTTTATATTCATATATGTCAACAAATAAAAAAAGGCCACCTCAACTTATTGCTCAGAGCAATGGAAGCGCCAATACTCAGTAAAAACTACTTCTAGAATCAACAAAAACTTTCACCTGACAAAAAAGAGACACTTTTATTGCACCGACAATCAGAAAAACTTAAATCAAGAAGACAGTGCATCGGGGCATCATGATCCTAAGCTGGAGTTGAATGGTACAGACAAGCAACACTAACAATATGTAAGTCATTTTTTGTTGCTACGAGAGGTTAGAAACGGAAAAAAATATTATGTACTTTTTGTGTCATAGATATAAGAACATTTGTATTTTCTTTCGATTATAGTTACACATGATTTTCTAATGCTCAACTGTCATGCCCCGAATCCCAACGGGACGGACTAGCACCCGAAGCCGATAAGGCCCGAGAGAACCATTCTTCATGTAACACCCCGTACATTTTTGAACCTATAAGACTACGTTAACCTTTATGGAATTATTTAAAACATGATAGGGTTGGTGAATTATGCAAAAATTTGTTGGGCTTAAATGAATCTTGTGCTATTGGGGCTCAATTGAGGCCCAAAATTAGACAAAAGACATGGCCCAAGTGGAAATGACCCATTCTTGTGTTTGACCAAGTAAGCCTAGCATTTATGATTAATGTGTGGTTAAGGATGAGGCTAAAAGGTACTATAAAAGGGAGCAAAAATCAGATTTTATTCAACACAATACACATGCCAAGTCTAGACTTTTACAAGATATTTTATTTCTCTTCCAAACCCTAAGCAACTATTCTCTTTGGGCAAGATCACTCTTTTTCAAGCTTTGGTAAGTGTTTACTTTAATGCTTTAATATATGATATGCTTAATATGGTGCATAAATCATGTTGGTTATATTGACAAAGTGTTGGACAGTTCATTATGTGTAAAACTGTCTATTTTTGCAATCGGAAATGGGTTTTGCCTTATAAACTTGAAAATGGACTTGTGGTCTTGAAGGAAGTGAACTTGATGGATTCAATATTGACATGTGAGATGTGATTATAGCCTTAACTTGTTTTATCCTTGTAAATAATATTTGGAATTGTTATTGCAAAATTGTGCATGGACTTGGTGGTGTATTGAAGGGAAAATGTGGTTTTGGTGATGTTCATGTGTGTTGTGAAACCATGGTTGATTGTTGTCATCCAAGTTGACCTAAATTATGTAAAGGGAAGTTTATTCATGGTTTTGATCTTATTTATCTTATAGTTGAGGAGTTGTACTCTTATGTAATATTTGTGCTTTCGAGAAGAACTAAGAAAAGATGTCTCGCTTCAAATAAAATCAATACCTAATGTAGAGTTTGAAAATTATGATTTTTCCCAAATTTTTCACTTTTTTTTCCGAGACAAATTTCATGTCAATTAGTCAATGAAATTTCAATAGATTAAAGAATGAGTATTAGCGGCAGGATTTCCTTTCTATTAAGCCTTTTCATCACTTAATGCACCAAACATCAATATACTTTGCATAATCATTTTTATATCTCTTATATGATGTATTAAGATGGTGATTGTGAATATTTTCGTTACATAATTTTATATTCATATATGTCAACAAATAAAAAAAGGCCACCTCAACTTATTGCTCAGAGCAATGGAAGCGCCAATACTCAGTAAAAACTACTTCTAAAATCAACCTTTGAAGACGTGAGCTATATCAAAAACTTTCACCTGACAAAAAAGAGACACTTTTATTGCTCCGACAATCAAAAAAACTTAAATCAAGAAGACAGTGCATCGGGGAATCATGATCCTAAGCTGGAGTTGAATGGTACAGACAAGCAACACTAACAATATGTAAGACATTTTTTGTTGCTACGAGAGGTTAGAAACGGAAAAAAATATTATGTACTTTTTGTGTCATAGATATAAGAACATTTGTATTTTATTTCGATTATAGTTACACATGATTTTCTAATGCTCAACTGTCATGCCCCGAATCCCAACGGGGCGGACTAGCACCCGAAGCCGATAAGGCCCGAGAGAACCAATCTTCATGTAACACCCCGTACATTTTTGAACCTATAAGACTACGTTAACCTTTATGGAATTATTTAAAACATGATAGGGTTGGTGAATTATGCAAAAATTTGTTGGGCTTAAATGAATCTTGTGCTATTGGAGCTCAATTGAGGCCCAAAATTAGACAAAAGACATGGCCCAAGTGGAAATGACCCATTCTTGTGTTTGACCAAGTAGGCCTAGCATTTATGATTAATGTGTGGTTAAGTATGAGGCTAAAAGGGACTATAAAAGGGAGCAAAAATCAGATTTTATTCAACACAATACACATGCCAAGTCTAGACTATTACAAGATATTTTATTTCTCTTCCAAACCCTAAGCAACTATTCTCTTTGGGCAAGATCACTCTTTTTCAAGCTTTGGTAAGTGTTTACTTTAATGGTTTAATATATGATATGCTTAATATGGTGCATAAATCATGTTGGTTATGTTGACAAAGTGTTGGACAGTTCACTATGTGTAAAACTGTCTATTTTTGCAATCGAAAAAGGGTTTTGCCTTATAAACTTGAAAATGGACTTGTGGTCTTGAAGGAAGTGAACTTGATGGATTCAATATTGACATGTGAGATGTTATTATAGCCTTAACTTGTTTTATCCTTGTAAATAATATTTGGAATTGTTATTGCAAAATTGTGCATGGACTTGGTGGTGTATTGAAGGGAAAATGTGGTTTTGGTGATGTTCATGTGTGTTGTGAAACCATGGTTGATTGTTGTCATCCAAGTTGACCTAAATTATGTAAAGGGAAGTTTATTCATGGTTTTGATCTTATTTATCTTATAGTTGAGGAGTTGTACTCTTATGTAATATTTGTGCTTTCGAGAAGAACTAAGAAAAGATGTATCGCTTCAAATAAAATCAATACCTAATGTAGAGTTTGAAAATTATGATTTTTCCCAAATTTTTCACTTTTTTTCCGAGACAAATTTCATGTCAATTAGTCAATGAAATTTCAATAGATTAAAGAATGAGTATTAGCGGCAGGATTTCCTTTCTATTAAGCCTTTTCATCACTTAATGCACCAAACATCAATATACTTTGCATAATCATTTTTATATCTCTTATATGATGTATTAAGATGGTGATTGTGAATATTTTCGTTACATAATTTTATATTCATATATGTCAACAAATAAAAAAAGGCCACCTCAACTTATTGCTCAGAGCAATGGAAGCGCCAATACTCAGTAAAAACTACTTCTAAAATCAACCTTTGAAGACGTGAGCTATATCAAAAACTTTCACCTGACAAAAAAGAGACACTTTTATTGCTCCGACAATCAAAAAAACTTAAATCAAGAAGACAGTGCATCGGGGAATCATGATCCTAAGCTGGAGTTGAATGGTACAGACAAGCAACACTAACAATATGTAAGACATTTTTTGTTGCTACGAGAGGTTAGAAACGGAAAAAAATATTATGTACTTTTTGTGTCATAGATATAAGAACATTTGTATTTTATTTCGATTATAGTTACACATGATTTTCTAATGCTCAACTGTCATGCCCCGAATCCCAACGGGGCGGACTAGCACCCGAAGCCGATAAGGCCCGAGAGAACCAATCTTCATGTAACACCCCGTACATTTTTGAACCTATAAGACTACGTTAACCTTTATGGAATTATTTATAACATGATAGGGTTGGTGAATTATGCAAAAATTTGTTGGGCTTAAATGAATCTTGTGCTATTGGGGCTCAATTGAGGCCCAAAATTAGACAAAAGACATGGCCCAAGTGGAAATGACCCATTCTTGTGTTTGACCAAGTAGGCCTAGCATTTATGATTAATGTGTGGTTAAGTATGAGGCTAAAAGGGACTATAAAAGGGAGCAAAAATCAGATTTTATTCAACACAATACACATGCCAAGTCTAGACTTTTACAAGATATTTTATTTCTCTTCCAAACCCTAAGCAACTATTCTCTTTGGGCAAGATCACTCTTTTTCAAGCTTTGGTAAGTGTTTACTTTAATGGTTTAATATATGATATGCTTAATATGGTGCATAAATCATGTTGGTTATGTTGACAAAGTGTTGGACAGTTCACTATGTGTAAAACTGTCTATTTTTGCAATCGAAAAAGGGTTTTGCCTTATAAACTTGAAAATGGACTTGTGGTCTTGAAGGAAGTGAACTTGATGGATTCAATATTGACATGTGAGATGTTATTATAGCCTTAACTTGTTTTATCCTTGTAAATAATATTTGGAATTGTTATTGCAAAATTGTGCATGGACTTGGTGGTGTATTGAAGGGAAAATGTGGTTTTGGTGATGTTCATGTGTGTTGTGAAACCATGGTTGATTGTTGTCATCCAAGTTGACCTAAATTATGTAAAGGGAAGTTTATTCATGGTTTTGATCTTATTTATCTTATAGTTGAGGAGTTGTACTCTTATGTAATATTTGTGCTTTCGAGAAGAACTAAGAAAAGATGTCTCGCTTCAAATAAAATCAATACCTAATGTAGAGTTTGAAAATTATGATTTTTCCCAAATTTTTCACTTTTTTTCCGAGACAAATTTCATGTCAATTAGTCAATGAAATTTCAATAGATTAAAGAATGAGTATTAGCGGCAGGATTTCCTTTATATTAAGCCTTTTCATCACTTAATGCACCAAACATCAATATACTTTGCATAATCATTTTTATATCTCTTATATGATGTATTAAGATGGTGATTGTGAATATTTTCGTTACATAATTTTATATTCATATATGTCAACAAATAAAAAAAGGCCACCTCAACTTATTGCTCAGAGCAATGGAAGCGCCAATACTCAGTAAAAACTACTTCTAGAATCAACAAAAACTTTCACCTGACAAAAAAGAGACACTTTTATTGCACCGACAATCAAAAAAACTTAAATCAAGAAGACAGTGCATTGGGGCATCATGATCCTAAGCTGGAGTTGAATGGTACAGACAAGCAACACTAACAATATGTAAGTCATTTTTTGTTGCTACGAGAGGTTAGAAACGGAAAAAAATATTATGTACTTTTTGTGTCATAGATATAAGAACATTTGTATTTTATTTCGATTATAGTTACATATGATTTTCTAATGCTCAACTGTCATGCCCCGAATCCCAACGGGGCGGACTAGCACCCGAAGCCGATAAGGCCCGAGAGAACCAATCTTCATGTAACACCCCGTACATTTTTGAACCTATAAGACTACGTTAACCTTTATGGAATTATTTAAAACATGATAGGGTTGGTGAATTATGCAAAAATTTGTTGGGCTTAAATGAATCTTGTGCTATTGGGGCTCAATTGAGGCCCAAAATTAGACAAAAGACATGGCCCAAGTGGAAATGACCCATTCTTGTGTTTGACCAAGTAAGCCTAGCATTTATGATTAATGTGTGGCTAAGGATGAGGCTAAAAGGTACTATAAAAGGGAGCAAAAATCAGATTTTATTCAACACAATACACATACCAAGTCTAGACTTTTACAAGATATTTTATTTCTCTTCCAAACCCTAAGCAACTATTCTCTTTGGGAAAGATCACTCTTTTTCAAGCTTTGGTAAGTGTTTAATTTAATGGTTTAATATATTATATGCTTCATATGGTGCATAAATCATGTTGGTTATGTTGACAAAGTGTTGGACAGTTCACTATGTGTAAAACTGTCTATTTTTGCAATCGGAAAAGGGTTTTGCCTTATAAACTTGAAAATGGACTTGTGGTCTTGAAGGAAGTGAACTTGATGGATTAAATATTAACATGTGAGATGTGATTATAGCCTTAACTTGTTTTATCCTTGTAAATAATATTTGGAATTGTTATTGCAAAATTGTGCATGGACTTGGTGGTGTATTAAAGGAAAAATGTGGTTTTGGTGATGTTCATGTGTGTTGTGAAACCATGGTTGATTGTTGTCATCCAAGTTGACCTAAATTATGTAAAGGGAAGTTTATTCATGGTTTTGATCTTATTAATCTTATAGTTGAGGAGTTGTACTCTTATGTATTATTTATGCTTTCGAGAAGAACTAAGAAAAGATGTCTCGCTTCAAATAAAATCAATACCTAATGTAGAGTTTGAAAATTATGATTTTTCCCAAATTTTTAACTTTTTTCCCGAGACAAATTTCATGTCAATTAGTCAATGAAATTTCAATAGATTAAAGAATGAGTATTAGCGGCAGGATTTCCTTTATATTGAGCCTGTTCATCAATTAATGTACCAAACATCAATATACTTTGCATAATCATTTTTATATCTCTTATATGATGTATTAAGATGGTGATTGTGAATATCTTCGTTACATAATTTTCTATTCATAGATGTCATCAAATAAAAAAAGGCCACCTCAACTTATTGCTTAGAGCAATGGAAGCGCCAATACTCAGTGAAAACTACTTCTAGAATCAACCTTTGAAGACGTGAGCTATATCAAAAACTTCCACCTGACAAAAAAGAGACACTTTTATTGCACCGACAATCCAAAAAACTTAAATCAAGAAGACAGTGCATCGGGGCATCATGATCCAAAGCTGGAGTTGAATGGTACAGACAAGCAACACTAACAATATGTAAGTCTTTTTTTGTTGCTACGAGAGGTTAGAAACGGAAAAAAATATTATGTACTCTTTGTGTCATAGATATAAGAACATTTGTATTTTCTTTCGATTATAGTTACACATGATTTTCTAATGCTCAACTGTCATGCCCCGAATCTCAACGGGGCGAACTAGCACCCGAAGCCAATAAGGCACGAGAGAACCAATCTTCATGTAACACCCCGTACATTTTTGAACCTATAAGACTACGTTAACCTTTATGGAATTATTTAAAACATGATAGGGTTGGTGAATTATGCAAAAATTTGTTGGGCTTAAATGAATCTTGTGCTATTGGGGCTCAATTGAGGCCCAAAATTAGACAAAAGACATGGCCCAAGTGGAAATGACCCATTCTTGTGTTTGACCAAGTAAGCCTAGCATTTATGATTAATGTGTGGTTAAGGATGAGGCTAAAAGGGACTATAAAAGGGAGCAAAAATCAGATTTTATTCAACACAATACACATGCCAAGTCTAGGCTTTTACAAGATATTTTATTTCTCTTCCAAACCCTAAGCAACTATTCTCTTTGGGCAAGATCACTCTTTTTCAAGCTTTGTTAAGTGTTTACTTTAATGGTTTAATATATGATATGCTTAATATGGTGCATAAATCATGTTGGTTATGTTGACAAAGTGTTGGACAGTTCACTATGTGTAAAACTGTCTATTTTTGCAATCGGAAAAGGGTTTTGCCTTATAAACTTGAAAATGGACTTGTGGTCTTGAAGGAAGTGAACTTGATGGATTCAATATTGACATGTGAGATGTTATTATAGCCTTAACTTGTTTTATCCTTGTAAATAATATTTAGAATTGTTATTGTAAAATTGTGCATTGACTTGGTGGTGTATTGAAGGAAAAATGTGGTTTTGGTGATGTTCATGTCTGTTGTGAAACCATGGTTGATTGTTGTAATCCAAGTTGACCTAAATTATGTAAAGGGAAGTTTATTCATGGTTTTGATCTTATTAATCTTATAGTTGAGGAGTTGTACTCTTATGTATTATTTATGCTTTCGAGAAGAACTAAGAAAAGATGTCTCGCTTCAAATAAAATCAATACCTAATGTAGAGTTTGAAAATTATGATTTTTCCTAAATTTTTAACTTTTTTTCCGAGACAAATTTCATGTCAATTAGTCAATGAAATTTCAATAGATTAAAGAATGAGTATTAGGGGCAGGATTTCCTTTATATTGAGCCTTTTCATCAATTAATGTACCAAACATCAATATACTTTGCATAATCATTTTTATATCTCTTATATGATGTATTAATATGGTGATTGTGAATATCTTTGTTACATAATTTTCTATTCATAGATGTCAACAAATAAAAAAAGGCCACCTCAACTTATTGCTCAGAGCAATGGAAGCGCCAATACTCAGTGAAAACTACTTCTAGAATCAACCTTTGAAGACGTGAGCTATATCAAAAACTTTCACCTGACAAAAAAGAAACACTTTTATTGCACCGACAATCAAAAAAACTTAAATCAAGAAGACAGTGCATCGGGGCATCATGATCCTAAGCTGGAGTTGAATGGTACAGACAAGCAACACTAACAATATGTAAGTCATTTTTTGTTGCTACGAGAGGTTAGAAACGGAAAAAAATATTATGTACTTTTTGTGTCATAGATATAAGAACATTTGTATTTTATTTCGATTATAGTTACACATGATTTTCTAATGCTCAACTGTCATGCCCCGAATCCCAACGGAGCGGACTAGCACCCGAAGCCGATAAGGCCCGAGAGAACCAATCTTCATGTAACACCCCGTACATTTTTGAACCTATAAGACTACGTTAACCTTTATGGAATTATTTAAAACATGATAGGGTTGGTGAATTATGCAAAAATTTGTTGGGCTTAAATGAATCTTGTGCTATTGGGGCTCAATTGAGGCCCAAAATTAGACAAAAGACATGGCCCAAGTGGAAATGACCCATTCTTGTGTTTGACCAAGTAAGCCTAGCATTTATGATTAATGTGTGGCTAAGGATGAGGCTAAAAGGGACTATAAAAGGGAGCAAAAATCAGATTTTATTCAACACAATACACATGCCAAGTCTAGACTTTTACAAGATATTTTATTTCTCTTCCAAACCCTAAGCAACTATTCTCTTTGGGCAAGATCACTCTTTTTCAAGCTTTGGTAAGTGTTTAATTTAATGGTTTAATATATGATATGCTTAATATGGTGCATAAATCATGTTGGTTATGTTGACAAAGTGTTGGACAGTTCACTATGTGTAAAACTGTCTATTTTTGCAATCGAAAAAGGGCTTTGCCTTATAAACTTGAAAATGGACTTGTGGTCTTGAAGGAAGTGAACTTGATGGATTCAATATTGACATGTGAGATGTGATTATAGCCTTAACTTGTTTTATCCTTGTAAATAATATTTGGAATTGTTATTGCAAAATTGTGCATGGACTTGGTGGTGTATTGAAGGAAAAATGTGGTTTTGGTGATGTTCATGTGTGTTGTGAAACCATGTTTGATTGTTGTCATCCAAGTTGACCTAAATTATGTAAAGGGAAGTTTATTCATGGTTTTGATCTTATTAATCTTATAGTTGAGGAGTTGTACTCTTATGTATTATTTATGCTTTCGAGAAGAACTAAGAAAAGATGTCTCGCTTCAAATAAAATCAATACCTAATGTAGAGTTTGAAAATTATGATTTTTCCTAAATTTTTAACTTTTTTTCCGAGACAAATTTCATGTCAATTAGTCAATGAAATTTCAATAGATTAAAGAATGAGTATTAGCGGCAGGATTTCCTTTATATTGAGCCTGTTCATCAATTAATGTACCAAACATCAATATACTTTGCATAATCATTTTTATATCTCTTATATGATGTATTAAGATGGTGATTGTGAATATCTTTGTTACATAATTTTCTATTCATAGATGTCAACAAATAAAAAAAGGCCACCTCAACTTATTGCTCAGAACAATGGAAGCGCCAATACTCAGTGAAAACTACTTCTAGAATCAACCTTTGAAGACGTGAGCTATATCAAAAACTTTCACCTGACAAAAAAGAAACACTTTTATTGCACCGACAATCAAAGAAACTTAAATCAAGAAGACAGTGCATCGGGGCATCATGATCCTAAGCTGGAGTTGAATGGTACAGACAAGCAACACTAACAATATGTAAGTCATTTTTTGTTGCTACGAGAGGTTAGAAACGGAAAAAAATATTATGTACTTTTTGTGTCATAGATATAAGAACATTTTTATTTTCTTTCGATTATAGTTACACATGATTTTCTAATGCTCAACTGTCATGCCCCGAATCCCAACGGGGCGGACTAGCAACCGAAGCCGATAAGGCCCGAGAGAACCAATCTTCATGTAACACCCCGTACATTTTTGAACCTATAAGACTACGTTAACCTTTATGGAATTATTTAAAACATGATAGGGTTGGTGAATTATGCAAAAATTTGTTGGGCTTAAATGAATCTTGTGCTATTTGGGCTCAATTGAGGCCCAAAATTAGACAAAAGACATAGCCCAAGTGGAAATGACCCATTCTTGTGTTTGACCAAGTAAGCCTAGCATTTATGATTAATGTGTGGCTAAGGATGAGGCTAAAAGGGACTATAAAAGATATAAAAAATCAGATTTTATTCAAC
This sequence comes from Capsicum rhomboideum, assembly GCA_031232105.1. Classification (NCBI taxonomy): domain Eukaryota; kingdom Viridiplantae; phylum Streptophyta; class Magnoliopsida; order Solanales; family Solanaceae; genus Capsicum; species Capsicum rhomboideum. The sequence continues at coordinate 94,793,097 of CP124711.1, read as the reverse complement.
ACAATACACATGCCAAGTCTAGACTTTTACAAGATATTTTATTTCTCTTCCAAACCCTAAGCAACTATTCTCTTTGGGCAAGATCACTCTTTTTCAAGCTTTGTAAGTGTTTAATTTAATGGTTTAATATATGATATGCTTAATATGGTGCATAAATCATGTTGGTTATGTTGAAAAAGTGTTGGACAGTTCACTATGTGTAAAACTGTCTATTTTTGCAATCGAAAAAGGGCTTTGCCTTATAAACTTGAAAATGGACTTGTGGTCTTAAAGGAAGTGAACTTGATGGATTCAATATTGACATGTGAGATGTGATTATAGCCTTAACTTGTTTTATCCTTGTAAATAATATTTGGAATTGTTATTGCAAAATTGTGCATGGACTTGGTGGTGTATTGAAGGAAAAATATGGTTTTGGTGATGTTCATGTGTGTTGTGAAACCATGGTTGATTGTTGGCATCCAAGTTGACCTAAATCATGTAAAGGGAATTTTATTCATGGCCCTTTTGGGCCGAAACGGGCATCCGCCCTAGTGTCTGGAGCACCTGCGGCCGCAGATGCCAACGCAGGTGGCTCTGGACAAGGCCAGAGGGCACCTGCGGCCGTATGTAAGCCACCTGCAGGCGCAGGTGGCTTCGCAGGTCAGCCCAGAATCTCATTTTGTGGTTTTTTTTCTCTCTTTGATCCCCGAAGCCTCCTATACCCTTCTTGGATGTAATTATTAACTTATAATACCTATTGAATGACTTTACGGGGTCGTTTGGAGGCATGTTGGATTATATCAATTATGGATTGTTGTTAATATGTTGTTATGAAAGGTATTGAAGTGACTTGATGGAATAATTGCGACGTAGTGTGAATGAGGAAGCGTAAAGGGTAAACTTGGTGTAAAATGCTATGGGTTTATAATGTCTTGGGTCAATGTGTGGAATGTTATGGTGTTGTGGGTATGGTAATACAGTGGATTGTATTGTGAAGGGTGAAATGACGTTATATGGCAGTCATGTAGCTCATTGTCATTTTGTGCACTTGTACAGTAGTTAGTTGTTTACGTGAGCTCCGTTATGTACTTGTGTTGTAGAGTAAAACGTAAGGAAGTAGATGGATTATTGTATTCGCATATAGGACTGTGTATTCATATACTGAGAACATAAGGTATGTAGGGTTACTCTTACCGTATCCTTCTGCAGCACATATTGTTCACATTGTCATTATATTTGTTCCATTCCGAAATGTTCTAAGGCATTTCATTTCAGGCTGTCATGTATTGTTATTCACATGTTCTTTATTCGTGGATTAGTTGTTATTTATAAGTCTCTTAATCATGGACCGATGTTCCAAAGCTCCAATAACGCTACGACTATCAACATATCAATCTCTTAAAAGTAACAAACAAAGTAATGCATATTTGTTGGTTGTGAGAGTACGGGTGGTAGCTCTAGAGGCATAAGCCTAGCTCGAGCTGATCCCGAATTTGTTGGATCAGGGGGTAGTCCTAGAGGCATAAGCCTAGCTCGGGCCAATCCTGATAGGTGGTAGCTCTAGAGGTAAGAACCTAGCTCAAGCCGAACCTGATATATTGGTTTATGAGTGGCAGCTCTAGAGGTAATAACCTAGCTCGAGCCGAGCCCGATATCTTAATTTATGGGTGGTAGCTCTAGAGGCATAAGCCTAGCACGAGTCAATCCCAACATAACGTTATGTTATGTTAAGACCCACTGATCAGTTGGGGCCCGGGTACGATATGATATAAGTGATGATGAATAAACAATAGAAGTAAAATAAAATAATGAGTGTAAGGTAAATGGTTCCATATATGCAGAACGGTGGTTTATCCATATTGACTATTCTCTTATATTTTGATTCCATTGAGGCATTTATGTATCATACAGTTTCATATTGCCTTACATACTCAGTACATTCTTCGTACTGACCTCCCTTGGGGGGGATTACCTTACTTGCTGTAGGCACAGGTGCTAGTAGACCTCCTCAGTAGGCTACAGGATATCCGCAGATTATTGGTGAGCTCCAGTTGGTTCGGGGCTTTACGAGATGCATATGTACATTTGTTTTGATATTGTATATGTTGTATAAAGCGGGGACTTGTCTCAACTTTAGGTTGGTTTTTTCCATGTATCTGTAGAGGCTTTGTAGACGGATGTGGGAAGACGAATGTAAGAGATGTATGTTCATGTTGACTTGATGGCCCTAACGGCCAAGTTTCATATATATAGAACATGTTTCCATAACTTCCTCTATTAGCACCTTATATCTATACATGATGGTGGTGTTTCGTGAATGACATGCATATGAATAGACATAGATGAAGATTGGTTCTCTCGGGCCTTATCGATTTCGGGTGACAGGCCGCCCCGTTGGGATCCGGGGAGTGACAAAAGTGGTATCAGAGTAGGTCATCCTAAGGGTGTCTACAAAGCCGTGTTTGAGTAGAGTCTTGCTTATGGAAGTGTTGTGCACCACATTTATAAGTAGGAGGATACAAGACATTTAGAAGTTGTTTCTTTTCTTCATTTCTAGATCGTACAATAGAGCCAAAAGTGTAAGTGGAAAAAATTATATCTGACCATTGGAATTGGTTTTCTTTGATATAGTAAAATGCCAATGACAAGAAGAGGTAGAGGCAAGGGTAAGCAGGTAGATATGCTTACCGGTGAAGGACTGAGTAAATCACCACCTAACCAAGCTAGTCAAGGTGGAACTGACACTGAATTTGCATCGCGGGCTTCTTCCACTTTTTCAGCTCCAGAATAGCCGAGAAGGAGAGAAGTATCTCGGAACTGCCCGTTAATACTATTGAGCAGGATTTAATAAGTGCGGTGCAAATATTGACCCATGTAGTTGTTGTACAAGCTCGAAGACAAGCTCTTGTGCAGTAAAAGGAGGGACAGAGGCAGAGAAGGAGGATGCAAGAATTGAAAGGAGGATCGTCAAAAAGAGCTAAACCCATGGGACAGGTCATGGCATCCCAAGGAGGATTTGGGCCTCGAATTTTTCACAAACCGCCTAGGCCATCATTTCCCCATTCCACAGCAAATGCTCCCCTTCTATTCCAAAGGTTTAGAAGCAACCAGTTTGGGCAAGGAAGTGAGACTCAGGATTTATGGACAGTGGGGTGTCAAGCACAAGGAAGTATGTAGCACTCGAGGTTTTTTCGTCAGCTGTGCCAGCGCTGTGGGAAGTATCATTTAGGTGAATGTCGGTTGGGAACAAATATTTGCTTTTGGTATAGCGTGCCAGGGCACATGGTGAGAGAGTGCCCACAAAGAGGTATGGGTGGTATGACACGGCCTACGATATCAGACATTGCATTATCATCGTCATATGTACAACCTGCTGGTCGTGGCAGAGGGGCTAGAAGAGCAGCTAGTTCTAGTGGAATTCCGGACCGTACCTATACCGTGGCGGATCGACAGACATTTGAGGCTTCTCCTGATAAAGTGACAGGTCTATTATCTGTCTTTTCACATAATGTATTTGCATTGATTGATCCGAGTTTTACCCTATCATATGTTACTCCATTGATTGTTAAAAAAAAATTATGAAAGGACACTAGAATTATTATTTAACCCATTTGAGGTATCTACACCAAAAGGTGAATCTATTGTAGCTAAAAGAGTGTATCGTAATATTGTGATAACTGTGTGTGGCCATTATACATTGGCTGATCTTATTGAATTGGAAATGGTGGATATTGACGTCATAATGGGTATGGATTGGTTGGCTTCTTGTTATGCCACGGTAGATTGTCGGGATAAGAAGGTACATTTTCATGTTCCACAAGAAAATGTTCTTGAATGGAAGGGTAATGTGGGTACACCGAGAGGAAAATTTATTTTCTATCTTAAGGCAAAAAAAAATGATAGCCAAGGGGTATAGATGTCATTTAGTCCGAGGGCAAGAGACTGATGTGAAACCACCAATTCCTCAATCGATTTCGATGGTTAATAAATTCCTCTATGTATTTTCTAATATTGATGTGATTCCAAGCATTTTGTCTATCTCTATTCCTCCGTATAAAATGGCTCCAGCAGAGCTACGGGAATTAAAAAGAACAAGTCAAAGATTTGGTGGACAAGGGATACATAAGATCTAGTATGCCCTTTGGGGTGTATCCGTGTGAATATGAAAAAAAAAATGAAATGGCACATTGGGAATGTGTATTGACTATTGGCAACTGCATAAGGTAACGATCAAGAACAAATATCCCCTCCCTAGAATTGATGATTTATTTAACCAATTACAGGGTGCTAAATATTTTCAAAGATTGACTTAGGATCGGGATATCACCAGGTAAGGGTTGGAAAAAAAAGATATACCCGAGATAGTTTTTCGAACACGGTACGGTTACTATGAATTTCTAGTTATGCCATTTGGGCTAACCAATACACTAGCAGTTGTTAGGGATTTGATGAATAGGGTGTTTAAGCCATATCTGGATGTGTTCATGACGGTATTTATAGATGATATTCTGGTTTATTCCAAATCACAAGAGGACCACGCGAATCACTTACAGCAAGTGTTACAGATTCTCCGGGATTGTAAGTTGTATGCCAAGTTCTCTAAATGTGAATTTTGGTTAAAATCCATAGCATTTTTGGGTCACATTGTGTCAAATGAAGGAATTCGAGTTGATACTCAAAAGATTGAAGCGGTGAAAAATTTGCCAAGACCTACGACACCTAAAGAGATTCATAGTTTTCTTGGATGGGCAGGTTATTACAGAAGATTTGTGGAAGGGTTTTCTTCTATTGCTTCACCATTAACGAAGCTAACACCCAAGGCAATTAAGTTTCAGTGGAATGATGCATGTGAGAAAAGTTTCCAAGAGCGGAAAGATAAATTAACTTCCACACCTGTATTAGTACTTTCGGAAGGCACAGAGGAGTATGCAGTATATTGTGATGCTTTCGGGGTTGGCCTCGGATGTGTATTGATGCAGCATGGCAAGGTAATAGCATATGCCTCACGACAGTTGCGGCCACATAAGAGAAATTACCCCACACATGATCTTGAGCTAGCAGTTGTTGTATTTGCTTTAAAGATATAGCGCCATTATTTGTATGGAGTTTATGTTGACATCTATACTGATCACAAAAGTTTGCAATATATCTTTAAACAAAAGGAGTTGAATCTGAGGCAGCGGAGGTGGCTTGAGCTATTGAAAGATTATGATATTGATATCCTATATCATCCAGGAAAAGCAAATATGGTAGCTGATGCACTAAGTCGCAAAGCAATAGGAAGCACTAATGATTAGTTAAAGGAAAAGCAAGATATAGTCAGGGATCTACATCAACTATCCATCTTCGGGGTTCGTCTTCTTGAATCTCCGGATGAAGGGGTTATTGTACAAAATGCAGAAGAATCTTTATTAATTGATGAAGTGAAAGAGAAGCAGTTTGCGATTCCTATGTTATTGCAACTAAAAGAGAATGTACAATAGAGTTTGACAAAGGCATTTGATCTTACACAAGAAGGAGTACTTCAATGCCAAGGTAGGTTATGTGTACCGGATGTAGATGAGCTGAGAAGACGAATTATGACAGAGGCGCATCATTCACGATATTCTATTCATCCGGGAGCTACCAAAAGGTACCATGATTTGAAGAAAATGTATTAGTGGGGAAACATGAAGAAGAACATTGCAGAATTTGTAGCTCAATGCCCGAATTGTCAACAAGTAAAGGTAAAGCATCAGAAACCTGGAGGTTACATGCAATGTATCAATCTTCCAATCTGGAAATGGGACATGATTAATATGGACTTCATCACAGGTTTTCCTCGTACACTGCGGAAATTTAATTCCATATGGGTCATAGTTGACAGGCTTACCAAGTCAGCGCACTTCCTACCAATTAAGACCACCTATACAGCTGAAGATTATGCAAGGGTGTATGTTAAAGAAATAGTGCGATTACATGGGATTCCGATCTCCATTATATCAGAAAGAGGAGCTCAGTTTACTGTGCATTTTTGGAGATCTTTTCAGCAAAGTTTGGGTACACAGGTGAATCTGAGTACGGCTTTACATCCTCAGACTGATGGACAGGCAGAACGTACTATCCAAACACTTGAATATATGCTACGAGCTTGTACGTTAGATTTTCAAGGCATTTGGGATGATCATTTGCCTCTTAGTGAATTTGCCTACAACAATAGCTATCATTCAAGTATCAAAATGGCACCTTATGAAGCTTTGTATGGAAGGAAATGTAGATCACCAATCGGATGGTTTGAAGCGGGTGAAACTGCTTTACTTGGGCCAGATCTTGTTCATCAGGCTATGAAGAAAGTTAAAGTGATTCAACAACGGCTACAAACGGCCCAAAGTTGACATAGGTCATATGCTGATGTTAGAAGAAGAGGGCTTGAATTTGCCATAGGTGATTGGATATTCTTGAAGGTGTCCCCAATGAAAGGGGTAATGAGATTTGGAAAGAAAGAAAAGTTGAGTCCCCGGTATATAGGGCCATATGAAATTGTCCGAATATTTGGGAAACTCGCGTATGAATTAGCATTACCCCAAGAACTCTCCTCAGTCCATCAAGTGTTTCATGTTTCGATGCTTCGAAAGTGCATAGGAGATCCATCTTATTTTACTCCCATTGAAGATGTACAAGTTATGGAGGATCTTACCTATGAAGAGATACCTATTGCTATTCTGGATAGACAAGTGAAGAGGTTGCGAAATAAAGACATAGCTTCCGTAAAGGTACTTTGGAGAAATCAGCAAATAGAAGAGATCACATGGGAAGCTGAAGAAATGATGAAGTCCAAGTACCCTCATTTGTTTCAAATGGAAGAACAAGTTTAAGATACGAGATCGGAACAATGAAAAGTAAGTATTTATAAGAATTAAATATATATATATATAAAACATGAAGAATGATCCTAAACTTGCCATTTTTTAAATTGAATAATGTCACTAACATTCGAGGACGAATGTTTCTAAGGGGGGAAGGATGTAAAATCCCGTACATTTCCGAACCTATAAGACTACGTTAACCTTTATGGAATTATTTAAAACATGAGAGGGTTGGTGAATTATGCAAAAATTTGTTGGGCTTAAATGAATCTTGTGCTATTTGGGCTCAATTGAGGGACAAAATTAGATAAAAGACATGGCCCAAGTGGAAATGACCCATTTTTGTGTTTGACCAAGTAATCCTAGAATTTATGATTAATGTGTGGCTAAGGATGAGGCTAAAAGGGACTACAAAAGGGAGCAAAAATCAGATTTTATTCAACACAATACACATGCCAAGTCTAGACTTTTACAAGATATTTTATTTCTCTTCCAAACCCTAAGCAACTATTCTCTTTGGGCAAGATCACTCTTTTTCAAGCTTTGGTAAGTGCTTACTTTCATGGTTTAATATATTAAATGCTTAATATGGTGCATAAATCATGTTGGTTATGTTGACAAAGTGTTGGACAGTTCACTATGTGTAAAACTGTCTATTTTTGCAATCGGAAAAGGGTTTTGCCTTATAAACTTGAAAATGGACTTGTGGTCTTGAAGGAAGTGAACTTGATGGATTCAATATTGACATGTGAGATGTGATTATAGCCTTAACTTATTTTATCCTTGTACATAATATTTGGAATTGTTATTGCAAAATTGTGCATGGACTTGGTAGTGTATTGAAGAAAAAATGTGGTTTTGGTGATGTTCATGTGTGTTGTGAAACCATGGTTGATTGTTGGCATCCAAGTTGACCTAATTTATGTAAAATAAAGTTTATTCATGGCCCTTTTTGGCACCCCGGATCCAAACATGGTGCTAATAGCGGAAGTTATGGAAACATGTGCTATATATACTTCATCATTTCTTCATCTTGGATGCCAACAATCAACCATGGTTTCACAACACATATGAACATCACCAAAACCACATTTTTCCTTCAATACACCACCAAGTCCATGCACAATTTTGCAATAATAATTCCAAACATTATGTACAAGGATAAAACAATTTAAGGCTATAATCATATCTCACATGTCAATATTGTATCCATCAAGTTCACTTCCTTCAAGACCACAAGTCCATTTTCAAGTTTATAAGGCAAAACCGTTTTTCGATTGCAAAAATAGACAGTTTTACACATAGTGAACTGTCCAACACTTTGTCAACATAACCAACATGATTTATGCACCATATTAAGCATATCATATATTAAACCATGAAATTAAACACTTACCAAAGCTTGAAAAAAAAGTGATCTTGCTCAAAGAGAATAGTTGCTTAGGGTTTGGAAGAGAAATAAAATATCTTGTTAAAGTCTAGACTTGGCATGTGTATTGTGTTGAATAAAATCTAATTTTTGCTCCCTTTTATAGTCCCTTTTAGCCTCATCCTTATCCACACATTAATCATAAATGCTAGGCTTACTTGGGCAAACACAAGAATGGGTCATGTCCACTTGGGCCATGTCTTTTGTCTAATTTTGGGCCTCAATTGAGCCCAAATAGCACAAGATTCATTTAAGCCCAACAAATTTTTGCATAATTCACCAACCCTCTCATGTTTTAAATAATTCCATAAAGGTTAACGCAGTCTTATATGTTCGGAAATGTACGGGGTGTTACATCAACATTTTGTAATTCCTATACTAGCTGATATATCTTTCACTCATGGCACGAAGCCTGTCTTTGGCAAAGGAAAAATTATTTTTGAGCATTTCACTATGTTTGAAGTTGGTAAGTGTTAATAATAACATGTTATAACTTTAATTTTTTCTTTTTCAATATATATTAACAAAAATACTTTGTATATTAAGTTCAACGTCTGTTTCACCTCATCAACAACACGATTCATGAGCATTGACTATTACAGACAATTTTTTGTCATCCTCCAATCTTCTACCATCATCTATTGCTAATCTCTAGGTACCGCTAAGACTATTTGTTACTACAACTAATATGCACAAGTGTTTTTCTTCAACTATTTACATATCATTTTCTAATCAGAAAGATGTTCTTATTCCTACAATAGCTAATATATCTTTCAATGATGACACGATACCTGGCTTTGTCAAGGAAAAGGTTGTTATCAATCATTGCTCCGTGTTTGAACTTAGTAAATGTCAATAATACAATATTATAACTTGCTTTCTCTGTATCTTTCAATATACATTAATAAATTGATTTATATATTAGGTTCAACATTTATTGCACCTCATGGACAATCAGACCTAGAGTTATTGGCTATCACAAATAAAGGTTCGTCTTCTCTACAATCTTCTACCAATATTTACTATTGATTGCTTCCTACCACTTATGTTATAAGCAACTACAGGTTCTAAATCAGCAAGAATAATTTGGAAGTTTAAATAGTTTCCCAATAATTCAACTATTTTTAAAAAAAAATTCAAACTGCAAATATTGTGGTGTAAAAAAAATTTGAATATAATCACCCGTATTTTATTGCAGCAATGATTCAGTTAAGTTGACATCACATAGAATATCTGCTGAATTGTTGAATCTGTATTTAGGAAATATCAAAGAATCTGAGCACTTTCGTACATACCTTAGAATGTACAATAACATATTTGCATTTACTTTACTTGAAGAGAAATATGATAAAGCGTTAGTGAAAAGGGATCAGGATATTACCTGTTTAGAGTACAAGGACAAATGTATTACTTTATTAATGATTTAATTCCATTATCTCAACAACTAAAAGTTTTTGCAGCTATATTTTTATGATGGTAATACGAAAATATTGAATCGAAAAATGGCTTTGTCAGATATACTCAAGAAATCTGTTGTTGAGAAGTTAATAGATAGACTAAAGATAAATCCTTATTGTATTTTCTTGAAATCTTTGAGACATATTTCAGAACTGTCAAATTTCTATATTGCATTAAATTGTGTCTCAAAGTTGGATCAATAAGTATACAACCTACCAAGTGTATCAGAAGTGGTAGCATTATGGCTAGAACAAGAAACAAATAATAATAATTTTACACTACACATTCAAATTTATACTCATAGTAATAAGAACCAATTAGTAAATTACTACAACGGGGTCTATGATCCTTTGCAATATTCACTTTTATTTCCTTATGGTCAAACCAGATGGCATTGTGGTATTCAAAAGATTGTACAACCAACGCATGAATCAAAAAAGAGAAAGACAGCTTGCTATAAAAACGACCAGCTTCCAAGTTTGTCTAACATGTGTTCAATTGATGGACTACTTGATATGGAAGTTGAAATTATACAAAAGAAAAAACAAAAAAGGGATATTATTTCTTATCGAGAATACTATTATTATAAACTTCAAAAGAGAGATGACGAGGAAAATAATATTTTAAATTCTGGGAGACTATTTCAGCAATATTCTATAAATAATATTTTACATTCTGGGAGACTATTTCAGTAATATTTTGTTGATCAATTCATAAAGATGGAAACTCAGAGGTTAGATTTTGGTTCCTTCAATCAAGATTTATTTAAAGGTGATGTACTACAAGAAATTCTTGATATTCTAAAACTTGGAGAAACAGAGGCTTCTAAGATAGGCAAAAAATGTTTTCTTCCACTAAGCTCCACAGGTGGTCCAAGAGATATGCATCAGTTATATGGACGCTATTACATTAGTTCAACACTTTGGAAGACCTAATATATTTCTGACTAGGACGTGTAATCCCTCTTGGCCAGAAACAAAAGAACACTTGTTCTTAACTGATGAAGCTCAAAATCGACCTGATTTAGTTAGTCGCGTATTCAGAGCTAGAAATGAAGACAGACATACTAAAAAGGAACATATATAGATAAGTTGCAGCTTGTATGTACCCTATAGAATTTCAAAAGCACGGTCTTCCTCATGCTTATTTTCTTGTTATACTCAATAATGACCATAAATTATTGATACCTGAGGCTTATGAAAAATTTGTTTTCGCTGAGATACCTGATTCTAACGTCAATTCTTACTTATATAAGCTTGTCATTAAACATATAATGCATGGACCTTGTGGTCAATTGAATCCCACGAATTCATGTATGAAGAAAAAAGGAGAGTGCAAATTTAAGTACCCCAAGAGCTTTGCTGACAACACAACAAAAGACAAAAATGCATATCCAAATTACGAACGAAGAAATATTGGTAAGTTTGTGAAAGTTAGAGAACAATTGTTGGATAACTCATGGGTTGTTTCTTACAATCCTTATTTATTGTGCAAATATAATTGTCATATAAATGTTGAAATTTGTTCTGATATTAAAGTTGTCAAATATCTATATAAATACATCTGCAAAGGACATGATAAAATTTCATTTCACTTACATGAAGAGAATACAAATATAAAAATAGATGAGATAAAAGAATATAAATCAGTTAGATGGGTGTCCCCATCAGAAGCTATGTGGCATTTATTTACCTTTTCTATCAGTGAAATGACTCCAAGTATTTATCACCTCTAGTTACATCTTAACAGACAATAATTTGTCTCTTTTAAAAAAATTAATAGCATAGATAACATCTTAAAAGATCCTATGCTTAAGAAGACTATGTTAACAGAGTTTTCTTAATGAACTGAACAAATAAGCATGCTAAGGAACTTAATTTATTGTATAAATATTTCCCCCAACACTTTGTATGGTCATCTACCTATAAAATATGGACTCGGTGAATACGTGAAAATGTTATCGGCCATGTTTTAACCTGCCATCCAACAGAAGGAGAAAGATATTATCTTAGATTATTGTTAATGAATGTAAAAACACCAAAATCATATAACGATCTTCTTAAAGTAAATAAAATATGTTGCAAAATTTTTAGAGAATCTACTGGGAAAAATAGGATTATTACATTGTGCTAACAGCTTGATTAAATGTATGTTGGAGGCTTCATGTAATCAAATGGCTTATAGTTTAAGACGTTTATTTGCTACTATATTAGTATATTGTAACCCTAATAATCCAAAGAAATTATGGGATAATTTAAAGATTAAATGTCTGATGACTTTAAGAATATAGAAAACATTACGACAAAGGATATCCATCTAGCTGTTCTGAACCATATCAATGATATATTACATTCTATGAGACGTGATATCAATGAATTCAACCTTGTTCCAGAAACTATCACCTCTTCAAAAATAGCAACTAAAGTAAAAGACATATATTTTGAAAGAAATATTATTGTGAGTAATGAAGAATTATTATTACACAAAAATTAAATACAGAACAAAAAAAAAGCACATGATACAATCGTTCAGAGAGTATTTACCAATAAATCAGAGGCATTATTTATAGATGGTCCTGGTGGAAGTGGTAAGACATTCTTGTATTGTGCTTTATTAGCAACTGTTACATCCAAAGGATTCATAGCATTAGCAACAATAACTTTTAGAGTTGCTGCTTCTCTCCTTTCAGGAGGACAAATGGCTCATTCACGTTTTAAGTTCCAATTAATATCAATGAAAAGTTCACCTGTAATATCAGCAACCAGAGTTCATTGGCATTTTTAATCCGCGACGCTAACTTATTTGTGTGGGATGAAATTTCAATGGCAAAAATAAATATGATTGAAGCATTTGATTCTCTTTTGAAATATATAATGGATTCAAATATGTTGTTTGGTGGAAAAGTGGTTGTGTTTGGAGGAGATTTTAGACAAATCCTACCTGTAGTTTGGAGTGGAAAAAAAGAAGATTTCCTTATTTTACCAGAAGTTTCTAATCTACCCCTGTGTGATTCCTGTTGAAGCATATAAAACCTCTCAAGGAAAATCTTAGAAAACTGTGTCCAAGTCAAAGGAGGGGAACCCACTGGTCTACCACTGACAAAAGATCTCCACCGCTGCTTAACTATCAGTCAACTGGAAGGGAGTATAATTAACACCATGGATCAAGCGAACCGAGGTTATGCAACCTCTCCTGATAATCAATCAAAAACTCAAAAGCATCATCACCAATAGCACTACTGAACTTGGGAGGGGACAATCTCATAAATTTCTCAAATCTCTTCTACTCATCAGTAGATATCAGGGGGGGAACAGGATCCACAGGGGGAACAACAAGTCTAACAGGCAAAGCCTCAACACATGAGGTCACAACAGCAGCCAGCTATGCCTCGGGAGTATGGAAACCCCCTATAGTCTGAGAACCATCCAGAGTACCCAGTAGAATACCTGCCTGGAGAGTGCCATCCAAATAACCCAAAAAAAAAATCAACAGATCCTGTAATATTAGAATAACAACAAAACCCTGAGGGGCTTAGGCTGGTCCCACATCCTCTGGCTGATAAGTTGCCTTATCATGATCAACACAGGCTCAAGAAAGGCTGCTCTAGCTCTTCCTATAGCTAGAGCTTCTTTTTGTGCCAGGTCTCTACCTCTGTCTTGATCGCGAACCTCAGAGAGCAAATTTGACTGGGGATCCAACAATGGGTGTTGGCTCAGCTTCTGATCTAGTTCTCACCATCTGTGCAGAAGTGGAATACAAGCTCATAATATTGGGCATGAACAACATGCATGATAAGGAATCAAATTAGAGACGTTTTCCTAAAAACATCCCATAGCCTCCCGAAGATAGATACGGATATCAATATATTGATCTGTGGAACTCCTTTAGACATCTTGCTCTTTTACTCATGAGACCGGTGAACCTGGGGTTCTGACACCAATTTATCATGACCCAAAAATTGGGGTCATGGTGGCACCTACCCCAAACCCAATCTTGGTAGGTAAGACCAACATCAAAAGAGATATTGTTGCAGAAGAGAAGATAAATAATATCCAAATATGAGACTTTAGGATAAAGTCAGACCAATGATATAAAAACAACTCCAAAATAGAAATAAATACAACTCAAATCCCAAAATCTAGTGTCATAAGTAAAAAGTATAAATAACTGACACTGAGTACGAAAATATACAAACTCTGTCTCTGAAATATAAAATAAAGACAAGATACAGATATAATGAAGTCTGGAATGTCTCGAATAAGAAGCTCACCAGTTCTTCGAAATAGTCTTAACTCAGAATGAACTCAAGTCCGCAAAAAAGTAGGAGTGAGTACAGTCCACTTATACTCAATAGGCATCATAGGTCGATTGAGAAAAGTAGAAAAATAAACATATAAAGGATAATATGAGCACGCTTCCACATGCATATAAAAAAGTTTCTAACGGCGTCTCAAGTCGCACAGCTCCTAATAGTTTAAATAATACAACTACAATAACAGTATAGAAATAACTACACACGAATATATATATATATATATATATAAGGAAGGCTAAATTACACGATAAAAAATACATAAGAGAAATACAAATGATACAATGCAATGGTATGATAAGGATGGAATGTCTCAATATCACCTTGTATACACCTTCTGAGAATAAGCTTCTAGGAGAGGACCCATGGGGAGTTCGCAACCCATATACTATCACAATCTCATCAATCAATCTTGCTGGCACATCCCTCGGTCAAGGAATTATATAAAGCGTTTCATTTTCTTTCAAAATTAGTGTTTCTCAGTGGTACCAATTTCATGAATATGGATGAATGAAATAAGGATGCATGCTCATAACCAAATCAATATTATGTAATGAATCAACTCAATAATGGTGTAAATGAGCTCATATCTCAATAGATCATGATATAAGCCATCGCATGGAAATACAGTAGTAAGGTGTCATTTAAGACATCAATAATATCAATCCAAACCCTCACTCAGGCATCACAATAATAATAAAGAACAAACAATGCTCAAAGAAGACCAATACTAGCCCCCACACGAGCAACTCAATGATAATAACCTCTCAAGTCAATAATAATATTCACATAAGCCCCCACACGGACAACATGATAAAATAAAAATCTCAAAAGATGAATCTCACGATAAAATTCCAAACCCATACCATACTTTACATAAATGGTTAACTACCTAGTCCGGTTTAAAAAAAGTTGTCATAACTTACCTCAAAAGCCAAAACACGAACCTAAACCCTTCAACAAGTAGCTTTTCCTTTTTGTGTGGTCTCGAAATGAACCCAATATATCAAAAATGTAATCTACACATCAAAAGGTGTCTAATGATACCTATATTAGCTACTTTTGTTATGGGTCCAAAAATACTTCGAAAATCGATCCTGAAATAAAAAGGGGTAAAATTAGAATTTTATTAAAAAATCAAGTCCCATATTTTAAGGGTTCTAAATATGAAAACCCATCGAAAAACAAGTTGAAATCAAGTTTAAAATCGAAGAAAAATCATTTTCTCATTTTACCAGGTAAAACCCTAAAATTTCAAGTTTATAATCCAAGTTTAGAAGTTGTTTTTGAGATAAAATCAATGGGTAATGATAGAAATGAGGTTTAGAAATTTACCCAAGCATGTTTGAAGAGGAACCCTCTTGAAATCACCCAAAATCGAGGTCTCAAGGTCCAATAATGGAGAAAAATAGAGAAATAATGAAAAGGGGGTTTAAATATTATTTGGGTGAACAATACCTTCATCACAAAGGCGATCGGTCCCTCAAATACGCAAAGGATACTGACCCAGACCTACCACAAATGTGGTGGCCCAATTGTGAACGCGATGAATAAACTTAACCCGGCCTGACCCCGATACTCTTCGCGAACGTGGCTACCACCTCATGTTTGTAATAACCAATAGAATTCCTTCTCCGCAAATGCAAAGGAACCCCACGAATTCAAAGAAGGATTATAGACTACACCAAATGAAAGCAATCAGCTAAGGGAAATGATCAAAATACTCCGATGGGACCCTCGAGCTTCGTTTAGGACCCCACAAAAATAATCCAATAATGTTATGAGGCTAACATTTCAGACTCAATGGAATCATCGAATTTATCAAAAGAGATCGTTTTTAATAAGTTACCCCCAGGACTACTTGTAAGCTAATTTAACTAGTTTCTCATCTAAATGCTCAAAACTCAAAATAAAGACTTGGAACCTAAACTAACCATGCTACTAACCAAAAAATAACATTTCGGATCTAATGGAACTGACAGAATCATCATCCAATGCTCGGATCACAAAATGTGGACCAAAGTCAAATATAACTCTTTAGAGAGGCTTCTCAAAACCTCAAACTCACATAAATCACTCCTGAATGCTTTGACGACCGTGCCAACCATCTTCACTATTTATAAATGATATATAGCAACTACGAGGAATAGAAAAATGGTTAATTAAAAAAACTAAAAATCACAATGAGGGTTGTTATAGACCATCGAAATCAATAACACACGTTCAAAGCATGTCCTCTAGTACTTGAATGGTCCGCTCAGATTGACCATCAGTTTATGTGTGAAAAGTTATGCTAAGCTTAACTTGAGAACCCAACTCTCTTTGAATTGATCTCCAAAAACATGATGTGACCTGAGTACCACGGTCAAAAATGATAGAAATAGGCACCGCACCGAGTGCAAATAGACTATCTCCCAAATGTAGATCTAACAGTTAACCTACTGATAGTTCAAGCACCGAGACACAAACTCTATAGTACCCCACTTTATACCACACCGCCACTAATTCTACCTTAATTTACAATACATTTTTGTTTCCCTCAAATAAATAGAATACATGGAACGATAGGCCTTCTCTATAATTAGGCTAACTAAGTCACCAACTCTAGGAACACGGATACAACCCTAGATCCTCAACAAACCCTCTGGATCCAAAGTTGCCTTCCTAGCCTCGCACCAAAGCCCTTTATCCCAAATCACCTTAAACTTCTTATACTTAAATGGTTGTGCTCGAATATATTCCAATAACATAGGCCTAGCCTCTACAAATGCAAGAACCTACTCGAGCTCTAAAATATCAGTCGTACCAACTGGTTGGCCAAGGACTAGATGTTCAAAGACAAAGGTCGGTCTTCAGCTACAAGAAAAGACAAACTCCTCCTACACAATGCCTTCATTCTCAAGGCATCTGCTACTACATTTTTCTTGCCCAAATAATAGAAAATCAAGATGTCATAGTCATTAAGCAAATCAAACCAACTACATTGTCTCGAGCTTGAATTTTTGTAAATAGTTTGAAGTGACTTTAGTCGCATCAATGTGACTGTCGATAACATACTACAATATCTGAGGGATACCAGGCATAACCAAGGTAACAGTCTTAGTGAAGGAATCCAAGACCGCATGGTAGAGAGGCAACCAATCTATAACCAGAATCACGTTGAAATATACCATATCTAGGATAATAAGATCTACCAAGGTTCCACACCCTAAAATTGTCATAACACAGGATCGATACACTTGATCCACTACTAAAAAATCACCTACAAACATAGACACATACATAGGCACAGCTAAAGGCTCACATAATAAATCCACGTAGAAAAATATGAAGACATATATAAATAGGTAGACCTCTGATTACACAATACCAAAGTTGGCTAATGACAGACTAAGATAGTACCAGTGATGACAGCATCTGAAGCCTCAACCTTTAGACTATTCAAGAAAGTATAAAAATGGCCACATCTACCCCAGGACTAAGCACCCACACGAGCACTTACATGGACTAGTTGAGATCCACCTCTGGCACCCTGGGGACTATCTCTACCTTATGCACTACCTCTAGCTAGTGACACTATAGCCATGAGAGCCTAAACCCGATGACCCTAATGCCTACCCTATTTGAGTCCTGGACACTCTCTAGAAAAATGTACCAACTCACCACAATCAAAGCACCCTTAGTCAGACATAATCTGATGGGATAGTTATGACAAACCAAAATGGCCACCACAACCCAAAAACCCAAAATTTAAACCCCGTGAGGTCTGGCCTAAACTCTAACTACTCTACCCGATATATCCTGAATAACCACCATCTGTAATATGTAGTTTTGCCTAGATGTCCTACCAGGTTGGAAGTGATGACCCCTACTAGGAAATCCCTACCTTTAGATGATAAATTACTAAAACTTCCCTAATGATGAACCCTCTTATCGCTGCCACTATAGGTCTCGATATATCCCCTCTATTGTCTTTTTATGTTCAACAACCTCCAGAAATATAGCCGTAGCAACTACTAGATGTTTTGTCACCATACGGAGCAGTGTAATTAGCCCCTGAACAAATCTCCACACACTATCCTACTCTATCATTAGAAGCATGCCAAGCCAACTCATAGAATCTTATATCATACTCAAAAACAGTCATAGGACCCTACTGTAGAATAGCAAACTCATCCTTCAACATCTCTTTCATATTGTAGGGCCTAAATCATCGGAGGTGACCCAGCTAGTAGACACTTAATATAGTCTCTCCATATTGCTTGGTTGGCCCCCAACGTCAGGAATATGGTGTATTCAACCCCATGTAACTCAATTAACTTGAGGTTATGCAACTCTCCTAAAAACTCACTAAAAACTCATAAACATCTTTTTTTGAAGCACCGATAAACCTAGGAGGTACTAATCAAATAAACCTATAAAACATCTTTGGCTTCTCTATAGATATCATTATCCTAGATGCAATGGGTTGAGCAATGACTGGCACTAGCAAGACCTCTAAATGGGGAGATGCAAAAGCATGTTATGCCCCTAGAATCTGAACACCCTGTGTAGTTGCATGGGCTGAAGTTTGAGCCTCATTTTAGACCTGAGAACCACTCATACTACCATATGAAGCCCTTTCCTGTGACATGCCCTTCAACAAACTCAGTATCCTGACCATGGTGTCCTGAAGTACTAGCGTGGCCATGAATCTTATTAGAGCACAGGATGGACCTAAAACCTCTGGTTGATGCAGTAGGTCCTCTACCTTAATCCCTGGCTTCGACAATAGTGCTCTAGCCTAACCCCAAGCTAGCGCAGTAGCCCATGCCCTGCCTAACCTCCAAGTCGACCACTAGTTGGGGCCCTAACAACAGGCGCTGGAGTCATGTCCTCACCCTATCTACCCCATCCTACCAAGTTAGAAGGTAGTCTTCATTCAAATAAATAGTATATTATTTTACTTAGCCTGCCTCTCCCACAACCAGCCTTATCCTAACCATCTGAGAAAGAATGAAACAAATGAAACTTAGAAGCCAATAAATAGAAGAACGTATGATAAGTATACAAAGGATAGAATTATTTCTAATAAATCCCTATAGCCTCCCAAAGATAGGATACAAATGTTATTGTACCAATTTGTAGGACTCTATGAGGTACTTGCTCTTGTACTCATAAGATAGGTGAACCTAAATCTATGATACCATACTGTCACGACCCAAAACCAAGACATGATAGCACCTACTATAAACCCCCAGTAGGTAAGTCAACTCCCATAGACATATGCAATAAGTACTATGCTAATGAAATGATAAAAGAAGGCTAACAAAACAAATGGGCCAACTATAAAGATATAACCATACAAATAGGCCCACAAGTAACGGAAGAGAAATAAAATACAGTCAGACCTCTCTTTAATGGCCCCTCATTATAACGTTATTTCACTATAGTGACCTAATTTTCTCTGGAACTAATTTTTTATGTTATATTTTACTTCTCTATAATGACATTCTACCTATAACAACAATGACGTTTATTATAATGATACATTCTTTATAAAATTACCTCTATATGACAACATACTCAAATATTATGTAATCTTAATATTTTATAAAAAAATATATTACTTACTGTTAAAATAAAATATTAAAATATTTATGGTGATCAACATTAAACTAAACTAATTGTAAGCTTTTTTAAGTTCTTCAACTGCTGTACTTTAGGACAACATAACTTTAATGCCTAAAGTTTCCTTAATCTCATGATAAATCATTTGGGGGTAGAGATTCACACAAGCTTGAAATATTTAAACTTTTCATTAATTTTAAATAAATATGCTCCTTAGATTTTAGTTCTTTGTCGATACGATATAGTTATGAATTTTTTAGGAATGTATTAGTCCTTTCAATAATGAAATATGAAAATCATATTTTAAATTCAATAAATATTCTGTTTTATTTTATAACATAAAAAGTACACAGAAATTATTTTTTATATTTTTATTTATAATAGCTAAATGAAATTTAAACATCAAATGTCACTAAACATGTATAACAAAACCTCTCTATAGTATCTATGAATTTTCCAGACAAACACTGTCACTATAGAGGTTTGACTGTATACAAAAGAACCATCCTCAGACTCAATTTCACCAATAAAAGAACTACTAATACACAAGATTAGGAACTAGTCTAATGCATATCTATCCAAAAGTAAAAAAAAATTATAGACAATAGGTACAAAAGGAAGTGGACAAGTCTCTGAATGCCAGGAGCTCACTGCAAATCCGAATAGCATGTCTCCCCAAACTAGTGAAATAAATTAGGGTGGCTAGTACTACGCTCTACATTAGAAAAAGATCCAGAAGTACAGCGTGAGTAGAAAATATGGGCACTCAGTAGGCATCATAAGCCAACTAAGCTTAAGAGACAAATATACAATATAAATTACACAAAAACTAACCCTGTACGTAGAGAAGTCCCAGCAGTCTATAGCACAGCATGATAAAATATATATATATATATATATATATATATATATACGAATGATGATATACATTATGAAATGGTGAAATATATGTGGCCAATGCAGTTAAACCTAGAATCTTACCTCGAGCCGCCAAGAATCTCACCTCAGACGTAGTAACAATTAGACACTAAATCTTCGCTTGGGCTACCCGGAATCTCACCTCAGACGTAACAATAAAGTAAACAATTAGAAAAGAACCATAATCTTACCTCGACCTGAGTAAAAAAGTGGCACAATTCAAAGTCTCACCTCAGAGAATTGAGTAAAAAGATGGCACGATCGAAAATCTTACTCTGGATTTAGTAACCGGAGCCGATATAAGTTTCTCCTTGAGGCAATTGAATGCCCTCACACAATCACCATTAAAATTAAATTTTGCTTCCGATTCAAGAATCTTATACATTGGATGTGTAACACCCGGTGCCTTCCTAACCCTATGTGAAGACGTTGAATAATGGTTACTTAGGTGTCGAGAGCCATACATACGTCTTTTGTAATGCTATGGATGAGATACTTGACTTTTGGCCTCGCAAATGTGATTAAACCTTCATAGGAAGTGTTTTATGATTTTCGTGGAACATTTGTGGGGTTCAAAACGAGTCTAAGAGTACCCCTAAATAAAGTATATTAAGTTTAAGAAGTAAGTTAAAGAATAGGACTTGAAGTATCTAACCAAACCCGCGAAGAAAAGTCGAAAAATGAATTTTTTGAAAAAACTAAGTGTGGGGCGCGTTTGGGACCGTGAAACGCCGCTCTGGGATAAAATTTTTAGTCCAGAGGAAGCAATTTGGCACGCCCTTGGGCGTGCCACGCTGGTTTTTCCACTTTTTCGAAAGTTGGAAATTTCTAAGTCCCAAGGGTATCCGGGGTCGTACCGAGCCGATTTTTGCCACGTTTCTTCTAAAACCACGAGTATATACATGAAATGAATGTAATATTATATTGGTATGATAAAATGACTCGATAACGAATTTTGAGTCAAAATGACAGTTTTGCCCTTAAGGTCAAAATAAGCCAAACGTGGCTAGAATCACTTATTTTTGGAATTGAGGCTATGGATATGAATAGCGTGAGTGGTAATATTATTGTAACACGTATGAGATGATTTAAACACGAGGAATTATTGATTTTATTGGGTTAAGTGAATTGGGCTCAAAAAGGGCCCAAATTGTAAAAGAAGGCATGGGCCAAGAATGGGTCAAATGACCCATTCTTCCATTGACTAATGCAACACATTGCATTAAATGCCAAGAGTGGATAAGGATGAAATTAAGGGACTATATAAAGGGGCAAAGGGCTGATTTTATTCAAGATAAATACACATGTTTTTTTTCTATCTTTTTCTAGAAAATTCTCAAGAAAGCCTCTTTGGCTCCCAAAACCCTAAGCTTTCTCTTGGAGCAAGATCATCATTTTCCAAGCCTTGGTAAGTATTTATTCTCATGGATTAATCTATTATATGCATAAAAGAGTATGTAGATCATGTTGGTTGTGCTTGGAAATGTTGGACATGGTACTTGGTGTTTTGTATGAGATTTGTGATCCATGAGATTCAAGCTTGAATTATGACTTGTGCCTTTGATGAAAGATCATGGTATGGATAAAATATGAACGTGTATGGTGTTATTTTGTTATGAAACTTGTTATTTTTCTAAAAGTGTAAATTATGGGATTTTGGCCGATATGTGCTATGAGGTGTATTATGGTAAGTTGATGGATTATTTGTGATGTGGTGTGGATAAGAAAGGGTAAAGGAGAAGTGTTGTGGTGAAATGTATTGATTATCATGTATTGGTAAATGTTGTGAATATTATGGGATTTTTGGTAAGATAATTTCATAAATGGTATTGTCAAGGGGAAATGACATGTTAAAGCCAAACATGTGACTTGTTGTTATTGTATGCATTTGTAAGGTAGTTGGTGGTTAATGTTGGTTCCATTATGTACTTGTGATGTAGAGTGAAACGTAAAGAAGGATTAGAATTGTTGCGCTCACATATTTGATTGTGTACTTACATTGGGAAGATAAGGTATGTAAGGTTACTCTGTCCGTATCTTTCTGCGGCAAATAGTAGTCACATTGACATTTCGCTTGTTTCATCTCAAAATGTGCTAAGGTATCCCATATCCGGTTATCCATGGTCATTGTCATATATTTCCTACTCATGGATCATTGGTGAATCTCATGTCTCATATTCATGGTTAATGTTCCAAAAGCTCAAATAAGGTTGTGTTCCAAAGTTTCAATAGTGATTATACTCATGTCTCTTGTTCATTGATTATGGTTCAATGGTTCCAATAGTGTTATGTTTCCACGAAGGCTATGTTTCCAATAATGTTTATTTGCATGTTTCTCACTCATTGATTATTGATCCAAAGCTTCAAATAAAGTTGTGACTATCATTATATCGATCTCTCATAAGCAAAAGTATCAATCTCTCACAAGTTAAGGTATCAATCTCAAAAGTAAAGAAATGAAGTAAGAAAAAGTAATGCTCATTGATTATGTTCATGTATCCATGGGGTGAAAACACCTGCATGAGGATGATATGATATCCATGGGGTGCAAGAACACCCGCATGATGATGTTACTTTATCCATGGGGTGCAAAGGACACCCGCATGACGATATAATCTTATCCATGGGGTGAAAAGAATACCTGCATAACGGTGACATGTTATCCATGGGGCAAAAAGAACACCCACATGATGAGGGCCCAGACAACATATGTAAAGTAAAGGAAAGGAAAGAGAAAGAATGGATGTAACATACATGGTTTCCAAAGTACAGAATAGTGACTCATCTACATTGTGATTTATCTATATTGACTATGCATTTGAACTTGAGTTCTTAGACATACTTACATATCTTACCAGTTTCATATGGCCTTACATACTCAGTACTTTCTTCGTACTGACCCCTCTTGGGGAATTTATTTTACTTGCTGCAGGCGCAGGTGCTAGTAGACCTCCGCAGTAGATTATCGGGTATTGCACCTCTTTGGTGAGCTCCAGTTGCTTTGGGGCTTCACACGTCACATGTGTACACTAGGTTTTGATATTATGTAAATATTGTATAGACATGTTCATGTATTAGAGGCTTTGTAGATGGTTGTGGGAAGACAAATGTAAGAAGTGTATGCCCGTTTTGACGTGATGGCCCTGTCGGCCAAGTTTTACATATGTATATATTTATCACATGTTCCAGGCTTTCTGTTATGAGTATGATAATTTCTTATGTGGTAATGGTTTTTCTTAAGACATGCATATAAACGAACATAAGCAAAGATTGGTTCTCTCGAGCCACGTCGTCTTCAGGTGCCAATCACGCCTCGTTGGAAGTCGGGGCATGACAGGATGATCGATCTTGGATAAATCTTTGATGAACCTTCGATAGAAGCCGGCATACTCAAGAAAACTTCGAACACCTTTCACGGAGATCAGAGAGGATAGCTTGGCAATAACTTCAACTTTAGCTTGGTCAACTTGAATACCTTGACCTGAGATCTTATGCCTAAGTACAATGCCCTCCTTTACCATAAAATAACACATTTCCCAATTCAACACAAGATTAGTTTCAACACATTGTTCAAGTACCTTGCCCAAGTGTTCAAGACATCATTCAAAGGTGTCACCCACAATGGAAAAATCATCCATAAAGACCTCCGTAGTATCCTCCACCATGTTCAAGAAGATCGATAACATGCACCTTTGGAAAGTGGCGGGTGCATTACATAACCCAAAAGGCATGCGCTTGAAGGAGAAAGTACCATATGTACATGTGAAGGTAGTCTTCTCTTGGTCCTCTGGTGTGATGCAAATTTGGTTATAACTGGAATACCCATCTAAGAAATAATACCAACCACACCCCGCCAAATGATCAAGCATTTGATCCATAAATGACATGGAGAAGTAGTCCTTTTCGGTCCATGAATTGAATTTTTGATAATCTATGCACACTCTCCAACCCATAACCGATCTCATGGGGATAAGCCCATTATTTTCATTAGGAACCATTATGATTCCTCTTTCTTTGGGATGCACTGAACCGGGCTTACCCATGTGCTATCCGAGATCGAATGCACGACACCCGCATCTAACAACTTGATTATCTCCTTTTTCACCACTTCTTGCATTAGAGGGTTTAGCCTCCGTTGATGCTCAACACTAGGTACACAATCGAGTTTCGGGCCAACTGACAGAAGATAAGAAAATAAAGGTTTAACTGAAGTAATAATTCACAAGAATAGATATATAAATATATGTAAATGCATGTTATACAAGAGGGAAAGAGGATAAAATGTCAAAATAAATTCCCCCACGGCCTGGTAAGGTCAATACAAGAGCCACTAATACATAAAAAGTACTAGACACTGTCAGAATATACATTATAGTCTCCGAATATAAAAATAAGACTATCAAAAATAGCAGAGGAAGGAAGATCAGCTCCGGACACTAAAAGCTCACCCTATCTCCAAACAACAACACAGCTCGAGGATGTCATCAATGGTGCTGACTCGTACACAGATACGCACCAAAGAAAAAGATGTCGAAGTACAGTATGAGTACCAAAAAAATGGGTACTCAGTACGCATCATAGGCTGAGTGAGCTAAATGATAGCAAAAGAATAAATAAAGTGAGAGAATGTAAACCTAAGTCAATAAATAAAGGCAGACATGGAAATAGTAGGCCCAACTAGGCAACCGCGATAAGTAGAAAGAAAATAACTTCAGAGCAATAATAAAAGCCAAGATATAACCTAACTGGGCCCTCATAATCCCAAAAGGCATAAACAAGAAGAAATAAACCCAATTGAGCCCCCATAAGTACGGTGGGTACAAGCAAAGAATAACACTTATGTAAGGATGGAAAAATCGACAATAATAGACGTAAAACAAGCCGACATAAGTAATATGCGTACCTGATAATCCTTTCCATCCATTACCACAAGCCTTACCGATCTCTACCGACTTTCCAACCCCAATTCAGTATTCGTAAAAGTAGTAAATATCGGACTCGATCAAGAACTAGAGAATAATATAATGATAGTAAATGTCGGACTCAAATCGAAACTAATAAATAATAATCAATATACATATGTTGGACTCAAACCAGAACTCATAAGCAATAATTAGTATATATACGCCAAACTCGAACTGTAACTCATAACCTAAACCTTAGTATCAATATCCCAGAGTTTTAGCCCGTTTCGAGTCCATTTAGCCATAAATTTCAATTTTAGGTGGCTAAATCCGCTAAGGAGAGGATGGTTCAGACTAAAAAGGAACTTTCCCAGTTTCTCTATAGCTAAGCAAAGAGTGTGTGATGTTGGAAAAGTGATCTTAGGCCGTTGATCGAGAGTGAACCTCAAATTTGACCAAAATAGCCATCCTATTATGAATTGAGTGACCAATGTTGTCCCTAATTTGAGCCTTGGAACCCTTTTTCTCGAACAACCTCATTACAAGTCGAAAACCCTTTTTCCATAAGTCCCTCTCTTGAACCAAATTCTTCTTGAAGCATCTAGGTAAGGTTGTGAACCAACTTAGGTCAAAAGCCTAAGTTGGGGGTAGGGGAGCCTTTTGGGGTTAGTTTTGTGATTGGAAGTTCATAATGTGGGAACCATTCACTTCCTCTTCTAATTATCCTCGTATCCTTACTGTCCAAAAGTGTGATCCAGAGCTCCAGTTATGCAAGCAACGTTGTAGTTATGTAAGCTCACCTTGGAGAACATCGATGCCCATATTGCGAATTTATGCTTCGGGTCAGAAATTGAGCTAAAAATCAAATAGTGGGGCCACCAATGGAATCAAGAATTGAGTATGTCACTAGGTCCCTCTCAGCTCAGGGATCACTTGCCCCAAAATTGAGCTTAATTCGAGCTAAACAACAGCCCCAAAATAGTCCCTAAGACACTCGAAAACTCAAGAACAAAAATGGAGAATTGAATCGAAAGTGGGGATCATCAATTGGGTGCCTAGGGTCGTTGATTCTTGTGCATTGATCATCTTCTCATCCTAAGCTTGTAAGTTCCCGGTCTAATAGTGAATAAATGAGGGTACCTTTATATCATGTCTCATTCGGCTTCCCATGTAGCCTCTTTAATGTTGTGGTTCCTCCATAGAACCTTCCCAAATGCTCTTTCCTTAGTTCTTAACTTGCGAACCTGATGAGTGTTGGCTTGAATAGAGAAAGGAGTAATTATTGCCATCTTGAAATAAAGAGCCTCATCCAACTAGCAAGCACCACATGACCTGAGTACATAACCAAGGAGACACCGTCGAAATAAGTATAAAATAAATAAATGATGGCGCGTGGACATGATTGGTTTCTGCTATATAAGGTTTTTTCGACTATTCTCTCAAAATTTTTGAATCCACTTCCCAGATATATTTCATTAACTATCCAAAAAGTAGGTGACTATCTGTATATAGTAAAATTTAGTCCTAACAAGTGGATCAGTTAGAAATTTGACACGGGGAATCATTAGTTTGGACAGAACGCAGAGCATAGATAAGTGTGTTCAATCTCATTCCAATAATAACTTTAGCACCAGTATCACCAAGGACATCATACGGGTGACATCTTAACATGGCATAAGGGTACCGCGCGGAGGGGTACTCCTCAGTGAATATCTCTTTGGTCCTCCTCTGACTGGGCTAGGCTCATCATTGACCCAGGGCTTGCAATGGTCTTTAGCCTAATGGAAATTCACCTTGAGCCCCGAGCCAAATCTCAAGCATGTGGGAATACTAGAGTACTACTACTAGTATCCTTCTCAGCTAGTAGAGTAGCCTTTTGTGGTAATATCTATAAGCCTTTTTCCCTTTAAGTAATCTCTTGCATGGGAGGAGAAGGCATCTCATTTTTCAGTTGTTATACGTAATACCTTGATTGCGGAATGATAATAAAAAGATCTTATTTTTCTTGCTCTGGTTCTTACATTTTAGTATTTTAGATTTCTTGTTCTTTGCCTAGTTAAATATTCAATCCATTTATTCTTTTTTTTTCCTTTCTTAGCAACAAAAATGTTTGATAGAATTAAGTCTATGAATGTTGTCTATAAAGTTCTCTTATATTTCTTTTCTAATCTTTAAATTTTGTTCTCGGATATCAGGAGAAAAAGGAACATAGTCTAATTATTTGTAAGCAATATATTCTTTATTCGTTTTGTAATTTCGAAATAGAAATAACAATGAATCATTTTCTTGCCACGCGTGTTCATCTTTGTGACCCTTATTCATTTGTTCCTAAGCCCTATTTCACAAATTTAACTTTGTTTGCATACTCACAAATTTTCAGGCAAACAATTATGTCGGATCCTGAAAAAGAAGTTTTGTATGAATGCATTGTCCAAGTCGAATTTCCTTCTAATCCCTTTTAACTTTTCTATTACCAAATGAAGGAAGAAAGGTCGAAAGCTCTCTTTTGGGAGCCTCTTTTATTGAGTTCAGCGGCCCCATTCGCAAGGTTAAATCCATTTCCTCCATGGCCGGTTGAACATGAGGAATGGTCGGCAGAATATCAAAATTTCAAATATAATAAAGACCAAGTGATAAAAACCACAAGTTTTTGCTCTTTAATTTGGTGGAGACATGGACTACAAATAAATATTTTCGCGAGTGCACTAGCTCAATAGTTCACCTGTCAGTCTTTGGTCATTGACTCTTATACTTTACACATGCGCTATTACTGAAGTATTCAAAACCTTTTGTGACGTTTTGACAGCAAAATGATCCTCTTTCCAATTGAAACAAGAATTTCCTATATTTGGTTTTTATTTCACTTTTGAACATTTTTAGGATTAATTATCCAATCAAGCAAATTTATACACTATATTATGAAACCTAGCGAGAATTTTAAAAAATTACCAAATAGAGCAAGGATATTTAAAGTACGTTCAATAGCAGTGATACATAAGTTTCTGAAATTTGTTTTGTATCAGTAACACAATAGTTTCTGAAACCCACTCAATATTAGTGATCATGTTTGCTCTAATACAACCACACTTTGTATATGTTGTTGTGTCATTGATACAGAGTGAATTGTTGTATCGCTAATACAAAGTGGATTTCAAAAACCATATATCACATATACAAAGCGAATTTCAAAACTGATATATCACTGGTTCAAAGCAAATTTCAAAAATTGTTGCTACATTAGATAATTATTCAAATTATCGATATATTTGATATTAGGCCTCAAATTATCATTATTTATGAAAATTTCCTTCTTTTTTTTGTTATAAATAGAAAACACACATATTCTAGAATCAATTAGAACATTTTACTAAACCGACTTTCTTCACGCTCACAAGTTCAGTCCTTCAAGACCCAAGGGAATACACCAAAATAATTAAGAAAAGGCGAACATTTGTCAAGTATTTGGTGATTTCACTCATCACTGAAACGTCAAAAGTGATACGTCAAATCTGACAGACCATTTCCATTTTCCTAATCGTGAACCAAAAAAGAAATCCGTCACATGTACAATATATACAATATAAGTCAATAAGCACAAAGAAAGGGTGTGTTTGATGGAAGGAAAATGTACTAGAAAATATTTTCATGAAAAACAAGTCAATTTTTTACTTATTTTTTAGTGTTTGAAAGTAAGTGAAAAAACTACTATTTCCAAAAGCATTTATATATAATTTATAAGAGTGGTACGAGATGGACAGTCAGGGTTCAAGGTGGCAAGGGGTGAGGGTTGGAGGCGTTGGATGAGGTGACAGGAGACGATGAACTTGAAATATCACTTTTGAAACTGATTTTTCCTACATTTACTAGATAAGTCATGTTTTCCAAAATATTTTGACCATTAAACATGAAAAAATAAAAATTCATTTTCTAAAAAATATTTTCGTCCATCCCAAACACATCCAAAGTAGTTGACAAACTTCAATCAAGGCACTTATTAAGGCTAACAAGTTATCAAAGTAATCGACAAACTTCATAGTACTATGACTGTTAAATGATTAAAAAAGCTCGACACCTCCACTAAGGTCATTGCAAGTATTAGGTAACCTAACGACTAACAAGCATGCGAGAAACTTATTTTTTTTTCTATCCATCCATCCTTTTTTCTAGTTTTTGAGAAACCAATAGGAAATCCTAGCAGCTTGGTTGGTAGACTACCTAAACTTTCAACGTGTTGATGAGCGTTCGATTCCCACCTTGTAGTCCCCTACCCCAATTTTAAAAAAAAAAAAAATACACCAAAATCAACAGGTAACAGCAAGGCAGCAATACACAAATCAAATCTTTACGTTCCTTGTGCGAAAACAAAACATTACAAACCGGCATAGCGAATGATACTCGGAAAACGAATTTCATGTTTATAGTACATAATTGAAACCTAAAAGGAAAATTTCGACGGAGTACAACATGCAACGTTGGATGAGATAACAGCCCTGGACAGTTTTAAACTGGAAAAATTTTGAGAAAAAAACAATACCTAGAAAAACAAGTCAGTCATTCGGAACAATTTCCCGCAACTCATAGAAAATCCACTATTTCCCCAGCTATAAATGAGCTTTCAGTTCCTCTAATGATTTGATTTTAGAATCACAAATCCTGAGGAAATTAGATAAAGCAGTGCGCTGACTAGTAATGATTTTTCTAGTAATATCAGCAGGACTCCAAGACTGCAATGCTCGAGTGATCCGATCACCAAGGCCCTCATCAATTGTTGGGGATGAGGTTAAAGTTCCAAGAACTCGGTAGACATTCCCCGGTCCCAACTCTCCATCTTTTTGGAGTGATGAAAGTATAATTTCCGATTTGGCATTGTCTGACTTGCTTATTTGTTGATTTAGCCATTGTCTAACCAGCTCTATAGCCTCACCTACAGAACGGATTGAATCCTGTACTTCTTGAGACAACTCAACGTTACAGTGCTCCGAAGGTCCACCTTTCTTTTTTCTCTTTCCTGAAGGCAATAACAACCTGGCACAAGACTGAATCACCATAATATGCCAAGCTAAAGGTTCAGTTACCAATAGCACCAGATGAGGAAGATCACATCCGGGTGATGACTCTAGTGGTCCCATCGAACTGACTTTATCCAGGATATACTTCTTCAGAATTAAATTCACAAGAAGCCATGTAGTACCATGCTTTTTTGAATCTCTATCTACTTCACGAGAATAAAGATTCCAAGCATTTAAAAATACAAGAAAGTTCATCCAATCAATCAGATTGCAGCTCCATGCCTGTACGAAAGAAGATGAAATTTATAAAAATTTAGTATCACAAAACTGACAGTTTTAACAGTTGACACCAGACAGCAAATAATGAAAGTTTTGGGACGATAGTTTTGACTTTTGAGCAGTTCCTTTATGTCTAAGATAGTTTAGAGCTGCATCAAAGAATGAACGTTAATCCTTCAAACAAGACATGAAGATTCTCCTACAATTGATATAAGCAGTTCTTTTCTCTTGTACTTCAACTGTCCAACTGGAACAATTTATGCATTTTTTGCAGCTTTGAATTACAAGGGCAAATCGTCCAACTTTGCTTCAACAGGAAGCTTCTCCCGTCACAGACCTGAGTACTATGATTTGGTCATGCCCTATTGCATAGTTGTCTCCTTTGAAATCAGTTTCAATATGGTATATATCTAGGCTGTTAATTATCATAACCTTTAACCTTTTCATTGTCCATTTATAAGTGATGTATATACCAGCTTTACGTGAGATTTATCCCCAGAATTTAAGTTTGAATTCTCAAGTATTAAAATCTCCTACGATTCTCTACTCTCATGCTCCCAAGATATGCACCCTAGAGATACTTCAAAACAACTGAAAATTTCTGGTTATGCAAATAATCTTTCTAGTATCTACCTCAGAATGAAGAAAAATAACTGAAAAAATGAAATGTTCAAAATGATGTTATGGAATTAAACCTCTGGCTTTTATACGTTAATAAACGAAGGTACTGTTACTAAAAGTTAATGATCACCAACAAAGAACAAAGGTTATTCGATGCCCAAAGCCTCTACGAAATCTCAGTAGTTGTAACTTCTGAAATTTCAATTTGAGGAATGCAGTAATGCACCTTGTCCATTTCTTCAGTGAAATGCCAACTTTCTATGTTGAACATGTACAGTTAGGAAGTCCAATTCTCCTTGAAGACTATCCAGCATTACAATGACGTGAAGAGATAAGAAATAACGACAAAAAATTCATGATAAGGGCTCCAAAAGTATGCTTGTATTTATCAAAACTGAAGCAAGAAACAGAGAATGAAAAGTACTTTACAAGCAAAAAACTTATAACTTCGGGAGCATCTTCACACAGAGTACGAACACAAAAGAATTTACCTCTGCATCCTTGAGGCCACTCGAAATATCAAAAGCCAGCCCTACAGCATCCTGGAAGGAGAATCCCAAGATATTGGCATACCGCCCAAGTAATAATCTCAGCTCCGATGATAGATTAGGGTCAAAGACACAACCATTTGCTTCAACACTTCCCTTGACAGATGATGTAGCACATTGAATTGAGAGATAGACAATTCTTGGCAAAAGGGACCTCTTCTCAATTGTTTTAACCACTTTAGCTTGAGACTGTTTGATTTGATCATCCTGCAATGGAAGCGTGAAAGCAATTACAAAGTGAGGAACTTTTTTCCACGAGCTTAGCATTAAGGAGAGGTTCTGCATGAATTTCATACATGAAAGAAAGAATCATCAAAAACCATTAACAATGATAAAATTTAACAGGCGCATAATCTCAAGTCCTCATGTCCACTGGAATTCGGCTCAAATTAACGAGCCTACTTCACTGGAATTCGGCTCAAATTAACGAGCCTACTTCAGTGATCGAACTGCTGTCATGCCATTCCAAACCATAGCAAAGAAAAGTTCAATTATACATATAAAATTACATGTATGATGTGATTCATAACCTTCAATCAGTCAACTCAACTCCAGATTCCATGGGAACTAAGAAAATTGACTCTGTTGGTTTAATTCTCTGGCCAATGGTAAAAATATCTAGAATTTCAAGTTGTATCAGGTAACAGTCAAATGTTGATTTAGTGCCATACTATTTAGCTATCTAGTTTGGCCAATGACTTGTATGTTCCCCCTAATTCAAAAGCCATCTTAAGCTTATGTTAATGTGAAAAAGTATAGCAAGTTCATGAACTACTTTCTCCCTTTTTCTTTTTTTTAAGTAATGGTGGTGTCCATGCCAACTTACAGGCATCTAAATTATTCCCTTGGGTACCTGCTACCTCCCCACCAGTATAGGTACCAGGTAATTGTCCACCAAAACTTAGGCAAATTGGAGGAAATTACCAAGTGTTTTTTTCTCTGAATTTGAAACCTCATGAATTACTTACCTAGTATGAGCCCACAAATGGGGTCTGGGGAGGGTAGGATATACGCAGAACTTACCCCTGCCTTTGTGGGGGTAGAGAGGTTGTTCCCTATAGACCCTTGGCTCAAAAGTAGTGTAGTCAAAACATGATTGAAAGGAAAATATTGGCAGCAAAGTAGCAAGATACACAGAGCAAATGAAGCACCAGGTAATAGGGAAAATTGGAAAATAAGATACGACGTGACTACCAACTAATACTACTAAATAAGGAGAAAATGAGAAGAAGAGACTAACCCCCTCCCTCTCCCACATAAAAGTAATTTCTTCATCGCCTTAAGCTAGGTAGGTGGAGTTGCTTGGTACCTGTATTGGCTGGAGGTACCATGTACCCAATAAATTAATCCAGTTCCTCTTAAACTGACCCCAGCACCACCAATAAAAAACGTTAAAGAGTATTCTACATTGGTTGAAAGAACGAATTACTGTTTCCTTATGTATTCTTGAGCAATCCACACCTTATGAGCTAACTTTTGGGGTTGAGTAAGGTCCAAGATCCATTCTTAACATGACATCAAAACTATGCTCATTCATATTCTTGGTTTCCCAAATGTTAGACCACTAATATATGTTGTCTGCTCTATAAATGTCAGTTAGAATGAGTAGGAACAGGAATAGGATATAGAATCCTACTTGGAAAAGGATTGTAATATAGTTTCCTACTTGGAAAAGGATTGGAATGTAGTGTCTATAAATAGTGTCTCAGTGTAATAATGTAGATACACAATTCAACAATATTTTTCTCCTATATTTCTCACAATGTCCATCTATGGGCATGCACGTGGTGGTGTTAAAGTATACTATATCAGTTAAGGGGATAGTTTCTTATCTCCTTATACAATTTTGGGTAAACCTCGCCACATGAACTGGCTTATTGGTTTGGGTTAGTCCAAGGTTCATTTTTACCCAAAATAAATGTGGTGTTTGTGAGGGACAATAACATACTTTAGACAGACTCGTTTCTCTGTATGGAGATCAAGAGAAGGAAGATATAAATATTTGTAATGTTATATTTCTAGTACAAATATAGAGGCATGTTTACATAACAACTGAAATGTGAGAAAGATGATTTTTTTCTTTTGCAAAGCCTTGTATCAAGATGACACTCTCTTGCATATTCTTCTGAATTGTTGGGGAAGAGAACCAAACCATTAGAAAAAGAAGTAGGTCAAGGAAATGTTGATTTCCAAGAGTGAACGAACCCCTAGTGGCAAGTTTAGTGCCAATAGATTCAATGAGGGTAAGGATGAGTGATGCAT
Source organism: Capsicum rhomboideum (assembly GCA_031232105.1). Taxonomy (NCBI): domain Eukaryota; kingdom Viridiplantae; phylum Streptophyta; class Magnoliopsida; order Solanales; family Solanaceae; genus Capsicum; species Capsicum rhomboideum. The sequence goes on along the minus strand of CP124711.1, from coordinate 94,758,920 downwards.
ATGGAAGACTTAGCATAAAGTTCATTATTAAGTTACAATATAATTAAGGGTCATTTTCAGAGACCTCACCTCAGATTTAACTTCTAACATTAACCTCCTATGTGGTTTACCATATTATGCTTATCTCCCCAAATCTTTTTCGTAACAATTCTTTTAACATATTTATCATTAATGAAAAAAATATGATCCAATTATTTTGTCCTTTCAATATACTCTTCTATTTTATTTATTTTGTAAACACTCTTTTTTAAAGATGCAACTTCAAAACCCTAATCATGTATAATTCTACGACCTCAATAAACACACGAAGAATGATAGACAGCTTTGTCAGACTCGTCTACGGAATAGTTGCCTTTCTTTTTCCTTAACCATTGTGAAGTATTTTCCCTTGCAGATCAGTCCATGTAGCGCTGCATCCGTCAATTCCTGAGTAGATCTGATCAATGATAAAATGCCTATCATCTCACATAGATTTGTTTGCACCATTTTCAAGTGAGTGTGATATATAAGAATGGATACAAATTGCAGATGAAACTTTTGCAAGGGGGAAGGGGTGGAGGGTTAATGGAAGAGGGTGGACAAAACCTTTAATATAATTGAATATACACAACATTCGAGAACTTCAAAAAAAAAAAAAAAAAACTACATGTCAGTTCATTTTTATATAGAGAAGCAATATGGAGTAGCTACTGCGTATTAACAAATCAAGTTTGGTTTTTCTGATGGTAGAATGAGCTTTGATTCTGGTAAACAGTTTCCCTTGCCTGCGTGCAATGGCTCATGCGTGTTTTGTCAAATTTTGCTATCATTATTTCAATGATTCATCTGTTTTCAACTTTCTTCACCTCTGTTCAATAGTATTCTACAGACTACAATTCTTATGTTTGTCAGATCAAATAAATTGTTTTTCCCAAGGTTGAATTGAATTGTTAGACAAATATTTTGAAAGTTACACTTAAAACATATATTACAAAATCAATTAAACGAAAGAATATACTAGAAAGGCAAATTAGTCAAATCATAATATTATATTAATGATAAATAGGTTAAAAGAATTGTTACCAAAAAATTTAGGGAACACAAGGAAGTTAGTGTCACAAAGTTGAAACTGGAAGGCAGATAACATTTGCCTTCGAGAAACAAAATTAGAAGGGGATGTGAGGACATTATTAAGAGGGTGTTTGAATTGGCTTATTTTTAGGTGCTTTTGGCTTTTACGCACTTTCTAATTTTTGGAGGTGTTTGGAAAAGACACAAAGTGCTTAAAAGCACTTCACTTTAGGCTGAAAAAGTACAAAAAAAAAAAAAAAAAAAAAAAAAGGCCAAAAGTTGGTTGCTACCAACTTTTGGCTTTTAGCTTATAAGTCACTTAAAAAAAGCTAATCCAAACACCCCCTAAAGAGATTTGGGGACGGAGATGGGTGAGATTTGAATACCTTGAAGCAAGTGACACCAGAGGGGGTATTGTATTTTATGGGATAGTAGGGTATGGACGGGGGAAGTTTTGGAGATTGGCTCATATACTCTCACTTGCTTTGGCCTCTTTTACAAGATTTTGAATGCCACATAACTGGAGTATATGCACCTAATTGTAGATATGAAAGGAGATTAGCAAGGGAGGAGATAGTAGCTGTTAGGGGGTCAATGGATGGTCCTTGGGCAGTTTGTGGGGACTTACATCACAAGATACCCCTCTGAAAAAGCAAACTGCATAAGGAGAACTTCAGCAATGGAGAAATTCTCAGACTATAGATCTATAGGGGAATTTAATGTTGATGCAACACTTTAAGAAATTCGGAAATGGTCCAATACTGTATGGAAATAAGATCATGGGTTGAATACTTATGAAATGGGAAGAGGACTCTTTCTCTTCGAGTTCACCACCAAGCAAATGGTGGAGCAGGTCGTGAAAGGGATCCGGGAATGGAAGAAAATACCAGTCAAACTCAACTGGTGGAATCCCTTAGTGGGAACTGTAGAGACGAAAAACAGAGTCGAATCAACCTGGGTAGAGATAATAGGTCTTCCACTTCATCACTGGTCACATAAAGGTTTTCAAGGCCATCGGAAATGGCTGTGGGGGATGGATGGAAAAAGAGGAGGAAACAACACTCCGGAATCACCTCAAATGGGCGAGAATTCGAGTATGTGGTGACGGCAACAAGATTCCGAAGGAGATAAAAGTTGAAAATAATGGTACCATCTTCGCGATGCAAATATGGACGGAAATTCCGGCGAGGGTCATTGTCGGAGAAGGGAGACCAGTCACTCCATTTACCCAGAAGTCTGCTGGTAAAGATCCGCTGGGTAAAGAAGTACAAACTGACATGGCGCAGTTGAAAGAGACAAGACAAGAGGACATGTGAAGAGGCACGTGACTTACCTGAGTCTAGTGGAGTATAAAACAGTGGGCCAACAACTCTGGGAATAGAAATTTAGGCCTCAAAGATTTTTTGGGCCCAATCTCATCAGAGCCAACTACTCCCAAGGCTTCTCCTACTAAGGACTCACGTGACCAGCAAGTGCTCTCATTAAAAGGAATCAAAGACATAAAAAAACTTAGCTGAAAACTTCCTAACAGCCTTGAAGAACTCGGAACTCTCCTCTGCTAAGGAGATGAAGGAAAGGAGTGCACAAGGACCAACAATAGAAGTGATCTCATACATGCAATCACAATCGATGGGTCACAACACAAAGGAGGATCAAATAATTGAGCAGCCACAGGAGATAGACATATCAAAAAATCCTAAACAACCGGCGGCAAGAGAAGCTACAATGCAGATTCAACAGATACATCAACCTGAACCAGTTGCAATGCAGACCCCTTCAGAACATGGAATTGTTGAAACAGAGGCATCTAATTGGGTGAATTTACATATATTGGAGCTGAGCAACAACTATGGGGTAGCTTTTGAGGGATTCGAGAGCGAAACATTGGCTCTTCTCATGAGAATTGATGAGAGGAAGATGATGATTGATAACATGAAACAAGGCAAAAGCAGTGCAACGCCTAAGAGCAGAGGAATAGGTAAGAATGAACTAAAAAACCTACAATCTAGTCTCAATAAGGAGGTGGAAGGGGCAAGAAATAGGGGGAGGAACCTGAATTTAAATATTAAATGAAAGTCAAAATTTTGACATGGAATGTAAGGGGTCTTAACAGTTGGAATTCAAAAAATCTGGTTAAGACTTGCTTACAAAAGTGGAAGGCTGATGGGGTATGTTTACAGGAAAATAAAGTAAACAAGGGAGTAGAAGGAGTGGCATTTCAACTTTGGCCACGTAGATGGATGAGATGTGGGTTCATTGAAGGTGATGGTAGCAAAAGGGGTATCCTAGTAATGTGGGATAGCAGGGTATTTAAGTTGAGGAAGGCAATTTCTCAATCACCTTCACTTTGAAGCGGTTCAGGACTCTAGGACTCTTTTTGCTGGTCTTTTACTGGGGTTTATGCTCCTCACATCAGACAAGAGAAACTGGATTGTTGGGAGGAAATTGCTGCAATGAAAAGTCTATCGGAAAGACCTTGGGTAACACGGGGGGGGGGGGGGACTTTAATACAGTTAGACACATGGTGGAAAGAAGGGGATGTTCTAGAATTACTAATGTAATGGCTGATTTTTCCAAATGGATTGAAGATCTTGAACTTCATGATCCAATTCTGATTAGAGGCAAGTACACTTGGGTCAGGGGCTCCAATCATCAGAATAATGCAAGATTAGATAGGTTTCTATATTCAATGGAATGGGAGGAAAGCTTCAAGAACATTAGGCAAAGAATTCTGCCCAGAGTATCATCTAACCATACCCCTATAATTTTGGAATGCGGAGAATGGGAAAGAAGACACTCTTATTTGGTGGAGGGGTTCAAGGAGTTGGTGTAGGGATGGTGGATGGGTTTCAAAGTTGAAGGGTGCCCGGATTTTCAACTAAGTGCCAAACTGAAAATGCTGAAGCAAAAATTAAAAGAGTGAAGCAAAACAAACTTCTCTGAGATGGTCAACAGAAAGAATTGTCTACTAGAAGAGCTGTCTGAATTGGATAGATTCAGGAAGATAGAGAGTTATCCCAAGATGAGATGATGGTCAGGGCAACAATACTTGTGGAATTAGAGGTATTGGCCCAGTAGGAAAAAGAAAAATGGAGACAAAAATCAAGAGCTCTTTGGTTGAAGCAAGGAGATAAGAACACCAGGTTCTTCCAAAGATTGGCAACATCACACAGAAGATGCAATACGATTGACAGGTTGGTGGTTAGGGATGAGGAAGTTGAGGAGCCTAATGAAATTAAAGAGGCTATGATAGGTCTTCGGAGGAGATGTAGGTACACTGCCAAGTGCCCAACTACATACCTAGGAATGCCTCTGGGAGACAAATCTAAATCTAAGGAAATTTGGGACTCGGTAATTGAGAAGTGTGAAAAGAAACTGACAGGATGGAAGGCCCCAACAATACTTATCTTTGGGGGGCAGGGTCACTCACATTAATTCAGTGCTTGATGCACTGCTAGTATATATGATGTTGTTATTCCCCATTCCGGATGCAATTATCCAAAGGATTGATAAGATTAGCAGGAATTTTTTGTGGAATGAAAGCAAGGAGGACAAGGTGATGCGACCCAAGTCACATCAAGTTCATTTACGAGGAGTCAAGCCCGGGAGCTTCATACATGGCAAGGTCTATTTGAAAAGAGAGATGTGATGGAGCTTACATTGGTGTCATCCCGAGGAGTTCATATGATGGAAATCACCTTTGAAGGTGGGTAAAGGGGGCTATGTTTGCAAAGAGGCTATTTTTGAAACACATGCCCAAACCTAAAGAAGACTAAAAAGGGCCCTTATTTCATTAAGGGTAGTATTGTAATAAATGACTTAGACTATAAATAATTGCTTTTAGTTATTTCTTTCATAGTTTTTGATGATATTGAACTTGTCTTTTCTTTTGAGAGATTGAGCTTATTTCATTAAGGGTAGTATTGTAATAAATGACTTAGACTATAAATAGTTGCTTTAGTTATTTCTTTCATAGTTTTTGATGATATTGAACTTGTCTTCTCTTTTGAGAGATTGAGCTTGGTAAAGCTTTTGTTGATCCGTGTTTAGAAATAGAGGTTGCAAGGTGAATTCAATTCCCTTGTTGGTCTTCATTATAGTTTAGGTGCTTTCTTGGATTAATTGAAAGAGGTCTTAGATTTTAATATATTCTTTGGTTGCTTTTGATTTCCTTGTTTGTGTCTAATCTCCTATCCTTTAATTTCTTGTTATTAGGTAGGGTTTCTTTAGGTTCTAGTTTCAATATTGCATCACAAGGGGTTCCATTTAGCTAAATGGTGCAAGGCGATGTGTGGAAAGAAACAGGGTGGGTTAGGCATCAGGAACTTAAAATGGTAGAATAAAGCACTCAAATTGAAATGGTTGTGCACTCAAATTGAAATGATTGTGGAGATATTCAAAAGAGCCTCAAGCTTACTGGGTGGACTTAATAAGAGCTAAATATGGTGAGGATAACAAGTGGATAAAAAAGTAAATTCCCCTTATGGAGTGAGCTTACGGAGATCCATAAGAACACACTGGCCTCTGATGAAGGCCCACGCCTCTATCAGGGTAGTTAATGGTTGCACATCTTTTTGGGAGGATAAATGGCTTGTCAATCCTTTTCTGAAAGATCTCTTTCCAAACATTTATCGCCTGGATCTATAGCAAGAGAAAACAATAGATGGAGCATCGTCAACACGGGGATGGAACTTCCGGTTCCAAAGAAACCTAAATGATTGCAAAGTGGATACATTAGTAGAGCTGTTCAGAACCCTGGAAGAATTCAAAGGCACAAAGGAAGGTTAGATAGCCTTTGGTGGAAAGTAAACAATAGAGGATTGTTCAGAGTTGGTTTAGCTTATAAGCTACTCAATAGAGACCTTCGGTAGATGGACAACTGGCCATGGAAGAACATATGAAAAGTTATAATACCCTACAAGGTAGCATGTTTAAACTGTTTGTTAGCGTGGGAAGCGGTGCTGACACATGACAACCTTAGCAAGAGAAAAATCACTCTCTGCTCAAAGTGCTACATGTGATGAAGAAGCTGAGACAGTCAGTCAGCCATCTATTCCTAAACTGCAAGCAGTGTTATCAAAGGCATGCTTAAGCCCTGAAGCGAGGCTCAAAACGTGTTGAGCGCTTCGCCTCGCTTTATGTGCGCTTCACTGTTTTCATCAAGTTTCTAAGGCATACTTTTCCTTTCCACTAAGTCTCTTAAGAAGAGGTGGCACTAAAAAATTAATATTTCCCTTTATCGTAGTAGTATGGACTGCGTACACTTACCCCCCCCCCCAGACCCCACGTGGTGGGAATATACTGGGTATGTTGTTGTTGTTGTTGTTTATCGTAATTGCTTTTCAATTTCCTTGTTCATATATTTGTCATTCTGCTTATGATTATTAGTCTTGGATCAAACATAAATATTTGTATTTTTCTCCCTTTGCACCTTTTTTCATTGAAGCCCAAGCTTTTATTTGCGCTTTGCGCTTTAAGCCCCAACAGATCTTAGAGCTTTTTTGCGCTTTTCGCATTTGATAACACCGACTGCAAGATCACAGACATGCTATGGAAGATCTTGATTAACCTCAGAGATATTGTTCGGAAAATGCCAAGAAAGATTATTGAGGTCTTGCTCAGCTGGGAAGAAGCAGCTACAAGACACAGATAAATTGAGGATTGCCCCAGCCTGCATTTGGTGGACAAACTGGAAAGAGAGAAATTCCAGATGTTTTGAAGACATTAGAAGTTCAGTTCAGAGGATTAAGTTGAACTGCTTTAGACCTTTTTTGTGTTTGAGCAAACCAGAGATGCATAGAAGATACTGCTTCAATAATAGACACCCTAGTTTTTTGTTAGGTTAATGGAGCAGTTTTTCTTCTTTTTTCACTTGTAAATATGGTTTCAGCACAACCTAGGTGTTGTATTGACAAATATATACAAATTGTTACCGTCTCAAAAAAAAAACGTTGAACCTGGAGGGAGGTCTCTAAAATTATCCCTACAATTAAATTAATCTTGACAGAAAATGGCACCTAAGGGTGTGGATAGTGGTCAATCAAGTGGGTTGAGATCCATGAGGTCTCGGGTTCAAATCCCAACAAAGAACAAAATACTAGGTGATTTTTCCATTCTGTCCTAGCTTGGTGGTTAGAGTTACCTGTATCTGTTGCTAGTGGATGTGGCAGGCATCACGTGAAATTAGTCAAGGTGCGTGCAAGCTGGCCCAAACACCACGGTTATCAAAGAAAAAGAATCTTGACACATCTTCAGAAAATTTGATCTTGAAATGAACTATACCATGTACTCTTGTACATCCCCATGAATAAACATCAAACTAGTGTGTACATTATCAAAGACAAAAATCATACCAAGGTTTGTCTGGTGCAATAAGATACTCCTTCAAATGGCTCTGCACACAAAGACGAGCAGTCATTTTAAAGACATTACATATGCAGTGAACTCTGGAAAGAAAATGTACTACAGGAAGGCTGATGAAAATTTATCTGCACTACACAAATATTATAAAATTGTCAAAACCATATAAACAGGTGCATCATATACTAACCCAAAAGATAATTTTTATCATACGTTGGCGTCCACCAGGGCCGCAGCTGCAATTCGTCATTGAAGGTCAATGATTTGCTTCCCATTTCATCTGAGAGTTCAAGAAACTGAACTCCTTGTTTCAAGCTTTCTAGAATACCCTAAGCAATCCCAAAATGAAAATTTGTCACTGAAACATCAACAGTAGAATACAATTTAAACACCCCACCCCACCCTGCAAGTTTTCAGTTACGGAAGCACAAGTGTGTATACCTTCCTATCTTCCATATACATACATACATACACACACACACATATATATATATACACACATCTATACATATATATATATATACACACACATATGTATATACATATGTACGTACATATGTTACATATGTACGTACATATCTATATATATATATATATATATATATATATATATATATATATTTATATATATATATAACCTACTACTTTTAGAATTGTGCCCACGTTTTAATTCTCCAAAATACCCCCAACAGTTGTCAGCACATTAAAGATGAGGGTATTTTTGTCCTCAACCCAGATTTCCCAATTTTTCACCTGCATCTCAGAGACGTTATCTCAAACCTCTCTCTACAACACTTCAGGCAACAGGGAGAAAAACCTCTGTGTGTGTATGATTTTCTTAATTTACTAAGCTTTTAGTGCCTCTAGTTTTTGGATCAGCTTATGGTGTACATAATATTTTCTTTGCTCATGATGCCCAACAATTGTTCTGTTTGAATATTTCACAAAGATTCAAAAATGTATTCTTCAATGTCGGCTTTAATATTCCTCTTCTATCATATTGAACAAATGCAGTATCAAATAGAATATCCGTATCTTTTCAGTTATTAATTTGTCAATATTTTTTATTTTCACCAAACAATACTCACTATTTAGCAAATCGTTGTTCGTCTGGAAATCTTGCAAAAAATTCAATTTCCAGAAGGACTCATCATGTCTTTACCTTACCTTGGCATCAGAACTTGTTATGTTCCCGGAAAGTTTAGCAGGAATGCTCCTAAAAGAAGACTGACGGGGAGGATAGAGAAGAAACTTGGGACTGGGCTGCTGGAGTTTAATCAGGGAGCATAGTGAGAGAGAAACGCAGAGGGAGGAGGGAATTAGGGATTTGATGAAATCCTTGAGCTTAGTGGTAGATTAAATAGTCTCTCTCTTCCACTAGGTCAAGGGTTTGATACTCATAATAAGAATCAATGGAAAACATAAATGCCCTCATCTTTAAGTGTTATTTTGGATAATTAAAACCTACTAAGGGTTTGAGACTCGTAATGAGACAAAGACATAAAGGCCCTCATCTTTGATGTGTTATTTTGGATGTTTAAAATGCGGGTACAATGCTAACCTACTAACTTCACGTAGTAGGTTAGCAAAACCCATATATACATGTGTGTGAGTGTGTTTTAACCCCTGAACCTTGCTGGGAAAAGTAGAACTATTAAAATCCATCAAAATTAACAGCTATAACACATTAATGGCTTTGACATTCTTTTCATAGATCCTATACCAATTCTGAAAACAAGTATTCTCCTAAAACTTAGCATGGACCAATTTGACCAACATAAGCTCTTTTTACAGAAAATAAAAACAAAAACCAGAAGCGCTATTTACTAAAGTATGCTATCTAATTACTCAACTGAAGCTAAATTTAAAAGATAACAAAGAAGAGAGTTGAAGGGAAAAAGAAGAATGTATGCATACTTTGACCAATTGTTTCAAGTTTGACAGATCTATCTGTAGTTTCACTTTATTCAATCAACGGGGCATGTGAAGATTAGGTGACATAGGTGTCCAATCCAATAACCCTAGAGCTAAAATGTATTTCAAAGCGATTGCAGACACGAACATGCAAAAAGAACTGTTCAGTAGAGAAACTTAAAGTGACAAGGAAAAAAGTTACCTCCACTTCTTCAATGTTATTTGCTTTCTGCTTTAACTGCAGAATGGGTATTTCAATCTTTGCCATCAAATACTGGCTTGATTGTCGCAATCGCTCCTTGAACTGAACAAACTCAACAACCTAGAAAAGTTTGCAAATGAAGATTTTGTTACCATTGTGCTAATTCATTATATGATTTAGTAATTTATTCTTTTGTTCAACAAAGGGAACCATTTCAAATGATACTAAAAGAGAATGATTATGATAAGCAGTGTAAGCTTCTAAACCAGAAAATAAATAATTGCTCCAACAAATACCCTCTTGGAACTCACATCGCAAGAACTAACTTGTGCAGAAACAGTTAAAAGTACTACCTTTTAGCCTCTTTCCTCACTCATTATAACCAGAGGAAAGGTTTACGAACAGTGGAAAACGCAATTATCAAAACCACGTCTACACAAAATACTCTCAAAACTGCTAAAAACAACTTAACCTTAGTTTACTTACTTACGAAGAAGATGACAGACTGTACAAACAATGGTAAGAAAATTCATGTAGCATCTTAGGAAAAAGGTATTTTACAAGTTCACTGATTAGCCATCTACCTACAGCAGGTTGACCTTCAGCTAAAAGGCTACTTCCAGTATTGAAGCAGAATTCCTACATTTAATATAAGAGGCTAGTTTCCCTCTTCTAATGTTGAGAGCAACAGAAAGCACATACGGAGTCCCAGTGAAACTTGATGGCACATGCTATACCCTCCAAAATGATTTGCTAAAGCATCTAGAATTATAAGTCTAAATCTATTCATCTAAACCTCAAGAAAAACAGTTCAACAAATATTAAGAACTAAACTAAGAACAGTTTAGCAATTAGTAGATGCAAGCCAAAAAAATCTGATATCTATCATGTGGTCTAATGCAACTGGCCAAGTTGCATTCTCGTCAATAGCATAGTCGCTTATTGACTTTCAACAATAGCACGAATGCCAAAATATCATTATGTCTTGTAGTTTGACATACATATATAACAAGCCAAGTCATACTCTCACAAATAGCATACAACTAGCCAACTGTGCTCTAGTCAATCTCATTGGAGCTTTGTATAGAGAGAGAGAGAGATGGAGGGAAGATTTGGGATGGGAAAAAATAGAAAAATCTAAGACAAGGGTTACAAGAAAAAAAGGAACAAATTTCTACGGCTCTGGAAAATAATTAGATTTTCTAATGACGGGTATTCCTGCATCATGCAGCAGAAGCCTAGCATTTGTTTCTCCACCTATTAAGAGGCAATTGATATAAAGTTATCATTTAACAGCACAGTGTGCCAAAATGAGGGTTTAAGAATAGATATGGCTTAGATTGCATGCTAAAAACTTCAGTTCATTTTTGGAACTTGGATTACTATATCAATTTGCTTTCAGAATGTTTGATAATTCATTTTTTACAACTAATGTTGGATAAATCTTATAAGTATTTAGTTCCACATTAGAAAAAAAAATGCATATTCTTAGAGCTGAGATCTATTCTATTTGGACAAAAAGAACCCACCCTAACACAGCTTGAACTGGATGGGAAATTTAGAACAGTAAACACCGAAGGAATGATATTCTAGGTCACTAACTTACTTTAGAGTAACTTCGATGACGATATGCAAGAAAAGTAAGATCAGCAGATTCTCTAAAGTGATCATCCATAAATCTTAAATAATCCCTTAAAATATCTGTTGAATCAGCCCACAATGGCGATGCTAACATATGCGGCAAAATGTGGTGTGATACAGTTTCTAACAATATATTCTTCACGTCCAGTGTTTTATACCTACATAGGAAGAGAACTGTTACCATATAAGACAGATAGAAGTGCGAACAATGTAAATCCCAAAGAACTGATTTCCAAAATGACAGAAATAAAATGTAATACAAACATGTAATGTGCTGATTTCTGGGGGACAAGGAGGAAACTAATTCTTACCACTCATAAGCCAACGGAAGAGAATTCCAGTGAGAGTACAAATGCAACAGCAAAATCTTGTACTGCCAAACATGTCTGTCAACCATGCACCATAGATATCATGTCATAAAAACAATCTTTAAAGAGAAGCCACGCACTTAAAAGATACAGAGTATCATGAAAAATTATCAAAATTCATATCGGCACAGTTGTATAATTATATGATAAGGAACTAAAGTTATTATAGCGTATGAACCAATAGCAGTAACGCTATATGTAGAGAAGTAATAGTAATAATTTATTCCAAATTTTACAGTGCAAGATAGGTAAATTAAAGCTTATGCTTCCTGCAGTAGTTTAAACCTGTGCCACTTGCGCAACAAGAACAAAGAATAGTATGGCATCATCCTCGGCAGCCCATCCTCGCTTAATCTGCACTAACCTTCATTCTCTCAATTGGTTCTTCGAATGTCCCCCTTCCTGTTTTTCTTAGCAATTGAGGGTCTAATTAGATGATAAGGACAGCTAAGTACTATGGATGGGTCAGAGGCTTTGGAACTCAGTTAAATTCTGATGATAGTTGTGGAATCTCTCGTTTATTATATGCAGATGACTCCCTTGTTTTTAATGAAGCTGAAATGCATCAGATAAGGCATCTTAGGCAATCCTGGTTATTTTTGAAGCTATTTCTGGTTTACACGTGAACTGGAATAAAAGCTTCTTATTTCCAGTCAGTCAAGTACCAAATTTGCAACTTCTTGCAAGCAACCTACGATGTCAGGTGGAGATTTTTTCAATATATGTTGGGATGCCTTTGGGGGCAAAAAATAAGTCAATAGAGATATGGAATAAGGTTATTGAGAGTTGTGATAAGAAGTTGGCAAGGTGGAAAACTCAATATTTATCCTTAGGTGGGAGATTGATACTTATTAATTCAATGTTGGATGCTCTCCCCACTTATATCATGTCTGTTTTCCCAATCACTAGAGGTGTAGGAAAAAAAAGCTAGACAGTTTGAGGAATTTGTCAAGGCAACAAAGAGAACAGAAGCAGCAACCTGGTGACATGGGATGTAGTCACTCTTAATAAGAAGCACGGTGGTATGGGCATTAAAAATCAGAGGCTACACAACAGAAGTCTTCTGCAAAAATGGCTATGGAGGTTCAACATGGAAGATATGGCACTGTGGAGGAAATTCATCATTCAGAAGTATGGATTGGTAAATCAGTGGATCACAAATGAAGTTACAAGTGCTGGCACTAGTGTCTGGAGATCCATAAGAAATCAGTGGCAAGATTTTTGGGGAAAAGTAGAGATCATAGTGGGAAATGGGAGCAAGACTGAGTTCTGGGAGGATCAATGGATTGGTGTTAACAACTTGAAGTCTACCTTCCCTATTCTATATATTAAGCCTCCAAAAACATGCTAAGATAGAACATGTTTGGGGTCAACAAGGTTGGGATTTGAATTTCAGAAGAGCTCTTAATGACTGGGAAATTGAGAATCTTACCTCAATTCTTCAACTTCTGCATACTTCTAGTGGTACTACTGAGAACTTAGATCAACTTAAATGAAGGTCGGACAGCAAAGAAAAATTTCCAGTCGAGTCTATTGCAATTTGAATCACAGAAGACGCAAGAATGTGTACTGGCCTTGGAAGCTCATTTGGAAAGCTAAAGTTCCAGTAAAGGTATCATGTTTTGTTTGGTTGGTGGTAAGGAAAGCATGTCTAACTCAAGATAAGTTACAAAGAAGAGGTCTTCAGATTTGTTCAAGATTTGTTCAAGATGTCTATTATGTAGTCAAGAAGGTGAAAATAATGAGCATCTTTTCCTACACTACAACAGTGCAACACAACTACAAATCTGTGGCACATGTTCTTTTGTATATAGGAGTTAAAATGGGTCATGGCTAGATCTACACCAGAGATTTTGAGCATTTGGAAGAATGTGGGGAGGAGAAACAGTGAAGAGGACCGGTGGCAGATAATTCCTGCTTGCATTTGGTGGGTAGTCTGGAAAGGGAGGAATTCAAGACATTTTGAAAATACAAGCAATACCATCCAGCAGATTAGGATGAATTTTCTTAGTTTATTCTTCTTATGGTGTAAGCAAAACTAGTGGGGAAATAGGAAAATAGCAGATTTAATCGGCAATGTATAAGCTTGTAAGTTTTGGATAGGACATCCCTTATACTTTTGAATGTCTGTAAGTTTGACAACTTAATATCTTTCTGGAAGCTGAGTTTTGTTTATTAATACAAATGGTTACCTTATCCCAAAAAAAAAATGTCTCCCTAAAATCCTTTTTTGATGAGGAATAACTTCCCCTGCAATAACTGTTCAGGTCTTCGAGGACTTCCATATAAGTCTATCACACGGTCAAAAGCGTTCGCAAAGTATTTCCCCTCTCTCCGTTCTAATTACATGAAACTCTTTCCATTTTGGAGAGTCCCAAAATGTTCAATACCATTCCATTTCCACACAACTACGAATACTTTCAACGATTTAGTTCATTAAACTATCCAAATTTAAACTTTGATACGATGTTTTCTCCATCACACTAACTTTTCAACCATTGCTTTTATTATTTTTTCTACTATAACTGAAGTCAAATTTAACATCTTAAAGTATCATCCAAATATCATTGTATAAAGTGGGATGGAGTATTATTTTCCTTTTTAAAAGTATCTATTTTCTCTATTTTTGCAGCTTTTTGCAAGAACAATGCTCGCTGAGGTTCAAAAAGTTTACTTCCTTAAATGATGGAATACTGTTTCCGCAAAACAGGTATGCAAACATATAATACATTCATGATGTACTTGACACTTGTTAAATATTGCATTCTCGCAAGTTCTTGACGTAAACAGATATCTTGTCTTTTATTTGGAACCAGGAACCAAATGTAAAGGTGGCGTTTGAACTGGGAAACAGGCCTATTTTTAGTTTGGTTTTGGTTGTTGGGAAAAATGTAAGTACTTTACATTTGCCTCTGAAAGGATTGTGCTTTTAAACAGTTAAATAGCTAAAGAAAAGGTTAATAGACTGAACTCGACCAAGAACCTACATTCACCACGAAACATAATTCTGAGAATCTGAATTGCTGAAGAGAAAACAGATCTAGGAAAATAAAGAACAGTTTATGCAGAAAGGGGTTGTTCAGTTAATGGAATACAGCCCTTTGCCTTTCTCTCTCGAGAAACAATATTCTTGTTTCCCACCAAACAAAAAAATGTTGTTTGAGTTCAAAATCAAAATCAGTTAGTCAAAAACAGGGATTTGGATTGGAAACCAAGCACACTTTAAGAACTGGCAAGGGTATCTTGACTTGATCGTATGTAGTTGTACAAAGGTATCAGAAAAGTGGTACAAGTTTCTTGTGCTAACAGATCCGCTCTACCAATTCTCTACCAAAATCAAGTTTGGAACTAGTTTGGGGCCTTCAGGAACATTAGCACCTTAGCACCAAATTTCCATCTTTCCTTCGGTAACATTTTTTTTTTCTTTTTTTTGGTTTCTCACTCAGTATCCAGTACTCGCTTTGAGGCCTAACCGATCCGGATTTGCGTCAGGAAGTCTCAGTTTATGGCGGCCTCAGGTTAAGGATGGAGGGGTGCTTACCACCCCACCACATCTTTTGGTGGTGGATGACATTCACTATACCATTTGCCCTTAAAGAATTCCCCTTTCTTGAGTTCCCCAAAATTCATACTTCATGGACAACTCAGTTATCTAGCATAAGTAGCATGGATGGTCTCAAGGAAACCCACTCTTTTGATACTGTTCACATCACAAGAAGATACAAAACAGTTACAGCGCAACCCATTCACACCCATCTCGTAAAGTTTAACAATTCTATTGAAATATTAAAGAGTGACAACTTGCTTGTTAATGGAGAATATATAGACCAGCAAAAATGTGCATAAAATCGAAGTTCTTCACTAGATCTCATGATCTACTTATAGTATCAATTGCTCGCATGTACATGCACGTGTATACATAATTGCAGATTCAATACATCTTCAACAAATTTTATGGTCCATACGCCTGCTTGCTGATTACTGCAAGCCAAATTGAGGTTAATGCAACAAATTAGCCTCTGGCTACTGTGAGAATATAGGAGAAAAATATTATTGAATTTTTGTATCTAAATTATTACATTAAAACCCTATTTATAGACACTACATTGCACTCCTTTTCCAACTAGGACACTGACATTACAATCCTTTTCCAAATAGGATTCTATATACTATTCCTATGCCTACATCTGACGTGTTCACCGGAGAACTGTGCACCTATTTCCGGCGATCCTGACTGGGGTTTTGTTGCCTGGAAAATCCGAACCTGGTGGTGGGTTGATTTTCTGGAAAAAAAAAAAAGGAAAATACTGTCGGAGAAGGTTAGGTCACCGGAAAATTGCACAGTGACGTTGATTTCGCTGGAATGACGGCACAGCGATGCTTTTCTCACCAATGCTCTGATACCATGTGAGAAATATAGGAGAAAAATATTATTGAATTATATCTAAATTATTACATTGAGACCCTATTTATAGACACAACATTAGACTCCTTTTCCAACTAGGACGCTGACATTACAATCCTTTTCCACATAGGATTCTATATACTATTCATGTTCCTACTCATATTCTAACAGCTACCATTATCTATAACTCATGTATAACTCGTGTATTTAAGACCATTATTTCTGTGCATTTAAGACCATTACCAAATCTCCCAGATCTAATAAACACTGTCTTGGAGAGGCAACAGGTGCATGTTGTGCAAGATATGACCCTCAAAATTAGAATGAAAATCAAGAACCGGATCCATTAGTCAAGCCCACCATATTATGCAGATTTCTTGTAAGCCATCCATCAGTTAACATGTTTTTGTTCTTTTGCATATTCATGAAAGGTATAAATTTGATCAATGGGTTAGCAAATGATGAATGTGCTAAATAGAAGCCATATAAGAATTTAAACTTTCTAACCTTCGTAGTGCCAAACCAAATTCCAATATCATAATCGATTCCACCAGATACCCGATGTGCCTAGTACGCCAAAAGAGCTACAGCCAGGGTAAGAAGATTGATCAGTTAGACAGTTACACAAGAAAATAACAAGACTTCTCCTTGTTATGTCAATAGAAAGTAAGATATTTACTCAGCGACTGGAAAATGGAAATTATGAAAATCCAAATCACCTATAATCAAGACATACCCTGCTGAGAGCAATCACTAAATAGAATCAAAGAACGTAAAGGCACATTTTCGCCAATATCACAAAATATGCTTACTTTGGAAAGCACTTCTGGAAAAAGGACTTTCAGAGAAGTTCTTGGGGAAATAGTAGTTTGTGTTCGGACAATCCATTTTGGAAAGTGCTTTGGTCAGTACTAGAGAAACGGTTTTGTTTAGCCAATCTTTTCAAAAAGTGATTCTGAGTATCAATTAACAAAAAAATCTAAATATTCGCTTTACAGTGTTCACCATCTAAACACTCACAAACGACTTAGTGTTCACCATATTCCCTGTGGGATTCGACCCCAACCTTTGTTGAGTTATTTATTTGACAACGACCGCTTATACTTCTTAAGGGAGGTGTAATTTGGGCATATCACTAGGAAGTAATCAGAACCGATTTGGTTCAGGCAGTTACATATTTTTATGAAACTGGTTATTTTGAGAAGAGTATTAATGCAACTTTTGTGGCATTGATACCAAAAAAAGTGGGGGCGGTGGAGCTAAATGACTATAGACCCATCAGCTTGATTGGAGGAGTCTATAAGATCATAGCCAAATTATTAGCAGAGAGAATAAAGAGGGTGATCCACAGGTTGGTTGATAGACAACAAATGGCTTTCATCAAAGGCAGACAGATCATGAATGCAATTCCGATCGCAAGTGAACGTGTGGAGAGTAGGCAGAGGACACTCAAACCAGGCATAATATGCAAACTGAATATCCAAAAAGCATACGATCACCTGAATTGGGATTTCCTCTTACATATGCTACAAAGAATGAGGTTTGGCACAGGGTGGATTAGATGGATAAAGGAATGCATCCGCACTGTGAGGTTCTCTGTCCTAATAAATAGGAGCCCAAATGGTTTCTTCCCATCCCAGGGAAGTCTAAGGCGAAGGGATCCCCTGCCCCCTTTCCTTTTCATCCTGGCAATGGAAGGAATGAGTAATATGCTCAACACAGCTAAGGAGAGGGGTTGGATAAGAGGATTTCAGTTTGGTGAAAATGACAACATGGAGATAACTCATCTCCAATCTGTGGATGATACTATAGTGTTTTGTGAAGCTGAGAATGAACAAGTACTGGTGCTGAGAACCATCTTCACCATCTTTGAAGATGTATCTGGTTTACACATTAATTGGGGAAAAAGTTTCATTTACCCCATTAATGAGGTGATACATCTGGACCATCTGATAGAATCTCTTGGGGGCAGAGTAGGTGAATTTCCTACCATATATCTTGGGATGCCTTTGGAGGCAAAGAACAAATCAAAAGGGATATGGAACGAAGTAGTGGAGAAGTGTGAAAAGAAGTTAGTTAACTGGAAAAGTCAATTCCTTTCTGGGGGGAAGACTGACTCTAGTAAATAGTGTTCTTGATGCACTTCCCACTTATATGATGTCAGTTTTCCCAATCCCTGCTAGTGTAATTAAAAGAGTGGATGCTATAAGAAGGAACTTTCTGTGGAAAGGCAGTGAAGATAAATAGTAGTTCCACCTTGTCAAATGGGCAGAACTGATAGTGAGCAAGAAGGAGGTTTGTGCATCAGAAATCTGAAGACGCAGAATCAAAGCATGATGATGAAGTGGCTTTGGAAATTTGCAAATGAGGACAACCTAATATGGAAGGATGTTATCATGGTGAGTATGGTACGGAAGATAATTGGATGACAAACATGGTAACAACACCCTATAGTTGTACAGTTTGGAGAGCCATCAGAAACCTATGGCCATTAATGAGTTCCAATATCAGCATCCAGGTGGGTATGGCCTGAAAACATCTTTCTGGAATGACAAATGGATTGGAAACAGGCCACTGAAGCAAGATTATCCTGTTCTATACACTTTGTGCCAACAACAGCAAGCAACTGCAGTGGATATGTGCACTGGACAAGCTTGGAACTTGCACCTAAGAAGAAATTTGACTAATTGGAAATTGGGAATTGGGAACTATAGCTTCATTCCACAACACAATGAATGAGTTCAACAACTCTATGTTGCGCGGACTCTTCGTTTTGGCTACCGAACCCGTCTCGACGCGACACTGGTGCGGGCGCAGGTGCTGGGTGCGTCTCAGATTCGGTCAACCCCATCCGGATACTTTGACCAGAATCAAGAATAAATTTGGGGGAAAAAAAGGATTCGATTTCTTAAAATAAAAATAAAACAAATTTACGACAATCTTGTAGGTTTTACCTTTGTCTCCTTTTTAGCTTTTCCCATTGATATATAAGTTTGTTGCTTCATGTTTCCGGCCAAAATAGAGAGAAAAATTCCGACCGGCGACAAAAGACGTCTTGGAAAAGAAACAGAGAGGAGCGAAAGAGGTCTTGGAGAAGAAAGAGACGGAACAGGACTTTAAATCTTTAATTATAAATTATAATGTGTATTGTGTACACTGCCATGTCCCATTTATTTCTATGAGTTGTGACACTGAGTCAATGACACGTAATAAGTGGATGGCACTTTTACTTTTTGACTAAATTGTACTAGATATTGCAATTTGCACTTGGGTACATATATATTCAAATTTTAAAATTAATTAATAGCATGTCAATTTTTTGATAATTAATTTATATTTTTAAACCGCGTGATGCGAGGACAAATTTACTAGTTGAACATAATAAAATTAACCCTTTTGTTAAATTGCTTATTTTTTTATCGTAATTTTTCCATATTCTTTTGAAGGGGAGCCTTGGAGTAACTGGTAAAGCTGTTGTCATGTGACCAGGAGGTCACAGGTTCAAGCCTTGGAAACAGCCCCTTGCAGAAATGTAAGGTGAGGCTGCGTACAATAGATCCTTGTGGTCGGGCCCTTCCCCGGACCATGCGCAAAGCGGGAGCTTAGCACACCGGGCTGCCCTTTTTAAAAAAAAAAAAAAAAAATCCATATTCTTTTGAATAGTTTTAATTATTAAATTATTATACTTACAGTATTTTTTTAAGTTAAATTATTATAGGGGTTCGCGCGCCGACTACCCGCACCCATATCCATGCTCAGATTCGCACCCCCGAATCTTAAAATTTAGATTTTGACGAATCCGACTCTCGGATACGCACCCGAGTCTGAGTAACATAGCTGAACAACTTGAACATGGAGGGGGACAAACTGATATGGCAAAAGGACAACACTGGCATGTTTTCAGTCAGTTCAGCATATAAGGAAACAAATATATCTATTGCCAAGGAGAAGGATTGGCCTTGGAAGATGATCTGGAAGATAAAGATTCCTTATAAAGTGAACTGTCCCACATGGCTCTTAGCTAAAGTAGCAATGTTGACACATGAAAATTTGAACAAAAGAGGCTTTCATTTATGTTCCAGGTGCTTCTTGTGTGGGAAGCAAAATGAGACAGTCAATCATCTCTTTTTGCACTGCACATGGACTGACCAGTTATGGAGGATGTTCATATGTTTAAGGGTGGAATGGGTAAAACCAAGAAACATTACAAGTCTACTCAATAGTTGGAACACGGTGGGCAATGCAACAAAAAAAGGAGGAGAGATGGAAGATTGTTCCTGCGTGCATTTGGTGGACAGTGTGGAAGGAACAGAAGATGTTTTGAAGACAAACATAGCAATTTGCAGGAATTGAAGATGAACTGTTTAGCTTTGTACTACTTTTGGTGTAAACAGAAAATTTTAGCTCAAACAAGGGAAATTACTGATGTTCTAGATTATCTATAGGTGTTTACAAGTTTCGATTGTTATGTAAGTTGTAATACCTTTTGAGGAAACTACACATTTTGATGTAGTATACCTGTGGATATATAGATTAACATTACCATCCTCAAAAAAAAAAAAAATTCCAAAAAAAGTTTGGTCGGACAGGCTATAAACCAAGTTTTGCATACAAAACTAAAGCAATTTACATATTGGTGCACATTACATCTCCAGATATTTCTACACATGGCTCATAATTTAAGTGGAAGGAAGATGAAAAAAATGTCAAACTATTGATGGAAAATCGTCCATCAAAACTCTTAAGAGGAAAGCATACATTCACGAAAATAAGCCAGCATGATGACGAGTTCATGCATGATCAGATAGTGCTGAACTAATGGCAGTACTCGTTTTAGATTTTCTTGCTCTAGGTAAAAGTCAATAAGCAACTTTCCCTTACAGAAAAGATCAGCCACACAGACGCACACCCCATGAAAAAAAAAAAAACAGAAGAAACTAGATGAACTCATCAAAACACAAACTTTAGACAGAAGTTTATTTTGGGCTTGTAATTCAGATAATATATCAAAGACTTTTTGATATCTTCAAGAATAAGAAAAGAACCTGTCACACTTTTCAACCAAACAACTGCGTATCCTCTAAAAAAGTATTCTTAAATTTACTGTTGAGGACATAATTAAGAAAATAAAACGTGTGCTCCCTCGATCAGTTCAAACTTTTATATGAGATTGTGACCATTATCAAATAGAACTTCTGCATGCTTGGCTCATAAAAAGGAATCAAGCCTGCACATTGGGGACATGTTCAAGACATAAACTCACTAACAGCTTAATCTTTTAGATGAAATAGTCACAGCACTCCAACATGTTCAAAGCTACCAACCAAGAAAACATGTCAGGTAACAGGATTTGATATTTAATCACTAGGAATCCATTTAAAGGAACATCCTGTCAAAATAGGAGACAGATTATGGTGCAGTTTGAACCTGCAGCTTACAAATCACATAACTGTGATTGAAATAATTCATAATGAATAGAGCACTATAATACCATATGAAAAAAATACGAACCTGGACCAGCAAGCTACATGCCATAGACAGAAGATCTTCGCCATACATACTCTCTTGAGCATCCAAATCTTTTGATAGTCGGAGATTTTCACAGTACATTTGTGTCATCTTTAGAGCTATTGTCTCCAGCTCTGGAAAAGAAAAATGACAATACTCTAGGAGCCAGCATCATATCAGGGTTAATGCATGACATAGGATACAATCATGCTTGAACAAAAAAACAACATGCAACTTATGCACCAAAAATAGGCTTTGCAATAGATGTCATCTTTCTAAAAAAGGACAAAGGTTCATGAATGATTAGATGATCTGAGATGGAATGATTAGATGATCTGAGATGTCAAAGCTTCTTGCACCATTAGTGACACATTATGCTCGGCCACAAAACTATAAATATTCAAGATAAATAGGTCTCACTCAACACCAAGTTACAAAACATAATGTCTACATAGTTTTCAATAACATGGTCATTGATTTCATTTCAGGAAAAAGTAAACGGATTCCCTACTAAAATGTCATTAAAGTAATTCTTGAAGTACATGTATACAGTCTACACTATAGGCTAGCACAATTTGAACTATTGATGACTGTGATTATAAATCTATAAAATCTACATTATACGCTAACACCATTTGAACTACTGATAACCATAATTGGTGCAGAGCATTTAATCTTTCCATCAAGAGAGCTGCAAACTCTGATCACTTTATGGAACACCAAAATGAGTCCAATTTCCTCAAAATGTAATTTATCAAACGTTGTATTTCTTCTCTGTATAGATAATTTCTATTATAGCAACATTAATTTGGTAAAGATCAAAAAGCTATCACATCCATATTTTTATCACTTGACAATAAAAAATTCAACTTTCCTCTTAAACATCATGGTAAGTTGCTGAAGGACCATGTAACATGAGGAGTGAAGGCACATGCCTAGATGTGACAATGTAAGAAAAGATTACTTTGAAGTGAACCTGCTAACTCTCATTTCTAATAAACATATACAAAAAATGAGGCTCAAAGACTCCCTACCTTTCCATACAAGCTAGTACCCGCCAACCCCAACGACCACTCCACACACTATCCTGCCCGTGAGACCACCAACAAGGAGGTGGAGTGCCAGAGCACGTGTGCAATCTAGTTCGACCTCCACCAATAACCCTCACCATCCTTCTATTCCCCTATACTTCATATCCATTTCACCTTAAACTCCTATCATCACCAAAAGCTTAGACCTTACCACTACAAAAAAAGACCCCATCATGGATCCCTCGACTACTAAATTCCTCCGTCATATCTACCTTACCATTTTGTTGTTGCACACTGCCCAGAATAAAGAGATGCTTACAGTCTGCCTGCAATCCAAGACGTATGGACATCAACAGACTATATTTCTTGTTTCAATTCCAATTCACTATGATCCCCTAAGTTTAAATTCAATTCTTGCATGAAACAATTAATTCAACATGCATCTCCTTCAAAACATATCCACATTCAACAAAAGGGAAAAAAACAAGCTATAAAGTGTGTTCCTTCAGTTGATTCAACGGAGAAATGCACTGGGGTGTCAGAGTTAAATTGTTTCCCTATATGAACGGATATTGATGTGTGCTTCCAGCTGTGTGTATTTGAACATCCTGATATGTAACTTGTCCTCCATCTTACATCAATATGAACGTGATGCATCTCTAAGAAGAAGATGTACCATTAGTGGGAAGAGTGACCATGCTTCCAACAATATTTTGAATTTTGAACACAGTAATATGCTGCCCAAGAGTCTTTCTGGGATTAGTTGGAATAGACTCACAGCATTCCATCAGCTTCTCCAGAAGCTGTGTCTTCTTATCAAGATCCAAAATGTGTAAAAAAAATTCAACATCAGAAGCAAAACAAGCCAAATGTCCAAACCTGTGATCAAGGAGGAAAAACTCAAAGGATAATATGGAGGTTATAAACAAGCATAACAATGAAACACCCTACAATAAAGCAGAATACATTCCTGATTTCGACAAATCAGCAAACTGGAATAAGTATGACCAAAAGAGACTGCCCACAAAGTTATCATTCATCTCAACACTTAAATATCTTTCAAGAAGAACTTCAATTGCAGAGAAGCAATCCAACTTCAACTCTCTAATTCACAACTCAGATTAGTCTCAGCAGACATCCATGGTATATTGAATTCTAATACTAGTTACTAAAACATCCTAAGGTAATGAAGATGCTGTGCATTACAGTCCTCAACAAAAATGCCCAGATCTTATATTACCCTATCTAGAGTTTAAAATTTAAACCAATTAGGAAAGGAAAAGAAGGAATATTGGAAGAATGATAAAGGTACCTGAAAAAATATTGTACCAAGGCCTCCATCAACTTATCCACATCACCTTTTCCATGTAGAAGCTTTCTTCTTTCGATCTCAATATTTGCCAAGTAAGGACATCTTACAGTATCATTACTTGCCTCTGTTAACAACTTCTGTACAAGAGATGACGCATTTGATAGGCGAGAACCAAACTACATTCAACAACTTGCTTTAGTAAGACACAATCATAGAACCTGGAGATAGTAAATTATTTAGAGATATTAGTAATTACTGCTTCATCTGTCAAGTGAGAAACTTGGGAGTCCATCAGCTTTAGAGAATAAGTAGAGTCATTGTTTGCTCCCTTACACAAGCTACTGTCATCCTCCAATAAACAGCCAAGATAATGGAGGAAACACTCCCAATCATCGGGGCTGCCAAAGAGTTTAGTGTTACACATACTTTTGTGATAAAACAGTGGAAAACAAGGCCAAAATTACTTCCTACTTGAACACAAAAGAAGTAATATCATTTGGTTACCACCTCCATTCATTTCGAAAGTAAGTTTTCATGCAACGCCAAAGCTTTCAAACTGACTCGGCTCTTAAGACACTAAACATGTACCGTGTGTTACAACAGAACAAACCAACGAATGTTAGAGAGAATCTAATATATTGCACTAACACCAAAGAAGTCTGTCTGGTTTATATATAAGGGAAATAACCCGCATAAAACCAGGTTTTGGTGTGTGGTGAAGAAATAGAAAATAAAATAGTAAGCATCATCTGGTACTAAGTTAATGTGTGTAATGATAATCTATCTAAGAAAGAAATGCTAGCCCACGTCACTACTGATACGACAAGGATGAGTTCATATTGCATATAGCAGTCCTCATTTTTTCTGTGAGGTTCAAGATTAACAATACTTTTGGGGGGGCTGGTGATGCTAGACTGGAATCACAACTGCAGGATACCTTCTTCTAAACAACAAGAGAGAGGAATAATTAAAGAAAGACAACGCATCCTCCTCCAGCCAAATGAATCAAAATCACATCAAGGAAGCAGAAATTTGGTGGTGGAGGAACTATTGGCCAATCTAATTACTTATCATTTGTGTACTTGAGTTACTCCAGTTCTTGCAATAGGCAGAGAAATCTTATGTATAAGGCTGAGATGTGCTGCCTCTCAAAGTTCCATACGGTTCTATAAGTACCCTAATATATTTAAAAGTTTTAAAAGTTCCTCCTCACAAAATAAATGCTAAGGGGATAACAACTATATCTTTCATGATAGGGCCTGCTTGATAATTATGTTAAGAAATTAGGCTCAATAATCAATAGAAGAATATTAGGAGATGAGAAATGACTAGAAATCTTATCTTCCACCAGCTGGTAGGGAGACCGTGAATTAAACTTCTATAAAAAAAAATAAAACCAACTTTAGTTATTGTGCTTGAGTAATTAATAAGAAATTTTATACCTTAAAGTTGAAGGCTTCACATATTCTTCTTTCAATTAGTATTAGTTTAAACACTTCACATATTATTATTTCAAGTAGTATTTTCACGTAATTAGCACAATTTGTTCTTAAGTCAGACAACTTTCTTAGAAGAAAAACTAAAATGGAACAACAAATGCCACTTCTCAAAGAATAAAGACAACAAATGAAGCACAATTTGACTGTTCATAATTTTAAAATCCCAGTTAAATCCTAAAATTCCTTAAAAACTCAACTGAGAGACAAAAAATATGTCAGATTTACATGTGTGTGTTAAGATCGTCTTAAGCTTTGTAGTTTGGCTGCTGACTGGAACATGGATGATACAATCCAAAATGCCTCCGAACCTTTTGATGGGATGAACATGACGCAAGAGGTGTTTGACTACCCCTTAGTGCTATCTAAAGGGTGCCATGAGTTGGTGATTGCGTCCAAGAAGGGTAGAGGGGCTTTGGAAAGGTCAAAGGGAAGCAAAGATGAGCTAAAAGAGGCCTTGGAGGGACATGTGAAGTCACCTGTGCCCGCAGGTGCTGAGGTGCGGCTGCAGATGGCCTTTATGGCCCATCCAGAGCCACCTGTGTTGTGACATGCGTGGGCAGGTGGCCCATCTGCACCAGCGGATGGCTTATTTTGCTGAAACGGGTCACTTTTGGGCCCATAGTTGTAATAATTAGCCCATGGCTATAAATAGTAGCTTCTTCTTCATTTTAGGTTAACTTTGATGATTATGAACAATTATACACTTGAGAGTGTGAGTGAGCTTGGATTAGTTTGCGTTGAATTATCGTTTGGAAACGTCGGTTGCTTGGGAGCTCGATTCCCTTGTGGTCTACGTAAGATTTAGGTGCTTTGTAGGATTAATTTGATTGAGGATTTGGGGTTTAATATACCCTTAATTTGCATTCAATTTCCTTCTTTGTGTTTATCTATTTCTTTATCCTTCTATCTTTTCCCTTTCAATTCCTTGTTTATCTCGTTTTCGTATCTTTTCCCCTCTTTTCGTATTTTGGGGTTATCAGCATGGCATTGCAAACAGTGTTATATACACTTCTTTTTCCTTTTATTAGTGTTTAGGCTAGCTTGCCCTTCTTGAATCCACCAAACAGTTTGCTATGGTCGACAAACACAAATGCGAGGTAATCATGCCCACAAAGGCTGGAGCAAATCGGCTCACATTGAGCATTGTAGATGGGATTCGGACTGGGATCTCTAAGTTATTGCTGCTATACCTCAAACATTGCCCAAATTGTGTTATATACACTTCTCCTGCTATATTATAACCTCCCTTATTTATTTATTTTTCTTTTTTACTTATCAAAAAAGGAGGGTAGGAATTCATTTTGTCGCATTGTTAAATGTGGTTCATCAACCAGAACTACATTTGGCCCCCTCCCAAGCCACAGCAACTAGGTTCATCGCTAGTTTTGGTCGAAGGCAGCTTTATTCAACTAATGTCTTTTAAAAAAACTCACCAAATCAGATTATCTTCTTTAATATCTTGCAGAATATCTGAAATCAATGCCACACATCATTCTAAAAATTTCAGCATATACAAAATTCAAATGACAACAAGTAAACACGCGAACGAACAATGAACATAGATCCATCAGCATCCTCAAATCGCATACCTTAGTTCTAAAACTTTCTGGAATATACTGGCTGCAGCAGCATAATCACCTCCTCTAGCAAGAAGTCTCCCCTGTCAACTTGATGTCAAAGAATGCACATTTAAGGAACGAAAACAATGTTCCCCAGAAAATAAAGGAGTACCCTAGGACTAATATGCCACTGAAATAAAATGCATATCCAATTTACAGAAGAACAAAATTTCTATGCTTTCAAGACACTTCTCACCTAGAACCTGACACCAAACGTAAAAGTTATCTACATTAAGAGTAACATACCTATGAAAAATGCTATTTATACACTATTTTCTTTCCATACATGAAGATGCTATTTACAAAAACCTTAAACAAATTTTTCCTTGTTCAGCATTCAACCATCAGTATCCAAGTAGCAATCATGAATCCTATATATGCAGTTGGGACTTCTGTTTCAACCAGAAATGCTACTCTCTCTACCTCATTTTATACAACAGAGAGTCAACCAAGTTTAATGACTACAACTTTCTCAAACTTCTTCCAAATTATGTTTAATAATTACAACTCTAGCTTTATAGTACTTTTTTCATAGTGCTTTAATACGTTGACTTCATTCTAAAGTCAAAGGAATGTTATCCGAAACAAGCCCTGATAATAGATGCTTTGACATTTCTAGAGAAGTAGAACTGTGCACTCCTGAACACGAGGTTGCATCCATTCCACACGAGCACCTGGTTCCAACTTTTTTATAACCCGAGAAATCCTCAAGAGTCAGCGGCGCACGGTTCTAAACTCGGTGGACAATCGGTCTCCCCTTTACCCTTCTCCACTTAAATACCAGGCATTTGTCTGTGGCAGGATTTGAACCCATGACATGCCCTAACCCCTAACTATACATCACTTGGTGCTCTTACCACTCGACCTAAGCCCGTGGACAAAGGAATGTCCCCGAATGTAAAGGAACTCGTCCTTACTCTTTCAAATTGACCAGTCATTGTTACGACTAGTCAACTTAATCAATGACCTACAAAAGTAAAAGCAGAAAAATGCAGGCAGTACCTGTAAACGTAGTCTATCAACTTCAGTCATTATAAGAGACCCAAATTTTCCGGTAAGAAGTTCTAAGGCATCTCCATATTTAGATTGCTGCTCTAATAAGGAAATATATACAATAAGAGCTGCAAAAAAAAACATGAAATGTTTCAGTAGATAGAACGAGGTTCAAGGATAAGAGAACACCAGGCCTAATTACATGGGAGAATAAACATAAAGCACCTTCCGGTTCATGTAAACTATGAGAAGCAATATGCTTCTTCAGCAGGCCTTCTGCTAAGAGTAATAGCTTCTCTCCTCCATTGCTGCAGAGAACCTATAACAAGAGGGAAGGAATATGAGAAATCAAAAATCATAAGGTTAAGTTGAACATCAAAAAGTTGTAATAAGATAAATCATTACAATTTTCAGGATTTATACGCTCGAATTAGGAAAATTTAGGGGATCAGGAACTGTCATATATACATCGAAAGTATTTATTGTGAGCATGCATGTACTACAGTACTACTACTTTTTCTGAAGACCAAACCAGCAAAATCAGGGGAAAAAAGGCACTACCAAGAGAAGCTAACATGACAGAGAGCCAAGTGTGGCAATCATGTGGCAATCAACATGATTAGTCCACAGCCAAAAAGTAATAGAGGAAGGATGAGAGCAAGATGGGAGAAAGGATGAAACGAGCAAACAGGCAGAGAGACCTGTGAAATCATATAATTGGAATGAATGATTTTTATTCTAAAATTGTGTGACGTAACTTTGACATAGTCATCCTCCAATCAATGAAAAATATTTCACTCTAATACTGCTAGAGGCTTTTTTTTTTTTTCAAATTATGGTAATGTTGTATTCCTCAGCATTGAGGATATGCTGACTACCAACAAAAATGATTTACATCTGAAAACAACAAAAAACCAAGGCAAGCTTCAATAAAAGACCAAAGATTTTACAAATTCTAAAATCTGTCCAGCATCCTCTATACCCTCCTCTTTACACCAAAAATAGAAAGTCCTCATGCACATTTGATTTTCTGAACAGATTCAGCAGTATTCTCAAAACACCTCTTGTTTCTTTCTCTCTAAATAGACCACCATATACAGGATGGGATCATGTTCCACCACTTCTTCTGATTTTTACCCCCCCCCCCCCTTCTAATCCAGCAGCTCAGTAAATCAATAATGTGTTCTGGCATGGTACATTTCGTTTGTGTCAGATCAAGAAATAGAGCCCATAACTGAGAAGCGATTATACAGTGTAGGAACAGATGACTATTGGTTTCATTGCATAAAGAGCACCATGAGGCTATCTGGAAACCTCTTCGTTGGAGCTAGTTCTTGCACACTCTCCTACTGCATAGCCTGCGCACTAGAAGTATTCCATCACTGTTGTGCTTCCATCTTATTGAACCTGCTTCCAAGTTTGTTCGCTTGAAATCATTGAGATCCTGTAGCACACCAACCGCTCTTCCTATTTCCCAATCTTTCAAGTGTCTTCTAAACTCAGATTCCATCCTTGGGGAGACCAAACTTCATTCACCATTGCTTCTGGATTGGTGCTAAGGATGAACAGATCAAGATAAGAAATCATCAGAGGTTCCTAACAAGTCCAGAGATCTTTCCAGAAATGGATCTTGTCACCAATACCCACTTTGAAAAATATATCTCTGGCCAACTGGTTCCATAAGTTTCTAATTGTTCTCCAAACAGAGACACCATATGTACTGTTTACTGTTTTGGAGCACCAATGCCCATACTTGTTGACAATCACTTCCCTCCACAGTGCTTGATCCTCCTTACCTTCTCCAAACCCATTTGGTTAATAGACATTTGTTTTGCAACCCAAGAATTCTGATACCAAGACACCAGAACTTTTACTCAATTGAGCAGTTCTCCATTTAACCATATGAAATCCTTTACCCTCTTTGTTGCCTATCCATAGGAAATCCCCCCCCCCCCCCCCCGTTGCTTGTCTAGTCTTTCTTCCACCTTGATAGGCATAGGGAATAAAGACGTGACATAAGTTGGCAAAGAGTCTTAAGACTGAATTAATCAATATGGTTCTTCCTCCCAAAGACAAGTACTGAGCCTTCCAATTGGCTAGTTTCTTTTCTATTTTCTCTATGATACTATCCCATATCACCACCTCTTTGTGTTTATTTCCCAATGGCATATCAAGGTACAGTATTGGAAGTTTCTCTACTCTACATCCCAGAATGTATGCTAATCTTTGTATCTGAGCCACATCTTCGATAGGATAGATACAATTTTTCTTTCAGTTTACTGTTAGCCCTGAAACTACCACAAAAACCACCAGAAGAACCCTGATAACCTTGATATGTTCTTCCTTTGCTTCACAGAAAATAACTGTGTCATCAGCATTAAGTAAATGGCATATCTACATATCAAATCCTGAAAGACTGCCTATTTTGAAGCCCTTAAGCAAGGAGTTCTGAATGGCCACTCTCATCATGCTATCAAATCCTTCCATGGCTATAATAAATAAGAATGGAGATAGGGGATATCCCTGTTGAGCTCTCTCGAAGGGGAAAAATCCAGCAGGTTCTCCATTTACCAAAATAGAGAACCTGACAGTTTTAATACAGGCTCCCATCCATTTCAACCATCTCTCATGAATCCCATCTACTGAAGAGTATTGAGAAGGAAATCCCAATTGACGTGGTCACAAGCCTTCTCAATATCTAATTTACACATGATCCCAGGGTTGTCTCCTCTCAACGTGGCATCCACACACTTACGGGATATGAGGGCAGCATCCATGATTTGCCTGCCTTTGATGAAAGCCATTTGGTGTTTGTTAACCAGCTTGTCAATCACTTTCTTTAGTCTTTCAGCCAACAATTTTGTTATTACCTTATATATTCCCCCTATTAAACTTATAGGTCTGGAATCCTTAAGTTCAACTGCCCCTTCCCTTTTTGGTATGAGAGCAACATATGCACATTTAGCCTCTTCTCAAAAATCTGATTCTCATAGAAGTAATTGATGGTGCTCAGTGTGTCTTCCTTAAGTAACTCCCAAAAATTCTGGTAGAAACTCATCGGAAAGCCATACGGACCCGGGGCCTTAGCACTTGCACAAAGCGTGATTCCCTCCAGCACCACCTCCTACTCAAATTGTCTTTGTAGCCACTCTTACTCCTCCATGTTGATGTTACCATATCCTGGTGGGTTGAGATATGGCGTCCATTGTTCTGTTTATTTATATAGCTTTTGATAGAAACTAACAATTTCACTTTTTATCTCACTGGGATCCGTCACCACACCTTCTTTTGTTTCTAACCTGTCAATTGAATTAAATCTTTTATGAGTTTTGGCCTGGCCATTCTGTGGAAATACTTTGTGTTCTTGTCCCCTTGCTTAAGCCATTGTAGCCTACACCTTTGCCTCCATGCTATTTCTTCATTCTAGATACCTCCTTATACTCCTTAAAAAAATGAACTTTTTGTAATAATTCATCCTATAGAGAGGTCTTTGATCTTGAAATTTCCCCAGGCTAGCT